>CM028138.1:729177500-730427500 GCA_016271365.2 Neoceratodus forsteri
CCTAGAATCCTAGTTCAAATGCATGAGATATGACCTAGGATCCTAGGTCGTGAGCTGAAATTAGAAAAAAATGATGAACTAAACACATTTTGCTGACATTTGGTGCCCAATCCCCATGTCAGCACTACAGGTTTCCCCTCCCCAGTATGGGGAGTACATCTGTGACACCAGGATGCCCACTCCTGGTGTCAGATGATGCCCCCCTGCCCCGCTAAAGATGAACTTTATAATTACTGACATGGGGTGCCCAGTCCCCATATTGGCATGTATGCACCCCACACACTCCAATATGGCACACTGGGAGCCCATCCCCAGTGTGCTCAAATACATATAATCATTAAGATACCTGTAAATACAGGAAACCATCCCCTGATGTCTTTAATTGTTTTTAAAACCTGCCAAAAAAAGGTCTTTCATCACCTCACGATTCTCCCCTCCTCATCCACACCCTTCTACCGAGCATCCACCTCCCCGCACATCCCCTTACCCATACTTACCTCCACAGGTCAGGAGCAGCGATCTTCTCAGGACCAGGACATATCTGCACTCTTCAAAGCCGAACCACAAACTGAAGAATCAAAGGTAAGCCTTTCCACCAAATTTTCAACATGGGGTTTTTGGAACCCCACCTCATGAACTATGTCACTGTCATCTCGTTACTAGGTCCCGAAAGGTAATTTCATGGTCAATACACAGAATCACCTTTTAGGACCAATTAATGAAATCACAGTACCAGTGTTCACGAGGGGAGGTCCCAAAAGCCCATGCTGCAAATTTGCTGCAACAAGTAAAAAAAAACCTCTGTGTTACAATTATGCGTTGCGCAGTTTCTACACACGTTTGGAACTTCACAAATTTTTGTTATTTTCACTCCAGATTTTCAACATTACCATTTTGTCATACCTCCTCATGAACTGTACAGCCATCATTTCTCACTTCCTGCCTAAAATGTGTTTTCTCACCCATGGAGCACAATGGTGAGGTCACTATGCGAAAACAACATTCTGGATGGATTAACAAAATCACAGTGCCAGTGTTTATGAGGAGATTTCCCAAAAAAGCCCATGTTGAAAATCTGATCAAAAAGTTCCCATGAATGACAATGTTACGAGCATGCGTTGTGCAGTTTCTACACGTGCTCGTAACTTCGCCAATTTTTCATATTTTCTCTCCTGATTTTCAACATTACCCTTTCCCACACCTCCTCATGAACAGTATACAGTGGTCATTTTTCACATCCTGCCCAAAATATGATCTTGCACCTGTGGCTCAGAATGATGCGTTCACTGTGCAAACTCAACTTTTGGGACACATTAACAAAATAACAGTGACATTGTTCCTGAGGTGGGGTCCCCAAAATGCAATATTGAAAACTGGGTGACAAAAATTCTGAAAATCCCCACATACGTGCGACCATTGAATTGTGGCACCCTCGACGCCTTTCAGTGCATGTATCTCGAAAACAACCACATACAAGTTACATTACAATTTCTCAAAAAGAAGGGAAATTCATTGCAAAAAATGATGTTAATGCATCAGTTTGGTTTTTATTAAACTGGAAAAAGCTGAAAAATTCAATGTTAGATTTACCAATCCTACCACCCAACCCGCACCCCACATCCTCCGCACACCAACAGGCATTTGGGCGTTCCTTGGAGTCATTTGGCCTAACTCTCACCCCATTCTCCTATACTGTACCATCTCATCTTGTTTACACATAAAATGGGGTGAGAGTTAGGGCCAGCAACTCCAAGGCACACTCCAATGTCTGATGCATTAACGTATTTTTTTTTTGCAATGTATATATACATACTGTATGTGTATACATATATATATATACACACACACACACAAATACATTGCAAAAAAATCTATTTAATACATCAGCTAGGGTTAAAGTGACAAAAGTGAGGAAATGAGATTTTAGGGTTGCGCCCCTAACCTCCCACCATCCCAACCCCCCATCCTCCATAGGCTGACAGGGGTGTGCCATGGGGTCACAAGGTCCAACTCTCACCCCACTCCATGTATAAACAGGTTGACATGCTACAGTAAAGGAGAATGGGGTGAGAGTTAGGCCTCACAACTCCATGGCACACCCCAGCATGTCAGTTTCTGGGAGATGGGGCGTTGGGGGCTTAGGAGCTCAACCCTAACATCTCATTTCCCCACTTTTGTTGCTTTAACCCTTACTGATGCAAGAAACATAGTTTTTTGCAATGAGTTTCCTTGCTTTTCCAAAAAGTGTAATATAACTAGTAAATAGCATGTGTTGGGAGTGCAGAAGCTGAAAAGCTTCCATGTGAGCATAACAATATGCATCTGTGGAGTGGGCCCTCAGACCTGCCTCCCACTTTCAAGCTCTTCTAGAGAACCATACAGCAGCCATACAAGGCAAGGAACCTTGTAACAGTAATTTGCCAATATCTTGGGAACCATAGCAGCTTTGAAAAAATTCAAGTGTTGTTGTAATCATGACAGCGAGACCTCCATACAAGTTAAGTCAATCACATCCATACATTGCATCATTTATGAGATATAGGTGCCAAAAAGCACTGAAAATGTACCCTTGGAACCCTTGTGACACTAACTTGCCAATATTTCAGTAACCATATAATCTAGAAAAAAGATTCCACTGCAGGTGTAATCAACGGTTTTCTGGTCTTTTTCTATGGCTTAGATCATGGATATCAAAAATTCTGTATCTCACTTCATTTTTGAGATACAGGTGCCAAAAGTTACTATGGGTGCCACAAAGTTATCCTACGGGAAAAAATCAAAATTCATGATGGCAATCTATGGAACTAATTAAGTTTTCAACAGCTAAATTGCATAATTCACATCTCTATGGCATCCCCTTAATACTCTGCAAATTTCAAGTCAAAAGATCAAACCGTTAATTTACAATGCAGTGGGAACATTTTTAAAAGTTTAAAATTCCTAGTTCGTGAGGTATCAAAATCCCTGACTGTCAGATCAATCCCTGTTCATGAGCTGTCAAAATTGCCATTGGCAAGAAATCCTTGACCATCAGATTTTGGCCATCTGGTCCCTAAGTGACGGTCAAGGATTTTGCTGCCTCAGGAAGGGAGATCGGGTGGTGGACTGGGATTTTGTCAGCTCACAGACTGCGATTTTGTCAGCTCACGAAATGGGATTCAAAAACCCAATCTCCTTTCACGAGCTCATAAAATCACAGTTTGCCAGCCTATCCCCTTTTATGAGGCAGCAAAATCCTTGACCGTCAGTCAATCCTCATCCATGAGAAGGGCCATCTGGTCACAACGTTATGGTCAAGGATTCTGCAGCCCCGTGAAAGGGGATCGGCTGGCAGACTGGGATTTTGTCAGCTCACGAAAGGGGATTGTAAGTGTCACAGACAAAGAATTTTTAAATTTGAAACAGCCATTTTTTACACAAAATGATGCAAACCAAAGGTATAGGTTTGAAGAGGGCGTCACCCTGAATAAAACCCATGCCTTATTTCAACAAGACAGCTATGGAGAAAGCTACAACATTTTGTTTGGGGAGGGGGGGATTGAAAACAAGATGTCAGCTCATGGACAAGAATTTTTTCCTGATGGACCAGGATTTTTTAAATCCCCATTCACGAGCTGACAAAATCCTTGACCATGAGCCCAATCCTTTTTTGCAAAACATACATTTAAATCTTGATGTGAACTGAGCGTGCTCAAAACCCAAATATTTTAAATAAATAACTTTAGAATGGATTAATATTTGTTTGCCAAACTAATGATTCATTGTTTTTAGACCCAAACTCTTTCTACATTCCAATTTTCAGACCAAAATATATAATGGTGTGGTCTCAGCACAATGGGGATAAAATGTGTGAAAAAATGGCAAAAAACACCTTTTTCAATGCTTTGCTGTGCAGACAAACGTACGTTGCACCAAAACACAACTTAGCAAATCAAGAGATCTACTATACCAAACTGCATATTCCAGATTTCGTGCAAATCTGTTGAACGGTTGAAACGTTATTAACGTGCAGATTTTGGGATTTAACATTAAAGTGCTACTCAACTAACTATGGTGACGCTATTGCGCCACTATAATCTATCTACCTACCTACCTCTCTCTCTAGATATATATATATATATATATATATATATATATATGTATGTATGTATGTATATATATGTTTATATGTATACTGTATTTATATGTAGCAGTGGCTGCACAGGGCTGTCCGGGCCCTGTGCTTCAATTTATAGAAAGAACAGTGACCAACTTGCCAGCATAGCCTTCTTATTACACCACCTCATGTACATAAAACAGAACATTTTCGAATCCCAACCAAAACTTAATTCCGTGCTACTACAATGCCACTTAGCACCACTGGTGCAAAAATGCATTTTTGCCAGGATTTCAAAATGATAGCAGTAACATTCATGAGGTGGGGTAATAAAAAGGCTATGTTGAAAATCTGACATCAAAATATTTAAAATTTTAAGTTACAAGTGAACATAGCAAAACTGCAACGAATGGTCATAAGTTTGGCATTTGTTCATATTTTGACCCCAAAGTTTCAATGTAGTCTTCTTAAAACCCCATCTCATAAACACCATAGGTTAACATGCTCAAATCCATGTCAAAGAGTCAATCCACACTCCAAGTGTGAAAACATGTCCCAGACAGTATATGAAAAATGACAGCTATACTGTTCATGAGGTGGTTTTGAAAAATGGCTATGCTGAAAATTTGGAGTTAGAACATTAAAAATTATCAAAGTTTTGCATGTGCATAGAAAAATTTCAATGGATGCTCGTGACTCAACCATTTTTAGGAATTTTTTCACCAAATTTTCAACATGGCCTTTAAGGGACCCCACCTCATAAAAACTGATGTCATTTTGTCAGTCAGGCCTGAAATGTGATTTCACACAGTGACTGCGTGATCACCTTCTGCACTTCATTAATGAGATGACAGTGACAGTGTACATTTACATTTACCTTTACGGTGTCAGTGGCTCAGTAAGTAGCACACTCGCCTCTGAGGCCGGGAGATCAGAGGGCTGTGGGTTCAGTTCCCACATCTGGCACTTAGGTTAATATCCCAGTACTGACACTGTAGTGCAGCATGAGAGGGGTGCTGCACTTCTGAGGTGCCGTCTTTCGGATGAGATGTTAAACCGAGGTCCCATCTGCCTGGATTGGTGGTAGTTCAGGTGGATGTTAAAGATCTCATGACACTTATCGAAAAGAGTAGGGGAATTTTTTTATTACAGCTGGAGAGCAATCCATACAAACAATAGTTATTACAGCATACCAATTATAATAGACAACAAGAATAAACAGAAATAAGTATTACAGCATACCAAAAGTTAACAGTGATCTAAGACCAAAAAACCACAAACACCAACTCCCCCTCCAAAGAATAAGAAAATACATCAGTAAAAGAAATAGAAAAAATAGTGTTATTGTACACAAATCATAAACAAGAGCAAATAATAAACAAAAAATAAGTATTTACAGCAGATCTTCAGCAGAAAATTTGGATTTAGCAGCCCAATAGAGCCGGAATTTGCTAAATGCCCCCACAAGAGCATAGGAAGCTAATTTAAAGCAGAACTAGCATCGTATGCAAAAAGCTGTATTCAGCACCCAAAATCATAACGAAAGGGGGTCCACTCCTCTCTTTAAGGGGTTACCCTGGACCCGATAGAGAAGCATGGACATACCACAACAACCCTTACCCTGTATCAAGCCAGGTCATTTTCCTCCACCATAGTTAAAAATAGTTCAGGATGCACCTTCTCCCTTTCCTGTAGTCTCCAACTAAATACTGATTTCCGAATGTTAAAGACAACCTGATACTCAGAGAGTATTTGCTGCCTAAGTGTTAGATTACACAGAGCCTGCCACAACTGAAAACCAATATGACCCATTAACTGGCGCATTGTGACTACATCATAAATAACCCAGGAGCACGGAAGGACCCCTTCCACCCAAATCTCCGATGAAGAACCCTGAAAAGGGTTCAATGGCCACACAGCATGAAAAAGGGACCAAAATGAAAAAACAAAAGGACAATCCATAAAAAAATGTTGCATTGTTTCAACCACCCCCATACAAGTTTCCTCTCTGGGACAAAACCTCTCTGAGAGTTCTTTATGCCTCATGTTGCCTTTCACCCCCAATCTTTTGTGAAGACAAAGCCGTAAAAAATCCCACATATGCCTAGGAACTCTCTTACTTACCAATAATTGTAGCTTAGAATGTTGCTCAGAAATAGACATATCATGAAACCAGGGATCTACAAAAAAGAAATCTTGTAATAAAGTACAATAAAATTGTTGACGTGATTGGAGAAGAAGGGATTTCTTAACAACATGCCAGGATTTCAATTTCTGAAACATCACTTGGAAATGACTAGCTAAGGCACATAGCCTAACTTGATGAGCCAGAAAGGAATCAGGATCCCAATGCCTAAGAAGGGGATCTATACTATCAGCCACCCACGGGGACCAAATCTTAACATCCCCTCTAAGCAATGGAACTAAATTATAAAAAATAAAAATGCTATGCAGGAACACTACTGGATTTAACATTCCCAAACCCCCTTCACCAATAGGTAAATAGGTGATACCCCTCCTCACTGGGTTCAATCTACTGCCCCATAAACAAAGAAAAAACACACCATAAAGAGATGTTTCCAAAGAAGGGGGAGGGGGAAAAACTGCAGCTATAAACAAAAAATATGGCAACAAAAAAAGTCTTAATCAGATAAATTCGTTTAGCTTTGGACATTCGGCCTTTATTCCAGAGCATCACTCTGTTACGAGCCTCCAATAATTGCCTATCCCAATTGTACTTTTGGGCATCCATGCCTCCAAAATTAACTCCAAGAATCCTCCTATACCCAGGTTCAATAGGCATGTCCCAAATCAATGCCACATCAGTGGCCCCATACCCTAAAGTCATTATCCCACTTTTAAGTTTATTGATAGAGGAACTAGACATGGCAGAAAAGGATTGCAACAACAACTGTGCTGCAACAGCAGAAGTCCTATCTGATAAAACCAGAACTAAATCATCTGCATATGCTATTGAGACTATCTGTGGATTCATACAACCAACTGATAGCCCAATAATATCGTCTGTACTATTTAAAGTATGCAAAAGGGGGTCTAAGGAGAGCACATAAAGCAAGGGGCTAAGTGGACACCCCTGCCTAACTCCCCTATGCACCTCAATGTCCCTTCCCAACCAGCCATTCATGCTCGGTAGTAGAGTGATGCCCTTATAACAAGTTTGTAACCAGCCTACAAATTGTAAGGGAAACCCATACCTCCGCAAGGTCTCCCAAAGATAAATATATTCCACCTGGTCAAAAGCTTTGGCCTGATCTAAACAAACCAGATGCCCAAATATTTCCCCAGATGCTCCCTTAGAAACAAGCTCCCTGAGTAGGATCAGTGCATCCTGAACTCTCCTATGAGGCACACTACTAAACTGTGATGGATGTAATAAGGAACCTAAAACCCCCCGTAATCGAATACATAAGATTTTCATCAGAATCTTATAATCTGTATTTAAAAGAGACAAAGATCTCCAATTAGCTAAATCTCTGATATCCCCCTTATTTTTATACAGCAATAGTAACACACCCTGTAACATGCTCTTGGGAAGAGCCCCAGCCTGCAACCCAGCATTCAATACTTGACACAGGTCAGTACCCAAAACTTCCCACAAGATTTTATAAACTTCATGAGGTAACCCATCAGATCCAGGAGTAATGCC
The DNA here is from genome assembly GCA_016271365.2 of Neoceratodus forsteri. Classification (NCBI taxonomy): domain Eukaryota; kingdom Metazoa; phylum Chordata; order Ceratodontiformes; family Ceratodontidae; genus Neoceratodus; species Neoceratodus forsteri. Next base: position 729,185,264 of record CM028138.1, read on the forward strand.
TGACTTTAAAGACCAAATGACAGTTTTTAATTCTTCCATTGTAATGGGTTGTACCAAATTAACCTGCTCAACAGGAGACAAGACAGGGACTGGTCTGCTAACAAACCAATCACAAATAGAAGCTTCTGAAAGCAATCTACTCCTAAAGGAGGCAGAAGCATAAGCATGTACAGTGTCTAAAATACCATTAGTTGTTGTGACACGCCCACCTTCTATAGTATTTAAATACAGCATGTCCCGGGAGTTTTTAACAAGTTTCAGAGTTTCAAAGAGTAAAGTGTCCTTCTTTTTACCACTAACCCCATATTTATGCTTCCTCTCCATATCTTGCAAAACCTGAGACTGTAATCTAGCCAACTCCACTTTCAACCCCTTAATTTGATCGAGGCAGTCAGATCCCAGAGGCTGGCGAAAGGTGGACAAAAAGTGAAGCCGGTCTCTGAGATACCGAAGCCCATCATGCTGCAACCTCCCATGTAAGCGACCTATAGCTTTAAAGTAGATTTGTACTTCACTTTTGGTATCCTCCCACCAATTATTTAAATCATCATATAAGAACAAAACAGACTGCCTTGCCAAAAAAAGGGAATGTAGCCCACCTGCCACACAAGGGACATCTAGTAATATAGTGTTCAATTTCCAAAGACCCAGCCCCCTTCAGACCTCTGGCACGTCACATAAGACCAATCTAAGTAATTTGTGATCTGACGTAGCTACCTCCTGTAAAGATTGTGATTGCATGACAACCACAGGCAAAAGGAAAAATAATTAATTCGGAAGCTCTGGGTCCACAAAAATAGGTATTCTCAAACCCAGCAGTGGTAGGCCCAAAAGCATCAAACAAGCCAGTATCAACAAGAAGTTGCAACAAGCTTGCCACATCGCAATACACCTTCTTCCTATTCCCAGAAGAAACCAGGGAGGGTAATGAACAGTTAAAGTCCCCACCAAGAATAATTAAAGAAGAGGTGCATACAAAGGGGTAAAGAGATTTAAAAAGAGACACCCTATCAAATTTAGATTGTGGTGCATAAACATTTATCAACCGCAAAGGAAGAGAACCCCACTTAATATCCAAAACCAAGGCCCTGCCTGCCAGGATTTCTATATGATGAATCACCTTAATGTGAGAGAGAAAAAAACAAATCCCAACCCCACTACACAAATCCCTCCCTGAAGACCAAAAACAATCCCCCCATAACCAACCAGTAGTGGCAGCCTCCACCTCCTCGGGAGAGTGCAAATGAACATCCTGAAGGAAAACACAATCCAAATTTTCATATAAAAAATGAGAATAAGTGCTCTGATGCTTAACAGGAGATTTAATACTGTTTGCATTTAAAGTTGCCACTTGAAAGTGAAAGGGAGCCATGAAATGCTTTAGGGCTAAATTCACTTTACCTTACTAGATGCCCTCGTTATCCTACCACTTTTACAATCTTGTGGCCTAGGGACTAAATGGCCTTCAGCAGGTTCCTGAGGCTCAGGCAGTGGTGGGGGTGCAGAAGGCTGAACCATTTCTGGGACCACCTCTGGATCCTCCACCAAAACTTAAAAATTATTAGGGTCAGCTATAGAAAAGGTTGAAGTAGGCACATCTGTTTTTTTACCCAACTTACCTTTTCCTTTAACAGACTTCCCTTTCTTTCCACTAACTATAATAAAACCATCTCCCGAGGGGCCTAAACCAGACGACAAAGGAGCAAGGCTAGTAACCCCCCCAATTTCCAGCTCAGATACCTCAGAAGCCCCAACTGTAGTTAAATCTATGTTATTAGGAGTCAAATCAGGCTCCTCTATCAAGTTTGTCTCAGCCAAGGGGGGAGCAGTCACAAAGGTACTGGGAGCCAACCTCCCCCCAGCAGAAAGGCCAAGCCATACCGCCACCCGGATATAATGATCCTGAATCCCAAAGTCTGCTTTGGCTGTGTTTTTAGCAGCCAAAGGGCAAGATTCAAAAGTGTGACCCACCACATCGCTGAGATTACATTTAGATGATTGAAAACAATGGGCACTAGGGTGACCGGACTCCCCACAATAAGAGCATTTGAGCACTTCACATGAGGTGCTTATGTGAGTCCGAGACCCACACTTAAAACAGACTCTGGGTTGACCTGGGTAGAAAAGGAACCCCTTATCTCTACCCAGAAAAAAACAATTTGGAAGATGTAATAAATCAGAATCAGTGGAATTGAGTTTTACCCTAAATTTCCAACCCCCATTCCAAAATCCCTCAGCATCCAGGATAGGAACAGGATTCCCCTGGATATCACATTTTTTAGACAACCAATTTACAATATCTACAACGTTAACCCCTTCGTTTCTGAACAGGATCGTAATGACCCTAAAGGGCTGTTTTGAAAGAGGCAGCACAATAAAATCTGACCATAAAGGATTAGTCTTCAGATTTAAATAGCGGCTCCAGAATAGTTCCAAAAGAGCAGGGGTATGGAAACTGATATTAAAAATAAACTCCCCAGGAACATGTATCAAAGTGTAAACTTCAGAAGGGAAAAAACCCACACTACGTTTCAATAGTGTCTTCCCAACATAAAATCTGTAGGGGTGGTTATCTCTGGGGCCCACATAGCGCAAACGAATGGTGTTGTGCCACTTAGACAATTCTAGAGGTTGCCAAAAATGACTAGCATAGGAAGGGCTTATCAATGGGTTCTGGAGCTGGCCCCTGTACTTCAGAGGAAGAAGTCTCATCTTCAGCCACCCCATCAAATAAGTCCCCCAAGGGTCGGCCAGGATCAGAAGCAGCCTGAGGGATGGGGAAGCTGAAGAGCCTGTACCCAAAATGACAGAAGAAAGAACTGGTATGGTCACTGTACTTATCTGGGCATCTTCCTGAAGGCCTGAAGCGCCTTCATCCGGCTTCCATGTCCCCTCCCAATATGGGAATCCAGCCTGCCCCTTGCAACGCTCTTTCCAGAGACCAGGTTGCATCCACAAGGTCCCCCCAAGCCTGGGAAGTTGAACTGCCACTCATACCGGGCCTCTCAGCTGCTGAATGGAACTTGTTGGGCCCCACTACCTCAGAAGCACTTGGCGAACCTGTGGATCTCTTCCGCTTCCTGTCGTCCTCCACAGCAAGTTTCCGACACTCCTGCGCCAATAGATCGCTTACTCAAAGAAGTTCCTCCTCTAAGCAATGCTGTTTCTCAGCTAAGCTTAGACCCAACACTGCAGAAGTTTCCAATGGACTGCTGAATCGGGTGATTTGCTGGCCACCTCACGGTTGCATCCCAGCCACCACATCAGCGGATCCTATCGAAGTGGATTCAGTATGCACTGAAAGGCTCTGGGCTAACACAGCACCTTGAAAAGCTCCTTCCTCTTCCATGGCTGGGAACAGAATGATGGCTTCCCACAGCAACAGGGTCCCCCTACTGACAAGAGTAGGGGAATTTCCCCGGTGTTCTGGCCAAATTTCCCTCATTCACTAAAAATACCACCAACAGCTTAATCTGGTTCAAGGTCAGTTGGCATTCATCTGTATCCTCCTCCCCCAGGTAGTGCCTGAAAATAGGCAGGATTTGTCTAGTGCACTTACCCAGTCAACAAAAACTAAACAAATAAATAAATAAATACATGAGGTGGGGTCCCAAAAAGGCCATGTTGAAAATTTGGTGTAAAAGTTCCCAAAATGGCAAAGTTATGAACCGAAGTTCAAAACACCATTGAAATACATTATATAAGGCAGTCAGAAAATCAAAGGCCCAAACCAAGGAAAAGATAGCCAACTCAGTTAAGAAGGGGAGATAAAACCTTTATAGGTACATCAGGGAGCGAGGAAGACCAAGGAGGGATAGTAAGGCTTAATAAAGGGAGGGAGGTGGGCAGAGGGAGACTGTGAAAAGGCAGAGATACTAAACAAATATTTTTGCTCAGTATTTACAAATGAAGAGGGGGAGGTACATAAAACAAACAGTAGAAACACTCTGGATACAGAAGTTGATACCAGCCCATTTACAGAAGAAAGGGTTCTGAAAGAACTCTTAAAACTGAAGGTGGACAAAGCAATGGGGCCTGATGGGATTCATCCCAGAATTCTAAAAGAACTAAGGGTAGAACTAGTGATACCACTGACTACCCTTTTTAACAAATCATGGGAGGATGGGGTGGTACCCGAGGACTGAAGGAGGGCAGATGTGATTCCTCTTCACAAAAGTGGGAGCAAGGCAGAAGCAAGAAACTACAGACCTGTTAGTTTAACCTCAGTGATAGGGAAAATGATGGAATCACTTCTGAAGGAAAGAATTGTCGAGTATCTAGAGGCCAGAGGGGCACAGGACCCTAGGCAGCATGGATTCACAGTGGGAAGGTCATGCCAGACAAATTTGATAGATTTCTTTGACTGGGTGACCAAAGTAGTAGATCAGGGAGGGCTGTGGACATGGCATACCTAGACTTTAGCAAGGCATTTGACACAGTCCACACAAAGATTAACATACAAGTTAGCCAGCCTGGGAGTGGGTCCCAAGATGACAGCCTGGGTAAAGAATTGGCTGGAGAATAGGACACAGAGAGTAATAGTAAATGGAGTCCACTCTGAAGAAAGGGGGGTTACTAGTGGGGTACCACAGGGTTCAGTATTAGGACCGGTCCTCTTCAATGTCTTTATAAGCGACATTGCAGAAGGACTGGAAGGAAAAGTATGTCTCTTTGCAGATGACACAAAGATCTGCAACAGAGTTGATGGACAGGGTGGGATGGAAAGGATGAGAAGGGACTTGGCAAGGTTAGAGGAATGGTCAAATGTATGGCAGCTTAGATTCAATGCTAAGAAGTGTGAGGTAATGCACCTGGGAAACAAAAACCCAGGGGAAGAGTACACAATGGGGGGTGAGATACTAACAACAACAAAAATGGAAAGGGAGCTGGGGGTAGTTATATCAGATGACCTAAAGGTGGGCAAGCAATGTGAGCGGGCAGCAAGGAGGGCTGGGGGGATACTGGGATGCATAGGGAGAGGCATCACCAGTAGAAAACAGGAAGTTATTATCCCTCTGTACAGACAGCTGGTGAGACCCCCTCTGGAGTACTGTGTGCAGTTCTGGAGACCCAATCTCCGCAAAGACATTGACAGGATGGAAGCTGTCCAGAGGAGGGCAACTAAAATGGTGCAGGGTCTGCACCGGAAGACGTATGAAGAGAGACAAAAGGAGCTTAATATGTATAACCTCGAGGAAAGGAGGGAGATGGGGGACATGATAGAAACGTTGAAGTACCTCAAGGGAATCAACAAAGTCCAAGAGGGTAGCATCTTTCAAAAAAAGAGGTGTGCAAGAACAAGAGGGCACAATTTGAAGATGGGGGGGCAGCTCAGAGGTAATTTAAGGAGGTATTTTTTCACAGAGAGGGTTGTGGATGCATGGAACGGCCTCCCGGAGGAGGTTGTGGAGTCAAAATCAGTGGTGGAATTCAAGCATGCATGGGACAGTCATAAGGCAATTCTAGGGGGTGGGGTTAGGAAGAAGTAGGCTGCTGGTTAACTAGGATCTGCAGCTTATCTAGTAGGTAGGGAAATGGGCAGACTAGGTGGGCCAAGCGGTCCTTATCTGCTGTCAAATTCTATGTTTCTATATGGCACTGACCTTAATTTCTCAGTTCCTGGTTCAGCTTTGAAGTGTGCAGACATGTCCCAGTCCACAGAAGATGACAGACCTATCACCAGGTCCATCTTGTAAATGAGCTTGCTCAATGTTGTTCGCCTGGATAAATAAAAATTTTGATTGATTTGATTGATTGATTGACTGATTGATTGATTGAGACCTTGACCTCCGGTGGTAAGTATAGGGTAAGGGTGTGTGTGGGATGGTGGATGCTCAGTGGGAGGGTCAGGATGGGGGAGGGGTGGTGAGGACGATGAAGGATCATTTTCTTCTTTTTCTCAGGTTAAAAAAGACATCAGGGGACTGGTTTCTTTTTTCAGGTGTTTTAAATAAAATAAATATTTTGGCACACTGCAGGTGAGCTCTCAGTGCCCCACACTGCTGGGAAGGGTGTTAAATGCAGACATGGGGACTGAGCCTCCCGATGTCACCATATTAATATCACAATGGGCTGCTTGTGGGTATTCCAACACTAGGGTGGGCACCCTAGTGTCAGAATATTTAAATAAAATAAATACAGAAGGGAAAAGAGGACAGCATTTGGGAGGGGTGCCACTAGACACCAGGGAATGGGGACAGTGATCAGAGAGTGAGGGGTTCTACTTAACACCAGGGAAAACTGACAGTGTGACTTGGTTATGTTTTACAACCGTACTGGCCCAGGAAAGAGATTTACAATACAATCAGAAATACCAATGAATTCATTGAGATTCTCAGAAATGTCACACAAACCTTGTAGACTTGTCCATAGGTGTCATTGTCAACCACTTCCAGTGGTTCAAAAATCCCAGAAGGGTCTCACAGAGAGGAAAGGACTATGTCCACCAGTAATTCTGCTGGAGAGTCGTTCACCATTTTTCAGGAAAATAAACTGCAACTATAAGCTTTTCTTTTCTTCCTTCACACCAAGTGTATCCAAACAGCACTGAAACTCATTATATGAGTGGTTTGGGGAGGGGAGGGGCAGCCATACTGTTTATCTCTGGTACCGTGTTTTTTGTTTTCTCTCTCCCCACCCCCCGGTAAGGACAGGGGATTAATCCATACCAAAGTAACAGCTGGCAGCTCGTATGGCTCCTACTCATTCGAGCTTCTCATTCCATTTCTCATCCTCCAAGCCACACAATCAGAGGAAACTGACTACTACAGCCAAACACGTGCACACACACACACACACACACACACACACACACACACATTCACTCACTTTCACAGAAAGCCTGGATGAAGGACACTATCAGAGAAAAGGGAACACGTACATAATAAAACAAGGGTCTGGAGTGGGGAGGGGGGCATCTGACACCCCGGGTGGGCATCCCAGTGTTGAATTATATCAAATGAAAAATCTGGGGACTAGCAGATGGTGATCTGAGCGTGGGGGGGTGCCACTTGACACCAGGGAAATTGCGGTTCACAACACACACTGCTATTGGCAGCAGGAGTTCAGTTGCAGCTGCAGAGCTTACTGAAATCCGCCGGCAGAAGGCTCCTCGCACTAAGCTAGGCAACCAGGATTTTGGATAACCAGAAAATGTATTTCTGACTCTAATTTTGAAAAACAAACAGCAGAATCCAGCTAAATGTGGCCTGTTAAGCTAGGTTCTGGTGTTTGGTTTTTAAAATGACAAAGTTTGTATGTATTTTCCAGTCTTTTTAGTTCCTGTAATAAAAAACAAGATGGCCACTGGTGAAAAAGGATTTTTTTCTCATAAAAAAGGATTTTGTTCTTGTGAAAAAGAAATTATCTCACAAAACTAAATCCCTTTTCGTGAGATCAAATCTTTCATTGAATAAAATACAACTATCCTGAAAAATGAATTTCCCTTAGGATAAAGTGGGAACTTAAAAACTAAATTTTGCAATAGTGTAATATTTTTGAGCCAAACTAACAGTGGCAGTTTTCCTATCAAGGTTCTTTATACCATAAAAAAATCATACAAAAAATTTCACACTGTCTGGGTGCATGGTGAGGAGGAAAAAAACTACAAAAAATTCGGACTTTTTACTCTTTCTCACTATCCAGATCTCAGACTCTATACATCCAACTGGAACAAAACTTGCCACAGCAAGTGATCTGCCCACAGGACAGAGCATACCTAATTTTGTGCAAATCCATAGACTGGTTGCAGAGTTATTCAGGGGGAACATTTGAGGTTTAACATTAAACAGGCTACTCAACCCTAACTATATGGATACGACCATACCACTATAATATGTGTAACAGGCATACGCATAAACGGAACATTACAAATCCATTTATCATAGTTACTATGTCACACTCCATTTATTTCGTCTGCAGGGGCAGAGCCTGAAGACGTTTAGCTTCAGAAGAAAAGCACTCACCGGATCCGGAACTGTGCAAACAGCAATAAACTTTTAAGCATGATACCTCCGCAAATTGAAGCTCTCCACCATATCCCCACTGTGCCATCTTCTCCACCGCACCACTGCACTTTTTTTCCCAGCAGCACTTGGGTGGTCGGAACAACTGCTCACTTTGTGCTGTACCACCCCCAACCCTGTGTTCTCAGTTTATTTGTAAACCTTCCCACAACCGCCCACTGTTCACTCTACTGCCCTCAGCCCTCTGTTCCAAAATCATTTGTAAACTCTCCCATAACTGCCCACTGGTTTGGTTTATATAAGTCGCTATTCCAACAAACTTGCTGCCCCACATTATGAGGAACAGTTCCTCATCTTACTTCACAAAAGCCCCCTGTTCCACATGAAAGGATTTGCCCCATATTCAATTTTAAGATTTGAAAGCACACATCCACAGTAAATACAGTATGCACCAAATGTACCGTCCACATTTGAAATGGACATTCAGATGTAATGTACAATCGCTATTTGCCAAACGCCGTTTAGCATCAGGTTCTATGTTAGCACTAGCACTTTAAGTGGTCATTGCGCTCCGTATTTAACGTTCGGTTTTCTGCCAGTCTGCTACTTTGCAACTGTCTTTCAGCAATCAAAGTCCCAATACAGCAGCAGCAATAGGTGCGATATCTAGCTGCCTATCAGCACATGAGCACATGTGAACACTATTTAAACAATTAATTAGATTACTGAGTCAATTAACAGGTGCTATCACTATAAAAAATGAAAACAATAGCAATAGACTAATGTTCTGGTTTCTGTGTCACCCTGCTGTCGTCGATCTTCTCTCGCCATGTCTCAGTCTCTGCCAGCTTCTCCAGCTTCGCCATCTACCACTTGTAAACGTACCTGTCTGACCTTAGCACGTAAAGTGGAACTTATTCATCAAATAGACAAACAGATGAGACTGGGCTGTATTTTTGTTGTGTTGGCTATGGCACACTAGCTTTTAAGTCAGAAAACCCACTTGGACTTAAAAAAGCTAGGGAGCGAGTCACTGTCCTGGCGACATGCAACATGTCAGGCACTGACAAAAGACCACTGATGGTGATAGGGAAGTCAGTACAACCACGATGCTTCAGAGGTGTATTCTAATCTCCCTGTGTTGTACAGAAGCAATCGAACAGTCTGGATGACCAGTGACGTTTTTGAGGCATGGTTGTGTGATTGGGACCGCATATTAGGTCGTAGAAAGATAGCCCTTCTACTCGATAACTGAAGCGCCCACCCAAATGTGGCGGGGTTACGAAACATCAAGTTAGTGTTTTTACCCCAACACAATCTGTTTGGTGCAGCCCTAGACCAAGGAATAATCTATTCCTTTAAGAGACATTACGTTAGACAAATGCGTGGCAGGCTGCTTGAAATTCTTGATGATAACGAAGCTATCATGGCATCAACCTGTGTCCACAGAATCAATCTCCTTGATGCTGTGAGGCTGATGCAGCGCGCTTGGGGGACTGTGTCAACAGAGACCATCCAGCGGTGCTTTAGGAAGGGGGGGTTCACTACTGATCCCGCTATAGGGGTGGCTGCAGAAGAGGATTTCGAGGAATACAAAGATTCAGGAATGTCAACTGAGGCTTTGGATGAGCTCTGCAACTTAGGAGCTGACACTCAATCCGAAGCAATAGATGACATCGCTGAAGCTGTAGGAGGCATGGAGGCAGAAGCAGAAGAAGAGACAGAGTCAGAAGCTGAGGAGGCAGAGGTGGAGGATGTACCCATTCAAGCTGCAGATGTTCGACAAGCACTACTGACGTTGAGGAGAGCAGCAGAGCAACGAGCTGATGTCACACCTAATTGGTGTTTACTTGCAAAGATGGAGAATGAGTAGAGAGTAAACACAACAAAGAATAAAAAGCAGACTGCAATTACCGATTACATCATCCAGGTTTGAATTAGATGTCTGTCCACTGAATTTTAAGCTGTTTGAAAAGATTATTGAAGATTTAAAGTCATTGCACAGATGACACAAGGAATTTATCACTAAGAGGGCTGTATTCACTTCCTACACCCTGTTGCTATTGATGTTTGTCTGTAAAAGTGTCTGATTCGCTCTTGTTACCGTTAACTCGTCTTTCACTTTAAAGTGATATAACGGACGCCGCTACTACCGGACATAAATGCGCATGTCAAACTAGTCCGCTACAAGCGGCACATACTGTAATGTGGAAATGTATTATTCAATTTAACTACAAGCTTTGTGAGCATAAAGGCATACATTTTAATAGTGTTCTGAGCTTAGCTGGATTTTCAATTGTCCCACATTGTGCTTATTTGTTCCATATTTTGAGAGGCAATATTCCCCACATGATGGGGGCACAGAAATGTTGAGAGATATGAGCTTCATAACTGAGCATTCAATTTAGGCTTCTGAGAACTATACATATAAGCACCCCCAAAACGTTTACTTCTAGATGAAGGATTAGTCATCTGTGACACATGTCAACTGACAGTGAAGAGTTCACCAGTGCTACACACGAGTAAGCATTACAAACACTTGTTTTAAAGCAAGGTATCTCTTAATTGCTGAAACAACCATTGTAAATCTATATAAATTCATCTGGAATGCTACAAAAACCTACCGTCTAAAATCTTACTCTCATATATGTGTGTACTGTATGTATCTGTCACAGTCGATCAGCTGAGCTAAAAAAAAATACATGCAGCGTTTTCTCTCTGAAAATACTTTAGAGGGCACTAAAGAAACACTGAACACACAAATTCCTGATGTATTCCTAACAATTGGTTACAAACGTCCGTGTTTGAAGAATGTATATGTTATTTTTTTCAGCTTAAAACCTGCATCGTTTAATTATTTATTTATTTATAACAGCTCTGCAAAGCAGTGCTTCCCACCAAGCAGTTTTACAGTTTGCTAAAATTAGAGGTTGGCCTGGAGTTAACCCCAAGGCAAAGATTACATTTGTGTGTCCGGGGTCCTGGCACAGATAACTACATCGCCATGTCGAAGTAAATTCCTAAAATTATGATGCTGTGCTAAACCCAGGTTCAAACTCAGGTCAGCTGGGAAACCTAGCGAAATGCAAGATTATATGGAGAGTCAACCCGCTCATCACTGCCTCCAACTGTTGCTGTAGAGACACCTTTGCAAAAGCAGCACCCAGTACTGGGCCCAATAAAATAACATTCTCTTTCCTCTGCACTTTGCTGCCTTTGTGTGTCTGCTCTGCAGTTGTAGTATATGTATGTTCATTTGGATCTGGCATAAGATCGTTTCAGTAATACACATGTACAACAACAGTAATACATGTGTGCAACAACAGGATCCCAGATCTACAGACCCGTATGTTCTACAGGGAATTCGGCAGGGAGTCTCAGGAAAATTGTTACCATTTATGTCGCTTATACGGGAAAGATAACAGTAATGATCATAAGAGAAACTGTTACTTATCGGTGAGCCCCTCCGTGGCAATTCTATATTATCAGGGAAGCTCCAAGATTCAGTAACTGTTTACACAGAATACATTTTGTTCATCCCTGCTTCTGACATGGGGTCTATGGACCTGATTGACCTAGTGTCCCCTCAGACCTTATATTACAAGACCACTTTTGTTTAACAAAGGTACATCTTTATACCTGTCTCAACAGAATGCATCCAGGAATGGTATCACCACATTAACACAACCTTAGGTGAAAATACACCCAATTTAGCAATTAACCATTGATCAACATGGGAGATTGCCAATTAGGGTTAGTAAACATAAGGCAAAAGTACGTTGTTACCACTGGATTTAATTTTCATGAATATTTAGGCCAATGCTCTTTTTCATTTTCACTAATAAGTGTTGCTATAGTCAAATACTGTATTATTTTTTATTCTAGACAGTGGTCGCCCTATAAACAGTATGTGGGCTCTTGATGTGTAAGGTATAATTATTACTGGGGAACAAGACATTAAAAATGAAAACCATTTGTGGCAGATCTTAAACTATAGTTGCTGAGATAAGCTATTTCAAATTATACAATATCAAGAAAGAATCCTGGACTCTGATTGGTCAGTGTATGCCTGAGACAGTAATGTTGTTACACAATAACAATCACTATAGTTTATAGTGGAGTGTTGTTCTATATAGAATTCCATCCCTTTCAAAATGCTGTTCTACCACAGTTCCAATGCCATGGAATGCTGTTCTACCCTACTGTTGTAGAACAGTATTCTAGAACCTCTAGAGACTGCATGAGTCAGTTTCATTTTGAAAGCAAAAGAACTCACAAAGTACATTTTTCACATAGTACTGCACACTATAAAAAATACAGGATGAGAAACTCCATGCACAACCAGTGTGTTTTGTCACCTCGGGATTCTGATTCCCATGGACCACTCAAGCTTCGTTCTCGAGGTCAGAGGGAATCAGAATCCCTCTGTGGCAGAACACACTGGTTCTGCATAGATGCCCATCCAGTATTCTCCAAGTATTGATTTGTTGTTGCTTATACTCATCTTCTCTTAAGAAACAAAGATATACTGCCTCACTAAAAATCTACTAAAAACTTATACATTTTTTTTGTTTTGTATAACATCGAGCCATTGTATAATTTCAATAAGGCACTCCAGGGTGTGGTATATCATGGGATGTCGTCATGCCTTGGGTAGTTGGGCCGAGTGTATCCAACCACCCGAGAAGTGATGATATCCCATGACATACCACACCCTGGAGTACCTTATTGCTATTATGAACTGGCTCAAAAGTATTTTTTCATAAAAAAATAAAAAGCAATATTCATAACCTTGTGAAAATGATGTTTTTTTGGGGTGTTGGATGACTACCTTTCAAGAAAATAGTTCCTGGAAGGGTCTGGGCAGCAGGTAGCGCTGCTATAACTGTAACTGAAGTTTGTGGAGGACGTGCAGCTGTGAAGTAAGACTCTACTGTGGTCAGGAACCAGGGAAGCTGTGTGCTTTTATTTTTATTCTTACAAATACTGTACACAGGATTTTGTAACCGAAGTTACGAGAAGGGGAAGTAAGGCAGACTGAAATTGAACTGACTAAGTATCAGGGACACTTTCAGTCTTTTCAAGAGATCAGTAAGTTGCTAGTTGTCAGTATTTAGCTTGGCTTGGTAACTGATAGGGCACATACAGGAGTTTATTTATTGAAGTAAAAAAAAAAAAAAATATTTTTCCAAGCGCTACTGTGTATGGAAAACAGGCGGTCGGTCGAGCAAGCGTGCGCCTCTAGGGAGAGAGAGAGAGAGAGAGAGGGAGATGGAGACGGGAAAGTCGCACATAGAAACACTTCATTTAAAAAAAAAATAGTGGGTTGCAGTGTGGCAGTACATTTTAGCTAACTGAGACTGAGGCTGCTATAAAATATACATTCTGGGGTACATTCCTTGAATCCTTGATAGTGGCAGGGTCACGGGGTGTTTGTGTGGGAACTGAAGGAACAGGTGCGGATGTGATTTGGGGGGGAGTAAGGAGGCTGGTGGCCAGAGGTTTTCTGAAGCCATGATGATGTAGCTCGATGTCATCATGGCTTCAAAATGTCTCGGCCAATCAGTGTTCGACTCCGATCCCTAGTTCATAATATGTAATAACACATTCTGGTGGTGGAAGCACTGGCTCACCTCATGCTTCCACCCCCCAGGAGTGATGTTATTACATGATAACACACACCTTGTCATGCCTTATTGCTTAATTGTCAAAATTTTGTCAAAACTATGCGCATTTCATTTGACAATATTGTAGTTTCTAATGCTAAATACAATCTTATGCAAACAGGTTTGTCTTAATGCAAGTTTATTCTATTGTACACACCATCCTCCATGCCTAAATGACAATTGGTTATACAACTCAGTCCACTCTTTAAACAAAATGCATAAATACATTTCAAAACAATGGATTATTAAAATAAACAGGGAATACTTTTATTAAAAAAAAATGTTGGAGTAGCGATTGCAGCATTGCAAAACTTAATTTGAGTAGCAGCAGAAAAAGTATGTGTAGTGTTTGCAGGTAAACTTGAGTAAAGCAGATGTACAAACACTTCTGGGTGAACTCAGATGTGTAGGAAGCCACTACTATACACACATTTTGTGTAGCAATTGATGAAACTTGTGTATTTTGCTATACCATGTAGAATATTGGCTGCCTGTATCTATTCTGTGGGTAAGTTCTGAAAGCATCCCAGATGTCCCTCTATGAAGTTCATTCAGAAACTAGTGGCTAAGAAATAGGCAAATTGTCTACTTGTCTGTACTCAAATCACTGGCTGGGGGCCAGCCCGGTGGTGCTGAGGGTTGAGGCGCTGGATGCCACCTCTCGTGCCGCACTGGTGATCCGGGTTCGGGAGTGAACACGGGGCACTGGGGGCTGGTGGGGGAGGACAAGAATCGAGTGTCCAATGGACAGCTCTTCCTCTCCGGGGAGGGAGGACCTCAATAGTCGGCATCCGACTGCCCCCTGGCAGAGGCTAGAGGTCGGGGATGCACGCCGTTCACTAGGACAGAGTCGGGGGCAGACACCTGGATGGGAACGTGTGCGGGCGCATGCATATTCACGACCACTGACATCATTGCACGCCCTCCGACTCAAGGGGAACAGAACAAGGAAAAAGTGGCACCTACCGTGGCTTGATAGCCATCCGCGAGTATCGCCAGGTGCTGGCAGCTGAAATGGATCCATTGGGGTGGGGAGTTAGGGGGCTCCCTGCCACCCTGCTGTGGGGGGTAAGCACAGGGGTTACTGGGTGCCAGCGGTCCCAGTCAAGATGGACGGCAGCTGGATCCCCAACAGCAGGATGCAACGTCTATGGGGGAGCAGTTAAGGTGGCCACAGGAGGATAAACAAATACACAAATCACTGGCTGGAGTTACTTACACCCCGATCCATATAACACAACATTTGAACATGATGCCACTTGAAAGCGATTCAGCTTGAACAGTGTGAGCTGGTCTGTCTCTCAAATGCTGCTTAAATAAGAGAAGTAAGTATGTAGACAACTCGAGACATCACTGAAAATGGATCAATGGCCGATGTGGATTTTCTTGTTTGATACAAAAGCAGTATTTTACAAGTAAATTCTTTCTTTTTGTATGCATGTAAGAACAGAGGGTGTCATGTGACTACCAAGAAGAGTATTCAAATGAGTCGCAGATTATCTTTAAAATGAAAGCGCCCCCCCCCACACACACACACACACACGCTGAACAAAATAATGCAGCACATTCTGTTCCCCAAAACTGGAAAGGTGGGTGCCTGAGTGATCTTTTATTTTGAATTTTTTGGGGGGGGACCGTGGCGGAAAAGGCACGCTGTAGTGAAATTAGTTTTCAGGTGCGACCAAGGAGCACAGGGAGACTTTCTCAAGTCACATAGAAGGGGTGATTGTGAGAGTCAAACCCGGGTCTACTGGATTGGGAACTTCAACATATAATAAACATACTGACTGCTGGAGCTCTCACCCCCAAGCTGCTCTCTGCCAGACCGCAGAAACTCTTGATGTGACCATCTCTTAGTATCTTAGGGTTTTATTTATTTTATGTAATTTTTGTTTAACTGGTAGGGTGCACTAGGCATAAGAGTACAACCATGAACCTGATACAAAAAAAAAGGTAGAGAAAGGCATTTACAAAGCAGTATGCTCAAACTCAAGCATAGATATAATAAACGGAAAGTGCATTGTACATCATGTAGTGCAATACAGAACAAGCGTTTAGGAATAATCTGAGCAATACATCAAGCACAAGAAGGGAAGCTGCTGCCCTGCCCCTACCCTCCCCTCCAATACTGCCCTGTCTTATAATTATGTCATACCTGAATGCAGTTCCAACTTGTCTCTGAATGGGGCTTCTAGTCCCCCTGGAACTGTATACCTTGAGTCCCGACTTGCGCGTCTGTCAGTGCGCTTGGCCCTCATTCCCAGGCACTGCTGACCTGCCGCTGACCTATGACATGAACTGTGACATCTTGGTGAACTCTGGTGAGAGCTCACCAAGTTCAGTGTCGATCAAAGGAGGGTGATAGAGCTAAGGTCCCCCAAGCTGCAGCACCGACAAAAAGTACCAAAGGCAGCAGCGTTTATCTGTGCATTGATTGGCTTTGCCGTGACTGCCAATCAGCACAAAAAAGTGAAAGGGATAATTAAAGATGTTGCACAGCAGAGATCTTGTAACTGGGTCACAGTTATTTGTCTGTTTGTTGCTTTGTGAAAAGGTTTGAAGAGATTGCAGAGGGTGAAACTAATCACAAGCCTGGCTCTCACCTGAGAATGCCAAGTTTTTCCCCTAAAATTCATTTTTAGGAGGTCTCCAAAGTTAAGTTGGAATATTAACAGTGTTGGAATTATGGGGGATGGGGGGGTGCTTGCCAGTGCTAGGATCCCTTAGCTCTGAAGTGAGCCCTGGTAGCTCACACATCTTTGCCATTGACTTATAATGGGGAGGGGGCTCAGCATAGCTCTGTTATAGGCCACCAGCTCCCAAAGTTGTAATCCAGTCACTGAACACTGTCTATATATACACATAAACAAAAATACTGTGTTATTTAATGTTCTGTATATAAAATAGTACCAAAACAACTGTTTCCTGCCAGTTCAGTTGTATTTCCAGGTAAAGACTTGATTGGGGAAGGTGGTGCTGGATTGCAAGTATGTGCATGCATACGTCTTAACTGTCCCTGATCATGAAGGACGTTTCTTATTTTATCCCCCCAAATTATTCTACCTTTCATCCAGCCCTCATTAGCAAGTACTGCCCACACAGAGAAAGTTCTGTAAATAAAGACTTTAAGTAGAAATTCATCATATTCTCAAATGCTAAGTAAAAACATAAACTGTTGTACAGGTAAACACAATGGTTTCCACACCGTTCTGAGCTTGTACATAGACATGTCCCTTATTTTGAGGGGTCATTGTCCCTCATTTTAAGTCTCAGTGTCCTCGCTTCAGTGACAAAAGACTGATAAATATTGCATGGATCCTGTGACTGCAGTATATCGCAGTGCTCCCTGATTGATTTGGCATTTTCCCTTTAACTCCAGGGCAATTTTCCTAGGTTTCCCTGTAGATTACATTATTTTCTATGGAAACCAAATAGCTTTGTTTTCCTGCATAAGCAATACAAGTCTATGGGATCAGTTTCCCTGTAAATGGTTGCATTTTCCTGTATAGGCACCCTAAAATGTTGTTTGCTTCTAGATCAAGGACTGGTCAACTGTGACATGTCAACTAACAAGTGAAAAGTTCAGCAGTGCTACACATGAGTAAGCATTGCTACACTTGTTTTAAAGCAAGATATCTCTTAATTGCTGAAACAACCATTGTAAATCTATATACAAGTTCATCTGGAATGCTGCAAAATCCTACCGTTTAAAATCTTACTTTCGTATGTGTGTTTACTGTATGCATCTGTCACTTTCGATCAGCTGAGCTCCAAAAAAAAAAAATGCAGAAGTTTCTCTATGAAAATACATTAGAGGGCACTAAAAAAACACTTAACACACAAATTCCTGATTTATTCCTAACAATTGATTACAAACGTCCGTATTTGGAGAATGTATATATTTTTTTTAGCTAAAAACTTGCATCTTTATTTATTTATTTATTTTTTTACAACAGCTCTGCAAAGCAGGACTTCCCACCAAGCAATTTTACAGTTTGCTAAAATTAGAGGCTGGCCTAGAGTTAACCCCAAGGCAAAGACTACATTTGTGTGTCTGTGGTCCTGGCACAGATAACCACACCACCATGTCGAAGTAAATGCCTAAAATTATGATGCCGTGCTAAACCCAGGTTCAAACTCAGGTCAGCTGGGAATCCTAGTGAAATGCAAGATTATATGGAGAGTCAACCCGCCCATCACTGCCTCCAACTGTTGTTGCGAGACACCTTTGCAAAAGCAGTGCCCAGCACTGGGCCCAATAAGATAACATTCTCTTTCCTCTGCGCTCTGCTGCCTCTATGTGTCTGCTCTGCAGCTGCAGTATAGGTATGCTCATTTGGATTCAGCATGAGACCGTTTCAGTAATACACATGTACAACAACAGGATCCCAGATCTACAGACCCGTATATTGTACAGGGAATTCAGCAGGGAGTCTCAGGAAAATTGCTACCATTTATGTTGCTTGTGCGAGAAAGATAACAGTAAGGATCATAAGAAAAACTGTTACTTATCGGTGAGCCCCGCAGTGGCAATTCTGGATTACCAGGGAAGCTCCAAGATTCAGTAACTGTTTGCACAGAATACATTTTGTTCATCCCTGCTTCTGACATGGGGTCGATGGACCTGATTGACCTAGTGTCCCCTCTGACCTTATGTTACAAGCCCACTGCTGAAGTAATAGTTTACAAAAAATGGGGACATTCTTCACTGTTTTTTGATCACATACCTCAAAACGTTACTGAGATTCAGCGTGTTATTCCATGTCCCCACCCAGTTTTTTTTTTATTATTATTATTATTTAGAACAGAGATCTAATCCATACTATGGAAGCAGTGTGGGCTAATGGCTACAACACAGGCTTGGAAACCTGGACTCGGGTTCAAATCCCAGACAGCCATTTACTGTGGGACCCTGAGTAAGTTGCTTTTACTTTATGTACCTCTGGCTTACCAGCAGTAAAAAACTGGACTCCACTGAAAAGGAGATGATGCTTTTCATCTCAGCTATTCAGGGTAAACAAACAAACAAATAAAAATTAGAAGATAGAGGAGCCGATTTTTTTCCAGGACTCTTCTGGACTCTGTCACAAACCCACTCAGCAGGTCAGGCCCTCTATTCCCAAAGTGCCAATCTCTTAGCGCAGTCTTGTGAACAGTGTAACAGACAAGGTAACCCTCTTGTCTGTTTTTTGTGAGTTCGGATCAACCTTTGGTCTCCAGTCTTGGAGGGATTCAAACTGTTAACCTCTTGTTAGCATACCCAATGCACAGGCTCTCCAGTTTGGTACCACTATTCAAGCTTATGTCTAATTGTCGGCTTTTAACCATATACTTTTCTTACAAATAAAAAGAAGTCAAAGACAGACCAAGTAAGTTCTAAAAAGAATTTTACTAAAATATTTAAAAATATGTAAAAAAACAAAATACCAGAACTCGTATATCCCAAGACATACAACTCTATTAAAAGAAACAAGGTTTAAACAGTGCAATTTCCTACTTACAGTATTTAGATTTACCTCTTTCTAAATACTTGTTACAAGTGCTCTCAAGATCTTTCCTCAGTCAGAGTCTGGTAAAAGTGTCTCTGTGTAGTAAAACAGAATAATCTTTATTCCTTAAACAACAGTATGGGCCAACCCCTTTGGGTGAGGTCATAGCTAGCTCCTCCTCTGTCAGATTATATTTTTTTAAAAATATATATCTTATACAAAACAACAGGATGTCTTTTTAAAGTATTACATTTTGGAATCCTTCAGCATGACTCATGTTTCTTCAAATGACATTTCTTTTGATCTCATGCTGTACCCTCCCTCACACAGGCTTCACATGGACATTTACAACTCACTTCCCTGTGTAATAATGTGTAATAACCTAGGTTCCTCTTCAACGTCATAAACCTTCTTTATGATTTTCTCTCCTAACAAAATTAACTCGAGTCTGTAATTAACTTCAGAAAAACAGGATCCTTGATTAAAGCCTTACATGTAACACATTGTCTCTAAAAACTGAATGTGTGTGAACTCACATGCTGTCAGCAATTTTCTTAGCTTACATCTATCTGCTGAAATTTGGGGGGGGGGGTGAGTGAGGTCAATCCTGGTTCCCCACATTTTCAGCAGAGACAATTCAGTAATACATTTTATATTAAAAAAAAAATGATACAGCACTCAGAGCTGGCTGTCTACATCACAGACTCCACCTAACATTCATGTTAAATACCTGTAGAGCCATCTGTTACCATTCTTTTATTCCATGTAGTTGTGTGCAGAGGTTACACAGGTGCTACGTTTGCTGCTATGTAGCTGCATGGTTGTATTTTAACAGCAGTGAGTGGAAAAAGTTTTTGGGGTTAAAAGGTGTTTTTTCAAGCAGCTGTTCTTTCTCCTCCCATCAATTAATAGTGCTGCTATTTTAAGTTCAAGTCTAGAACTCCACTAATGCTAACATTTCACACAGTATCCTCTTGAAAGAAATTGCAAAGTAGGAGCAGTTTGCATGTCCCTACAGATATAATATGGTCACTAAGAAAACAGATATTAAAGGAAAGACTTTCCAGGATGATTCAAAGTTGAATTGAAAGTCCAGTTTTGACAGTCCCCTGCACAGAGCTAAGCTAAACATATTGTTTTTGGTTAAATTTTGTAAGGTGTAATCTGCAAAACTACCAAGTCCCCCATCAGACCTATGGGCAGCTGAGATACTCTGCACGTTCTATAAAAATATTTTTGTTTAACAAAGGTACATCTTTATACTTGTCCCAACTGCATGCATCCATGAATGGTACTCTCACATTAACACAACCTTAGGTGAAAATACACCCAATTTAGCAATGCACCATTGAACAACATGGGAGATTGCCAACTAGGGTTAGTAAACTTAAGGTAAAGTACATTGTTACTACTGGATTTAATCTTCATGAATATTTAAGCCAATGCTCTTTTTCATTTTCACTAATAAGTGTTGCTATAGTCAAATACTGTATTACTTTTTATTTTAGACAGGGGTCACCATATAAACAGTATATGGGCTCTTGTTGTGTAAGGTATAATTATTACTGGGGAACAAGACATTAAAAATGAAAACAGTTTGCAGCAGATCTTAAACCATAGTTGTTGAGATAAGCTATTTCAGATTGTCATGATTTGTCAAAGCTATATGCACTTCATTTCACAATATTGTAGTTTCTACTGCTAATTAGAATCTTATGCAAACAGGTTTGTCTTAATGCAAGTTTATTCTGTTGTACACATCATCCTCCTTGTCTAAATGACAATTGGCTATATGACTCAGTCCACTCTTTAAAAAAATGTATAAATATGTGAAATTCCCTTGCTGTGTTTGATGGGTGAGAAATTCATATAGGACCATTTGCACACAGCAAAGTGAATCTAAATGTCAAACTACTATGTTAGCTGTGTAACGGTTGTGTATCTGTTGTTTCTAACAACAAACATCTGAACATTTTTACTAGTTTAGTCTGTCACCCATCAAATACAGCAAGTGAATTTCACATTTTGGATTAAAACTGTCTCTAATTATGTACTAGCTCCTCTGAATCAGTTTCATTTATATAGGCAAAATTTGCCAGTTTTGGATACCTACATTCACTATGTATTTGACCTTATATCAGTTCAAGCTTTCCTATTAATGTATGCATTTGCACTTTACTCTTATGTGCAATTTTCAACAACAAGAATCTTATTTAATTATCAACATATATGTAGTATGTGCTGGAAATAGAAATACTTTTTAACAAGTGGATTATATAAAAAGACAAAGTGTGTCTAAATAAAATGTATTTATTAGAACCTGAACAACTGAAGGAAAAATCTTAATAAATGATTGCTACTGTATTCCTAGTCTGGTGCTGGCATTCTTTCAGGCTGGTGAAGAAAGGAGTTGCCTGTGTGTTACTGAGCTATGACTAAGCTTGGCACATGATGTAACAGACCGGGTTTGATTTACACAGACCCATAAAGAGCATTTGGTGTAAATAAATAAGTCAGACACAACATTCAGTCGTGTCTCAGCTCAAAACATTCACTTGGGAACATTAGGTACATGTTCATAAAGGTAGTTCAAAAGAAATTAATAAAATAAAAAAGAGCCCCCCCCCAAAAAAAAAAACTTAATTCCTATCAACATCTGAGTTTATTTTGTAAATGCAGAGGGGAGGTCACAAAACTAATAATCAGATGACAGGTGAAGAGCTATGAATGAGCATGGAACAACTTGCAACAGACTTGATTTGAGTCCTACAGTCCCACATGCACAATGTGTGCCACAGAGCTAGTCACCCGAAGCCAACATATTCCCATGTCACCTTGTCTAAATAAAATAAACAGGCAAATTCTCATAAATTAATAAGTCACTACATGATGTCACATCAAAAGAGAGACGTAATCTCTTGTCAAAACTTTTAACAAGTTCACTTGTCAAGAATTCGTAAATTATACTATTCTAACCACTATCGTAATCACAGTGTCGGGCACCATAATAAAATTAAACTGGCAGCTAGCAAAACAAGTTGTAAATGAAGGCACATCATGAATACAAACAGTATATATTCTGTTTAGAAACAGAGAAATGATTCCGTGGTAGATATTCAAGTGTGCTGAAGCGCTCGACCATTTTACCTCAATTTGAAATTACTGCTCTGTCAAACAGCAGTTGATTGACACCTTGTGTGATCGATATGCTAAAGTTGATTGATGGCTCGATATGCTAATTACCCCTATCTACCTCATTTCCAGATCAGAACTACAAACAGATTTTCAGTATGGCAGTCATCAATCATTGGGGACAGTTTAAAACAAAATCAGAATGTCACCAACTCCATACAAATTAGCCAAATAAACCACCAAACACTCATAAAGTGTATGTATGGATGTTTTATTTCATAAAACCTATGCCTATACTAAGTACTCGGTCTTTAATGAAAAGCAAATAGGGAAGGAAAACAATAGGATACTTGGTATACCCCAATGCCAGAATGACTTCTACAGGATGCAAGACAACAGTTCAACCAGGATTAAACTCAACAGTCCCAGAAATGTATTTTAGTTGGTGGGAGGTTGGTACTGAGTCTGGTTCACCTACCCAACAGTACTGATGAAAAACCATTCAAAATAACTTTTTTGTTCCACTTCAGTTTTTTCTCTTGTGTCCTGCTGGGCACCATCTTGGCAGCCTGGCACAGAAGCATAGAATTTGTCAGTAGAAAAAGGCCACTTGGCTCATAAAGTCTGCTTAGACAAAGGCGCAATTGAGCAGAATACAGGTAACTTACCACAGTTAAACATAACTAAGCCTATAAAGAGATGTTGTTAACAAATAAATAAATAAATACACGTTTGATGTGCTCCTGCTTTAAGAGTTTTTCATTGCCTCTACTGGAAATATTTGCCATTAGTATTAGGGATTTTCTTAGGATAGTCATCTTTTGTCATAGTACAGTTTTAGAGCACTTTAGCTTTATATGTGTAATAGGACCTTATTTTATTCCTACCTGGTTGGTACACTTATTTATTTCCTTAATTGTAAGTTGGTAATATTATGCTAATAGTGTTGGTTAATTGTGGCTACATCCATATGACACAAGTAATAAATTACACACCAGAGTGACTTGGACTATTTAGAGTGTCCATTTTTACATCTGCGAGGGACGGAGCCTGCAGACGTTTTGCTTCCACCACCTCTGGGAACAGGGATGACACCTTACTGATGGGCAGGATTCCACTGTTACTGTTATCCTTCAAAGCCATGATGAGCTTGGCTCGCTTGTGGGAGTCTCCCACTGTTCCTCCCTCTGGCTGGCTCGGGACTAGAGTAGCTCTCTAGTGCCTTGTCAGCTGTCTTGTCAGTCTCCGGATATTGCTGCTGTTGCTACTCCTGCTGCTAAGTTTCAGTGCACTGTGCCCACATTGCAGCTGAGAGTCAAGCGGAGGCTCCAGGGCAGGCAGTAGGATCCACCCTTGAAGTGCAAGGGGCACCAGTTGTGTCCAGCCCTGTGTGTGCAGGAGAGCTGTGAGCAGCATGCCACAGCAGCACCACACAGGCTCAGCCCCACACATCAAATAATAAGAGATATTAGACTGAAACATAGAAAAGGGGGGATCTCAATGGGCTGAACCCAGGGGAGCCTCATTGACCTTACGCCCTCACTGTTGGCACTGCCACTCTAACTGTAGCTTTTCCTTACAATAAAGAAAAACTCTGGGACAGCAAAGTGCAATGAGACTCGGGCTGGAAGAGGCATGGGAGTGGGTTCACCCAGATGCAATCTAAGAAAACAAAGGCTCGGATTTAACTCACATACAGAGAAAATTCTCACAAAAAGCTTAAAAGTTAAATCTGGAATATTAGCGCCCTAATGTTTGAAACTTTCTTCTCCTCATTGTTAACTAAATATCCGATTGTGCAGAGAACTGTAAAGACTTTTGGACAAAAAGGTGAGAATGCCCAAGCTTGGAGCTGGTTCTGCAATACAGTTCGTTGCAGCTAATCACCAGTCCTCAGCCTTATAAAGAATAAGCATTTGTCAATGCCGAATGTTGGCTTGCTGGCATTGGCATTGGTAGTGCAGGAGTTAGACAGATGTATCATAGGAACGGCAGTGAAGTATTGAACTGATGCCAACCCACCCCCACCCTGCAGAGAGCGACAAGCATTAGGGTGTCCCTTTGGGTGTTTGGTAGTGCAGTGCGGGAAAACATGTCTGGCAGGATGTGAGAAATGACAGCTGTACAGTTCATAAGGAGGTGTAAAAAAATGCCAGTGTTGAAAATGTGGCATGTAAATATACCAAATTTGTGAAGCTACTAGGGTGCGTGGGAAATATGCAATGCACGCTTACAACACTGCCATTTTATGGGCGTTCGGCACCAAATTTTCAACATAGGTATTTTAGCACCTCTGCTCATGTACAGTGTCACTGTTATTTCCTCAAAGTGTCCCAAGAAGTGATTTCGCACAGCGACCACACTATTCTACACCGGAAGTGTGAAAACACATTTTGGGCAAGATATGTCAAATGACGGCTGTACTGTTTGTTCATCAAGAGGTGTGGAAAAATGGCAATGGTGAAAATCCAGACTGAAAATATCACAAATGCACGACGGTATGAATGTGCATGCAATCTGCCAATGCACGCTCGTAACACAGTTATTTTATGGAGTATCATCACCAAATTTTCAACATAGGCATTTTAGATCCTCTGCTCATGAACTGTGTCACTGTCATTTTCATAATCTGGCCCAAACACTGATTTCCCACAGTGACTGCGCTATTGTGCGCTGGAAGTGCGGAAACACATTTCGGGCAGTATGTAGAAAATGACAGCTGTACTGTTCACAAGGAGGTGTACAAAAATGACAATGCTGAAAATCCGGCAGTAAAATATTGTGAATGCGCGAAGTTATGAGCCTGCATAGCAACTGTGCAACGTACGCTCGTAAAACAAGCATTGGTTGGATTTTTTCCACCAAATTTGGAACTTAGGCTTTTTAAGAGGGCACCTCATGAACACCGCCACTGTCATTTCGTTAATGGGTCCCGAAAGGTGATTTCGTGCAGTGACTGCGAAATCACCTTCAAGGCCGATTAACGCCATGACAGTGACAGAATTTATGAGGAGGGGCCTAAAAACCCCATGTTGAAAATTTGCAAAAATTCCAAGAAATGCCTGAGATATGCAACAAAGTTGAAAAACCCTATTCACTCCATTATACAGCTTACTGGCATTTCCTCAGTTCGCGGTCGGCTTTGAAGAGTGCAGGCGTGTTCCAGGTCCACTGAAGATCGTCCGCCCGGACTCTGGAGGTAAGTATGGGGTGGGGGTGAGGAGGCAGGAGTGCGCAGTGGGTGGGTGGTACAGGTGGGGGAGGCGGACCTAGACTACGAGGGCGGTTTCGTATTCTAGGGAAAAAAAACGTCACATGGGACAGTTTTGGCATGCTGGGGTGGCTCCAGCTGCAGGCACCTATAGGGTTGGGGGTCAGTAGCCAACGGGATTGGGCACCCTCGTCGGCACACAACATGGGGGGTAATGCCGCTGGGGATTGGGCACCGCCCAGCAAACAAAGTCGGGAGTCTGAGCCGAGGGGTTGGGCACCTCGGCATTCAACAGTTGGGAGGGTGATGCCCGGCGGTGGACTCCCTGTCGGCGTGTCAGGGGCGCGAGCCGAGGGATTGGGCACCCCTCGCATTCCACATTTGCGGGGGATATGGTGGTGAGCATCGTTATACAGGACCGCCTGCGTATGATGATTGCAGCGGTCCTTTGCTTTGATGTGCTTGCACCATTATGTATGTATGGTGTGGTGGTGCCATGCAGGCTGATTGGGGAATGAGGGACGCACCTACTGATGCGTGACCTGCATTTGCCCAACAGCTGCCGCACCCCCAAATCTGCACTCTTTCTATATGTTGGCTTTGCCTGCTGCAAGCCAACATAAAAATGAAATTAGATTAAAGAACTCTGGTAAACACTTCTAATGGAAATGTATAGAAGTAGGTGCACATAAATCATAATGCACATTAGTAGCATGGGGCACTCACACTAAATTTATTCCTTATCAGGTCAAATCCAGCAGATGTTTTGGCTCTAGCCAGAGCTTGTCTACATAGTTACTACATCCTCATCCCCCTCCTCCCCTCCTCCCCCCTCCCCCGCTGGCTGGTCAGCACTACTTCCACCCACTTCCACTTTTAATGCTGCATGTTTCAACATTGCTCTTCGGCTGCCAAATTCATCCACATTGCTCCCATTCCACTCAGTCCCACTGTCCCATGTCACCTTTCTCCAATGCTGCATTACATGAAAGGTGAAACCATTTTTTAAATAAAATACCACAGTTTTAAAACATGATGACTTTCCCAGTCTGTCTCCCAATCCGTTCCACTACTGGATACCAAGTGCCATCTCTCCCCCTCTCTCTCTGTTAGCTGTCTTCCCTCATGCTCTTTCCATGTCTGCTCATACAACTACACAAATGAAACACAGTTTTTAAACAAAACAAAAAAAAGCCAGCCAGAGACATTGTTAAAATCAGTCAATTCTCCCTCACTGGCTCGCTAAGACACATTGCCATTTTCTTGTTTTGTTTTCCACATACCCAGAAGTGGAACCCATTAGCAAGGATGTCGACAAACTATCCTGACATCACCATGCTGCATCCATAGCGATCCACCTAACGACTAAGAGGGGGAAATGGTGGAGTCGCATCATTTTACTAAAGAAAATCACAAACTGAACTACGTTTTCAGACATAAAAATAAATACAAGAAAAATAACATATCACACAAAGTCCTCCCCGTTTCATAAATAAGATATGCATGGGGGGGCAGTATGATACATTATTTATCTATACTCATGGTGTTTGACCTCAGACACCTCACTCATGGCTTATACCACTCATGAGGTTATCAGAGGTCAAACACCACTTGTATAGATAAACTACATATCACACAGTCCATCACTGCATATTAGACAGACAGACAGATAGATAGATTCATTGTAAAAAAACTCTGTTAATGCATCAGTTAGTGTTGATAGCACAGCGACAAAAGTTTGGAAATTCTGTGTTAGGTTTACACCCCTACCACCCCTCACCCTCTTCACACCAACAGACATCAGGGTGTGTGTTGGGGTCATCAGCCAAACGCTCATCCCATTGCATGTGTAACCAAGCAGAGGTGGTGCAGTATAGGAGAATGATGTGACAGTGAAGCCAAATGACCCCAATGTACCCCCCGATGCCTGTGTGGGAAATTATTTTTTGAATAACTTTTGAATGATTTAATAGTTTTTCACCAGACTGCATTTTCCCTGAAGATTTCAGACCACATGGACAAATTGTGTGGGCCATAGCCACGAGCAAGGAAACATGCGAAACACCTTTTTTTGCATTTTTGCTGCTCCGCAGTTCTGAAATTGTTTATCCGACTGTAACACAACGTACCAGATGCAGAGATCTTTCATACCTGATAGAACATGCAAAATGTCAGTCATATTCATCCTACAGTGGCAAAGTTATTAAAATGCAAAATTTGGAGTTTAACATAGAAGTGGCTGAACAACCCTAACTATACTGCAACTACCATGGCAGTATAACAAAAACTCCATTTAATGCATCAGCTAGGGTTAAAGTGACAAAAGTGGGGAAATGAGACATTAGGGTTGAGCCACTAACCCCCCTACCCCCCCATCCTCCACAGACTGGCAGTATAGCAAAAAACTCCATTTAATGCATCAGCTAGGATTAAAGTGACAAAAGTGGGGAAATGAGGCATTAGGGTTGAACCACTAACCCCCCCACCCCCCATCCTCCACAGACAGTCAGACACCGGGGTGTGCCATGGGGTCGCATTGCCAACTCTCATCCTACTACACGTGTAAACAGGTTGGCATGGTACACTAAAGGAGAATGGGGTGAGAGTTAGGCCTCACCACCCCATGGCACACCCCGGCATCTGTCAGTCTGTGGAGGATGGAGGAAATGGGGTGAGGTGAGGGTTAGGTGCTCAACCTAATGTCTTGTTCACTGCTTTATTGCTAACCCTAACTGATGCATTAAATAATTTTGCAATGAATATCCTTACTTTTTGAAAAAGTGTAATATAACTAGTAAATACCATGTGTTGGTGGGAGTACGGGGCCTGAAAAGCTACCCATGTGAGCATAACAGTATGCATTTGTGGAAGTGCAGGCCCTCTGGGCCCCTGCGCTCCCACTCACATATAGCTACAGAGCCATACAGCAGCTGTATAGGGCAAAGAACCCTTGTAGCAGTAATTTGCCAATATCTCGGAAACTGTAGCAGCTGTGAAAAAAATTCAAGTGTTGTAATCATGACCATGAGACCTCCACATGAGA
Source organism: Neoceratodus forsteri (assembly GCA_016271365.2). Lineage (NCBI taxonomy): Eukaryota > Metazoa > Chordata > Ceratodontiformes > Ceratodontidae > Neoceratodus > Neoceratodus forsteri. The sequence goes on from CM028138.1 coordinate 729,213,769, forward strand.
TAAGTCAACGAAATCCATATATTGCATCATTTGCAAAATATGGGTGCTGAAAAGTACTTAAAACACAGCCTTGGAACCCTTGTGACACTAATTTGCCAATATCTCAGTAACCATACAACCTAGGAAAAAAGTTCTACTGCCGGTGTAATCAATGGTTTCAGTCTTTTTTTCTATGGCTTAGATCATGGTAAGCGAAAATTCCATATGTCGCTTCATTTTCAAGATACGGGTGCCGAAAGTCACTGTGGGCATCACAATGTTATCCTATGGGAAAAAAATCAAGACTCCATGATGGCATATCTATGGAACCAATTAACTTTTCAACACCCAAATTGCATAATTCACATCTCTATGGCATCCCCTTAATGCCCTGCAGATTTCAAGTCAAAAGACTAAACTGTTAATTTACAATGCAGTGGGAAAGGTTTTAAAAGTTTAAAAATTCCTAGTTCATGAGGTAGCAAAGTCCCTGATTGTCAGATCAAACCCTGTTCATGAGCTGTCAAAATCACCATCTGCAAGAAATCCTTGACCATCAGATTTTGGCCATCTGGTACCTAAGTGACAGTCAAGGATTTTGCTCCCTCACGAAAGAGGATTGGGTGGTGGACTGGGATTTTGTCAACTCACGAAAGAGGATTCAAAAAACCAATCCCCTTTCATGAGCTGACAAAATCCCAGTCCACTGCCCAATCCCCTTATGTGGGCAGCAAAATCCTTGACTATCAATCAATCCTCATCTGAGAGAAGGGCCATCTGGTCACAAAGTGACAGGCAAGCATTTTGCTACCTCACAAAGCGGTATTGGTGGCAGACTGAGATTTTGTCAGCTCACGGATCATGTATTTGTCAGCTCATGAAAGGATTCAAAAATCCAATCCCCTTTCATGGGCTGACAAAATCCCAGTATGCCAGCCGATCCCCTTTCATAAGGCAGCAAAATTCTTTTTTTTTAATATAAAGTTTATTAACATTTTTAACTTTACAACGGACAGGATCATGATTATCCGAACAAAACATGTACCAAGAAGTTCAACATACATGATCCCATCCTCCCCTCCCTCCACCCCCCCCACAACACAACCCAAGTCCCCCCACCCACAGTCCCAGTGAGCAAAAGTTCAAATAATATATTTAAATGACAACTTACATGTTAGGTAGAATATAACATATGTAAAGAAGCCCATATCTTTTTATATTTTGCATTATTATTATTAAGACTAGAAATGATCTTTTCTGTTATAAGATTGGCTAAAAGCTCGTTAAGCCATTCAGAGTAGTAGACTGACTGTGCATCCTTCCAATATTTAAGGACCAACTTTTTAACGGACATGGAAATCAAGGCGATATGATATTTTCGGTTGTTCACTGCTATTTGAGAGTAATCTCCGAGGAGGCATATCTCAGGTGAGAATAAATCCGACAATCCCAATAATGGATCTGCTCTATCCTGTATCATTTTCCAGAGAGGAGCTATCTTGGGACAGTCCCAGAAAATATGTAACTAAGTATCTTCACTCTGTAAACACCTGGTGCATAAATTGGATGTTATTACTCCCCAAGCAGCCAATTTTTGCGGGGAATAATAAAGGTTATGCAATATATTAAACTGCATCAGACGTAGCCTGTCTTGTGCTACAAAACGGTGACAGTTACTCCATGGGGCAGACCAGTCTATGTTCCAATGTGGAAAAAGATCTGACTAGTAGTTTGAAGGTCCAAAAGCCTCGGGAAAATGCCAATCATAAAGAAAATTATATAATTTGGAGATTGCTTTAGTGGAAGTAGCTAGGGGACTTAGATCATAGTGGAAAGAGTGCTTTGGTGATATGGGAGCTATCCTTTCAAATTTTTTAACCAGAAGGTGTCTTAATTGAAGAATTCTAAAGTGATCCATTGGTTGTAATCTAAATTTCAATAAGAGTTCTTCTAAAGATAACCATGATCCATCATCCTTCACGAACAGGGACAGTTTCCCCTCTCCTAGTCATGGTAACCATGTAGGTGATAATGGCTTATTATCAGTTTTGAAGGCTGGGGAATTCCAAATCGATTGGGAAATATCTGCGTATTGTTTATATTTTAAAAATCTACATAACTATGAGTGAATTCTAATGGAAGTTTCTATGGTAGTGTCTTTTAACCTTTTTGGCAGAACTGATACCTTTAGGAATAACAATGTGGAAGGATCCATATTACATGAACGAATCATTTCCAATTCAATTTTCAACCATGGAGAAAGAGCAGCCACAGGGTTTGGAGGTAACCACTGAAGATATTTGGAAGCTTGACTAGCCCAATAATACAGGCTAAGATGAGGTAGATGTAGGCCGCCTTTAAGTTTAGAAGCAACTAGCTTGTGATATGCTAATCTTGGTTGCTTTTTTGACCAAATAAATTTTACTATTAAACTTTGGGCCTTTTTAAACCAAGTTCCTGGTAAATAAGTATTAAGTAAGTGAAGAGGATAGAGTAACCTGGGAAGTACATTCATTTTGACTAGGTTTATTCTTCCACACAGAGAAATGGGGCGAGTCACCCAACGTTCTAAATCCTGCGTCACTGTTATTAATAACGAATCCAGGTTCTTCTTAATAGAAAGCTGTGTGCTTCTAGTTAACTCAATACCAAGATAGCGTAGAGATTTCTTAGACCATGACAGACCTAAAGCAGTAATACTATGCTTAAGAACTCTATGATTTAAAGGGAATACAATGGACTTGCCACCATTTAACTTATAATTTGATAGTTTACTATATTCCTCTATTAGATCTAACATAACAGGGATAGAGGCCTCTGGGTATGAAAGCTGCAAAAGTAAGTCATCGGCATAAGCAGACACTTTAATTTCAGTATCTAAGATTGTGATTCCCTGTACCTTTGGACATAGAGACAATTTACAGATTAATGGCTCCAAATAGAGATTGAAAAGAAGGGGGGAAAGGGAACAGCCCTGTCTAGTACCAGAATGTAAAGAAAACGGTTCTTAAATTACTCCATTTCCTGAAATTTTAGCTGAAGGATTTTGATAGAGAGCCTCAACCCAATCCCGGAATTGTTGTGGAAAACCAAAGGAGTTCAGGGTTTGAAGCAAGAAGTTCCAATTAACTCTGTCAAAAGCCTTTTCGGCATCCAGGGACACCAAAGCTACCGGAAAAGAGGCATCCCTGGACTCCGAAAAGACATGGGAAAGAGTGCTCAGATGGTCTACAGAGGATCTTCCCTTCATAAAACCTACCTGTTGTGAACCTATTAAATCTAGGAGAATTAAACTGAGCCTATCTGCCAAGATCTTAGTTAGTATCTTAATGTCCTGATTTAATAGATAAATGGGTCTGTAACTTTCCATCAATTCTAAATTCTTGCCAGACTTTGGTAAAAGTACAATGACAGCCTCAAATAATGTGGGGTCTACTTGTGTACCAGATAATATAAATTGATATAAAGCGAGAAGATGTGGGGTAATCTGTTCCTTAAAACGTTTATAAAAATTATGCCAAAATCCATCTGGTCCCGGAGTTTTGTCTGAAGGTAACCCCTGTATTACTTTCTCTATTTCTAATGATGAGATTAGGGCCACTAATTTCTTCTGCTGGGCTTCAGAAAGAATGGGTAACTGAGCTTCTTTTAAATAGAGAGAAAGAGTTGAATTAGAATGAGGGTTAGCCATAACACCGTACAATTGTTTATAGTACCTGGTAAATTCAGAAATTATTTCCTGAGGGGAAGATTTCAGAGACCCATCTAAACTAGAACGGATTGGAGGGATAAAACAGGCTGACTCCTGCTGTTTAATTCTCTGAGCCAATAGCTTCCCTGCTTTTTCTCCATGGTCTATGTATGAGGCCTTTGCACATAATATGGCGAATTCCGCTTTCTCGTTAAGAAGGCCAATATACAAGTCTTTCAATCTTGCAAGTTTTTGTTTAACCTCATCAGTTGAATGCGGGTGTAAACTTACCTCCAGCAATCTGATCTGGGATAACACAGTCTTTTGTTTTAACTCCTGACTTTTTTTCCTACTGGACGCCAACCCAATTAAAATACCTCGGAGATACGCTTTAAAAGCACACCACATAATGTCAGGTTTAATGTCCTGGGTGGAATTTGTTCCAAAAAATTGTTTAATATGATCTTTGATGCAATCAGCGTTTTTGGAATCCTTGAGTAATTGATCATTCAACTTCCATCGGGTATGACGTTTAGGCAAAGATGAAAAAGACAACCTAGACTGCACCAAGGAATGATCTGAGGGAGGCCCCGGTTGGATGGAAGAGGATATTACCCAGGTAAAAGTTGTTGTGATAACAATAGGTAATCAATGCGAGACAAGGATCTTTGGACAGGGGATATGAAGGTATACTCCTTAGTTTCCGGATGTAATACTCTCTATACATCACATAGACCCAAGCGGTCCATTAAATCATGTAACGCACGCTGGGCAGGAGAAGGTCTTCCTGAAATATTACCAGTACGGTCTTTACAAGGATCCAATACCAAATTAAGATCTCCTCCTAAAATTATAGATGCAGTTAATAATGGGAGCATAGAATTAAGTAATTGCATAAAGAAAAGGGAGTCATCCTTGTTAGGACCATAGATGCTCCCTAGTAGTAATTCCGTGGAATAAAGAGTGCCTTTAACTAATACAAATCTACCCTGTGGATCTTTAATCACCTGTGTAACATTGAATGGAATATTCCTATTGATGAGAATTAAAACTCCACAACTTTTAGAGGTACCTTGAGCTGTAAAAACCTGTCCTATTTGCAGTTTTCTCATCTGAATGGCCTCGGAGTCTAATAAATGAGACTCCTGAATACAATAAATATGAGAATGCAGAATATTTAAATGTTTCAAAATTTTGTATTGTTTTAATTTCTTACGGACCCCTTTAACATTCCAAGTGGAAATACAAACATCATTAACCATCCTACCTATTCACAAATCAGACCTATTCCAAAGATGAAAGCGATTATTTTTGAACCATTATGAAGTTTTGTTATACTGGACTGTTATAAGGCAGCAAAATTCTTGACCGTCACTCAGTCCTCATCCACGATGTTATCCATGGACCAGCACCCCCTGATTGTACCCCACCTCATGGACAGCAACACATATGTAGGTATATGTACTAACCTTAGGGTATAGAGACACTTGTCATATAAGCATAAATGTCAGGATTTGTGTTCTACTGTATTTTACTAATGCATATTATGTTTCACTATATTTTTATGATGTAGCTTGCTACTAGGAGATGTTATCCATTATATTTTATTGCATAATTATAAGTTAGGCAACATTGCCATCGTTAGTGCTTGTGCACAACTGTAACTGTAAGTGACCTTGGACAAGCATAACAGACTCTATTGTTCAGTTATCTTCTGCAAGCTAAGCAATTTCTCATGTTAGTTAGGATGGTTACTCACACTACCTGCTACTGTCCAATTATATATTTTTTATATATATTATTTTACAGTTGCTATGAAAATTATTGGGGTATAAGGCCCCTTGCAGCATATACTTTCTCTGAGACTAGAGACTGAACCTACGTAGGTAAGGAAGCTGGATACTCTCCCAGTGATTACACTGTTGGTTGTAAGCCTGTATCATTATTATTTACCAGTAATAAATTGCATTCATTATCTAGATCCCACTTGTCTGTCATCTCTTCCTTATGTTTAGTTCCTTCAAGAACCTGAGAAAGGTAATTTTATTACCCAGTTACATTTGGTGACCATGTGCAGGTTGGAATGTACAAAGTGAAGATTCCATTCAATTAATTTTGAATGGCAAGTTTTGTAGTGCATTTTTTGCCTACTTGGACCTACTCGTGCTTACAGTGGTTGTTATTGTGGCAGACACATTCTGTCTTGGCCTCAAGTGTGGCACAACCACGCCGGACCCTCTTACACTCCCTTTGCGAGTGACAACATACACCATGGCATCACTGTTTGCACACAGGGGACTGGAAAGCTGATGGGTGACAGCACTAAGGATTTTATCCAGTCTTCCAACTGCTTCTTTGTTTGTTTGTCTACCCCTTGTTTGTCTGCCTGAACTTTGCACTAAAATGGGACTGGATGTCTCAGACTACCTCACATCCCATGGTGGATGGACAGATTTCATGTTGGATGTGAAGTCTGCAGACAATCCATTGCTGCTAATTTCAGAGCACTACTTGGAGTCCAAACAAACAGCCAAGAAATACAACCTTAAAGGTCTCTTGGTTGTGGCTCCACATACTGCTGTTGAGAGTCTCACAGCGAAGTGTGCCTCTCTTGAACTGCAAAATGCGTCTCTAAAAAAAGAGATGGGCTTACAGACATCAAAAAAAGGAACAGAAACTAGCGGAGGAGATACTGTCACTCTGCAATGTCAATAACAGACTGTTGCATTGTACTGATCAAGACTCTAAGCAAGACATTTGTATGTTGAGAGATGATTGAGAAAGGCTGACATGTGATAAGAAACAGTACATTTGAATGATATCTTCAGTGATACAAATGAGAGTTTGAGAGACGAGAATGCTGAGTTGAAAGAGGAGTATGAGAGACTGAATTGTGAGTTAGACAAAGAGCTTAGGGAAAACATTGATTTGGGCACCGCTTACAGAGTATTGCAGTGTGTGGTTGAGAAGGATATTGAGCAAGGCACTACAAGAGTTTGTCACAAGAAATGCAGAGCAAAGATGGTAAAGATGCGCTATCAATGGGAGGTTCTTGCTGGCCATGTTAAGGCTATGCATGGGTTTCAGTATACGCCCATTGAGACTGCGTCATCCAGCGATGATGACTCTGACTTTGATGACGAGGTATGCCATGTCACACACAAGTCCAACCCCCATAGGGCTGTCATCTTCTCCAGCCATCCACAAGATGGCACCCACGTTGGCACACCCTCTACATTGACACATCTACACAAACATGGCAGAAGCCACTTACAATGCCAAGATGGCAGCCCTAATGACACAGGTGGACAGCCTGTATTCTGTGGTGCACCTCCGCTTGCCCCCTCTCCAGGGAGGACATGGTGGAGGTGCGCAGCCTAATCCAAGAGGCCATTATTAATATTGCTGCACTGGAGGACCAATGGAGAGCCATCCAAGATCAAATAGACAGAATGTTTACAGACACTATCAGTCAGAATCATATGTACAAGGCAGCCGCTGATGCAGCGGTGGAAGCTTCCCTTCACAGCGCCATAGAACATGTTGAGTTGAACATGATTCCTCATGCTTCCAACCCCCTACAAGCTGCTCACTCATAGAAACATAGAAACATAGAATTTGATGGCAGATAAGGACTGCTTGACCCACCTAGTCTGCCCATTTCCCTACCTAATGGAAAGTTGCAGATCCTAGTTAACTAACAGCCTTTTTCATCCTACCCCCCACTAAAATTGCCTTATGTCTGTCCCATGCATTCTTGAATTCCCTCACTGTTTTGACTCCACGGCCTCCTCAGGAAGACTGTTCCATGCATCCACAACCCTGTCCATGAAAAAATAGTTTCTCAAATTACCTCTAAGCCATCCCCTCTTTATCTTCCAGCAAATTGCCCAGAGTATTGGACAGATGGGCCTAACTGACAATCTCAGTTGCCACTTGAAGAGGTGAATTCCCTCTGCGAGAAGCTTTCTCTCCAACCTGCATACCAGGTTCAAGTCTTGAGATAGACAAGCAAAGCTACCCTCTGGGCCAAACTCCCAGAGACCGTGCACAACTGCAACATGCTCACTTACAATGATATCGCTGTGGCTCTCATTGTCGCCAACTCCCCCAGTGTCATTGGAGCTCACTTGGCCTACAAGGTTAAACAGACTGTAAAGGAAAGCCTGTGGCCTATCACCAACGGTTATGGCTTGCCTACGAAACTGGTAAAGCTCTTGCAAGTGAAATTGCAGATCAAGACCAAACTGAGTACAAGGATTTGTACATCTGGAACATGACTCCAGCCCTGTGGGAAAAGGTTGAGCTTAATGTCTACCTGAGTCCCAACACCTCTGCAGATATCCTTACCAAAACAGAGTGTGCCTACCAGGTATACCTCCATAATCTCACTTCTGGTAAAACCAACAAAACTTCCACCATTCAAACTCTGGCAGCGCAGGTAGCTGCCATGCAGCCTACCTCCTATACACCTGCTCACTATATGGTGGAAGGTATTAACCAAAAGAACAATACCCCTTCTGATGACAAGCAGTCACATGGGGAGGGGGGACTGGAACTATAAAAACAACAGAAATAGAGACAAGAGGAATTGGAAAAATCCAAACGCCCAACTCGATGGCTGGAACCGTAATGGTCCTAGCTATTGGAGCCTAAAGGATGAGAATGAGACCCTCTGCAAACTACTGGAGAAGATCCACGATGAGAGAGCAGCAAAGCCTATGTGTACCACAGCAGCCCTCACTCCGGCTGCTGGACAGTCATGGGGCCAGGGAAATCCTTCCCTGCCTTTGGCTACCGAACAACCGAGCAGCTGAGGAAAGAATCCTTTCCTAGTGTTGACTACTGGCCAGACCGACATGATCACCATGTAGGAACTGTCTGTACAGACCCCTGTCATGCCTGTGCCATGCAGGACTCAGATTTCAGGAACAGGATGATGATGACGATTCTGAAAGCACAGATTGACAATTACAGGCCCCAGTCTGGATTGTGAGTGACTTGCTTGTTGACACAAATGGATGGCCTTGTGTAAAGGCCACAGTTGGAGGGCCACCACCTTACCATGCTCCTGGATACAGGAGCAGCCATATCAGTCCTCTATGATGAGGACCCAGTCTCATCTGACTGGCCTACTGGCTGGAAGATCAGTGCTCAGGGTGTAGATGGTGCCCAGCTACACACCCACAGATCTGCTCCTCTGCCTGTGGTGGTAGGCCACCTCAAGACTGATTTTGTTTTTGACTTCATGGTATTATGTCTTCACCCCAGCACACTGGGAATTGACTTTCTAGCACTGAACGGCTGTGTAGTAGACCTAGCCAATAGGCTACTCCTTCAGATCAAAGTACAATGTCATGCTGTCACCATTCCAGACTCGCATGTGGTGGCAGCCATCTCCCATAACAACAAGGAGTATGATGTCATGACTTTTTTTAAGAGTCATGACCTGGTTTCTGAGCTTGCACCTTTGCTGAAGATACATTTTGATATGTTTGCCACTAACAAGCATGATTGTGGTAGGATGCACATCACCATTGAAATCACAGGTACCCGACCCTGTAAGGCAGAAGCAGTATCCATTTCCTGCTAAAGCCTTGCCATCACTGAGGGAGACCATCCAATCACTGCTACAACAAGGAGTGATTAGGACCTGCATCTCCACTGTCAATTCTCCTATTTGGAATGTGAAAAAGCCAAATGGAGCTTGGAGATTCACAACTGATCACAGGAAACGTAATCAAGTTACCCCCAGTTGCACCCCAACAGTAGCATCAGCACCTCATGTACTCAAGCTGTTGACACCTGATAAAAAGTGGTTCACAGCTCTTAACATCTCTAATGGGTTTTGATCACTCCCATTAGCACAGGAAATCCAACACAAATTTGCTTTCACCTTTGATGGATGCCAGTACACCTGGACCTGCCTTCCCCAGGGCTTTCAAAACAGCCCTTCACTCTTCCATCCCCACATGATGGATGCTCTGCAGGGGTTCTCCACTCCCCAGCATCTCCTGCAGTATGTGGATGACTTGCTTCTCACAACCACCATGAAAGAAGATCATTTGGCCCTTCTAGATGAACTTTTGTCTCTCCTCAAGAGAGCAGGCATCAAGTGCAACCCCTCTAAGGCACAATTGCGTGAAAAAGAGATCATCTTCCTTGGCCCATGTATTATAGACCAAGGCAGAAGCCCAGCTGTCAAAAAGATCCTGGGCTTGCAAGATCTGCCACTTCCTACTAGTGTGGCAACACTCAGACGCTTCTTAGGAATGGTAAACTACTCCAGGGATTTTATCCCTGACTTTGCCTTGAAGACTGCTCCCTTGTATGAACTTCTGAAAAAGGACGTCCCATAGACATGGATCACCACTCACACTGAAGCTGTAACATAGCTTAAGCAGGCTTTAACCTCAGCCCCAGCACTGATTAATCCTAACCCAAACCTCCCCTTCCATTTGGAAACTGCCATCTCTGATGTGGCCATGTCTACCGTGCAGGCACAGAAGTACAATGAGTACTTCAGACCCATTGCCTATGCATCTCAGATGCTGTACCCAGTAGAAAGGAAGTATAGTGTCTGTGAAAGGATACTCTTGGCAACCTACTGGGCTGTCAAACACTTTATGTACATCATTGGGTATGCTCCCAGTGTCTTGCATACCTGCCACACCCCAACTAATTTTTTGCTTTCAGACAAAGTAAAAGATGGTTCAGTCTCCAACACTAGACTTAAGCTCTGGTCTTTGCTTTTGCAGGACAGGGACATCAAAGTACTGCCTGCTAAAATGCCCTCAGTCTTGGTCCATGGCCTACTCTGCACAGGTAAGCCCCATGACAGTGCACTCCAACCTTCTGACTTACCTGAGCTGGGACCATTCTTAGTGGCTACACCAGATGTTTTAAAAGACACAGGCATGTATTGCATCTTTACAGATGGCTCCACTTATTATTTGGACAGAGAGCAGATAGCAGGATTTGGCGTGCTCATACAAGATCAAGATGGCGATTTCATTCACATTTCCAGAAATTGCACCATCTCCTCACAGTATGCTGAACTGGCAGCTGTGGCCTGTGCTTTGGAGGTCATGCCCCATGGTGACAAGGATGCCATCATCTTTGCTGACTCCAGTTGGGTCTGCTCTTCCCTTACTGAGTTTCTACCATTCTGGGAGAAAAATAACTTTACATCCTGTGATGGCACACCTGTCAAATACAGATATCTATTTGTGTATATACACACCCTGACACAACAGTTTACTCACAAACTGTACATCCACAAGGTAAAGGCTCACTGTAAATCTGACCCTTACCATGAATTCAATGATTGAGCAGACTCACTTGCCAAAGCAGGCACTCGAGGGGGAGAGACATGGACAATGACTTACCCGGTAGCTGAAGCAGCTATTTTCTTAGCTGCCAACACTAGGCAGAAACCAGTACCAGAACTTCCACTAGACCTTTCTGCTGCACAGAAATCAGACCCAGAACTAAAAGATGTCTTCAAATTCCTGGACAAGGGAATTGGACAATCACTACCAGTTGGTAGTCCCTACAAGAGACACTCTGACAATATACACTTGTCTAGTGATCAGAAGTTCATCTGGTATTGAAAAGAGGATACAGGTGACAAACTGTGGGTTGCACCCACAATGTTTGTGAATGAAATTCATCCATATGGTTCATGTTTCCCCCACTGGTGAACACCAGGGGGCAGAAAATACCCTCCAGGGACTCAAAACTGTCATCTGGTGGCCTGGCATGACCGCAGATGTAGAGCACTATCTGGACAACTGCATATTGTGTGCCCAGAACAATCCAATGTTGGTGAAAAGAAATGCCAAATTGTTGCCCCAAAGACAAACTGGACCACGGAAAGCAATACAAATTTATTTCTTTGGCCCCCTTATCAACTATAGAAAGAACAACAAGTATGAGCTTGTTGTGACAGATTTGTTTTCTAAGTGGGTAGGAGCATTTCCCACTAAGACTAACATGGCAAAGACAACTGCCAAGGTCCTGGTGGATCAATTGTTCTCCAGGTGGGGCCTACCCCTAAAGATAGACTCAGACCAAGAAAACAGTTTTACAGCTGAGCTGATGAAGCACTCACTCCAACTACTTGGAGTAGATCAGAAATTCCATATTCCTTACTGTCCTTAATCCTCAGGCCAGGAAGAAAAAGCCAACAGAAGAATCAAACAGATGTTATGCAAAGTCATCAATGACAATCCCAAGGATTGGGATTCCCTCTTGCCACTACTACTGATGGCAATCAGGGGTTCTCCCGCAGTCCCTACTCAGTGTACACCTTATGAGGTTATGACTGGTAGTGCCATGAAATTACCTGAGCACCTGTTGATTGAGCTCCACACCCCTACCACAGATCAAGTATATGTGGACAAATCCATTGAAAAAACTTCATGATGACACCATGAAGACACACCTGTTTACCGCTAATTAAATGGGTAAAGCTTAACAACATGCTAAAGCTCATTTTGATAAGCATGTCAAATAAGCTGACTGGCAAGTTGGAGACCAAGTTATGCTTCTCCAATACAGACAACCAACTCATTCATTTGCCAGCAGATGGGAAACCTCACACCCCATTGTCAACAGATTCTGCCCTGCTGTTTATCAGGTCAGAGTTCAACAGCAAAAGAAGAGCACCGACAAGTGGTTCCATGCTAATCAGCTCACATTGTACAAAGGTGACTAAGCTTACTTTTCCTAACCCACTTAGGGTGGAATAATACCCCACACTTAACAAACCTTTTCTGTTTTTGTTCAGGCACACTGGCAAGATGGCTATCTTTCACCTCCTTATCCTGGTGGGACAACTACCACTACTACTTCCCCTGACTGAATCCCAGAATTAACCCCTATCGACTCACAATGTGTAGAACACTTGCTTAGCAAACTTGAACATTCAGCCCCAATGAGAGTTCATATTAATGTGCCCAATAAAATGATTACTGTTAAGGAAGGCTCAGACACCTGTCTTGATGCTATGGTAGTAGCTCCAGACAAATCCACACTTTCTATTCAATGGGAAACTGACATTAATGGCTACACACTTCCTGTAGCTCACCTATCCAAAGGTACTTTCCACAGATGGCCCAACACAGGCATATCTAAGAATGGTACTCTCTCTATTCAACAGACTTACCCCAGATAATACTGGTTGCTATAACATTATTGCTCTCATTGATCCTGCTTGGTGCAACTGCCTCACCTCTGAGGAGTCATGTGTTTTCTGTCTTCATAACTAAATAGCTACTGAATCTCTTTTTCTTTCTGTAGTCCCACCCACCAAAGAAGAAATGACTGACTGCCCTCCCCAGGAGAAAGGTCCTCCTAGTGGTTTGACTGCCACTTCCCTTCCAGGTGCCCTGATTAATAATGTATAATTTATGCATGTCCCAGTTATTTTCAATCTTACACATTGGAATATGGCTGAGACTGGTCTTTGCCACGTGACCAATACTTCTACATTTTTCAGTATGATGCTTACAGGTATTGTAGCTGCTTATCAAATATGCACTAATGATTCAGTCAGTAGACCTCATTACCACTGATCATGTAGGGGTCTTCAGACCCACACCTAATGCTGAAGCTAGACCATGCACTAGGCATGACACTGCAGATGTTACCGGTGCAGCAGATACTGTTTATGGCCTTTTTGGCTCAGGAACGTCTATCTGGAATAGAGCCGATATAACCACTATTAATTTTCAGCAAGCTGTTAAGAATGATAGCCTACCCCCACTATTACATGGTGTGGATGGTTTAAGTAAGGAAGAATGTTTTATAGTCTATAACATGCAGGAAATTGCCAAGGGGTTCAATGATACTAAAAATAAGATTAATGAACTGATATTTCAAAATAATAAGGAGGCAGGCAAGCAAAATATTCCCCATGAACGTTTATGCTCTGCTTATGATTCTTATGTAATTACCACTGATAACACTCTCTTCAGGGACTTGGAAACAGGATGCATTCCAGATCTTATCCATTATAGAAGAATGGCTAAATGGTATTGTCCTCACTGCAAATCCAATGGTTGCATCACTATTTGTTTAACAAATTCAGTTAACATTTCTATGTCCACAGCTAGAAACCTTGTGTATGTCTCAAAATATCCAAATCAAGCACCTTGCTGCTTTATTAAGACTGGTTCCATTCATGACAACATGTTCATTACCTTCACCATGTCACTACCCTGCTTTGATTCACAAACTTCTGTATTTGATAAATTGGCTGCAATTAATTCCATTGGACACCTTGATGTTGACATCTACCAAGAAAGAACTGACTTACCCTCATTACTTGTCTACCATTCTGTGCTCCAAGCCTGGGTGGTGCCCCACACAAACTGTTGCACCAATCAATCAATCAAACTTTATTTAACCAGGCAGTTACATCACTGAGCAAGCTCATTTTTAAGATGGTCCTGGACACATATGACACATTCAATAACAATAACTTAACAGTTCACGCAAGACATACATTAGTACAGAGTAATATAAAAAGAAAGTCAGTAATCATTAGAGCTTAGCTTTGATGGTAGATACACACTTAGGCAATTTAGTATATGCTGAGATTTAACATGATACAGTGGGAGGAGAGGGAGGGAGACTCAGAGAAGGTTAGAGTGGTAAACAAGACCATGATGGAGAAAGAGGAGGGCAACCTAATAAGGAGAAGGCCGCAGAGGAAGCTAGCTAGGGGCAGGAGGGTGGGAGCAATGGTAGGGTATAGTTAACCTAAAGAGATGCCAGCTGATGGGGAATAGATAGATCTGGTCAATTGAGGAATAAGGGATAGATTAGCCAGAATAGAAGTGTTTTACCTAAAGCAATCACACACCATATTCAGGCATCAATTGAGCAGCTGTCGGATCATGTAGGGGCTATTCAGGATGGAGAGTTTAAGTACGTATTGCATGTTGTTCCAAAGTGTAGGTAGAAAATAGCTAATGGCAGTAGAGCCAAGATGTGTCCTGGTCCGTGATATTTTAAAATCGATAAAGGAGGAGTTCCTTATGACATAGGAAGCCTCAGAGCGCTCAAAAAGTTCACTGATATAGGGTGGCAGATTGTTTGACAGAGCCCGGAAGAACCACATAAAGGCGTTTTTTTGTATCCTCAGGGAAAGGGACAGCTAGTCTAATCCTTGGTACAACAAGCAATGATGAGTCTGTAGGGGCAGGCCAAGAACAAATTTAAAAGTGTAATGGTAAAGAGTATTGAGTTTTTGGAGCTCACGTTGGGGGCAGTGGCTATAAGGAAAGTCACTGTAATCAATCAGGGGAAGGAAGGTTATTTGAACCAACTGCTTTCTGGCTTCTAGGGTGAGTAGGTGTCTTATATGGTAGAATAAACCAAGGCACTGCCTTAGCTTTTTAGATAACTCATTTAGGTGTACATTGAAGTTCAGTTTGTTATCCCACCAGACTCCCAGATATTTGAATTTGTCCACTATTTCTAAAGGTTCACCAAGGAGGGTGATGATCTGGGTGGTACTGGAGGCCTTCATATTGAGGGCGGAGGATGGGGAAATGACCATAGTTTTGTTTTTTTTGGCATTTGATAGTAACTTCAGATTCAGCAGGTTGTGTTGGAGCATGATAAAGTCCTGTTGAAGCTCCTTGTAGGCAAGATCAAGGGAGGAGTTGATTGAATAGATGACAGTGTCATCTGCGAAGAGGTGAAGGGTTCCTGCTAAAGAGCCAGAGTCAATACAGTTGATATAAAGGGCAAAGAGGATATGTCCAAGAATTGAACCTTGCAGGACACCTTGAGGCAGAATTTTTGATGGGGAGAATTTATCTTGAAGTTTAATTTGCTGTATCCTATTTGTAAGGGGGGGTTAAACCAATGCATCCCAGAGAGTCAAGTAGTATGGAATGATCAACCATGTTGAATGCTTTGCTAAGGTCAAGGTAGAGTGCGTAGATGTGCTACTTGTTGTCCAGAGCAGGTAACCAATCATTAGAAACTTTAACTTGGGCCAACATGGTGCTATGTTTGGATCTAAACCCAGATTGAACAGGGCTGAGGATGTTTTCACTATCCAAATGCTCCCTTAGTTGATTGTTGATGATTTTTTCAAGTAGCTTGGATAGTACAGGAAGCAGTGAAATGGGCCTATAGTTGTTCAGGTCTGTGGGGTCTTCTGATTTAAACAATGGAATAATGTGCACAATTTTCCAACTAGATGGCAGTTCCACCAAAAAGGGATATTATTACCTGTGCCACTGTGACATCTTTGGTATTGTGAAACCAGTGTGTGTGGCTATTCCCCGAAACATCTTGACTGGTCCTTTACTTTGGGTGAAGAATTGCTGTCTAACCTAACTGATGATGATGAGGATGATGAATCCAAATCTCTACGAGCTACATCTTCTGCACCTAATGCCGAAACAGCGAAATCCCAAAGCTACCTGGAAGAGGTACATTGCTTGACTTCATGGCTCACCAACCAATCTTTCTCTTGTCCTATATGTCTACGTTGATGGAGGGTACCAACTATAAGAGTGATTTACAATTCCGATGAGCAGCGTTGTGTAGTGACAAATCACAAATCCTTTGCTTATGGTCAAAAACCTTGTGTTATTTCAACACCTAATTTCTGTTTTACTCCACAGCAGAAAACAGTTATAGATCAGACTGCAATAACTCCTGTTCCTCTCCCTAAACCAGATGTTATTGATACCGATCCACATTACTTACTTGCCTTGTCTCAGTATTTGCCCCTGTTTAATGTGCACAGTGACCCTTTGACTCTTTCCTTGAAATCTATTTTAGCTAGAAAGAATTCACATTTAACCTATATTAGCAACAATATCTCAAAGGCTGGTGATCCTTTTAATGATCTTATTCATGATGGTGATTTTAGTTCTGCTCTATCCAATACTTGGTTAGAACTGACTTTTCAAATTTTGTTATTATTCAAGCATTTTTGATTGTTTTTCTGATGGTAACCCTTTGCTACCTGCAACCTACTCTAAGACAACACTGAGAACAACTCAAATTTCTTTACAAGGCTCGTGCTTTGGGCTTGTAAATGACTTTTTAGCTCCATCCCACTACTTACCTAGGATTGTTGCCCCTTTTGAGGCAACAAGCGGGGAATGTTATCCATGGACCAGCACCTCGATTGTACCCTCACCTCATGGACAGCAACACATATGTAGGTATATGTACTAACCTTAGGGAAGAGACACTTATCGTATAAGCATAAGTGTCAGGATCTGTGTTCTACTGTATTTTACTAATGCATATTATGTTTCACTATATTTTTATGATATATCTTGCTACTGGGAGGGAGATGTTATCCATTATATTTTATTGTATAATTATAAGTTAGGCAACAGTGCCATCTTTAGTGCTTGTGCACAACTGTAACTGCAAGTGACCTTGGACACTCATAACAGACCCTATTGTTCAGTTATCTTCTGCAAGCTAAGCAACTTCTCATGTTACTGAGGATGGTTACTCCCACCACCTGCTACTGTCCAATTATATACTTTTTATGTATATTCTTTTACAGTTGCTATGACAATTATTGGGGTATAAGGCCCCTTGCAGCACTTATTTTTTCTGAGACTAGAGACTGAACCTACATAGGTAAGGAAGCTGGATACTCTCCCAGTGATTACACTGTTGGTTTTAAGCCTGTATAATTATTATTTGCCAGTAGTAAATTACATTTATTATTTGGACACCACTTGTCTGTTGTCTTTTCCTTTTGTGCAGTTCCAACAAGAACCTGAGAAAGGTAATTTTGTTACCTAGTTACAGCGAGAAGGGCCATCTGGTCACAAAGTCATGGTCAAGGGTTTTGCAGCCTCACAAAATGGGATCAGCTGGTGGACTGGGATTTTGCCAGCTCGTGAAAGGGGATCGTAAGTGAGTTGCAGGCAAAGAATTTTTAAATTTGAAATGCCCATTTTTTTGACAAAATTAAGCAAACCAAAGGTATAGTTTGGTAGAGGGCATCACCCTGAACAAAACCCATACTTTATTACAATAAGTCACCTGTGGAGAAAGCTACAACATTTTGTTTCTGAGGAAAAATGATAACAAAATGGTGGTTTACAGACAAGGATTTTTTCCTGCTGGACCAGGATTTTTTAAATCCCCATTCATGAACTGACAAAATCCTTGATCATGAGCCCAATCCTTTTTTGCAAAAAATACATATAAATCTTGGAATGAACTGAGCATGCTCAGAACCCAAAAGGAAAAAAAAAATAACTTTAGAATGGATTAATATTTTTGAACCAAAC
Source organism: Neoceratodus forsteri (assembly GCA_016271365.2). Taxonomy (NCBI): domain Eukaryota; kingdom Metazoa; phylum Chordata; order Ceratodontiformes; family Ceratodontidae; genus Neoceratodus; species Neoceratodus forsteri. The sequence goes on from CM028138.1 coordinate 729,231,733, forward strand.
TAATGATGAGTTGTTCTTTGACCCAATTTCTTTCTACATTCCAGATTTCAGACCAGAACATCAAATGGTCTGGCCAAAGCACAATGGGAAAAAAATGTGTCAAAAGTGGCAAAAAAATCATTTTTCTGTGCATTGCTGTGCAGAAACCATAAGTTGCACCAAAACACAACTTGGCAAGTCAAGAGACCTACTATACCAGACCAGTTGCAAAGTTATTAACGTGCAAAATTTGAGGTTTAACATTAAAGTGCTATTCAAATCTATAGAGATGCTATCGAGCCACTATACTATATGTAAACAGTATTTAAATGTAGCAGTGGAAGCACAGGCCTGTCTTTTCCATGCACTTCAATTTATAGTACAACAGTGACCAAATTGTCAGCATAGACTTTTCAAATCCCCACCAAAACGTAATTCTGTACTACTACAATGCTATTCAGCACCACTGGTGTAAAAACTAATTTTTCCCAGGTTTTCAAAATACATGCAACAGGGTAATAAGAAGGCTATGTTGAAAATCTGGCAACAGAATAATTGAAATTTCAAGTTACAAGTCCGCGTAGCAAAATTGCAATGAATGGTTATAAGTTTGGCATTTTTCATATTTTGACTCCAGATTTTCAGCATAGACTTCTTAAGACCCCACCTCATAAATCCCATAGGTAAAAATGTTTAAATACATGTCAACACATTATTCCATGCTACAGGTGTGAAAACATGTCCCAGACAGGATGTGAAACATGACAGCTATACTGTTCATGAGGTGGTGGTAAAAAATGACTATGCTGAAAATTTGGAGTCAAAATACTAACAAGCATTTGTCAATGCTGAATGTTGTCACGCTGGCATTAGCAGTGGGAGTGACGTAGCTAGAGACACATAGTGCTGTGATTTTGTGAATGTGTCTCAAAAGGTGATTTTGCACAGCGAGCACGCCATTGTGCACCACAGCTGCGGAAACACGTTTTGGGCAGGCTGTGAAAAATGGCAGCTGGACTGTTGATAAGGAGACATGCACAAATGCCAGTGGTGAAAATGTGGCTTGAAAATATTGCAGATTGAAGAAGTTACAAGGTTGTGTGGAAACTGTGCAATGCACGCTTACAACACAGTCATTGTATAGAGGTTCGGCACCAAATGTTCAACATAGGCATTTTAGGACCTCTGCCCATGGGTAGTGTCACCGTCATTTCCTCAAACTGTCCCAAAAACTGATTTCTCACAGCGGCCATGCAATTCTGTGCTGGACGTGTGAGAACACATTTCAGGCAGCTGGAGTGTTCATAAGGAGGTATGGAAAAATGCCAATGATGAACAGCTGGAGTGAAAGTATTACAAATTCAGAAAGTCATGAACCTGCGTGCAAACTGTGCAATGCACACTCATAAAACACTAATTTTATTGACTTTCGTTCCCAAACTTTCAACATAGGCATTTTAGGGCATCTGCTAATGAACAGTGTCACTGTCATTTTCATCATGTGTGTCGAACACGGATTTTCCACAGCGACCACACTATTCTGCGCTGGAACTGTGAAAACAGATTTTGGTCAGGATGTGAAAAATGACAGCTGTACTGTTCATTAGGAGGTGCAGAACAATGGCACTTTGGAAAATCTGGAGTGAGAATATTAGAAGTTTGTGAACGTACGAGTGTGCTTGCAAACTGCACAACACACGCTCATAACACAGACATTTTATGGAGCATTGTCACCAAATTTTTAACACAGGCATTTTAGGACCTCTGTTCATGAACAGTGTCACTGTCATTTTCGTAATGTGTCCCGAACACTGATTTCGCACAGCAAACATGCTATTGTGCACCAAAAGTGCGAAAACACATTTCAGCAAGGATGGGAAAAATGACAGCTGCACAGTTCACAAGAAGGTGTAGTAAAATGCCAAATCTGAGAATCTGGTGTGAAAATATTGTGAATGCACTAAGTTACAAGCGTGCATTGCGCAGTTGATATGTACGCTCATAAAACAGTCATTTTATGGAGTATTGTCACCAAATTTTCAACACAGGCATTTTAGGACCTTTGCTCATGAACAGTATCACTGTCATTTTCATAATGTGTCCTGAACACTGATTTCACACAGCAACCACGCTATTCTGCACCGGCAGTGCAAAAACATATTTCGGGCAGGATGTGAAAAATGACAGCTGTACGGTTCACAAGAAGATGTGGTAAAATGCCAATGTTGAGAATCTGGCATGAAAATAGTGTGAATATGCTAACTTACGAGTGTGCATTGCACAGTTGCTACACACGCTCGTAAAACAGTCATTTTTTTGATTTTCCCCACCAAACTTGCAACACAGGCTTTCTGAGAGCCCCTCTCATGAACAGTTGCACTATCATTTCATTACTCAGTCCCAAAAGGTGATTCCATGCAGTGACTGCGAAATCACCTTTCGAGACCAAATAACGCCATGGCAGTGCAATAATTCATGAGAAGGAGTCCCAAAAACCACATGTTGAAAAGTTGGGGCCAAAATTCCCAAAAATGCCCGAGATACGCATTAAAGTTGAAAAAACCCTATTCATTCCATTATACAGCTTACCGGCATTTCCTCAGTTTGCGGTCGGCTTTGAAGAGTGCAGATGTGTTCCCAGTCCACAGAAGATTGTTGCGCTGGACTCCGGAGGTAAGTATGGGGTGGGGGGGTGAGGCAGGGTCCGCAGTGGGTGGATGCGGGTGGAGGGAAGGGGGCTTTGAGACTACAAGGGACTGTTTTCATTTTACAGGTAAAAAAAAGCTGGAAAAAAACATTGTGGGACAGTTTTACTTTTGCAGGGCATTTGGCACTCTGGAGTGGGCTCCCAGCATGCCACCTAACTGTTTTGGGGGGGTGTTAGTAGCTGACTGGGGATTGGGCACCCTCGTCAGCACACAACACGGGGGAGGAGGAAGTAATGCCGATGAGGATTGGACACCCCCGTCGGCACAGAAAGAAAGTGAGGGGGCGCGAGCCGAGGGGGATTGGGCACCTCCCCTTGGCATTGAACAATTGGGGGTTTATGCCGACAGGATTGGGCTCCTCCATTGGCACCTAAAGACAGCAAGGGGTTTAACTTGACACTGAAGTCGGCAGATGTTGGGCCACCAGCTCGGCGATACATGCACATAATGCGCAGTGAGCAACGGCGAAAAGGACCGCTGCATCTGACAAGCTTTGCTTTGGATTGCAGCGGACCTTTTCTTAGATGTGCTCGCCCATTATGTATGCATGGTGTGGCACCGGCATGCAGGCTGATTGGGCAATGCGGGATGGAACTACTGGTGCATGCTCTGCATTCGCCGAACAGCGACCGTGCCTCCAACTCCACACACTATCAGAAGATGTTGGCTGTGCATGCGCGCCAACATAAAAATGACTAAAGTTATGCACGTGCATAGAAATATTTCAGTGGATACTCATAACTCAGCCATTTTTATGACTTTTTTCACCAAATTTTCAACATGGCCTTTTAGGAACCCCACCTAATGATTACTGGCAATATCATTTTGTCAATCAGTCCTGAAAGGTGATTTAGCACAGTGACTGTGAGATCACCTTCTGGGCTTCATTAATGAGATCACAGTGACAGTGTTCATGAGGTGGGGTCAAAAAAAAGGTCATGTTGAAAATTTGATGTAAAAATTCCAAAAATGGCAAAGTTATGGACCTAAGTTTAAAACACCACTGCAATACATTATACGGCACTTACCTTGATTTCTTAGTTCCCAGTTCAGCTTTGAAGAGTGCAGACGTGTCCCAGTCCACAGTCCTCAGAAGATGACAGCCCTTGACCTCTGGTGCTAAGTATAGAGTAAGGGGTGTGTGGGGTGGTGGATGCTCAGTGGATGGGTCGGGATGGGGGAGGGGATGGTGGGGATGATGAAGGATCATTTTCTTCTTTTTCTCAGGTTAAAAAAAAGACATCAGTGGACTGTTTTCTTTTTTTCAGGTGTTTTAAATAAAATAAAGAGTTCATGGCACTGGGGTTGGGCTCCCAGTGTTCCACACTGCGGTTGGGGTGCTAAATGTAGACATGGGGATTGGACCTCCCAATCTTGGCACATTAATATCACAACGGGCTGCAGGGGGGTCATCTGACACTGGGGTGGGCATCCCAGTGTTAGAATATTTATCTAAAATAAAATGAATACAGAAAGGACTAGGGGACAGCAATTGGGGGGTTGCCACTTGACACAAGGGAATGGGAACAGTGATTGGGTAGTGAGGGATTCCACTAGACACCAGAGAAAACTGACACTGTGACTGGGTTATGTTTTATAGCTGTACCAGCCCAGGAAAGAGATTTACAATACAATCGAGAATACCAATTAATTAATTTTCACAGAAATGTCACACAAACCTTGCAGACTTGTTCATATTTGCCATTCTCAGCCACTTTCAGCAGTTCAAAAATCCCAACAGGGTCTCACAGAGAGGAAAGGTCTATGTCCACCAGTCTTTTTGCTGGAGAATTGTTTGCCATTTTTCAGGAAAATAAACTGCAACTGCAAGTTTTCCTTTCTTCCTTCACACCAAGTGTATCTAAGCAGTACTGAAACTCTTCATATGAGTGGTTTGGGGAGGGAAAGGGCTGCTGTACTGCTTGTTTCTGGTACCATGTTTCTCTCTCGCTCTCTTTTTCTCCCCCTCTGTAAGGAAAGGGGATTACACCATACCGAGGTAGCAGCTGGCAGCTCACATGGCTCCTTCTCATTCCATTTCTCATCCTCTGAGCCACACAATCACAGGAAACTGACTACTACAGACAGACAGACGATCACACACACACACACACACACGCACACACACTTCTCTCTCTCTCACTCAGTGTCTCACAGAGAGCCTGGATGAAGGGCAATAGCAGAGAATAGGGAACAAGTACATAATAAATATAGGGGCTAGAGTGGGAAGGGGGGCATCATACACCGCAGGTGGGCATCCCAGTGTTGGAGTATAATAAATATAAAACCTAGGGACTAGTGGATAGTGATCTGAGGGTGGGGGGTGCCACTAGATACCATGGGAATTGTAGCTCACAACACACACTGCCGCTGGCAGCAGGAGTTCAGCTGAGGCTGCAGAACTTAATGAAATCTGCTAGCAAAAGACTCCTCTCGCTAAGCCAGGAAACCAGGATTTTGGGTGCCCAGAAAATGTATTTCTGGACCTACTGTAATTTTGAAAAACAAACTGCAGAATCTAGCTAAATGGGGCCTGTTTTGCTAGGTTCCAGTGTTTGATTTGTAAAATGACAAAGTTTGCATGTATTTTTCAATCTTTTTAGTTGTTGTAATAAAAAACAAGATGGCGACTGGCAAAAAAGGAATTTTTTGTCATGAAAAAGAATTTTGTTCTTGCGAAAAAGAAAATGATCTCACAAGACTAAATCCTTTCTCATGAGATCAAATCCTTTGTCAAAAAAATACATCTGTCCTGAAAAACAAACTTCCCTTAGGATATAATGGGAACTTAGAAACATTACTTTGTAACAGTGTAATATTTTTGCACCAGACTAACAGTGGCAATTTTCCTACCCAGGTTCTTTATACCATAAAAATCATACAAAAAATTCCACATTGTCTGGGTGCAAGGCGAGGAGGAAATAAACTTCAAAAAATTGGACCTTTTTACTTTTTTTTCACTATCCAGATCTCAGAATCCATACATCCTACTGGAATGAAACTTACCACATCAAGTGATCTACCCACAGGACAGAGTATACCTAATTTGTACAAATCCATTGATTGGTTAAAGAGTTATTAAGGGGCAAAATCTGAGGTTTAACATTAATCAGGCTGCTCAACCCTAACTATAGGTGCACGACTATGCCACTATAATATATTTATGCAACAGGTGTCCACATAAATGGAACATTATAAATCCATTTATCACAGTTACTATGTCACACTCTGTTAATCTACATAGTTACTACATCATCATCCCCATTCCCCCCTCCCCTGCTGGCTAGTCAGCACTACTTCCACCCACTTTCACTTTTAATGCTGCATGTTCCCACATCACTCTGCAGCTGCCAAATTCATCCACATGGCTCCAATTCCACTCACTCCTGCTGTCCCATGCCACCTTTCTCCAATGCTGCATTACATGACGGGGGAAGACATTTTTTAAATAAAATACCACAGTTTTAAAACATGATGACTTTGCCAGTCTGTCTCCCAATCCTTTCCACCACTGGATACCAAGCACCATCTATCACCCTCCCTCTCTGCTGGCTGTCTTCCCTTATGTTCCTCCCAAGTCTGCTCAGACAGCTAAATAAAATAAAAAAAGTCAGCCAGAGACATTGTTAAAATTAGTCAATTCTCTCTCACAGGCTCACTAAGACACATTGTCATTTTTATATTGGCTTGCACGTGCATGCCAGCCAACATATTGCACTAGTAGCAGATTTGGAAGCGTGGTCACTGTGGGCAAATGCATCCCTCATTCCCCAATAAGACAGCTGCAGGAGCTGACACCAGACATACATCAGGTGGCCACCAGACCTAAGAAAAGGTACACTGCAATCATGCAGCGGCACAATATTACGCCCTCCTGATGTGCCTGGTGACAGCGCCTGCAGAGTGCCCCAACACACTTCTTTTGCCGGTGGGGAGCCCACTCCCCATCAGCATAATGACCCCATCCCATTTACAATGTATGCCAAGGGGGTGCCCAATCCCCTTGGCATCATCCTTCAACAGTCTTTCTTTGCTGTGGGGCCCAATCCCATCGGCTTCAGTCCCCCTTCCCGTTTATTTTGCAGATGGGGGCCCTCACCATCTGCACAATATCCCCTTTTGTTGTGTGCCGGGGGCACCCAATCCCTCGGCTCTTGTCCTTGGTATGTGCCACAGGGTGCCCAATCCCTGTCAGCTACAGCATCCCCCTAAAAATGTTGGGTGGCATGCTGGGAGCCCACCCCAGCATGCCAAATCCCATGAAAAGAAAAATCATCCTGCAATTTTTTTCTTCTTTAAACCTGTGAAGGAAAACGGTCCTCTGGGTCTTCCTGAACCCTCCCCACCTGCACCCACCTTTGCATGCCCTGCCTCCCCACCCTCCCTCCTCCATACTTACCTCCGGAGATTCGGCACAATGATCTTAGGTGGACTGGGAACATGTCTGCACTCTTCAAAGCCGACCGTGAACTGAAGAAATGCAGGTAAGCTATATAATGGCATAAATATGTTTTTTTTTTAACTGTGGTGCATATCTCGGCCATTTTTGGGAATTTTGGCACCAAATTTTCAACATGGGGTTACTGGGCCCCTCCTCATGAATTCAGTCACTGTCATGGTGTTATTCAGTCTTGAAAGGTGATTTTGTGGTCACTGTGTGAAATCACCTTCTGGGACCCATTAACAAAACAACAGTGCCACTGTTCATGAGGGGGGGGGCTCTCAAAAAGCCTATGTTGCAAATCTGGTGGAAAAAATCCAAAAAATGGCTGTTTTATGAGCGTACATTGCACAGTTTCCACACACGCTCGTAACTTCATGAATTTGTAATATTTTCACTCCAGATTTTCAAAATTGCCATTTTCACATACCTCCTTATGAACAGTACAGCTGTCATTTTACATATCCTGACTGAAATGTGTTTTTGCACGTCCGGCACACAATACTAACATACTAAAATGCCAGCAGAATAGGCCTAATGGTCTTTTGTGTCTGCTTGCGTGGTCAGCCCCCACCCTGGGAGCTGACCTTGCTGCCCCCCTCTCCCTCTCTGGCTTCTCTCTTCCCAGTCCCAGATATTTTCACTGCACTGGTTTTTGCTTCCAGAACCCTTCCCCTGTACCTGTCCCACCCCATCTTGAACCCCTCCACCATTTCTGCCTCCACCAGCCCCTTAGGCAGCGCATTCCATGGCTCCACCACCCTCTCAGTGAAGTAGCACCTCCTCCTTTCTCCCCTGAATCTCCCCCCCTCCAGCTTCCTCCCATGTCCTCTAGTTGCCCCCCATCCTTCAGAACACCCTGACTTCTCCTCCCCATTTACTCCCTTCATGTACCTGAAGAGCTCTATTATGTCCCCCCAGTCCCTTCTCTTTTCCAATGTGTACATATTTAGCTCTTCGATCCTCTCCCAGTAGGTTCTATCCCCCAAGCCCCAAATCATTTTGGTTGCCCTCCTCTGGACCCTCTCCAGGAGTTCAATGTCCCTCTTTAAATGTGGCCTCCAAAACTGCATGCAATACACGAGGTGTGGCCTCACCAAGCAGCTATACAGTGGGAGTATCACTTCCCTCCTTCTGGAAGTGATCCCCCTAGTGATACATCCAAGCATCCTGTTGGCCTTTGCCACTGCCCTCCTATAAGTCTCCGAGTTGATCATCTTGACATCTACCACCACCCCCAGGCCTCTCAGCCATCGAGACTTTTAACATTTCCCCCCCAAGGTGTACTCTTGACCTGGGTTTTTGGCTCCCAGGTGCAGTACCTTGCTATTTCCTGCATTGAACCTCAGCTTCCGCTTTCTAGACCACCTTTCCAGAGCCTCCAGGTTCCCCTGTAGGGCCACCTTCCCCTCCTTCCCATCCACCACTGCCCCCAGTTTTGAGTCATCCACAAAAATAGTCATCTCACTCCTGATACCCTTCCTTATGTCAGAGACATAGGCGTTGAACAGGAGGGGCCCAAGGACCGATCCCTGAGGGACTCCACTAATGACCCTCCTTGGGGATGAGACTATCCTGCCAACCATGACCTTCTGGGTCTGGTTCTGGAGCCAATTTCCAATCCATCTGATCATCTGGTTCCCCACCCCCATTTCTCCCAGATTATCCAACAGGACCCCATGAGGAACAGAGTCAAACGCATTGCTGAAGTCAAAAAAGAGGACGTCCACTGGTCTACCCAGGTCTAAGGCACTCATCACCCAGTCATAGAACTCCACAAGGTATGTCTGACATGGTTTCTCTGGGATGAATCCATGCTGTCTATTGTCCAGGCACCCCAACTTTTCCAGGTTCCCCCCAGTCTCTCCTTGACAATGCCCTCCATCACCTTGCCCACCACCGATGTCAGGCTGATGGGCCTGTAGTTCCCTGCCACCTCCCTTGATCCCTCCTTGTGGACAGGCACTTTATGCACCACCTTCCAGTCCTGGGGCACAATTGCACGGTCGCTGTGCGAAATCAGTTTTTGGGACAGTCTGAGAAAATGATGGTGGCACTGTTCATGAGCAGAGGTCCTAAAATGCCTATGTTGAAAATTTGGTGATAAACATCCATAAAATGATTGTGTTACAAGCGTGCATTGCGCAGTTTCCATACACCCTTGTAACTTCGCAAATGTGCAATATTTTCATGCCAGATTTTCTACACTGGCTTTATTTCACACCTCCTTATGAACAGTACAGCTGTCATTTTTCACATCCTGCCCAAAATGTGTTTTCACACCTATGGCTCACAATGGCATGGTTGCTGTGGGAAATCAACTTTTGGGACAAATTAGCAAAATCACAGTGCCACTGTTCATGAGAGGAGGTCCCAAAATGCCTATTTTGAAAATGTGGTTAAAAAACATCCGAAAATAACTGGGTTACAGATGTGTGTTGCGTTGCTTCTATGTATGCTCATGACATCACCAATTTTTCCTATTTTCACTCCAGATTTTTTCATTGCAATTTGTTTACACCTCCTCATGAACAATACAGTTATCATTTTTCACATCCTGCCCCAAATGTGTTTTCTTCCCTGTGTCACCAAATGGCATAGCTGCTGTGCAAAACTACCTTTCAGCTAACAAACTGAAAGTGCTACTCTTCATGAGGTGGCATCACAAAAAGCCTATGTTGAAAATTTGGAGTGAAAATACCAACAAACGCCTACGGCGTTAGGGTTTCCAACTGTAACCTCCCACCCTGTAGAGACTGACAGGCATCAGGGGTGTGACTTGGGATCATTGCTGTAATGCTCACACCATTCCACCCTGGACATCCCCACCCCCACCCTGCAGCCAGTGACAGGCATTGAGGTCAGCCTTGGAATGTTCGGACCTAAAGTTCACCCAATTCTCCTATACTGCACCCACCTCAGTGTATTTTCTTATCAAATGGTATAAGTATAAGGTCCAGTGACCCCAAAGCACACCACGACACTTGTCAGTGTCTGCAGGGTAGGGTGAGGTAGAATGGCATAAGCATTATAACTGATGACCAAACGGCACACCCCAATGCCTGTCAGTCTCTGCAGGGTGAGGGTGGTGTTGGCTTCAGTTCAATACTTCACTGCCATTCTTATTATGCATCCCTAACTCCTGCACTACCAATGCCGATGCTAGCGAGACAACATTCGGCATTGACAAATGCTTGTCTTGTTTTGTTGTCCACATACCCAGAAGTGGAACCAATTAGCAAGGGTGTCGGCAAACTATCCTGACATCACCATGCTGCATCCATAGTGATCCACCTAATGACTAAGAGGGGGAAATGGTGGAGTTGCATCATTTTACTAAAGAAAACCACAAACTGAGCTACGTTTTCAGACATAAAAATAAAATACAAGAAAAATAACATATCACACAAAGTCCTCCCCTGTTGCATGAATGAGATATGCGGGGGGGGGGATTGTATGATACATGATTTATCTATATTTATGGTGTTTGACCGCAGACACCTCACTCATAGTTTATATCACTTGTGAGGATACCAGAGGTCAAACATCACTTGTATAGATTAATCATATATCACACAGTCAATCCCTGCATATCCTATATATATATATATATATATATATATATATATATATATATATATATATATATTATACTTACTTTACATATATACATACATGCATACAAGTAATGAATACTGTATATGAAAACATACATACTGCACATATGGACATGCATATGCATAATGTGTACTGTACATACCTACGTACTATTTAGAGGAAAAGAACATCATTGGCTTATCAGGTTATTCCCACTCACCAGCTCATATAGTACAAGCATTTTTTTAAAATACAGTTTCAGGGGAAGGGGTGGATGTCCTTTTAAAAATAATAAAATAGTTTTAAAAATACCTGATGGAACTTTTCTTGTTCTTCCTCTAATTCCTCTATGCTGCAGTAACCCTTCTCATCAGTTTCCTGGCTGATCTTTAGCTGCTCCATTTCACGCAGTGCAGTCTCATGTTGCAGAATCCTACCCATGTGTTTTTTCTTAATCTTTCTCATCTCTTCAGCATAAACAGCATGTTTCTCTGGCCCCAGACCTAGGAAAGAAAGACCATGTCTAGTAATTCATCCATATTTAGTAACCTATTTTGTCATGGGAGTGCAACAAAATCAGGAACAGGCAAATCAGAGCTGTAAATAGCTCCTAGACTCACAGGGAGTAATTAAAATCTCCTGTAACTGACCCCATCACTGGTATCAGTGGCAGATCTTGCTTCAGTGGGTGTACTGCTATTGTGTCATGGCAGGGGGTATAGAATCAAGCTGGCTGAGTTAAAGTTTAATGATGTGAAATATGTAAAATATAGACTGGAGGGTCAGCTGTGAGAAGGTTCTGATTCTTATTTTCTGTACTTTATGCTTCTCTCCCTGGGCTACCCCTTTCCAGTGGACCCCCCCCCAGCCCTGTCACCTGGCTTCTTTGAGACTTACCTTGTGCTGGCATCCTCTGTCACAGGACTAGGGCATGTGCCCAGATACAGGTGCAGAGCCTGTGGGGGGGTCGGTCTTCATCCTGCTTCTGTTTTTTTTCCTGCTGATTTTCTCCCTTACTTTCATGGGGCCTTGGCCAATACATGGAGGAACACATGCATGCCGGCATCAACAACAGCCCTGATCCACTCACCCAGCCTAGCGCCAGCCCCCCCCAATACCCAAAGCTACCATTACTCCTCCCAAATCCAGGACAGGATAGCTGCCTGGTGACCACTCTATCCCCAGCCCTCCCCCTGCCAATCTGTGCTCATTCCAGAACATGGGTTATTGGCATGGTGAGAGGTAAGGTGTCCATCACCTCAGCCCTCTACACCACTGGGCTTGCTACAAGGGTCTGATTCTCACTGACTTATTTCAGTAAGGTTCTGATGGACTCTTACTTATTCTGATTATTTTTTGACGGTTTTTAGGCTATTCAAATATGAAAAACATGTCTGGGTTGTTCTTTTTGATCCCTTCATTATTATTTAGCATTTATTTACTAGATAGGAGCACTAGACAAAAATATTTGCCTATTTTCAGGCACAAACTAGGAGATAACAACAGTGGAGTTTGTTACAGCAATGAACAAAATACAAGAAGGGTTTATACAAATCTCTGGTAGTAATATAGTGAAATGAACCAGAAAACAAAATACAATATGATGCATGATGCAGATCAAAATTCAACTAATACAATGCAGGTAAAATGTACAGAAATAGGTTTCATACATTTAGAATTGATAATAAGCATTTCTTATAAGTGCACAACTAAGACATTTACTACTGGTCTTTTGCAGCTTACAGATAGGCACACATAGAGGCCTTGAGTAGGAGAGAGTGGTAACCAGTCTTTTATTTTTTGCTCCCACCTACACACTGGTCGGTCCCTCTTTTGGTCCCCTCATGGACAGATTCCAACCCCCAGAAGCCTCTGACCCCCACTGCCCCATCTCACAGCCAGTGCCAGGGTACCCTGATGTATCCAGTCATTGGGTGTGTCACCTACCTTTGCATGGAATGAGCCTTACCAGCCTTCCATATGGTCCTGGGTGCTGCAGAGGTGGCTGATGAGGGCTTGGGAGCTCCATCAGCAAGGATCCAGGGGGCCATCACCCAACTGACCAGTGCACCATTTCCATATTTTTCTCCCACAGGCTCCATAGCTAGTGAGGACAGGTGCACTGCTGTACCCCTGGTCTTCACCAGGGGTCAGTAGGCACCAGTTCACTACCCCATCCTCCCCACAAGAGAAGGCAAGCAATCAGCGGATGCTTCAACCTTCTCTCCCCAGCCGGCCTTCTGATGCCCAAGTCTGTTCCTGAACCCAGGTCATCAGCATCACAGCAGTGAATCTTTCTGCTGTGCTGGTGGGACGGTAATCATTTTTGAAGATTTGGCTGGCCAGTCAGACCTTAACCAGGATGGACATGCAAAGTTTAGGAGCTGAGAAGGACAGTTCCCTAATTTAGTTCTGGTTTTGGTGATGGACAAGGAACCAAGGATATTTGACCTTGGAGGATAGGATGCATTGTTAAGTATGAGAACCAAGGCTAGGGACAGTGGGGTCTGTTAAGCCACAACACCACTGATAGTGAGTTCACACAGGGAAGATGGAGGAAGCCATCTAAGTTTTGAATGCAGAGTACAGTAGTGGTGCATATATCTGTCTGTGGCTAACAGGAATCTACATACATTACAGGCCTTGTCCCATTTTTGCAGGACAGTTTTGGAGGTCAAACAGTAGACAGCCATTCAGTAAGTGATTTTGAGGAGCAGGATGACTAAGTCAAAGCCTATATGGGCTTTAGCAGAGAGGTTATTTCTGTTCTTAAAAGAGAGCGCCACCCTGGTGTTCACTGCCATACTGGATGCAGGTCCATGTATTGAGAAGTCCAGTGATGTCTCAAGCATGACTCCTAGGTATTTGAAAGAGTAAACCATAGCAATACAGGATCCATTCTCACAGGTGACTGTTAAAGGGAAGTGAAAATATTGTTACTCTTGAAGTCAAACTGAAAAGCATTGCTTGAGTCTTTGTAATGTTAAAGAGGAGTTTGGCTGAGCAAAGCCATCCTTGTACTGATTGTAGGTCTGTAGACAGCTGACAGTTTAAATCAGAGATGTTGTGAGAGCACATGGGAAGGCCTAGGTTATCAACGTATAAGATGGGTGTGCTGTGCAAGAAAGAAAGCACCTGTGTAGGCCATGAAGACAGTGAAACTCTAGTTGAAGGCATTAGCTATAGTGAGAGGATTAATGCAGCTGACTCCCTTAATAAATAGATCCTTGGGTGTAAAGTTATATTATTGGCCTAAAACTTGTTTAATTTTTCCAGAAATTACTTGAGTTACCAGCCATGGAGTCAAACAAAGATTTCTAATGCCAGATTCTGCTTCAACGAATGCTCCTTTTGCACTCACTTCTGAGTTCCCTGTAATTTGTTCAATCAGAGGCACAGTTACTGGCTTTAAGGTAGACCAGCTGGCATATGATTATTTTATAGGAGCCAGTAAAGGATGATCAAACCTTTTAGTGATGGAGTCATGTACACACCTGTAAGTCCTTGGTACATATTTTGTCCTGGATACCTAATGGGACCTCAGTGAAGACATAGAAGGCCTGGTTTATATAACTGGTGGCTACAGCTTTGCATGCTTGTGAAGTGTATGATTCTGGGTGGGACCTTTGGTGTCTTAGCCCTCCAGATAAAGAAGAATGGAAGAGTGGTCACTTACGGCATCAAGAAGGACACCAGAACAGAAAATTCAGTCAGGTATGTGGGCTAAGTATCCAGTCAATTAGTGTGGAACTTTAACCATGGTTTTCCCTTCTCATGGGTTCAGAGATAAGTTGGTGAAGCTACAGTTTATTTGGAGTCAAGTTCAGGATTTTTTATTTTATAATGTTAAAATCACCCATCAGAAGAAACTCATTATAATATATGGTTAACCTTGATTCTACATGGATTTCAGCAACTGCTGAAAACTTGTTGTAGTACAGTTCAAAGGTCAAATATGTTGTTGCACTATCGGCATTGATAGTACAACAACAATCCTGTCAATCAAACAGGTATGCACTCTCACAATGATACTCCGCCAAGAAAATCAGCAAAAACATGGCAGCAGCACTTAGCAAGAACCTCACCAAGACAGTGGATGAAAATATCCTCAAACGGCTCCACGTCATAAAAGTAATTTTTTTTGTATTAAATTTTTAAAAACTCAGCACTGAAACCAGAAAAATGAAAATGTCGACCATAGTGACTCAGCAAGTGGGAGCACCAAGAAGCGGGATCGGGGAGAAGCAGATGGAAGCTTGAGCAGCAGCAGCTAAAGCAGAAAGACAATCGAGCCAGCAAGTAGATGAGTGAGCCTGTAAGAAGAGAAAAACGGACAGCTCTTGTGTCCTGTAGTTTGTTTGGAACAATATATTATATAAAATAGTATATGCACAACCATACACAGAAAAGGCTGTGTTTCCATCTTGGGGTTGAGATGACATTGGGACCTCTCGAGCTTCACTCTTGAAGTCCCTGTGATGTCATCTCAACTCCTCGATGGAAACACAGCTTTGTTGTGTATGATTGTCCATACACCACTCTACATATTTTGGACCAGTGGGCCAACAGAGTTCATAAGTAAGGGAAGAGCCTGTTGGCTACCAGCTGATGGAATGAGACATAGAGATTAAAAAACTGGCTTTTTATTTGGGGGGCATCTGGTTGGCTGGTACCCATTCCACAGCGGTAAATTAATTTTCAACAGATGCCCACCAAATAAAAAGCCCTAGCCCAAACCTACCTGATGCCTAGTCAAGTATTCTTGTGCCCAGCAGCCAACTTTCTCATTGGCTGAAATACTGGGCACAAAATTTCAATCTGATGCCATTTTTCACCCTCACTTAGCGACAGGAAAGTACATCAGCAGTAGCTCCCCCTGCTCTAAACAAATAACGAGCACAAAACATGTTTGGCAGTATCTCAAACTAATCAGCAAGTCACATTTTCTTTTAACCATGACTTCCAGCACCATGTAAAATATTTTCCATTTCAACCTCCCCCACTCCACTCCAGGCAATTCCCCCCTTCCTGTGTTGCAAAACTACAAAACTACCAGTAAACAAAAAAATATATATTTTATATAAAATGTTTTCACCCCCCAGCAAAGTGCTGTTATAAAGTACAGTACCAGCACTCCTCATTCTCACAAAAGCCAGACAACCTATTAAATCCTGCAAGCCAGCAGTGCTCCTGCTTCTCTGGGCAGTTTATCTTAGTAGAGGGCCACCACTGCTATTCAGCCCAATTATCTCTCACAGTCATCTTTTGCAGTCTACCCTGATAATTACCCCTGTTCAAAAACCACAGCAACGGCACATTAATCGGTATAGCAATGCACCTATTTTTACTCCTTAATGGGTTTTTTGTCTTCCTTCAAGCTTGCTCAGCCTCCAGTGCACTTAAGCTCTTGGACTTTTCTTTGCCTCACTGAGACACCATGCCATTTTTGATCACCACTGAGATAATTGCTATTGCTCACAGCTCACAGTATGCAACAAAACCCACTTTTCTAGTGAATATTTAAAAAAAAAACTGTGTACCACTAATCCTGTCACTAAACTCATTCAGGGGCAGGGGAACAGAAAAATATTTTAAACAAAGACAGACATAGTAAACTGATATAAAAGGGGTGTCATATGCAGCAGTTCCTTCTAGTGAAAATGCAAGCACTACAGGGACTATTTTACAGAAGCTGCTGTTTCATTTCATTTCATTTTATTGGTTATACTGGAAAGCCATGTGAGCATTGTTGCCCATTTACAAAAGTGTCCAGTTACAAACAACAAACAAGAGACATTACATAAGAAAGGCACATTCAACACTCAGCGAGGATTTAAACAATAGTATAGTATAAAATCAGGACAATAAAAACTTAAGGGCAATCTAAGAACTAGCCAAGGTGAATTAACAATACAAGAAACATTTAACATTCAGCAGGTTTAAACAGTAGTGCAATATAAAATCAGGACAAAATAAAATTAAGGGCAATCTAAAAACTGGCCTGGGTGAATTAACAATACAATTGCTAAACAAGTGAGGGAGGGTACGTGCCAAGGAGAGATAAAGAGAGGGTGAGGGGGAAATGGGCAGGGGGGAGCCAGTTTAGGCATGCATGCAGGAGCAGGAGTAGATGAAGGAGAAATATCTCCTGATATTGTATTTAAAGGCATTTATGGAGGGACAGTGTTTTAATTCTGAGAGGAGAGAGAAAGTTGAAGAGCTTGGGTCCCATAATGGAGAGTGTTTTCTGGCCATGGGTGGTGTGGCAGAAAGGAACAGTGAATGAGACAGAGAAGGACAGTTTTGTGGTCTGGCGGGGGCAGCTGTCTGGAAGAGAGAGTTGAGGTGATCAGGTAGCAGCCCATGGGAGAACTTTAAGAAGAAGGAGGCCATCTTGAAGTTGAGGCAGGCCTCTAGGGAGAGCCAACAGGTGAGCTTATAAAGATCACAGTGGTGTGAGAGACCAGAAGCAAAACAGGTAGCATTGTGGTAAGAGCTTCGGAGTCTGGAGAAATTTTTAATAGAGAGGCGGGGGGGAGGGAGACAAGAGAACCATAGTCAAAAATGGGAAGGAGAAAGCTAGATACTAGGAGAGATTTGGATTTCTTGCTAAGATATTACTTAGTTCTGTGGCAGAGACTGAGGCATTGGTGGACTTTTTTAAATTTTGAGGCTTGTGTGAGCATCGACATTGAGGTAGCTATCAAGGAGTAAGCCAAGGTATTTAAATTCATTGACTTTTCAATGGAGTTGCCAGGGTTGTCATAAAGGGAGAGGTCAAAGCCTTGGGCTTTGCGGGGCTGGAAAAAAACATGAACTGTTTTTTTGGAGTTAAGTACTAGATCTTTGGACATGAATCAGGTGTGAAGTCTGCTGAAATAGAATTGGATTTTGTTAATGAGAGTAGTGGGGTTATTGTCCTGACAGAAAAGGGCCCAGGATGGACCCTTGGAGAATGCCGTGTTTGATGGGGTGGGATTCGGAGACGACACCACTAATAATGGTGTGATGAGATCTACCCATTAGGTAATCCTTAAACCAGAGGCAAATTTCAGATGAGAAATTGAGGCTAGCCAGGATAAGGAGGAGGAGGACTTCATGATCAACGAGACTGAAGGCTTTCGTGAGGTTCATGAACATAGCACCGGTTTAGTGGCTTTCATTGTTGACTTTGTCTAAGGAGTGGGTGAACTTGGTGAGGGCAGTTTTGGTATTATGAGCACTGTTATTATTTTACTTTCTCTTTTTTAATGAAATCATAACACAAAAATAAAATTAAGCTGATGCCCATTTTCTAAGTGCAATAATACCATCCAGAGTGGGAGGTATGGGCAATACCAGACCTTCCAGGTGACTATAAGGCCCTCTGCCTGCAGCATCGGGCCTCATTGTACCCCAGGGCAGTCTGGTATTG
This sequence comes from Neoceratodus forsteri, assembly GCA_016271365.2. Lineage (NCBI taxonomy): Eukaryota > Metazoa > Chordata > Ceratodontiformes > Ceratodontidae > Neoceratodus > Neoceratodus forsteri. Next base: position 729,249,872 of record CM028138.1, read on the forward strand.
CCCAATACTGCCCACCCTGACAGATATTATTGCTTACATATGCAGCCTTTTGGAATTCCACAACAGAAGGGCTTCATGACAGTGTGCTACCAGAGGACTGGAAGCAGGCAGGCAGCTAGAGGCAGAGACATGTAGATGATCCTTGTAGTAGAGCATAGTTGCTATAAAATAACAAAGAGCAGCTTTAAAAAAAAAGTACTGTATTGGGGTGTGTAATATTTTGTCCTACCCAGAGTTAGGGGTGTGCACATAATAAATAGTATTTCCAGAATAGAATAGGTGACAAATAATGCACTATTCATTATTCGGACCCAGATAATGAATATTGGTACTATTCATCCCCTATTCTGTTCTAGAAATACTATTATTTAAAAAACAAAACAGCCCCCACCCTCCTCACCAGCCTAAACCCTTTAAAAAATGTCCACCCCTGTCCCATCCACCCTCTGTTAGAATCCAAATCCCACCTTTCTCCCCCAAGCACCCACACTTTGATCTTTTAAAGCCATATTTTAAAAACGATTCCCATTATTGGTGACCTACACAATCAGACCATCACTGTTCTTATGGTGCTACAAGGGTGGGGGACATCATTGTTTTAGTGTAAAAAAGCACTGAAAGAGGGCAGTCTGCAGTGGAGGCAGCTTGGTTGTGCTGGTCGTCCATTGTGGGAGTTTTATATGCTTTCAGAAAGCAAAGTCTTACTGGCTCCTTTTCTTCAGCTATGACTCCAGACTAAATTCCTAATCTCCCTTAACTATACAGTATGATTGCTAATAATATATAGATTAAAGTATGCAGTGGTGTGCGTAACAAGACGTTTGCACACAGCTGAGGTGTTACATGCTACATGAACCCCAAGAGTGAAGCTTGAGGTGTTTGTGAAAGCATCTTACACCAAGGTTGTGTGTAAACTCTGTGCCCGATTGTCATACGGGGCTGCATTCGGCACAAGCTGCAGCAAACAGCAGCTTGCGCCAAAGCCCCTTGTGCCAGGGACCCTGCACCAGATTCTGGTACAGGAGGGAGTCGTGACACCTAAGACCCAATGCTTGTGGCAACCCCAGCCATGCAGCAACTGCATGGCACACAGGAGGGTTTGCCACAAGCCCCTTAGACCATCAGCTGCACAGTCCATCCAATTAAGGACCAGCAGCGGAGGTGTGCGGAGGGCTGTACCAGTCCCCTCCTCTGTCTGGGGATGGGGGAGGACACTACCTGCATGGGTATGGGGCACGGGCACCAGTGGGAGGGTTGGTGGCATTTGTCCTGGTACTAACTGGGCCACCAGGATCTGGAGGGGGGCACTACCAACATGCTGAGGAGCACATCGAGGATCGGGTGGGTGCTCCTGCCCTGGATGTCCTATGGGGGCACAACCTGGATGGGGGGGTCCACTATGTGGCACTTGTGGAGTACGGTAGGGTAGTGGAGGTAGGACATGCAGCACTACCCATAGGACAGCTCACCCAGGGGATCAATGTCTAAGTCCTCTTATGCCAGCCCACTGGGTGCTGTCTGTGAATAGCAAGCTGCAGCTTGCGTCAGCGCAATCCACCTAGTGCCATGTTGCAGGGCAGTGCAGGGCGCAGGGCTGGTGCAAGCCCTGTTTGGGGCAGGCAGCCTGCAGTCGATGCAGGCAACCTTTGTGGATTGCATGGAGGCAGCCCTGGAAGCTGGGTACACCTTGCACCGTATCTGTTTGGTGCAAGCACCTTGCGTCAGACACAGGGCTTTGAGAATCAGGCCCTTTGAGTTTAAATACCACCCATATTTTATTTCATAAATTGCTTTGTTTTCCTTTTTTGCCACAGCAATTATATAAAATTAAAAAGATGCTCCTGTGCAGCCATGGTCTAGTTAGGTTTGAACGTGTGGTCCACAGTCCTGTTTATTTACTTATTTATTTAAAAGATTTGTCTTGATTTCTTTTAATTGGCAGATGAAATGTAAGTTTTTTTATTTAATGGTACTTAATTTTTTTTTTTTCATTCTCTTACTGCCCAGTCCAAGTGGCAGTTCAGTCTCCAGGAGATGACAAAGTGACCAGCGATTGAAACAGAGGAGATGTGACTGACACATAAGTGGACTAAGAGAAACAGTGTGCATGTTTGCTGTAATAAACACTCCTTTATTATGGCAAATTACATGACTGTTTCCCTGGGGATGACAGGAATACACTGTTATGTGGATACATGCTATGAATTCTAGCTTCCCACAGGTTATAATCCATGACTGATTACATGCTGCACCTGTCTTGTGATGTTTTATTGTTAGGTGTTTTCTTTTATAGTGTGTTTTGTATCCTTACCATTTGCTTTGATTCCTTGCGTTTATCTCCTTCTACCCCCTTAGGACATCAACCTGTAACTTACCCTTAGAAGAAGGGTAAATTCCTAACAATGCAGACACTAAACTCTGGTCTCCTTACTAGGGTCTGCATGATAGAAATGGACTGAATGACTCATTACAATAAACAGGGACTCCCCTGAGCTTCCTTCCCTACTCCCCACCCCCCACACCTTTTAGTTCTGTTACATGATTTTGTTTGTATGGTGTTTGCCATGTTATTGTAAACTAAATAAAAAAAATTAAAAAATTGCTAAAAAGGTTCAAAATTCAATAAACTGTCATAAAAAATCAAACTGGGGGAGAAGGATGTGAGGCAGGTGCTGCCACAGTGGGGGAACATAATCACTTTAGTGCAAACAAAGGCAGCAAGACGGCAGTCTGTGATTTAGACTCTTTCTGAGAGCACAGTCGTTACTCTTTGAGGAGCCTCTCTGTTTACCTCTGTGATGTCACCCAGAATACTAGAATGAAATAATTGACCATTTTATTGATTATTTCCTAACTTCTTTTTATGGCTGTGGGCAAAGCCTACAGCCATATCACTTTAGATTGTAAAGCAGTCTCCGTGGAACGCATTTTTAATAGTTTTCAGTATTTCCTTCCATAAGACTGGAAATCCCTATGGCAGTTAAGAAACAAGCATTTGTCAATGCCGAATATTTGATGCTTTGCACCAATGCATCCTCAGATGTAACATGGGCACTTGGGCTACGAGTGCAAGGAATTTCTCAGAAGAAGCCAGAAGGGGAAGGAAGGAAACATATTCAATTCAGTGCTTTTGAGTAACTGGTAATTGCTACTTTTCTTTTAAACTTAGATTGTGGGCTTTTAGTGACACTGTACTTTCTTTGTTGTCTTTACTTAGAATTGTTTTTGGGCTGTTGAAAATTTAAAATGTAGTGGTGGTGTAATTCTGTGCTGTCTTTAATTGCTGCAAATTTTATCTTGGCTTGTCTGACTGCCCTGTAGTTGGGTGAAGGGTGTTAATTGTCTGGCCTCTGACCTCAGCTACGTGATATCTGGAGGTGGGGCTTAGTCAGAGTTGAGGTAGCAACTGAGTTTTATTTTCTCAGAAGAAGCCAGAAGGGGAAGGAAGGAAACATATTCAATTCAGTGTTTTAGAGTAACTGGTAATTGCTATTTTTCTTTTAAACTTAGATTGTGGGCTTTTAGTGACACTGTACTTTCTTTGTGGTCGTTACTTAGAATTGTTTTTGGGCTGTTGAAAATTTAAAACGAAGTGGTGATGTAATTCTGTGCTGTCTTTAATTGCTGCAAATTTTGGCCCCCCCCTCCCTTCCCCAACTCTTAATTATATGCCCTGTTAAATCTGATTGACAGGAGCTAAACACAGGGTATAGCAAGGGGTGTGAAATAGGAGGGGCATAAGGGGGAAGAAGCCAACCCTCAGCACGACAAGTGTTTTGACTCATTTATTTATTTGTTGGTTTCTTTTCTTTTTTTTTTTTTAAAGAAAATTATCTGAGGATCAGTGGCAGGATTTTTAGGACAGTAAATTAATAAAAAGGGAACTAGGAGAGCTTCAGTAGCAGACAAGTAGTAGAATAGCAGTATAATTGCAGTATAATGTGGGGAGTGGTGCAATGCAGTGGCTGTGAGGCAGCCATATTCAGGCAGACCTTCTGGACACTGAGGTGCTGCCCTATCTGCATGCATCTCTCTGGACTGTGGGATGAGGTAGCCAGACTCAGAGTGGAAGTAGACTGGGTCAGGAGTACCATCACGCCTATCCAGAGACCACCCAGTCCCATTCAACTGCCTCAAAGGATGCCGAGAAAGAGGAGCACTTGGATGACAGTGGGCTCAGGGAGGGTTAGAACGGTCAGGCAGAGGCACATCCCAGATCCTATTCCATTCAAGAACTCATATGCCACACTGGCAAATGAGGACACCCAAATAGAGGTACCCAGAGAAGTGGAAGGAAAGGATGTGGAGGTTAACCAAGGAGGTGACCTCAGCGGGGAAAGCAGTGGACCCCAGAGGAGGAGAAGTGAATCCTGGTGGGGGACTCCATCATAAGAGGGATCCAGCTAGGAACACAGGAGGGGAGGACAGGGAGGTGAGGTGCCTACCAGGTGCCATGACATGGAGGGATGGAAGGAAGATCCTGGGGATCACTGGGAAAGCAAGACAGGAGGGTGAGCTGGATGTCATTATCCACCTAGGTACTAATGACCTGGCAAATGGGGAGCCAAAGGAAGTTCAGGAAGAGTTTAGGAAATTGGGGAGGGGTCTCAAGCAAGTAGCTACTTCTGTCACTTTCTCAGAAGTACTACCTGTGAGAGGCAAGGGAGAGATAGTAGTGTATGACCAGGAACTTTAACTCATGGTTGAAGAACTGGTGCTGTGAGGAAGGGTTTGGATTCATTGGTGACTGGGGACCCACCTGGAGGATGGAGGTTTGTTCAAGCCTGATGGCCTGCATCCATCCTGGAGGGAATCAAGCACTCAATGATAAGTTTAAATGCTACATTGACAAGCATTTAAACTAGCAAAGGGGTGGCAGGCCAACAAGGAGGGTACCTACTTGCTCACCTCCCACAGCTAGCAGTGGAACCAGTGAACCAGAGGAGTGGCTATCTCTGCAAAGCAGTGTGCAAAAGATGAAGATTAGTGCCCAAGAGGTAGATAGGCAGAAAAGGGGCAAAATTCAGCAGAAGGGCAGACAGCAAGGAGAACCAGGGATAAAGGACAACCAAGGAAGGGGCTGAGGTAGAACAGTAAAACAGTCTAGGAGGTCAAATCATGGAAAGCCATGTGTGCAAATGCCAGGAGCTTAGCAACAAGATGGAAGATCTGGAGGCTGTCATGGTGCAGTCAGACCTGGACATTGTAGCCATCACTGAAACCTGTGGTGTAATGATAACCATGACTGGGAGATGGCCATACCTGAGCTACAACATATTCAGAAGAGACAGAGCAGGCAGGAAGGGAGGAGGAGTGGCACTGTATGTAAAAAATGATATAAGGGCCACAGAGATCCAGGAGGAACAAAATGGGGGAGAGATACTGTGGGTTAAGCTGGAAAGGAAAATGGGGACAGCCATCCACACAGGTGTGGTCTATAGACCACCAGCCCAGGAGGAAGAAACAGATAGGAAGCTGATGCTAGCCATCCAAAGGATGGCAGATAAGGGTGAGGTAGTACTGGTTGGAGACTTCAATATTCCAGACGTGGACTGGAGCATCCCAGCAGCAGCATCAACTAGGAACAGATTTATCCTGGACTCCCTTCAGGGTGCCTTCCTCAAGCAACTGGTCATGGAACCAACTCAGCAGAAGGCAATACTGGACCTTGTGCTCACAAACAGGGACAGCATGATGGGGGTAACAGTGGGGGAGCACCTGGGAAACAGTGACCACCAGTCATTGTGGTTTGAAATCACAGAAAGAGCAGAACCAAACCACACAAAAACACGTATCCTGGATTTTAGGGGGGCAGACTTTGGGAAAATGGGGAGATACTTGAAAGAGGCATTAAGGGAAATGGGACAGGAATCAGGGGTTGAGGAACATTGGCAGTATTTAAAATTGGGATTACAAGAACAACAGAATTATGCATTAAGCAGGTTAGCAAGAGGAAAAGGAAGAGGAGACCATTATGGTTTTCCAAAGAGGTAGCAAAGAAAGTGAAAGCCAAAAAGATTGCATTCAGGCAATACAAAAGACACAGGCAGAAGGGATAGGAGAAGTACCAGGAGAAGCAAAGGAGGCAGGGAGGTCAGTAGGGAAGCCAAAGCTCAGACAGAAGAACACATTGCAAAATCACTGGCAGAGGGGACAAACCTTTACAGGTACATAAGTGAAAAGAAAGACAAAGGAGGGATAGTGAGACTGAAGGGGGAGGATGGGGCCGCATGGAGGATGACAACAGCAAAGCTGACATACTGAATAGGTATTTCTGCTCAGTCTTTACTGAGGAAGAGGAGGGTAATGGGTCTGAAGGAGTACAAGGGTGAGAATGGTGCAGAAATGGACACAAGTCCCTTTACACGAGAAAGGGTCCTGAAGGAACTGGATGTAACAAGAGTTGATAAAGCAATGGGGCCAGATGGGGTGCACCCCAGGGTCCTAAAGAGCTAAGAGAGGTGGTGGCTGAACCTCTGGCTATCCTGTTTAGCCGATCACTGGAAACAGGGGAGGTACCCAAAGACTGGAGGACAGCAGATCTAGTCCCCTTATACAAAAAGTGGGAACAAAGAGGAAGCAGGGAATTACAGACCAGTCAGCCTCACCTCGGTAGTGGGAAGATCATGGAAGCACTACTGAAGGAGAGTTGGTGGAACATCTGGTTGTCAATGGACTACAGGACCCAAGGCAGCATGGTTTCACCAGGGGAGGTCATGTCAGACCAACCTCGTTGAATTTTTGACTGGGTGACTAGGGAGGTGGATCAGGGAGGCAATGGACATGACCTATCTGGACTCTCAGCAAGGCCTTGACACTGTGCCACATAGAAGACTATTACACAAACTGGGGAATATGGGTGTGGGCAGGACAGTAGTGTGGTGGGTAGGTAACTGGCTGGGTGGCAGGACACAGAAGGTGGTGGTAAATGGCTGTCACTCCACAGAGGGAAGAATGACCAGTGGGGTACCACAGGGATCAGTGCTGGGACCGGTCCTATTCAACATCTTCATCAGTGACATTGTACAGGACCTAGAAGGCAGAATTTCACTGTTCGCTGATGACACATAGCACTGTAACAGAGTAGATACATCAGAGGGTGTAGACAGAATGAGAAGGGACCTGCAGAAACTTGAAGAATGGTCAGGGGTTTGGCAGTTGAAATTCAATGCAAAGAAGTGCAAGATAATGCATATGGGGCACAAACACCCTGGCATAGTATATCATTTGGGGGGGTGAGGATATAGCATGCACCAAGCAGGAAAGGAATCTTGGGGTTATCATCTCTGATGACCTCAAGGTAGGGAAACAGTGTGACAAGGCAGCAGGTAAAGCAAATAGGATTCTGGGATGTAGGCAGGGCATCACCAGCAGGAAAAGGGAGGTCATAATTCCGCTATACAAGACACTAGTGAGGCCCCACCTGAGTACAGTGTACAGTTCTGGAGACCATACCTACATAAGGACATAGACAAGGTAGAGAAGGTTCAGAGGAGGGCAACAAAGATGGTGCATGGATTGCATCACAAGTCCTATGAAGACAGGTTGAAGGAACTGAACATGTACTCCCTGGAGAAGAGAGGAGGAGGGAGAGGGATATGATAGAGACATACAAGTATCTTACAGGGAGGAACAGGGTGCAGGAAAACACTATTTTTAAGCGAAAAAGATGTTCCAGGACTAGAGGGCATGGGATGAAGTTGGAGGGAGGATGATTCAGAGGAAACATGAGAAAGAATTTATTCACAGAACGGGTGGTGGACAAGTGGAACACCCTGCCAGAGGAAGTGGTGGGGGCTGAAACAATCACAGGATTTAAGAATGCATGGGATAGACATAAAGGAATTCTGGAGGTCAGGGGTAAGGGGCAACAGACTTCCAGGAAAACAAACTGAACTTACAAGCTCAAATGGGCAGACTGTGTGGGCCATAGGTCCTTATCTGCCGACACTGTCTATGTATCTATGTATCTATGCTGGGGACAGCCGACAGCTTTTTTACAGGATGCTATGGACAATACTGAGTGTGGGGGATTCACTTTGGGGAAAAAAAATTGTTTTTTACATCTAGACAGATATTGAGGGTACTGAATAAACAGGGCATTTAGGAGAATATTAACTGTCTTGATGCTAGGAGAGAGCTGGTGCAGAGGATGAGCATGGACAGAAGGCAAATAAGGGGATCACTGTGGGAAGGATGGCAGGCAAAACAGTTGAGCACAAGAAAAAGAAGAAAACATGTAGGGATCTGCCAGTTATTCTTTTATTGAATTTCAACATATGTAACATCATAACAACAAGGACTAACCATGGTATGATCTATGCATCACTGAGATCATGACAGGTCTTTGGGGGGAGTGTGTATATATATATATATATATATATATATATATATATATACCACACCAGTGGTGAATACATTGGGTGAATAAATCATGTTATTTTGGGATAAATATTTATTTTTCACTTGGAACACCATTTATATAGCTTAGAACACCATTTATAAAACTTAGAACATGTTATTTCCAATTAGAATCTGGAAATGGAACACAGAGAACAATGGGCCAGATAGGGAATTTACAATGGAAAGAAAGGCAGTTTTAAGTTAAAACAAGGTAAAACAGCAGTAAAAACACTATAAATGGTGTGGAATATATCAAACACATAATGGACAGCAGTAGAACAACACATTTATCTCTACGCATGAGTGGTAAGAGCTTTAAAGCTAACTTGTAGCTTCGCCACTTATGAGTTATGGGTCTTATCACTCACTAGTAGAGATAAATGTGTTATTCCACTGCAGCCCATTATGTATTCCATATATATGCAAAGGCTAAAAATAGAGGGTTAAGGGTAGAATACCGGGTAGAGATACAGTATGGAGGACTAGGGCATGAGGAGGGTAACATAAGTGCTATGGGAGGAGGGGTGGTTAGAAAGGAAGTAAGGAGGAAAGGCAGGAGAGGGGTGCAAAAGTTGGTGACATCCATATACTCACAATTCTGTGATTGTGGGTTCACCTTTCAAATTTGATTCATAAATATAGACACAAAAAAGTTTAGAATGAATACGTCTCTTTGTCTAGGTTAACACTGTTTGCTACATACACTTGCTGGTGGAGAGAAACAGGTATATTATGATTTTTCTTTTCACCTATGTAAAAGTTGCCACAGTAAGGAGATTAAGTTCCAGACTACTAGCAACCAGAAAGGCAGGCAAAGGTTACATTTTCTTTAGAGTTGCTAGTTTAGCTGAAAAAAGTGTGTAATTTGAGACATCATTGCTGTAGTTTCAAACTGTCTACAGAGTAAGAATAAACAACATTGGCACAACACAGTTCAAACTTTCTGTAGATCTTCCCCCAATGTTCTCATATAGTCTGATCAGGTTGTCACTGCTGCTCGATCAAGATATTTTTCATTTAATTTTACAGGATTTTAAAGACAGGCTGTTGGTGTTGACAGCAAATCATCTGTTTATTGAGTGGCTTCATATAAATTAAAAGGCTTAAGTGGTCTCTGATTTTAGTGGCTTGGGTCATTTGAAGTCCAAGCAGCTAAAGAAGAATGGTGTCACAGTTAAAGTGCATGGTTATTGGTCTAGACTGCTGAACACCTACTGTTTTGCACTGCAATAAGCTTACAGTGACACACACCTGAAATCCCCTTACACTACAGCAAAACATTTGTTGTACAACTGCATCAAATGTAAGACTCCCTTCTTTCTTTTTGGAATGATGGACACAGAAATCAAAGCTGCATTTCTCTGAGAGCAAATGTGCATACCTTCCAAACAAATCTAAATATCTTTAAAACTGTTCAAAGTGCACACCAACAACCAGTATGAAAGTTGTTCAGGGAAAAAGTCCTTTCACATGATGGTAGTCACTAATCTGAATTCTTTATATTTTGCAAAATATGATCTTACAAATAACCTCATTTTTTTCTCTCTCTGCGTGAACACAGTAGGACTCATAGCCAAACAAATGTAAATATCTTGGAAAGTATACACGTTACCAATACACAACCAGCATAAAAGTTGTTCAAGGCAAAATGACATTTCAAATGATGGCAGTCACTAATCTGAATTCATTAGATTTCTTTTGAATATAGCTATCCAAAAGGTGAAAATTGTGAAGAAAAATAAAAACTCATGCGTAGTTTAAAAATTATAATAAGTGCAGCTTAATGCTTAGGCTCATTGGAAACATATGTGTGTCCTGAACAACTTTCATATGATGGTTTATGTTTAATGTGTATACTTTTAGAGATATTTACATTTGTTTGGCATAACTCCTATGAAAAATGAAAATTGAGGTAATCAGATCACCATAATTTAAAATATAATTAGTGCAGGTTATTGAATACGCTGATTTGAAAGGTCTTTTTGTCCTGATCAGTTTCCACACTGGTTTTGCCTCTGTAACTCATAAACTTTTAGAGATAGTTACATTTGTTTAGCATAACTCCTATTGCACTTCTAAACAGTCTGTTTTGCAAATTACTATGCCAGTCAAGTGAAATTCTAAACCAGACCACCTTGTTCATCTCTTATCATGCCTAATTTAAAGTGGACAGGAATTGATTACTTACTGTATGTGCACCTGTTTGAAATGTCTCTAGTTTCATAAATTACATTTATGCCTCTAAAGGATCACTTTGCATGAATAAAAGCTGAAGCTGTCAGTTGTGCTTTGTATTGTTTTCTTTGTATGGACAACATTCTGTATAGTTCCTTTCATGGAACCAAGAATTTGGAGTTTTGGCTATGTCATTTCATGGTTTCTGAACCGCGAGCACTGTACCGATAGGTTCCTGCTAACATTTCTGAAATTGTGATGCCACAGAAAAAACTTTTTGCCTTATTGGTCCTTGTAACACAAGATCTACAGAAACAGATGATTAGATACCTTTTATTGGACCAACAGAATTGTTACAAAAGAACACAGGTGCTTTTGACTTTTGGATTACACAGAATCCTTCATCAGAAAACACTGGCAGTTGTTTTAGAAGAACATACTTTCTCAAAATCCAGATCATACAAAAAAAAACACAGATGAAAATTTGTTAAGGACCCTATTGGTTAAAACTGCATTCAAAAAAAACAACATACCCATATAAAGACAGCAAATGTTTCATCAAAAGAAAGCTATCCCAAGGTCAAATGACACTGACTTGAAAGTTCACTTCCTGAGAAAAGCTATAAACCAACAGAGGCTTCATTTTTAAACTCTCTGGGCCAGACATTCAAACCATTGCACCTAGCGCAAAACCATAGCGCTGGAATAACGCTGGATTTGCACGAGGCTGCAATATTTAAAAGCCCTATTAGCGCCGGCACTGTGTGGTAGCACCGATGCTAATAGATAATGGCATGCAGAGGAGGGGTTAGGAGAGTACCCATGAATGCCAGTAGCGTGGCATATTCAAAGGGCTAGCGCCATGCTACAGGCATTAGTGCAACCTGTAGCATGGTGTTAGATACTGCCGAAAGAAAGTTGGCAGTAATGTGGTGGTGACCCACCCACATCGTGGACCCCCATAGCCTCGATATATCACGTATTGCCCTGGTAGTCTAGTGGGCCCCCCCAGCACGAATCCTGACCCCCATTAAATCTAAAAGAAAATCCTTTCCCTGGTAGTCTAGTGGGCCCACCAGCACAAATCCTGACCCCTGTTAAATCTAAAAGAAAATCCTTTCCCTGGTAGTCTAGTGGTCCCCACCCTCCCCATCCACGAATCCCAATCCCTGTTAACTCTATAAAATAATCTTTTCCTAGTAGCCTAGTGGTCCCCCACCCAGCAGTGATGCCCTCACATCCCACAGACAATCCACACAGAGCCAGTGATCAGCTCTGCCCTCACTCACCACACGGCGGCCGCCAACTGCAGTATGCATAGCGCTCACGAGGAAATGAAAGGAGCTCATTAATTTCTGTAGGTCTTGTACATACTGTAATCGGCTTGACTTGACTCACATGAATGAATGAGGCAGGAAACTGATATAACTCCCTATTAATGAACGATGGGATAATGTGGCCCATCACTGCTGAAAACCAAGACCACTAGACTACAAGGAAAAAGATTGTCTTATAGTGTTAACAGAGTTAAATTCTGAGGTTGGGGGAGGACCACTAGGCTACCGAACAAAGAACTTTCTTTTAGATTTAATGGGGGTCAGGATTCATGCTGGGGGGTGGAGGGACCACTTGACTACCAGGGAAAAGACTTTCTTTTAGATTTAACAGGGGTTGGGATTCATGCTGGGGGGTGGGGGACCACTAGACCACCAGGGAAAATAATGTTTTTTACATTTAGCAATGGTCTGGATTCGTGCTGGGGAGGACCACTAGACTACCAGGGAAATGAATGTTTTTCACATTTAGCAAGGGTCTGGATTTGTGCTGGGGGGTGAGGGGACCACTAGACTGCCAGGGAAATGAATGTTTTTCACATTTAGCGAGGGTCTGGATTCATGCTGGGGGTGGGGACCACTAGACTACCAGGGAAATGAATGTTTTTCACATTTAGTGAGGGACTGGATTCATGCTTGGGGGTGGGGGGACCACTAGACTACCAGGGAAAAGAATGACTTTTACATTTAATGGGATCTGGATTCATGCTGTGGGTGGGGGGACCACTAGACTACCAGGGATATTACATTTACTTTTATTGTGAATGGGTCAGGTGGATACCTCTCAACAGTCCCTGAATTTCAGGGACATCCCTGAATGTGCCTCATGATTATTACTCTGTCCCTCCTCACAGTTGTGTTTCCCTAGCTAAACAGTGACAATAGTAAGCACAAAATAATGTCAAGCATTAAAGCTACAGACTTGTTCTTCTTTAGAACATGCATTTTGCACTAAGCCCCATATTCTACCAGCTGTCTGGTTGGATATCTCTACATTTGAAGATGTGTCCCTGATTTTGGTCCTTTGTCCTGGATTTGTTTGAGCTTTGTCCCTGTTTCAGGAGGCAAAGGGTTGTGATATCTGTATGCACCAACTGTGCCTGGCAGCACACAGTTTCTGCTGCTTCTGGACTGTACTTCTATTCCAACCAACAGGGGGTGCTGTGGGTCTACCTTGGTCTGCAGCATCAGCCTGTACTTCCATTCCAACCAAAAGGGGGAGCGTTGTGCTCCATGCAGTAGCACCGGGCAAACTGCATGGTAGTGTATGCTAAGCAGCAGTTAATGAGATGCAAATGTACTTGTTTGCCCACAGATTACCTAAGTAAGCTCACTTGCATGGGAGCTTTGAATATAGCTCCCGTTTGCCCCGGGCTAACCAGTTTGCACCGGGTTAATGTGTTAGCACTCTGCAATCAGGTTAGCCCCGGGCAAACCTCACTTCAGCATAGCACAGATTTGCAGTGTGTGGCTTACATTGTTGTTTGCAGTCATACCTCTCAATTGTCCCTGATTTTCAGAGACGTCCATGATTTTACCTCAGTGTTTTACTCTGTCCCTCCTAAATATTGTGTTTCCATGACTAAACAGTGGGGGTTGTAAGCATACAATAATGTCAGACATTAATGTTACAGACGTGTTCTTCCTTAGGCCCTGTCCACACTATGCCTCTGTAACGTTACAGAGGGTGTAAAACGTTACTGTAACAGGTCGCGTTTACACCTGTAATGTTACAGGAGGCAATTTCGCAACCGTTACAGAAACCTGTTGGGAGGTGGTTTCTACAACAGTTTCTGTAACGGTTGCAGAACTGTAACGTTATCGATGAGTGTGTAAACGCTCCACTGTATAGCCGACGTCATCCGACAGACCATCATGCATAGCGCAGCTCAAGAAAAGCTGGCAGGGCTGGGACATGGGCTGAGGAACTCGGAAGGAGACTGTATGTGAAGAGTGAACACCCGCAGAGGGCTGTGGTGGTACGGGAGCAGAGCCAGCACAAGGGTAGGAAACCAAGCACCCGAAGCAAAGGAGGCACACACAGGAACGCGGAGCAGTGGGGAAGCACTGGGAGCCCAGTGGGGGGCAGCCAAACAACAGGACGTGCCAGCAGGACACTGATGGTCCCACAGCAAACAGTGGGACACAGCTGGAAGGCATAATGACAGCAGGGTATAGGCAGCAGTCAAACAGACCACAGCACAGACCCATGTGCCACAGGTGGGAAGTAGGCCACCAACAGCCACCAGAGGTGCAACCTAGCCCCCACAGTACAACAGTGCCAGACCACACCACCCTGGCACCACAGCAGAGCCACCCTGACCCTCCAAGCATAGCCCCTCCGCGAGGTCAACTGATACGCCCTGCTACCAAAACACTGGTGACCACAGCAGTACGGTACCACCCACCTTGTGCTGTGTGCCAGTTTGAACCATGTCAGACCGTGGCGCAACCTGGTCAGATGAGGCCACCACATTGCTGGTGGAGTTCTGGTCACATGAGAAGGTGTAGGTGGAGTTAGCCGGTGCCAAGCGCAACACCAAGGTCTACCAGAAGATATCGGACTACCTGTTTGGGAATGGCATTGAGAGGATGGCAAAGCAATGCCATGACAAAATAAAGCAGATGAAGGTGTGGTACCACAAAACCAAGGACAGCAACAGATGCTCAGGGGGGGTGCACGTGTGGTATGCCCCTTCTATGACAAGCTGGACACCATACTAGGCACATAGCCAACCACAGCACTGGCATTCATCCTGGAGAGCTCACAAGTGGGCAGCCTGCAAATGGAGTCAAATGATGGGGATGCCACTGGGAACACGCGCCCACACCAGGGGCCTGGAGGTGCTGACAGTGTGCATCGGGAGACACCTTACACTGGTATGTACAATGTGCACTGCACCCATATGGTGGCTTGGACATGGGGGGCACTGTATGGTGGTGCTGCCAGGCCATGGGGTGGATGGCGATCACAGATGGGTGTTGCACAGCGATAGGAGATGGCACGGGTGAGCATGGTGGCACATAGCGCACATGCCATGGCCCATGGGCATGCAACAGGGCAGTGGCACCTGGGGTGTGGCATTGGCCATGGGTGCAGGGGGGGACAGTGGTGTGGGGATGGTGGTTGGTCGTGGGGTGGGTGGGGCAACTGCATGTGTACGATGGTGAGTTGTGTGTTCTGCCATTGCAGGGCAAGACCCAGGGGAAGGTACATCTGTAGACACTGATGGAGCGGATGCAACATCAGTGTCCTCGGGCATGCAGGACGAGATGCCGGGTACATCCAGTGACACCTCCACCACAGGACGGGGAAGGGCTGCGAGGCAGCAAAGTGGCCAGGAACCCCTGGTGAACCTCCGGAAGAGGAAGTTCAAAGCAGCACGGTTGGCTGATGTGCTTGGGACGGTGCTGGAACCAACCCGTAAAATGCTGCAGGGGCACCATAGGGAGATTCTGGAGCTGGAGAGGGAGCGGGCAAGGGAGGAGAGGGCTATGGAGGACTGTATGCGGCAACAGAAGGCTGCACAAACACAGCAGTTCTTTCAACAGATGGCCATGTTCCTGGCTGTGCAATGCCACCAGCCACACCCTGTGGGTGCACCACATCGTATGGGTGCCACTGCCATGCCCCCCACCACCACCACCCCATCCCCACCTGCCACATCCCTTAGGGTGCAGCCCACCTGTTGTTGTCCCGTCATGCCCATGTCCACAGGGAACCCCACTGGTGTGCAGGCCATGGACATCCTGCACCAGTCCACCTCCGATAACAGCCAGGCAGGCAGCAGGGCACCGACTGACTGCACCGGTGTGCTGCCTCCAACTATGCCTGTGCCCCACAGATGTGCATCCCCTGTTCAGGGGTCTGTGTACACAGGCAGCACCACCACCCAGGACGCCCTGGCCACCACATCCTAGGCACCACCATGTCTTGCTGGCATGGCACGGCAATGCTCCACAGGTGGCGTGCCTGCCACAGCTGGGCTGCACACCGCTACCCTACCCCTGATGCATGGTGCTGCTGACTAGCTCAGTGCTGCTTCCACGGCACCCACTGTGGGCATGCCGAGCTTCACGCAGGACCTGTACGATGACAATTTCCAGTGGACCGCACTGTGATGGCATGGTCCACCTTGCAGGGGACTGTTGTCCAGTGTGTCCCGTGGGCCGTCCCTGGGTTACCCATATGGTGATGGCACTGGGGGTGGACCGATGTTGTCCATGCCTGGTGTGGTTTTGCACAGGGCTTTGTGCTCACAGTAGCACTACTGTATTTAGTGTGTTCACACTGGTGTATTCTGCAGTGATGCATGGCGTTTCTGTCACATGGTCCACAGGGGTTTGGGCACAAGAGGTCCACGTTGGGGGCTGGGTGTTTGCCCATCCTGTGTATGTTACCCCGGGGTGTTGTATTGGGACATGGAGACGTTGGGTTGGTTACTGTCTGGTTGTACACTGTTGGCCATATTGTTGACTTGCATAGTGTGTTACATGACTGGGTCACATGTCAGGGTCTGTATCCCATGGGTGTCCTGCATCCACCGGACAGTGCCTATCACTGTAGGGGGCCTCGGAGGGTGGTGCAGTTTCAGTCTTATGTTGTGTGTTCACTGGCGGGTTTGCAGTGGTCACGGGGTTATTACAGTGTTCCTTATGCCATGGGTTCAGTCCTGCATGGTGTTTTGCTGTTGGATGTTGTATGTTCTTTTCATATCCTCTGTGTGCTGCAGCTATGCACAGGGCATGCTGCCTGTTCGTGCTGTTGTCTAATGTTGCTTTCCATGTGTTACAGCCACCAGAGGTCATGGCGGCATTGCAATAAAGACCACCATGTGACACGATACTGTGTTGCTCGTTTGCTCGTGCGGGTTGCTTGCATGCACACATTGCAATGTGGGGGCACTGTTGGGACTCCGCCAACATGGGTCACGGGTGTGGTGGGACTGTGTGTACTGTCTGGCAGCCTTGTGTGTGCTCAGCACATGCAGCCTGTATCCGGAGGGTGGCTGTTGTGCATGGCATGCCTTGCCCAGGTGGTGCACCTCGTACCTGCCTGTGGCATGCTGCTGGGTCACGGTTCCCAGCTCCCATGAATGCACCACATCCCTCCTCCATGCCAGGCATCAGGGCCCTTCTCTGCTTTCATTTCCACTCCTTCCACTGCATCACACCATCGGTCCACCATGGCTGCCACAGGGCACACGTTGCTGTCGGCCCCCTTACCATGTTCTGCCATGCTCTGTGTACACTGTCCGCCAGATGGCCATGTGGGTGGGTGTATGTCTTTGCAGCTGTCTTCCCCATGTGCACCCTGGGATACGCTCTCCATTCCTGGGTTTGTATCCACTCCCTGTTCTCAGCTCAATGTGGACGGGCTGTACCTGTTCTGGACCACTTTCACACTGTTCCCTGGCAGTGTGGATGTGCTGTACCATTTCAGGTCTGTAAAGGTTCGGAACCGTTTCAACATTTTCAGGTGTAGTGTGGACAGGGCCTTAGAAAATGCATTTTACACTACACCACTTATTCTACCAGCTTCCTGAGTGGATTTCATCAATTCTTAAAGTGTATCCCTGATTTTAAACCTTTGTCCCTGGTTGTTTTAAGCCTTGTCCCTGATTTATGAGGCAGGAGGTTGAGAGGTATGTTTGCAGTAGATGTGAGACATCTCTGTGCAATCACACGCAATGTTCTCCACCTGCAACACTGGCTTGCTACAGTGTCTAATGAGCTGCAGTTGCAGTTTGCACTTCCCTGTT
Source organism: Neoceratodus forsteri (assembly GCA_016271365.2). Lineage (NCBI taxonomy): Eukaryota > Metazoa > Chordata > Ceratodontiformes > Ceratodontidae > Neoceratodus > Neoceratodus forsteri. The sequence goes on from CM028138.1 coordinate 729,267,546, forward strand.
GCTATATTCAGTGCTGTCTTAGACCCTGTCCACACTATACCACTTGGGCCCCGTAACGGATGCAATCCGTTACGGCCGCGGAGCGGTGCAGTGCGTCCACACCTCGGCAGTGTCCGTTACAGGACCGGCACCGCCGGTCCACACATCGGGATCCGGGTGACCATTACAACGGTGCCCAATCCCACAATGCAGCTCACGCTGTGCTTTGTGCCCTGCAGGGGACTGTTACCAGCAGTCCACATTACCGCCGGTAACGGTCCCAGGGCGGGACCAGTTTCATAACCATTGTGGAAACCACCTCATAGGTGGTTTCCACAACGGTTACGAAAACGCCTCCTGTAACGTTACCAGTGTAAATGCATGCCATTACCGATGCGGTTTACACCCTCTGTAACGTTACAGAAGGGTTTTCGGGCTGCAGTGTGGACAAGGCCTTATTCTTGGGCTATTTTTACACTGCACTCCCAGACCAGTTTGCTTGGCTTGCTTAGACTGCTATATTCAGCAGGATTAGCACAGGGCAATTGTCTTTTGAATATAGCTTGCTTTGTGCTCCAGGCTAAGTTTGCCCACTGGACAGTGCTAATTTAGCCCTGGGGCAAAGTTTTGAATATTTGGCCCCGTGTGTGTCTGTGCTAGCATTATTAAATGGCAATGATTAAAAACCAACAAAGGAAAAAATGTGGGGCTCATTTCACTCACTGGATGACCAGTCCGGTACAACACAGCTTTCAAAGAGCACCGAAGAAGAAAAACACCCAAGCAGAAATCTGCTGAATTGCTGCTGCACTGACTACACAAGCACATTGCTTTTAACATTGAAATAAAGAAAACTGCTTACCCACTGCAGAATTTCTCTCTTTATTAAAGTGCAAAAGTGCTCTCCCAGATGCCAGAAAGTGCAAATACTTAAAGGGCAGCAGGCTACAATCAACATTTTTTCAAAAATAAAACACTCGTTGGCACCATCATGGGTGCACCGCAGCCATACTAACAACCAGCAGCCATGCAGAGCAATGTGCATCTATGTGCTTCGTATGCAAATCAGCTGACATTTCACCAGAAAAGACTTCCTTAGAGCTGATTGGCCATCACTCAACCACACTCATTTAAATAAATACTCATGAATATTCATACCACAAAGAGGTGGAGAATCCACAAGTGATTGGCCATCATACACACAGACACACTTCCACATACGGGTTTCCACATAAATAAATATATGAATAACACATACTGTCACAGATAGCTTGCAAGGGATATTTCTTCATTCAAATCCCTGGGTTGTAGAGTATCCACTGTATATATCCAGTGACATTCTCTCTGGAACAGTTTGTTGCCAAGATTGCCATCTCTGGCTCCCATTTCTACTTTTTCAATGCCAAAGAATCACAGGCTGGCAGGAGATCCATGTTGCATCGTTTGGTAATGCCTTGCCATTGCATTTGCTTGTGACCTAGTTCTGATCACAGATTTATGTTCAGTAACTTGGCTGGTGCAAAAATAATAAACATAATGATTTAAACTACTACTTTTAGGGCTGCAAGCTTGGTTCTACCAAATCGAACACCTCAAACTGTGGGTGTTCAATTCTTTCAAACAGTGGTGAACTTTAAGGGGAAATACAGTAGGTGGACTGTTGCTTCAACTAGTTCATTCTGGTCTGAATAGTGTGGATTAGTCAAACCAGTCAAACTTTGAATCACAGCTCTCACCTGAAACAGTTAGCTAGTACTGTATGAGTGACAGGCTCCAGCCTCATTTTGGAGCTCTGGACTCAGCTTAACCATGTCAGCCAGCGGAAAAGCTGGGTAAAATCCTGGAGGTCTTCATAAAATAAAATCTGGAAAGCCATCTAGACAGTACTGGGCAGGAGGATGCAACACAACATGGGCTCAAGAAAGGCAAGTCTTGTCAGATAAATCTGATGTGCTACTTCAAACCAATCCATAAGGCATTGGATGACATGGCCTATAACTAGATGTAGTGTACTTGGATTACTCCAAGGCCTTTGACATGGTTCCTTGTAGAGAGTTACTTTAATCAGTTGAAATGCAAGGTTGTAAATGCTAATCTGATAAGCTGGATAACATCATGGCTATATAATAGGAAGCAGGGAGTAAACATAAGAGGAACATTGTCTAGCTGGAGAAATTAAACATGTAGGGTGCTGCAGGGATCAGTGTTGAGCCCTACTCTTCTCTGGGCTTATGTGTCATCTATGACTTGCACAAGTAAGGCCTGGTTGTGCATGTTTGCAGATGATGCTAAGATAGATGCTATAGTAGACACAGCTGAAGCAATTACAAATTTTCAGAATGAGATCGGTGAGCTGGAAAGGTGGGCTGTTAATAGCAAAATGGATTTTAACATCTGAAAGTGTAAGGTAATGGGCTCCATGAAAATCTGTTGCAGGCTATTTGCCCCATGACAGTTTACTTCCCCCATATCTTGAAAACTGTTACAGGAAAGTGAACATTTCCCATTGTAAGGTAAGTTATTAATTTAAGGGGTTCAAATATATCAATAAAGTTGTGCTGTGGTATTCCGTTTCAGTGGGAAGGAGGGAGCGAACTGTCATGGGGTGTATTGCGCATAGCAACTTGACATACTCTCAATGTTAGTGCACTTCAGCACAAATAAAAAGATAGTTACACACTCATGGGCCAAAAACTATGGAAGACAGAATTGGGGAGTGATTTACAGGTTTTAATATTGAGTGACCTTATTTTTAACACTCAGTGTAAAGAAGTGAGCAAGAAATACAATAAAATCTTGGACTGCATAACTAGAAACACAGTAAGCAGAACAAGGGAAGTGCTCATGCCACTGTATGTATCACTGGTCAGACTGCACATGGAGTACTGCAGACAGTTCTTGGCCCCTCTAAAGAAAAAGAGTAAAACAATTGCTTGTGGCTGTACAAAGGATGGCTACCAGCCTTATGGTGGCTTGGGGATCTGTCATATGACCAGAGACTTAATATATTGAATTTATATCCTGTTGAGCACAGAACCATTAGACAGGAGTTACAGTGGTGGTTATAAACAGTCATTTGTCAATGTTGAATGTTGATTGCATTGGTCCGTTGAGCTCGCTCACTGGCCCTCTGTCACTCGCTCATTCCGTTTCTCCTGGTGCTGAAGGTTGCTGTTTTGTACTGAGCTCCTGCCTGTGTTGGCATCCTTTTCTGTCCACAAAGAAATCTGCAACTGGCCTGACAGAGCTCCATTGAGGTGGGTCACTCGACCTCTCTGACTTGCTCATTGTGTTTCTCCTTGTGCTGCTTTTTTCTGCCCACAAAGAAATCTGCAGCAGTCATGTTAGAGCTCCGTTGAGGTCGTTCACTCCACCTGAGTCACTGGCTCATTTTGTTTCTCCTGGCGCTGCAGGCTGCCCTTTTGTACTGGGCTTCTGCCTCTGTTGGTGCCTTTTTCTGGCCACAAAGTAATCTGCAGCAGTCCCGACAGAGCTCCGTTGAGCTTGCTCACTCCCCCTTTTTCACTCGCTTGTTCCATTTCTGCCAGTGCTGCAGGCTGCCCTTTTGTACTGGGCTCCTGCCTGCATTGCTGCCTTCTGCCCACAAAGAAATCTGCAGCAGTCATAATAGAGCTCCATTGAGATAGCTCAGTCCCCCACTCTCACTCGCTCATTCTGTTTCTCCCGCAGCTGCAGGCTGTCTTTTTGTACTGTGCCCCTGCGTGCATTGCTGCCTTTTTCTGCCCGCAAAGAAATCCGCAGCAGTCCCAACAGCGCTCTGTTGAGCTCACTCACCCCCCCATCCCTCACTCACTCATTCTGTGTCTCCCGCTGCTGCAGGCTGCCCTTTTGTACTGGGCTTCTGCCTGCATTGGCACCTTTTTTTGCCCACAAAGAAATCCACAACTGTCCCGACAGAGCTCCGTTGAGGTCGCCACTCTACTCCTGCCTCACTCACTCATTCTGTTTCTCCTGGGCGCTGCAGGCTGCTGTTTTGTAGTTGGCTCCTGCCTCTGTTGGTGCCTTTTTCTGCCCACAAAGAAATCTACAGCAGTCCTGATAGAGCTCCATTGAGCTCACTCACTCACCCTCTCTCACACGCTCGTTCCGTTTCTGCCGGCGCAGCAGGCTGCCCTTTTGTACTGGGCCCCTCCGTGCATTTCTGCCTTTTTCTGCCCACAAAGAAATCTGCAGCAGTCCTAGCAGAGCTCCGGTGAGCTCACTCACTCCCCCTTCCTCACTCGCTCATTCTGTGTCTCCTGCTACTGCAGACTGCCCTTTTGTACTGGGTTCCTGCCTGCTATGGTGGCTTTTTCTGCCCACAAAGAGACCTGCAGAAGTCCTGACACAGCTCCATTGAGGTCGCTCACTCCCTTTCTGTCACTTGCTCATTCCGTTTCTGCCAGCGCTGCAGGCTGGCCTTTTGTACTGGGCACCTGCCTGCATTACCACCTTTTCCTACCCACAAAGAAATCTGCAGCAGTCACGATAGACCTCCATTGAGCTTGCTCACTCCCTCTCTCTCTCACTCGCTCATTCTGTTTCTGCCAGCACTGCATGCTGGCCTTTTGTACTGGTCTCCTGCCTGCATTGCCGCCTTTTTCTGCCCACAAAGAAATCTGCAGCTGTCCCGACAGAGCTCTGTTGAGGTCGCTCACTCCCCCTGTCTCACTCGCTCATTCTGTTTCTCCTGGTGCTGCAGGCTGCCCTTTTGTACTGGGCTCCTTCCTCTGTTGGCACCTTTTTCTACCCACAAAGAAATCTGCAGCAGTCCCAACAGAGCTCCGTTGAGCTTGCTCATTCCCTGCTCTCACTTGCTCATCCCATTTCTGCCGCCGCTCCAGGCTACCCTTTTGTACTGGGCTCACTCCCCCTCTCTCACTCACTCATTCTGTTTCTCCCGCTGCTGCAGGCTGCCCTTTTGTACTGGGCCCCTGCGTGCATTGCTGCCTTTTTCTGCCCACAAAGAAATTTGCAGCAGTCCTGACACAACTCCATTAAGCTTGCTCACTCCCCCTCTCTCACTCGCTCATTCCATTTCTGCCAGCGCTGCAAGCTGGCCTTTTGTACTGGGCTCCTGCCTGCGTTGCCACTTTTTCCTGCCCACAAACAAATCTGCAGCAGTCACAATAGAGCTCCTATGAGGTCGCTCACTCCCCCTGTCTTACACTCTCATTCTGTTTCTCCTGGAGCTGCAGGCTGTCCTCTTGTACTGGGCTCCTGCCTGCTTTGCCACCTTGTTCTGCCCATAGAGAAATGTGCAGCAGTCATGACAGAGCTCCATTGAGCTTGCTTACTCCCCCTCTCTCACTCATTCCATTTCTGCCAGTGCTGCAGGCTGGCCTTTTGTACTGGGCTCCTGCCTGCGTTGCTGCCTTTTCCTGCCCACAAATAAATCTGCAGCAGTCATGATAGAGCTCCATTGGGTTTGCTCACTCCCCCTCTCTCACTCGCTCATTGTGTTTTTCCCGGAGCTGCAGGCTGCACATTTGTACTGTGCTCCTGCCTACATTGGCAACTTTTTCTGCCCACAAAGAAATCCGTAGCCATCCCGACAGAGCTCCGTTGAGGTCGCTCACTCCCCCTGTCTTACGCGCTCATTCTGTTTCTCCTGGTGCTGCAGGCTGCCCTTTTGTACTGGGCTCATGCCTCTGTTGGCACATTTTTCTGCCCAAAAAGAAATCTGCAGTAGCCCCAACAGAGCCCCATTGACCTCACTCACTCCCCCTCTTTCACTCGCTCATTCCATTTCTGCCGGTGCTGCAGGCTGCCCTTTTGTATGGGGCTCCAGTATTGCTTTGCTGCCCTTTTCTGCCCGGAAAGAAATCTGCAGCAGTCACGATAGAGCTCCGTTGAGCTTACTCACTGCCCCGCTCTCTGTCGCTCGTTCTGTTTCTTCTGCCACTGCAGGCTGCCCTTTTGTACTGGACCCCTGCGTTCATTGCTGCCTTTTTCTGCCCACAATGAAATCTGCAGCAGTCCCAACAGATCTCTGTTGAGCTCACTCACTCCCTCTTCCTCACTTGCTCATTCTGTGTCTTCTAGTGCTGCAGGCTGCCCTTTTGTACTGGGCTCCTGCCTGCGTTGGCACCTTTTCCTGCCCACAAAGAAATCCGCACCAGCCCTGATGGAGCTCAGTTGAGCTCGGTCACTCCCCCCCCCACTCGCTTGATCCTAATCTGTCCCAAACAGTGATTTCCGACAGTGACTGCGGTATTCTGCGCCAGAAGTGCGAAAACACATTTTAGCCAGGATGTGAAAAATGACAGCTGTACTGTTCATAAGGAGGTGCGGAAAAATGCCAGTGTTGAAAATGTGGCGTGAAAATATTACTAATTTGCGAAGTTACACGGGTGCTTGGAAACTGCACAATGCACACTCATAACACAGTTATTTTATGGACTTTCAGCACAAAATTTTCAGCATATGCATTTTAGGACCTCTGCTCATGAACAGTGTCAGTGTGATTTTATTAATATGTCCCGAACACTGATTTCTCACAGCAACCACGCAATTGTGCACTGGAAGAGCAAAAACATATTTCATCCAGGATGTGAAAAATGACAGCTGCACTGTTCATAAGGAGGTGTGGAAACATGGCAATGTTGAAAATCTGGAGTCAAAATATTGCAAAGTTGCAGAGATACGAGCGTGCATGGAAACTGCGCAACGCATGCTCATAGCACTCTCATTTTATAGACTTTCGTCACTAAATTTTCAACATAGGCATTTTAGGACATCTGCTAATGAACAGTGTCACTGTCATTTTCATAATGTGTCCTGAACATGGATTTCCCACAGCGACCACACTATTCTGCGCCGGAAGTGTGAAAACACATTTCGGCCAGGATCTGAAAATGACAGCTGTACTGTTCACAAGGAGGTGCAGAACAATGCAGTGTTGAAAATCTGGAGTGAAAATATTATAAATTTGCAAATTTACGAGCGTGCATGCAAACTGCGCAATGCACGCTCGAAACACAGTCATTTTATGGAGTATCGGCACCAAATTTTCAACGTATGCATTTTAGGACATCTGCTCATGAACAGTGTTACTGTCATTTTCATAATCTGTTCCAAACACTGATTTCCCACTGCGACCACGCTATTCTGTGCTGGAAGTGCGAAAAAACATTTCGGCCAGGATGTGAACAATGACAGCTGTACTGTTCACAAGGAAGTATGGAAAAATGACAGTGTTGAAAATCTGACGTGAAAATATTGCAAATTCGTGAAGTTACAAGCAGGCATAGTAACTGCACAATGCACACTCGTAAAACAGTCATTATTTTTTATTTTTTCCAGCAAATTTGCAACATAGGCTTTTTGAGAGCCCACCTCATGAACACTGGCACTGTTGTTGTGTTAATCAGGCCTGAAAGGTAATTCCACGCAGTGACTGCAAAATCACGTTTTGGGACCGATTAACACCATGACAGTGGCAGAATTCATGAGGAGGGGTTCCAAAAACCCCGTGTTGAAAATTTGGTGCCAAAATTCCAAAAAGTGGCTGAGATATGCATCAAAGTTAAAAAAACCCTATTTATTCCATTATACAGCTTACCGGCATTTCCTCAGTTTGTGGTCAGCTTTGAAGAGTACAGACATGTTCCCGGTCCACCAAAGATCATTGCGCCTGACTCCAGAAGTAAGTATGGGGTGAAGGGGTCTGGGGAGGCAGGGTGCACAGTGGGTCGGCATGGGTTGAGGGAGGGGGCAGGGAGACCGCTGAGGGACTGCTTTCTTTTTCACAAGTGAAAATAAAAAAAGACATTACGGGACCATTTTTTGTTTTCAGGGCATGTGGCATGCTGGGGTGGGCTCCCAGCATGCCAATGAACTTCCTTTTTTGGGGGCAACTGTAGCCGATGGGGGATTAGGCTTCCATTGGCAAGAAAGAACAGGGGAGGGACATGATGCTGAGGGGGATTGGTCCCCTCGGCAAACAGTGGCAGGACTGCAAGGTCACTCCCTCATTGCAGTGGATGACACTGCAATAGCAGGTGCCCCTGATTGCAGCCGCTAAAATTTAAAGTTGGTGGCACACTGGCTGAACTATTGTCAGCAGCAGCATGCCACGCCATTGGGGAAAGCAGGCCAAGCCTTTAAAGGCAGGGGGGGCATTGGCCACAACAGTGCCACACCTCCACAACCTGCTTCTGGAGAAAGCTGCCGCAATATGTTTCTTGCACATGCATGCAATCAACATAAAAAGTTGACTGATACTGCAGTATTTTCCATCAACTGCAGAAAAAAATACCACAGATTTACTGCATACCATGGAAAAAACTATGTTATTCAATGCATTCTTTTAACCTCCCCCAATGTAGCATTTACTTTCAGCACCTTCTTCACCTCATGTACTTCATCACTTCTTGCCACGCTCCCCTCTACCTCTTCCAATACTCCCATTACCCACCCACAAACTACAGCACAGTCCCCCCTTTTCTCCTTTTCACCCATCTCTGCAAATGACACCATTAAATCCCTCCTTACCCTAAATCCTTGCAAGGGTAAGAGTCCTGATGGGCTCAATTCCAAGCTCCTTCACCTCTCCACCCCACTTTCTGCACACCCCTGGCAGCACTACTAAACCTCTTTCTTTCAAGCCTCAGCCACTACTAAGTGAAAACTCTCCACAGTCATTCCTCTCTCTAAAAGCCGCAAAAAGTCCTAAAAGTCTTCAGGTCACACTGTGAGATGAGCAGCTTGTTGCACAGGGTGCCCTCCTGGTGAAACATTTCAATAAATAAATAAAAATAAATGTGGTGACCCTACCAACCCTGGTAACTATTGTCCAGTCTCACTACTCCCTATTCTAGCTAAACTACAGGAGCATATTGTGCTTTCCCAACTCTATGCTATCTTGACTCCTTCCCCTTTTTCTTCCAGAAGTCCCACTCCACTACCCTCATTCAGCTTACTGACTCATATTGACCAGTATGGATCAGAAGCAGATCACCTCCACAATATTTGTTGACTTGGCAAAGGCCATCAACACAGTATTGCACTCACTGCTCCTCCACAAACAAACATCCACTGGTCTTTCCCATGCAGTACTGTCTGGTTCCAATCCTACCTACAAGGTAGGATGCAATCAGTCAAGATTGGCTCCTCCATCCCCCATCAGTACTGGAGTCCCACAGCTCATGGCTCAACACAATCCTATTTTCAATTTACTTGCAATTTGCTCATATACCAAAATACACATGCATGCAGATGACACTGTACTGTACACCTCTGGTGCTTCCCATTCAGGTGTGGCAGCAAGGCTGCAGCAGGACTTCAGTAAGTTGCAGCACTGGTACCAATACAACCAGCTGTTCCTAAATGCCAAAAAGACTGACTCCATGACCTTCAGCACCAGGCAGAGACTTTCTAAATCTCCCCACCCCATTTTCCACACCCTTGATAGTACACCATTAGAGAACATCACCTCCTTTAGATACCTTGGAATTTGGCTTAACCAATACCTGGACTTTTCTGTACATGTGAGTGCAATCATCAAGAAATTGCACCCAAACCTTGGTGCATTATACCATAATCATGATTGTATTCCACTGCCAGCTTGCTGTGCTCTTGTACAGAAAATGTTCCTCCCCACATTTGACTATGCCAATATAGTTTACAGTGCCACTCCCAAATGCATCCTGGCCAGACTGGATACCCTCTATAACTCCTTCTGTTGGTCTCTCTATCCTGTCCCCCACAAAGTCATCACTGTGATCTTTACAAACAACTCTCCCTCCTATCCCTTGAATCCAGATGTCTCATCCATTCTGCTTCATTTTTGGCCAAATTCTGGTTTGGGTCACTATCCCCTTAGCTCAGTTCTACTCTATCTGCCCCCTTCCTAGTTTCCCTACTCCTCTGCACAAAGAAACCTGACTTCTGGCCCTCCTCCAAAGGTTGACCACTGATGGACAATCCGCATTCTCATATAATTGTCCCAAGCTGTGGAATGCCCTCCCACCACCATTCAAAATGCCACTTCCCCTTCAGCCCTGTCCTCCCTCCTACATAACTTCACCTCCTCTACATGATCCTGTCCCTAACTCTCCCTTCCCCCTAAACTAAGCCCTTTCCATCCCTCAAGCTAACCTATAACCCCCATACCTCCTGTTCCTCAGCATTCATCAATAAATAACTCTGACCTCAGTTCCCCTCGATTACCTCCCCCAACCAGCAACTATGTCTATGTGTTTTTTCTCTATGCAGGTTGGCATTCACCTCTTACCCACCTACCCCCCACTACCCTCCTTCTTCTAACTCTACACCCTGCCCAGTTATATACTTTACTCTGCTATCCTGGAATCTCCCTGTCCATTGTACAACAAGTTACCATTCTCTCTAATAATAGAGATTTCCAATAAAAGGCAAGCCAGGTTGTCCAGTGAACCCCCACCAGGAAGATGTGAATAGGAGAGGGGGGGAGGAGAATAGAGGGGGAGGGGCCTTGTGACATCACCAGTCAGGAAAGGGTAAAATGACAAGCTCAAGCCAGAGCCTCAGGGATTGGCTGAGGGGTGGTGCCCAAAGGGGGTCCTGACCAGGTGCCGATTAGGGGTATATTAGGCCAGCTCTAAGGCAGGATGGCCTCTTTTGCTGGGAATTGTTCTTCTGAGAACTCAGTACATTGTTGGCTAATTAGCAGGTAAAGGCACATCAGGCTTTTAGGCCTAGAAGGCCATGTGGTGCACGTATGGCTAGCACTGTAGTTTTGATTGCTTATCTCATTGTGTAGATCGTGGCATTAGAAAACGAAAGAGAATGCAGTAAAGGAAGGAATTTTCACTGTTTTTAGAGGCACGATGGAAATTGCAAAAGTATGTGGAGTGGAGTAGGAGCTTGTTTAGTGGCACTATCTTGCTTTTCTAGAGATGGGAGCATGAGTAGCTAGGCCTGGCAGGCCAGGTGGGCCATCAGCTGTGCTGATTTTTTGGTGTGATGAAAGAAGGGTAGAAGGAAGGGAGAGCAAGAGAAGGGGTAGGTTCTATCCCATGAAAGCAGGATGCAAGATAGGTTTTTTTTAAAAAAAAGAAAGAAAATGCACATCAAGTTTGTTTGTATCCTCATTTGCATGGCTGTTGGATAGGAGAGCAGGTTGCAAAGAAAGACAATATAAAAGGGAAGCTAGTAGGAATCATGTTCTGTCAACTGTTGAAGGGTTAGTCGCTGAGAGCATTAGTGGAAGGGCATTGAAAGAACACTGAAATCTGGACAGGGATGGTGGTTTGACTGAGCGCTGGAGGGTGGTGTTTTACCTTGGCACAGTGTGGTGCATCATGGGGATGGAAGCACACATCTCACTTTTTGTCTGGAAATGGGCATTCTTGTTTTTGTTGGCTGTGTTCTGTTTTGCCGAGCAGACAAGAGGGCGAACACAGGAGGCCGGTGGTTTCTTCAAATGGGGTGAATGCAGTTATGATGAGGCAGCATGGGGGAGCTGGTGGGGAATGCCCTGGCATTGGGCAGCTTCACAAGGAGCAATAAACAAAAAACAAAACAAAAAAAAAGCAAAAACAAAAAAAGGTTTTAAAACAGGGGCAGTGACCAGGGGGGTTATGGAGCCACCGCAATTCTCTGAAGGCAAGCGTGTTGCGGTGTTTGGTTTTGTGAGGATCAGGTGGAAGCATGGGCAACATGCAGGCGGCAAGGAGGCCCAGCATTGGTCAGGGGCGAGCCCCATGGCAGAAAGGAGAAGACGGTCGCACCTCGGAAGGAGGCGGTTGTTGTTTGGTGACACCAGGGGTTGCCAGGGAATGGGTATTGGGTGTGTGGTAGGGAGATAATGAGTGTTTTTCTCACCAGAAGGGTGCAGACCTGGCACAAGGGGGAGCAAGGAGGCCAGGAGGTCACGTGGCCCAGCGCGGCCTAAGGGGGCAGGTTGGTTCTCATCCCTTGCAGCGAGGTAAAGGTTTGCCTTCTACTAGGCAAAAAAAAATCGATGTAGGTTTTGGGCCTGCTCTTCTGGGCAGTGGATTGAGTGGTTGGATCAAGTGGTGCAGGGAGGCACAGCGCCCACGTTGTGTGGTGATCAGGGAGCAATTCAGGAACATAAAGGAAGGATGGAAGGTTTCAAGGGTCTCCAGCTACCTACGGGGTGTGTGGGGGGGAGTGTCATTTTGGACAGAGGCTGGGAGCATTGGAGTGCGGACTGCATGCTGAGAGATCCGGATAGGCCCAGACATAAAGGGCAGGGAGTTTGGGCAAGGAAGGCCCCTGAGCAAGGAGGGACAGTGACTATGAAAGTGGCTGGATGAGCAGCTGGGGCCACATGCAGTCAGGAGGGGGTGGGGGCATGGTACCACAGCCAGGGTGGAGAGGGGTTGTATTCCTTCAGGGGCGGGGAGCCACGAAGGGCTCAGATGTGACCAGGGAATGAGACATTGTTATGGTACAGCCGGTGGTTTTTCCAGGGGTTCTTTCCTCTCGGGGCCAGCTCCACAGGGGGAGAGGAGACATGGAGTGTAACGAACTGGCAGGCAGAACTGGATGACCAGGCAGTCCCTAGGGGGACCGGAGAGTGGGACCACAAAAAAAAAAAGGGGGGTGTGTCATCGCTGTCAAAAGGAAGTATACATGGCTGAACAAGTGTTTTCCCCTCCTACACACAGTGACATAGGAAGCAATATGGCACCTAAGAGAGCGCAACTGTCTAGTGAAAAATTGATGCAATAGGCATCTAAACTGATGGGGCAGATGTCAGAGCTGGTGGCAACGGCAAAACGCAGAGAAGCAGAAAAGGAGGCCCTGAAAAAGAGGAAAGAGTGAGAGGAGCGCCTGGGCAGGGGAACAGGGGGCAAGAGACCCAGACAGGAGGAGCCACAGCCCGCACCAATCCCAGCACCTCTGCCTGCACCGGAACCAGATGATGGGAGCCCAGATAGTGGTAAGAATGGCAGGGATCTTTCAGATGAAAATAGGCTGAAAGATATTTGGACGGACTTCTGGGGGATATGGGTGATGTGGGGTTGGAAAAAATGGAACGGGCTGTGCAGGCCTTGAAAAGCAAAGAGGTGGGGGTGGAAAAGAGAGGGTGGGCCAAAGGTGCAACAAAGAAATTGTACAATGAGTCCCCAGGCTGCTCAGTTGGGGACCATGTCCCGGTGTCCATAAAAGAAAAGATTTGGAAGGGGGAGTATGTGGACATCTTCAGGCTGGTGGACGAGGACACAGCCATGAGGTATGAGCAGAAGGAGTCTGTGGGGAAGTCAGAAATGGCGGTAGCTCTGGCAGTGGTAAACCACAAGACGGAGGAGGTGAAATACATAGGGAAGACCATTGACAACTGGTAAGGGGGTTTCATCATATACAGCGCGCTGATGCTGGAGAAACAGCCGGAGTTCGCCATTACCCTATTGATGTACATGTCCATTAACAGGGACACGTACAAGGCAAAAGGCGGGTATGGGTGGCTAAAATATGATGAGGCATTCTGGAAGAGAATGGCGGCTATAGGAGATATGAGGTGCGACTGTACCCACTCGGAGTTATGGGTAAGGATTCTATCCGGGAAGGGGAGTGGAACTGGAGAACAGGTAAAAAAGCCACGGTCACCACACTGATCAGAATGTGTTGGGGCTACAACAAAGCCACATGCACATGGGGTAATTGTAAGTTTCAACACGTCTGTTCCAAGTGCAGGGGGTTGCACCTGGTCTCCAGCTGCTGGCAGGGGGTGGACAGAGGGGGACAGCATGGGGGGCAATACCAGGATCAGTCCTTTTGGAGTGCCCGGGGGTGGGCAGAGAGGGCAGCATTACACTCCCGGGGGATAACACTAGATAGGAATGCAAGGAGGTACGATGAGGTTATGTGCTGGCATGAACTCCCCTTGGCGGCAGTGGACCACGGACTACCTGAATAGGGTGGTAGCAGAACTGCTCAGGGCAGGTTTCAGAGGGGGTTTCCCCTTGGGTTTTAAAGGAGAGAGAACTCAGATGTGGGACAAAAATCTAGGGTCAGTTAAAGGAAAAGAGGAAATAGTTGGGGCCAAGATTGAGAAGGAAATAAGGGCAGGCAGAGTGGAGGGCCCACTGGGGGGCAACCCTGTGAGCATTCCTGGGTGTCTCCACTGGAGATTGTCCCCAAGAAAGTGGCAGGGGAATTCCATTTGATACACCATTTATCCTACCCGGAGGGCTTCTCAGTAAATGAGGGCATACCCGAACACCTTAGGTTAGTGTCGTATGCCTCGCTGGAGCAGGTGGTAGGTTTGATCAGGTTGATTGAAGGGGCATGGCTGGTCAAGACGGACATAGAAGCAGCCGTTTGGCTGTTACCAGTCTGGCCCGAGGATTGGGACCTCTTGGGTTTTCAGTTTCAAGGGGGCACATATTTTGACAAAGCTATGCCCATGAGGTGTGTAATAGCATGTTTCACTTTCAAAACATTCAGTACCTGGGTGCAGTGGGTGTTCGGGACCCGATACGGGCATAGCAGGGTGATACACTACCGGGACGATTTTCTCTATATCGGGAAATCCAGGGCCGAGGCACAAGGGATGCTAAGGGATTTTGAGGCAATGTGCCGGCAGGTGGGGATACCTCTGGCGTGGGGGCAAGACAGAGAGCCCCGCACATAAGTTGGAGTTTTTGGGCATAGAAGTGGACACAGAAGAGGGCTGTTTTTGGCTGCCTGGACACAAGGTGGCACGCCTTAGGGGCCTGCTCACACAGGTTATGGGGAGGCAGAGGGTGCCACTGGTACAGATACAGCAACTGCTGGGGCACCTTAATTTTGCTTGCAAGGCCATCAGCCTGGGCAGGGCTTTCACAAGAAGATTGGGGAGGGTAATGGGGAAGGCCCAACTACCGCACCATTGGGTGGATGTGCCAAGAAGGATGCGAGAGGATGGCTACACTGGGGTGACATTCTGGCAGGAGAAGTGGGAAAGGAGCATGGATCTGGAGCTATTCACAGATGCATCAGGGGACTTGGGAATGGGGGCATATTTTCAGGGGGATTGGATGTCAGAGCCTTGGCCAGCATCATGGGGCAAAAGGGGGTGGTTGAAAGATATCACATTCTTGGAGATTTTCCTGATTTGGGTGGCTCTAGAGGTATGGGGACATAGGATGTGGGGCAAGCGCATTTTGTTTGGTGCGATAATAAAGGGATAGTAGAAGTCATTAATAGACAAGGAGGGAAGACAGAGATGGTGGGGCGGCTGCTCAGGTGACTTGTCCTGTTGGGACTACAGTTGAACATATCTTTCAAAGTGCAGCACATTAAAGGGTTGAAGAATGAGGTGGCTGACAGTCTTTCCCACTTACAGCTTGATAGCTTTCAGGAGCTGATGCCTCATGCAGCACCACACAGGACTAGGATACCCAACCGGATGTGAGAAGCTGGAGGGTCATGGCCAGGGTGCTGTAAAAGATGCCAACACCAGCAGGAGCCCAGTACAAAAGGGCAACCTGCAGCATCGGGAGAAATAGAACGTGCGAGTGAGAGAGAGAGGGAGGAATGAGTGAGCTCAGTGGAGCTCTGCTGGGACTTTAGAATTGCCCACCTCCCACCCAGAGTCCTCTGTGGTCCTATATTACATCAGGGTCGCTGGAGTGGAGACAAAGCAATGATTGGATACTTTTAGGATTGCTCTAATAATACAGATTAAGTTGTTCTGTTCATTTCTCTGAGCTGAGTAATAAATTTGGTAGAAAAAATCCAAAAAATTACTGTTTTATGAGCGTGCATTGCGCATTTGCTACGCACGCTCATAACTCCGTGTATTTGTAATATTTTCACTCCATATTTTCAACATTGGCATTTTTCCACACCTCCTTATGAGCAGTACAGCTATCATTTTTCACATCTGGGCCAAAATGCGTTTTCACACTTCTGGCGCAGAATAGCGCACTCACTGTGGGAAATCAGTGTTCGGGACACATTAAGAAAACCACAGTGACATTGTTCATGAGGAGAGGTCCTAAAATGCCTATGTTGAAAATTTGTGATGCAAGTCCATAAACTGTATACACACAAGAAGGTGGCTACCGACGAAAAAAAATGGAGCCGCCTTCTTCTGTATATATGTTATATTAACAGCAGGCACGACAATATCGACTATCTTTCCATCATGATAATTATGGCGTGTGGTGGTGTGGATAACAATTTGGATCCACTGGAAGTTACGAGCAGCACTCCTATCTTATTCCATGAGTATGCAGATGTGAATCTTTTAAATATGTTCATTCACACTTTTGTTGCCCATTCATCGGACAGCACTGAAATAAAGGATGATTTTGTAGAATCTTTATTCTACAAAAAAGGGGATATTAATCCTTTGCTTGTTAAGTTTAGTACAGAAGAGGCTCAGAAAAGACTGAATAATATGGCCATACAAGATACACCACTTACAATTAAGCAAGCTTTTTTTCAATTAGAGAAAGTGGTGCTTAAAGCAAGACGTCTGTATTGGCATAAAGTTACTATGTTGGCTTATTTAACAGTCCACAGAGCCCCAAGAGGTTTAAGATTTAACATGCAACCTGCATTTGGTCAAAATCGGATACCTTTTCTTATGAAATGGCAAATGCATTGCCTTAACTACAGTGCTGGTCTGACACAATTAATTTTGGATGATGGAGATGAACAAGAAAGAGAAATGAAAGTTTTGATTCTAGAAAAAGAGCAACAAGTGTTACAATTTCAACATGATGTGGACTATGTTAAATATAGAGAACAACTGGAATCTACTATATAAAGGCATGATATGAGAATCAGAAAAATTAAAGAGACAAAATGTGAAAGGGATAGACATGATTATGCTGAAGGGCGGATTTTTGAGTGGAGCAAAAAAGAGCATTGGAAATGTTAAATCCATTCTTAAAAATGTACATCGAAATGCAGATAGTGATACACATACAAGTGGATCTGATTCAGAATCTGATGGCAACACTGCAATAAATGAAAGGGTTTAAACACCACAACCTTTTTTAGGAGACAGTACTACTGGAAAAAATGTTCTAATTTTACCCCCCCCCCAATCTACAGGGTTTACCATGTTTAACACAGATATCAGCAGAAATGTCTTTGCGGAATCAGGTTTTGGAGGAGGAGATTGTAGAGAAAATAATGGGAAGTTAAATACCCCCATCCCACAACAACAGGAGAAAACAATGCCGAGTTCACCTATCCCAAAACAGGTGGGAAGGGAGACAGCCTTGGAAAACATTTACCCGAACTTACCAGAGTTACTGATGATACAGAGGAATTTGAGGAGAAGTCCACGCTTTGTACATTTTCACAAAGAAAAAACAGAAAATGTTCACGTGGCAAGGGGGAGAAAATACTGTGTACAGAGGCAGTTGGAATCAAGGAAGTCGGAACAGGAGGAGAGCTCAGTGGGATTAAACACCTTTCAAGACACTTTGGTTGTTAATATATCTCAATATGAACTGACAGAATCTGAAACTGCTATACTCCAAAAGGGACTGAGCTTTGTACCTACTACACAGATTGACGAATTTCAGGTTATGTTAGATCTACACAAATCTGTCAGAAAATTGGATCTAAAGGTTATGTTTGCACAGGATGCACAGGATGAATGGTCAACTGAAGAGACAATTGATGGAGACTTTTCTAACATTGAACAACTTAAAAAACCTTCCATTTACATGCCTCCTAAAAATCCAATAGTCAACGTTTTTTACAAAGCATATGAAAAAGATATTTTGGAGTTTATATCTAAAGACTCTATACCTTGTTATAACAATTGCACCAATTTAGAAAAGAGCTGCTATAAAATCTTTACAAAACAATGCAGCAATTGAAATCAAGAGTGCCGATAAAGGTGGCGCGATTGTAGTACTTGACAAAGTTAAGTATCAGTCAGAAATGTTTAGTCCGTTAAATAACCCTCTTTTTTTATAAGAAATTGGTATCAGATCCTACTTTGGAGTGTAAAAAATGTATTGATATTTTCCTCCATGAAATGTTTGTGAATGGTTTATTTTCTAAGCAAACTTATGATTATTTAACTGTTCCCTTTCCAGTTTGTCCAGTACTGTATAGACTTCCCAAGATCCACAAGGACCTTGGGAATCTTCCAGCTAGACCTATTGTTGCTTCAATAGGTTCTGTCATGGAACCCCTTTCTAAATTTGTTGATCAGCATATCAAACAAATTTTTCCTTTATGGCCTTTACATGTCAGAGATACAATGGATGTTATTTTACGTCTTAAGGAATTGGTGATTCAAAAAGAGGGTTTTTTGGTAACATTAGATATTGCTGTGTTATACACCAATATTCCTCATGAGGGAAGTCTCGAGGCTTTACGAACCTCTTTATGTGAATGTACTGATTTTTCAAATTCCTTTGTTGAATGTTTGGTTACACTAACTGAATTGGTTCTTACTAACAATGTTTTTGTTTTTGATAAAACTTTTTTTCTGCAATTGAGGGGTACTGCAATGGGGGTTTCTTTGGCCCCAATTATGCAAACATTTATCTTATGCAGTGGGAAAAGGAATTTGTGGTATCTGAGGAAACAAATCCTTTTTTTCATAATTTAGTTTTTTATGTTTGTTTTATTGATGACATATTGTTTATCTGGAGAGGCAGTATACATATGTTGGATGAATTTGTGTCCTTTTTGGAATCAACTAACAGGAATTTGTTTTTTTCCAGAAAGGTGGGAGATTCTGAAATTGAATTTTTGGATCTTAGTATTAGTAAAAATAAATTGAATGGATTGGATACAAAATTGTTCACTAAGGCAACAGCTAGAAATTCTTTACTGTTATATAATAGCTGTCATCCTAGACATATTCCGGATAATATACCAAAAGGTCAAATAATGCATTTAAAAAGAAATACATCTATACCTGAGCAGTATACTGTACATCTGATGTAAAGCAACTTATTGATAAATTTGAAAGAAGAGGGTATGATAAAACATCTTTATTAAAAACAGAGAAGATTGTAAATAGTATGGACAGGGATACTTTATTTAAAAATAATGATAATAAAAGTAACAAATGTTGCAATACTCAGCATGATTTTACAAAGATTAATTTCATTTCAGATTATACACTACAGAGTTCAGCTATCTTCAAGATTCTTTTAAAACATCGGAACATTTTTGCATTGGAACCAAAATTGGCTAAACATGTTGCAGTCCCCCCCTGGATGATTTACAGAAGAGGATGGAATATTGCAGACATGGTGACTAGCAGTTGTTTTGAGTCACCTAATAATCAGAACAATACAACATTACCAAGTGTGACTTTTCATTGCGATAACTGTACATTTTGCTGTTATGTACATACAGGTATTGTGTTTCAACATCCTATTACCAGAAAGGAATATTATAATTATGATTTCATCAGTTGCTGTACAGCTAATGTCATATATTTAGCGCAGTGTTCTTGCCAGGATTCCTATGTTGGTAAAACTCAAAGATTGTTTAAAAACAGAATAGCAGAACACTTGAGGAGTATTGCAAACAAAGATGTTACAAATGCATTAGCTATGCACATTATACAAAAAGGTAGTAGACATTCTTTTAAGTTCCAAGGTCTTGAAAAAATCACATTTAGTATCGGGGGGGGGGGACTTGAACAATAGGATCTTAAAAGCTGAAAGTAAATGGCAGTGCTTGTTAGTGGCACATAGAAATAAAGGTCTGAATGCCATGTTTAGCATTATTCCTTATCTTAAATGAGGTTTCAGATCAGGTTCCATATGTTTATATGTCATCAAGTTGAATGTACATAATATGACTTTAAAGTTTTATTATGTTTATCTTTATTTCGAGTTAATTACCTGTTAGGTTTGTTTACTACATCTTGTTGTATTTATCTGATGTGATATTTTTGGCTATTTTGTCAAATATACATTTATTTGGTTGCTTTAGATATAGAAGGGATTTTTAGTTGATACATTTAAATTGTTAGATGTTATTTAATTAGTGCTCTACACTGCCTTTGTCTTTTCTAATTTTCTAAATTGGAATCAAGTGTGTTACGTCTAATTGCATTAATTGTATTTGGTTTTTATGCCAATGGGTTTATTATCTATTTAAGGTGTGTAATTCTTTGAGCCAGCATCACATTGAAAAAGCATAGTTTAAGACATGAAACATGCGTCTTTGGCTCTATAGTGCTGTTTGGTTTCCTTGCTTTTAAAGTTGTTTCATTAAAAGCTTTGGATATGACCTTAGCTCATAGGTCTTTTTTTGTCTATTACTGGGTAGCCATTCTGTTTTTTATTTGACGTCCATAAAATGACTGTGCTATGAGCGTGCATTGTACAGTTTCCACTCACCCTTGTAACTTTGCAAATTAGTAATATTTTCATGCCAGACTTTCAACAGTGGCATTTTTCACACCTCCTTATGAACAGTACAGCTGTCATTTTTCACATCCTGGTCAAAATGTGTTTTTGTGCTTCCAGTGCAGATTAGTGCAGTCACTTTGGGAACTAAGTGTTTGGGACAGATTAGGATCGATCAAGTGACAGAGGAGGAGTGACCGAGCTCAACTGTGCTCTGTCAGGACTGCTGCAGATTTCTTTGTGGGCAGAAAAAGGCCCCAATGCAGGTAGGAGCCCAGTACAAAAAGGCAGCCTGCAGCGCTGGGAGAAACAGAACAAGTGAGTGAGGGAGGGGGAGTGAACGAGCTCAACGGAGCTCTGTTGGGACTGCTGTGGATTTCTTTGTGGGCAGAAAAAGGTATCAATGCAGGCAGGGGCCCAGTAGAAAAGGGCAGCCTGCAGCACCAGGAGAATCAGAATGAGCGAGAGAGAGAGAGGGAGTGAGTGACCTCAACTGAGCTCTATCGGGACAGCTGTGAACTTCTCTGTGGGCAGAAAAAGGCACCAACACAGGCAGGAGCCCAGTACAAAAGGGCAGCCTGCAGAGCTAGGGGAAACAGAATAAGCAAGTGAGAGAGGGAGAGTGAACAAGCTCAATGGAGCTATGTCAGGACTGCTGCAGATTTCTTTGTGGGCAGAAAAAGGTACCAATGCAGGCAGGAGCCCAGTACAAAAGGGCACCCTGCAGCTCTGGGAGAAACAGAATGAGTGAGTGAAAGAGGGGTAGTAAGCAAACTTAACGGAGTTCTGTCAGGACTGCTGTGGATTTCTTTGTGGCAGAAAAAGGTGCCAATGCAGGCAGGAGCCCAGTACAAAAGGGCAGCCTGCAGCATCGGGAGAAACAGAACGAGTGAGTGAGAAAGGAGGAGTCCAGTCCAGAGACCATTTCTCAAGCTTCCCCAGGTCCCTCCTCATTTTCTCCACCCCCTCTGGGGTATCCACTGTGTTACAGATCTTGGTGTCATCTGCAAACAGGCAGTCCTTTCCCTTCAGCCCTTCTGCAATGACACTAATGAAGACATTGAACAGGACTGGCCCCAGGGCCAATCCCTGCGGCACCCCGCTGGTCACCCCCTCTCCTCAGACTGCGCCCCATTTACCACCACTCTCTGCCTCCTGTCTCTTACCTAGTTTCTAACCCAGTTTACCACCTTTTCCCCCATGTCCAGCCTACTCAGCTAGTTTATCAGCCTCCTTTGTGGGATGGTGTCAAAGGCTTTGCCTACATCAAGGTAAGCGTTATCCACTGCCCCACCCTGATTTGCTTCCTTTGTCACCCAGTCAAAGAGATCAACCAGATTTGTCTGACATGACCTCCCCTCTGTGAATCCATGTTGCATATGGTCCTGGGCTCTGATGGCTTCTAGATGCCCCACTCTCCTTTCTTTAACCAATGTCTCCATGATCTTGCTCACAACTGAAGTGAGGCTGACCAGCCTATAGTTCCCCACTGCCTCCCACTGTTGGATTTGTATAGAGGGGACCACATGTGCCCTCTTCCAATTCTCTGGTACCACCCCTGTGTTGAATGACTCAGTGAACATGGCTGCTACAGGTACTGCTATTTCTCTTCACACTTCTTTTAATATCCTTGAGTGTATGCCATCCGGTCCCATCGCTTTGTCCACCTTCAATTTACTCACCTTCTGCAGGATTCTTCTGCCTGTCAATGGACTATTGTCCACCTCTTCATGCCTTTGCAACTGCTGTACTGCTGTGGCCCTTGCCCTTCCCCCTCTTCTGTGAACACTGAACAGAAAAACACAGTGGATGTCTTGGGGGGGCACATGACAATTCTTAGGCATGGTACTTTCACTTCCAAATACCTGAACAGCACATATAAGCAATCAACATTCAGCATTGACAAATGCTTGTTACACATTGTGACCCCACATTTTTGACATAGTCTTCTTATCACCCCACCTCATAACCCTCATACTGTAGGTGTCAATTTCTTAATCCATGGCAAAATTCCATTCGGTGCCACAGCTGTGGAAACACATTTTGGACAGGATATGAGAAATGACAGCTGTAGTATTCATGAGATGCTGTGAAGAAATGGCTATGTTCAAACTTTGGAGAGAAAATATAAATGACTGGCAGTTACATGCATGCATATGAATATTTAATTGATTGTGTGTAACTCAGGCATTCTTTGTTACATTTGCTACAAAATTTCAACATTGCCTTTTTGGGACCCTGCATTATGAACACTGGCACTGTCATTTCGTTACTCAATTCCGAAAGGTAATTTTGCACATCAACCACACCATTCTGCCCACAGGTGCAAAAGCACATTTCAGGCAGGATATGAGAAATGCAGCTGTACTGTTCATGAGGTGTTGTGAAAATTTGCTATGTTGAAAACTTGGAGTGAAAATAAAAATTGGAAAAGTTACACGTGTGCGAAGGAAAATTTCAATGATCGTGCATAACTTTGGTGTTTTGGGGTAATTTTGCACCAGATTTTCCATGTGGGCTTTTTGGGATCCCACCTCATGCGTAATGGCATTTCCATTTCATTACTCAGTCCCAAAAGGTGATTTCTTTCAGCCATAGTGAAATCATCTTCAGGACAGAGTAACAAAATGACAGTGCCAGTGTTAATGAGGTGGTGTCCAAAAAAGTCCATGTTTAAAATGTGGTTTATGCCAGAGGGTGTAGACCGGTGATCCTCAGACCGTGGCTCTAGAGCTTCATGTGGCTCTTCAGCTCATCACCCGTGGCTCTTCCCAGTAAGTGATGCAAATAGTTCCCGCACTGTACAGTATTACCAAACCAGGATGCACTATAATACCACTGCGTTGTACACCAGCAAGCATTATTTTCAAAGTTTATTGCAAATTTTCTTGCAAGATGCACCCTGTCAGACTGTGCAAATGTTAACTGTTTAGTAAATGAAATAAATGAAATGAAATAAATGTTCAGTAACTGAAATATATTCTTTTACACTGGAGTTTGCCCAAATTTACTAAGAGGTGTATGTTGTGGCTCCTTGGCTAACGCGACTGCTCATGTGGCTCCTGAACCAGTCAGGACTGAGTATCACTGGTGTAGACAGAATGAGAAGGAACCTGCAGAAGCTTGACAAATGATCAAGAGTTTGGCAGTTGAAATTCAATGCAAAGAAGTCCAAGATAATGCATATGGGGCACAAAAACCCTGGAACATCATATCAGTTGGGGGGGGGATATAGCATGCACCAAGCAGAAAAGGGACCTTGGGGTTATCATCTCTGATGACTTCAAGCAGGGAAACAGTGCAACAAGGCAGAAGATAAAGCAAAAAGGATTCTGGGATGCATAGGAAGGGGCATCATCAGCAGGAAAAGGGAGATGATAATTTCAATATACAAGACACTAGTGAGGCCCCACCTGGAGTACAGTGTGTAGTTCTGGAGACTCTAGCTACATATGGACATGGACATGGTAGAGAAGGTTCAGAGGAGGTCAACAGAGATGGTACAGGGATTGCATCACAAGTCCTATGAAGACAGGCTAAAGGACCGGAATATGTACTTCCTGGAGGAGAGGAGGGTGAGAGGGGATATGATAGAGACATACAAGTACCTTACAGAGAGGAACTTGGTGCAGGAATACACTATTTTCCAATGAAAAAAAGATGTTCCAGAACTGGAGGGCATGGGATGAAGTTGAAGGGCGGGTAATTCAGATGAAACATGAAGAAGAATTTCTTCACAGAAAGAGTGGTGGACAAGTGGAACACCCTGCCAGAGGAAGTGGTGGGGGCTGAAACAATCACGGGATTTAAGAATGCATGGGATAGACATAAGGCCATTCTAGAGGTGGGGGTAAGGGGCAACAAACTTCTAGAAAAACATAAAGTGAACTTACAAGCTCAACTGGGCAGACTGGGTGGCCATAGACCCTTATCTGCCAACAGTGTCTATGTATCTATGTAAAATACCTACAAATGGCTGAGAAGTTAACATACAGTATGGTCAAAATGCCATTGACTGACTGTATATGGCACTTATCTTTATTCTCCAGTTTGCTGTTCAACTTTGAAGAGTACAGACATGTCCCAGTCAACATAAGATGACAGCCACTGACCTTGGTTGGTAAGTATAGTGCAAGGGTTGTGGTGGTGGGGGGGAGGGAGGAATAAGATATTGAAATAGCAAAAAGCACAACACATTTAGCCTTCAAGCATGAGGTGCACTTACCAGGATGTTAAACTCAGTTGAAAAGCACTGAGCTGGAAAACCAACAAAAAGGTCAGCACTTCATTCAGTCCTATAGTAAGTTTAGATCTCATTTCACAGTGTTGCAGAAAACAAAGCCTGGCAGATCACCCTAGAGTGGAGACTATGTATATAAAAAAAACAAACTCGGTCACTTGATGGCAGCCTGAGCGACTGCAGTGACTTCCTGGAGCTCCGCGTTCAACTTTCAAATTTACATTTTAGCTAGCGGCGATTATCGATAAAGTCTACTGCAACAAGTGCGTATCACTGTTGGCTTACCTCCGACGTTCAAATCCAATCGATTAATGGAGGTATATATGAAGAAGGTGCCCCCGAGGCACTCTCCTCCACAAACGCCTGAGAAAGACAAGGCCACTAAACGGCCTAAGCAACAGGCTACTGGTGCATCCAAGATGCCCGCAATAGAAGCTGCCCTTTCTGAAGGGAGATTTTTGGAGATTATGCAGCCTCTCCAGACCGCCATCACCTCAATTTCAGAGAACTTGAAGGAAATTAAGGGGTCAGTGGACTCGTTAACCAGGAGGATAGGGGACTCTGAATCCAAGATCGTATCACTGGAGAGAAAGCAAGAGAGGTACGAGACAGAGTTAATAAATGCGAAACGTAGAATGAAGAAGTTAGAAGACAAGTTAGAGAATTTGGAAGGTCGCAGTAGTCGGAACAATTTATTAATAATCGGACTACCAGAGAAGGAAGAGGGGAGCACAATAATAACCTTTCTACAGAGATTCTGCAGTAAAATAGCTGGATCTCCTCCGGGGGGAGGAGAGTATGTAATTGAGAGGGCCCACCAAGCATTGCGCCCGCCGCCAACCCAGAGTCAGCCACCCAGACCAATAATTTTCAAGCTATTGAATTATTTGATACAACATGTCTCATCTAAGGCTAGATGTTAGCAATTGGCCTCGAGGGCAAGAAGATCCGGATAACCCAGGATTTGCCACACTCGGTGAGGGTACAGAGACAAGAATTTCACCCTATAGTTTCTAAACTGGTAGCGGCTTCTAAGCTGTTCAAGGTCAGGTACCCTGCTGTCCTGATGGTGAAACATGAGGACAAATGGCTGTCATTTGAGTCTCCTGCGCAAGCTTTACAGGAGCTTAAAAGTATCTTTCCAGAACTTTATAAGTGAATTGCAGAAGAAACGACCCTTAACAAGGACACTGTATGCTGTGGAACTGTAGTGTAAAATTAAGGATCCAATTGGTAATATATTGCGCATGGACAAACTTCCCGGTGAAAGGTAATGCTGGAGTGTAAGTATTGGCTCCACTAGATGGCTTGATGTTTAACTGCAATAGTTCCCTGCTGGTGGTCTCTGTTAGTATAGAAGTGAACAGGGCTTCCAGTAACTGTGAAATCCGGACGGAATTGGATGGGACCAGAATTAGATAACCCTTAAATACAAATAATTCACAAGCACCGCAAAGGTCAATCTCAATGTAAATATGAATGCCCACCTTGCTCTACCCGCAACTGTGAGCACAATGCAAGCAGGATTCACATTAGCGGCGGTATGGACTTGTGTTTTCTGTGAAGAATAACTCGTTCTTGCCGATGAGACAAGGCATATCTTCTTTTTCCTTTTGGCTATAATGGAAGAGTGATTGTAAAATGAGACAAAGGACTGGGACATATGAACATTGACTTTAAACAGAAAACGGGTATCTGAACAGTGGAAAGTCATGAGGGTAACGGCAACAGGAGCGTGAATAGTCAAGATAATGGACAACAAATAAAGGTTTTCAGAGGTCGACTAGAAATCATGGCCTGAGATTTGTAAGGTGCAGCTGACTCACATACAAGCAGGATATACGGAGGATATATATATTTTTTGTTATAATATCCAAAGTTTGGTGTGGATAATGGGGCCGCTGGCCTCAGCACATGAACATTAAGAGGATTTATTGATTGAATTAGGACACTTCAAGGGAGATAGACTGGCTGTCGCTTATTTTTATTTATTTAAATTTTCCAGATGCGAAGTCTCCTGGAGTTGGTTAATAAAGCTTATGGGAGCGAGTGGCTATCAAAATACTAGAGATAAGATCCGCCAATATAGTTCTTTGTTGTTAGCATATAGATTTAGTCTTAGTCTAATAGTGAGGGAGGTGGGGCTCCGGGGAGGAGGACTGTTAAGTTTGGGCTGTTTAGATGTTAATCACGTGGCATAAAATGGATAGGAGTGCAGTTTATTTGAACTGGGGTACGTATGTTGCATTGGGGCAGGGGGTTATAGTTTTGTTGTATTAGGGCAGGAGGGTCATAGTTTTGTTGAAGGAGGGGGTCGGGTATATTGGAGTGAGGGGGAGACCAAGGCTACACATTGTCAGGGCTTTTTAGGGATTTTTCAATGCGAGGATATGTGCCGCTTCTACAATAAAATTGCTGTATAATACACCGATGAGTCCTTTATGCACTTTTGTTTAAGGTTAATTATTGTAGGACATGAGTAATCAATATAACTTTGTCAGCTGGAATGTTAAAGGAGCCAAGGATAGGGTCAAGAGACAAATTATATTAAGGCATCTGCGACAACTGAGGGTACAATTTGCCTTCCTGCAAGAGACACACCTAAGGAGAGGCGATATCCTTTTCTTTAGAAGGTCATGGGTAGGACAAGTTTCCGGGGCAGAGGCATCCACGAATAGAGGAGGGGTAGTCATTCTCATAGCAAGGAATGTCCCCTTTAAATTGGCTCAGAAAATTTGGGATCCGGAGGGCCGATACATCATAGTACATGGGTTTCTAGAATCGCACCCGATTTTACTTGGTTCAATATACGGCCCCAACTGCGACTCCCCAGCCTTCTTTGCGAGATTACTAAATATGGTTGTATCTAATCCCGTGAAGCTAACAGTATTAGGTAGGGACTAGAACTTAGTACTCCAGAATGACCTGGATAGATCTGGCTGGAAGAGACGAGGATTATCTCCAGCACAAAGAGTACTAAAAGACCTTATTAGCGAGGCCGCTCTTGTTGATGCTTGGCGCACCATAAATCCAACCGTGCGACAATATACCTTTTTCTCTGCAGCATATAAGACTTACTCATTTAATCGACTATGTTTTAATAAGTTTATTTGCAAATGTGTGAGTAATAGGCTGATATATCAGCCAGACTTTGTCCCACCATGCCCCGTTAGTCTGGAACTCTGGTTAGGCGCGGGGTGTAAGCAGTCCCCACAATGGAGATTAAATTGCCAGATACTGAAAGATGAATCCTCACTGAGGCACATAATAGATTTTATCACTGAATTCCTTAATAACAATCAGGGCTCGGTGGCCAAAAAGGACCTAATCTGGGCTGCCTTAAAATGCTCCATAAGGGGAGAACTGATAAAGATGGCCTCCAAAAGGATGCGGGTACAAAGGGCCCAATTAGAATCGTTGCTTGATTCCATTAAGAGTATAGAACATAATCTATCTCATACCTCTTCGGCAGAAAGTTGGGCCAGACTCTACCAGTTTCAGGCCTAATATTCAGGCCTGATATCACAGAAAGCAGAATTGGCCCTCTTGAGGACCAGGCTCAAATACTTAGATACAGGGAAAGAGCTAAGTTACTCCCCATGTGTATTCGCCATTTAGACTGTTAATTTATTACTGAATTTACAAGGGTCAGGAAGGGCAAGTTTGTACGGATCCAGGGAATGGTAAAGGCCTTGGATCCTATTTTCAAGCATTATATGCAGCAGATCCAAAGACAAAACCCACAGCGGACGACATCAACTCCTTTTTAGATCAGTGGATTTGCCTAAAATTACAGATATAGAAGTGGCCTATTTGAGTGCTCCAATAACGGTTTTGGAAATTCAGCAGGCCGTTCAACAAATGCCCCTAGACAAATCTCCCGGTCCAGATGGGTTCCCCAGTAACTTTTACAAAGCTTGACATTCAATAATAACCTCTGTCTTAAAGGAGGTCTTTCAGTATTGGTATGACAATGGATTATCAGAACCTAGCTTCCAAGAAGCGATGATTTCCTTAATCCTAAAACAAGGCAAAGATCCTTTTAATATGGATAGTTACCCCTCTATTTCTTTATTAAACACAGATGTTAAAATTCTGGCTAAAGTCCTTGCAAATAGGCTATCCAAAATCATAGGTAACATTGTCAGTCGTGAACAAGTGGGATTTATGATGGGGAGGTCACCTCAAGACCACATGAGGAAATTACTACACCTCATCACAATTGCCAGGGACTCTGATACGCCAACGGTGCTGATATCATTGGATGCCGAGAAGGCGTTCGATAGGGTATCTTGGGATTACCTATTTGCTACCCTGTCCACCTTCGGTTTGCCTAATGATTTCCAGAGATGGGTACAAATTTTATATTCCTTTCCTTCTGCCAGGGTCAAGTGCAATGGGATACTGTCCCCGGTAATTAAGTTGGAGCGGGGTACAAGGCAAGGATGCCCCTTGTCCTCTTTACTTTTTAATTTATATTTAGAGCCGTTATTGCATAGACTGACAGGGAATGTTCTCATTAAAGGTATACAAGTTGGGGATAGTGACGTATATTCGGTGTATGCAGATGATATATTGCTGCATATTGAAGACCCTGATGTTTCAATCTCAGCTATTCTGGTGGAGATTGATTCCTTCTCTAAAATATCCTATTATAAGTTAAATCGGGTGAAGACAAAGATCCTTCCCTTAAATAATAAAGTTAATAAGTTTGAATTGCTGCCGTTTGGCCTTTGTTGGGAAACAAAGTCACTTATACATCTTGGAATCAAAATTTATAAAGAATTGAACTCCATGACTAAAGATAACCTGGGTAATTTAGTTAAAACAATAATGGGGACATGGAGAGGTGGCGGCTGCTTCCTTTTTCACTCTGGGGCAGGCTAAGCATAATTAAAATGAATATACTGCCAAGGTTATTATATCCTCTGGGTATGATGGTGCATACCTTCGAAAGGATGGTTTTCTAATTTACAAAGGCATTCAGTTTTTATATGGAACAGGAAAAGGATCGTAGATTCATTCTTAAATTGACAGTTCGAAATTAAAAAGGAGGTCTAGTCATTCCTCCTTTTTTTCTATATTATGTTGGCGAGCACATAAGTAAGTTGGTCCACTGGAGTGGAGAGAATGGATACCTGAATTACTTACCTTTGTGGTTAGATATAGAGAAGCATCTGGTAGAGAGGGTGAAATGCTCGCTGCAGGCTCTTCTGTATATCTCCCCGTCGGCTATCCCTAAGTCCCTTAAAAGTAACCCTATGAGATGGTCATTAAAAGCCTCTCATCAGATACAAAAATACCTTGCAATAAGATGGTACCACTTGGTTGATCAACCCATTATTGGTAATCTGCATATTAAGGTCGGGGCGTACTATTTCCCTGTTTTTGGCCCCAGATAAATCATCTTAGGGTCCTGAACCTTTAGGCGAATGGGAGGCTTCTTCCCATTGATCAGCTGGAAGAGGTCTTTAGGAGTTACGCATAAGGGATTATTTAAACTGTTGCAAGTCAGCAAGGCTCTAACCTCCTTTTTCTCCCGGGTCGCACCCTTTGATCCCGGTGAAAGAGATCGCAACACACTTCTACGTATAGCTTCTCAACCACGTTCAGTCTCCAAGGTGTATAAAATGCTTCAGGAATGGGATTTCAGGCTACTGTCAGGGGTTTGTTTTTACTGGACGAGGGAGTTGGGAATCCTGGAGGTACCTAACATTTGGAAGAAGCTCTGGCTTTCAATGTACAAATTCATAAAGCAAGACAGGCTGAGTACATTTCAATATAATGCATAATATGTACCTAACGCCGACTCAGTTATGTAAGTATGGGGCAAGAGATATGCCCCTTTGTTGTAAATGCAAAGGGGATGATGGTACCTTGTACCATATGGTCTGTTATGCCCTGTACGCAGGCCTTTTGGCAATCCATTAATAATATCTTAGACCCTATCCTTGGCTTAGAAACTTTGTTCACCCTGAGGTATGTTTGATGAATTTTTTCCCAGCAAGTACCGCTAAGATTAAGAAAGCTCAAATGTCACTTATCTCTGCGGTAGCGAAACTGATAATTTTGAGGCACTGGGCTAGTGACAAATCTCCCTCCTTGATGGAATGGTACAGAGAGCGCATTCTGGCATTACAGCTAGAAAGGCATATTGCCTACATGCAAGGCAGGGCTAAGACCTATGCATCATCTTGGAGCTCATTAGAGGCGCTCCTAATAGCTTGGAAACCTGATGATCAGACTGCCTCAGGAATGGTGACTTAGGATCGGCTTACTTGTGTAGCCTTGGGCGGGAAGGGGGGAAGAAGGGGTTTAATTTGTGAGTTAGAATTTAGCTGTTAATTGGTACTACAATAGATACCTGCAACTCGACTGGTTTTGTTTTGTTTTGGTTTGATTATGGTGAAAACAATAAAACTGGTTTAATAAAAAAAAAAAAAAACTCTAGGGGGTTTATGCAGCCTGAGGTGGGGCCCTGGGGGCTGTAGAATAGGCAAGGCTGGTTGACTGTTAGTTCCTGTTCCCCCACTGTGTTGATTATGTCTGCCAAAAGGGATTTAGTACTGCAAAACAGCATCCTTGTTCAGTGCAGAATCCCTTTCCATAGGGTTCATAGAAAGCAGAATCCTAATTCAAAGCAGAAACCTAGTTCAAAGCAGAATCCTAGGTTGAAGCACAATCCTTGTTTGAAACAGAATCTTAGTTCAAAGCAGAATCCTAGTTTGAAGCAGAATCCTATTTTGAAGCTGAATTCTAGTTTGAAGCAGAATCCTGTGTTGTGTGGGACATCTATTTTTCCCCATTGGAAATAATGGGAAATTCAACATGTCATAACTTGAACAAATTTATATTTTCCAACCAAATCTTCAAAAGGTACATCTGTGAGGCCAAGGCTTTCTACACAGAAAATGTCAGCCCAGAAGCTAAAGCCATTTCGGAGATACAGGTGGACCAAAAAAGTGTAAAACTCCCCCAAACCTTTAGATTTAACACTCTGTATCTTGGATACGGCTAAAGCTATTAAGACAAAATTTATCCCTTAAAAACACCTCCCCAGGGTAATTAAGCATGCCAAATTTCGTAGAAATCACTTTAACCATTATAAAGTTATTAAGATCCAAAAATTGCCCTTTAATATTAATAAACAAAACAGCAAAACCCTCAAAGATCTGTTTTGTTCAACACTATGTATCTCAGAAGTCAAACAAGAGATTCAAACCAAATTTGTCAAGTTAAGAGACATGTGCCCTAGGCTGTAGCTTGTCAAATTTCCTGCAAATCTGTTGGAGTGTTGCAAAGTTATTCAGGTGCAAAGTATACAAAACTGGATGACAATGTGCGAAAATCACTTTCACCTTTACATCTATTTTCTTCCATAAGAAATAATGGCAAATTCAAGATTAATAACTTTGGAATGGATTACTATTGTTTTACCAAACGTTCAAAAGGCACATCTGTGAGGTCAAGGCTTTCTACCCTGAAAATTTCAGCCCAGCACCTAAAGCCGTTTCTGAGGTACAGGTGGCTGAAAAGCCAGGGAAATTTCTGTATTTTCAACACTTCATATCTCAAACGTCTCAAAAGGGATTCAAACCAAATTTGGTACTTCAACAGACCTACCTGAGAAGATGGCGTATGCCAAATTCCAGGAAAATCTGTTAAACCCATTTAAAGTTATTAACCAGGAAAAAATTGCCCTTTAACATTAAACATTCTTACAAACCCTAACTATACTGGCCCTACCGGGACAGTATAATATGTTGAAATTGACAAGTGTAATAAAGCTGAGTTGGGGGGCCCAAGTTAAAGTATTGTGCATTTGTGCAACACAAGTTGAGCCACACGTGACCTTTGGGGTGATATTGTAGGGTGGTGCACCACCATGATAGGGGCAACATAATAGTGTGGGGTGACCCCTTAGGGATTTAATACCTTGCTGATGGGTTGATACACTGGGTGGTAGACACTTCAGGGGAGCATAACTGTGGGTGGGAGCCCATGGTTACTGCTGTGCATATGGCCATGTTAATCCAGCCCTGTTAATAAGTGATTGACACCACACTCATTAACACCAGGTTTTATACTATCAGATAAAGCAAAGAACATTGTAAGGGCAGTTATGGTGTGGATTATACACATGTACAGTGTTTTGCTCACTGTATAAATCTGGTAGCTCTGGGATTCCTACATGAGGAAGACACTACTGTGCAGAGATGTGTAGGTCTGGCCAAAGCAGTTTAGATCATTTTAGCCATTTTGTAAAGCCATGGAAGTTGTTAAGAAACATTTGGTAGTAGAACCATCATCCTCTTCCCACCTGAAACAGGATGTAGGAGCAAAACAGAACTCCACCTATTACATGATAGAATGGCTGCTAGAACAACAGAAGGCCTATCCACCTGTATGCCATGGAGCATGTCTTTGACAAGGGAGACATAAAACAGCCCAAATCATTGTCACTCGATGGGACCCTCTGTACTGTGCTGAAGTCCTTTGATGATGCCACAATGGTGATAATTGCAGATGGAGCTGGTCTAAGCCAGGTACTCTCCTTCATTGCCCTCATTAACTTGTGACTCCTTTGTATGAAAACTGATTATGAAGAAAAGAAGACTACCACTGCTCTCAGTCTGGTAGAAAGGATATGATTACAGTTTTATTTATTGAAATGTTTCACCAGGAAGACATGCTGAGCAACAAGTTGCTCTCATCTTCAAGTGTGACCTGGGAGGTCTGTTGTTCTGGAAAGACACTTGTATTTTAAAAATATGTACAGATGACAACTACGTCCGGCCCACTCTCTTGGACTTTTGGTTTATCCTGGCCACTCTCTTGGACTCTTGGTTTAAAGACACATTTGAAACAGTCTTTGATGCACAAGAATGCATTAATTATCATTAGTCCTAAAAAGCCTGGCTTATCCATCCGGTCTTTGTATATATGGCATAAGACAAGAAGAGGAACAGAAACAGAGCAGAAGAGCATTCATAAACTGTTGCAGTCACACTGACAGGCCAGGTGGAGGAGACAGAAGAAGAAGGATCTCAGTGTGTTTCCATTGCTACAACAGAACATCACAGGAATCACTCATTTCTGCCCGCAAATCACTCTGCTACTACAGCAGTTACTGCACCCCCCAGAAAGACAGTGATTTATGACAAATTACTACAGAACAACTGTCTGACTATGGCTTGATGAAAAAGCACAGCAAGTCACTTTCTGACACAGTGGTACCTGAGATGCCAGCAAACAAAATGGTGCTGGATTATCTGAATGAGAAGGTGCCACTAGCAGAAGGAGATAAGCCTCTATTGTACTGGTAACAAAAATAGACTAGTTGGCCCTCTTTAACACAGATAACTGTTAAACATCTCGGTTGCCCACCTGCAAGTATGTACTCAGAGTGCATCTTCTGTGCTGCAGGCAGTATTGTAACCAACAGGGGAACATAACTTTCTACCCAAAATATACAGATGCTCACATTTAAAAAAAAGGTTAATTGCCCTTTTTACCAAAGCTCTTTTTGCCACAGATTATGGATGATGAATCTCCTACACTTCCAGCTGAGCTAAAGACAGAGGAGGGTGATGAGGTGGACTGGAAGGGCTTCTGTGTTCATCAGCTTTTTCTTGGAACCAGTAACCTACACACACACACACACACACACACACACACACACACACACACACTGTGGAATGCTGCACTGTTGTCATTACTCAGTCTTCCTCAAAATAATGTTTGGTGAATTTCTGGCAAGCCTACACAGGCTGAATTAATATGTTTTGGTGCAACACTGCCTATAGAACTAGTGTGTATATGATACCTGTACCTGTCCCAGCCACTCTTGAACCCCTCCACAGAATCCACATCCACCAGCTCCTCAGGAAGTGCATTCCATGGTTCCACCACCCTCTCAGAGAAGTAACACCCTCTTCTCTTTCCCCTGAATCTCCCTCCCTCCAGCCTCCAACTGTACCCCTGGTGGCACCTCCCTCCCTCCCTTCTTCTGCTGGAATACCCCATCTAGGCTTACCCTATTTACCCCATTTAGATACTTGAAGACCTCGATCATATCTTCCCTTTCTCACCTCTCCTCCAGAGAGTACAGGTTGAGCTCCTCAAATCTCTTCCAATAGGACCTATCCCCCAGACCCCAAATCATTTTAATTGGCCTCCTCTGGACCCTCTGCAGGAGTGCAATATCCTTTTTCAAGTGTGGATGCCAAAACCGCCTGCAATATTCAAGGCATGGTCTAACCAGGCAGTTATACAGAGGGAGAATCACATCAAGGCTTCTTGAGGTTATCCCCCTGGTAATGCAACCTAGCATTTTGTTTGTCTTGGCCGCAGCCCTCCTACAGTGCTCAGAATTATTCATTTTGGCATCCACCACCACCCTCAGGTCTCTCTTGCCACTTGAAGTCTGCAGTGTATCCCTTCCCAGGGTGTACACATGAACTGGGTTCCTAGGCCCCAGGTGAAGAACCCTGCATTTCCCCATAATACATTTCCGTTTCCAGGTACATGACCACCTCTCCAGAGCCTCCAGGTCTCTACTCTGTCTGCCATCAACCACTGCCCCCAGCTTCGAGTCATCTGCAAAAGGCTCATTTCTCTCCTGATACCTTTCCTCATGTCTGAGATGTAAGCATTAAACTGGAGCAGGCCCAGAACTGATCCCTGTGGGACCCCGCTAATAACCCTCCTAGGAGATGAGACTCCCCCACCACCACCACTTTTGGAGTACACCCAGATAGCCAGTTCACAATCCACCTGACTATCTGTTTCCCCACCCCTATTTCCCCCAGCTTATCCAGCAGCCCAGTATGAGGGATTGAATCAAATGTCTTGCTGAAGTCCAGAAAAAGGACATCCACAGGCATACGCTGTGGAATTCTGTAGTGATATTTTCTGGGCATACAAGCCCTTATAGTTTCACCCATTTTATTTTTATTTGAGCATTATTACTTAGCCACATACTTTTGTTTATTACTACTAGCAATATCCATGATTGGCACTGATGGAATGGACACAATTGTTGGACCCATTACCTCTGACTGTGGCACACTGAATCATCTTGCTCTTTCAGATGCTTCATCAGCTCAGACCATTATTTTGTTAAACTTTATCCATTTCCTAATACCCAGTACTACTTAATTTTATCCCATTTCCTAATATTTATTAATGGTCAAACCAGTGAGAACTAGTCCTCTGTTAAGAGAACTTTGGCAAATCTATGGTTTGATGGTCAATGTTCGCATGGTCAAGTTTTGAGAGGTTCGCACAGTTCCAATTAAGTTAACTTTTCTTTATTTTTTGGTAACCAGGTATGGTTTTTATTGTTATCGTTAATCGTTATAAAAATGCTATTATATCACTGATATCCCATTAAGATAGCAAGTTTTCAATGGTGATGGAAAAAATGGCACAAGAAAACCATAAGTGCCATGTTGATGACCAGAGATTCCCCCTCCCTAAGTTGAATTCCCCCCACCAGAGTTAGTATATTTAGTAAGAGTTTCAAGCAGTTCTACCTCCTGTGCTCAAAGAGCAGTGCACTTCAGGGGCTGCAAACCCAGTAATACAGCACAAAGTTCAAAAAAGCAGCACAACCACAGTAGTGAAGAAGCACACACTGAAACTGCTATTGATAAAGTTGAAATCCATTGGTTTTATTCTGTAAAATTCAGTGTAGAAGTGCAGTGCTCATCCATATCAGGAAGCCTATTTACTAAAGGGTGTGTGGGGGTCAAAGCCCCCAGCAAAAAGAATGGTCACCTAATGTGGTTGCGCTGTAATGTGTGTGCTGTTTTCAGTCGGCACCATTTAAAATTTGTTATCTTGATGTGGAACTGATATCACGCCTTTGTCTTGTTTCTACTGTAACCACCCAGACCACAGGGATTACTAGAATCCTATTAGCATTACTGTTAAGCAGGTAGAAGGCAGATGGTAGGTAGGGAGCTCATTAGGGGCATCTTACACAATGACATCATTGCTTACTCACCTAGCCTGAGGGAAGAATGATTATGTCATTTGGAACTCTCCCAGCAGCATAACCATTTCTCAGTCAGCTGCTCTGTGGAGCTTTAGAATGTTGAAATAGTTGTCAGTTGTTGTTGAGAGTTGGACATGAGAGTGGCAGGAGCTCTGCCAGTGGGCTCTGAGTTGAGGCCCCAGGTTTTCTCTCCCTAGTTTGGATTACCATTTCCAGCTTCCAGTGAAGTGGTGGAGACCTTTCATCAGCAGGATTTTCTGATTTCTACTCCAAGCGAAGTAGAATGAACTTCTGTCTTGGAAGATTCAAGGGGCAACCCCCTGCAGATCTGTGTGTGTTTTCAGCTGCTTTTGGAAAGGACTTGTGTAGACACTGTTCTGACATGATACACAGGAAAATGTGTCTTTTAGTTGTTCCATCCTCAGTGGAGGGACAACTGGTCTAAGTAGTGTTTTCGGAGACAAGTTCTCCACAATTAGGGGTTTCATTTTGGGGTGTGTGTGCCCATAGAGGAAACTGGATCACACCCGTCAGTGTCCCCTTTTTCACCCAAGCGAGTAAAAGAAATGCCTATTTCCATTTAAGTTAGTGAAAGAAATGCCTAGTGTACTGTAGTTCACCCCAGTGTGTAAATATAATTCAGTGTTTCATCCAAGAGTGTAAAAGGAAATCCAGTGTTCACCCAAGTGTGTGATGGAAATGTTCAATGTTCACTCAAGTGTGTGATGGAAATGTTCAATGTTCATCCAAGTGAGTGAAGGACATGTTCGGTATTCACCCAAGACAGTGAAATAGTTTGGAGCATGTGGCTTAGTGTTCCATGTAACTGCACTCATGGAAAGAGAATGTGTTCAGATGTCTGGCTAGGTGCATGGATGTACAGCATTGGAAAGGGAAAGAAGTTTGTGTTCTTGAACTGTACTGCACACAAGAAGAGTTTGTAAAATGTGTGCCAGTTTTGCCTTCTCCAACCAATGGGGGTCCACTACCTGCTTTAAATTGCCATCTGTTAAATAAAGCCATGCTGCACAATCCCAATTCCTGGAATCCTGAAGAGGAGTTTATG
Organism: Neoceratodus forsteri; assembly: GCA_016271365.2. Taxonomy (NCBI): domain Eukaryota; kingdom Metazoa; phylum Chordata; order Ceratodontiformes; family Ceratodontidae; genus Neoceratodus; species Neoceratodus forsteri. Next base: position 729,305,117 of record CM028138.1, read on the forward strand.
GCCTTGGAGCTTAATGATCCTGACAGCATTTCCTGGGACTGTGACTCGAGTTTGTGAGTGGAGACCTCCTTTTCTTTCATCTATCTTCAATTTTGTGGTGGGAGCGCTTGAAGTGCTGTTATTAAAGGTGGATTCTGCTGGTCACTGTCAGCCTTTAAATATTGTCTGGGTGGTGAGAGCGCCCGAAGTTTGGGGGTAGTAGACGAAGTCTTCTCCCTGTTTTGGGATTTGGTGACATTATTACTGAGTACTGAGGTCATAAAGGAGTATTATTCTCCTTTGACTGTTGAAGTGGATGCCACCCCTCCCTCAGTGTGGGTGACCTGTAGGGGGTTTTGAGCCGTTTAGGGAGGAATCACAGGGATTTTGGCCAGAGGGCCTTTCTCTCTTGTGGTTGTTGGTTGGGGGATCCCGGTGGCTGGTGGGCGGCCAGGACTACAGATTCCCTTCCTAAAGCGGCCTGCTTTTCCCATGGGTTTCCACTCCTGTGGAGGTGGGGATGTGCATTCTCCTTTTGGGCTTTGGCTCCTGAGTGGGGGATTGTGGCTGTATCTTGGGTTGTTCTGAGGGAACTCTGGGGGTAATGGTGGTGTGGATTTCTCTTAGGGTTCCTATGGTTTCTCTGTGGTGGGAGTTATCGCTTCCATCTCAGGGCCCTATTTCAGATTACAGCCCTTCAGCCTGATCTTAGCTTCGGTGTCTAGGCCTGAGTCTCGAGAGTACAGCTTAGAAGAACTGGAGAAGATCTGGTTTTCATGGAGGAACTTCTTGGTGATGGAGGAACTTTTGGGGTTTGGACTAAGAGGGGGTGAGAGCCCCTCCTGTTGTCACCTGGATTTTATGTTTCTTTGTGTAAAGTTGCTATTTGTCCTTTGATAATAGAATTTGAATTTGAATTTGATGGCACATAAGGACCGCTTGGCCCACCCAGTCTGCCCATTTCCCTACCTACTGGATAAGCTGCAGATCCTAGTTAACCAGCAGCCTACTTCTTCCTACCCCAACCCCCCAGAATTGCCTTATGACTATCTGACTCATTGAGATCACTACGTGATTTGTATTTATGATTTGTTTTAGAATTTGAGGAAGGGTTAGAGCCTCTGGAATTTTGGTTTTTGGATTTCATTTATTTGGATATTTTATTTTTGATTGATTTTATTTCATTTATTTTTCTTTGTTTTATTTTATTTTATTCTTTTTATTTGGGTTATTGTTTTGGGTTTGGTTTTATTATGTGTAGATGGTCTGCCACCACGGTCGTACGCTATTCGTCCTCCACTCTCCATGCCCTCCACCCTTTCTCCCCTGCGCCATTACAGTTGTCAACTTACCAGCACTGTAGAGTGCTGGGGATTGTACATAAGGGGAGGAGGGGTTTTAGGGGGTGTGGACAGTGGAGGTCGAATGAGCGGGAACATCGGATTGGGGTTGTAGGGACCAGAAGATGCCCTGGGGCGAAATGGATTCTACAGCGAGGTCACCCTTATCTAGTTCCCATACCCAAGGGCACCACTGCTATTAATGGTACTGGGCAAGTGGTCTGTTCCACTCCAGTGGCCCGTCCAACCCGAGTGGTGTTGTGCAATGCCAGATCCATTAGGAACAAGACTGCAGTTGTTGCAGATCTTGTGGAGTCTGTGGATCTGGCTTGCATTACCAAGACCTGGATGGATGGTAATGCTGGTCCAGTTTTGAGGGCAGCAGTTCCACAGTTCCACAGTTCCAGCTGGGTACTTGGTTTTATACTGCCTGAGGTTGGACTGCGGGGGGGGGGGTTTGCTGTCTGTTTCAAGACCGAACTGGGATTCACAGCTGTACCAGTTGAGGAAGCTGTGTCCTTTGAGTGTACTGTCGTGGCAGGTGTGGGATGTAGAATTGTTCTCATCTACCATCCACCAGGGGGATGAGAAACGTTTTCTGCAGGAAGTAGCCGACTTCATCATTGACATGGCATTTGAGTCTCCCAGGCTGATGGTCCTGAGTGACTTCAATGCCTGGATCGATGATGAACATTCACAGTTTGGACAACACTTCCTCCGATTAATGACATCTTTGGGTCTCACACAAGTGGTTACTTCTGCCAAGTATAAGAGTGGTCACTCCTTGGACCTAGTTTTCCTCCTGGGGATTGAGGCTGCTGATGTGGGATGTGGAACCCAACAGTTGGTTGGATCACTACACTGTAGGCTTCAGTTTTTGCACCCTCCCTTGTAGGCCTACCCTGTGGAGATGGTTAAGTACTGCTTTTTACGAGATATTAGCTCTGTGGGCCTGGAAGCAGTACTTACCCTATTGGGGTTTTCTGAAGTGATCAATGATCTCGATGCCCTGGTGTTGGCCTATAATAGGGCCATCTCCTCGGCTCTTGATCAAATTGCTCCTGTCTGTGTTCATCCTCTCCCCCTTCAACCTCGGTCTCCATGGCTTGATGGGACTTTGAGGGAGATGCGGCAACAAGGATGAAGATTAGAGCATTGTTGGCGGAGAACTGTCCTTGATGCTGACCATCTTAGATTGATGGAACATTACCAAATCTATCACTCCACAATCTCTCATAAGAAGGCAGAATTCCTGTCCAGAGAGATTGCAGCTGCTCAGAACCGACCAGCTCAGCTTTTTCAAACTGTTGATAGACTGTGCAACCCATCCTGTCTCCAGGTTCGAAAAGCTTTTTCACAAATAGAGCGTGATGAGCTCGCTCTCTTCTTTGCGGATAAGGTGGCTGACAACAGGGCAGTGCCCCAATCTGCTCCCTCTATGGGAGAAGCTTTTGATTGGCATTTGGTTGCTCCCTCTGGTCTCTCCTGGAGTTCCTTTGACCGGCCTGAGTTCATCGATGTCATAAGGATTGTCCATAGTATGTACCCTACGTGCTGCAGTTTAGATCCGGGCCCGACTTCACTAATAAAGGGTTGTCTTGATACTATCAGCCCAGTTCTAGCATGGATAGTCTGGTGCTCTTTGGACATGGGTGAGTTTCCTAACTGTCTGAAGGAGGCGGTGGTGACAACCTTCCTGAAAAAGCTTCCTTGGACCCCGACTGCCATGCTAACTACAGGCCGATCTCTAATTTTCCCTTTGCTGGGAAGATTATTAAGAAAGTGGTGGCAGCACTATTGGAGAACTATTTAACCATCCATGACATCTATGAACCCCTCCAGTCTGTTTTTTGAAAGAGGCATAGTACCAAGACAGCACTGGTTCAGGTGCTTAATGATCTCCTGATGGCTAGAGAGCAGAAGAATCATTCCATTCTCATTCTACTTGATCTCTCATCAGCCTTTGACTCTGTGGACCATGGGGTACTTCTCCTGCACCTGGAGTTTATTTGTGGTCTGTCGGGGACAGTCCTCAGCTGGTTTAGAGCTTTCCTCACTGACAGAACTCAGAGAGTGGTGTCCAGATTAAATTCTTCCTGACCACTCTCTCTGTCATGTGGGGTTCCCCAGGGCTCAGTGTTGTCCCCAATGTTTTCGCAGTGTATATGATGCCCCTCGAAGACATTGTAAGAAGGTATGGGCTGAAGTTTCACTGCTATGCAGATGATACCTAGCTCTACCTGTATTTTGCACCAGACCAGGATAAAGCTCTCTTTCAGTCATTAATAGCTGCATCACCAAAATCCAAGACTGGATGAGTTCAAGCTGGCTGAAGTTGAACTCAGAGAAGACTGAGGTAATGGTTGTGGACCCAGGTCATAGGATAGAGGGGATGGGAGCTGGTTTATGCTCAGGTTTATTTCTGGGAGGTATCCAGCTCTCTACCTCTGAATGGGTGCAGAACCTGGGGGTGATTTTTGACAATGAACTGACACTGCGTTCGCAGGTGTCGGCAGTTGTCAAACTTTCCTTTTCCATCTTAGGAACATCACCAGGATTAAGCACCTTGTTCCACCCGCTGACCTCCCTACATTGGTCCATGCTTTTGTGACCTCACGTCTTGATTATTGCAACTCCATTTGTCTAGGGCTTCCTGGGGTTGATATCCGCTGCTTGCAGCTGGTGCAGAATGCTGCGGCCCAGTTATTGATGGGTACATCCCATGCCTGTCATATTTTGCCAGTACTACGTGATCTGCACTGGCTGCCGATTCAGTAGCAGATCACCTTTAAAGTTGGTCTTTTGACCTTCAAAGCCCTACACGGACTCAGTCCAGACTACTTGAAAGAGCTTTGGTTCCCTACTGCCCTAGGCGATCTCTCCGCTCAGTGGACGAGGGGTTGCTAGAGATTCTGAGTGCCTCTTTAAAATCATCAGGTGCTTTTGCTTTTATGTTTGCTGCTCCGACCCTTTCTACCCCATCCGCTTCGTCAGTGTGGGACCATGGAGGAGTTTAAAAAGGCCCTAAAGACCTATTTATGGTCAAAGATTAATTTTAATTAATGATTGTGAATTGGAGCTCAGATTTATAGATTTATAGATTATTTATGGACTTGTACTTATTTATTGTTTTTAAATTATTGTAAGGCACCTTGGTTTTGAGAAAGGCGCCATATAAACAAAGTTTCATTTCATTCTGATTCTTGCTTCTGGTGCGGGATTGCTGGGGGCCCCTCAGCAGTTTAGATCTAGTATATACCTAGCAGCCTTTACCATGGACCTGGTTGTAATTTAAAAAGGTATTCAACCTATTTTCTATAAAGCAGCATCAATGATTTTGGCAAAACATTTAGCACATTCATTTAATTTTACACTTCCCAGTTCTACATAGAAACATAGAAGTTTATGGCAGATAAGGACTGCAAGGCCCATCCAGTCTGCCCATTTATTTTTCTACCTTATGAATGTGCCATCGGCCTTTGCTCTGGCAATGGCCTATCTATACTCATCTGTATTACTCCATTATGCCTATCCCATGCCTGTCTGAAACCCTGCACTGTATTCATATCCACCACTTCCTGAGGTAGGCCGTTCCATGCATCCACCGACCTTTCTGTGAAAAAGAACTTCCTCACATTACCCCTTAATTGGTATCCCTCTAATCTCATGCTGCATCCTCTTGTCCTGCTATTTTTCTTATAGTGAAACATGTTAGACTCTTTCACCTTGTAAATGCCCTTAATGTTTTTGAATGTTTTGATCATATCACCTCTCTTCCTCCTTTGCTCTAGGGTATACATATCGAGCTCTGTTAATCTGTCCTCATATGTTTTCAGATGCAGTCCCTGCACCATTTTGGCTGCCCTTCTCTGGACTTCCTTTTGGTTAATGTCCTTGTGAAGGTGTTGCCTCCAGTACTGCATGCAGTACTCCAGATGAAGCCTAACCAGTGTCTTGTAAAGAAGGATTATTACCTCCCTCTTACAACTTGTGATACCCCTACTAATACATCCCAACATCCCCTAGCCTTATCTACTGCTTTAGTGGTCTGCTTGGGTGATTTCAGGTCATTGGTGATGATGATGCCCAAGTCTCTTTCTTCCCTTGTGACTGCCAGCAACTCCCCTCCCAGCCTATAGGTGGCTTCAGGGTTTCTCTTCCCTATGTGCATGATCTTGCACTTCTTTGCATTAAACCCCAGTTGCCACTCTTCTGACCATTTTGCTAGTTTATTCAGATCTCTTTTCATTCTGTCCACCCCATCTGGATCATCTACTCTGTTGCAGATCTTGGTGTCATCCGCAAACAGACAAACCTTACTCTTCAGTCCATCTGCAATGTCACTGATGAAGATATTGAAGAGGACTGGCCCCAGGACTGATCCCTGAAGTATCCCACTTGTGACTTGCATGTCTTCTGACTGGCTTCTGGTTTACCTAAAGACTGAAAAACTGCATACATCATTCCAATTTTCAAGGTTGGGGATTGTATAGAACCAAACTCATACAGACCAAATTCAATGTTACCGACAGTTATTAAGGTTTTGGAAAAAAATTTTACACAGTTAACTCACTATCTTGCTAGGTATAAAATAATTTCACATATTCAATCAGGGTTCAGAAAGAGTAATAGCATGATGTATGTTATCTCTAGGGTGGTGGTCAATGTATTCATTTCCTTTGACAAAGGTGAAAGTGTTACATCTTTGTTTTTAGATTTGTCAAAGGTATTTGTTACCGTCCACCACATAATATTACTTAACCAATTGAAATCAGTCAGACTAGGCTATTTAGCCCTGTCCTGGGTTGCATCATACCTATCCCAGAGGTTTCAGTGTGTAAGGCTGGGGGAAGCATGCTCAGCAACTGTATTATTAAATACAAGATTCCCACAAGGATCTGTATTGGGTCCCTTGTTGTTTTAATTATATATTAATAATCTTTCAAAACATTGTCCTGCTGATACTGGTACTTTTCTTTATGCAGATGACACCATCCTATATACCTAACATAAAGAGACAAACTTTGCCATTGAAATATTGCAAAAAGATTTCCTTGCTGTACAGAGTGCATTACTGGATCTAAGACTTATATTAAATGAAACAAAGACCCAGTGGGTATTGTTTGAAAAAAGAGGTCAAAAAGGTGGTAAAAATCATGAAGTACAAACTATCTCTGCAGCTAGTATAAGCTGAGCTTATAATTATAAATATTTGGGTTTAATATTGTATAGTAACTTATCTTCTGAGTTACATATAAGACAAATATCAAAATAACTTAAGCAATTACTAGAGTTCTTTTATAGGAATCGATCTTTATTTATTTTATCATTAAGAAAACTTTTGATTACGACGTTGTTTTTACCTGTTTTAGATGACAGTGATTTAATATATACAATTTCTCCAGTACTTTATTAGCTACACTAGACCCTTTGTATAACAGCGCATTAAGGTTAATAACAAAATCAGCTTATAAGATCCATAGTTGCACTCTATACAGTAAAGTAGGTTTGACATCTTTAGCTGATCGTAGAAACCAACATTGGTATATGCGTATACGTTTATTTTACGTACATTACCTTTATTTTCATTAGATAAATTACAGTCTAAAATTTTATCTCAATATTGACTTCAATCTACTACTCGGTATTCCTTCCAAATGCCAAGAAGTAAAACAAAAAGTGGGGATAGAATGTTAACTGTGTCAGTTACATGTACTTGGGAAATAATACAAAAAAGAATAGATATGCAGGTATTGCCAATGATGACGCATTTTAAAGCTTCACTAGGAAGTTTATTTTATAAACATTGTAATTGTTTTGGATAAAGAACATTTCTTATAGCCATATGAACTATGTGATCTTAAAAGATGTAACATAATGTGTTGTAATTATGTGTTGATTGCAACATTGTTTATTGTATGCAGGTCTGGACGCAATTGTCAACAAAAATGCTTTTTCTTAACTTGTTATCCAATAAATGAATGATGATGAAAAATGATGACAGAGGTTCATGTGTTTTTGTTCTTGTAACCCCTCACCTCTTCCTCTGGAAATGAGCCTGGTGTACATCCTAACACCAAGGGTGGTGCCAACCTTTGAATTTTCTGCTAAAAGTAAATGGTATGCCATCTGTGGGTACTAGTCCTGTTGTATGGGGGGTGTCCTACTTGCTATAAGTGATATGTGGGTTAAAAAATATGGGGGCTCATCCAAAAGGATATGTTTGGGTGACAGATAAATGATGAGGGTATGTCTAGGACCTTTCTGTCTGGTGGCAGTGTACCCAAACAGAAGATTGTTGGCAGAAAAGCAAAGTTTGTGCCAAGAAAAATGCCACCTGTGTTTCTGTGAAAGAAGTGGAAACATATATTTCTTTTGTGTGTAAAATGGAAAACTGGACTGTCAAGTTGAGCAATGATTGCCCTTGCTTGTCATTTTAAGTGCTTAAAACTGTTAAAAGTTGCAAATTTCCAGAGTAAAGTATGTGTGGACTTTAAATACAGTTTTTTTTGTAAGTGCCCTGAAAGTTTCAGGTGTGTACAGTAAAAACTGGGAGAGTCACTAAGGAAAATGCACCAAGAACAGTGAAAATGCCTTAAAAATGCTTGCCGCACTGATATTGGCAGTCGAGAAAAAAGTGACAGTTTGCATTTTAAATCTGCCTTTTCAATGATCGCCATGATGCTGGAGTATGGCTGAGAGAGAGAAAGCTCATTTGTATGGCATTGTGTGATTGGTCCTATGAATATAAACCCCATCCACTGCCTGAGTCTTAGAGTTGTAGAGCATTTGAGGAGGAGCAGCCAGCAGTGTGTGAGCAATGTGGTAGTTTGTGCAGCAGCAGGAGGAATCACTAGTGGAGAAAACACTTCCACAGCAGCAGCTTTTCTAACTTTTCACAATAAATTTGGGAGCAACCCATTTTCCGACTGACAGCAGCAGTCACAGTGCTTTTCCAACTGTTCCACGGGTCTGCCAGCCCAGTCTTCATAAAAGCCTACAAAACCAGCAGCAGACCATTCTACATCGATGGAGGGAACCAACTGCTGTCTGTTAAGTACCCTGTATAAAAGTAAAGTTGGACTGTGGTACCGAAAGTCAGAAAACTGTAAGACTTGTACAGCAAATACAGCAAAATAAATGAGATGGAGAGTTTTGTGAACTTTAAAGTTGGACTGCGTGTGAAAGAACTGTTTCAGTAAGAGTGAGTTCTAATGGGAATGATCCTTGAGGTCCAATAAGAACTTGCAGAGACAGTATACATGTGCTGAGTAGTGCAAAAGTAACAGTAGAGCTGTGCTTTGAGAAACTCAGTTAAAATGCAAAAAATCCAACAAGATTTCTAACAATTTTGAACTGAGTGTAAATGGAAAAGTTACGGTCACAATTTTTGGGTGTAGTCAGCTATGTAAACAATGCAGCACCATTTTGGGATAGAGTTTCAAATTCCAACAAAGTTTCAAGTGGTTCAACTAATTGTTGTGGAATAAAAATACGAAAGCCAGGCAGCCTGTTAGCGAACTGATTCAACTGTGTTAAAGCCAAATCTCTATGTGATTACAAAAGTAGTAATGTGGAACTTGTGTGTTTATTTACAGGAAATGGTGCATCAGTATCCCCACTGCCTGCTCCATGCCAGGGTGTGGGTTGCCCAGCAAGAACAAGAGTTAGCTAATTTTGATCATCTGTATGACTGGGAGTCAGCACCATCTGAGGTGGCTTTGCTGAACATTCCAGTCAATGTGTGTGTTGCGTGCCTGATGCCGGGGAGAGATGTTTTGCCAATTCCACATAGCTCAGACTGACGAAAGTGATTTTATTTTATTTATTGGAATCTCAGATTTACACTTTTGAGCTAAAAAGCTCATTTACAAAGGTTCCATGTCAAAAAGTCAATAGACAGGATACATAGACTTTACATTACAGATAGGGGAGAACATAGCAAGCAAGTACATACAGGTACATACAGATTGGGGAGAACATGTCAAGCAAGTACAGTTAAACACATCAGGTAGGAGTGGCAACATTTTTGTGACCGTACGTAGAGTTAACCAAATGTGGACAAGCAATTTATAGATGTAACTGAATCTTAAAGCACACAGGTTGAGTTAGGATGGTCTAAAGAAGGGGTGGCCAGAGGTGGGGGGCAGAATAAATGAGAGACGGGGGAGGGTGGAGGCAGAAATAGGGGTGAAGCAGATAAGAGGGTAAAGTGGGCAGTGGGGTGGGATGGGCTAGGAATCCATCCAAATGATTTCATAAGTAGGGGATAGGGATGGGCTGGGTAGGGTGGGAGGAGAGAGGAGATGCAAAGGTTTTAAGATAGGTGAGTGAGTGTGGGGGAATCAGAGTAGGAGGGCGAATATGAGGGGTAATATTTGTGAAAAAGGCAGAAAGGTGTGGGGGATAAAGGGGTGGGGTAAGTGCTCTGCAGGGCAAAACAAGGTGGGGGAAGTAGGAGGAGGTGAGTGCTCTGCAGTGCAAACAAGTTGGCAAAACAGGTAGGATTAGGCACTAGTACCACAGATGCAGTTACTAAGCGTAGCCAGATTCTGTAGCAGTTTGGCTTTAAAGGGGCCTAGTTTTGTTTTCACAATCAGCTCAGAGTTGAGGGTATTTAGCCAGGTGGGGGCCCTGTATTCAAAAGACCATTGTCCTAGTGAGGTTCGGCAGAATGGAATAGTGAGGGCAGCTTTACTAGACCCTCTGGTTAGTATGGAGTTAGTGGAGTTTCTTAGTAGTTGCTGCACACCTAGGGGTGCAAGGCCAAGGGTGGATTTTTTAGCTAGTAGGCAAACTTGGTACTGTATTCTTCTATTCAAGTTTAGCCAGCCAGTACTTGAGTACAGTTCACATGCGTGAGTTAATCAGTCAGCACCCAGGACTAATCTGCAGGCTTTGTTTAAGAGTCTTGAGTCTCCTTAGTGCTGTATCGGTACCGACACTGTAGACTACCATCCTATAATCTATGAAAGAGAGCACTGAACTGTTAACTGTGAGTTTGATGGCACGCTCAGTGAGGCACTGGCTATGCTGGTAAAGCTGACCTAGTCTGGCACTAGCTGTCTTGGCTACATGGTCTATGTGCTGGATGTAGGAGAGTGAGCTGTCCAGGAAGACCCCAAGGTACTTAAAGGTGTTGACCATTTTCAGTGTATCAAACCTGTTATTGTAGATATTGAGGGGATGAGACCTTTGATGGTTTTGATGAGAGGAGAACAACATTGTTTTAGTCTTTGTGTAGTTGAGCAAGAGCTTGGACTTAAGGAACCATTTTTTCCACAGCAGTGAAGTCAGCTTTCATCCTTTTTTCCAGCTCTTCCAGAGTAGAGTGACAAATGTAAAGTACAGTATCATCTGCATATTAAAGGATTTTATTCTGGCAAACTTTTGGGAGCTCATTTAGAAACAGGCTGAACAGCAGAGGGCCCAGTATGGAGACTTGGGGCACCCCTGTGTTGACAGGCCAATGGTGAGACACAATGTCTTGAATCTTGACATGCTGTATCCTCTTAGAGAGGTTACTCTGGAATCAGCTCAGAGAGGTTTGTAATAAATAAGTCAGGTGGCATGATAGTAGCTAAAACAAAACAAATCCATTTAGCTCACACTTGGTCATTGGCAGGGGACCCTGTCAGATTAGAGCAGCAGCAGGCTGGGTACAGTCACAGAGACCCCATAGAGTTTTCCAAAGAGTGGAAAATGCCTGTGTAGATTCTTTGCAAGGTCAGGAAGAAGTAGAATGGTCTATGCCATAGAGGGTGAATTTGGATGCTGCAGATGCAAGTTCAGTAGATCTTTGGGTAGAAGGCTCAAACCCAAGCCATGTGGGAGAGTCTGAAGTAGAATAAGTGTTGTGTTGGGAGGCCATTGCCTCCAAGGGCAGTGAAGAATGGACAATTTTGGGAGCTGGTGCAACTCTAAGCTCCTGAGCAGAAAGTGTTTAAGACAAAGCTTCAATGGCTATGGTGGGACCCAGTGACTTGCCATTAATATTGGCTTCAGTGGAGCCTTCTGAGGATGAAATAGATGAGGGCTCCAGAGAAGTGCCAACAAGTGCAGGGGTGGACTGTTTTTGCTCTGCACTGTTTGCGTGAAGCTGGCTCAAACAGGAATGGCCACCCCCAAGTCATGCCACTGGTTTGGAGTTGGTCAAAAGCAGCAAAGAAGAGAGAATTGTTCATAGACGAGCTGCGGCCATGTATGGACCTTTGTACCCTTTCTTCTCGCACCAAATCTGGGATGAAATTGAGGAGAACAGCCATGCATGGTTGTAGGAGGAAGCTTGTGCCAACCTGCGTCCTAGAGTTAACAAATGTGTCAGAATAAAAGTGTATAACAAAAGACTGCAGTTCTGGAGGTGGTCACGTGATGCTCAGCTAGAGGGAATATGTGGTTTGGTAAGCTCCACTATCCCACTGCAATTTTTAGGTCTAAAATACCCAACTCCTGCCTCCAAAGCTCCAATCAACCTTTGAATTTTCAGCTTTGTCTGAAGAAGGAATCAGGTGGTGAGTTCTACTTACCAACGGAGAAGAAATGGAAACCTCTGTGCCTCCTTGTTTACCAGATATGCAGGCCACTCAGGATCCGACCCAAGAATTAGAGACCAAACATTCATGTTGCAGCTCATCTCCCCAGCAAGATGCAGCTGAATTAGCCCCTCACATGTCTAATCAGAACTTTCTGTGCTTAAAGAAGCTATCCTTAATTTAATCGGGGAGGTGGCTGAAATAAAACCTGCGCTTATACAGTTATCCCACTGGGTTGCAGACACCGAAGTCAGAGTGGGCTCACTAGAACATGCACAAGAAAAAATCCAGCCTGAGATCGTTGCTCTTAAATGAATGACAGTGAAGCTTGAGGAGCGCATTGATGATCTGGAGGGGAGGAACCGCTGAAACAATTTAGTGCTACTAGATTTACCTGAAGGTGAGAAAGAATCCAACACTATTCAGTTTTTACAAAAATTCCTCAAGAAAACTGTTGGGGACCCACTACACGGCCCAGAATATGTAATCGGGTGAGCCCATCAGTCATTAAGAGCTAAACCTCTCCCTTCTGATCCCCCTCAGCTGATAATTTTTAAACTGTTAAATTACCTCGACAGAGAGCATATTCTGAAAGAAGCGAGGAAACTCTCTGCGATATTGTGGGAGGGTAAAAAGCTTTGTATGGTGCCCAATCTCACTTACAAAACTCGGCAACTGCGTGCTACTTTCTGACCAATTACTTTTAAGTTGTGGGCTGTGGGAGTTAAACACAGAATTCTTTATCCAGCCAGACTAGAGGTCACTTTCTCTGATGGGGCTAAGTGTTTTGACTCAGCTGAGGTTGCCCTGACCGCCCTTCAGAAATCCTTCCTGGACTTATTTGCAAAATGAGAGATGTTTCTGGGACATGCTGCGGTTAAATAACTGGGGAGACATGGATCCAGTTTCCTAGCATATTTTGATCTGAATAATTAAAGTAAGAGAATATGAGTGAACTCTTCTGCCAACCTTTTACTAAGAACCTTTTATAGGACTGAGTAACCTTTTGCTAACTGTGTTTGCTTTCAGCCAGTAATTATGGGGAGTGAAGACTGTCATTCTAGAAGGGGTATCCCTTCCCGATGACTCTATTATTTTGTTGATATTTTGATGTTGCTTTTTCAGTCCATTCAAACTCAGAGTTGCTCCCCCAATTCTTGCTGTATTATTTTGCTGTTAACTGGCTGCTACATCTTCAAGGACCTTCACAAATATGCTTTATTTGGCTAGCTTTTGGGTTCAACAGAACTGGCTTTTTGATTTTTTTTCTCCGTTTGTTTAACTTATTCCCATGAAATGTAACAGGAGTTTATAGCCACTAGATGTCGCTATTATCCTCTGTTTATTTTTATTTTCATACTTTATTATTGACTATTATGGCAACATCGGCATACTATAAATATGCAAACAGTGCCCCCCTATGGAGTGAGGATGTAATTATTTGTTTTTAGGGAACTACCTAACAATTTAATACATTATGATACAATCTATTTACATCCTATGACATATTTTATTTAAAGCTGTAATCGGGTACCCAAGTGTTTAAATTAACAGACTATGGATGCTTCTCAGACAATTGTTATGGGGAGTGAGAACTGTCACTTTAGAAGGGGTAAAACTTTTCCCGGTGACCCTATTTTTTTGTTTCCTATTTAGCTGACCCTTTGCCACTTTTTTCAGTTTATTTAAATTTAGGATGCTTTCTGAATCTTTGTTTTGTTACTAGGCTGTTAACTGGATGCTATATGTTTAAGGACCTCTACCAGTACATCTTATGTGGCTAGCTCTTGAGGTCAGCAGGACTGGCTATTTGGCTTATTTCCTCTGTTCACTTAACTTACTCCTGTAATTGGCAACAGGTATCCTTAGCCACTAGAGGGCGCTACTACCCTTTGTTTCATACTATGTTCTTCCACTTTATTTTTATGTTGGCTTGCCACAGGCGCAAGCCAACATATTGGGAGAGTGCAGATTTGGGGGCGCAGCCGCTGTTGGGCGAATGCAGGGCACGCATCAGTAGGTGTGTCCCTCATTCCCCAATCAGCCTGCATGCCGGCCCCACACCATGCATACATAATGGGGCCAGCACATCTAAGCAAAGGTCTGTTGCAATCCAAGCCAAGCTCGTCATCGCAGCGGACCCCTTTGCTTAGTGCTGCCCATAAGTATCAGCATCGTCGTGACGCTTCTGACTGTTGCGACATCGAGGGTGCCCAATCCCTGTTGGTAACCCCGCTGTTTACTGTGCCAACAGAGGCCCTCCCATTGGCATATGCCCAAGTGGAATGCGGTGCCCAATCCCCTCGGCTGGCGCCCACCCTCACTGTCTTTATGCGCCGACAGAGGCCACTCTGTCAGCATCACCTCTCCCCAATTGTTGAATGCGAGAGGTGCAATCCTCGACCGGCCTTCCCACCACTGTCTTTGTTTGCGATGGGGGTGCCCCAATCCCGTCGGCATTATTCCCCCCTGTTGTGAGCCAGCAGGGTGCCCAATCCCCGTCAGTTACTGACACCCCACCCAAAAAAAAATAGTTAGGTGTACGCTGGAACCCACCAGCGTGCCAAATGCCTACAACAGGAAAACTGTCCATAATGGTTTCTTGTTTTTTCCCCTGTAAAACTAAAACCGTCCCCCGTAGTCTCGATGCCCCCCTCCCCCACCGCACCCACCCTACGCACCCTGCCTCTCCACCCCCCATACTTACCTCCGGAGTCTGGCAGCGACGTCTTCAGTGGACCAGGAACACGCTGCACTCTTCAAAGCCGACCGCTGAACTGAGGAAATGCCGTAAGCTGTATAATGGAGTGAATAGGGTTTTCAACTTTGCTGCATATCTCAGGCATTTCTTGGAATTTTGCACCAAATTTTCAACATGGCTTTTGGGGGCCCCTCCTCATGAATTCTATCACTGTCATGGCGTTAATCGGCCTCGAAAGGTGATTTCGCAGTCACTGTGGAAATCACCTTTTGGGGCCGGTTAATGAAATGACAGTGGCAGTGTTCATGAGGTGGCCTCTTAAAAAGCCTAAGTTCCAAATTTGGTGGAAAAAATCCAACAAATGCCTGTTTTATGAGCATGCATTGCGCAGTTGCTACGCAGGCTCGTAACTTTGAGCATTCACAATATTTTAACGTCGGATTTTCAGCATTGTCATTTTTGTACACCTCCTTGTGAACAGTATAGCTGTCATTTTCCACATCCTGCCCGAAATGTGTTTCCGCACTTCCGGCGCACAATAACGCAGTCGCTGTGGGAAATCAGTGTTTGGGCCAGATTATGAAAATGACAGTGACACAGTTCATGAGCAGAGGACCTAACATGCCTAAGTTGAAAATTTGGTCAAGATACTCCATAAAATGACTGTGTTACGAGCGTGCGTTGGCAGATTGCACGCATGCCCGTACCGTCGTGCATTTGTAATATTTTCAGTCTGGATTTTCACCATTGCCATTTTTCCACACCTCTTGATGAACAGTACAGCCGTCATTTCACATATCCTGCCCAAAATGTGTTTTCGCACTTCCGGCACAGAATAGCGTGGTCGCTGTTCGAAATCACTTCTTGGGACACTGAGGAAATAACACTGACACTGTACATGAGCAGAGGTGTTAAAATGCCTACGTTGAAAATTCGTTGCCGAACACCCATAAAATGGCAGTGTTGCAAGCGTGCATTGCATATTTCCCACACACCCTAGTAGCTTCGCAAATTTGGTATATTTACATGCCACATTTTCAACACTGGCATTTTTTTACACCTCCTTATGAACTGTGCAGCTGTCATTTCTCACATCCTGCCAGACATGTTTTCCCGCACTGCACTACCAAACACCCAAAGGGACACCCTAATGCCTGTCACTCTCTGCAGGGTGGGGTTGGGTTGGCATCAGTTCAGTACTTCACTGCCATTCCTATGATGCATCTAACTCCTGCACTACCAATGCCAATGCCAGCAAGCCAACATTCGGCATTGACAAATGCTTGTTGATTACTAAGGCAGTATTCTCAGGTTGCGAATATATAAATGTATCCCCCCACGGAGTACAGTTGAATTTAATTTGTTTTTAAGAAATTACCTAACACTTTAATATCACTGGATGCATTTTATTTCTATTCCACAACATACATTAATTAAAGTAGAAATTGGGTACCCAATTGCTTAATTTAACAGGATGTGAGTGCCATATAGTGTAATGCATTTTGCTCCCTTCTTTCTTTGTGGTGACCACTGGAAACTTTAATACCTTAAACGAGATCATACATAGGGGAGTTGGAAATGTTATTCCTACCTGATAGTTACATGTGGGCGAGTGTGTGCTCACCCCTCCCCCGGATGAGCATCATGGTCATTAACAGGGAGAGCAGGCTCAGGGCCTGGGGGAGTTCATTGTACATAGTTTCTGTGATTTTTGCTAGACTTACTATTCTGTTTGTGTTATGGGTGGTTGAGAGAGTATTGGAGGGTGGAGAGGGAGGAGGGATGGGATGGGGGTGGGCAGCACAGCCACACTTATTCAGCTACTACAGGATCTATCAGATTTCAGTATGGCAAGTGTGGTAAGGATCTTTTCATGGAATATAAAAGGAGGGAGAGACAACAATAAAAAATACATGATTTTAAAACATTTCGCAAAACACAATCCAACAATAGCCTTCCTTCACGAAACTCATTTACTAATTGACCAACTAGCTACCCCCCAAAAATGCTGGGTTGGGCAAGTATTCAGCTCAAGAAAAAGGGGAGTGGCTATCTTGGTTGCTAAAGGAATTTCTTTTACTGCCACAAAAGTAATTTCAGACCCGGAGGTCGTTCTGTTATTGAACAGGGTTTACTCAGCAACCTAGAGATTGTTCTAGGCTCAATCTGTGGACCCAATATAGATTCCCCTCCTTTTTTTTTCTCATCTACTTACTATATTAGTTCCATTATTCCATCTTCCACTCATTTTAGGGGGTGACTGGAATATAGTTCAGACAAATGATATGGATCAATCTCATAATAGAGGTATGAGAACCTCACCTGCACAAAGAGCATTGCATGAGTTGATTTCTTCTGCAGGGCTAGTAGATCCCTGGAGACTATTATACTCTGACACAAAAGACTTTAGTTTTTACTCTGCAAGTCACAATAGTTTATCTAGAATAGACTTTTTCCTTCTAAGTCAACACTTGTGTCCTTCCATACTTGAAGCTCAAATCCATGCTAGAGTACTTTTGGATCACTCCCTCATATCTGTGGATGTTGCCTTTTCTAAAATCCCCCTTAGACCACATACATGGTCATTGAATAATTCAGTCCTAAAAGACCAACTAGTAGTCTCCCGTCTAACAAGTTTCCTCCAGAATTCCATCCAGGAGAATCTAAATTCAATTCCAGGAGTGGATAAAATTTGGGCGGCTTTGAAATCTACATGGAGAGGTGAGCTTATATGAATTGCCTCAACCCAATAAAGAAAAAGTTATCCCAAATGAATAAATGCCTGGATAGAATTTGCATACTGGAAACTAACAGACTAGATAAGATAACAGAGACAGATAAACAAAAACTCTCCCACTTACGAGTTTATTATTCTAGCCTACTGTTGGAAAAGGTTGAAAGGGCAGCTTCTTTAGTAAAAGCTATTTATATAGGCCAGGGGAGCAAAGCAGGTAAGCTGCTAGCCTGGCGCTTAAAGCAGTGATCATCTTCAAAATGGATATCAGCAATTAAGTGCCCTCAGGATGGATCTAGGCTAGTGGACCTGGGTGAGATGCTAGTAACATTTAAAGATTTCTACCAATCTCTTTACTCTTCTCACCCACTTTCACCTTCTCAGTTCCAGGCCATGCACAGTTTTCTCCAGAATTCTAATCTTCCACAATTAGCATTGCCATCTTGAGCCCTTCTACAGAGGTTGTTTATGTTGGAAGAAATCAACTCGGTCATTAATTCTTTAAAACATGACAAGGTTCCTGGCCCAAATGGTTTTACTGATCTTTTCTATAAGACCTTCAAAGCCCAGCTTGCCCCCCTCCTACTCCATCTCTTCAACTATTGGGAAACTTCAGATGTAACTGAACCCTCATTGTTTGAGGTGAGAATTATTCTCCTTCCCAAACCTGGAAAAGACTCTACTATTACAAGTAACTATAGATCGATCTCCCTTCTGAATGTAGATATTAAAATATACCTGAAGGTCTTAGCAGATAGGCTAGCGAAGGTCTAGGCTACTCTACTAGGACCAGAGCAAGCTGGATTTGTTGCAGGCCACTTCACAAAGGATCACTTCAAGAAACTTTTCCATCTCATTTCTGCATCCAGGGAGCCTGGCCTTGAAGTGGTGTTGGTCTCCCTGAATGCAGAAAAAACATTCAATAGAGTGGCTTGGCCTTATCTTTTCGCTGCCCTATCTTATTTTGGCATTCCTGAGTGCTTTATCAAGCAAATCCAGGTTCTTTACTGTTCCCCATCAACAAGGCTATTGTGTAATAACCATTTATCTGACCCTTTCATTTTATGTAGTGGTACTTGTCAAGGTTGCCCATTGTCCCCTTATTTGTTTAACCTGTATATCGAACCTTTGGTGAGATCTTTCAACCAGGCACAGGGCATCAAAGGAATACCACTTGGTGACTTAAATCTCAAATGATCCCTTTTTGCAGACAATCTACTCTTACATCTTTCAAATGGTAAACAATCCCTTCCACTAGCACTAGAGATTATAGATTAATTCAGTGTGTTTTCAGGATATAAGTTAAATAAGGGGAAAACTATGGTGTACTCTCTTTCTGGTTTGATGAATAAGATGCATATCATTGATATGGGCCTAATCTGGGAAAGTACAGTGATTACATTCTTGGGCATCAGAGTTTCAAAAGACCTATCCAAGCTTAAAGATTATAACTTAGATCCTCTTTTAAAATTGATACAAGAAGATTTGGGAAGATGGAAGAAATTACCACTTACCTTCTGGGACAGGACTAATATAATTTAGATGGTTACATTTCCCAGAATATTTTACCCTTTATCTAATCTTAATATATACCTCCCCAAGTCTTTTTTTTTTCAGCACTATATAAAATTTGCTCTGACTTTATGTGGAATGGGAAGGCTCCACGTAGAGCCTATTGGAAATTGACTCTTTTGAAGGCTATGGGGGGCTTAAGACTTCTGTTTTTTTTTTCTTTACTATCTAGCCATCCATGTGTATAGATTCTCACACTGGCTAGCGCTAGGAGCAGATTTGCTGGATATTAGTAATTGGCTACAGCTAGATTATAAATATGCGACCAACTACAAAGTTTCTTTAGCCGCAATTTTATTCAACTCATGGACAGTAGTCCCATCAGCACTGCTGGAATCACCTATTGGATGGAACATCAAAGCATTTCAACAACTGTGTACATTAATCAGATGTAGTCCAAAGAAAGATACCATGCAACCGTTGTTAAATAACCCTAATCTAAAGATAGGGAACAAGGTTATTTGTTTAAATGACTGGCCAATGCAAGAACTTCCAAAGTTAAAAGATTTAACCCAAGGAGACTATTTACTTTCTATTTCTGCTCTCCAACATA
The DNA here is from genome assembly GCA_016271365.2 of Neoceratodus forsteri. Lineage (NCBI taxonomy): Eukaryota > Metazoa > Chordata > Ceratodontiformes > Ceratodontidae > Neoceratodus > Neoceratodus forsteri. The sequence continues at coordinate 729,324,528 of CM028138.1, forward strand.
AGTTTAATTTGCTACATAAACCAATTTTTTTCTGGTCTCAAGTTTGTCATTGTGTAAGTAACCTTTTGGGTAGACCCCCTGGTCAGATAAGATTGGCACCCTTTTAGACTCCCTTCATGTTATAACTAAACAAGCATTTGTCAATGCCGGACGTTCGCTTGCAGGTATTTGCAGTGGTGTTTGGCACGTATGGTGCTTTACCCTAATGCCCTGTGCGATTGCTAGTATTTGTACTACAAATGTTCAGCATAACCTTTTTGTTACCCCCACCTCATAAAAGCATTTGAGACTTCTGCTTATGAACAGTACCACTGTTATTTTGTTAATCTGTCCTGAACGTTGATTTCCCACAGCGACCACACCATTCTGCTCCACATGTGCAAAAACACAGTTCGGGCAGGATGTGAAAAATGACAGCTGTAGCATTCATAGGGAGGTGTGAAAGGATGGCAATGTTGAACATCTGGAGTGAAAATACAACAATTTCTTGAACTTACGAGTGTACATGGAAACTGCTCAATGAACGCTCATGACACAGTCATTTTGTGGACTTTTGTCACCAAATTTTCAACATAGGCATTTTGGGACCTCTGCTCATGAACAGTGTCACTATGATTTTCATAATCTGTCCTGAGCATTGATTTCTCACTGTGACCACATCATTGTGCGCTGGATGTACAAAAACACATTTCAGCCAGGATGTGAAAACTGTCAGCTGTACTGTTCATGAGGAGGTGTGAAAAAATGCCAGTGTTGAAAATCTGGAGTGAAAATATTTCAAATTCTCCAAGTTATGAGTGTGTGCGGAAACTGCGCAATGCACGCTCGTAACACAGTCATTTTTTGAAATTTTTTCACCAAATTTGCAACATAGGCTTTTGGGAGCCCACCTCATTAACAGTGACACTGTTGTTTAGTTAATCAATCCCAAAAGGTGATTTTGTGCAGTGACCATGAAATCACCTTTGGGGACCGAATAACTCACATGACAGTAACTGAATTCATGAGGTGGGGTCCCAAGAACCCCCTGTTGAAAATGTGGTGCCAAAATTTGCAAAAATGCCCGAGATAGCCACCTAAGTTGAAAAAAAAACCATTTATGCCATTATACAGCTTACCATCATTTCTTCAGTTTGCGTTCGGCTTTCAAGAGTGCAGACGTGTTCCCACTCCACTGAAGATCATTGCGCCAGGCTCCGGAGGTAAGTATGGGGTGAGGGGGAGGTGGGGTATACAGAGGGTGGGTGTGGGTTTGGGAAGGGGGCACAAGACACAGCGAGGGATGGTTTTCTGTTTTCACAGGTTTAACAAAAACAAAAGATGTTGCGGGACAGTTTTCCCATTTACAGGGACAATGGGCATGCTGGGGTGGGCTCCCATCATGCCACCTGGGTGTTTGTTGGGGGGGGCCTGGAGACAATGGGGACTGGGCACTCCGTCTGCACATACAATGTGTTTGGTGGGGGCAATAACAAGGGAGCAGGGTAGATGGCAGCAGAGGGAGGAGGTGGGAGGGATTTTATTAGCAGCCAGAGGGAAAAGGGTGATGTCAATATGATAAATACACACACTTTACCACCGCTGATTGCAGTGGTGCTTTTCTTTTAACTGAAGACCACTGAAGCCAAACTGCTGTCATAGACAGCTTATGCATCCATTGGTGCAGTAGGGTTGCACACGTTACACTGAGCACTGCATTGGACAGGAGGGTCACACACCTTCAAAAAGTCGTACTGTCCCAAAACGTTCCTTGCACATGCATGCAAGCGAATGCAAAAATAAACAAGCATTTGTCAATGCAGAATGTTGCTTGCTTCTATGTGCTGTTTAGGTATTTGGAAGTCATTGGAGTGCAAATATTGAAAATTCACAAACTTACGAGCGTGCGTAGGAACTGCGCAACGCACACTCATAAAACAGTCATTTTTAGGAATTTTTTCACCAAATTTTCAACGCAGCCATTTTAAGACCTCTGCTCATGAACAGTGACACTGTGATTTTCTTAATATGTCCCATACATTGAGTTCACACACCAACTGCGCCATTGTGCGCTACATGGGTGGAAACACGTTTTAGGCAGGATGTGAAAAATGACAGCTGTACTGCTCAAGAGGAGGTGTGGTAAAATGGCAATGTTGAAAATCTGGAGTGAAAATATTAAAAATTCACAAACTTACGAGTGTGCGTGGGAACTGCGCAATGCACGCTCGTAAAACAGTCATTTTTAGGAATTTTTTCACCAAATTTTAAACATAGCCATTTTAAGACCTCTGCTAATGAACAGTGTCACTGTGATTTTCTTAATGTGTCCCATACATTGATTTTGCACACCGACTGCACCATTGTGAGCTACATGGGCAGAAACATGTTTTGGGTGAGATGTGAAAAATGACAGCTGTGCTACTCATAAGAAGGTGTGGTAAAATGGCAATGTTGAAAATCTGGAGTGAAAATATTGAAAATTCGCGAACTTACGAGCCTGCGTTGGAACTGTGCAAGGCGCTCATAAAACAGTCATTTTTAGGAATTTTTCCACCAAATTTTCAAAATAGGATTTTTGAGAGCCCACCTTATGAACGCTGGCAGTGTCGTTTCATTAATCAGGCCCAAAAGGTGATTTCACGCAGTGACTGCGAAATCACCCTTCGGGCCCGAATAATGCCATGACAGTGACATCATTCATGAGAAGGGGTTCCAAAAACCCCATGTTGAAAATGTGGTGCAAAAATTCCAAAAAATGCCTGAGATATGCAACAAAGTTGAAAAAACCCCATCTAGCCCATTATACAGCTTACCGGCATTTCCTCAGTTTGCGGTCGGCTTTGAAGAGTGCAGGCATGTTCCTGGTCCACTGAAGATCGTCGCGACAGACTCCGGAGGTAAGTTTGGGGTATGGGGGTTTAGGGAGGCAGGATTGCAGGGGTGGGTGCGGGTTGTGGGAGGGGGGCAGGAGAAGCCGTGGGACCGCTTTTAATTTACAGGTTTAAAAAAAAGATGATGCAGGATGTTTGCCACACTGGGGTGGGCTACCAGCATGGCAGCAGGGAAAGTTGTTTGGGGACATGGAGCCGATGGGGGATTAGGCACCCCTGTCGGCTAAAAAAGATTTGCCACGCTGGGGTGGGCCCCAGCGCGGCACCAAAGCTTTGGGAGGGGCGGAGTGCTGCCAGCACACAGCGTGGTTTTCTTTGAAGTGAAGACCACCGGCTGTCTAATAGCCAAGATCCATTGGATGCAGGGACCACCACGCCTGCTCAATGGAGCAGTGGATTGCACAGGACAATCACACCTCCAAACTGTCCTATTCTCCCAAGACGTTCCTTGCGCAAGCACGCAAGAGAACGTAAAAACCTAAACCAGTCTCTAAACTCTATTATGAGCTTATCAATCATCCATGGATTGATATCTCCCCAGTAGCATACTATTGGAAATATACCTTAGACAGTTCTCTCTCTGATACCACATGGATGCGGATTTGGACTGATAACTTTGATCTAATTAAACAGGATCATCTGCATAACTTACAATTCAATATCCTCCATAATCTATACTACTCTTCCAGCAAACTGTATAGGATGGGAAGGATAGCCTCCCTGAAATGTCCAGATTGCAGACATGAAGATGCTACATTATACCATAAACTATGGACTTGTTCCAAAGTACAAAACGTCTGGAAAATAATTGAAAAAAAGGTTGCTGACTACCTCAATATATATCTGCTTTCTTTTCAGTGGAGACTTGCGTCTTTGGGCTATACAATTCTATCCCGACTATTTTTCAGAAAAAGCAAGTTGCTATGATTTCCCTAGTTACTAAATTGTTAATCTTAAGGCATTGGAAAGACGATTAGACCCCTTCATACCAGGAATGGTGGGCAGAATTCCTCACTGCTTTAAATGCTGAGAGAAGTATTGCTAAAACCTCTCAGTCATTAAGTAAATTTCAAAGATGTTGGAGACCCTTTTCTTAACTCTCAAAGATAAATTTGGCTATTAAAGTTTACCTTTTTACTCCTCCCCTTCTCTCTTACTTTTTTGTTTCCGTTTCTCTCCTCCTGGTTTTACACCATATCCATAATACCCTCCTTCATTAAGTCGTATTTGACCAATAAGTCCCTGTGTGTGCCAAGGTATATTCCCTTTCTCACCTAAGGAAGATATTACTAGGCATTGGCTGTGCTTGCACTGGGAGGTGGGTGCTTGGGTGGGCGGGTGGGTGGAGGGTTCTCTGTGATGTGTTGTCTTTTCCTTGTTTTATTTGACCATGAACGGTGACTTGTATTGTATTGTACCTCTTTGAATCAGAGGCCTTGTTTGTATAATCTGTTGTTTCCAGTGAAAAGTTAAAATAAACTTAATTGCAAAAAAAAAAGACTGCAGTTCTGGAAGCATGGTAGGACTTTGTTAATTGATACAGTAAGAACTGTGGACAAGCCTGGGCAAGAGACATTTTACAATGCTCCTATGGTGCATCCAAATGGGGAGATAGTTTATGCCCCACATACTGAGTAGTACTACCCTTGAACGGTGCTGATCATCAGCCATTGTGCCTGGTTGCCATGAAAATGCAACAATACCAGTTCAGCAATCTGCCAAAGAAGAGGCAGCAACCCAGGGAGAGGTGCCTTTCTTCCGGTGATCCAGGTTCATCTTCAGCAGCATCCAGGTTCGGCTCCAGCAGCATCCAGATTAATCCGCAACAACGTCCGGGTTCATCAGCTCAGCAGTAGGAGAAGATTTCCAGTCTGGGTCCAGTAGGAGGTCATGAAAGCATTTGATCCAAAGATTTCATCTGTCCAGCAGCCGAAGATCATCAGGTCACAGGTCCAGAGAGGTGATGTTGACATTCATTTGTCGCCTAGAAACTGGTAAGGTATTTTCTTTCATTTTATTCTGACTGTTTTCCTGCAATTGAGGATGTCCTTAGAACTTTATTCACCAACAGACTTCCTGAACTGGCTCCGGCCTAGTAGAGACTATTTGTAGTGCCTTGGCATTCTGGACTCCTCCCTGATCATAGGACTTGCAGGGGTCCTCTCCCCAAAATGTTTTTGTAAATGCTTTTATGTTTTCTATTTTTGCATTTTTATAGAAAATCCTTTTAAATAATGCCTTTTGGGATCATGCAGTAGACACAGTGGGAAGGTTCTGGTCACTGTTTTCGTTTTACAGGTTGTGTTGTCTGCAGAATGTGTTTTTGCAATGCTTTCTTTTGTAGGTGTTCCTCAAAGAAGACAAGAAGATCAGAAGAGGATTTTTTGGTACTCATTAGAGTTCTCTTTTGTGTAGAGTTGTTAGGCCTTCTGTAACATGGGTGAACATTGAACATTTTCTTCACTCACTTGTATGGGTGAACACTGGATTTTCTCCACCCACATTTAGAACGCAGTATAGCGTAGTGGGTTAAGGTTCTGAGCTGCTGATTTGGAGACCTGGGCTTGAATCCCAAAGCTACTTAGCTGCATGCTGTGTGATCCTGAGCAAGTCACTTAACTTCCTTGTGCTCCCAGGTTGCATCTGGAAACAATCTTTGGCTTAGTGTGCTACTCCTGGCTAAAAAGTGTCCCCCCCCCCCCACAGTGCAGTACAATGTTTAATCCTTTTCTGCTTTGTAGGTGTGAAGTATTTTGTAGTTTTAGATTTTAGGAAATGTAATGCAATGCATGTTTCTAAAGTGGTCTACAGTTTTTGGTATAACATGGGTTTTGGGTTTGGGCACCTGGTAGGTAGCATAGGTCAGATAGACTTTCTCCTAAAGGATTAGGGGGATAGGCGGATTGGTGGTTCTGTTTCGACATAGGGTTCACCAATGCTGTATGCTAGGACATGCTTCAGGCAGTTTCTTGGAGCCACTGCGAATCCACAGATAGTACAGTAGTAGGATAGCAGCTGAAGTTTCTTCAGTGGGCCTCTATCCTTGGGTGTTACCTGCCTGTGCCTGGCACATGGTGGGGAGGATCTGATCAACCCTCCCCGCAGAGATCATCAGAGGAAGGATGGTCTGGCACTAGGCCATGATCTGGCTGTGGACAGCCAGTGGTCTGGTTGCAGTGAGTGTGTAACCACCCAGTCCCTGGGGTTGCTAGAATCCTATCAGTGTTAGTGTTAAGCAAGTAGGCAGCTGGTAGGGAGCTCATTAGGGGCTTCTTACACAATGACATCATTGTTTACTCAGCTAGCCTGAGGTGAGAATGATTATGTCATTTGGAACTCTCGTAGCAGCATAACCCTCTTCTGTGTACAGCTGCTCTGAGGAGCTTTAGAATGCTGAGTTAGTTGTCAGTTGTTGTTAAGAGCTGGGAGTGAGAGTGGCAGGAGATCTGCCAGTGGGCTCTGAGTTGAAGGCCCAGGATTTATCACCTTAGTTTGGATTACCATTTCCAGCTTCCAGTGAAGTGGTGGAGACTTTCATCAGCAGGATTTCCTGATCTCTACTCCAAGTGAAGTGGAAGGAACTGCTATCTCGGTGGGTCCAGGGGAAGCCCCCTTATGAGCCTTATGAGCCATGTGTGTTTTCAGCTGCCTTTGGAAAGGACTTGTGTAGAGACTGTTCTGACATACTACCCAGGAAAAGGTATCTTTTAGTTGTTCCATGCCCAGTGGAAGGACAGCTGGTCTGTAAGTATTGTTTTAGGAGACAAGTTCTCCAAAATTAGGGGATTCATTTCTGAGGTGTGTGTGCCCATAGAGAAGGCTAGATCACACCCATCAGTGCCCCCTTTTTCACCCAAGTGAGTGAAAGAAATGCCTAGTTTCACACAAGAGAGTAAAGAAAATGCGTAGTTCACCCCAGTGTATGAAAGGAAATTCAGTGTTTCACCCAAGTGTGTGAAAGCAAATCCAGTGCTCACCCAAGTGTGTGAAGGAAATGTTTAATGTTCACCCATGTGCATGAAGGAAATGTTCAATGTTCACCCATGTGCATGAAGGAAATGCTCAATGCTCCCCACAGTGTGTGAAGGAATGTTCACCCGAGTGAGTGAAGACAAGTTCAGTATTCACCCAAGAGAGTGAAATAGTTTAGAGTGTGTGGCTTAGTGTTACACGTAACTGCACTCATGGGAAGAAAATGTGTTCCGGTGTGTGGCTAGGTCCAAGGATGTACACCAGTAGGAATTGGAAAGAAGTTTGTGTTCTTAAACTGTACAGCATGCAAGGAGAGATTGTGAAATTTGTACCAGTTTTGCCTTGACCGATCCATGGGGGTCCACTACCTGCTTTAAGTTGCTGTCTGTTAAATAAGGCCACCCTGCACAATCCCTGTTCCTGTTCTGAGCATTCTGATTCTTGCTTCTGTTGTGGGATTGCTGGGGACTCCTTAGCAGTTTAGATTTAGCATATACCTAGCAACCTCTACCCTGGACCTGGTTGTAATTTACAAAGGTTCATATGTTTTGTTCTTGCCCCCCTCCCCTTTTCCTCTAGAAATGAGCCTGGTATTCATCATAATGCCAAGGGTGGTACCAACCTTTGAATTTTCTGCTAAAAGTAAATTGTATGTCATCTGTGGGTACTAGTCCTGTTTTATGGGAGGTGTCCTACTTGCTATAAGTGGCATGGGGGTTACATCACAGTAATATAGAAACATAGACAATGATGGCAGAAAAAGACCAGAGGTCCTTCAGGTCTGCCTGCAATTTTCTATCTGCCCTGAGACCTATTGACCCACCCCGTCCCCCTTGCTCCCCTCCCTACTGTTACCAACCTGAGCAACCACCAAATCCTTCACTGTGTGCCAGCCATGCTCGAGACCATTTACAGTGTTGGTGCCCACCAGCTCCACTGGCAGACTGTTCCATGGCTCGACCACCCTTTCTATAAAACAGAACCTCTTCACATTCCTTTTAAACCTTCCCCCTCCAGTTTTCACTTGTGACCTTGGGTTCTTAACTCTGGACTCCTGCTAAGTAGTTGCAGTTCATCTTATTTATTCTGTTCAGGAACTTTAAAGATCTCTATCCTATTCCCCCCTCCTTCACCTGTTCTCCAGGGAGCACATATTTAGTACCCTCAGGAGATCTTCATAAGATCTGCCCTCTTGGCTCTGAATCATCTTGGTCACCCTGCATTGCACCATCTCCAACCTGTCTCTGTCCTTCCTTAAGTAAGGACTCCAGAAATGAGAACAGTATTCCAAATGTAGCCTCACCAGTGATCTGTCAAGAGGTAGTAGCACAACCTCTTTCCTGATGTCAATACCCCTTCCTATATATCCCAGCATCCCATTTGTCTTGCTACAGGCCTTGTTGCACTGGGTTGTTTGAGGGAGTCATTAATGATGACTCCTAGGTACCTTTCCTCAACCATAGTGCTTAGTTTGAACCCTCCAGTCCAGTACTTTGCTCAGTTTTTTTTTCTTTCTTCCTAGTTGCATAGCCATGCATTTTGAGGCATTGAATATCAGCTGCCAAACCTTAGTCCTCCTCTCTAACCTTTGTAGATTCCTCTGCATCTCCCTTATCCATTCATTGTTATCTTCCCTGCCACAGAGCTTCGTGTTGTCTGCAAAGAGACATACCTTGCTCCAGATGTCCTCTCCTATGTCACTGATGAGCATATTAAAAAGAACAGAACCCAGGACAGATCCCTGTGGCACTCAACTTGTGACCTCCATATTTTCCTACTTGATCCCCTTTCCTTTAACCAGCTTTCTACCCATCTATGTCTGTAGCCGTGCCAAGATCCTCCAGATTCTTTAGCAATCTTCTGTGTTGCACCGTGTCTAAAGCCTTGCTGAAATCTAAATAGAATAAATCCACAGTGTTGCCCTTATCTACTACCTCTGTTACCCAATCAGAGAAAACTATTAGGTTGTTCTGACAAGTAAGCACAACTTTATTTATAGAGTGCTCATTCCCAATTGGTATCTCAGCACTGTACAATACAAAAAGAGCAGCAGAAATCACAACACAATTCACAATCTTAAAAGCTCATAAAATTAATCAAGTAACATAATCAACCTAAAAAAATTACTAAAATAAGAATGAAATATGATATATATAAAACATTATAAACAATCAAATAGCCATAAGATTGTCATTAAATTAGTTATAAAATTTTATAGCCTAGGTGCTAGGATAAATTAAAAGCTGTTGCAAAAAGATGGGACTTGAGAGCCATCTTAAAAGCCTCCAGTGAGGGGGGGGGGCTCCCTCAGCAATCTGGCAAGTGAATTCCACAGGGTTAGGACAGCAAAATCAAAGGCCCTCTCACCTACAGATCTTAACTTGAACTCTAGGAACCACTAGGAGGCCCACCTCAGAGGAACGGAGGGATTGGGACATCTGGTGAGGAGAGAGGTCTTGTAGGTAGCCCAGTCCCAGTCCATGTAGGGCTTTGTAGGCGAGCAAGCCAATCTCAAAGGAGATCTTCCACCTCACCGACAGCCAGTGCAGTTTGCTCAGGAACAGGGTTAAATGACAGGTTCTCGACTGGCCCATCAGTAACCTAGCTGCAGCATTCTGCACCAACTTCAGGTGACGTAGCATCCCTCAATTTATCACAAGGTAAAGGGCATTACAGTAATCTAGCCTGGATGTAACAAAAGCATATATCAGTGACAGCAGGTCACTGGGTGGGATGAAGGGTTTAACCCAGGAATATTTACAAGCTGGTAGAAACCAGTACGGACAATGGATGACATCTGAGCCTCCAGCATCAGCTTATTGTCCAAAATAATGCCCAAGTTTATCACCCTACCCGAGGCAGTTAGAGAGGAGAAACCAAGCACTAGTCCTCCCTGACACAAACCCATGCTGCTTACTCACTTGTAGACCCCTGCCCTCTAGGTAGTCCATGAGGTCCTCTTTGATCAGTTACTCCAACAGTTTATCCATGACAGAAGTAAGAATGACAGGTCTGCAATTCCCTGGTTCCTTGTCCCCTCTTGCGTAGTGGGACTATGCCCACTACCCCTCAGTCTTTCCAAAGCACCCCTGTCTGAACTGAAATCTTGAATATCCTTACTAGGGATTCAATCAGTTCTGCAGCCAGTTCCTTGAGCAACCTTGGGTACATTCCATCTGGCCCTAGGTCTTTATCTACCTTTAGGGCTTCAAGCCCTTCTGGACCCTTTATCTGGTAAATACTGTCTGCCTCATTTCAGGAATGTTGACAACTGCCTTGATGCGACTTTCAGGCAGAGGCCCAATGCCTTCCCTTGCAAAGATAGAGGAACAATTGTTAAGGACAACTGCTTTGTGTTCCTCTTCCTCTGATACCCTTCCCCCTTGTAGCTTAACAATACCCCCTCCATGTTTCCTTAATATATCTGAAGAATTAATTTTTTCCCACCCTTGTCCCCCTCTGCAGTATGCAGCTCTGTGTCAGCCTTTGACTCCCTGACTGTCCTCTTTGCTCCCCTAGTTTTTATTTGGTATTCCCTTCATTCATTCCAACCCCCCACACTTTTTCTTGTGCCTGGTGAAAGCCTTTTTCTTGTCCCTCACTGCTTCTGTGACCCTTTCTGAGAACCATATTAGACTCTTGTACCTGTTTTGTTGTGTAACAATTCTCATGCATGACTTTGTTGCCTTCAAAATGGTCACTTTAATTGCCCCCATCTTTCCTCTACATCTTCAATTCTGTTCACCCAAATCAGTTTGTCTCAGATTAGGTCCATCATCTGGCTACGTCTGCTCTTCTATGATCTAGAAGTTCAACTTTTGCCATAAGGGCCAACATGAAACAAATGGAATTATGGTTGTGGGTCCTCTGCAGCTCCCCTAAAATCACTTAACTTATTCTATCTAAGTTGGTGAGCACAAAATCAAGAATGGCCTCTTTTCTAGTTGGTTCCTTAACCACTTGCACCAGTAGGCAGTCCTGTAAAGCATTCAACAGGGCTTGATTTCTGGTGCACCTCTCACCTGGAATATCCCTGTCGATATCCATCAGGTTCAGATCACCCATCACCACCACTTCCCCATCTTCACTTCCCATGTCAGATCTTCCCCAAGCTCCTTATCTCTCTCTTCCCCTTGCCTTGGTGATCCATAGATCACCACACCCACATTTTCTTGCCTAAGAGTGCTGTGAGGTGAACCCACAGTGAATCTGTTTCCCCTTTTCTTCCCCTGATGTGTCAGTCCTTCACAGACTCTATACCCCGCTGTCATGCAGGTCAAGCCCCCATGATTCTCTCTCTATCCTGTCTAAGCACTGCATAACCTGAGACTAACCAGATCCAGTTATTATTTTCTTTGGAACAAGTTTCTGTGATAGTTCAAGGTCCACCTCAGTGTCTGCCATCAATGTCTGTAGCTCACAAGCTTTATTACCCTGACTACTGTTATTAAAGCAGGCACCCTTCCAACTAGGTCCAGATCCTCGTTTTCTGTTGTGTGATTCTACACCTGCATTCTTTTTCATTCACCTTCCCATCTTATTTTTCATGTAGTTTGCAGGCTATGAGAGTGCTTCTTCCACTACCCTTTTGAAACTCAACTTTATTTTCATCCACCTTGCTGCTACCAGTCCCCAGTATAGGAGGAATACTAGCTAGGTTCCCCTCCCTTGCTTCCTTTATCTTGGTTCCACTAGCCTCAGTGTCCCCTGCAGTAAGCTTAACTGTCTAACATAGATATCAAACTTCTACTACAGCACATTAGTCCCCTCTCTTGTCAGTGAAGGCTATCCTCCTTGTCAGGTGAAGGCCATCCCCTTTAATGAGTCTCTTGTTCCAAAAGTCAAAAGCAGGGCTCAGTGCGGGAGCCAGTGTTGTTCAAGACTTCATCAGTGACATTGGGGGATGGCATTAAGGGCAAAATGTGCCTATTCAGGGATGACACCAAGCTCTGCCAGAGAGTGGACACAGCTAAAGGGATACATGACCTACAGGAAGACCTGGAAAAGCTGGAGAGGTGATCCAGGATCTGGCAACTTGGCTTCATTGCCAAGAAATGCAGAGTTATGCATATTGGAGCCAAGGATCCCAGGACAGAGTACTACCTGGGTGGAGTCCGGGTATCTGCATCAGAGGAGGAGAAGGACCTAGGAGTGATGATCACTAGTGACTTGAAGCACTCCACACAGTACAAGAAAACAGCAGCGGATTGAAACAAGATGCTGGGATGCATATCTAGGGGGATCAATAGTATGAGAGAGGAGGTTATACTGCCCTTGTCCACGTCACTGGTAGTCGCATCTAGAGTATGGAGTTCACTACTGGTACCCACACCACAAAAAGGACATTAACTTGCTGGATATGGTCCAGAGGAGGGCTACAAAGATGATAATGGGTCAGCAGAGTAAAGCATATGAGGAGCGTGTGAGGCACTGAAGATGTACACCCTAGAAGACAGGAGAGAGAGAGAGAGAGAGAGGACATGATTGGGACCTTCATGTAACCCCTAGATGGCGCTATCCCAGGGGCTACTACCCCTGCCTGATTTGCCACTAACAGGTTGAGGGGCCTGGATCCAATGGCGGGTGCCTCCACCCAGAGGTCAGGGTTTGCAATAGTTAAACTAACTTGGTCACAGCCCTCTGGGACACTGCAACCCCCCTTTCTTCCCACTAGTGGCCCACACAATATATCAGAATTACCTTCACAGTATACACTTACCCCAGGTCTGGTTCCGGCACTGGGACCTCCTGTGAAATGAGATACAGTGCAACAATCACAGTACAGTACTTTAACATAGACAAATACCTCAGGCAGTATAACTTTGCTGAAACAAGCAGCTCTGATTTATTTGGGGATATAACAAGGACAGGGGAAATCAGGTTAATTAGCTTATCACTCTAATAATCTACCTATGGCTCTGTGCAGGCCTATCCCTATCAGTTACTGTCCCTGGGTACCCAAGCCCTAGTGGCTAGTCCAAACCGTGGCAGCTGGTAGGGCCCTTTCACACAGAGAAAAGGAGAATTAAACAGTCAGCAGTACAGTAATTCCATTTGGATTTAATGTGGCAATTCAACAGGGAGGCGACCTGAATTAGTACTCACGACCTCCAAATAAGATAGGGTCGTTCAATGTCAGCAGGGCTCACTTGAGGTACAAAACCTCTTCACACATTTATATAAAGAAAGCACTATACCAGGCAGGCTGCATCTGTATCCCGATCGCAATTACTGCACAATACCCTGGAGAACACACAGCAGATTCAGTTCCTGACAGACCGAGTGCAATTTTCAGCAATTCCTCCAGCCTTCTACAGGGTGAGCCTGGTTTCTACTCTTCAGATATCCTTTGATTCTCTTCACAGGACGGATTCAGTCCTAACAAGCTGCAGACCGGAACTCTGGGCCTTACACATGTTTTTTGACTAAAACTGCACACTGAAAAAGCACAGGGCTCCTTCCTTCTTCACTGCCAAAGCTCAACTGAAACTCCAACCGACAAAACCGGGCACTTCCTTTGAGTTCCTCCCAGTTCTTTACTGGATTGGCTGTCACTCACAATAGACTGCTGCTGTTGGTCCAAAAAGGTGCTGAAGTCTAAACTACATCTCCCAGAGTCACTGCTCATACAATCCTCTTGTGGCTGGCTCAGATTATGAGTCCAAGTTCTGATTCGTCCAAGGCACCATTTTAGAGCTAGCTTACCCCACACTGATTGGTCCAGTTCAGCAGTTCAAAACCAGAATAGGGAACTAGGCAGACACTGTTCTGACAGGCAAAAGAAAGCAGGTTAGACAAACTGTAATTTCATTATTACTATAAATGATTTCTGGCAAACAGTTACATCTTTCAGATAGGTTCCCTTTGCACTCTAGTGACTGCAAAATGGAGTGAATTGGCAGCAGCTTGAGTGGTACTCAATCAAAGAAACACACAGTCCCCCATACAAACTAATTATGTCTGCAAGCAGACAGCTCTTAAAGAGACAGTACCAGAGGTTCTAAAAACACTCACTGATAAATGGCTTAAACGCCAAACACCATTCAGGCTTGGAGCATTCAAGCAAGCTCCTGGAAGTCTTTTGGGAACCCCCATTTGCAGGGGGGTTACATTCAAATATTTGAAAGGGCTAAATAAGGTTGATAAGGACAATCTCTGTATGCTGAGGGGCAACCATAGCATGAGAGGGTACAGTCTTAAGCTAGAGGGTGGGAGGTTTATGAGGGAGGTCAGGGAGCACTTCTTCATAGAGAGGGTGGTGGACACTTGGAATGCACTGCCAGAAGAGGTAGTCTTGTTGAAGACAGTGGGCAGTTTTAAGACAGGCTGGAATAGGCATAGGGGGAAGGTAAGGATCATGGGTAGGGAGGATGGGAGGATTGGGGAAGGAGGGCAGGGACAGTAGCTCAAGCTGTGGACCCTGCAATACCAGCAGACTTGATAGACTAAATGGCCTTCCTCTGCTGGCTTCTTTGTATGTTCATATGTTCATAAAAGTCCCCTGGTTCCTCACAAAGTGGTACCTTTTCTCCTGACACCATCCCTTTAATCACCATTTAATTCCTCTATCACTTCCCTACATTGTCCATTTCCCCCCTCCCTACTCCACACAAAGAGAACCTCGGAAAAGGCTAGGAAGGCCAAGTGTGCCTGCAATCTATCCCTCAACCTTTGAATGTTCAGCTTCCCTTGTTCCACTACCTTGTTTGCCAGATAACTGGTACCCAATACTTCAGCACCGGCCAGGTTTGCAATCCACCTAAGATGATAGTAGCCCCAGTCATGAACTACTGAAACACAGTCAATGTCAGAAACATAGACATAAAGACAATGCCATAAAAATTAGTGAAAATCAGGGGGTTATCAAAAAAACACAACAACTTACCACTCAGACTTCTATATTCCCTCTCTAGGTCTTTACACCGATTTTGAAAATGTATCTGTCCACCCCTGTGGTTGAACTGGGCAAATGGTACTAGCAGCTCTGTCAGCAAACGTTGAAATTCTTTTTGGCTTTTTTCAATGGATTTCTCCTTATTTGTTTTATAGTATTGTTCTCCGATGTCTTTAAACTGATTCTGTACAACAGAAAAATAGAAAATTATGAAAAGGGATGGTCGGCAGATATACAGACATCTGGATAGACCGACAAAAAATCTAAACTGTGCACACACCGGGTAGGTCCATTTACTTTTTTGTGGTCACAAAACATTTAGTAGCCAGACTAACACTCCTACATATCACCTGTCTGGAGGCTTAATCAGGGGATCTGCATGATGGATAGATGGGTAGATCAGGAAGTATATACTTTATTTTAATCAAAAATAACAGATACATAAACTAAATTGATTTTCCTTTATCCAAGAAACATCTAAATGATAAAACACAACAGGATGTCTGGTTACATCCTGTGGTGTTTGGTGTGGAGGGGTTCAAGAAAGGTTGGGATAGGTATAGAGGGAGGGTGCATCCCAGAGCCCTGCTGGCAAATGAGGAACCGTGTAGGGAGGGAGGGGTCTACAAACAGTGCCCTGGGAAGGCACTGACCATCAAGCAGACTCACTAGACCATAGGGCCTAATCCGCTGGCTTCATAGTATGTTATCCTCATTTGCAGACCCTCGGTAACCAAGAAAAGTATCTATATCTGGAGTGTCTCATCCTACTTGCATGTACCCATCCTTTAATGCAAAGAAGTGTAAAGTAATGTACCTGGGAAACAAAAACTCAGACAAAGAGTACACAATGGGGGAGAGGTACTAGCAACAACAAAAATGGAAAGGGCCCTCAGGGTAGTCATATCAGATGACCTTAAGGTAGTCAAGCAATGTGAGAAGGCAGTAAGGAGAGCAGTGGGGATACTGGGATGCATAGGGGGAGGCATTACCAGTAGAAAACATGAAGCTGTTATCCCTCTGTACAGACAGTTGGTGAGACCCCATCTGGAGTACTGCATGCAGTTTTGGAAACCCCATTTCTGCAAGGATATAGACAGGATTAAGGCGGTCCAGAGGAGGGCAACTAAAATGGTGCAGGGTCTGCATCAGAAGCCATATGAAGAAAGAGACTAAGGCCCCGTCCACACTACACCGCTCAGGCCCAGTAACGGATGCAAACTGTTACAGCCGGGGAGCGGTGCAGTGTGTCCACACTGCGGCAGTGTCCATTATGGGACTGGTACCGCCGGTCCAAACTGCGGGAGCCGGGCAACCATTATGGCGGCACCCGATCCCATAATGCAGCTCGTGCTGCCCTAGGTACCATTACCACAAGTCCACACTATGGCTGGTAACTTTACCAAATTATAACCAGTTTCATAACCGTTGTTGAAACCACCTCATATATGGTTTCAGCAATGTTTAAGAAGCTTTGTAAAGCTATAGGTAAACGCAAACCGTTGCGGTAACGGTTTGGGCCCTCTGTAATGTTACAGAGGCGTAGTGTGGACAGGGCCTAAGAAAGCTTAATATGTGTACCCTTGAGGAAAGGAGGGAGAGGGGGAACATGATAGAAACTTTCAAGTACCTCAAGGGAATCAACAAAGTTCAAGAAGGTAGCATCTTTCAGAAAAAGAGATGTGCAAGAACAAGGGGGCACAATTTAAAGATAGAGGGGGCACGGCTCAGGGCAACATGAGGAAATATTTTTTCACAGAGAGTGGTGGGCGCGTGGAACCGCCTTCCTGAGGAGGTTGAGGGGTCAAAAACAATGGGGGAATTCAAGAATGCATGGGACAGCCATAAGGCAATTACAGTGGGGGGTAGGAGGAAGTAGGCTGTTGGTAAACTAGATGCTGCAGCTTATCAAACAGGTAGAGAAATGGGCAGACTGAGTGGGTCAAGCAGTCCATATCTGCCATCAAAGTCTATGTTTCTATGTTACTTATATCTTTAAAAGTTATGTAATTAAATCAGGAAAAAACACCTTAACAATTGTGTAAACCTAGTTTATAGAGTTTGTTCAACTACATCCTTTTGAATTAGTTTTGGTCTGAGTGCAGCATAGCTGGAATATGATGTCATTAAACATTGCAAAAGCTGCTTTGTCATTGGTAGATGACTACATAGATATGCAAAAGAGACACAGCAAAAAAAGCCAGCACAGAGTGATCGGGTATCAAATTTTAATGAAGCATAAAACAACTTACATCAAAGGCGTCCCCCAAAAAAGTGCAAAGCAGTGCAGAGTAGTGACCCACAGTGATTTGACCGGAGAGATGCAAATGAGTGGAGTGTGCCATCATAAGGGATTATAACCCTCCATCTGGAATCTCATTAACCAATCCCATCTCTCACCCATCTCTCAAATCACTGTACATTCAGGGACCCATTTTATAATTTAATTAAAAAATATAATATTCGGACATGATTCTGTAGGTATTGCGTTAATATTCTGTATTTATCATCCTCATACTGGTATGCTGACCACATGGCAAAACCCCAACAGTGAAGACCATCACAGCGACAGGATTTGAGCACATACCTTGGGTCACTGTGATGGTCTCTGCTGGCACTGGAATGGCATTGCCCAGTGTTTTGCCCCCTCTCTTGAGACAACTCCAACTTGGAGTTGTATCACTAGAGACCGGGGGTGTGTGGGGGCACAGCACCCCACTAGAAACACAGAGGCATCCCCTACAGTGCAATGCCAACAGTCAGCACTGCAGCTGTCGGGGATGTCGGCAAGGCAGGTGTCACCTTGCTATAGTAAAACCCCTTATACTTTATGTCTGAGGACAGTTGCATTGAAACAGGATCTCTGTAACTTAGACTTCAAACAACATGAAGTCTTGCTATATTATGACAATTGCAGTATGACCGCAGGTTAGAACTGCTCCGGAGGTGAAATAGTTAACTTTCCATGCAGGCATGGAACTTAGAGCGCGAGCTTGGTTGAAAACTCTGTCTGTTGTGCTTCAAACGCAAACTGTCAGATTCTTTACTCCGCCTCACTGAACAGTCGCTCCGGAGATTTCTCCTTCTGCTCGGTTCATTTTGTCGGTTTGGAAGTATTATTTTCGGTTTTTATTGAAATTAAACTGCAATCAGTCGGTTCAAGCTCTGTCTGTGGTAATGTAAGTAATAGATAGGTTTTACATTTAGTTTTTCTGTGTGGAACTTGTAATTTTATCGGTTCGGTTTGAACCGATCAGGTTGTATTTAAATCTTCTAGTCCTTTTTTAGAGTGCGGTTCCCGGTTCTTATCGGTTCTAAAAAAAACGGATTTCATTACGGTTTTTTCCACGACCCATGACATGGTTGGGAACCGATAAGGGTGTCTTGCTTGGTGGATTGCCATAAATGGGCAAGTTGGTTAGGCTGGCATTATGTCTGAGAAACCCAAAAGAAAAACTGGACCCACTGGGTTTCAACACTGTAGTGTTTGTGGGGAAGCTTTTGCAAAGGCTGACCCACACACCACATGTGTCTATTGTCTGTGGTTTGACCACCTCAATTCAGACTGCCAGATTTGTCACAATTTCCCTGCTGCCACCATAGATAAGAGAGTTGGTAGGCTCAGGGAAAGGGAGGCCAAAAAGTCCACTGACCCGGATGGCCAGCCCGGTTTGGTGCCAACCGAACCGGAGGGAGTTCCCTCTGACCAAGCGATACTTCCTCGGTCAAGCGAAGAGCGTTTCTGAGGACCGGTTCCAGCAAAGGACTAGAAAGTCAGCTAGTGTAGAGCCAAAAGTTCTCTCCTAACTGCTAAGGAAATAGCTAAAGCAATTCAAATTGTCCAGTCTCTCTTCCTGTTCGACCGGACCCACACTCTTCAGGTAAGCTTTGTTCGGCTGGTTCCACCGGTTCAAGATTATGATTTTGAGGATTTTATGAACCGGGAGGGGAAGAGGAATATGAGGAGAGTGAATATGGTTTTGAAGATCTGGATGTGCCTGTGATCCGGACATCTCTCCAGATAGACCCCTAGGGTTTCTCCTCCAAAGCTTTCTGAGTCCCTTCTCATTTCATGTTTTATAAAAGTTGTTGAAACTCTCCAGCTCCCTGTTGAGGAAGCTGTTGATGACCAAGAGGAGCCAGACTATGTAGAAATGATGGATATTCCAGAGTCTAGGAGACTGTCTATTCCTTTGCATAAATCTTTTCGGAAACAGACAGTAAAAGTTTTAAAACTCCTCACACTATACCTCCTGTGGATAAAAGGATGGACAAGAGGTATACCTTATCCAGGCCCGACACTGATTTCCTCACTCAACAATGCAGCCATGTGGGGGTAGTGCAGGCTGCAGCCTGTGACAAGGCTAATATTCCCTAGCTCACACCCCCTGAGAAGGACCCAGGAAGATTGATGCTATGGCAAAGAAACAGTACATGGCAGCATCTTTGGGACTCAGACAAGCAAATTATATGGCTTATGCTGCTAGGTACCAGAAACCAGATGGGATACTGTGCTGGCCTAGCGAAACAAGTCCCTGACCAGCTTGCCAGGGAGCTGGAACAGGTGGCTATGGATGGTATTGAGGCATCCAAGGTGCAATTTCATGCTGCAGTGGACTCTAATGATGTTTCATCAAGAGTCATGGCTACATCTGTGGCACTTGCAGGATGGCTTGGCTCAGATGTACTACCCTGTCTCAGGATACCCAGTCTAAGGCCATGGATTTTCCTGTTGGGAAATTCTCTATTTGGGAGCAAACAGAGAATTACATGAAGAAAATGGATGAATATAGGACCACCTATAGGGTGTACAGGCCAAGGAAAGGCAGGCCACCTCAAAAGCAGCTTCCTAGAGGCAGGGCAGGCCTTTCATAGGCCTTTACCAAGCTCAAGCTTCCTCCTCCCGCCTATGCTCAGAGGGGGTTCTTTAGAGGGAGAGGCAGACGGGCACAAGCAGGTCTGCTTCCACCCCTCAGCCCAAAGCCCTGCCAAGCAGGCACCCTGATGGGATTGCCAGGGCCGAACCTCCTCTACCTGTAGGGGGCAGGCAGGCTTACTTTGTCCAGGACTGGAAGTCTTTAACTTCAGACAAGTGGGTCCTGGAAGTAGTAAGCCAGGGACTGGTGCTCAGCTTCAAAAAATTTCCAAAGCTGAGAACCAGATCTTTTCCACCTGCAACTCCATCAGAGGCACTCACCCTAGAGGCAGAGGTCTCTACCCTCCTGGCTCTCAGAGCTGTAGAAAGGGTTCCTCCCCTACACCAGGGCAAAGGTTTGTACTCCAGGTACTTCCTTACCCCAAAAAAGACAGGAGAATGGTGGCCCATCCTGGATCTCAGATATTTAAACAAGCACCTTTTAAAGCCAAAGTTCAAAATGGTGACTCTGGGAATTATCCTACCATCTCTAAGGCCAGGGGACTGGCTAGCTTCCCTGGACCTCAAGGATGCCTACTTCCATATTCCCATCAGAAGCTCCCATCGAAAGTACCTCAGGTTCGAGCTGCCCTCAGGCCACTACCAGTTCAGAGCAATGCCCTTCGGCCTCACTTCTGCCCCAAGGATAATCACCAAATGCCTGGCTATAGCAGTTGCCTACCTAAGAAGGCAAAAGATTGCCATCTTTCCTTACCTGGACGATTGGTTCTTAGTAGGCCAGTCCCCAGACCAGGTCAATTTACACCTTCAGATAATGCAGCAACTGCCTACCTCTCTAGGTTTCCTTCTGAATCTCTCAAAGTCAGTTCCAGAGCCGGTCCAGCTTCTTACCTTCATAGGCACAGAACTGAACACACAGGAAGCCAGGGCCTTCCTCCCCCTGGACAGGGCAAAGACCCTAGTCTCCCTGGCCTCCTCATTTACCCTGCAGGTCTCCCGGCCAGCAAGGCATTTTCTGCAGCTCCTAGGACACATGGCTGCTTCCACAGCAGTTGTGCAAGGAGCAAGATTTCAGATGAGGGACATCCAGTTCCATTTGAGAGCTTTTTGTTCTCAAAGAAAGGATCCTCTTACCAAGCTGATCCCAGTAACTCGAACCCTGATCCAAGCCCTACAGTGGTGGCAGGATCAGAGCAACCTGAGGCAAGGGGTTCCTTTTGTCACTCAGTCTCATTCTCTAATCCTTACTACAGATGCGTCCCTCTTGGGCTGGGGAGCTCACATGGGCGACCTCACCACCCAGGGTCTGTGGTCTCCCCAGGAATCTCTGCTCCACATCAACCTGTTGGAGCTCAGAGCAGTTTTTCTAGCACTTCAAGCTTTTTACAAATCTGTTCAGAACAAGAGTATTCAGGTCAGAACAGACAACACCACTACAATGTGGTACATCAACAAGCAAGGGAGCACTTGGTCTATGGCCTTGTGCACTGAAGCGATGAAGTTGTGGTCTCTGGCTTACTCCCTGAACACCTCCCTTATGGCAGTTCACCTCCCAGGCAAGGACAATGTCCTGGCAGATGCTCTCAGCAGGATTTCCCGGGGCCACCACGAATGGTCACTGGATCCCCTGGTCTTGGGAGTAGTATTTGCCAGATGGGGCACCCCACAGATAGATCTTTTTGCAGCCCCAGACAATCACCAACTTCCTCTTTTGCTGCAGGCCCCAGTGTTGGGCTCACTCCCACTGGATGCCTTAGCCTCTCAGTTGGGAGGAGAAGTTTCTCTATGCCTTCCCTCCCTATCCTCTCCTGTTCAAAGTGCTAGTCAAAATCAGATCCCAATCATGCAAAGTCATTCTGATAGCTTCAGATTGGGCCAGACAGCCCTGGTATCCACTCCTGCTGTCCTTAGCAGTCCATCCTCCCCTGTCCCTTCCCAGGAATCACAATCTGTTAACCTGTGCCCAGGGAAGGGTCTGGTACCTGAATCTCAAATCTCTCAATCTCAAGGCTTGGTTCTTGAAGAGTTAGAGTTTGCTGATTTACACCTTTCCCAAGGTGTAATGGATATATTGAAGGCCACAAGGAAGCCTTCCACCAGGGCTACTTACATTCCAAATGGAAAAGGTTTTCCATATGGTGCTCGAAAACATATTTCCCCAGTCTCTGCTGATCTACCTACAGTCCTGGATTATATGGTCCACCTGAATTCTTTGGGGCTGAGACCAGCTACCCTGAAGGTGCACTTGGCAGCTGTGTTTGCTTTATTTCAGCAGGTAAATCCTCTTCTTTCAGCTCATCCTGTATTTTCCAAGTTTTTTAAGGGGTTGTTTCACACCAACCCTCCATTCAGGGATCCTGCCCCTGCCTGGGATCTTAATGTTTGCATTGCTCAGCTTATGCAATCCCCCTTTGAGCCCTTGTCTTCAGCTGAGCTCAAGTACTTGACTTGGAAAACTGTGTTTTTGGTAGCCATCTCCTCTGCCAGATGCATAAGTGAATTACAAGCGTTGTCAGTGGAGCAGGAGTTTATCTCTTTTCACAGAGATAAGGTGGTCCTTCGGACTAACAGAAAGTTCCTGCCTAAGGTGGTTTCAGATTTCTAACTTAATCAATCTATTTCACTTCCAGTGTACTTCTGGGGAGAGGATGCTGCACAGCCTAGATGTGAAGAGAGCCCTTAGTTACTACATAGAGCGTACCAAGGGTCATAGGTTTGACTCCCATAACTGTTCCTCACCTATGGTGAAGTTGGTAAAGGGAAGCCAGCCACTAAAAGATCCATTGCCAGGTGGATTGTCTCTTGTATCCAATTCTGCTATGAGAAGTTGGGTAAAGTTCCCCCCTCAGGCCTGAGGGCTCACTCTACCAGAGGTACAGCTGCTTCTCTGGCTGCTGCCAGAGACATTACTATTCTAGAAATATGTCAAGCAGCTACCTGGAAAACAGTTCACACTTTTACCAAGCATTACTCCCTGGACATCCAGGCTAGGAGTGATGCTCGGTTTGGCACAGCCGTGCTTCAGAGCCTATTTCCTAGGTAGGTTCTGTCCCTCCTCCATGGGGGTGCTGCTGTGTAGTCTGCAATTGTCATATTATAGCAAGACTTCATGTTGTTTGAAGAAAATTTACTCCTTTTAGTAATGTTGTTTCTTCTAATGGAGTCTTGCTATATTATGAACTCCTCCCTGCCTGCCCCTCTCAGAACCTCTGTTTTGGGGATGTGGGTGGGCAGGGTTGGCACTTTTTGATGCCCACCTTGTTGTTTTTCACCTACCTTTTTGGGTGAATTGGTGTTGTGTTTTTGCATTTTTGTGTCTCCTGACTTGAGTCTTTGTTTTAGGCCAAAAATGAGTGTTTATGTTAGTAGCCAGTTGGCTAGTGTAGGTTTACAGCTTCGACACAGAACCTTAGTGAGTTTTAGCCCGTAAAGATCTGACAGTTTGCGTTTGAAGCACAACCGACAGAGTTTTCAACCGAGCTCGCTCTCTAAGTTCCATGCCTGCATGGAAAGTTAACTATTTCACCTCCGGAGCAGTTCTAACCTGCAGTCATACTGCAATTGTCATAATATAGTAAGACTCCATTTGAAGAAACAACATTACTAAGGTGAGTAATTTTTTCTTCATCTCATCCTCCTGTTTTCCCTTCCCTTGAAGTCATTTTGCGTCAGCTTGCTGCAAAAGCAGGTTTTGGAGGCGAGGCACTGTTGTGGCCAATGCCCCTACAGCCTTTGGAGGCTTGGCCCGCCTTTCCCAATGGGGTGGCATGCTGCTGCTGACAGATGTTCAGCCAGCATGCCATAACCTTGTACAGTTTCAGCCACTGCAATCAGGGGCTGCCTCGTCATTGCAGCATAAGCCTTTCCACTGCAATGAGGGAGCGACCCATCATTACTTGGTGGAGCCTTGCTACTGTGATATTGTTTGTGAACATGGCAGCAGCTTGCTGCCATGTTCACAAACAATATTAGTGAGCCCCCAGTGCCGAGGGGGTGCCCAATCCCCCTTGGCAGCATGTGCCCCCCCCACAACAGTGGTTGTTTGCTGACGGGGGCCCCACTCCCCATCGACTTCAGTCCCCTGCGTGCATTCAGGTTGCCGATGGGGGAACCCACTCCCCATTGGCATAATCTCCCCCCTCCCAGTTTGATTTGTCGACAGGGGAGCCCACTCCCAGTCGGCGTCATGTCCCCTTCGCAACGAAACATAGGTGTGTGCTGGGGTGGTGCCCAATCCTCCTCGGCTACAGTCTCCCCCCCCAGACAACAGTAGGTTGGTATGCTGGGAGCCCACCCCAGCATGCCAAATGTCCATGAATGTCCATGTTAAAAAACAATGTTTTTTTTTGGTTTTTTTTTTTTACCTGTAAAGCAAAAAATGGTCCCTCATCAAGTCCGGCGGCCCCTCCCCAACCTGCGCCCACCCTCTGTGCACCCCGCCCCAACCCCTCACCCCATACTTTCCTATGGAGCCCAGCATGACGATTTTCGTGACCGGGACCACGTCTGCACTCTTCAAAGCCAACCGCGAACTGAGGAAATGCCGGTAAGCACAGTGTGACGTGGCGCCTCTGTTGAACGCTATTGTTTTGCAAACCTACGCTATGTAACCAAAAACACAATGTATGTCTTTATGTGATGAGGTACCTTTGGAAACGAGCCTCTGGCTCAAAGGTTGTAAACTGATTTTACAAATAAACAAAATAAATAAACAAGCTGTATAATGGCATAAATAAGTTTTTTTTTCAACTTTGATGCATAGCTCGGCATTTTTTTGAATTTTGGCACCAAATTTTCAACATGGGGTTTTTGGGACCCCTCCTCATGTATTCAGCCACTGTCATGGCGTTATTCAGCCCCAAAAGGTGATTTTACGGTCACTGCGTGGAATCACCTTTTGGAACTGATTAATGAAATGACAGTGCCAGTGTTCATGAGGTGGGCTCTCAAAAAGTCTATGTTGCACATTTGGTAGAAAAAATCTAAGAAATTACTGTTTTACAAGCGCAGCAGTTAAGCACAACGCACACTCTTAACTTTGCAAATTTGCAATATTTTCACCAGATTTTCAACATTGCCATTTTACTGCACCTCCTTATGAACAGTGCAGCTGTCATTTTCGCACTTCTGGTGCAGAATAGCGTGGTCGCTGTGGGAAATCTCTGTTTGGGACACATTATAAAAATCACAGTGACACTGTTCATTAGCAGAGGTCCTAAAATGCCTATGTTGAAAATTTGGTGACGAAAGTCCATAAAATGACTGTGTTACGAGCGTGCGTTGTGCAGTTTCCATGCATGCTCATGACATTGCCAATTTGTAATATTTTCACTCCAGATTTTCAACATTTCCATGTTTCTGGCCCTCCGTATGAACAGTACAGCTGTCATTTTTCACATCTTGGCTGAAATGTGTTTTCGCAGTTCTGGCGCAGAATAGTGCGGTCGCTGTGGGAAATCAGTGTTCAGAACACATTAAGAAAATCACAGTGACACTGTTCATGAGCAGAGGTCCTAAAACACCTATGTTGAAAATTTTGTGATGAAAGTCCATAAAATGAGTGTGTTACGAGCATGCATTGCACAGGTTCCATGCACGCTCGTAACTTCACAACCTTGCAATATTTTCATTCCAGATTTTAAACATTGGCATTTTTCCACACCTCCTTATGAACAGTGCAGCTGTCATTTTTCACATCCTGGCCGAAATGTGTTCTCACACTTCTGGTGCAGAATAGCACAGATGCTGTGGGAAATCAGTGTTCGGGATGCATTACGAAAATCACAGTGACACTCTTCAGGAGCAGAGGTCCTAAAATGCCTATGTTGAAAATTTTGTGATAAAACTCCATAAAATTACTGTGTTACGCTCGTGCGATGTGCAGTTTCCACGTACTCTTGTAACTTTGCAAATTAGTAATATTTTCACGTCAGATTTTCAACACTGGCATTTTTTCACACCTCCTTATAAACAGTACAGCTGTCATTTTTCACATCCTGGCCGAAAATGTGTTTTCGCGTGTCTGGTACAGAATACTGCAGTCGCTTTCTGAAATCAGTGTTTGGGACAGATTAGGATCGAGTGGGTGAGGGAGGGGGAGTGAACGAGCTCAACGGAGCTCTGTTGGGACTGCTGTGGATTTCTTTGTGGGCAGAAAAAGGCAGCAATGCAGGCAGGGGCCCAGTACAAAAAGGGCAGGCTGCAGCGTCGGGAGAAACAGAATGAGCAAGTGAGTGAGGGGGGGAGTGAGCGAGCTCAATGAAGCTCTATCATGACTGCTGCAGATTTTTTTGTGGGCAGAAAAAGGCAGCAATGCAGGCAGGGGCCCAGTACAAAAGGGTAGCCTGCAGCGCTAGCAGAAATGGAATGAGCGAGTGAGAGAGGAGGAGTGAGTGAGCTCAACGGAGCTCTGTCGGGACTGATGCAGATTTCTTTGTGGGCAGAAAAAGGTGACAACAGAGGCAGGAGCCCAGTACAAAAGGGCAACCTGCAGCACCAGGAGAAACAGAATGAGCGTGTGAAAGAGGAGGAGTGAGCGACCTCAACGGAGCTCTGTCAGGACAGCTGCGGATTTCTTTGTAGGCAGACAAAGGTTCCAACGCAGACAGGAGCCCAGTACAAAAGGGCAGCCTGCAGCACCAGGAGAAACAGAACAACTGAGTGAGAGATGGGGAGTGAGCGAGTTCAGTGGAGCAAAGCAATCAACATTAGGCGTTGACAAATGCTCGTTTGTAAATTCACAGTCATCTACACAGTAACAGATTGTGATGTCAACAGGAGAGGATTATGACTTTTTCTATTTATTTAGTTTTTGTTGACCGGGTAAGTGCACTAGACAAATCCTGCCTATTTTCAGGCATGACCCGGGGAAGGGGGATACAGATGTATGCCAACTGACCTTGAACCAGATTAAGCTGTTGGTGGTATTTTTAGTGAATGTAATGTAAGGAGAAGCACTGCCAGAGGATGAGATCAAGTCTGAGGTACAGAGATCCATTTTATGATACAGAGGGGTGTGATGCATGCATGCAAGGCTGCAATGAAGCTGTGTGACAAAAGCAATGTGGCAATGCAGCAGAAAAACCTTGCATGTGCCAGGATTAATGCTCCTGTAATTGCAGCCCCCAATCCCCACATCCTGGGTTAAAGTGAGTGCAGCTGTACTGCTGGATGTGCACCCCACAGGATCCCCAGGTCCTGGGATAAAGTAAATGTAGCTATACATTTAGTACCTGCACCTCCACTGGGTTACCAGCTGCTGGGTTAAAGTAGGTACAGCCGTATGTTTGGAACCTGCACCCCCACAGAAGACCCAGACATTGAGTTAAAGTGAATGCAGCTGTACACTCAGGACCTGCATCTTCACTGTGTCCCAGCTCCTGGGTTAAAGTAATTGCAGTCGTACTCTTGGAACCTGCACCCCACTGGATCCCCAGATCCTTGATAAAAATGACTGCAGCTGTACTGTCAGGTCTTGCACCCCACTGGATCCCCACATCCTGAGTTAAAGTGAGTGCAGTTGTACCCTTGTGCCTTGTACCCCCACCAGATCCTGAGGTCCTGGGTTAAAGCGAGTACAGCTGCACTCTTGGGACCTTCACCCCACTGTATCTACAGGTCCAGGGTTAAAGTGAGTGTCTATATATATATATACTCTCAGGTCTTGCTCCCCATTGGATCCCCACATCATGAGTTAAAGTGAGTGCAGTTATAACTTTGGGCATTGAATCCCCACCAGATTCTTAGGTCCTGGGTTAAAGTGAGTGCAGCTGTACTCTCAGGTTCTGCACCCCACTGGATCTACTGGCCCAGGGTTGAAGTGAATGCAGATGAACTCTAGGGCCCTACACCCCCACCAGATTCCCTGATCCTGGGTTAAAGTAAGTACAGCTGTATTCCTGGGCCCTGTACCCCCACTGGATCCCCAGGTGTTGGGTGAAAGCGAGTGCAGCTGTGGCAGTGTGGCACTGTTCGGATCAGTCCAGGGAACAGAATGTTATTTGGGAGACAGGAAGTGGGAGACGAAGGAGTACAGTTAACTTGACAGTCTGCTGAGAGACAGAGAGAAAGAGAGAGATGGAGATGGAGACAGATACAGAAAGTGTGTTCACATAACCAACCCCATTTGCAGATGTGCTGTGGTACAGGCTGCTCCGTTCAAGTTGCAGCACTGCAGCTCCCTTTCACACAGCCCCCCCACATCGGTGCATCTGACCTTCTAGTGTTTTGACTGAACTTCTGCAGGAAGGGGGGTGGGACAGTATTTAATGATGATTGATTATATATTTAAAAAAAAAAAGATAGCAGCACTCCTACTGCAACTCTCAACACTGAAGATATTTTTTTAGAACATGCATTCATCAGCTTAGAAGTTACTATGATGTTGAGATGTGGAATGATGTTGTGAGTGAGGTGAGCAAACAACTGGTTTATTTACAAACGACTGAAGAAGGGGAAATGGCCAGACTGGGTAGGTCCCACTGATTCAGAGGGCTGCACCAGTGCCGGTGGAGCAGCATGCTCAGATATTTGCAAAAACCACCTGCACCGTTAAATGATTCCACTAAACCAGGGATTATGGTTTTCCACAGCAGAGTGATGTACAACGTTCCGCAAGTCATTTACACAACCTGATCTGCAGTGGTGCAGCTCATCTGCACTGCTTACAACGGTCAAGGTAAGATCGTGTAAATGCACCTATTGTGAGACTAAGTGAGAGAGCGAGAGATAGCAAGCAAGAACTCAGCACCTTTCTCTTCAGTAGTTTGCCTTGTGGCAATCCCTTAAGAGAGATGGCCTTATAAAGAGTAGTAGATAAACTGATCAGCAACAACACATGTGTTCAGTGACAAGACCACCACCCATGACTAAGTGGTGTTAGCCATGACACAGGGGAACTGTTTTTAGCTGGGTGGTAGAAGCAGACACTATGCAAGAAGTAGAAGAATTTGGCACGTCAAAGATTGGGTGATTCCTGTGTTCTTGGAGAAGAAATGCAACTCCATCTCTTGCTGGGACTGAAACCTGGTACCCTGAGTTCCAATGGCAGCAGCTCTAACTATTCAGCTAAATAGAAATTTCCCTAACTGGAAGGTTAGAGAGATCCTTGGACTCTATCACTCGTTTTCTCATGGATGACCACTAGATGGCTGTATCACTTCTGCTTGTTTCTATATTTACAACTTTTACTGCACTGCTTTGCACTAACTCTTTTCTCACATACTGTACAACACTATTGTCTTCTAGTTAAGGGTGAAGCACCCCACATTCTTATCGCCACAGTTATGTGATGATATGAGGAGAATGGGTGGGGGGGCAGCTGCAGTAGTATTAAACTGTGAGATGTACACTTGGGCAGACTTGATAAACCTGTAAGCTGTTTCTGCTGGCTATTTTATATGTTCATTTATTTGTATGTCTGTGCCCTTTATTTATCAAACACAGCTTCTGCCTTCACTGAATGGTTAGAGCTGCTCAGGGTTCCAAGTTGGATTCCCAGCAAGGACTGGCGGGGCATTTTGCCAAACTAGAGGGACAGACATAACAGGCCCCATCCCTATCATATTCACAGCCCACTGCCAGTGATGCAGAGCAGTGCCATCAAAGCACAACATGTACAATAGTCTCTTTCTGTTACCTCTCACCTCCCTAGTTACAGCATCTCCACACCTGCCAAATGTTTGAAGTCAGCCATATAGCAGAATGCATGATCATCCCATATCCCCTGGAAGGAAAGTATCTGATCATCAGACACTCAGTCCTCCAGCCTCTACACTTCCTGGACTCAGGGTAGGAACCTAGATCACCAGCCTTTCAAAGGCAACAGTCAGCCCAAAGTGACCCACATCCAAGTTTGCAGCTGATTCCAATTTTCACTTTTTGTACTTACTGTTTATCGCAGTATAGTGTAGTGTACTGTATCAAACTGATTCTATTGACTCCCAATTTGACATTTGTTGCAACCAGAATTCTCAGAATCCCCTGTAGCTGACATCATAATAGGGCTGCAACAATGGGAGATTGATAGCCTGTAAAGCATGTTAGAGTTTATTACAAGTTCCGATCTTTTGTTAGCTGGTCCAGTTTTCCTTCCTGGGCTTAGTACAGTCACAGAGGACTGCATTTAGTCCTGAGCCCTGGGAGAACAGTGGGACTGGCAAACATGATCTGACATTATAAAATCTCTAACATGCACTTCAGGCAATTGAAACTCCCATGCTGCAGCTGTGCTCTGATGTCAGCTGCAGAGGATTCTGGGATTTGCAGTTAAAGTGGATCAGTCAGCACAAAAGGCTCCACAAGTGTGGAGCTGTTCCCAAAGCACTTTGTGAGCAAAAACATTTTGATACTTACTGTTTTACTGTAGTACAGGAGATTGTATCAGACTAATTTCACTTACTTCTATGCTGACATCTTCTGTAACTACAAATCCCAGGATCCCCTGCAGCCAAAATCAGAGTAGTACTGTAGCAGTGAGAGATTCAATTATGTCTGCAGTGCATGTTAGAGCTTTCATAATCTTCAATCGGTTGTTTTCTGGCTCCGCTTATCTCCAAGGGCTAAGTACAGTTTTTTGTGACTGTACTTAGCCCCAGAAGGACAGCAGGACCAGCTAATAAAATATCAAAGCCCATATAAACTCTAACACACACTGCAGACTATGGAATGTCCCATTGCTGCAGTACTGTTCTGATATCAGCCACAGGGGCTTCTGGGAAATGTAGTTACAGAAGATGCCAGCCTAGAAGTAAGCAAAATGAGTCTGATATAACCTACTATACTATAGTAAAAAGTAAGGAAACCAGAATGTTTTTGCCCATAAAGTGCACATTTGGACTAGCCTCACACTTGGGTGTGGCACCCTTAGTGCTGGCTGTACCCCTTTAGCAGAAAATGTCAGCTTGGCAGTCAGAAGAATCAATCCGATACAATGTACTGTACTGCAGTAAACAGTAAGTAAAAAACGTGTTTGCACAGTACTTGCAATTGGGACCAGCCCTACACTTAAGTCATTAAGCACGTTTGCATGGCCTGATCTGCACTGGTATGAGCGGTGCAGATGACTTGCACTGGTGCAGATCAGGCCATGTAAACAGCTTTCAGAGCTTTGTAACTCATTCTGGTGGATGCAGGATGATCACTGATATTGAGAGTTCACGTACTGGTGCAGGCATTTTTACCTAGCGTATAAACTTGCTCCTCCATGTACACCAGTACAGCACCACGTTACCCAGCACCATGTCGAACCCAGCTAACAGCTCACACTTCATGACCGCTTACTTCAAATCTCTTGACTCTTTATATAGCTCTTGCTACTCACTCTGATCCCCAATAACTTCTGTTGCCAGGACTTTACTCACTCAGCCCCCCCTCCCAATCCCAGCTGCATTACTCTCTTCTCAATTAATACACACTGTTCAGCTTAATGCAGCCAAGTGAAGGTGTCTGCTTCCTTTTTAAGCTGTCTTCTTCTTTTCCTTTAAATAAGCATCAGAGAATCGGCCATCAGCTTAGTTGTTTTTATGCACACACGGCTGGCTAATATGATAGTTTTACATGCCCTAACCGAAATACAGTAAAAGTGCAGGACATTTCCCTGAATGGTGCACATTTCCTAGCATGTAAATGGCAGTAGGTAGCAGTGTGGGTGCAGTGGTTGGTGAGCAGAGCAGTTGGAAGCGCAACAGCTTCTGCTCTATAAAAAGCACCTTTAGTGCTGACAGTTCTAGATTAATGATTTGATTCATCTACAACATTTACCTATACAGTGCCATTTCATCAATGCTTCAGGTTGGACATTTAAAGTTGAGTTCTCACATACCAATAATTTTGGAAGCATCTTTTGGGTCTCGCTGAGATCTTTCAGCCAGCTGGTGTGCTGTGAAAACACACTGGCTGCGTGATCAGATGAAGAACTGTAAATTGCAGTAATCTCTTCAGCATCAAGTGGCAGACGTTGCACAGTACTCTCCAGGTGCTGAGTGAATGCCTGCAATGCCAGCTTGTAGGCTTGCTGGATCTGTGACTCCACCATGAAGTCAACTGCCTCTGTCACATAGGGAGTATCACCAGAATTCAGGGACTGCACTAGTGAGCGTGCAAAGTGAACAAAGCCTATCAAAACAAAGGTTGCGAGAAAGAACAAAAGAGCGTATAAAATGAAACTTGCTGGGACTGGCAATCAGTAGTACCCACATCATTGTTCAGCAGTATTACTGAAGTAAAACCACAGTATTACCACATTACCTTACTGCAGTGAAATCACAGCATTACCACATTATTAACATAGTAACATTACTGCAGTGAACTTATAGCATTACCATATTAGTAACACAGTCATATTACTGCAGGCTATTATATAATTACCACACAATATCACAGCAATATTACTGAAGAGATATAACACCATTAGCACATTAACAACACAGCAGCATTACAACAGGGATATCATATCATTACCACATTATTAACACAGCCACTTTACTGTAGTGTTATAACAATATTACCACATTATTAACATAGTAACATTATTGCAATTAAATAACAGTGTTACCACAATATAAACACAGTAACATTACTGCAATGAATTCACAACATTGACACCTTATTAACCCCATAACATTACTGTAGTTCAATTACATCATTCCTACATAAGCCCATTATTGCATGGATATCATACCATTACCACATTAGTAACACAGGCACAGTACTGTAGTGAATTCACAGCATTACTACATTATTAACATAGTAACATTATTTCTACAGTGAAGCCACAACATTACCACATTAACTTAGTGACATTAGTGTAGTAAAATTACAGCACTACCACATTAGTAGCACAGTCCCATTATTGCAGAAATATAGTATATCACCACATTAGTAATGCAGTCACAGTACTGCAGTGAATTCACAACATTAACACAGTAGCATTACTGCAGTGAAATCACAGCATTAGCACATTACACTTTACTGCAGTGTTATCACTGTGTTACCATATGAGAAACACAATAATATTACTGCAATGAACAGCCAATGGCATCTCAAGATTAACTGAATAAACTATAATTTCACTACTGTTAATAACATTTTTTTACTCGGAATTGCTAGTGTATTCTATTGAAGTCACTCCATAATTGTATTCAGCTTGTCAAATAACAGCATTTATTGAGGGAGCGGGTACTTCTGTATTCCCCAAGTCAGGTATGAGAACCCTCTGGACTGAAGAACCTGTACCAGCTCTGGGGAAGTTTGCTGTATAAGAACAGGGACCTCATAAGAAGGTTTGAGGGTGGTAACCCTCCATAAAAAATATATTGTACAGTTGGAAGGTGAACAGGTGGGAGGCCAGATCAATATTTATTGTTGATACTTTTTGCACAATTGTAAGATCCAGAGAAGGGGAATGAGGTAGATTATCAGTCATCACAGATGGGAGGAGGCCATGTGACTGCCATTGATACCTGGGGGTGCAGATGGGTTTTTATTGCAGTAGTTCAGCAAAACACAGTTTGCATCTAA
Organism: Neoceratodus forsteri; assembly: GCA_016271365.2. Lineage (NCBI taxonomy): Eukaryota > Metazoa > Chordata > Ceratodontiformes > Ceratodontidae > Neoceratodus > Neoceratodus forsteri. Next base: position 729,357,661 of record CM028138.1, read on the forward strand.
TAAAAATGTGAAAAATCAATATTTTAAATATCAACTCTGTCAAACACAGAAATTCACTAAATCCAAAAATCTGGGTATTCCCTTATCCCTAAACATTTGTCCTAGCCTCATTTTCAGAAAGTAAAAGAAATCTGTTAACAGCAGTAAATATTGAAATGGAATTCACAGTATACTGACCTGAAGGGGTGCACTTTACACCTCTCTTTCCCAGTATTTTGATTGTCCCTAGCTGATCACGGATTCTTGTTACCACATATCTTACTTTAGATAGGAAAGCCTCCCGGATCTCATCACATTGGTACCCTTGAGACCTAATATTAGGAACATAAAGCTGGTAAGTTATTAAACTATATGATTCATTTGCTTTAGTTTATTTTGAAAGATCTGCCATTCATAAATACGCAAGTAGGAGGTTGCAGTCTAGGAAAGCTCAGAAGTATTTCACTCTGAGTCAGACATATCTTTAGTCCCAGAGGTTGCCATACTTGTAGTCTTGGACAGTAAAGGCTAATGGTCTCCAGTACTTGGACAGTGAGAGTCACTTTCCACATTTGGGATACATTGATTAATGCTTTGATTTATCATCTCTTACAGAAATAATTGTATGAATCTTTTCATGCTGCACATATAAAACTACCCAAGCGATATGCATGCTGAAAGTATGATTTAAATGTTAAATTAGAACTGATTGCATGAATATGGCATGCATGCAGCAAGCAAGTGTGGAAACCATGATTTGTGTGTTAAATTGGGAAAGACTGCATGCATGTGGCATGCGTGCAAAAAAGCAAGTGGTCACTGATAACTGCAAACATAAAAGTTAAGTGATTTGCTCAGGATCATACCATATACAAGTGGGAGTTGATGAGATTCAAACTCAGGTCTTTGAGCCGTGGCCTTCATTAATCTCCAACTCTCCATCCGTAATGTATAAAATAGCAATTAAAAAATACCCCCATTCATTTCAATGGTGCACACCCCTGCAGTCTTCTTTGCTCTTTGTCATAATGTGCCTGAGCGTGGGGATTTGGAGATCAGTTTCATGGGGTGGGGGGGCATAAGCCTGACTATAGTGGGGCTCCAATAGTCTATGCATTCCATACCGCTCGACTGTCCGTGAATGCAAGGGACAGCTCTAGAATGTCTGTAACATCTGTAAAAGGTACAAATTATTTGGTTTGACTGAAGTGTGATATGCAAATCAGGAAAAATTCAAATGTATAGGATTCACTGTATATACCCCAGAGCAGTGCATCAGATTTGGGCTTAAACCCACCCAGTTACTAAGCATTTTTTTTCCTGGCTGAAGTTCACCCCCCCCCCAAAAAAAAAAGAACATTGTTCTGATTTTTCTCCCTGACTTTATTCCATTCAATACCCATCCCCTATGGGTCATAAAGCCACCGAAAAGTGAAGAAACATGAAAAACACATAAATATTTCAGTCCTTCCTCCTTCCCCAATCCTCCTGTAAAAACAATTATTTACTTTTACTTACCCGGCCATATGGCCTGAACCTGCTGCCTGGCATAGTGTGCCACCAGCCCAGTTTTTAGTCTGCTCCGCCTCTCTCCTTTACCAGAAGCTGGATGCTAGAACCAACCATCACAGGTCCCCAACGTGGTCCGTGGCCAAATCACCTCACCATACAAAGCCACCTAACCTGTTTTTTTCCTTCTTACTTGATTGCTGCTGTGGCTGCTGCCACACTACATTGATCAAGGTGAAGGCCACCCACACCACTGTCACTACTGCTGCTAAGCCTAGCTTGCTGCAGCGGGGATCTGTGCTGTTTTTTTTTTTTTGTAAGATGAGTCTAGTAGAGTAAGTAGGTAGCCTAGTCTTGAGTTAGCTTCTAGCTCACCCTCTGCCCCTTCAGCCATGAGGGGAGACAGAGATTCTATAAGAGCAAAACAACAAAAATATACTGCCACAAAGCTGCTATTGAGAGTTCAGTGCTCACTGACTCCTCCAAGCTGTGGTCATTCAATCAATCACTCAATCAATCAAACAATCAATCAATCAAATTTTATTTATGATGCGCTTTTTTAGCATATCAAAGCGCAAGTACAAAACAACATCTTACATAATAAATAATGACATAAAAACAATAAAAAGCAGCAATAAACCTATCCAAAAGCTAATTCAAATAAGTAACTCTTCAGGGACACCTTATATGATTTCGTGGACAGACACTCTCTAATCTGACGAGGTAGAGAATTCCACAGGGTTGGGGCCATAAAAGAAAAAGCTCTGGCCCCTGATGACTGAAGACGAACCCTGGGAATCTCTAGCAATCCCTCATCAGTGGAGTGGAGTGTGCGGAGAGGGCGGTAAGGTCGAAGGAGATCTTCCAAGTAGCCCGGTCCCCGACCGTGTAGGGTCTTATAGGTCAGCAATGTGACCTTGAAGGTGATTCTCCACCGCACCAGCAGCCAGTGCAGTTTGCGCAGCACAAGAGTGGTATGGCAAGTTCTTGGTAGCCCAGTTAACAACCTGGCCGCATCGTTCTGCACCAGCAGCAGGTGACAGAGATCCACCCCCGGCAACCCTAGATATAGAGCATTACAGTAATCAAGACGCGAGGAAACAAAGGCATGGACCAACACAGGAAGGTCATCGTGTGGAACAAGGTGTTTTATCCGAGCGATATTCCTCAGATGGTAAAAGGAAGACTTGACAGCGGTAGATACCTGTGCCTTCAATGTTAACTCGCTGTCAAGAATTACAGTACACCCAGATTCCGCACCTGTTCTGAAGGTCTCAGCTGGATACCTCCTAACACAAGGCCAGAGGGGGACCCAGGAGTCAACTTCTCTACACGATGGCTCAGGTCCACAACCAACACCTCAGTCTTATCTGGATTTAATTTCAACCAGTTTTCACTCATCCAGTCCTGAATCTCAGTGAGGCAGTTATTAAAGACCGATAAGGCGTCATTCTGTTCAGGTACAAAGGACATATAGAGCTGAGTGTCATCTGCATAGCAGTGAAAACTCAGCCCATAACACCTTATAATGTCTCCCAACGGCAGCATATACACCGTGAACAACATGGGGGAAAGCACAGAACTCTGTGGCACCCCACAGGACAGAGCAAAGGAAGCACAGGAAAAAATTCCTGAGACTTCCCTCTGACTGCTGCCTGTGAGGAAAGAGTAAAACCATCTAAGGACTGTCCCCAACAGTCTGCAGCACAGCCGCAGGCAATCCAGCAACATCCCATGGTCCATAGTGTCAAATGCGGCAGAGAGATCAAGGAGGACTAAGATCGAACGGCTCCTCTGATCTCTCGCTATTAGGAGATCATTAAGTACCCGAACCAGCGCCGTCTCGGTACTATGCCTCTTCCTGAAACCGGACTGGAGAGGATCATAGACCTCATGGGTGGTAAGAAAATCATCGAGCTACAACACGACTACTTTCTCAATAACCTTGCCTAAAAAGGGCAGGTTAGAGATCGGTCTGTAGTTAGCGAGACAGTCTGGGTCAAGGGAAGGCTTCTTTAACAGGGGTGTCACGATAGCCTCTTTCAAAGACTCCAGAAACACCCCTTGATCCAAAGAGCACCAGACTATCTCAGCAAGAACTGGTCCAATCACATTTATGCATCCCACAAGGAGGTATGTAGGACCAGGATCTAAACTACAGCAAGTCGGTCGCAAGCTCTGGACAATCTTCATGATATCCATGATCGCTGGCTGGTCAAAATCTGTCCAGACAGACCGAGGGCCTGCAACCCCACATCGATCACTGCCACACTCATTAGAACGCATACCGCAGATCTCCGACCTGATCGATGACACCTTATCCTCAAAGAACCAAGCAAACTCATCAAACTTTATTTGTGAAAAGGCTCTCCGACCCCACAGACAGGCTGGATTGCACAGTCTGTCCATGGTCTGGAAGAGATGAGCTGGTCGATTTCTTGAAGCAGCTATCTCCCGGGACAGGAACTCTGCCTTCTTACGGGAGATTTCTGATTGATAGTCCACATAATGGGCCATCAATCTAAGTCTGTCACCTTCCAGGCCAGATTTCCACCAACAGCACTCCAATCTTCGCCTCTTTCTCCTCAACTCCCTCAATGTCCCATCAAACCAGGGGGACCGAGGGCGAAGGGAAAGGGGGCGAACACGGACAGGCGCAATGGAATCCAGTGCCCTCAGCACCATAATATTATTATAGTGCACCACTAAGGCATCTGGTTCCATGCACTCCATAGGCCAATTTGATAGGTCAAGCACCGCCATCAGACCCTCAGGGGTAACTCCCCTCAAAGGGCGGTACCAGACCGTCTCCAAAGGGGTAGGTCTCACAAGGGGGGGCACAAAATTGAATCTTATGGAGTGATGGTCAGACCACACAACTGGTTCCACCACCAGTTCTGTGATCTCCATCCCCAGGGTGAACACCAGATCCAGAGAGTGACCCTGAATATGGGTAGCAGCGGTAACCACCTGTGTGAAGCCCAACAAAATCATTAGTTGGAGGACATTTTGACCAAAATGCAAGAGTTCATCGTCGACCCATGCATTGAAGTCCCCCAGGTCCAAACACCTGGAGGGCTCCAACACCAGGTCGACAATGAAGTCTGCAACTTCCTGCAGAAAAACTTTCTCATCACCGGGTGGACGGTAGACGAGTAAGATTCTGCTGCCCACACCTGCTCCCATGATACACTCGAAGGATCTAGGGGCCACCACTGGAACCTCCACAAGACCCAACTTCGATTTAAAACAAATAGCGACCCCCCACCCCTTCGATCCAACCTCGGGCGATGTATTACCGAGTACCCAGCTGGAACAGCTGATTCCAATATGGGACCAGCATTTTCGTCCAGCCAGGTCTCGGTAATGCAAGTCAGGTCAGATGACTCAACAAGATCAGCACTAACTGCTGTCTTGTTTTTTATAGACCTGGAATTGCATAACACCGCCCGGGTTGGATGAAAGGCCCCGGAGGAGTGGGCCACTTGCCCACTCTCAATGGAACCCTTGGATGTGGGAACCAGGTATCGCACTCCCCTATCCTGGACCCATTTCGCCCCAGGGCGTCTCATAGACCCCACGACCCTTATCCACCCACTCTGCTCCCCCCCTCGCAGCAGAGGAACCCCCCTCTGCCTCCGCCATGAGATCCTCAGGGCACGACAATGCAGATATACCTCGGGTTGCGACGGACGAATATCGAAGGGGCGCAGGTCCCTCAGCCTAGAGGGGGAATAGCGCCTGACCACGGAGACTCGATCCCAGCTCATGCTGCTAAATGTTTAAAAAACAAATATTAATCGATCAACAAATTTGATCAATACTATCAATACTACAAGCTTATTTATCTTAGACGGCAGCCCCACTTCCCATTGCTAACACAAAATAAAACAAATTGTCCATTTCCCTTCAGACAAACTCCCCCCCAAAAAAGTCTTAAACAATCTAAATAAATTCTTGCTCCTAAAGCCTAAAATAATTTAAACAACAATCCTTACCCAATAAAACATATAAACTACCCCTTCCCACTATAAGATGACTTTAACCCCAAAAGAAAAAATTAACAACAAAATAATACAAATGATCCCCTCTCACGGGAAGGAAAAAAACACACAAAGAAAATTCTCCCTCTCCCACAGCCCTCTCACAGCCCAGGAGGGGAAAATAACAAACAAATATAAAACAATCCCCTCTCACAGGATAAACAAAAATCAAAAAATAAAATAAAAATATAGGCACCCTGGTTCTTTCACAACTGGGAAACCAAAACAAATAAAATCAAGGAAAAAAGTCATCAAGTGGTAGGAGGAGCAAAAATAATCCAACATAATCCATCTGAGGTAAAACCAAATATTTAGTCAACGACCTAGAGCGGCAATAATTCTGTCAACTTCAGGTAGGTGCTTTTCCAGTATATAGGATCCACAGTCACAGTAAGTCTCCAAAGTGAGCCAAAAAATCTTCAGGGAAAGCCAAAAAACAGGTGCAAACTAAACCAGTGGAGAGTGGGGGCTCCGCTCCCCACACCCCCCGATCAGCCTTATCAAGTCCAATTTTGCCCCCCAGGACCTGCAGCTACAAATACCCCTAGGCCACACCAAAAGGACCGACCCAGGAATAAATTAGGAACCCCCTCACTAAACCCCTGCTCCCTGGGAAGAAGTAAGACAGCTCCCGCTCGGTCCCAGTTGACACCCAAGATTACCCAGGCAGAACTAAGGGGAGGGGGGACTGAGACACCACACAAACAAACCACTTATTTGAGCCCTGTAGAATTGCAAAAAAAAAAAAGGGGTTCTGATCGATGAACCAGGCCCCCCCACTCACAATACTCCAAGTCACCACAGGCCATCCCTTCTGCCAACTTCAACGTTGATTCAGCGAACAGCAATCGCAGACCAATCCTTCTTTATCCATCAAAGGAAGGTATATCCATTTGATCGAAGTAGAGACTAATAGATCCAATAGTCACAACCATAAGCACTAAACATAGCGCCTTAAATTCAATAGCTCAGAAATTGAAAATGTCATTGAGTCAGAGCCAAGTTCACCAAAAAAGAAAGGCAGTCACCATAAAAAATTGATCCCTCAGAATGGGGGATCAATAACCTTGAGAAAACAAGTCCACCCTCCACTTCCAGGCCATAGGCTGACTTCCGAACTAACGAGAGGTGCACCACCTTGTTGGTACCGCCGCCGCTCCAAAAAAGAAACAGCTGATCCCCTGGCCGAACGCCAACGAAAGGGCACCGCAACTCGAGCAAACAAATGACTCAAGTAAATAAATAACCAAATTTCCAGTAAACAAAAAAGCTCCTCTTCTCGGCTATAATGAGTCCATATCCTTGACCGCCAAAAAAGGAGGTGCAGGAAAAACGCTGCTAGGGATCGGAGACCAGGACGCCACAGAAAAAAACAAAAGAAAAAACGAATATTAAAACAACTATATGATAAAATATATACGTTAAAATAAATGTAAACTAAATAAATAAAAACTGAACAACAGAACACAGAACTGGCAACCGGGCAACAGAACACAGAACCGGCAACAGAACACAGAACCGGGGGTTAGTCCAGCGCGACCGCCATCTTACTTTTATAATTGAATCATCTATCTATCTAGGTGTTCAGCCTGTCTACTCTGTGGTTGGAAAGACAGTGTCGCACTTGCAAGGCTCATGCACTCTTTCTTGCCTGGAGCCCATCTACATCACATGTGATTGTGCCACCACTAATAGGTGGAGAGAGTCAACAACACAGTACAGAAACAGTTAAGTCTGGAGAGTACCTGCAGCATGAGCGCACATAGGCCAGGTGGGCACTTATTGTGCAAAAGATGAAATCCAAATTTAAAGCCATTACTGCCACACCATAAGAACAACTTAAGCACAACTACGGGGGGGGGGGCAACTGCATCCCTCTGCCCTACCTAATTGGCACCCCTGCTTAATGGTAGAAATTCATTCTCAGGTGCTAATGCAATGGTTTATACTGTGTTCTGAGGTACTGTATCTCCATGTTTCATGATGTGTTCTGATCACCATGTAGGTTCATGTCCCTCATTTTGAGTGTCCACATCCCTCATTTCAGTTACAAAATGTGAAGTATGGTGCATGCTTCCAAGACCCTACTCAGCACAAATAGTGCTGAGCATGGCCATAGTGTATATGCTCAGTACAGAATGACAAAGGAAAAGTAAGTGAGATGAAACAGTCATGGAGAAACACATTTGTAGCAGTAAATATGCATAAGGGATTTGCATGGTCCAAAACAACAAGCATTTGTCAATGCCGAATGTTTGCTTGCTGGCACTGGCAGTGGTAGTGCAGAAGTTACAGAGCTGCGTAATAGGAATGGCAGTGAAGTATTGAACTGAAGCCAACCCACCACCACCCTGCAGAGTGACAGGCATTGGGGTTGATAGCGTTTGGGTCGTCAGGCATAATGGCCATCATTCACCACACCTCTGCAGAAACTGACAAGTGTCACGTGTTCCTTGGGGTCTTTGGCGTTATGCGCACCCCATTTCATTAGGAAATACAGTGAGATGGGTGCGATATAGGAGAGTGGGGTGAAGTTTGGGGCCGAAGAGTCCAAGGCATACCTCGATGCCTCTCAGTGACTACAGGGTATGGAATGGTATGAGCATCACAGGCAAGAATCCCAAGTCACACCCCTGATTCCTGTCATTCTCTATAGGGTTGGGCGATTTAGTTGAAAAGCCTAATACCTCAGGCATTTGTTGGTATGTTAACTCCAAATTTTCAACATGTTTGTTTTGTGACCCCACCTCATGAACAGGAGGAATATCAGTTTGGTAGCCAAAAGCTGCTTATGCACAGTGACTACGGCATTTAGCACCACAGGTGCAAAAATATTCCGAACAGGATGTAAAAAATGACAGCTGTACTTTTCATGGGAGGTGTAAAATGACTATGTTGCAAATTGTAGTAAAAATATTTAAAAATGGTGAAGTCACTGCAGTACATAGAAACTGTGCAACTGACACCGTTATATAATTAGGTTGGGATTTTATAGCAGATTGTCAACTCAGGCATTTTGGTGCCTCCGATCATGAACAGTGTCACTGTGATTTTCTTTATCTGTGCCGAACAATGATTTCCCACAGCGATTATGCATCTTCTGCACTGAAAGTGTGAAACACACTTCGGCCATGTTGTGAAAATGGCAGCTGTACTGTTCATAAGGAAGTGTTGAAAATGCCACTAGTGAAAATCTGGACTGAAAATATTACAAAGTCATGAACTAACGAGGATGTGTGGAAACTGCACAATGCTCACTTGTGACACAGTTATTTTATGGACTTTTGTCACCAAATTTTCAACATAGCCATTTTAAGACCTCTGCTCATGAACAGTGTAACTGTGATTTTCTTAATCTGTCCTAAACATTGCTTTCGCACACCAACAGCACCATTGTGCACTACATGGGCGGAAACACGTTTTGGGCAGGATGTGAAAAATGACAGCTGTACTGCTCATAAGGAGGTGTGGAAAAATGGCAATGTTGGAAATCTGGAGTGGAAATATTGAAAATTCGGAACCCACGAGCGCATGGAACTATGCAACGCACACTCAGAAACAGTCATTTTTAGGAATTCTGTCACCAAATTTTCAAAATTGCCATTTTAAGATCTCTGTAATGAACAGTGACACTGTGATTTTCTTAATGTGTCCTATACACTGAGTTCAAGACAACCATCGCGCCATTGTGCGCTACATGGACGGAAACATGTTTTGGGTGAGATGTGAAAATGACAGCTGTACTACTCATAAGAAGGTGTGGAAAAATGGCAATGTTGAAAATCTGGAGTGGAAATATTGAAAATTCGCAAACCTATGAGCGTGATAGGAACTGCGCAACGCACACTCGTAAAACAGTCATTTTTGAATTTTTTCACAAATTTCAATATAGCCATTTCAAGATCTCTGCTCATGAACAGTGTCACTGTGATTTTCTTAATTTGTCCTGGTACATTGATTTCACACTGACTGCGCCATTCCTGCTACATGGGCGGAAACGCATTTTGGGTGAGATTGAAAAATGACAGCTGTACTACTCATAAGAAGTGTGGTGAAATGGCAATGTTGAAAATCTGGAGTGAAATATTGAAATTTTGGCGAACTTATGAGCTCATGAACCGCGCACGCACGCCAGTAAACAGTCGTTTTTTGATTCTGGCACCAAATTTTCAACATGGTTTGTTCTTTCATGAATGATGTCACTGTCATGGAGTTCAGCCTGAAGGGTGAGTACCGCAGTCACTGCGCAAAATCACCCTTCGGCCCGACTAACGCCCAATGACAGTGACATCATTCATGAGAAGGGTCCCAAAACCAAATAGAAAATTTGGTGCAAAATTCCCAAAATGGCTGAGATATGCATAAGTTGAAACCCCTATCTAGCCCATTATACAGCTTACCGCATTTCTCAGTTTGCGTCGGCTTTGAAGAGTGCAGACGTGTTCCAGGTCCACTCAAGATCATCGTGCCAGAGTCCGGAGGTAAGTATGGGGTGGGGGTGGGAGGCTGGGTGCGCAGGGTGGGTGTGGGATGTGGAGGGGGTTCGAGACGACCGCTGGACCGCTTTTTTTTGCTACAGGTAAAAAAACAAAGACGTCGCGAATCGCTTGCCACGCCTGGGGTGGGCTCCCAGCGTGGCACAAGGCCTTTGGGGGCATTCAGCTGACGGGATTGGGCACCCCATCGCAAAATGACTGATTGCCACGCTGGGGTGGGCTCCCAGCATGGCATCAACTACCTGGGAGGGGAGACAGATGCAGCTCAGCCGGCGGGGGACTGGGCACCCGTCGGCTATCTGGCGTGGGGCGTGCGCCTGCGGCTGGGGAGCTGCACATGAGCAGCTTCTCATCGCTGCTGCTCACCAAGCGTAGTTCCCCTTTCAATCAGAAATACTGCATTTTGAGCGTGCCGCGACAGCTCCAAAATGCATTGGCGCACAGGCCGCGCCTGCCAGCACACTGCTGCTAAATTGGAGGAGGAGGTGACACACCGAAATCTCCGATGATGGCACTATGTTTCTTGCACATGCGTGCAAGCAAACATAAAAAGGATAGGCTTCACAACACAGAGGCCCCTCTTCATACATCTAGAATGGGGGATGTTGACTGGTTATATCCTGGGCATTTAATTCAGTAAGCAAACAATACTTTACAAATTAATGGTGATTTAATGACAAAAATCAAAAGCCATTAAACAACTTGCAAAAGGATCAGAATTAATGAGTTTACCTAATTTTTATGGGAATTCAAATAAAAATGTATTTAAATAAGTAATTGCTAGTAGTAGTATAAGAAATAGAAACTGATGTGATTTTTTTTAGATGAGATTTGCACCAGGTTAGCTGCTGCACACATGGCAAGCATTCGGCATGTGAACCTGATGTGATGTTTAAATGATGTTCACACCAGCTTAACTGCTGCACTCTTGTTAAGCATGCCACACGCGAACCTGATGCAATTTTTAGAAGATGTTCTCACCAGCTTACCTGCTGTGCACATGTCAAGCTTACAGCATGCAAACCTGATTTGCCTTTTAGACCTGGTTTGCGTATGTTCACTTAATGTATGTGAACCGCATGCAAAAATTGCATAATTATATATGTGGGATGCATTCTGCATGTACACAGCACACCTATATTTCTGTAAGGGATGTATTAGTAGTAGGAAGAATTAGCCACCCTGTGGTGTTGTTAGGCATTACAATCAATCAGCTTTTATTTATATAGCACAGTTCTCACTACGATTCATTGTGCTTTACATTAAAACAGTTAAAACAAACAATACAATATGACAATAAATAATCACTATAAACAATAAAATATTAATCCTGTTCTTGGAAGGCTAAATTAAATATGTTTTCAGCTTCTGCTTAAAGCAATCAGCATTCTGGCTTTCTCATATAAGGTGAGCCAGAGAGTTCCAGAGAGTAAGGTAATCAATAGGCACTGCATTGCCACTGCATTAGCAATGCAGAACTCACTGCACCTGTGATGCTACGGTAAGGTGATCTTAAGTGTAAGACCATTTTTGGCAGCCACTAACAGTTATCTCTACATCAGCATGTCATTACTAGGCGGAGCAATTACTACAGCAAGGCAACTAAGTTTTCCCACAAATGCAGAGCATGCTCACTGCTCCTTCATCAGAGTGTCCTAGGACGCATATCTCTAGGCTACAAAAGCTTTAAAAGTAAGCAGCAGTACTCTGACATCGTGGGCTCCACTTATATCATTCAACCCGCTTTTCCCACAGTGTCATTACTAGACAGAATGCTCATGCACCCCAGCCTCCTACCTATGATTAATGAGGTGTTACACAAGTCCAACCTCATTTGAGATCGCACCACATCTGCTAAGAGGAAAACCCAAGAAGTCCTTCTATTTAAGATGGCACCATGTTTACTATAAGAAAGCTTGATCATCCACCTCCTCCAGGCCCACTGCCAAAGTTATCCAGACACACTTCTTCTGAGGGTCCCCTGAACCAGGAGAATCTTTCTAAGGCCAGCCTAAAGACCAAGAGAATCCTACATTTTTTATTTTCTTTTTTCTCAAAGAGAGTGGTGGAAAATGAAACAAACTGAACAAGGGAGTCTGTGCGTAAACAGTGGCTGGATCCAAGCACATGGGTTTATTAGATGGTACAGGAGGAGAGGAAAAGGGAGGGGAAGGGGAGATAAGTGACCATTGTGGAAGTTCATTCTAGGTGGTTAGTTATGGAAAATGGCAGATGGGATTGGCCACTGGGCCATCTTCTGCTGACAATTGTTCTGTTTCTTTGTTTCTGATGATCAGGAGATGGATCACTGAGTCATGCACAATGATGCAAAGGATACGGACAGACAGGACCCTGCAGAGGAAGCATTGGGCATTGAAGGTGAACTGGAGGATAATGATTCCTCCCTCCAAGCTTGGATAAATATAGTGCCCCCTTTCAACAGGACATAATGACATACTTCCTGAAGCAGGTAACCTTAATACTACAACTCCCTTCCTAGGGTCCTCCACAATTTATGGTGAGACATCCATTTCTGTCCTCTCAACAGATGCTACAGCCTTTGTTCCCTAATCATAATCAAGTGTCTCCTTGATATATCTTGACAATGCGACACTGCAGACAACCTCTGCCACTAGCAAGCATTATCATTTTCTTCGAGCTCTGCTCCAAATTTGGGACTCCATCCTTTGGGTGCTGTATTCTCTAAATGGACTAATATAGCTATTCAGAGAGTCACTGTCAGAAAAGATCTTACTGACAGATATATAAAGGCTGCAATAATGAGAACGTTTTCAACCTGTCCTTGGGCATGAAGTCAGCAGTGGTATTGTATCCTTTTTCAGTCCCCATGACCTCCCATTCTATTGACACGATCATTCCCCCTCCCTCTTAGCAGAACTAACATTCATCCTGGCTTCGCTATGGATCACAATCATTTGAATTTACTGTAGCCAGACAAATCACCTTACCTGTACAAGCATCATAGTCCTGTGATGCCTCTCTAAAACTCCTGCTACAGTGGCACCCAGCATCATGTTTGTATTTTCACTTAACGATATCCAGATACTTATGTCTTAATGGTCTCAGTCAAAACTAGCTATAAAGATTGATGTACTTGGTGCCACTGTTTTCAGTGCTAAAAATATATGTTGTTGTCTGCTAGGTGGTTAAACAGTCAGCAGGTGGCATTACACAGAAACACTGCAGTGCACATGTGTGCCTCCACAAGCCAATTAGTCTGCGAGCTCTAGTGGTTAATTGGCAAATTGCAAGAGGAAGAGCAAGTGGAAAGTGATTGCCTTGACTATTCTTCATGGTTCTTCACTTTTAAGGTGATAAGAACTAGTAGTTACACTTGTAGATCCCCAACTATTTTCCTTTTAAATGTCTACCCGATATTCTGATGTTTTGATTTTGACCTTTTTTCTAAAAGTTATCTAATTTGTTTGCCTTAATTTATAAACACTCTGAATCCATTTCTCCTCAGCAGTTGCCCATCTCAAACAAAATCAGTGGGGAAATCTTTGCAGCATTTTTGTGGCAATTTTGCAGCAGCATAACAGTAATTTCACCAAAGTTCTTCAGGTGGAAGTTAAACTTTTCTCAATCCTATCACATAGGGCTGAAAGAACCAGTTTTAAGTCCAGACCGTTAAAGAATATATTCCGTTTTCTGTAAAATAATTTTATTAAAACTATCTTCAAGTTCAAATAAGGTTTTGATAATTTCAAAACACTGATTTTGGAGTTTAATATACTCACAGAACAGGTATTTATCTGGAAGAAATACTAGAGGTGATTGCAAAAAAAAAAGGAACCCAGAAAAAGTGCTAGCAGTGGAACAGGGACCCTGTGAGTCAGATCTGTATTAAGTGGACATTCTCACAGTGCTGTAATACAAGTGGTACTAACTAGATGGATGACACTAATTATATTTACTGCTGTACCGCTCCAAGTAGGTTTTGACTCTGTTCCATTTGCTAACAGTAGCTTATTTTGGTAAATGGTAGTGAAAACTGTTTGTTGTACTTTAAAATAAATGGTTCTGAAGGTACTGATAAGGCTCTGATAACTCTCAGAACTTTTCATGGCTTATCAAAACCTTTTAGAACTTCAGAATATTTTGTGGTCCTCCCATCCCTTCAGTCATACATGTTTCAGTACCATTGTATGTACTGGACAATAGGAATGTTCTGGAATTCAAATTGTCCTCATGGCTAATCCCTCTAACCAGCATCTAATTGTAACAAACTGGCCTGGTGGTGCTGAAGGCTGAGGCACTGAATGCCACACTACACACTATGCTGGTGACAGGGGTTCAGGAATGGACTCTGGTAGCCAGGGGTCAGCAGCAGGAGGAGATGATTGACTATCTGGAGGACTGCTGTCCTCTCCTGGGGTGGGACAGTGGGGACACATCGCTCTGCGGTGTCTCCTGGTGGAGACCAGGAGTACCACAAGGGAGTGTGCTGCTTCGGGGATGAGGTGCCAGTGGACAATAGCGGAGGTACATCCTTCATGCAGACATCATTGCACATGTGGTGTCTTAGGAGAAAACAAGGACGAAAAACACCAGCTGGTGGGGAGGTGATGATAGATGCTTCAGGGGCAATCACACATGCCCAATGCTGGCCCCAACCCCAACTCGACTCTCTGTCTGCTTCCATACGGAGTCCACAGGAGAGGGGGCACACAAAACCCAATTCCTTAGTAAGGAGGGGGTTGTGGAGGATGGTAGAGGTGTGGCTGAGTGGGCCCCGCCAGAAAGATGCTCCGTCACCAGTGACATGAGGAAAATAAAATTGAAAAAAAAAATTGTAACAAGCCATCTGAAGAAGTATATTCCCAGTGTTCTTCCAAGAATTCCTTCACAGTTTTTCAAAATCTTTTACTTAGGTTCAAAAATGTTCATCTTTTTCAATAAAGCATCAATGCAGAAACAAAATTACCAGAGCCTTTAGTACTTACTGTAGGGTCAAATGAACCGGAGGAGCTAACTTCAAGATATGCCGATGATGGAAGTATGTTCTTAGCTTGGTCTTTTCTTTGTCAGACAGCAGCTGCAGTAAGAAGTCTTCATCCGACATTGGTTGCTGTAACTGGTCATCTCGTATTAGGAAGCACAGGCAGTCTGGGAGATAGTCTATGAGGGACTCGGTCTCTCCTCCCTCTCTTCTTGTTAGCTGTACATGCTGTGCTATGTCTGTCATGTGTCTGATTTAAGAGGTTAAGGGACACTTTTTAAGTTCAGTACAGCACACAGTAGGATTGGTTTCTTAGGTGAGTGACAGCTAAGAAAATCTGGGCTGCTCGGTGTTGGAACATGTATTGGGGGACATTGTAAACTGTGTCAGTTTCTCAACCCTTGCTTGAAAATTAATTATAAATCACTAATGTGATTTTAGCCAGTCAGCATGCAGAGCCACTGTACATCTTATTCAGCATATAGTGTGGTCTCATGTGGGAGCATTGGGGTGAATGCTCCATTTCAGCTCTAGGATGTAGGACAGCATAAGTAAATCAAAAACAAAAGCTCTAAACCTATAATAAATCACTCCAGCTAAACTTGAATGCTTTATTATAAGTTAATAGGGCAACTAAGTGGTGCTTCTTATGGTATAAGTGACACTTCTCATGATGTTTGGGCAGACAGAAGAGCTTAGCTTCACTTCGTGGTCCTCTCACTCAAAACCTTATGTTTGGTGTCTCTTATACCATAAGAGACATGCCTCAGAGGCCATATTAACCTATAGCAAATATTTCCAGTTCACACCCACCCAGACTGGTGTATTGGAATTTGTCAGTCAAAACTGGAACTTTTAGGAATATGTTACACTGTATGTGGTGTTACACGAGGTCTCTGCACCCTTATTGGTACCCACAGAGGTACACCGTAGACAGCTAGTACTTAGGTATATGATATACTAACATTTAGGACAAAGGGCATCTACCATATAAGAGTAGATGTCAGGATGTGTGTATATTATTGTTATACACTTTACTTTCTAATATATATACATTTTCTATGTATTTCTTGTTTACGAGATGTTAGGACATCTGTGTCCTTGTAATGATTATGATATGTAAGTCAGCATTGCCATCTTCTGATGATTTGTGTTATTACATGGCCATGTACAACTATATGTACACTGTACTCTTCTGTTTCACAAAGTGATGACTACTACAAAATTGTATAATGTTATTTTGGACCGTGGAGCCACATCTAATTTAGCCAATAGGGCTCATCTCTGTAACTAGAAATGTTTCTATCTTACAGTAACCATAGTAATTATCATAGGTATATAATGTGAGACACTGAGTCTTATACCTCGGAGACCCGAAGAGACATGAAGGAACCTCAAGGTATAGGGAATGCTTAGCATTGGCTCCTGGTTTGTATTGGTAAAAACTGCTTAGGGTAACTGTGATTTATCCCTTTGGTAGTAATAAACAAGTTTATTACTCTTATGCAATGTGTCTGTGATTTCTTACATTCACAATATTGCCAAGAACTTGAGAGTGAGGTTTAGACCTCCTGACAATTGACGACTGCGAGCAGGAAATATTTGGCATTTGTGAACCTTCACTTGTTGCTTAAAATGTTTCCCTTCCTAACGGGGAATGTAGGTGTGCATTCCCGCATCACTGCTCCTGTTTCCTGACCACTTTGTAGTCACTTGCAATGTCTGGCTGTCTTTCTGGGTGTGGTCGATGCCGACTCGACCCACTCCGTAACAGTTTTGAATTGCAAGCCTACAGAGTTACAGTAGCCTGACTGTGTGTAAAGTGCTCCTGCTGTGGATCAATACACAGCACAGTGCCTTTTTCACAGTTTGATTTTTCATTCCCTCCCACACAATGGCCACCATATCAAATATCTGCACAGAACTGAGACTCGATGTCTCAAACTTCCTTGCCTCCCATGGAGGATGGACTGACTTTGTATGGGACACAAGTTACTCCAACAACCTTATACTGGGGATTTCAACTCAGTACTCTGAGATGAGACAAACAGCCAGTAAGCGTCATGCCAAAGGGTTGTTGGCCGCGGCTCTCTATGCTGCTTTGGAAGCCTCCGAAGCGAGGTTTTGAACCCTTGACCTGCAAATTTCATCTCTTAAGCAAAAGATGGGTTTACAGGAAACAGAATGTGTTAGGCTGCAGCAGAATTTGGAGTCTGAACTTCAAACACTGCGCAATGAAAAGGATTCACTTTTGCATCATTCTGCTCAGGCTGATGAACTGGAACTTTGTATGTTGAAGCAGGAGTGTGAAAGTTTGAGACAGGATAAGGGGCAGGTGTTGAATATGAATGACTTGTTAAGTAGAGAGAATGAGAAGTTGAATGAGGCTATGGGAGAGCTACAGGATGAGATAAACCAGGTACGTAATGACTTAGAAGTGGCTACTAGGGACAATCACGAATTGAGCGCTGCGTATAGAGTGTTGCAGAAACAAATGCAAGATGAGGTTGATGTGAATGTTGAAAATGTGAGTCATGCAGAATGTGACTCTAAGACGGTGAAACTGCGCCATCAGCGAGAGGTTCTGGCTGGACATGTTAAGGCGGTGGGAGGTGTAGCCCCTGCCTTAACCACGTCATCTGAAGGGGAGGTCTCAGATGATGACGGTTCTCAGTATAATGTCCAGTTACATCACTACTATGGCCGAGAAACCCCACCCAGCCATCCACAACGTGGCGTGTCCCCACTCCACCCACACCTTGTCATACGTCATCGACGTCATGATGCACATCATGGGAGATGCCAACATGGCAGCCCCCATGATGAGGGGGAGCAGGCCCAAGCCTGGTCCTGACGGCACCACCAGTGGCTGTTATTAATGTGGAAGACAGGCAGGAGACAGAAACGATGATTGAGCATGCAATAGGTAACATACCTATCCCTGAGAGAAATAAGTGGGCCCTAAAAACCCATATTAGACAGCTTCTGCAAGAGACTGGTACTCAGGAAGGCATGGTTCATACCGCAGCTGAGGCCGCAGCCCAGGATGGCACCTGAGGCAACCTACCCCAGCCTGATCAGCCCAATAATCCCCTACAAATGGTCTACTCTGTTCAGCAAATAGCTGACAGTATTGGTCGGATGAGCCCGTCTGACAACCTCAGCTGTCACTTGGAGAAGGTGCGTTCCAAATGTGAGATGCTTAGCCTCACTGCAGACTATCAGGTCCAAATACTACGCCAGACCATCGAGCCTGGATTGTGGGCTAAACTCCCTGATGCCATCCACCAGGCTGGCAACACCACCTTTGATGAGGTTGCAGCTGAACTCATTTCTGCACACAGCCCAGGTGTAGTAGCAGTGATGCTTGCATACCCTGTAAAACAGAATGCAAAAGAAAGTCCAGCGACTTACCACCACTGACTCTGGATGGCCTACCGAGCAGGAAAACAACTTGCACAAGAAGCTGCAGATCTGGATCTTATTGAATATAAGGCCCTGTCCACACTGCAGCCCAAAAAACCTTCTGTAATGTTACAGAGGGTGTAAACCACATCGGTAACACCGTGCATTTACACTGGTAACGTTACAGGAGGCGTTTTCATAACCATTGTGGAAATCACCTATGAGGTGGTTTCCACAACGTTTATGAAACCGGTCCTGCCCTGGGACCATTACCGGTGGTAGTGTGGACTGCTGGTAATGGTCTCCTGCAGGGCACAAAGCGCAGCATGAGCTGCATTGTGGGATCGGGCACCACTGTAACGGTCGCCCAGATCCCGATGTGTGGACTGGCGCTGCCGGTCCCGTAACGGACACCGCTGAGGTGTGGACGCACTGCACCGCTCCGCGGCCATAACGGATTGCATCCGTTACGGGGCACAAGCGGTGTAGTGTGGATGGGGCCCTAAGACTTTGTTCCTTAGGAACATAATTCCTGCAGCGAGAGAAAAGGTAGAGCCAACCACCTATCCCACCACAGAAAGGCTTGCCGACATCCTTCGGAAAACTGAGAGAGTTTATCAACTCTACATCTGTGATCTGGGCTCCAGTTCCAAGAAAGTAGCCACCATGGAGCCTACCCAAGAGGCCACAATGCACTACATGGTGGAAGGGCAGGCACAGCACAAACAGCCCCTCCCCGCGGACAACCAGCACCCTCAGCAGGCCCAACAACAACAACAGCAGCAACAGCAGCAATTGGGGTGGGAACCAGAACTATCACAAAAATAAGAAGCACCATAAGAATCATAAGGGTAAACAACAGCAAAGACCAGGCCCTTCTTATAGTGAGATAGCCGAAGAGAATCAGAAGTTTAGAGAACTCCTGGGGAAAGTGCGCTCTGTAGCAGATGCTGTTCCTGCTCAGCCCCTTGCAGCCATACAACCAGAAACCCAGGCCACAGTGGGCCATGGTCATACCAGAAGTTCAGGCTCTCAGGCCCATACAGACGTGAACCCAGAAGCATCTCCCTATATAGCATCAGTGCAGCATGCTGACATGGTTCAAACAAGCCAGGCCCAACCTCTCAATGTTCCCTCCAGTACTGATTGACAATTACAGGCCCCAGTCCAGATTGTAAACAAGCTGGTCTTGGATACAAACAGAAGGCCATGCACAGGGGCCGAGGTCGGGGCCGCCTACTTACAGTGTTATTGGATACAGGCACGGCTGTGTCTGTATTACATGAAGACCACCCAGACACATCTCCTTGGTCCACCAGGCAGAGGACCAACATGTCAGAAGTAGATGGTACTAGGTTACCTTCATACAGCTCTCTCTCACTACCTGTACAGTTGGGACGCCTGAAGGCCTTACATACCTTCCAACTGATGGTATTGCATGATCATCCTAGCATCATTGGAATTGATTTTCTAGCACCACACGGCTGTGTGGTAGAACTAGCCAACATGCTACTGATACAAATTCAGGGCCAATATCATACTATTTTGATCCCTTACTCACACATTGTGGCAACAATATCTGCTAACAACAAAGATTATGACGTCATAGATTTGTTCAAGAACCATGAGCTTTTTCCGAAGCTCCTTCCCATTTTGCAAAGGCATTTGGAAGCATTTGCTACCAACAAGCATGAATGTGGCAGAATGCACATTGTCATCTAAGTGCCAGGCCCGGCACATGCGAGGCAAAGGCAATATCCTTTCCCATCTGAGGCCTTGCCTTCTCTCAGAGAAACAATGAAATCACTCCTCAACCAAGGGGTAATCAGAACATGTGTTCTACTGCCAAATGCCCAGTGTGGCCTGTGAAAAAACCCACAGGTGCCTGGAGACTTACTATTGACTACAGGAAACTGAACCAGGTCATTCCCAGTTGTGCTCCAACTTTAGCATCCGCACCTGATGTGCTACGTCTTTTGACCCCTGACCTAAAATGGTTCAGTGCCCTGGATATTTCCAATGGTTTTGTTCTCTGCCATTGGCCCCCAAGACTCAATATAAGTTCGCTTTCATCTTTGAAGGTAGACAGTGCACGTGGACCTGCTTACCACAGGGATTCCATAATAGCCCGTCCCTGTTCCATCTTCACATGATGGATACCTTTGAGGGTTTCTCTGCTCCCCAGTGTCTTTTGCAGTATGTGGATGACCTGCTGTTGGCAATGGCCACACAGGAACCACGCTTGGATCTCTTGGATGAACTACTGACTCTCATCCAGAGAGCAGTCCTCAAATGCAATCCAGCAAAAGCACAACTATGTCAGAAAGAGGTACTCTTTCTGGGTCTAAAAATAACTGACCAAGACCGTAGCCCTACCTGGAAGAAGATACAAGGATTGCAAGACTTGCCATTGCCTACCAGCATGGCAACTCTTAGAAGGTTTCTAGGTATGGTGAACTATTCTAGAGATTTTATTTGTGATTTTGCTCAGAAGGCTGCTCCTCTGTATGAGCTATTAAAAAAGGACATTCCCTGGACTTGGGGTCCCATACACACCCAGGCTGTGACATCACTGAAGCAGGCCTTGGTCTCAGCTCCAGCTCTGGTCAACCCCAATCCAACATTGCCATTCCATCTGGAGTGTGCCACCTCTGACATTGCCATGTCAGCAGTGTTGGCCCAGAAGGTTCATGGTACTGTGAGACCCATTGCATATGCATTGACTCTGGTGGAACAGAAGTACAGCCTTTGTGAAAGGAACCTTCTGGCTACCTACTGGGCTGTCAAGCACTTTCTGTATATCATTGGGTACTCTCCACTGATCATTAACACAAACCACACCCCAACTACCTTTCTGCTATCAGATAGAGTGAAGGATGGGTCAGTCTCTAACACCAGACTGACACACTGGTCACTCTTACTCCAGGATAGAGACATACAGGTACACACAACAAAAATTCCATCCATGCTGGCACATGGACTCCTTTTTCAAGGAGAACCCCATGACTGTACACTGCAACTACCTGATCTTCCGGATCCAGGTCCTTTCCTCCCTGCCATGTCATAAATACTTGAGAGCACCTCTTTGTGTTGTATTTTCACAGACGGTTCAGCTTCCTACTATCAGAGAGAACAAATTGCAGGGAATGGTATATTGGTGATTTACCCCTGTAGTAACACTGTTAAAATCTCTAAGCGTTGCAGTGTGGCATCCTCACAGTATGCCGAGATGGCAGCGATGGCCTGTGCCCTCGAGTTCATCCAGCATGGAACCGTGGATACCATCATCTTTACAGACTCTAACTGGGTTTGTTGTTCTCTTACAGAATTCCTTCCTTTCTGGCAGAGGAACTCCTCCTCTCATCTGATGGCAGTCCAGTGAAACACAAAGAACTGGTAATATACATACATTCACTGGCAAAAAGGTTTGCACACAAACTCTATGTACATAAAGTTAAAGCTCACTCCATCCATGACCCCTCCCATGCCTTTAATGACACAGCGGACACCCTTGCCAAGGAAGGGGCCCAAGGGGGGGACACTTGGCTGATGGACCATCCAGAGGCCAATGCGGCTGTACACATTGCAGCAGTCAGGAAGAAACCTGAACCCTTCACCCCCTTGGACCTCTCAGCAGCCCAACATCTTGACACTGAACTCAAAGAAGTGTTCAGATTCCTTGACAAAGGTACCGAAGAAAAACGTCCCATACACAATCCCTACTGAAGGCATGAAGGTAAGTTACACTTATCCCCAGATGACAAGCTCATCTGGTACCAAACAGATTATTCCACCACCAAGTTGTGGGTGGTCCCCAGGTACCTTAGGTCTGAATTCTTGCACCAAGTGCATGATACCCCCACTTGTGGGCACCAGGGAGTGGAGAACACCCTCCAGAGGCTCAAGACCACTGCCTGGTGGCCTGGTGTCACCAAAGATGTTAAACAGTACATAGACAACTGCCTTGTTTGTGCACAAAACAATCCCATCCCCACCAAATGAAATGCCAAACTCCTACCACAAAGACACTCTGACCCCTGGCATACCATACAGATCGATTTTATTGGTCCTCTGACCAATACCAGCAGAAACAACAAGTATGCTCTTGTGGTAACTGATCTTTTCTCTAAGTGGGTTGAAGCTTTCCCCACTAAGACATGCACTGGTAAAACCACTGCCAAAATCCTGGTGGAACAAATTTTCTCCAGGTGGGGCCTACCTCTTAAGGTAGACTCCAACAAAGGAACTAGTTTTACAGGTGAGTTAATGAAAGAATCCCTTGAGCTCCTTGGAGTTCAGCAGAATTTCCACATACCTTACCACCCTCAATCTTCAGGTCAAGTAGAAAGAGCCAACAGACGGATTAAGCAAATGCTTTCCAAATTCTTTAAGGACAATCCCAAAACCAGGGATTCCCTGTTGCCGTTACTCCTTATGTCAATCAGGGGAACACCCTCATCCACCACCCAGTTGACACCCTTTGAGGTGATTACTGGAAGACAGATGAGATTACCTGAACACCTATTGTTTGACCTGCACACCCCCACTGTAGAACGAGTGTCTGTAGACCAATATGTGAAAAAACTGAGAAAAGACCTCATACATACACACTTGTATGCTGCCAATTGCATGGGCAAGGCCCAGCAACAGTCTAAGATACAGTTAAACAAACATGCACAAGAAGTGGATTGGCAGGTTGGAGATCAGGTAATGGTCCTCTGATTTGCACATCCCACACACTCCTTCTCCAACAAGTGGGAAAGCCCTTACCCCATTGTCAACAAGCTCAGTCTGGCAGTCTATCACGTTAGACTCCTGTACAACAATAAACTGACTGACAAATGGTTACATGCAAACCAATTCAAACTGTATAAATGAGCATAATTACTTTTCCTCACCCCACTGGGTGGAATAGTACTAACCTACTAATGTTTGATTTTCCTTTTCAGATATACTGACAAGATGGCTATCTTGTTCCATTTTTTCCTCATCTCAGGAGTTATCCCCTGCATCCAAGGCACGGTACCAAACCTCCTACCTCACCTTGATAATCTAGCATCTGCTTCAGAGGGAGTATCCATCAAAATACCAGATAGTTTCATTACTGTCCAGGAAGGTTTTGATGCTTGCCTCACTGCCTCGGTTGTTGCTCCTGATAAATTTACCCTACAAATTGAGTGGCAAACCACATCGCAAGGACAAATTCTCCCTGTGGCCAAACTCTCCAAGGGAACTTTTCAGGGTTGTCCCAATGCTAAATTATCCCCAAATGGTTCTCTATCCTTGCTACAAACTGCTCTTAGACATTCTGGCTTATACAACATTACTGCTTTGATTGATCCCTCATATTGAATTCTTTGTCTAAGGACTCTGCTCGAAAATTATGTGCTGTACACAACATGGCCTCTGCTGCCGTGTTCCTTTCTGTGTTGCCACCCACTGACAAACAGCTTTTGTAGTATCCAAAGCACACCCCTGGTCCCCACGTGGTCTAACCGCCACTGCTCTACAAGGTACACTGATTAACTATTTACAATTTATGCATATCCCTGTTTGTTCAATTTAACTTACTGGAATATGAAAGAATTTAGTATGTGTCATAATACTAACACTTCAGCATTTTGCAGTACTTTAGTGCTTGATAGTTTAGCTGCATTTCAGATTCGTACTCAAGAGCCTATTGCCGGGGTACATACCACCGAGCATAGGGGCAACTTCAGGACAAAACCCAATCCTGATGATCAAAGTCACAAACGTACTACATGTGAACTTGACAGTTCTGATGTCACTGGTGCAACAGGCACTGTCACAGGTCTCTTTGGTACAGCTATGTCTATCTGGAACAAAGCAGACATTGCTGCTATCAAATCTCATTCAGCTAAATTCCAAACTGGTTTGGTGAATAAAATAATACCCTCATTATTGCATGGTGTGGATGGCCTTAGTCAGGAAGAAAGCTACACTGTTTACAATATGCATGACATCGCTAAGGCATTTACATACTCTAATGAAAAGATTAACGCACTCATTGCACAGAATAACAAAGAAGCAGATAAACAATACATTGCCCCTGAGATTTTATGCTCAGCCTACGGCTCATACATTATCACTACCATCAACAATCTCTTCCGTGATCTAGAATCTGGAAGAATCGCTGATATCATACATGACAGACATATTTCTAAATGGTATTGTCCATGGTGTAAAACCCCTGGCTGTATTGCTACGTGTATGAGACAGTCTCTGACCATTCCTCTTTCTACAGCTAGGAATTTAGGTTTTGTGACCAGACACCCTAACACTGGTCCTTGTTTTACTTCTAAGAAAGGTTCTATTCAAGATACAATGTTTGTTTCTTTTACTGTGTCTTTACCATGATTTGATCCCACTATAGCTTTATTCGACAAGCTCACTTCTGTACATTCCATCGGACACCTCGATGACGATATCTACAGAGAACGCCTGGACTTACCTCCTCTCTTTGTCTTCCATCCTTTCCTGGACACCTAGGTCACTCTGCACACAGACTGCTGTGTGAAGAAGCAATATATCTACTTGTGTCGATGTGATGTATTTGATGGTATTAAACCCGTATGTGGTTATTCTCCTGACAGTATTGATTGGTCCTTTTCCATTGCCAATGACATCGGCACGAATGACACAGACTTTTCAGACTCAACATTGGCTCCAGATAAACTTTACCAGTCTTATCGAGAAGAGGTTCTTTGCCTGTCAACACAGATTTCCAAGACAACCTACAACTGTCCAGTACAGTTGCAAAAATGGAGACTTCCCACTGTAAAAATGCAGTATAATTCCGATAGGGAGTACTGTGTGGTAACTAATTATAAAACTTATACATGCGGAACTGAGACACGTGTCATTGATTCTCCCAATTTCTGTTTTGTCACCGATCAAAAGTCTGTCATTGGACATACCATTATTACCCCCCGTCCCCCTTATGGATGCCGACATCATTGATGGTAACCCTGATTATCTGCTCACCCTTTCTGAGTATTTACCATTTTTTAATGTACACATAAATCCACTGTCACTGACATTAAAATCACTTTTAGACAGAAAAGACACTCACCTCATCCACATCAGCAATAATATTACCAAAGCAGATCAAGCTCTTCTTGCACTCATTAATGATGGTGATATGAATGATGCATTAACTAACACTTGGTTAGAGAATACCTTTAAAGGTTTTGTTATTATACAAACATTTTTGATATTTTTCTTGGTTATTATGCTATGCTGCCTATGGCGCACACTGCGCCAACACTGTGAGCAGCTGGAGTTCCTTTACAAAGCTCACACGTCGGGTTTGTAAATGGCCCTGCTCTCCGACCTTTCCCTAGTTTTACCTGTGTTGCCCTTGGAGGCAACGGGGGTGGAATGTTACACAAGGTCCCTGCACCCTTATTGGTACCCCAGAGGTACACTGTAGACAGCTAGTACTTAGGTATATGTTATACTAACATATAGGACAATGGGCATCTACCATATAAGAGTAGATGTCAGGATGTGTGCATATTATTGTTATACACTTTACTTTCTAAGATATATATATATATATATATATATATATATATATTTTCTATGTATTTCTTGTTTACAAGATGTTAGGACATCTGTGTCCTTGTAATGATTATGATATATAAGCCGGCAATGCCATCTTCTGATGATTTGTGTTATTACACGGCCATGTACAACTGTATGTACACTGTACTCTTTTGTCTCGCAAAGTGATGACTACTACAAAATTGTATAATGTTATCTTGGACCATGGAGCCACATCTAATTTAGCCAATAGGGCTCATCTCTGTAACTAGAAATGTTCTATCTTACAGTAACCATAGTAATTATCATAGGTATATAATGTAAGACACTGAGTCTTATACCTCAGAGACCCCAAGAGACATGAAGGAACCTCAAGGTATAGGTAATGCTTAGCATTGGCTCCCAGTTCGTATTGGTAAGAACTGCTTAGGGCAACTGTGATTTATCCCTTCGGTAGTAATAAACAAGTGTATTACTCTTATGCAATGTGCCTGTAACTTCTTACATTCCCAATATTGCCAAGAAACTGAGAGTGAGATTTAGACCTCCTGACAGTGGTGTTCAGGTGCTTAGGACATGTAGAGTTTTCCTAGTCAATATGGAAGTGTTTAGACACAATATGGCTACCTCCATCGATGATATACAACTAAGTGGTCACCTTCATCACTATCCTTTGGCTTGAACTCCTCCAGCAATTATCCCCACCATCCCCAGAACTGACCTTTAATATGAGGTTCTCCCTCCCTCCTTCCACATCTTCAGTGAAGGCATCCATTTTGCATTTCAAGAGCTAACTCCAAAGAGACACCACTCCTACTGAGGCAAGAGGAGAGTTCCTTGACATTCAATACTCAGTGATCAGGATTCGATGAGTATCTGTTTCTAATCTTCATTTTAAAATGCACAACTTCAAGAAGTTTAAAGACAATTTTCTCAATTTGTCAGTAAAACAGGCAGGTCCTCAATTAGAAGTAGATCTTTTTCAAGTTCTGCCACCCCAAAACAACTTCTCTGCTTTCCTAAACATGATGTGTGAATATAAATCATATACTCCTCCCCACCTTCCATGGATCTTCGAACTGCCAAATATGGTCTGCCCATCAACACATTGACCTTTGGCTGCCCAATCAGTGCAGTGGCCATGTTGCTACAGTTGCGACCAATGATTTGAGCTCACACCCCAAACCTAAAGCATTGATTGCCCAACAGGAGAAATATTGAGTGTCCCTTAGGCTAGGGATGGTGGCTTGTACCCATTATGCTATTGCCAGATGAGTTACCATATGTGTCAATACAGCTGAAGAGCCTTGTGCAGTAGTAGGATTCCATCTGGCTATACATATACACGCTTCAGAGTGTGGTTCCCCCTACAGCAATTGCCACTGGCATCCTTGTTGATGGGAAAGAAACAAGAAACAAGCCTCCAAGTACTGATTCCATCTCCAGCCTCCAAACCCCACTGGCCACAATAGTGATGAATCCTGTTCAGGAGGCGGAGGGAGGCCTCCAAGTGCTGCAACATGTGGAGGAGGGGTAAAGGAATGGTTTACACCATGTGGCTTTTGACTGGGGACAGGGTTGCTTGGTCAGGAAGCAACTTACAGAAGTCTGGATGTCGTGCCTGGGAAAAGAGGATAAAGAGAGAAAGAAAAAATAATCTAGACCTCCACAAGATAAAATCCTTTCAACCATTTTAGGTTAGGCCTACTGTATTTGGGTACTGGGTGAAAACATCTCAGACACAATATCAGCTAGCCGCTCCACTGAACGAACTGGATGAGCATGTACCTATATGCCCATGCAGTTCATTCAGTGGAGCAGCCAACCATGGTGGTGTGTGGAGGCTGTGCTGGCTGTCTGCCTGCTGCCGGGTATGTTGGGGTGTGGGGTGGGCAGCTTCCTGCTGGGGTGGTGTAGGGAGGGGTCCATTAGACACCAGGGAAATAGTCTACCGCATCATGGAGAGTTGGGGGGGACTGGCCAACACATTGTGGCTGGCTGCAGTTATGGTGCCTGGGGCACCATTCGGTGGGCTGGGGTCTCGGTCAGCACCTTGCCAATTCATGCTGTGCACTGCCCATGGGATTTGGGTGGGTGATAGCGTTCCATGCCAACATTGTCGTCAGCGATGTGTAGCCTACTTTAATTTGTGTTGGCGATATTGTGTCCACGATGTTTTCACCCGGTACCCTGTATTTGTGCTGTTAAACACTTTTTTCAGGAGTGCTGCATAGTACGTTTTACATATTTTCTATAAGGTAAAGTTGGAGATACTCAATGTGCTAAGTCTAGGGAAGTCAAGGCTCAAAGGAGACAAGATAACAGCATTCTGAATACTTAAAGGAACTGAATGGGTGGAGAACAGACAAATGTTTGAGTCAGGCCAGCCCGTCAGTGCAGCGGTAACACTACCACTCACGATGCCCGAAGCCTGGGTTCAAAAATGAGCCCAAGTTGTCAGGAAATGGCTGGAGTAAGGAAGATTAAGTATCCCTGGAAAAAATTGATGTCTGGATGAGAGGGCTATCAGAAGGCTGCTCATGGCTCTGCAAGGTGCGGGGGGATAGTTGCAATACAGGCAGCCTAAAAGCTCTGCATTGCCTTGGTTATTAAAAATACTCATGATGTGTGGATACCAGAGGTTTAAAGAGAAAGAGTTGGATGCTAGAAGCACCTTGGAAGCTATATGCCTCTTGCCGTTCTCATGTTCTCCTCGAAACAACTTCAGCACATAAAAAGTGATGTTGGCACTGATTAAGCAGAAATGACCAATGGGAGAATCGCAGGAAATGTTAGGTAGCTGATGTGGCTCTGACTGATCCCAATGTTTAGTATTTCTGCCACATGAAAGTATATGATAAAGATGTAACTAAAATATCTTGCATATAGGTTCATATGATAAGTTCAGGTCCACAAGCTTCAAGAGCCATATATTGAACCTGCCACTACTTAGTGTTTAAATTCCCATTTTTTATTTCTCATATGTTTATCCAAAAGGTGTTTTAAGGCTGCTATACTGCTGGCTCTCATCACCTCTGCAGGGAGTCCATTCCAGACTTTCACCACTCTCTGGTTAAACCATTTTCCTCTCCTGGTGGTATAATACATATCACCTTTTAGCTGTTTTTTGTGAACCCTAGAACACATTCTGAGCCCTTCTTTCCAATTCAGCCCAGCAGCTTCACTTAACATACCATCACTCACTGATCTGTATACGTAACAAAGATCCCCCCTTATTTTACTATACGACATTTAGTATAGACCCAACTCTTCCATCCTGGAGCCATACTCTTCTTTGTTTACCAACCATATTCTTTTGGTAAACCTTTATTGTACCCGCTCTACCCTTTTACTCACTCCTGCACTTTGTGCTGTACTAAAAGGTGCTCCATATTCTAATACAGGTCTCACGAGGGATCTGTACAGGGGCACAAGGACCTCACTCTTTCGACTCTTAATATGACATAGCAGGTTACCAATGGTCTTATTGGCCCATTTTACACAATCAATATTGTGTTTATCAAAGCTTAAGGTACTTGATATGACTACCCTCAAATCCTTCTCATTATCAGTAACAGTAAGTAGCTCATTGTTCAATATGTATTGGGCTTTGACATTGTTCTGTCCAAAGTGCATAACTTTGCATTTTTTGATGTTAAATTCCAATTTATGCTCAACTCCCCAATCCCCCATACAATTTATCTGAGCCTGCAGTTTCTTTATGGCTATACTAGGCAAAAGACAAGCATTTGTCAATGCCGAATGTTGATTGCGTTGGTCTGTTGAGCTCGCTCAGTGGCCCTCTGACACTGGCTCAGTCTGTTTGTCCCGATGCTGCAGACTGCTCTTTTGTAGTGGGCTGCTGCCTGCGGTGGCACCTTGTTCTGCTGAAGAAGAAATACGCAGCTGTCCCGACAGAGTGCCATTGAGGTGGCTCACTCCCCCTCTCTGACTCGCTCATTCTGTTTCTCCTGGCGCTGCAGGCTGCCCTTTTGTACTGGGCTCCTGCCTATGTTGGTGGCTTTTTCTACCCACAAAGAAATCCACAGCTGTCCCAACAGAGCTCCGTTGAGGCCGCTCACTCTGCCTGTCTCACTCACTCCGTCTAGTTCTCCTGGCACTGCAGGCTGCCCTTTTGTACTGGGCTCCTGTCTCTGTTGGTGCCTTTTTCTGCCCACAAAAAAATGTGCAGCAGTCCCGACAAAGCTCCATTGAGCTCACTCACTCCCCTTCTCTCACTCGCTCATTCTGTTCTGCCAGCGCTGCAGGATGCCCTTTTCTACTGGGCTCCTGCCTGTGTTGCTGCCTTCTTATGCCCACAAAGAAATTTGCAGGAGTTACAATACAGCTCTGTTGAGCTTACTCACTCGCTCATTCTGGTTTTTCTGCCACTGCAGGCTGCCCTTTTGTGCTGGGCCCCTGCATGCATTGCTGCCTTTTTCTGCCCACAAACAAATCTGCAGCAGTCCCAACAAAGCCCCGTTGAGCTCACTGACTCCCCCTCCCTCACTCGCTCATTCTGTGTCTCCTGGTGCTGAAGGCTGCCCTTTTGTACTGGGCTCCTGCCTGTACTGGCGGCTTTTTCTGGCCAGAAAGAAATCTGAAGCAGTCCCAACACAGCTCCACTGAGCTCGCTCACTCACCTTCTGTCACTCTCACATTCCGTGTCTGCCGGAGCTGCAAGCTGGCCATTTGTACTGGGCTCCTGTCTGTGTTGCTGCATTTTCTGCCCACAAAGAAATCTGCAGCAGTCACACAAGAGCACCACTGAGCTCGCTCCCTACTGCTCTGTCACTCTCTCATTCTGTTTCTCTTGGCACCTCAGACTGCACTTTTGTATGGGGCTCCTGGCTGCTTTGGCACCTTTGTCTGTCCACAAAGAAATCCGCAGCTGTCCCAACAGAGCTCCGTTGAGGTCGCTCAGTCTCCCTCTCTCATCGCTCATTCTGTTTGTCCTGGCGCTGCAAGCTGTCCTCTTGTACAGGGCTCCTGCCTGCAATGGTGCCTTTTTCTGCCCACAAAGAAATCCCAGAAGTCCTGATAGAGCTCCGGTGAGCTAACTAAGTCCCCTTGTCTCACTCGCTCATACTGTTTCTCCCACCGCTGCAGGCTGGCCTGTTGTACTGGGCCCCTGCCTGTATTGACGCCTTTTTCTGCCCACAAACAAATCCGCAGCAGTCCTGACAGCGCTTCGGTGAGTTTGCTCACTTCCCCTCCCTCACTCGCTCTCTCATTCTGTTTCACCCAGTACTGCAGGGTGCCCTTTTGTACTGGGCTCTTGTGTTGGGGCCTTTGTCTGCCCACAAACAAATCTGCAGCAGTCCTGACAGAGCTCAGTTGAGCTCGGTCACTTCCCCCTATCACTCGGTCGATCTTAATCTGTCCCAAACACTGATTTCCCAGAGTGACCGTGCTATTGTCTGGCAGGAGTGCAAAAACATACTATAGCCAGGATGTGAAAAATGACAGCTGTAGTGTTCATAAGGAGTTGTGGAAAAATGCCACTGTTGAAAATGTTGTGTAACAGTATTACAAATTTGCAAAGTTACAAGGGTGCGTGGAAACAGTTCAACGCACGCTTGTAACACAGTCATGTTATGGAGTTTCGTCACCAAATTTTCAACATAGGGATTTTAGGACCTCTGCTCATGAACAGTGCCACTGTCAATTTCTTAATCTGTCCCAAAAAAACTGACTTCCCACAGTAACCACGTTATTCTACGCGGGAACTGTGAAAACACATTTCGGTCAGGATGTAAAAAATGACAGCTGTACTACTTATAAGGAGGTGTGAAAAAATGGCACCGTTGAAAATCTGGTGTGACAATATTACAAATCTGCGAAGTTACAAGGATGTGTGGAAAGTGCTCAACGCATACTTGTAAAAGTCAATTGATGGGCTACCATCACTAAATTTTCAACATAGGCATTTGAGGACCTCTGCTCATGAACAGTATCACTGTCATTTTCTTAATCTGTCCCAGACAGTGATTACCCACAGCGACCGCTCTATTCTGCACCGGAAGTGCGAAAACACATTTCGGCCAGGATGAGAAAAATGACAGCTGCACTGTTCATAAGTAGGTGTGGGAAAATGGCAAAGTTGAAAATCTGGAGTGAAAATATTACAGATTTGCAAAGTTACAAGGGTGCGTGGAAACAGTTCAGTGCTCGCTGGTAACACAGCCATGTTATGGCAGTCCCGACAAAGCTCCATTGAGCTCGCTCACTCCCCTTCTCTCACTCGCTCATTCTGTTCTGCCGGCGCTGCAGGATGCCCTTTTCTACTGGGCTCCTGCCTGTGTTGCTGCCTTCTTATGCCCACAAAGAAATTTGCAGCAGTTACACTACAGCTCTGTTGAGCTCACTTACTCTCATTCTGGTTTTTCTGCCACTATAGGCTGCCCTTTTGTACTGGGCCCCTGCATGCATTGCTGCCTTTTTCTGCCCACAAACAAATCTGCAGAAGTCCCAACAAAGCCCCGTTGAGCTCACTGACTCCCCCTCCCTCACTCGCTCGTTCTGTGTCTCCTGGCGCTGCAGGCTGCCCTTTTGTACTAGGCTCCTGCCTGCATTGGCGGCTTTTTCTGGCCAGAAAGAAATCTGTAGCAGTCCTGACACAGCTCCACTGAGCTCACACACTCCACCTCTATCACTCTCGCATTCCATTTCTGCTGGCGCTGCAAGCTGGCCATTTGTACTGGGCTCCTGTCTGTGTTGCCTAATTTTCTGCTCACAAAGAAATCTACAGCAGTCACAGTAGAGCTCCATTGAGCTCGCTCACTACCGCTCCGTCACTCGCTCATTCTGTTTCTCTTGGCACCACAGACTGCGCTTTTGTATGGGGCTCCTGGCTGCATTGGCACCTTTGTCTGTCCACAAAGAAATCTGCAGCTGTGCCGACAGAGCTCCGTTGAGGTCGCTCAGTCTCCCTCTCTCATCGCTCATTCTGTTTTTCCTGGCGCTGCAAGCTGCCCTTTTGTACGGGGCTCCTGCCTGCATTGGCGCCTTTTTCTGCCAACAAAGAAATCCCAGCAGTCCTGATAGAGCTCTGTTGAGCTCACTAAGTCCCCTTGTCTCACTCGCTCATACTGTTTCTCCCACCACTGCAGGCTGGCCTTTTGTACTGGGCCCCTGCCTGTATTGACACCTTTTTCTGCCCACAAACAAATCCGCAGCAGTCCTGACAGCACTTAGGTGAGCTTGCTCCTTCCCCCTCCCTCATTCACTCTCTCATTCTGTTTCTCCCAGTGCTGCAGGCTGCCCTTTTGTACTGGGCTTTTGTGTTGAGGCCTTTTTCTGCCCACAAACAACTCTGCAGCAGTCCCGACAGAGCTGAGTTGAGCTCAGTCACTCCGCCCTCTCACTCGGTCCATCTTAATCTGTCCCAAACATTGATTTCCCAGAGTGACCATGCTATTGTCCGGCAGGACTGCAAAAACATATTTTAGCCAGGATGTGAAAAATGACAGCTGTAGTGTTCATAAGGAGTTGTGGAAAAATGCCACTGTTGAAAATGTGGTGTAACAGTATTACAAATTTGCGAAGTTACAAGGGTGCGTGGAAACAGTTCAATGCACGCTTGTAACACAGTCATGTTATGGAGTTTCATCACCAAATTTTCAACATAGGGATTTTAGGACCTCTGCTCATGAACAGTGCCACTGTCAATTTCTTAATCTGTTCGGAAAAAAACTGACTTCCCACAGTAACCACGTTATTCTACGCTGGAACTGTGAAAACACATTTCGGTCAGGATGTAAAAAATGACAGCTGTACTGCTTATAAGGAGGTGTGAAAAAATGGCACTGTTGAAAATCTGGTGTGACAATATTACAAATCTGTGAAGTTACAAAGATGCTTGGAAAGTGCGCAACGCACACTTGTAACACAGTCAATTGATGGGCTATCATCACCAAATTTTCAACATAGGCATTTTAGGACCTCTGCTCATGAACAGTATCATTGTCATTTTCTTAATCTGTCCCGGACAGTGATTACCCACAGCAACCGCTCTATTCTGCGCCAGAAGTGCGAAAATACATTTTGGCCAGTATGGGAAAAATGACAGCTGCACTGTTCATAAGTAGGTGTGGAAAAATGGCAAAGTTGAAAATCTGGAGTGAAAATATTATAAATCTGCGAAGTTACGAGCGTGCGTGCCAACTGCGCAATGCACGCTCATAACACAGTCATTTTATGGTGTATCATTACCAAATTTTCAACATAGGCATTTTAGGACCTCTACTCATGAACAGTGTCACTGTTATTTTCTTAATCTGTCCTGAACACTGATTTCCCAAGTGACCATGCCATTCTGCGCCAGAACTGCAAAAACACATTTCGGCCAGGATGTGAACAATAACAGCTGTACTGCTCACAAGGAGGTGTTACAAAATGCCAATGTTGAAAATCTGGCATGAAAATATTGTAAATTCACGAGTGCAATCACGGCCAGCAACTACGCAACACTGCGCTCATAAAACAGTCATTTTTGGATTTTTTCCACCACATTTGCAACATAGACTTTTTGAGAGCCCACCTCATGAACACTGGCACTGTCGTTTCGTTAATCAGCCCCGAAGGGTGATTCCGCACAGTGACCACGAAACCACCTTCCGGGGCTGATTAACGCCATAACAGTTCAAGAATTCATGAGGAGGTGTCCCAAAAACCCCATATTGAAAATTTGGCTGAAAAATTCCCAGAAATTCCCGAGATATGCACTAAAGTTGAAAAAACCCTATGTATTACTTTTTACAGCTTACCGGCATTTCCTCAGTTCGCAGTCGGCTTTGAAGAGTGCAGACATGTTCCCGGTCCAGCGAAGATCATCGTGCTGAGCTCCGGAGGTAAGTGTGGGGTGAGGGGGGTATGGGAGGCAGGGTGTGCAGTGGGTGGGTACAAGGGGCCATTTCCTTTTTTTCAGGTAATAAAAAAGAAAAAAACATTGCTGGACCATTTTTAGCTTTACAGGGGCATGTGGCATGCTGGGGAGGGCTCCCAGTGTGCCACCAAGGACTCTTGCTTTGGGGGGCAAGTGTAGCTGATGGAGGATTGGGCACCCCTGTCAGCAAACAACAAAAGGGGCATGTGGCACGCTGAGGTGGGCTCCCAGCATGCCACCGGACTCGTTTTTTTTGGGGGGGCAGCTGTAGCCGACAGAGGATTGGGCACCCCCATCGGCAAACAACAACAGGGCGAGGAATTATTTTCTGCCAACAGAGACTGGGCACCCGCGTCGGCAAACAACAAAAGGGTGGGATTCCTTTGTGCCAATGGGGATTGGGCACTCCCATCGGCAAACAACAAAAGGGGGGGGTTCCTTTCTGCCGATGGGGATTGGCCACCCCATCGGCAGACAATAAATTGGGGGAGTACATTATGCTGACAGGGAGTGGGCTCCCCCATCGGCAAATAAACATGTGGGGTAAAATATTGTTTGTGAAAATGGCGGCAAGCCGCTGCCATGTTCGCAAACGATATCAGGGGTCCTGCATCCCGCCCTGCAATGACGGGTCGCTTCCTCATTGCAGCTGATGGCTGACGCTGCAATGACGAGGCAGCCCCTGATTGCAGCAGCTGATTTTTTAGAAAGTTGTGGCAGGCTGGCTGAACTAGTGTCAGCAGCAGCAGCATGCCACGGCATTGGGGGATGGGGGACAAGCCTTTGCAGGCTGTGGGAGCATTGGGCACAACAGTGCCATGCCTCCACAACCTGCTTCTGGAGAAACCTGCCGCAACATGTTTCTTCCGCATGCGCACAATCAACATAAACAAGCATTTGTCAATGCCGAATGTTTGCTTGCTGGCATTGGCATTGGTAGTGTAGAAGTTACAGAGCTGCATAATAGGAATGGCAGTGAAGTATTGAACTGAAGCCAACCCCACCACCACCCTGGAGAGAGTGACAGGCATTGGGGTGTGCCTTTGGGTCGTCAGGCATAACGGCCATGCCATTTCAGCACACCCTACTCTGCAGACACCAACAAGTGTCACGGTGTGCCTTGGGATCTTTGGCCCTTATGCGCACCCCATTCCATCAGGAAATACGTTGAGATGAGTGCGGTACAGGAGAATGGGGGGAACTTTGGGGCCGAAGAGTCCAAGGCATACCTCAATGCCTCTCACTGGCTGCAGGGTGTGGAATGGTATGAGCATTACAGGCAAGAATCCCAAGTCACACCCCTGATGCCTGTCATTCTCTACAGGGTGGGGCATTAAGGTTGGAAACCCTAACACCTCAGGCATTCGTTGGTATTTTCACTCCAAATTTTCAACATGTTTTTTTTGAGACCCCCACCTCATGAACAGTGGCACTATCAGTTTGTTAGCCGAAAGCTGCTTATGCACAGCGACTATGGCATTTAGCACCACTGGTGCAAAAACACATTCCGAACAGGATGTGAAAAATGACAGCTGTACTGTTCATGGGGAGGTGGAAAAAATGGCAATGTTGCAAATATGCAGCAAAAATATTAAAAAAACTGGTGAAGTCACAAGCGTGCATAGAAACTGTGCAATGCACACCCGTAATGTAATTAGTTGGGGATTTTTTACAGCAGATTGTCAACTCAGGCATTTTGGTGCCTCCAATCATGAACAGTGTCACTGTGATTTTCTTTATCTGTCCCGAACAATGATTTCCCACAGTGACCATGCATCTCTGCACTGAAAGTGTGAAAACACATTTCGGCCATGTTGTGAAAATGACAGCTGTACTGTTTATAAGGAAGTGGAAAAATGCCACTGGTGAAAATCTGGACTGAAAATATTACAAAGTCATGAACTTACGAGGGTGCATGGAAACTGTGCAACACACGCTCGTAAAACAGTTATTTTTAGGAATTTTTTCACCAAATTTTCAACATAGCCATTTTAAGACCTCTGCTCATGAACAATGTAACTGTGATTTTCTTAATCTGTCCCAAACATTGCTTTCGCACACCTACTGCACCCATTGTGTGCTACATGTGCGGAAACACATTTTGGACGACGGGAAAAATGGCAGCTGTACTGTTCATAAGGAAGTGTAATAAAATGGCAATGTGGAAAATCTGGAGTGAAAATATAGAAAATTCGCAAACTTACCAGCGTGCGTAGGAACTACGCAACACACGCTCGTAAAACAGTCATTTTTAGGAATTTTTCCACCAAATTTTCAACATAGGCTTTTTGAGAGCCCACCTTATGAATAGTTACAGTGTCATTTCATTAATCGGTCCCAAAAGGTGATTTCGCGACAGTGATGCGAAATCACCCTTCGGGCCGGATTAACGCCATGACAGTGAGAGCATTCATGAGAAGGCATCCCAAAAACCCATGTTGAAAATTTGGTGCAAAAATTCCAAAAAATGCCTGAGATATGCAGCAGAGTTGAAAAACCCTATCTATCCCATTATACAGCTTACCGGCTGGAGTCTGGAGGTAAGTATGGGGTGAGGGAGGGCTGTGGGGAGGCAGGGTGCACAGTGGGTGGAGTGGGTGAGGGGCAGACACAGCGAGGACCATTTTTGAGTTTCAGGTTTTTAATGATGATGGCCTTGGGGCGTTTGCCATGCTGGGTGAGCTCCCAGCATGGCAGAAGAGACGGTGGTTGGGGGGCATGGAGCCAATGGGGGATTGGGCACCTCCGCTGGCCATAGCATCTGTTGCCATGCTGGAGGTGGCCTCCCAGCATGGCACCCTGTACTCTGGGGTGACAGTGGAGCTGACGGGGGATTGGGCACCCACGTCGGCTAGACGATGTGTAGCCACGCTGGGGTGGGCATCCAGCATGGCACATGGAACTGTGTTTTTTTGGGGGGGCGCAGCACAGCTGACGGGGGATTCGGCACCCCCCCATTGGCTATACAGTGTGTGCATGGGGGGGGCTGAGCACGCATCATGCGTGCATGTGCATGTGTGTATAGGGGGAGCGCACGTAAGCAGGTGATATCGTATCGCTGCTCACTGAAGCATAGCTCCCCCTTTCAACTGTATGCCACTGCATTTTGGACTGCTGTCATAGACAGCTCAGCAGGCATTGGAGAACTGCGGCCGTGCCTGCAAACACACTGACTGAATTGGAAGAGGGCTGCCACACCTCTGAAAACTCGGATGATGGCACTATGTTTCTTGCACATGCGTGCAAGCAAACATAAAAAGGTCAGACTCTGTTTTGTTTCTGTTGCAATGGTAAAATGCAGCTCACCTCCAGTGATGAACAGCATATGCTGTAGTATCACTGTATCATGTACATGCAGGCATTAGGATTCCTATAGTTACTAAGCTCTCCAGGCACCAACTTAATCAACCTGTATACAGAATGGCCGGCCTGGCCCTCCACCTCTCTCATATTCCTCCTCATTGGTATTTAACAGTTATGCTGATAAAGATGTTATTTAGGCATTACTATATGGAAGCTGTTATGCACAAAGTATACGGATATTTAAGCTTGTTATTACAATGTTGATGCTCTGAGCATTACTTGCTTTTATGGATAGCATTTTTGCCCTGAAACAGGACTAAAGTTAGCCAATCTCAAACTAACAGCACTGCAATCAAGAGACCTTACTGCCTTGAATTTGCAGTTCGGCAGCATATAGGTGTTTAATTAGATAACAACCTACTTACTTTTTGTTTGTTGTTTTTCTTTTACATTTATACTGTTTATATACTGTGTTAGTAGATTTAAAGTCGCACCTATAAAAAAGCTTTCAGCTTAGTGTGCTACTCCTGGTTAAACAACTAAAAAAAATAAAGTCATCCTTTATTTATTGAACTTTGGTTTGAAACCTGATCTTATATAGAAGAGATTAAAAGGGGGAACAAAAAGGAGGAAAGGGGGATATATAATCATATCATATTTCATATTATTCTGTTAAGGTAAGCGCACTTTCTGGATAACTTTTCTTTTAGTCTCTAGAACTTTGCCTCATAAGTTGATGCTTAGTACTCTAATATTACGTACTACAGCCCTTTATACTTATTAAAGAAATTAGAAACCTTTACCAGTATTAACACCATTGTTGTTTTCAATATAATCCTCTGATTTTACCATGGTTAATTACACAGTGGGATCATGGAATGTTAAAGACTTGGGCTTTTCCATTAAGAAGAAAAAGGTATTGACATTATTAAATAAAAAAAGGCAGATACTGTATTACCTTCATTCAGGAAACACACCTTTTACATGAGGAAGCTATTAAATTACAAAGAGGACTGGTGGGTCAGGAGGAACACAGTTGCCACTCTACAAACAAGCATTTGTCAATGCCGAATGTTGTCGCGCTGGCATTGGCAGTGGCTGAGGTGGAGAGGCATTGTGCTGTGAGTTTGTTAATGTGTCCCAAAAGGTGATTTTGCACAGCGAGTACGCCACTGTGTGGCAGAGCTGCGGAAATGCGTTTTGGGCAGGCTGTGGAAAATGGCAGCTGGACTGTTGATAATGAGGTGTGCACAAATGCCAGAGGTGAAAATGTGGCATGAAAATATTGCAGACTGACAAAGTTACAAGGGTGCATGGAAACTGCACAATGCACACTTGCAACACAGTCATTGTCTGGACTTTCGCCACCAAATTTTCTACATAGGCATTTTAGGACTTCTACTGATGAATAGTGTCACTGTCATTTCCTGAAAGTGTCTCAAAAAGTGATTTCGCACAGTAACCTTGCAATTCTGCACTGGACGTGCGAAAACACATTTCAGCCAGCTGTACTATTCATAAGGAGGTATGGAAAAATGGCAATGATGAACAGCTGGAGTGAAAGTATTACAAATTCACAAAGTCACAAGCGTGCTTGCAAACTGTGCAACACACGCTTATAAAACACTCATTTTATTGACTTTCATCCCTAAATTTTCAACATAGGCATTTTAGGACATCTGCTAATGAACAGTGTCACTGCTGTTTTCATAATGTGTCTCGAACACGGGCTTTCCATAGCGACCACGCTATTGTATGCCAGAACTGTGAAAACAGATTTTGGTCAGGATGTGAAAAATGACAGCTGCACTGTTCATTAGGCGGTGTAGAACAATGGCACTGTTGAAAATGTGGAGTGAAAATATAAGTTTGCAAACTTACGAGTGTGCATGCAAACTGCGCAACGCACGCTTGTAACACAGTCATTTTATGAAGTATTGTCACCATATTTTCAACACAGGCATTTTAGAACCTCTGCTCATAAAGAATGTCACTGTCATTTTCATAATGTGTTCCGAACAGTGATTTCACACAGCGACTGCGCTATTCTGCCCTGGAAATGCGAAAACACATTTCTGGCAGGATGTGAAAAATGATAGCTGTACGGTTCACAAGAAGGTGTGGTAAAGTGCCAATGTTGAGAATCTGGCATGAAAATAGTGAGAATGTGCTAACTTATGAGCCTGCCCTGCGCAGTTGCTATGCACGCTCGTAAAACAGTCATTTTTTGGATTTTTCCCCACCAAACTTGCAACATAGGCTTTTTGAGAGCCCCTCTCATGAACAGTGGCAGTGTCATTTTGTTACTCAGTCCTGAAAGGTGATTCTGCGCAGTGACTGCAAAATCACCTTTCAGGACTGAATAACGCCATGACAGTGCAAGAATTCATGAGAAGGGGTCCCAAAAACCCGATGTTGAAAATTTGGGGCCAAAATTCTCAAAAACGCCTGAGATATGCATTAAAGTTGAAAAACCCCTATTCGTTCCATTATACAGCTTACCGGCATTTCTTCAGTTCGTGGTCGGCTTTGAAGAGTGCAGACGTGTTCCCTGTCCACAGAAGATCGTCGTGCCAGACTCATGAGTAAGTATAGGGTGAAGGGGCTGAGGCGAGCAAGTGCCTTGGTGGGTGGGTGTGGGTGGGGAGGGCATCGAGACTACGAGGACCGTTTCATTTTACAGGGAAAAATGAAAAAAAAACACCATGGGACAGTTTTTTTTTTTTGCAGGATTTGACACACTGGGGTGGACTCCCAGTATACCACCTAACTGTTTGGTGGTGTCTGTAGCCGACGGGGATTGGGTACCTGCCGCACACAACACGGGGAGGAAGTAATGCCAATGGGGATTGGGCACCCCTCAGCACACAAAGAAAGTGGGGCGTGAGCCGAGGGGATTGGCCCCCTTGTATTCAACAATTGGGGAGTTTATGGCGATGGGAGTGGGCTCCCAGTCGGCTACAAAGAAAGCGGGGGTCAACTGACAGGGGATTGGGCAGCACCGCAGAGTCGGCAGTAGTTAGGCAGCCGCCCACTCGCCAACCATGCACATAATGGCAGTGAGCATGGCAAGAAAAGGACCGCTGCATATGATGAGCTTTGCTCGGATTGCAGCGGACCTTTTCTTAGATGTGCTTACCACATTATGTATGCATGGTGTGGCGCCGGGCATGCAGGTTGATTGTGGAATGCGGACGCACTTACTGGTGTATCTCCCTGCATTCGCCCAATAGTGACCCCGCCCAAAGTTGCACTGTCCCACGATGTTAGCTGTGCAAGCGTGCCAACATAAAAAAGGAGAACTTCCATTTTAATCAGAAAAGGTGTGCATTCTATTAAACATTCGCACATTTTTGATCAGGAAATTAGATATCAGATATTGACTGGACCTTTGGATGGGGAAAAAGACTGTACTGTGTAATATCTAT
Organism: Neoceratodus forsteri; assembly: GCA_016271365.2. Classification (NCBI taxonomy): domain Eukaryota; kingdom Metazoa; phylum Chordata; order Ceratodontiformes; family Ceratodontidae; genus Neoceratodus; species Neoceratodus forsteri. The sequence continues at coordinate 729,399,240 of CM028138.1, forward strand.
GCACCGAATGAGAAACAGGAACATTTCTTCCATTCTGTATGTGCAGCTTTGTATGATTACCTAGACTATGACATTCTACTGGGGGGCTGTAACATAATCCTTGACCCTCTGATTGATAGATTCTCATGTAAAACTATACGGTTAGAGATAAAGGCAAGAACTGCCTTCAGAAAACTGATTCATGATCTAAATCTCTCTGACACATGGCATTTGGTACATCCCCAGGATATAGATTTCACTTTCTTTTCAAACAGGCACAGATCCTATAGCAGGATTGACTACATCCTTATCTCAAACAGCTTAACCAACACTATTACAAGGGTGGATATAGGGGATAATATGATATTAGACCATGCTCCAGTTATTACCAATCTAGAATGGAGGGACAGAGGTGAAAAGCAACATAAATGGCATCTTAATGCTATCCTCAGTGACAAAGATTTTGTCAAACAACTTGAACAACAAACAAGAGATTATTTTGAATTAAATGTTACTAAGGAAGTTACGCATGCTACAGTTTGGAATGCTTACAAAGCATTCATAAGAGGAATTATAATTGCATATGTTTCTAGAAAGAAGAAAGAAAGGGAGCAAGACTTGCTTATAAAAGAACAAGAACTCAGGTCACTGGAAACAGTATCTAAGTCCAAGAAAACCCCTACAGGAGATTAGCTAAGAAAACATGTTCTAGTAAAATATGAAATTAATAAAATCCGCCAGAGCAGAATATGCTCTCTTTAGAACTCAAAACAAATACTGGGAAGCAGGGGAAGAATGTGGCAAGCTACTAGATCTTAAGCTCAAACAGATTCAGCAAAAAAATATTATTCTGGGTGTTAGACAAACAAGGAAAGGTCATCACTTGTAACAAAGGCATTAATAAGGAATTTCTAGCTTTCTATAAGCAGATACTGTATATAGTGGGGATGATAGGAGCTCACTACAAAATATCGAGGCATTCTTTAAGAATATTAACTTGCCAACATTAAGTGACCAGAATTGTAGGTCCCTACATTGTAGGAGGTAGAAGAAGTGGTTAACAATCTGCCTATAGGCAAAACACTAGGATCGGATGGATTACCTGGAGAATTTTACAGAACCTTATCAGCCTCACTGACCCCTAGATTATATATGGTTTTCAGTTCCCTAAGGATGCAGGCTCACTCCCTTCCTCTATGCATACTGCATTTATTACCCTTATTCCAAAGAAGGACAAAGACCCACTTGATTGCTCTAGCAATAGGCCTATTTTTCTCCTGAATTCAGATTACAAAGTTATGACATCTATTCTGGTGAAAAGAGATGATAGGATACTAACCAAACTGACTTGGCAGGGAGCAACTGGGTTTTGTCCAGAAAAGATCCTCTGTAGACTGTTTACATAGACTACTTAATATAATATGGTGGGTCAAGTCATTGGGCATTTTCAAGGCATTTGATTTGCTTCAATGGGGATATCTGTTCAGAACTCTTAGAGAGTTTGGATTTGGAGAAGAGTTTCTGTCCTACATGTCAGTGGTATATGATAAACCATCAGCACAAATAATAACAAATGGCCTGCTATGTCCTCATTTTCAAGTTATATTGTGGCACCAGAGAGGGATGCTCTCTCTCACCCTATTTATTTATTTTAGCTTTTGAACCCTTTTCACCTACCTGGTCAACAAAAGCTAATAAATAAATAATTTAACTGTCACACAGAGGTTCACGGGGTCAAAATAGGTAAACAACAACATAAAGTTTTGGCCTTTGCAGATGACCTTCTACTAACCCTTACAAACCCAGTAAAATCATGTAAACAGATTCATTCCCTTTTGAATAATTTTGCATGCATATCTGGTCTGGTCATTAATTGGGATGAGACACCCGATGTTAAATGGATTTTTTTCATCACATTTCCAATGAGAAATGTACTTGATTATGGATACATAGAAACATAGAATCTGATGGCAGATAAGGACCGCTTGGCCCACCTAGTCTGCCCATTTCTCTACCTAATGGATAAGCTGCTGAGTCTAGTTAACCAACAGCCTACTTCCTCCTACCCCCACTAGAATTGCCTTATGTCTGTCCCATGCAGTCTTGAATTCCCCCACTGTTTTTGACTCTATGACCTCCTCAGGAAGGCTGTTCCATGCGTCTACCACCCTCTCTGTGAAGCAATACTTCCTCACATTACCTCTGAGCCGCCCCCCCCCCATCTTCAAATTGTGCCTCTTGTTCTTGCACATCTCTTTTTCTGAAAGATGCTACCCTCTTGGACTTTGTTGATTCCCTTAAGATACTTGAAAGTTTCTATCATGTGCCCTCTCTCCCTTCTTTCCTCAGGGGTATACATATTAAGCTCCTTTAGTCTTTCTTCATATGTCTTCTGGTGCATACCCTGCACCATTTGATCGCCCTCTTCTGGACAACCTCCACCCTATCTATGTCTTTGCGGAGATGGGGTCTCTAGAACTGTACACAGTACTCCAGATGTGGTCTTAACAACTGTCTGTACAGAGGGCCAACAAATTCCTGTTTTCTACTGGTGATGCCTCTCCCCCTATGCATCCCAGTATCCCCCCAGCCCTCCTTACTTCCTTCTTACATTGCTGGCCCACCTTTAGGTCATCTGGTATGACTACCCACAGGTCCCTTTCCATTTTTGTTGCTGTCAGTATCTCACCCTCCATTGTGTACTCTTCCCCTGGGTTTTTGTTTCCCAGGTGCATTACTTTGCACCTCTTTGCATTGAATCTAAGCTGCCATACATTTGACCATTCCTCCGACCTTGCCAAGTCCCTTTTCATCCTTTACACCCCACCATGCATATCAACACTGTTGCAGATCTTTGTGTCATCTGCAAAGAGACATACTTTTCCTTCCAGTCCCTCTGCAATGTCACTTATATAGACAATAAAAAGGACTGGCCCCAGTACTGAACCCTGCGGTACCCCACTGGTAACCCCCCTTTCTTCACTGTGGACTCATTTACTATTACTCTCTGTGTCCTGTTGTCCAGCCAGGGTTCTACCCAGGCTACCACCCTGGGACCCACTCCCAGGCTGGCTAATTTGTTTATTAATCTTTTGTGCTGGACTTTGTCAAATGCCTTGCTAAAGTCTAGGTAGGCCATGTCCACAGCCCCTCCCTGGTCTACTACTTTTGTCACCCAGTCGAAGAAATCAATTAGATTTGTCTGACATGACCTTTCTGCTGTGAATCCATGCTGTCTTGGGTTCTCTGCCCCACTGGCCTCTAGGTACTCAACAATTCTTTCCTTCAGAAGAGATTCCATAATTTTCCCTACCACTGAGGTCAAACTGACAGGTCTATAGTTTCCTGCCTCTGTCTTGCTCCCACTTTTGCGAAGGGGAATCATATCCACCCTCCTCCAGTCCTCGGGTACCACACCATCCTCCCATGATTTATTAAAAAGGGTAGTCAGTGGTGTTACTAGTTCTTCCCTTAGTTCTTTTAGAATTCTGGGGTGAATCCCATCAGGCCCCATTGCTTTATCCACCTTCAGTTTTAAGAGTTCTTTCAGAACCCTTTCTTCTGTGAAAGGACTAATATCAACCCCCCTATCCACAGTGCTTCTATTGACTGGATTAGGTATCTCCCTCTGTTCTTTCATTGTGAATACTGAGCAGAAGTATTCATTCAGTATCACTGCTTTTTCACTGTCACTCTCTGCCTAACCACCTTCCTCTTTATTCAGCCTCAGTATCCCTGCCTTAGTTTTTCTTTGCTCCCTAATGTTCCTATAAAAGTTTTTATCCCTCTTCTTAACCGAGTTGGCTATCTTTTCCTTGGTTTGGGCCTTTGCTATTCTGACTGCCATCCCAGCTTCCTTCTGTTTTAACTGTCACAGTTCTCTGTCCTGCTCCTTCTGTGTTTCCTTATACTTCCTGAATGCTATCTTTTTCTCCCTAACCTTCCCGGCCACTTCTTTTGAGAACCATAGTGTTTTTTTCCTTCATTTTGATTTGTTTATTTGCTTCACAAAAAGGCTTGTTGCCTCTGTGATGGAGGTTTTAATGTTTCCCCATTGTTGCTTCACCCCACCTTCTTGCCTGTTTGCTAGTACTTTTCTGAGGCATTCTCCCATTTTGACAAAATCAGCCCTCCTGAAGTCCAGTACCTTCACTTTTGTATGGCTTGACTCTACAACTAAGTTTATCATGAACCACACTGTTTGGTGGTTGCTTGTTCCCAGATGGCTACCCACTTCAAGATCAGAGATCCTCTCTCCATCCCCATTTGAGAGTACCAGGTCTAAGATTGCTCCCTCCCAAGTGGGATAGGTCATGAAGTAAACATTCCATCACCTACTTAGGAATTAAGATCTCCTTAGATATTCGAACAATCTTCCAAAATAACTGCCTCCCACTGCTTAAAAGTTGGGAATTCAATTTTACCAGATGGTCGAAACGTAATCTCTCACTATGGGGCAAAACTAATGCAATCAAGATGATTGTGGCACCAAAAATGTTCCATGTTTTTCAAAATCTGCCCATATCATTACAGCCTGGATTTTTCAAGGAACTAGACAGTGTTGTTAGAAATGTCTTATGGGACAACAAAAAAAAAACACACCTCAGCATTAGGAAACTTAGGGCACCAAAAGAAGTAGGAGATTTCACACTCTCTTGGTGGGAGAGATATTATCAGGTTTTCACACTCAAACAGACTCTTGTACATCTCTCAGGAGTGGAGCCTGAGTCAATCCATACACCTCTATAGCTGGATATAGAACAACGTATTATCAGAGCATGACAATTGACTATATTTTTATTAAAACTAACCGATACAGTATATCAGAGATAATCCATGTCTTCTGGCCTGTTAGGACTCTGCAAAAAGTTAATACCATCAATCCAGACAAGCAATTCCCAGATGTTATGCCCTTATGGTCTAATCCCCTAGTAGGTTATTGTGGGAGAGCTCTAAATAACTCTTACCGCATAAAAGCAGGCATAACAACAGTTAAGATGTGATTAACATTAGGACAAATACTCTTCTGTAATTCACAGAGTTATTATAACAATTTCCCATGCATAAATCACACTTCCATCTATATCTACAAGTGAGGGAAAGCCTCTCTAAACTGGTCATGTCTGCAGACTGTCAGTTACATATAAGTGTGCAGTGGGCCCAGATAATCAAACTACAGAGGCTAGGCATGAAAGCAGGGGTTCTGTATAAACCATTAATAGACTCTGTTTCATCTATAGCCCTAACCATTAAAGCCAAGGAACATTGGCAGATGGAACTACATATTGACATCCCCTCACATGACTGGGAAAAGGCTTGGAAACAAGCATGTTGAAATTTCAAGGAAATGCAATGCAGGCTAATGCAGTTTAAAATCTAGCATGGGTTTTACATGTCACCTAAGAAACTATACACTATGAGATACAGGGATGACTCCAAATGTTGGTGTTGTGATCAATCACATGCAGATCTGGCACATATATAGCGGAACTGACTATCCATACAACCAGGATGGAAAGAAATACATAATATTTGCTGTAAAGTTACCAGAATTGACATTCCATTTGATCCTGCCATGTACCTTCTGGTAATTTTATCAGGATTCCAGGATCTAAGCTACCATGAAGGTATCTGACTTTGCTTAGCAATGCTCTGTTACAAGATAATTCTGTTAAGAAATTGGCAGTCAGGTCATGTTCCTAACTAGGGGGAATGGCATACACTGATGAATATTGAAACTAAAAATGAGAGGATCAGCTATAACATTACTGAAAAATACAATATATTTCAAAAATTCAGGGCCCCCTTTATGGAAATTTAGTCATGAAATATTAAGGTTTCCTACAGTACAGCTGATACACAATAAGCTATTGGAGTACTAAAATATCAGACATCTCTATTTATAGTTAACCTTAGAAAGTTTTATTATTATAGATCTTCTACAATATACATACTGTATGGGCCCAGATATTCAAAAGGGTTGCGCCATGCGCAATGGGGATGCACCAGCACAAGTCCAAAAATGCGCCATTCTGTGATATTCAGTGGGAGGCAGATGTGCCCCCCCAAATCACACTGCGCAAGGGCGCAATGATAATGAATGCATGTGCAACTGAAGGGGAAGGAACCATGCATAAATGGCGCAGTGCAATATTCAACAACATGCGCCATGTGCAATAGGGGAGTAAGCGGAAGTTGCGTGATAGTGGAAATGAGCCAAAATAAAAAGGAACAAGAGAGAGGCGCAAGAACGCTACAGGGAAGGCACATGTTGCTGAACCATAGGCAGCCACACAGGCAACACACACTGAGGGCAGGACAGAGACAGAGCACCTGGAATCCCCAGGAGCAGGGAAGGTGTGGGAGCTACTGCCACAGTGCAGTGCAAAAGGGGGAAGTGCCACACAGCACTGAGGCCACTACAGGAAGGTGTTCCCGGTGCAGGGGAAGTAGTAGCAAGGACAGTGAGGGGAACACAGAAACAGCTGCCGGGGGGGGAACACAAGCCAGGGACATGGCCAGTGCCACCATCCAGATGGAGGCAGTTATCAGGGGGGTGAGAAGGCAGGCACCAGGGGGGGGCGCAGCCGTGGAAGGGCCCATCGGCAGTATGCCCCCAACAGGCAGTACCAAGCCCGCACCAGCTTTGAGCTGTACACTGATACCGAGATTGTGGGCTGGTACCACATGAACCGGGCAATTCTGAGGCGGATCTGTGAGCTGTGCAGTGATGTGATGCAGGAACCCATACGGCGGAGCCATGCTCTGTCAGTGGAGACCAATGTGACAGCTTGCATGTGCCTGCTCACCACGGGTACCTTCCAGAGACCAATAGGGGACACGACAAGCATAACCCAGTCAGCTGTGTCATGCCACCTCACCCAATTCCTCAGTGCACTGCTGCCATATGCTGCAGAGTACATCCATTTCCCCAGCACACCGGCAGAGTGCACAGCAAACATACAGGAGTTCCACAGAGTAGCACGTATGCCTGGCATGCTTGGGGCAATAGACTGCACCCATGTGGCCATCCACACACCACCTGGCCCTGAAGGGACCGCATGCATGAATTGGAAGCGGTATGCAAGCATCAACTGCCAGGTGGAGTGCGATGCCAGGGGGCGCATAATTCATGTCTGTGCCATGCACCCTGGGGGAGCACATGATGCCTTCATCTAGCACCAGTCAGCACTGTGCCACAGGTTCGAGAGTGGGGACATCCCCACTGGCCTCCTAGTGGGTGAGTATGCAAAGCACACAGAAAGACATGGAGCTTGGGAGGGGCATAGTCAGAGGTGACATGTGTATTGGCCTAGATGGCCCAAGGCAGGGCGATGCTGATCACCAAACTAACTTCCACCCTCTACCCACAGGTGACAGTGGATACCCACTCCATCCCTGGCTGCTCACACCATACCGGCGGCCCGTGACCCCATTGCAGCAATGCTACAATGAGGCACATGCCACCTCACGCAATGTCATCGAGCAGGTGTTCGTGATGCTGAAGGCAAATTTTCCATTGCCTGGACACGTCTGGCGGTGCCCTACAGTACAGCCTCTCAAAGGCCTGTGGGCTATTCCTGGCCTGTTGCATCCTGCACAACATGCCAACGACTGTGGGATAGCCGTACAGCTCGAAGAGGGGGACAGCGATGGGGACGATGAGGATGCTGGTGAAGATGGTGATGGGCAGCCCCTCCCTTGGTTGAAGGGACGCCCGACTGATCTGGATGGCACCGCTGCACTGGGACACCATCACAGAGGAGCACTTCGGCCAACCCAGGTAAGTCATGGGTTCATGTGCAACCACCAGTGGCAAAGGCATGACCCACAAACAAGCATGGACAAACACCAGGGGTGCATGTCGTTAAGGGAATTGGCCGAGCATGGACCCGCACACACCACCAGAGATGGGCAAGGTCTAACATGGCACACGGTCACACACACACCTCAAAAGACATGCACAAAGGGTAGGAGGCACGCCGACCCTGACCGCCACTCCTAGCCACACACATGTCCACAGACCACCACGCCCAGTGCCTGTCATTGTGCATGTGTCAGACGCTGGGCACCATTGCACAGTGGTGGACAGCGCAACACAGGCATCATCATGCACATGCCACAGCGGACAGCAGCCGGGAGGGTGTGCAGATGGAACATATGCATGCATGCAGGGCAGGGTACCCCACCCATGCATTGCATGCTGAACAACACAATGCACACAGGGCAGCATCAGACAGTAGCCGTTCTGGGAGACAGGTCAGTCACGCGCCACAGTGCCACGGCTGCCACAGATGCATGGGTGGCCCCGCCGAGACCCACCAGCAGTGATAGGCTGACCAGTGGCCTCATGGGGTGGCACCGACAGTCCCCCAGGGATTCCACTGTGTGAACATGACCATGCTAGTGCAGGGAACTGCAGCACACCGAACATGCCTGCACCAGGTGTGTGCTCGGGATGCCCACAGCTGAACCCGGTGTTGACAAGGAGGGTGTCGCAGAACGCTGGGAATGGGGGGTGGACATTGCACTGCACGGTGTCTGCGATGCATGGGCAAATAACTGTGTGCCCATTGTGGCCATGACAGCTGTGATTGCCTCTGTCTGCCTGTCAATGGCAGCGGTCACATCCTCCTGCAACTGGTCCATCCCTGCCAGAAGCAGAGCGGTGTCTCTGCTGCACTGCTCCTCTGTCTGGTGCAGATCCGCACTGAGTGCATCCACCACCGTCACAAGCCGCACCTGCTGATTGACTGATGCTTGGAGTATGCGGGGGGTGTGCTCATCTAAGAGGTCATCTGCCTGATCGGTATGCTGTCCCTCATGGTGTTCATGGCCCTGATGGTCAGCACCCCTTGAGGGTGGGCACTGCACACCAGGGCCAGGCCTGGGCATGTCCAGAGGCAGTGCACTGATGCCTCCCCCTGACACTGTACCCCCATGGCCATTGGCTGACTGTTGACACTGCCCCTCTGGCTGCCACTCTCCAGGGCTCAATGGTGCCACCACTGTCCTGGACACACACCAGTTCTGCCCCACTGGTGCAGACAGGCACAGGCTGGGACTGTGATGTCACGTAGGCCTCCGTGGCAGCACCACCCACGGCCATGCCCGTGATGTCACCTGCTGTGTGGCCATCCTGTGGCCCACACGTATCACTGCCCATGACGTTAGCTCCATCACCATAAGTGATGTATCCGGCACCAGCCTGAGTCTCAGCATGCTGGCATCCATGGACGCTGGCACACTAGGACACGGGCAGGGCCTCCTCCACACCTGCTCCACCAACATCAGTCCGGATGTCCAGGTGGGCCCACTGTTGCCCTGACCCTCGTATGCCTGTGGAGGTGGACTGGCCCTCCTCTACCTCCATGCTACTGCCCTCAGTGGACAAGCCCACCACCGCTGACCCATGTAGATGCTCAGGAGCTGTAAGGGAAAAACAGTAGCAATAATGTATGTGACCTACCCTGTCCCCCCCCATTGACAGACCAGGACCTACCACCCATCTGGAATCCACCACCCAGAACACCCTTGATGGCAAATGCTGCATGCTGCCAGCAACCCGCTCTTCTTGTGGGGTCAGGCGTTGCACATCCAGCTGTCTCCCACTGGTCGCAGACCATGCTGCCCTGATGGCAGCCACTTTCTCCTTAATCCTCCTCCTGTCCATGCCCATCTTCTTTTTGCACTCCTGCATGGACCGCTGGTGGCTGCCATGCAGGTTGATGGCATGTGCCACCTCTTCCCATGCAGCAGCATGGGCCTGTGGTGTTCCCTGGTGTCCGCTGAGCAGTGGCTCCTGGTCGACGTAGGCCTCAAACTGGGCATCTGTTTCTGCCTTGGTGAAGTTAGGCCTCCTCTTCTGCCCATGTCTCTGTTCCTCTTCCTCCACCTCACGATCAGTCATTATTCATCCTGTGAGAATGACAGGTGTTACCTGTGACTGTGCAGTCCCATGCATGTCCCACACACCACAGTCCATACTCCCAAACAGCATGCAACTCACCACAATAGACTGTAGTAACCGACTACGGCCAGTGCAGCCCAATGTCATATTTTTATAGCACAATGCATGCAAATAAGGCGAGGTGCATTTTTAAGTGGATGCAAATGCAGTGTCTGCACCATTGAATGGCTGATTAGCTGATTTGCATATGCCAGTTGAATATCGCGCTGTTGCGCTTTGCGCAATTGTGTTGAATGTGCTCAGCCAAGGGTGCAGTTCTTTGACATGCGCAGTACACACCGAATTGCACATACCCGGGGTGATGACGCAGACGCCTGCCATGCTGCTGACATGCTGTGCGCAGGAGGCAATGCAGGGCACAGCCACCATTATGCCAGTGGCGCTACTGCACTGTTCACATATATGGCACTGTGGCACTGGGGCGCTGTAGGTGCACTGGGGCCACAGCACTGTAGGCTGCTACAGGAGGTGGCACACAGGCACCCAATCGCACTACATGCATTAGGTTCCAATCATGCTGTGGCTCTCCGTGCACAAGAGACCCTTGACCCTGTGCCCAACCTTTGCCCCCAGGTGCCATGCATCCATCATGGGTGCACCACTATCGCGCTGTTCGGTGACAGCGTGATAGGGAATGGCAGCGCTGTACCGCGCAGCATCTGCATGTGGTGGACCACGCTGCCGAGTGCATTTTGACTCCAGCTATCTGTTGAGATGGCACAAAGAAGGGCTGCTATGTGGAGCCAGGTCAAATTGGCCAATTTGGTAGCCATTGTTGAGCCCCATGCTGGAGCACTATATGGTGATGCACCCCTGGACAGGGCCAGGAGTGCAGTTTGGCAGGAGGTGGCGGATGCGCTGGAAGATGCCACAGGAATCGGGCGCACGGTAGAGCAGTGTCACTACAGGTATGGGGACCTCAGGCGCAGGGACCCGGACATGCTTTTCCACCTGCGGGGATGTGCCAGGAGGGGCACGGTGCCACGGCCAGGTAGGTGCCCCATTCATACACTGTTAACGTCCATACGGGTATCACGGTTGCATGTGTCTGGCACATGGGGGGGCCGTCCAGTATTGGCCGTGGTGGTGGTATCGGAGTGGGGGGTGGATGGGTATGGCTGTGTGGGATTGCACACACATGGAGGCGGTGGGACTTTGCTTCCGGATTGTACTGATGTTCCTCTTTCCATGTTTGCACCTTAGGCCCGAAGAGTGCAGGTTGGCGAGGGAGAGGAGGCGCTGCCAGGAGGACCAGCAGGCCAGGAGGGGTGAAGGTCCGCAGAGGCACAGGGACCAGACTGATGAGGGTGAGTGCCTTACATCCATGTTTACTATTGCATGTTGTGTAACAGGGCGGGCAGATGGGCATGGACACCATCCATTGACACCACTGCCATGCACGCAACTTGTTACAGTCAGCACTGTCCAGTGGCACTGCATGTCTGGGAGTGTGTCAATGGTGGTCCATGCGTGCACCAGGTACATGGCTGTGCCACTACCTTCACACCGCCTAGCCAAGTCACTGTACGGCTACAGTGGTGCTGTGCAGGACATGGGCGGTAGGTGTGTGCAGTGGTCCGTGGCTGTGGGTGCCTGGGTAGGCAGGTCTTGTGGACCACGGTCACTGTGGGTGGTCATACACACCATCACAGGGTGTGGCATGGCATATGCCATGCACAATGGGTGGGCTGCATGGGGCTGGACAGTCACACGTATTGACTCTGCTCCCTCGTCCTAGGTGGACGGCGACTTCAGGCCATCAAGAGGGAACTGCAGGAGCTGTTACAGGTGGTGAGGGCATCCCTAGAGACCCTCCAAAGGATGGACTGACACGGGGTCAGGAGGCGGAGGACACATCAGTGCCACATGGAGGACGAGCAGGGCAGATGGTAGGCCATCCATGCCCCTGAAAACACCTTCCCCCCTGGACCCACCCTCACACCCCTTCTTCCCTCTCCTATATGTTCACTCCTGCCCCTTACCCACCCCTACCTGGTATGTGGCCCTCCCCCCATTGTACATAGTTGTAAATAGTTGTTTTGCTTACCTGTTTTTAGTACATTTGTTTTGTTATGACAACTGTGGTGGTCTCTGATTTGCAGTGGGCTACAGGTGCTCAGCTGCAGTGGTGTGCATGGCATCAGGGGTGCTGCACGCATGGGCAGTGTGTGTATCTGGAAGGGAACCGCCTATGGTGTGGGTGGGGGGATCAGTCACTGTCTGTGGTTTGTGTGTTGTTCTTTGTGCACTGGATGCCTGTGTGCAGTGGTCCACAGTGCATGCACTGTGTGCATGGCACCCCTGTCAGACTGTCCATGGCCTGTGCAGCTGACACCCTTGCATGTCTGTGATATGCACGGTCTGCTGGCATGTCAGTGGTGGCTGTCCATGCTGGACAACCACTGTACCTGGCACAATGCCAGGTTGCCTCCCATCACCAGTATGGTTCACGTCTGCCTCCGGTGGCACTGTGGCCTCCGCTGTTGTTGTCCCCCCTCCATGCTGTCACTTGTGTCTGTTGCAGGGGATGTGCTCCAGTGTCTTTCACTTGTGCTCTGGCCGCATACTGGTGGCATACAGCTTCATGGTGCCTGCGCAGGGTGGCTGGCACACCTGTGCCATGTAGGGGTGCTGGATGTGTGTACACGGCTGCCGTGGCCACATGTCAGTGGCTTGGTTGACCTGCTACTGTGTCCCTGTGTTGGTGTGCCCTTGGGTATGGGTGGGTGTTTGTTCATGCACTGTGTTGCAGCCTGTGTGGCGCATGCTTCCATGCAACACTGTGTGTGTCTGTGCTGGCTGCTGTGGCCAGTGCTAGGATGGGATATGTCCTTGGAAGGGTGTGCAGGGTGCTGTACCACTGGTGGTGGGGTCTGGGGCATGCCCTGTCGCATGTGGGGTACCTCGTGTGCCAACGCATGGTCAGTCTCTCAGCTGTACCTCGGGGGGGGACGTGCAGGGTGGCACTGTGTATGCTGTTGTTGCATCGCTGTCTGCTGCCGCCCGCTGCAAGGTGCACATGGTGGGGCTGCCTTGCATGGCTACGTGGTGCAAAGGGTTGCATTGTCACAGTGGGGGTGGTGGCATGCATGGGGTGTCCTGCACTGTTGGGCGCTACTCCTGGGAAGGGTGTATGGTGATTGTGGTGCAGGGTATGCTCTGCATTGGTGGGATGGTGTGGCACAGGGTCATCAGCCCTCTTTGTTTGCTGGTCACAGCTTGCCAGGGGGTGTGCTGGGGCACCATGCCCTGGCTGTGGGTTGGTTGCTGGTATCCATGGGCCAGTGGTTATTCCAGCTCTCCCCCGGTTGTGCAGTGCAGTGCATGACGTGTGGGGGATGATGTCTGTTCTGCTGTGTGCTTCTCTGCCCATCTGTGGCATGGGTGGTGGGTCCCTGCATCCCTGGTTGTGCTGTTGCATTGCTGCCCTGCTCCACGGGGCATCCCTTGTTGAGCTATGGTGCATCTGAAATGCGCAACTGCACATCCCTGGTTGTGCTATGGCGCAGGTGGCATGATATTCAGTCATGTGCCGCAGGCACATCTTGGCCTGTGCAGTTTTTGAATATCGCGCTTCTTGCACATGAGGGCTGTGGACTTGCACTTGCTCCTGCTGTTGCGCACTTTTTGGGCGCAGTTTGAATATCTGGGCCATAAAGTCTTAAGTACTTAGATTCATTATAGAATATATATTCTCATTCCTCAACAATCCTAGAATATGACAAGTTCATTGTTGAATCCTATAGTTTTGCTTAAATGTGATTGTTAGAGCTTATTATTATTTGTACATGTAAAATATGGACTTCTACAGTTGGACGAAATATGTATTTATTGTTATTGTTTCTGATAATTATTACTTGTACTGTTTTCTCAAATAAGATACAATAAAAATCTACTATGGAAAAAAAAAAGATATTGTGGGCTCAATTCTCAAACCTCCAAAGCTGACACAAGGTGCCTGTGTCATACAGCAGTGATGCAAGGGGCATCTTGTGTCAAACCATGCAGGCTTCCCTGTTCTGAAAGGTCCCCTGTGCCAACCCTAGACCCTAGACCCAATGCACCAGACTGGCCCTGCACCAGGTCTGCACCAATCTGCTAGGTGTGTCAGGGGCCAAGGGAGCTTGTGACATATACAATCTACCATATCCCCCAATATCAGGATTCAGGAAACCCTCCCAGAGAGCACACATTCAAGTACGATTAGAACAGCCAGGGCTGGTCTAACAATCTGTGTGCCACCCTGGACCCCTCTCTGGGAGGGAGGGAACATGTGGTGCTGCCTGCGGTCTCCCACGTCCCCATGACAGTATGGCATGTGCACTGGCATTGTATTTGCCTATGCACCAATCTAGAAAACAAAACCAAACTAAAGAAATTCATCTGCAGCCCTTTGTGGTGCAGTGCCTGCAGCACCCCCTCTTTGTGCCCAGCATGTGGGTTCCTCCAACATACTTGCACTACAGTGGTCCCTCTGATGCCCTATCCTGGTGATGGTGCCCCACTTCCTGTCTCTCATCTGTGTGCCATCAGCTTTCCCCATGCACTGCTTCATCCTCTACAACCCCGACAGCCTCCCAGAGGGTCTCTTTTCAAGGGTGCAGATGCTGCTGGACCCCCCTGCAGCTTGCAGAAAACCTCTCAGATGCATTGTCTTTTTGCTGCATGGCCACATTTGCTGAAGACTATGGGACTTTGGCACCAGGAGCCTACTCTATAGTGAGTCAAGCGCAGGGTCCCTGGTGCACTGGCAAGTGGCCCAAGCCACCATTGGTGCACCTTGCACCAATCTTTGAGAATTGAGCCCAGTGTAGCTTACATTTCGCATACTGGGCTAAATTAACAAACACAGTGGTAGTAACTAACACATCAGCAGGAGCTGTTCAGCCTGTAGATGTGAAATGGGAATGTTGCATTGCAAGCAGGAGGAACCATGCCTGCTATGGTGGAGAAAGACTGTAGTCTCAGACAAATGCATGAGCCAGAATACAGATACCACTAGACCATGTCTGATGACATCACAGGGACACCAGTACATAGCTTGGCCAGTATATGAGCAAAAAACAGTGATGGTTACTCACACCCCTAGCATGTCTAACAGGACCAGAGGAAACATTTCAACAATGCTGTGCCTTCAGATAATTCAGAGAGCAATTATGTGGGGCACGTGAGAAGGGATGGAGGGCCAAACAGCCATACAGTAGCACTGTGGGTTGGGGGTCCAAGCATGCAAAGAATTGGTGATAGCAGGGAAACCCAGCCAAGGCTTTGCTACTTTGAAGGGCACCATGTCTGATTGCCCCTTAACAGCAGTCATTTGCTGTCTGCATTTCAACATACTGCTGCCAACATGGGTCATATGATATGCAATAAGTGAGGGCATGTTCCCCATGCAAATGGCATTACTGGAGCCAGCCTGCCTGCATGGCAGTAGGGCTTCTGCCTGTGGTGCCGATGTCCCAGGTCCGTAAATGGACACAGGAGTTGAAGGACCAGTCAGGGGAGAAGGAAGGAGCATCCCATGGATGGCTCTCCTTCTCTTGGGGGAGGGGGAATACATGTCCCATACAGGGATGATCACTGGCAGAGGCCAGATGATAAACAGCACCAGGTGCCTGCATACATGGGAGGTGGGATAGGCCTCAGGTTCATCCCACTGATGTATTTGCATGCCCTGCCTCCGGGAGCAGCAGCAAAAAATGTTTCGGTTGATGCCCCACACTGGATTCTGCATTGCTGACCAGGCTCCCACTACCAGGCCACCCACATGTGCCTGCTGGGGGAAGAAAGCCCCTCCCCCCATGGCCCTGCCCCTGGGGGTAAGCCAGGGGTGTTCAGGGAGCTGGGAAGCCACAGGGTGAATTGGCTGAGCAATGCTGAGGCTGATGGGATTGGTGGTCTGGCATTAAAAAAAATTGGCATTGCTGGAGGTATGCGGAGTGTGTGTCATTGAGTGTCTCCATCATGTATAGCATACTCATACCTGACTGCAGTATGCAGTGGAGTTAGTGCCTGTAAGTGACTTCAGAACTGGATGCCATGTGGCATGCTTCATGCTTGGCTACACTGGCAATTGGTGCTCATTGGGCACAACAGTGAAATTAGCTTGTTCTCTTTGTTTCACATCCTCTTTATTCTTCAGTACTAAGGGCATCAATCCCAAAGGGTCTTTGCCTTTTGAAACTCATCTGCTTCCATTGCTTATTTAGACAAAAACAGACACTGAGGCATCTCTGCAAGAGTGTAGCCTTGTGGGACTGCAGGATGACCAAGAGGAGTGGGTTGCACCAGCATTTGTGGAAACTGGATCGCATCATGAGCCAGGGTCCCTGTACTCCAGAAGCAGAGATGTCAGTGCCACCTAAGGCAGTGCTCTCTCAATTTGGGGGCATGTCATCACACTCCTTCTGTGGCCAAGCTGAGAGGCATTCAATGTGTTAAATGTCAGTGTCCCTACCTGCAGGGAGTAAAGATGTCTAGGATATGCCAGAGCAGGGAGAGTGGAGGGACTGAGTACCTGTGTGTATCTCAGTGTTTGGATGTACTGTACCTGCATAAGCATCATAGGAGCCAGCAGGAGAGGAAACAAGAAAACAGAGAAATGTTCTTCCTTCAGCCCCAGTGCCACCCCTACTCAGCTCCAGACCCTGGTGTGATAGGAACTTGATGTAGTTAATCATCCGCATTGCTCCGTGTTTGCGTGGGAATCAAAGTCAGCACACTATGGTGAGGAGTCAGTGCTAGGAGGCAGAAGGGGGAAGCTCCAGTTGGATTGATCTCATATCAATTGCTCCATGATCAGTTTTGTGTCTGAACTGACATAGAATCAGTTTAATCTAAAAATGCATACAGTATAGAGCTATTCTTTCTTGCACGTAACTTTTGAGTGTAGATTTACTGTTCCAGTACCATGCCGACATGGACCACCGCTCCTTGAAATCTGAGGAAACAGAAAAGTTTTTATAATTTTGTTATTGGGATTCAGAATCAGATCTAATGGCTCTTGGGCATGTGTTCTCTTTTTAAATTTACTGTGCTGCATCACTCTGACCTTGACCGATCCTTTATGCCACAGCCTCCCACAACCCTGTCACCCACTGCCTCTGGGACTTACTGATCAACCTGACAGTACCGAACGGTTTAAACCCCATGGTGGAACTCCAGGTTCTCCAGGCCTGGGACAAGTTTTCTATCTCACATATTTGGTTGGCAGCCCAAAGAGCTGTGTGTGGCCTGCAGGAAGCTGTATCTTCATTCTGCCAAACTCATGGAAGTTTTTCTGATCCCCAACCATCAGGGCCTCATTGAATAGGGCTACTGGACAGATATCAATATGCTAGCATGCAAACTTCTCAGTCAGGAGGTGAGTGATGGAACCATTGCCTCTCCAAGTGCACCACTACCTGTGGTCACCTAGGTGGCTGTAGTGCAGCGGATCTTATGGATTCCACCATCGCAGAGGAGGACAGTCCTCTGGGAAACTTGGTCTGCTTCCCAAACTGATGCCTGATGATCCAAACTCACTTCCAAACTTGATCACTGCTGTCATGAATGGCAGTGCTACTGCTGTGCCAATGGGCTGGCATGGGCATGTGTTCTAGTCACTATGATATGCTGGCTGCTGTTTTGCAAGTTTGTGGTTAGAGACACATCTCTGACACAGACAGATCCCAGTTTGAAAAACTGATTCTGGATCATTTCCTAGATGAATGTGACAAGAAAACTGATCTTGGTGCAGTTGTTTAAGCTAAATCTCTCTGCATCTGGATGTTTGAGAAATAAAAAAAGAAGAGTGTTGCCTCATGCAGTCATTGAGTGACTGGACATGCAAACCAAATGTACTGAAACCCTAAAGCGTATACTACAACAGGGGACACTCCTGAAGAAAGCAGAGATGACTCAGCATTAATATTTATCTGAAAAATTATGTGATCTATAAACTATCAGTTAATGTCAAAAATCTTACAAGTAAGATATTAACTATAAAAATGCAAAATTCCCTCCAGTTCTTCAAAACTTGCATGCAACAACGTCTTGTGACTTTACAATGTCCCTCATGCAAAAAATCTTGGTCCTGATCAAGACATATAATCTGTGATCTGAAAATGAAGAAATACCCCAGCTCCCATGGGATGACAATCGAGATGACATAGGCAGTGGATGATTGCTCCAGGTGTAGACAAAACAAAATATCGGAGAACAGAGCTCATGGTTTTGTGCAGAAGGTCCATTGCAGAAGAATGAGAGTAGTAAAACACAACAGCTCTGTAAGCACTTGAAGCAGGGACTATAGCACCTTTCATGGGTGAATCACAGCTGCACGAGAGGGTGGCAGTCACCCACACTGCCTGGCAAACAAAATGATGAACAGGCTATCTGATCAACAGTGTGGTTCCTAACAGCATGATTTTTGCTAACCAGTATAATCTCACTATGTGCAAGTGTGAAGGGCCCTATTGCACATCTTGCTTAATTATGGGGTGGACTTTGTCAGATTCCAGTTCCAGATCTGGTTCTACAGAACTTTTGAATAGAGGTCCATGTGTGTTATTTTTGGGTTTTTGACTATACCACACTATATTTCAAACTTCCAGGGTAAATCTGTATTGAACCATAATAAAGAGAAAGATGTTGGGATATTTTTACCCTCACAGCCTATAACCACCTCAACTCCCCTCCTCTGATATGAGAACTAGTACATTAATCCTGATAGCTGTCTCTCTGAGCAGAGAATTGTTTTAATATCTGTTAGGCTTCAACCCTAAAAAACATAAGGTGATGCATATTGGGAAGTGGAACCCAAGAGTGTAATAAGAAATGGGGGAGCAGTGCTGGAAAGCACCACAGAGGAAAATGACCTGGAGGACATGGAATTTGAGAGCATAAAAACAACAGCACATTGTAATACAGCTGTGGGCAAGGCAAACGAGATGATGAGTTTCATAGGGAGGGGGATAAGCAGTAGAAGTTATGAAATTATCCTCCCATGGTACAAGTCACAGGAACGATCACACCTGAATACTTTACAGGGTACTGGAGTCCACACCTGAGGAGATACTGCGACAAGGTGGAAGCAGTACAGAGCAGGACAACCAAGATGGTTTGTGGAGTATGGAAAAAGACAAATGAAGAGATGCTGCAGGACTTGAACGTGTACTACCTGGAGAAAAGGAGGGAAAGTGGTGACATGCTTGAGATATACAAGTAACTACATGGGATCAACAGAGAGGACAGTAAGCAACGTTTCTGCTTGAGCTCTAGCACACAGATGAGAGGGAACAAACTTAAAGTCACAGAGGGAGATTCAGAAGGGGCTTCCATAAGCACCTTTTTATGGAAAGAGTTGTGGACAAGTGGAACAAGCTGCTGGAGGAAGTGGTAGAGGCTAGATTAGTGAGCAGATCCAAACAGAGTTGGGACAAGCATATGGGATAAGTTAGGGGGTGTAGAAGCAAAGAGGAGGGATGACTACTTGGGCCAGTGCAGACTAGTTAGGTAGGGTGGGCAGACTTGATGGTTAGACAGGCCTTTTACTGCTATCATTGCTATGTACCTATGTATGACCCTTATACAAAGTAAGTGATTTGGTATTTTTATTGAACCAATGCCTTTTATTGTTCTCCTGATAAAGTGCCCCATGTGCCGAAACTCTCTTGTTCTTGGGGCCAGTTTACCCACCTTGTTAACAAGTAAAAAAAATAATTAGTAAATCAATAAATAAAATTGAAGTCTATGTATCTATGTAGGGTTCTTGTAAGTGATTTGGTACTTTTTATTCAACCTATGCCTTTTACTCTTCACCTGTCAAAGTGCTCTGTGTGCTGAAAATTTCTTGTTGGTCCAGTGGTATGGAGGGTTGTGGTACTGGGTTCCTTACCTCCTGCCATGCTGGTGACCCATGTTCGGCAAGAAGCATGGGTTGCTGTGGGTTGTCTGGGGGGAGGCTGGGAGTGGATTGAGTGGCCATCTGGCAGCTTTCCTTTCCTGGGTGAGGAAGGTAGACATTCCCGGCTTTTGGCTGCCTCCAAGTGGAGGCTCAGGGTAGTGCCAGTCAATGGGGGGCCTGAGTCTAGGCCAGGGGTGGGGGAATAGAGGTTAGTACTGGTTCCAGCTCACATGTGTGCCTCCACACGCATATGTGGCCATGTCACTGGGTGCTTGGGGCCATAAGTGGAGAAAATGGAGGAAAAACACCCTCCCTAGACTTGATGATGGACCAACCCCTTGTAGGTGCCACACCAGTGGCAGGGCACATTTCACAATCCCTTGGTAGGGGCATCAGTGTAAGATATGTCCTGGGAAGCTGGGTGACAAGGCTGGGGGGATCAGTCAGATGGGGGGCTCCAGGGGGGGCAAACGAGGAACAGAAATAGAACATGGAAAAAAAAATGTGTTGTTAGTCCAATAAAAGGTACTGAATACCCTACATTATTCTCTACAGAAGGAACACTGTCTTTTTCCCTTAATGACAGTGGGAATATTCTGCAGCCCTGCAGCTTGTCTTGTACAAATTAGAATTAAATAGACTACTTTGTGTCTCACTTAAATCAACATTCAGCTTGCACATCTGACTTGACCTTCAGCTGCGTTTGCACTGGTCTGATAAAGAAAGTAATATAATTCTCAAAAGCAAGTCTCAAAAATGATTAAATTAATAAAAATAAAAGGTATCACCTGCAATGTATTGTTTTTCCCCTTATCTTTGACTGGATTAACATGGCCACCCCATTGTTTTTTGACCAAAAGGATACTGTAACTCAGAGATATTTGAGCGGTCAATGACCCGGAGGATGTTATATATCAGAGTGCTGGACAGCAACATGGTCAGCAGGAAAATATCACTGTCTTCCTTCCAGCTCTTCTCATCACTGTGAAGGCCTTCGGTATCGAGAAGAATAAGCAGTACTCCCTTTTTTGTTGGGTGCGGACGGCTCCACAGCCAGATGCCTTTTGTTTGTGGGTTCACTATGTGCCCAATACTGAAGCCATTCCCTTCATTGAAGAATTCTGACATGATGTAGGATTTACCTGTCCTCATCCTGCCTACAATGCCAATCACCTGGGTGAAACAGTGGCAGCTGGTGAGAATGGAGCACACATCTTCACTCATGACATACTGATGGTCTTCTTTTATGATAAACAGTTTTGGACTTTCCATTAATGGCATGTCATCTGTGAAAGCCATAAAGAAAAAATAAGAGATGGCTGTGAATAACAAAGACACAATTCAGTAATGAAGTACTCCACCCAAGTTACATAAAAATTATCAACAACACTCACATACGCATGCACAGCGCACACGCGCACACACACTCACACTCACACACACCCCCCTCTGATTATCCCTGTAATTAGCCTCAATATTTCTTTAAGGGAAGCTGTCAACCTTTTAGCATCATATTTTAAGCCCCTCATAAAAACACAGAATTTGTCAGTAGAAAACAACTGTTAGGCCCACCCAGTCTGCCTAATTGTTCTCTGCCTATTTAACACTGCAGATCCAATCTGATCTCTGATGATCCTCCCTATATGGAAATTTGGAATAAAGCGCTTCTTTTGTAGTTTTTGTGTGCGCAGTACCTTTTTGTGTTCGATTGACCCTCCCTCCGCCCTATCCCACTAGCCCAGTCCATGGCCTTGTCACACTGTGCTATCACAATGAGGTCCTCAGCTATAAAAATCCCAAAGTCCTTTTGCGGTCAAGTGAATGTCAGAACCCACCAAATCCTATGCTCAGCATCAGGGTTCGTATGCCCTAGGTGCATGATTTCACACTTTTTACATTGAACTCCATCTGCCATGTCTTTGACAACTCCTCAAGTTTTCCTAGATCCCTACGCATTTTCTCCACCCCCTCTTCTGAGTGAACACCCAATTACAGATTTTGGTGTTATCTGCAAAAAGGCATAACTTCTTCTCCTGTTCTTCTGCAATGTCCCCTATGAAGACATTGAAAAGGACTGTTCCCAGTACCGAACCCTGTGGTGCACCCTCGTCACTTTCCTGTGCTTTGAGTAAGTGCCACTGACCACCACCCTCTGTCTCCTATCCGATAAATAGTTTCAAACCCAATTTACCAATTTGGACCCTAATCCTAAACTAATCAACTCCCTAATTTGCGTCCTGTGAAGCACAGTGTTGAAGGCTTTGTTAAAGTCCAGATAGGCTACATCCACTGCCTTCCCCTGATCTATTTCCCTAGCCACCCAGTCAAACAAATCTATCAGAGTCATTTGGCATTACCTTTCCTCCATGAATCTGTGTTGCCTGTAGTCCTGTAGCTCTTTGGATTCTAGATGCGCAACCAGTCTTTCTTTCAGTAGAGTTTCCATTAAATTCCCCACTACTAAAGTTAGACTGACTGGTCTATAATTGCTAGCCTCTCTGCTATCTGTCTTATACAGGGGTACCATGCCAACCCTTCTCCTGTCCTCCAGAACCAGTCCAGTTTCCAGTGAGCTTTTGAAAGAGGCTGTCAGCAGGGCAGCTAGCATTTATTTGAGCTTTTTTGGTAATAGTGGTATATTCTGTCCAGTCCCATAGTCTTATCCACCTTTAAGGCTGTGAGTCCTTTCAGGACCCTTTCCTCTGAGAATAGCTGGTGTCCTCCTCCCTCTCCACCCAATTTTTGCTTCTCCCCAGTGATTCATTCCCTCTTCGTCCTACTGCAAAGACAGAGCAGAAGTACCTATTTAAAAAGTCTGCTTTTTCTTGGTCCCTTTCTGCACAGTCTTCCCCTTTCACCATTCTAGTTCTCATTATCCCTCACCTCGCTTTTATCTTCTTGTTTCTGTATCTGAAAAAAGTCTTATCCCCTTTAGCCTGCACCCACTAGCAATCTTTTACTTTGCCTGCACTGACTCTAAAAGTAGATACTGGAATATCACCAGTTATGGCAGGATCATTGAAAACAAGCATTTGTCAATGCCGAATGTTTGCTTGCTGATATTATCATTGGACGTGCAGGAGTTAGACAGATGCAGAATAGGAATGGCAGTGAAGTATTGAACACACGCCAATCCCACCTCCACTCTGCAGAGATGGACAGGCATTGGAGTGTGCCTTTGGGTGGTTGCCCATAATGCTTATGGCATTTCACCTCACCCTATCCTGTAGACACCGACAAGTGTTGAGGTGTGCCTTGGGGTGTTCGGCTTCACAATTGCCCCATTTCATAAGGACATACACTGAAATGGGTGCAGTACAGGAGAATGGGGTGAAGTCTGGGGCTAAAAGAGTGCAAAGCACACCTTGATGCCTGTCACTGGCTTCAGGGTGGGGGTGGGATGGCATGAGCATTACAGCCGGCGATCCAAAGTTACACCTCTGATGCCTGTCAGTCTCTATAGGGTGGGATATTATGGTTAGAAACCCTAACGCCTGGGTATAGAAACATAGAAACATAGAATTTGATGGCAGATAAGGACTGCTTGGCCCACCTAGTCTGCCCATTTTCCTACCTAACAAATAAGCTGCAGATCCTAATTAACCAACAGCTTACTTCCTCCTACCCCCCACTAGGACTGCCTTATGTCTGTCCCATGCATTCTTGAATTCCCCACTGTTCTTGACTCCACGACCTCCTCAGGGAGGCTGTTCCATGCATCCACAACCCTCTCTGTGAAAAAATACTTCCTCACATTACCTCTGAGCTGTCCCCCTCTATCTTCAAATTGTGCCCTTGTTCTTGCACATCTCTTTTTCTGAAAGATGCCACCCTCTTGGACTTTGTTGATTCCCTTGAGGTACTTGAAAGTTTCTACCATGTCCTCTCTCCCTCCTTTCCTCAAGGGTATACATATTAAGCTCCTTTAGTCTTTCTTCGTATGTCTTCTGGTGCAGAACCTGCACCATTTTGGTTGCCCTCCTCTGGACAGCCTCCAATCTGTCTATGTCTTTGCAGAGATGGAGTCTCCAGAACTGCACACAGTACTCCAGATGGGGTCTCACCAACTGTCTGTACAGAGGGATAACAACTTCCTGTTTTCTACTATTGATGCCTCTCCCTATGCATCCCAGTATCCCCCCAGCCTTCCTTACTGCCTTCTCACATTGCTTGCCCACCTTTAGGTCATCTGATATAATTACCCCCAGGTCCCTTTCCATTTTTACTGTTGTCAGTATCTCACCCCCCATTGTGTACTCTTGCCCTGGGTTTTTGTTTCCCAGGTGCATTACTTAGCACTTCTTTGGAATTCAGCCATGGGTCAGTTTACACCTTCTAACTTCGCAATATCGCTATTTAAACAGATACGTGGCTTTGCAGTTTATATCGTTTAGATTGATTTCAATGACTGCTGTGTATAATAACTCAGAACAGAAAAGCCTCGACTACTCTGCTGGCTATTTAATAAAGTTTTTTGTTCTTTTGTCAGTGGTAAAGAACGTACCTGAATTTAGATAACATATTCTGCAGAGTGGAGGGGCCATCTGAGTCTCCCAAGTCTCCAGTTTCTCTCCTTCTTTTGCAACAATTGAAGGCTGAGTGTAACTCACTTATGGTGAAGCTGCTTGTCTTCTCTGCTACAATTGTTATAGATGGTATCCAGTAATAATAGCGCCATAATATGGGTGATTGTCAAAATGGTGACTCCATATTCAGCACTATTGGAATGGGCTACCCACAAGGGTAGTGACTGGTTGTACCACGGGGGTAGGGGAAAGTGACAGGAAAAAGGGAATGACGAGGGGAAGGGGGTGGGGAAGAGGGTTCTGTACAAGACTGTCCCTGCTGTCACCAAGCCAGTTGTTTGGTGGTGAGGGAGGCTGACTCTGGCACAGCAGGTACTGGGGATGGGAATGGGCATGGGAGGGACTAAATTTTGCCACAGTCAGTGGCTCCCAGACTTAAATTTTGTTGCACCCACATTTGTGCCCCTCCCTGACATGCACCCCCCTAGAGTTAGGAATCTTAATTTAAGGGGGTGTGGGGACAAAGCCCCCCATGAGGTGGGGCATGAGCAGGGAGGCACAGCCCCCTCCCCGCCAAAAACACTTTAGGCTACCTGGTTTCAATTCACCAGGAAGTGTATATTGCCGATTTGCTTTTTGGTGATATACTCTGGCCATAATAGATATACTAATTAATAGAAACTTGCTGCTCTCTATTTAAACAAGCATTTGTCAATGCCGAATGTTGTCTCGCTGGCATTGGCATTGGTAGTTCCAGAGTTAGAGACGCATAATAGGAATGGCAGTGAAGTATTAAAGTGACGCCAAGCCCACCTCCACCCTGTAGAGAGCAACAGACATTGGGGTGTGCCTTTGGGTGGTAAGCTATAACGCTCATGCCATTGTACATCACCTTACCCTGTAGACAGTGACAAGTGTCGTGGTGTGCTTTGGGGTCTTTGGGTGTTATACTTATCCCATTCTATAAGGAAATATGCTAAGGTGGGTGCAGTATAGGAGAATGGGGTGAACTTTGTGGGTGAACAGTGCAAGGCACACCACGATGCTGTCACTGGCTGCAGGTTGGGGGTGGGGGTGGAATGGCATGAATATTACAGCCGATGATCCTAAGTCACACCCCTGATGCCTGTCAGTCTCTACAGGGTGGGGTGCTGCAGTTGGAAACCCTAACACCGTAGGCATGTGTTGGAATTTTCACTCCAAATTTTCAACATGGGCTGTTTGTGAGCCCACTAAATGAAAAGCGGCACTATCAGTTTGTTAGCTGAAAGATGGTTGTGCTCAGCGGCTATGCCATTTGGTGACACAGGGATGAAAATACATTTTGGGCTGTATGTGGAAAATGACAACTGTATTGTTCATGAGGAGATGTAAAACAAGTATTTGCCAATGCCAAATGTTGATTGCTTTGCTCCGTTGAGGTCGCTCACTCCCCCTCTGTCAGTTGCTTGTTCTGTTTCGGTTGGTCCTGCAGGCTGTGCTTTTGTACTGGGCTCCTGTCTGCATTGGCAACTTTGTCTGAACACAAAGAAATCTGCAGCTGTCCCGACAGAGCTCCGTTGAGGTCGCTCAGTCTTCCTCTCTCACGCGCTCATTCTGCTTCTCCTGGCGCTGCAGGCTGCCCTTTTATAATGGGCTCCTGCCTTTGTTGGCGTCTTTGTCTGGTCACAAAGAAATCTGCAGCAGTCCCGACAGAGCTCTGTTGAGCTTGCTCACTCTCCCTCTGTCACTCACTCGTTCCGTTTCTGCCGGTGCTGCAGGCTGCCCTTTTGTACTGGGCTCCTGCCTGCATCGCTGCCTTTTTCTGCCCACAAAGAAATATGCAGCAGTCACAATAGAGCTTAGTTGAGCTTGCTCACTCCCCCTCTCCAAGTCGCTCATTCTGTTTCTCCCACCGCTGCAGGCTGCCATTTTGTACTGGGCCCCTGCCTGCATTGCTGCCTTTTTCTGCCCACAAAGAAATCCGCAGCAGTCCCAACAGTGCTCTTTTGAGGTCACTCACTTCCCCTCCCTCAACCGCACATTCTGTTTCTCCCGGTGCTACAGGCTGCCCTTTTGTACTGGGATCTTGTGTTGGGGCCTTTTTCTGCCCACAAAGAAATCCGCAGCAGTCACAATAGAGCTTAGTTGAGCTTGCTCACTCCCCCTCTCCAAGTCACTCATTCTGTTTCTCCCACCGCTGCAGGCTGCCATTTTGTACTGGGCCCCTGCCTGCATTGCTGCCTTTTTCTGCCCACAAAGAAATCCGCAGCAGTCCCAACAGTGCTCCTTTGAGTTCACTCACTCCCCCCCCCAACCGCTCATTCTGTTTCTTCCGGTGCTACAGGCTGCCCTTTTGTACTGGGATCTTGTGTTGGGGCCTTTTTCTGCCCACAAAGAAATCTGCAGCAGTCACAATAGAGCTTAGTTGAGCTTGCTCACTCCCCCTCTCCAAGTCGCTCATTCTGTTTCTCCCACCGCTGCAGGCTGCCATTTTGTACTGGGCCCCTGCCTGCATTGCTGCCTTTTTCTGTCCACAAAGAAATCCGCAGCAGTCCAACAGTGCTCCTTTGAGGTCACTCACTCCCCCTCCCTCAACCGCTCATTCTGTTTCTCCCGGTGCTACAGGCTGCCCTTTTGTACTGGGCTCCTGTGTTGGGGCCTTTTTCTGCCCACAAAGAAATTCGCAGCAGTCCTGACAGAGGTCAGTTGAGCTCGGTCACTCCCCCCTCTCCCTCGCTCAATCTTATTCTGTCCCAAACACTGATTTCCCACAGCCACCATGCTATTCTGCAGCAGGAGTGCAAAAACATATTTAGGCCAGGATGTGAAAAATGACAGCTGTACTGTTCATAAGGAGGTGTGAAAAAAATGCCAGTGTTGCAAATGTGGTGTGAAAATATTACAGATTTGCAAAGTTACAAGAGTGCATGGAACCAGTTCAACGCATGCTTGTAACACAGTCACATTATGGGCTTTCATCACCAAATTTTCAACATAGGGATTTTAGGGCCGCTGGTCATGAACAGTGTCACTGTCATTTTCTTAATCTGTCCCGAACACTGATTTCTCACAGCAACCATGCTATTTTGCGCTGCAAGTGCGAAAACACATTTCGGCCAGGATGTGAAAAATGACAGCTGTACTGTTCATAAGGAAGTGTGAAAAATGCCAGTGTTGAAACTGTGGTGTGAAAATATTACTGATTTGCAAAGTTACAAGGGGGCATTAAAACTGTGCAACGCATGCTCGTAACACAGTCATTTTATGGACTTTCATCACAACATTTTCAACATAGGCATTTTAGGACCTCTGCTCATGAACAGTGTCACTGTGGTTTTCTTAATGTGTCCTGAACAGTGATTTCCCACAGCGACCGCACTATTCTGCGCTGGAAGTGCGAAAACACATTTCGTCCAGGATGTGAAAAATGACAGTTGTACTGTTCATAAGGAGGTGTGGGCGTATCTACTCATTACTTTGTCTCCACTCCACAGACCCTCCTGTAATATAGGACCACGGAGGACCAAGGCAGGAGGGTGGGCAACTCTAAAGTTCCGGCACAGCTCCGTTGAGCTCGCTCACTTCCCCTCTCTCACTCGCTTATTCTGTTTGTCCCGACGCTGCAGGCTGCCCTTTTGTACTGAGCTTCTGCTTGCGTTGGTGCCTTTTTCTGCCCACAAAGAAATCCGCAGCAGTCCCAACACAGATCTGTTGAGGTTGCTCACTCCCCCTCTCTTACCTGCTCATTCTGTTTCTCCTTGTGCTGCAGGGTGGCCTTTTGTACTGGGCTCCTGCCTAGGTTGGCGCCTTTTTCTGCCCACAAAGAAATCCACGGCAGTCCCAACAGAGCTTCGTTTAGCTCGCTCACTCCCCCTCTCAGTCGCTCATTCTGTTTCTTCAGGCGCTGCAGGCTGCCCTTTTGTACTGGGCTCCTGCCTGCACTGGCGCCTTTTTCTGCCCACAAAGAAATCTGCAGCAGTCCTGATTGAGCTCCTTTGAGCTCTATCAATCCCCCCCTCTCTCACTCGCTCGTACTGTTTCTCCCACCGCTGCAGGCTGCTCTTTGGCACTGGGCCCCTAACTGCATTGACACCTTTTTCTGCCTACAAAGAAATCTGCAGCCATCCCGACAGAGCTCCGTTGAGTCCGCTCACTCACCCTCCCTCCCTCACTCTCTCGTTCTGTTTCTCCCACTGCTGCAGGCTGCCCTTTTGTACTGGGCACCTGCGCTGGGGCCTTTTTGTGCCCACAAGGAAATCCGCAGTAGTCCCAGCAGAGCTCACTTGAGCTCGGTCACTCCCCCCCTCACTAGCTCGATCTTAATCTGTCCCAAATACTGATTTCCCAAAGTGACCACGCTATTCTGCGGCAGGAGTGCAAAAACATAGTATGGCCAGGATGTGAAAAATGACAGCTGTACTGTTCATAGGTAGGTGTAGGAAAATGGCAATGTTGAAAATCTGGAGTTAAAATATTATAAATTTGCTAAGTTACAAGGGTTCATGGAAACAGTTCAACACACGCTTGTAACACAGTCATTTTATGGAGTATCATCATCAGATTTTCAACATAGGTATTTTAGGACCTCTGCTCATGAACAGTATCACTGTCATCTTTTTAATCTGTCCTGAACACTGATTTTCCACACCGACCGCGCTATTCTGCGCCGCAAGTGCGAAAACACATTTTGGCCAGGATGGGGAAAATGACAACTGTACTGCTCATAAGTAGGTGCAGGAAAATGGCAATGTTGAAAATCTGGAGTGAAAATATTATAAATTCGCAAAGCTACAAGCGCGCGTGCAAACTGCGCAATGCACACTCGTAACACAGTCATTTTATGGAGTATCATCACCAAATTTTCAACATAGGCTTTTTAGAACCTCTGCTCATGAACAGTATCACTGTCATTTTCTCAGTCTGTCCCAAACACTGATTTCCCACAGCGACCACGCTATTCTGCTCCGCAAGTGCGAAAAGACATTTCGTCCAGAATGGGAAAAATGACAGCTGTACTGTTCATAAGTAGGTGTGGGAAACTGGCAATGCTGAAAATCTGGAGTGAAAATATAAATTTTCGAAGCTACAAGAATGCGTGCAAACTGTGCAACACACGCTCGTAACACAGTCATTTTTTGGAGTATCATCACCAAATTTTCAACATAGGCATTTTAGGACCTCTGCTCATGAACAGTGTCACTGTCATTTTCTTAATCTGTCCCGAACACTGATTTCCCAAAGTGACCGCACTATTCTGTGCTGGAAGTGCGAAAACACATTTCGGCCAGGATGTGAAAAATGGCAGCTGTACTGCTCAAAAGGAGGTGTGAAAAAATGCCAATGTTGAAAATCTGGCATGACAATATTGCAAATTCGTGAAGGTACAAGCGTGCATAGCAACTGCGCAATGCACGCTCATAAAACAGTCATTTTTTGGATTTTTTCCACCAAATTTGCAACATAGTCTTTTTGAGAGCCCACCTCATGAACACTGGCACTGTCATTTCGTTACTCAGTCCAAAAAGGTGATTCTGCGCAGTTACCACAAAATCACCATTCTGGGGCCGAATAACGCCATGACAGTGGCAGAATTCATGAGGATGGGTCCTAAAAACCCCATGTTTAAATTTGGTGCCAAAATTCCAAAAAAATGCCTGAGATATGCACCAAAGTTGAAAAAAACCTATTTATGCCATTATACAGCTTAGCGGCATTTCCTCAGTTCGCGGTTGGGTTTGAGGAATGCAGATGTGTTCACGGTCCACCGAAGATCATTGCACTGGACACCGGAGGTAAGTATGGGGTTGAAGGGTGTGGGGAGGTAGGGTGAGCAGAGGGTGGGCGCGAGCTGTGGGAGGGCAGGAGACATGAGGACCATTTCTTTACAGGTTTAAAAACAAAACAAAAAAAACATCGAGGGACTTTTTTTTGCAGAAGTTGGTACGCTGGGGTGGGCTCCCAGCATGCCACCTAAGTGTTTTTTTGGGGGAGGTGATTCTCTAGCCGACGGGGATTGGGCACCCCGGTTGGCACATACTGGGGGGTGGATCCAAGCAGAGGGTTATTGGGCACCCCCTTGGCATGCAACAAAAGCAGGGGAGGAACACAGTATGCTGACAGGGAGTGGGCTCCCTCATCGGCAAAATACATGGGGACGGGGATAAAAGCCGACCGGAATTGGGCCCCCCGTCAGAAAAGAAAAACTGTTGGGGAGGCATGATGCCGAGGGGGATTGGGCACCCCTTTGGCATATATTTTAAATGTGAGGGGGCATATTATGCTGACGGGGAGTGGGCTCTCCCATTTGCATTGTAACAGGCTGCAGCATCTGTCACTGAGGCCATGTTGCCTGCACGTCAGGAGGTGGGTTGTGGTCACGCTGCATGAGAGCATCGCTCTCATTGCAGCTGACCTTTTCTTTGTTCTGGTGGCCACATTAGGGATGCGTGAGGTCAGCGCCTGCTGCTGGATGATTGGGGAATGAGGGATGCACCTTCTGATGCATGCCCTGCATTCACCCAAAAGTGACCGCACCTCCAAGTGTGCTACTACCGCAAGATGTTGGCTGCGCAAGCGCGAGTCAACATAAAAAGAGACAAAATATCAACAGAATTTGCACAGTCTTGTCTGAAAGCTCTTGGGGACATAGAACACAAGCTGATAGATTTGCTGGGTGTTCCACATTCAGCAAACTCATTACTGGACTTCGTATTAGCTACTTTTCTTCATGACAGCTGCAACAGACTGAAAAATTAAAGTATCAGAGCTTTCTACTAAAAAAGAGACAAAATAACATCAGGATGTAAAGACTGTTATCTGAAAGTACACTGGGACAGAGGGTGCAAACTGATAGAGTTACCAGGTGCTTCATCTTCGCAAAATTCATAATTGGACTTTATTAATAGCTACCTTTTTGGAGGGACTGTCTTCCCTTCCCTAGCTCATGTTTGCTGTTGTTTTGTTTGAAATGTAACTGAATTTCATGATGAAGAAATACCACAGGGTTACTGAATTTAGGGAATCTTATTTAGTACCTCGTTCTCCCAGACATTCAAGCTCAATTCAAGGAACAAGTCATAAAGCAGATAGTCTGAGAGATAGTAGAGGGAAAAAGAGATCTGTGCTTTTTAATACTAGAAGAGATTTTGACACCCTAACCATCAAAGATACTCAGCTGGGAGGGGGCGCTAACGAGCCATAATTAGAGCTACAAGCATTTGTCGGGAGCTCCGTGGTTTCAGACGGAACATTCAAATATATCTTTAAAATCAGTCTTTCAGAGTTTCTATTTTCCATTTATTTATTTGAGTGGCTTTTCCGTCAATCAATATGGATACGTTTATTTCCCCGAAAGGTGTGATATGTTATTCTTTCATTTAAAACCCTTGCAGAGAGGAATAAAATTCTTCAGCTAACGAGGCAAAAGAAGCAGCTGTTTTTTAATGGGCATAGGATACATTTGTATCCAGATTTTTGTGTACAGACACAACAAAGAAGAAAGCGCTTCTTGCCCATTCTTTCTGAGTTTAAAGAAGTCGAATGGGGGTGTGGCTTGGATGCCAAGGAAGATGGCTGCTTAAGCCTTGAGCTCAGTCCCCAGCTATTGCAATCCAAACTAGCATGCCGGCATCCAGAGACAGTCTTCCAAACTAGCATGCCGGCATCCAGAGACAGTTTGCTTCCCCAAGGCAAGAATATGCCTTCTTAACCCCTTCTCGTTTGCTCGACGTGGGTTTATTGCTGTTAGTGACCTGGTAAATCTTCCTGTGGCACCGGTTACTACATGACCCTGTCTGGACCTGAGCAGGTCTCACAACTCTGACCTTTCCCAGTGGGCTTCCTATAGTGTCTACGCGGTGGCGGATTACCCCTCTCTGCTAGTAGTAGTTATCACAATGCCCACGGTGCGAAAATACTTAAGTCTGAATACAGCCCAACTCCTGATACTGGGAAGCAGCCCTGTCCCAGCCATGGTATGGCCTCCTCCAATCACCCTCCGGGTGGCTCGATTACAACCTCCGTGGAGCCCCCCCCCCAGCTGGTGGATGTAGGCAGCTCTCTTCAATACATCACAACCATGTTAGAGACGTTGCTCACAAGGGTGGATTCCATATCATTACCTTGTCGGGCACAGTTGCCAAGGTGCGAGCACTAAATGACAGAATGAATGTTGCCGAACAAAGAACAGAGGACAGGTAATCCAGCCAGGCCAGAATCTTACAGTGGCTGCAAGAGCACGATAACAAACTGACCACACTCTGGTGCAGGGCTGGGGTCCAAGAAAATCGAGGGCACCTCAACAACATCAGAATCCTCGGTATTTCCGAGGGTTTGGAGGGCCAGAACACAGAGCATTTTCTAAATGAGGAGATCCCCAAAATGTTAGGGGACAGATGGCAAGGGCCACTTGAAGTAGAAAGGGCACATTGGATCCCCAGTGGCTCCCAGTCTACCAACGCATCTCCTTGACCCATCATTGCATACGTGTTAAGGTATTCCACTAAAGAAAAAGTGTTAAGGGCAGTCCAGGACAGGGGCGAGATATCATGACATGGGGCTAAGGTGTCCTTCTTTAGAGATTTCTCCTCCAAAGTGGTGGCTCTCAGGAAAGCTTTCATCCCTATTAAAAAGCTTTTGGCAACACAAGGCTTCAAATCTGGCTTTCAGCACCTGGCCTACCTGTATGTGACCCGTGAAGGCAGGGACATAACAGCTGAGACTCCTTGGGAGATAGAAGCATGGGCCTCCAAATACTGTCCTCAGACGTCTCTTAGAGCTACTTCTCCCAAAAGGCTGTGGGCCCCAGGGCAACATGCACATGGAAGGGGGAACCATCCTTCTGGCAGCAGCTTCAGGGAGGACCATAATAATGGCCGGAAGGCTCCACAACTAAATGCTTCCCACAGGATCCCACTTCTTATGAACCCCCCGGGACTTGCAAATAGTAAACTAAATGCCCAGTCTCTGTCAGCAGGTATCTCCTTCTCTTCTTCGCCACAGCGGGGATCAAGCCAAGTGACCCGTATAGGGCAATGCTCCTCCAGCGATCACGACTCACCCTCTGAGGGTCCAGAAATAGCCCCGCCTGCCTAATAAACCAAAGACGAGCATCTCACTGTGAATCAACTAGAAGCTGCTGCTATTCCGGACGACATCTTCATGGAATTTTTTGACATACCTTCCTGGGCAGACTTCCCACTGGACCTGGACGACTGTCAAGAGCTGGCAAATATTCCTATCAAACCCGGGTTACTGACTTTCACTGAAGCGATTTCTCAAGAGTCACCATGCTCAACAACCTGTCCTACTGCTACTGTGGACTTGGCTCCTAAGAACTGAACTCATTCTGCCTGTATTTTTGCTTGTTTTTTCCTGTTCCTTCCCTGATGTAAGGACACCATCAACATGTACCTAGGGTGGTGTCTGCAATGGCGTGGGACCCTCTACCCACTGACAACACACTAGGATCCACATGTAAGGTCTCCTGGGTGTGATACTAGAGGGAACCCATCCCACAAATATGGGGTAACTTATCTGGCTCTGTGCAATGTACAAGGGCCGCACCACTTCCATGTTGCAGCCCCTCCATTCAAATATGGCCCCCTCTCTTCTGGATGGGAATACCGCCTTGTTAAGGTTAGGTCGCTGTAGTACTAAACACCCTATAGCACTGATGGAGGCCACTTCCTTCCTTATTGTTTAACCCCTGTAGGTTATCGAGGGCACTATGTTTTGCTCTGAAACCTGTAATATTTGGGGGAAGGCCAGAACCATAGGCCAGGTCCTCAAGCCTCTTAAAGGACTTAAGGCAATGAGATATTTTCCCTTCTCCCTTGAACTCCCCTCCCTCTCTTTTTCCTTGGCTTATTCCCTTCCCTTCTCCCTTCCTTCTTCTCCCCATGGTTGTCTCACCTCTTTGGGTGTGGAAATTAGTCATAGATTAAGATGTTATAGCTGGGGACTGAGTTATGTGTTACTAGTTGGTTAAACTCCTTACTTCCCCACACAACTGACTGGTTAGTGTGGCTGAGTGCTCCTCTCCTCGAGTGTAGAGGACTGGCACCTTTGCGCATACTCCAACTCACCTTTAGTTTTTTGCTTACTTAATTGTCCATAGATTTGGATCACTTAGTAGTTAACAGGTTTATTAACATATAGCACAGCTCACCTCTTAGTGGGTGTATCTTTGAAACTGTGGTTCAGTGTTATATATAGTTACACTTTCTGTCAATCGGTGTACTTAATTCAACTGTTTCTTTATTTTTCACTAGGTCAGTCCTGCTATACCTCTCACTGGCTAGCCTACCCTGTTTTTCTCTCAATCAATCTCTCTTCCTATATTCCAGGTAATCTGTCTGCTCCCTCCTATCTGTCTCTGCTGGGCCCCTGTGGTGAGTACCTATACATCAACTGGCTTTAGGGTACAGGATGCAGAACTCAAGGCCGGGGGTTAAACTTATATCGTGGAACGTAAAGGGCTTGTACCACCCGATTAAGCACTCTGTGGTCATTAAACGCTTACACTCCTTTCAGGTGGATATTGTACTTATCCAAGAGATGCATCTTATTGCCAGAACTGTACTGTGGCTCAAGAAATACTGGGTGGGTAGAGTGATAGCTAGCTCAGCAGCAACTAAGTCTAAAGGGGTAGCCATCTTAATTCGGAAATCCTGTTCCTGGATAGAAGAGAAGGTGACCTCTGACACTCAAGGCCGCTGGGTAGCAGCTAGGTTCACTTTCCCTGGGGGGCATGCTGTGCTGGCTAATATATATGGCCCCAATACAGACAGTCAGGATTTTTTTCTGGATCTTAATCAGGCCATGGAGTCCCTCACTACTTGTCACCTCCACATCCCCATTATGATAGGAGGTGACTTTAACCTAATCCTAGACATATTTTTGGACAAATCCAAGCACACTCCTCAAACACACCCCAGAGCACTGCTGACCCTGCAAGATGTGATGAAGAAATGGGGAATGGCCGATGTGTGGCGGAGGGACCATCCCTCAGGGAGGGATTACTCCTTTTTCTCCCCAGTACACACCAGCCAAATCGACTTCTGGCTGGCCAACTCCCCTGCAGCCCGGGATATCATCTCCAGGATCAATAATATCCTTATCTCAGATCATGCCCCCATCTCCTGCACCTACATGCCTTCAGGGCAGGGCGTTTCGGGCACTAGGTGGCCCTGTAACCCCTTACTCCTTCAGGATCTGAAATTTCAAGCCATGGTGCGGAACATAGCCAGGATTACTTCACCAATAACCCTGCCACCGATACATCCGTTGCCACGGTCTGGGAGGCATTCAAGGCTGTCCTACGTGGACTTATGATTGCCTATGCAGCTCAGAAAAATGAAGCTAGTAGGACAGCCTTGCATCACCTCCAGACTGAGTTGTCAACCCTGGAGGCTAGATTCAGGCTTCCACAGTCCATAATCCTGATCTGTTGCTCCTACGGGAGATAGTCAGATTGAAATACAGCATAAACACAATGCTTCAGCAACAGGCTGAATGGATTTTGGTTAGGACCAAACATGCCTCCTGGGGGGGGGGGGAACAAAGGAGGCAAACTCCTGGCCTTTCACTTGAGGAAACAACAGGCTGCCACCTGTTTTCATGCACTTAGGAACTCTAGGGATGCTGTAGTCACTGATCCTAAACAGATCAATGAATGCATGCCACAGTTTTATCAGCAGTTGTACCAATCACATGCCTTCCTTGTCCAAGGACAATTGGAGCATCAGCTAGAGGAATTTTGCTCCACTTTCAACATCTCCCAACTATCGGAGCCTATGAGGATCACTCTAGAGAAGCCCTTTACAGTGCCAGAACTACAAGCTGCCCTATCTCAACTCACTAAAGGCAAGTCACCAGGGCCTGATGGCATGACTACAGAGTTGTATCAGCATATGAGCTTAGAAATCAGTACCCTCCTGTTATCAGCCTTGCAAGAGGCCCATGAGACCGGTATCCTTCCCCCCACTATACGAGAGGCTTTGATTACCCTGCTTCCTAAAAAAATCGGATGACCTGCTGAGCTGTGCCAACTATCACCTCATATCCCTTATCTCAGTTGACAGCAAGATTGCAGCCAAGATACCTGCTAATCGGATGGTGGATGTAATCCCCGCTATTGTGCACCAATCTCAAGTAGGATTCACCAAAGGTAAGGCAGCAGCAGATAACATTAGACTGGTTCTCAGTCTTAAATGGCTGGCATCGTATTCCCCCACCCCATGACAGCAATGGCGGTAGACTTTTCTAAAGCGTTTGACTTCATAGAGTGGCCCTACCTGCACGAGGTTCTCAGACTCTACGGATTTGACCCATACTTCAAACAGTGGATTCAAGCGTTATACAATGCGCCACTAGCTAGAATCCTTACTAACAACATCTCCTCTCCCTTTGCCCTACAGCGGGGCACATGACAAGGCTGCCCACTTTCCCCCGTTATTCCTGGTGCCACTGGATCCACTCACCCAGAAACTTCTGGCCTCTGAGGAGATCAAGGGCATGCAGGTAGAGAAGCACTCATATCTGACTGCCTCTGACGCAGATGACCTACTCCTCATGCTAACCCATCCGCAAGAATCTCTCTCCAGTCTTAGAGATCCTGCGAGTGTTTGCTCAGGTGTTCGGATTGCAAATTAACCGGGAAAAAAACAGCGTCACCCCCTTAAATGTGGCTTGCACCAAAGATTGTCTACAAGACTCAGGGCTAGCCTGGGCCCCCAATAGCCTCTCCTATTTGGGCATCATTATCCCCTTCGAATGGAAGCAGATAGAACCCAGACATTTTTCTCCTCTTATATTCCAGTTCTCAGTCGAGGTGAACTGATGGCACTGACTTAACCTCTCCCTTCTGGGCAAAGTAGCTGCGATCCGAATGCTCCTCTTACCCAGAGTAGCATACTTTCTCAATAACCTCCCCATCACTCTGTCAGATAAGGTGTTCTGCCCCCTAGATAATCTAATTTCCTTTCTTCTCTGGGAGGGAAAGAAGCCATGATGGAGCCTCAAGAAGTTGTAGGCTCACTGGTCAAAGGGGGGTCTGGGATTCCCTTGACTACAAGGTTGTCATTGGTCCTACCTATTGGTCCAGTCAACCAAATGGTTCGTTCCTCCCTCCTCCTCATCTACCTTATGGGTACAACTTGAAACTCAAGTTCTTCAGGGCTTCCCTTCCAGCCTGCTACTAACTAATGCCTCTCAACCCCTCAATAAGCTCATACCGGTTATTGCCGAGACTAAGAAAGCGTGGTTCAGGCTTATGGCTGCAGCCAAGACAATGAAGGAGGTGCGCCCACTCCCATTCCGGTACCTTAGTCTCTGGCAGAACCGGCTCCTAGCTGTTGATAACACGCCACTTAATTGGCCATTATGGGACAAAAAGGGGATCCGAATTGTCCAGGATTTATTTATGCCCAATTCCACAAAACTTATATCATTCGACCAGCTAAAAACTGGCTACTCTCTCCAGTCTAAAGATTTCTGGAGATATCTGCAACTTCGCAGTGTGGTGCAATCCCTCAGTTGGTCACACTTGTCTGACCCTAAATGGCACTGGTTATCTGCCCTGCATTCAAAATCCTCCTCCTGGGGCTTAGCTGGGCAGTTCTACCGTACTTGTCGAGAGGCACAACCTGATCACACAGAACCCCGCAGAGCCACATGGAGTCATCACCTAAATCACCCTATTTCGCCAGAAGCATGGTCTCGATGCCTGCATCTGGTCCTCTCCACCTATTATGATGTTAGGAATCAACTAATTCAACTTAAGATTCTTCTTTGTTGGTATCGCACTCCAGCCGCTCTTCATACATGGGGCATTTTCCCACATGCAGAGTGCTGGAGATGCTGACAAAGCCCGGCTAATATTTTGCATCTCCTGTGGCAATGCCCTGCCCTGATCTCCTTCTGGTCTACTGTAGCAATGGACTGCTCTGGGATACTGGGGCAATCTACTGACCTCTCCGATCCCCTGCTCCTGTTGGGACACCCTACCCCCTTAGGCCAGCTAGCACCACCACACAGGAACTGGATTTTAGTAACCCTCTTGGAGGCCAAATGGCTCCTACTACTGACCTGGAGGCAAACCTCACCTCCCGCCATCTCCTCATGCACTCCACTCTGGCCAGGCTTGCTACCTTCGAAAGGCTCACCTATACCAACACAGGGCAGCTCCCCTTGTACTATTGCAAATGGGAAACATACCTTAACTCCTGTCTCTGCCGGGCTATGTTGCCTCCTCCATGTAATCCCCCCATCTAAAGATTTCACACCTTAGGGCTATTTTATAGATGGCACTCCTCCTGGAAACTCGATGAAGATCACTGCTGACTAGCCCTGAATGCTAGAATTCACCCATGCCATTTCCTGTCTCTACCTTCCTTTTTTCCTCCTATGGCCAATTCACCCCTTTAGGCCTCACTATATGCTGCCAGTTGTGAGATCTTGATGCTCATATACAATGGCTGTCATGTTTCAGCCTTTATATTCTTTTCCCTACTTGGGCTCCTTCAATAATCCATAGTTGACCATAGCCTTGAAGCTATAAGAATTTAGGAATGTGCATGACTGTAACTTTAATACTTACAGATGTACATGTACCATTCTGTGAAAGTTTTAAGATATATGCTGGTTGGATTGTTTGTTTCAAGAGTGCCATACACTGCCTCAAGAGTGTGCATATTCTCCTGTTCGTGGAAAATAATCAATAAATAAAAATTATTCTATGATAAAAAAAAGAAACCAGACTGCTTGTGGTTCTATATGCTCCTGCTCACAGATAAGACTTATTTTTTCGAGGAACCAGATGCTGCAAGATCTTTTTTCGAAAATAACATTAAAATTCCTGAAGACATCAGCTCTGATTTTGAAGATGAAGATGCAGCTGAAGTGACCGGATATCTCCTGGCTTAAGTTTTCTTTGCCTCACTTTGCTTTGACTTTCTCACAATTGGCTTGATACTTAACAGACCCTAAAAGATAGATGCCTTACTGTATGATTTATAAAGTAATTCTGCAGGGCTGTTTAAACTTGGAGCACCGATAGACTTAAATTCTTCTTTTTTCTCTTTTTTTTTTGGCAAATGATTGTAAGATATTAACAGTCTTTAACCCCACCCCAACCCCCCAATAATATAAAATATATTTTTTGTGTCTTTATTTAATTACATGAGAAGTAATGTTAGGGGGAATGTAATTTTCTTAATGGAATTTTTTCTTTGATTGTAATTATTTATATTTTTTCCTGTCTTAAAGAATAAAAATAAAGTACTAAAAAAAAAAAAAGATACTCAGCCGGATATACTAACTCCTATTAATGTTTCAGAAATAGTTACAAAATTTCCTTGATTCCACTCTTTACTCCTTTGCAGATAAATAAAAAAGAGAAATTAGGGATTAGGTACAATTAGTGTGGTGTTTTGGACACCAACCCGCTAGCATTACCTTTAGACTTTCTATTTGCGGCGATTACCAATATTTTGGCATCCCACACTGTTTATTGATGTGGCTATAACTAGAAGTTTGGAGTGTGGAGGAAACCCAGTTTGTTGTGATTCTGAAGTGTGCAGTGTGGAGGAGTCCCCAGCATGTTGCGATCTAAGAACGTTGCGAGTACCTGAGAACTGGTTTGGAGGAGAAGATGGTGAGTCCGTGTTCTCTGCTGGTGGGCTGCTGAGATTTTGGAGGGTGCCTTTGTGAACCAATGTGACTTTTGATCTGGACCCGGTTGCCCGCTTGGAGATGGCTGCCCTGTTTTTACTGTTTTTGTGAAAGAATTTGGGGATTTTCGCCTGTTTTGCGATGAGATGGCCCTGTGTTTGTGGGTGGCTTGGCCACTGGAATCTGTTTCCGTTCAGGAGGACTGGTCCTGGACTGGCCGGGGAGCCGGCCAGTGGGGGTTGTGATTCTCCAAGGCCCCTCGTTGGGCCGGTCGGTGGATTGGCTCGAGCGAGGTGTCGAGGTTACGGGGCAGATATCTCCAGCGGAGGCCCCCCCTTTTCTTTATAAATAGAACTTTTGGGGGTTTTGGCATCATTGAGTAAGATTCGGATCATCATCAGGAGATCCTTGGCCCAAGGAATTGTACTAATAAGAAACTTATAGTCAGACTTTGAACTCATCAGAAACTTGGATTATTACTGGGAGGTTCCTACAATGAAAACTTACGGTCAGATTTTAAACTTTTAAAATTATGAGGTTCCTACAAAGAAACTTACAGTCAGACTTTAAAACCTTTTTTCTTATATGGGCAGTGAGAGTGCCTGTATTTCATTTTGGATTTCCCAGGTAGTGAGAGGGCCTGGGGATCTGAACTTTATTTGACATTGCTTATTGACACTGTTTATATTATTTTCTGTACACATCAGTGAGAGGGGGGTGTACTTAAGTTTTACTTAAGTTTCACTTTTGCATTAAATGGTTTTAAAGCTTAATTTACAGATTGTGAGAATATCAAAGTCTCACTTCATTTAATGTTTTGCCCTGACAATATGTGAAGGATACTGTTTTGGGAAATTTAACTGTGTTTATTTTTATTTTGGGGTGGGAACTTCCTTGTTAAGAGATAAATTATTGGTTTTGGATTGTTCTACTGCTGCTTTGTAGCTTTTGTGTTTATTTTTATTTTGGGGTTGGGGGTTGTATTTGTTATAGATTGTGTTGTTTTGTGTGGTTATATATTATTTGGTTTGGGTTATTTGTTTTAGAAAATGTGTTGGCCAGGGTTGATGGTTAGGCACTATTCCCCTTCCAGGCTGAGGGATCTCTGCCCTTTTTGCTGTCCTCCTTTATCCCCAGAGGTGTATAGATGGTGCAGGGGCTTGGGAATAGCAAGGAGGGTCCGGGCGGGGACTTGGCAGCCAGGGGAATGGAGAGGAGTGGACGGATTGGGATAGTGGGGTCAAGGAGATGCCCTGGGGTGAAATGGGTCCAGGAAAGGGGTCCTCTCTGTCTGGTTCCCATACTCAAGGGTTCTGGTTATTGCTGACAGGAAACTCAGTCTTCCCCGGCTGCCCATCAAACTCAGGTGATGTTATGCAATGCCAGGTCGATTAAAAACAAGACTGCCATAATTGGGGATCTTGTTAATTCAACTGACCTGGCTTGCATCACTGAGACCTGGTTGGATGGAAATGCTGGCCCTGTTTTGGCTTCAGCGGTTCCACCCGGGTACTCGGTGATACACCGCCCGAGGATCGATCATAGGGGCAGGGGTGTGGCCCTTTGTTTTAAATCAGAATTGAAC
The DNA here is from genome assembly GCA_016271365.2 of Neoceratodus forsteri. NCBI lineage: Eukaryota > Metazoa > Chordata > Ceratodontiformes > Ceratodontidae > Neoceratodus > Neoceratodus forsteri. The sequence continues at coordinate 729,440,840 of CM028138.1, forward strand.
CTGAGGGAAGTACCAGTGGGAACCACCAACTCCTTTGAATGTGTCATGGGAGAGGGTGTGGGGTGCAGGATTCTTCTCTTCTACCATCCACCAGGAGACGAGAATGTTTTCCTGTGGGAAGTCACGGGCTTCATCACTGACCTAACATTGGGATCACATAGATGGCTGATCCTTGGGGATTTCAATGCTTGGGTCGATGATGAACTCTCACAGTTTGGACAAGACTTCCTCCAGTTAATGAGTTTACTGGGCCTCACACAGGTTGTTTCCTCCTTGACCCACATTGGTGGTCATTCATTGGACTTGGCGTTTCTCCTGGGGATGGAGATATCCAACTTGGTGGTGGAACCAGTTGGATGGTCGGACCATCACACCATTAGCTTCAGTTTTGAGGCCCCCCTAAGAGGCCTGCCCCTATGGAGATGGTCAAGTACCGCACTTTGAGGGGTGTATCCCCAGATGGCTTGATGACGGTGCTGGACCTATCAGGCAGGCCAAGGGAATGCATGGATCAAGAGGATCTTGTACTTGCCTATAATAGGGCAGTGACGGAGGCCCTGGATTCCATTGCTCCTGTTCATGTTCGTCCACTCTCCCTTCACCCTAGGTCTCCATGGTTTGATGAGGACTTGAGGGAGTTGAGGAGAGTTGGATGAAGGCTAGAGAGGAGATGACGGAGGTCCGGACTGGTGTGTGACAGGCTTAGTTTGATGGACCATTATTTGGTCTATCAATAAACAATTCCCCATAAGAAGGCAGAATTCCTGTCCAGGGAGATTGCTGCTGCATAGAATCGACCAGCTCAGCTTTTCTGGACTGTGGACAGATTGTGCAATCCACTCTGTCTTCAACCCAGAAATGCTTTTTCACAAGAGCAGTGTGTGGAGATTGCTCAATTCTTCGCAGATAAGGTTGCCACGATCAGGTCTGATATCCACCTGACCCTTTCTCTAGGGAGTAGCAGTGGTCAGCAGGAGATGTCGGACCCCCGGTTTGAGTGGTGCGACTTTGGCCAGCCTACAATCAGTGATATTGTGATGGTTATTCAGACTTCACTTCCTACCAACTGTAGTTTGGACCCGGGCCCTATGAGCTTGCTTGTTGGCTGCGTTGATGTCATTGATCCAGTCCTTGCTGAGATAGTCTGGTTATCCTTGGAGAGGGGAATTTTTCCAGCTTCCCTTAAGGAGGCTGTGGTTCAGCCCCTTCTTAAGAGGCCCTCCTTGGATACCAACTGTCTTACAAACTACAGGCCAGTCTCTAACCTTCCCTTTTTGGGTAAGGTTATTGAGAAGGTGGTGGCTTTACAGCTGGAGGACCATTTGACCAGCCACAATATCTATGATTCTCTCCAGTCCGGTTTCAGGAAGAGACATAGTACCGAGACGGCTCTTGTTCGGGTACTAAATGACCTCCTGATAGCAAGAGATCGAAGGGCCCATTCCATCTTGGTCCTTCTTGATCTCTCTGCAGCATTTGATACTGTGGAACATGGTGTGCTGCTGGATCGCCTGCGGTTTATCTGTGGACTATCATGGTTGTCCTCAGATGGTTTCAAGCTTACCTCACGGGTAGGACTCAGAGAGTGGTGTCTGGGGTTTGTAACTCAGCGCCATTCTCCCTGCCCTGCAGGGTTCTGCAGGGGTCCATTCTAGCACCCATGTTGTTTGCAGTGTATATGCGGCCATTAGGAGCGATTATCAGATGGTATGGCTTGAGTTTTCACTGCTATGCAGATGATACTCAGCTATACATGTTTTTTGTCCCTGAACAAGATGATGCTGTCTAGGTGCTCAACAGCTGTCTGACTGAAATCCAGGCCTGGATGAATATGAGCTGGCTAAGGTTGAACCCTGAAAAAACTGAGGTGTTGGTTGTGAACCCAGGTCATCGTGAGGTGGGTGTGTTGGCAGGTTCACCTTCAGGCTTGTGGCTTGGAGGTGTCCAGCTAGCTACCTCAGACTGGGTACGGAACCTGAGCATTATGTTTGATGACTGTCTGACCTTGAAATTACAGGTGTCAGCAGTTGTTAAAGCCTCTTTTTACCATCTGAGAAATATCACCCGGGTGAAACACCTGGTTCCTCCCGATGATCTTCCAATGTTGGTTCATGCTTTCGTTACCTCCTGCCTTGACTACTGTAATGCCCTTTACCTAGGGCTGTCAGGGGTTGATATCCATCACTTGAAGCTGGTGCAGAACATGGCTGCCAGGCTATTGACTGGTTTTTCAAGAGCCAGGCATATAACGCCTGTGCTCTGCGATCTGCACTGGGTGCCAATTAAGTGGCGGATCACCTTTAAGGTTGCTTTCCTAACCTATAAGGCCCTACACGACCAGAGTTACCTGAAAGATCTCCTTTGTCCCTACTGTCCCTCCCGTCCTCTCCGTTCTACCAATGAGGGATTGCTAGAGGTTCCCAGGGTACGTTTGCAGACATCGGGAGCAAGGGCATTTAGCTTTGTTGCTCCGTCCATGTGGAACTCTCTACCTCATCGGGTATGAGATTGCCTGACCATCCAGAGTTTTAAAATTGCCTTAAAAACATCTTTTTAACCTGGCTTTTGTTGATTGATATGGCTATTTGATTTGTATGCGGTTTTATACTGTTCTTTGCTGGAATTTATATGTTGTTTATAATAATTTATTTTATTTTGTGTATCTTATTGTACAGGTGCCTTGGTTTTAGAAAGGCACCTTTTTTATAAATAAAACTGATGATGATGATGATGATAATGAAAAAATATGAAGAGTTTGGAGTATCTGCTGAAATTACACCATGCAATCTAGAAATAGATGAAGGAGCTGCTTCAATTAAATAAATCATTGCTGAGGCAAAGCAAAACAATCAGAGCAGAAGACTGATCAAAAGACAGAGCAAAAAACAAGTAAGAGATGAAAAGGACCAACAGAATGTGACCTCAGAGAATGATGTTAGCCTACAGGAAAAAGACATAAATTGGTGCTGGCAGTATATTCTAGAGGTTCGAGTAATGAGCTATGAATGAACTTGGTGCATCCAGCAGATCTGGTTTGATTCCTGCAACTCAGAACAAGTCATTTAACCTCCCCAGTGCTCCCTGGTTGCCCCTGAAAACAAGCACTTGTGCCCAGTGGGCCTTACATGGTTACCAAAGAATAAAAAATTATATTAGATAAAAATATACAGAGTGGGCTCCTGGCTGATCAATGGTCTTTGATGCCTGAGGAATAGGATAGGATAGCTGTACTCAGATTCTTATACAGAAGACGGCAGATTTTTCAAAGATAAACCAATCTTTTGGTGTGCTCTCAGATTCTATGACATTACTTTCAGGCAAAATGGAATCATTAACCCGGCAAATTGATGAAGGAGAAGAGAGGATTAGCATTCAAGACTATAACATAAACTCCTATATCTACCAATGAATCACATTCTAAAGAATTTGCTGATCTGAGAGCAAAGCTGGAAGAATTTATTTATTTATTTAAAAAACATTGATAACTGGGAAAGGCACACTGAGCCAAAGCTCATTTCTAGGTGTGACCCGGGTATTAATACACATAGAGGGGAAAAACACAATGGCACATATACAAAATATACACAGTATAGAACATGTGAACAAGATTGCTAAAGTGAAAAAAAAATACTGGTTGTTTACAGTATCAATGAATATGTACAAAGGAAACAAATAATTACAATAGTAAATACCACAGTAACAAAGAATGAATAAATACAAACAATGGGCCCTATTCATGAAAGGTGTGGAGGGGCTATGCACTGCTAAATCCCTGGGCATAGTCCACCCTGCACCTGGCTGCATCCAGCCGCACCCACTGCTGCCACCCTGTGGTATGCAGAAACAAGTTATGACCCCATACGCGGACAAGTCCCCAGAGGAATATGTAGCTCCATGCTGGGGTGGTCTGGTGGCTGACATGGGGGCCTGGTTGCACTCCACACCATTCACAATGATCCAGAATGCAGTGCACATTTGGTGATGGCTATGCCTTCTGGAGGCAGCTACAACTGCTATGCACCCCTTCGGGTGATGCCACATGTCATGGCAGGGATGGTGGAGGTCACTGGACCCCCCATGGAGGACACCCCAGCCATCAGGGCACACTGGATAGGCTTAGGTGGACATCTGGGGGACACCACTCACTGTGCTGTCGGTGCAATATGAGGTGGATGATAACATTGCACCGCATGGGCACAAAGGATCCACTGAGGGTCCAAGGTTGGGCAGCTGATTGGCTGCCAGCCCAGGTCCACAGCTCGGCAACCATCCATCCCCTATGAACCTGCATGCTGGGTAGGCGGTGCCACAAACAGGAACCATGCATTAGCTGCTGTTCAGAAATATGGCCAATGAGCAGAACTCCCAAAAGCGCAGAGCTGCGAGGGGGGATATGTGCCTTTATTGTGTACCCCCACCCACCATAGTGAATAGCTACTGTTAATAATAAGGACTGGTGATGAAAACTTCAAGAGTAGGGCTGAGGGTAGAGGTGTATAAAGCAAAGTTCAACAAAAGAAAGGAAACCAGATCAAAGAAATCTTGGCCCCAATTAGGTGGAAAAGGATGATAAGCCTCAGGGTGTTGAGGGGGAAGGGTTGGGAGGGGAGACAGGATTGGAAAAATGAGAGGTGGGACAAGTGCATGGAGCTGTGGGGGTGGTATGGAGTAGGGATTTGAGGGCAGAGAAGGTGGAGGCATGACAGCTGGCCCAAGGGAGTTGACTCCAGAGTTAAAGAAGACAGTAAGAGAAAGCCCCCTGACCTGAGCATGAGTGAGGGAGTAGGAGGGAGAGCATTCAAGCATCCCTAGAATGAAGGGACTACTCAGAGGGACTAACTGAAGAAAGACAGGAGCTGATTTTGGAGATTAGCGTCCTGAACCAGAATTTGCCAATGAGGGAGAGGCTATGCATCTGGCACCTTGTGGGTAGGGGCAGTAGGGAGAGAGAGCAGTAAAAGGTACAATGGTGCATGCGAGGAGGACAGGAGGTGGTAAACAGCAAAAATAATTAAATGGGGTATCCAGTCTGGCTAGCGAAGTAGCAGGAACAAAGCTACAGACAATATCAGCAGTTTATAATAGGAAGAATGGTTTTGGTGGCTATGTCACACCTAGTGGACAATGGGAGACAATCTTTGTGCTGATATAGGGCACCTAGTTTGGGGAAAACTTTGAAACAAATGAAGTCTATATGGGTTGAGACATCAAGGCTGCAATCCAGCCAGACCCCAAGGTATTTGAATCGACTGACTGGGGAGGTGAGCCATCTAGGGTGGTAAAGGTAGGAGGGTTTAGGGATTTGGACCACATTTGCTTCATGCCAAAGAACATTGAAACTGTCTTTTGGTATTTATTTTGTTGTATGCTTGTATAGGCACCTTGTATTTGGAAAGACACCTTCAACAAATAAAGTTTGATTTGATTTGATTTGATTTAGTTTCAATTGGTTCGGGGGTAAATCAGAGGATCAGAGGTGGGGGGGACAAGGGTTTACAGGAAGGGCACAAGTTATCAAGAATTTGTTGAAGACCTCGGTGATAATTGCAAGGTAAGAGACTGCCTTGATTTTTAGGATTTGTGGGGCATGAGAAGCTGCGGTCTATAAGGTAATGAAGGGTTTGACAGAAATAGTCTGAAGAGCCTGATCTAGCATGAAGCTGTGACTTAAAGTGACTAGATTTAGCTTTCCTGATGGCCTTGGTGCAGGCATTTCTGAGTGACGTATGGAGCTGGAAGTTGGAGGGCTGGGGGGAGGCCTTAAATTTTGCCCAACTTTTGTTGCATGATTTACAGAGGGAAAGGAGGTTTGGAGTTGTCCATGGCAGGTGACGCCACTTTATCCTTGCCTTTTTCAGGGGGGCATGAATGTTCCAGATTTGGGTTTTGGTATCAGAGAACAGTTTTTGAGCTGTGTCTACATCTAGGGTTGAGTACACAGGCAATCAATCTGTGTGAAATAAATCTTGTAGGAGGGAGTTATTGTCCAGGGTGTGGAAAGGACAATATCAAATATACTTAGGGACTGAATTGGGGTGCAGATTTTTCTTACATAGAATGTAATGCAGTGGTCACTGAGGGCATCAGGGAGTACTCCGATGGCAGAGATGTGGTAAGGATGGGAGGTGAGCATTCAGTCAAGGAAAGAGTGTTTAGAGGACTTGGGGGTGAGACAAGTAGGTTTAGAGATCATCTGAGAGAGGTTTGATTATTCAATTTTAAGGATAGAGGGTTTGGTGGCAGAGGAAAGCCAGTCAAGATTAAAGTCACCAAGCAAGATGAGCTTGCTTTTGCTTGTGTGTGAGGAGATAGTGGAGATGGTCTTGACCATGGAGTTGGGGGACTACTTTGGGAGGGCAATATAGGACTGCTATATAGATTGGGAAGGTGGGGGGATTTGGGGAATTGGTAGTCTGGAACAGAAGAGGCAACTTAAAGATAGCTGGTATATCCAAAGAAATAGAGGGATCGAATCTGCCTCAATTTCTTTAGGATCTGATCTCCAAAGCAGTCTGTACTAATACACCAATAGAACTGAACAGAGCTCATAGAGCTGCACCAAATCTAAATAACCAAGAAAGAGCACCGAGGTTTGTGTATATCAAATCACATCACTTTCAAGAGAGAGAAAAAATTCTAAATAAAGCCTGAATTGAAAGAGACTTACGTGTAAGAGGACAAACATTACACATCTACCCTGACTTTGGCCCAGATGTCTTAAATAAGTGAAAAGCTGGCAATTTATTTTAAATCTTCTTTGCAGACATCAGATATTATTTACTTTGATTTCACCAGCAGTTATGAGTGTATTACCAAGCAGTTATGTATTTTTGCTTCTCATCTACAGAAGTGGAAACTACCATGAGGAGCTTATTAGTCAACAAGAAGGATGATAATACTCAACCAAAAATGCCTAACACATACTAACATACTAAAACGCCAGCAGAATAGGCCTAACAGTCTTTCGAGTCTGCTCGATTGGTCAGCCCCCACCCTGGGTGCTGACCTTGCTGCCCCCCTCGCCTTCTCTGGCTTCTCCCTTCCCAGTTCTGGATATTCTTGCTGCATTGGATTTTGCTTCCAGAACCCTTCCCCTGTACCTGTCCCAGCCCCTCTTGAACCCCTCCACTGTCCCTGCCTCCACCAGCCCCTAGGCAGTGCATTCCATGGCTCCACCACCCTCTCAGTGAAGTAGCACCTCCTCCTTTCTCCCCTGAATCTTCCCCCCTCCAGCTTCCACCCATGCCCTCTAGTGGCCCCCTCCTCTTCCTTCGAAGCACCCTGTCTGTTCCTCCCCTATTTACCCTCTTCATGTACTTAAAGACCTCTATCATGTCCCCCCGGTCCCTTCTCTCTTCCAATGTGTACATATTTAGCTCTTTGAGCCTCTCCTCATAGGTCCTGTCCCCAAGCCCCAAATCATTTTGTTGCCCTCCTCTGGACCCTCTCCAGGAGTTTAATGTCCCTCTTTAAGTGTGGCCTCCAAAACTGCATGCAGTACTCAAGGTGTGGCCTCACAAGCAGTTATACAGAGGGAGCAACACTCCTCCTTCTGAGGTGATCCCCTAGCGATGCATCCCAGCATCCTGTTGGCCTTGGCTGCTGCCCTCCTACAAGTCTCCAATTGTTCATTTTGACATCCACCACCACCCCCAGGTCCCTCTTAGCCATCGAGACTTGTAGCATTTCCCCAAGGTGTACACTTGGCCCGGCTTCGGGCCCCCATGTGGAGTACCTTTGCATTTCCCTGCATTGAACCTCAGCTTCCACTTCTAGACCATCTTTCCAGAGCCTCCAGGTCCCCCGTAGGGCCACCCTCCCCTCCTCCCCATCCACCACCGCCCCAGTTTTGAGTCATCTGCAAAGAGACTCATCTCACTCCTGATTCCTATCCTTATGTCAGAGACGTAGGCATTGAACAGGAGGGGACCAAGGACTGATCCCTGTGGGACCCCACTAATGACCCTCTTTGGGGATGAGACTATCCCGCCAACTACGACCCTCTGGGTCCGGTCATGGAGCCAATTGCCCATCCATCTGATCATCTGGTTCCCCACCCCCATTTCTCCCAGCTTATCCAACAGGCCCATGTGAGGAACAGAGTCAAATGCCTTGCTGAAGTCTAGAAAGAGGACGTCCACTGGTCTACCAAGGTCCAAGGCACTCGTCACCCAGTCATAGAACTCCACAAGGTTTGTCTGACACGATTTCCCTGAGATGAATCCATGCTGTCTATCGTCCAGGCACCCTGACTTTTCCAGGTCCCCCAGCCTCTCCTTGACAATGCCCTCCATCACCTTGCCCACCACCGATGTCAGGCTGTCAGGCCTGTAGTTCTCTGCCACCTCCCTTGATCCCCCCTTGTGGATAGGCACTATATGCGCCACCTTCCAGTCCTGGGGCACCCACCCTGTCCTCAGAGAGATGGTGAAATGCTCCGCTAGGGGTTTTGCCAGGAGATCCATAAGTTCCTTCAGCACTCTGGGATGTAATTTATCTGGCCCGGTGCTTTCTCCGTCTTCAAGGGAGCTGAGGCTCCCTCACTCTCTCTGCTGTGATTTCCACTTCCAGTACCTCTTCTCCTGCTTAGCCCTCCCCCTCCTGCCAGTGATGCCTCCCCTCTCCCAGACCTACCGATTGGTAAGGGTCCCACCCTCCTCAGTATCTCTGTCTCCTCCCATGTATGATGCAGCACCCCCATTTTCCTTGGTGGAAACTGAGGTGAAGTACTCATTTAGTACCTCAGCCTGCTCCCCCAGGTCTTGTGCCCATCTCTCCCCTGATTTAACGATTCATCTTCACATCCACAGGAAAGGATGCAGACTAACCCACTATCTTCAAATTTAATGGATCAGATTCCTCTTGAGGACCTGGGATCGAACATACACAAAAAGACTGTGGTATCAAAGGAACAAAGAAAGTCTCATGAGAAAACTAATGAAGATGCTGTAGAATAAAAAAGAAAAAATGAACAAAGTGCAGAAGAGGGGAAATTAACTGCCCCTCTTTTTTGTGAAGGGGAAAGGGAAAGGGGCCTCTGTCTCTAAAAACAATTTCTGAATAGTCATGGCAACAAATAGCCAAATTTCTCCACATTCACTAAAAATACCACCAACAGCTTAATCTGGTTCAAGGTCAGTTGGCATTCATCTGTATCCCCCTCCCAGGGGATGTGCCTGAAAATAGGCAGAATTTGTCTAGTGCACTTACCCAGTCAACATAAAATAAATAAATACAATAAGTAGAACAGGCAGAGTTAAATGCTACCAGAGCTCAGGGATACCATTAGTAAGCCTAGAAGCATTAATGCTGGGCTGTCTTTGTGGGTTTATGATAGGGACAGTGGGTGGGTCTTGAAATGTTATTTTGGAATCGCATGCCTTGATAGAGAATGTTCTTAAAGAGGAGAGGGTGGGGGAGAAGGTTTCAGACTAGTCTGGGGTAAGGAAAGGGAAGGGAAATATTTAGTTAGCATGGGGTCTGGAGGCATTAGTAATAATGGGTAAGATGTAGAGATGTGTGAAATATAAATTCTGCCCATGGAATGCCAGCAGAATGACCATTTTGATAATGTAGAAATTCAGCTGCCCTTTCATGAACATTCCATGGAATTTTACTAAATTTTAAAATTCACTTAATTCACTATAATGTTATCAGTTCACATCTAAATAAAGTCAAATTTGCAACATATACAGCACCCCATAGCTTACAAGAGTGTACAAAATTTCAGAGTTGTAGATGGAAAGGGAGCGGAATTATGGGTAGCCAAATATTTAATCAAAATTTAATTTTCAGTTATTTTGAGATAATTTTAAAATTTCTTATTCAAATTTCTCCACAATATCAGGATTTAGAGAAGCTCCTAAAATGCATATGTGCACCATGTTTTAAATCTCAAGCTTAAATGGGAGCTGAGTTATAGGTAGCCAAGTCAAAATTTGGATTTCTACAATTTTAGTATAATTTTGATAGTATTCATTGAAATGTAACCAAAAAAATGACAGGAATACAGGTTGTCACTACATTTGTATATGCACATAGTTTCAGATTCCTGGCTTTAAATGGGACTGAGTTACAACCTGTCAAACATGTTCCCAAAAGTTTAATTTCAGATAGTTCCTTTAATTTTAAAACTACATATCCAAATTTAATCAGAGTTGAAACATTTAAACTACTATATCACATGGTAATTTCTGAAAAAGTTCATATTTGCAGCTTTAAATGGGTTGAATTCAAAGTAGTCAGAATTTCACAACATTTAAAAAAATTTATTTTGCAAGAATGTAAACTACAAATTTATAAATCCCTGAAACTTTAAAACTAGAGTATGCAATACCATTAAGTTTGGCAAGTTCTTAGACCTTACAAGGAGACTGTGTGTGCCAATTTTATTAATTGCTTGCTGCAAGAAATTGCAAAATAACATCTGTACTTAAAGTCAAATCCCATGAGTCTTTGTGAAAATTGTAGAATTTCATGAAAAAATCCATAAAACTGGAATGTTCTAATTTCACTTAGCCGTATCTGGTGGATTCTAATTAAAGGATAAGGGATAGGCAGGTAGCACTGAGGTTCACCAGGTTCTGGAGTGAGATGCACAGTTTCACCAAGACATGGACAATTGAGCTGGGTAGCATAACAATGGTAGACTCCCAGGCTAGATCAAGAAGGCACAGAGTGTAAACAATTACAACCTGAATGCAGGATATTTAAGGATCGTATCCTGTAAATTTATGATCCAGGTAGCCTGGTGTACATGCAAGTCTAGGACACAGAGGTACTCAAAAAGATGTAGTGGGGGAAGACAATGTCTTGGGTAACAGTAAGAAAGAATTCTGGCTATTCCAACAGGTTGACAGGAAAAGGAGTAGGTGACCTACATTTTAAGGAAGTTTGTCACTGTAAGAAACAAAGAGGCTATCAATGGGATCAGTAGTTGAACTGAGTCAATTTGGCTATGCCAAAAGAGAAGGGGGATAGTTATCTAGAGAGGAACAGCAGGACTGCAAAAAGCTAAACCCAGCTTATCAAATGAAGTATTGATATGTTCATTGTTAATGTTAAATTCCACAAAAACAATTCTGGTTGCTTTATCTACAGTATATGCTATCTAACGTGAAAAGAATTACATAGCCTGGAACTGTCGAATGGGGTGCTTTATTTTTGTCTCTCTCTACAGGGGCCTAACGTTGAAGACTGATGGTTGTTACTTTTCCATACTCTCTCACTGTCTGTAATATGTAAAATCTTAATTTCAATGGTGTTGTAAAACTGCTTATATCTTTTGTTTCGTATTGTGCATTTGCATGCCATCTTGATGGCCCAGGTCATTCCTTAAAAGGTCTATGGGTCAGTGTACTTACTCAGTCAACAAATAAATAAATAAATGTGTGAGAAATTGGTACTAATCATTTTTTTTTCTTCTGCAAATTTAAAACTGCTTAACCAATTTATCCAGCTGTGTTAGATACTAGGATACACTGATTATGGATATGCATGTCAAGTGTTAACTCAATGCATGCAAAAGCAGAGAAGTGACAAACATCCACATTTTTGATAGTTTTCACAAGGTTTTGCAAATATTTACATAATAAAGTTTTGAACCCCTGTAACTTAAAAATATTTTATATAATTCTCTACATACTTAGATTGTTCTATAAGTATTACATGAAGGTTATACAGTATGTACTAATTTATACATGCCTAGCTCAAAATGTGCCTGAGTTATATGCAGATGATTTATTTTTCATGAAATGTCCTGAAAAAAAAAACAGATTTTGAGCACATCTAATTTTGAGACAATGCATCATATTGTCATGAATCTCCAACCCAATAGATGGTTAAGATAAAAAATGTTCTTGAAATTTCACACAAAAAATAAAATGACAACCTTTGAGCATTTATAATTTTGCATTTATCCATCCAAATTTCATGATGTGTGGCAGGTTAATGGCCATCTACACAAAGAGTATATATGCCAAATTTCAGAGCTCTAGACTAAACTGTGGCTGCATTATAACCAGATTTCTAAATCATAAAAAATCCATGAAATCCCAATGACATTTAGCAGAATTTCACTAAATTTCATTGAAAATCTACAGATTCAGAATTTTACAATTCTGCACAGAGGCACACAGGCAGATGACACTAACGTAAATATTTACATACAAAATTCATTGTCTAGAGAAGTACAGGCTCAGGCTGGAACTAAACTTTAAGAATAAAAGATATGAAAATTAACTTACAAAAATTTAAGTTGCAGCTGGGGAGGGCATGGAAAGCATCAAGATGCATTTTCTGTTGCTTTGCTTTACTTTTAACTGGCTTATTTCTGTCTTATATTGATACGATCTGATATACATGTATTTAAGAAGAGGTTAAGAAAATAATCAAAATGGATATATTAAATTGCATGAGTTGGAATGTTAATGGAGCACGATACAGAGACAAAATTAGAAAAATAATAAAGGTTGCAAGAGAAAATCATGTAAACTGTCTTCTAGTACAATAAACATTTCATGGATGCAGAATTTAAATATTTCATGAATCTATTTCAGGGAAAAGGGGTAAATGCCTCATTCTGCAATGGCATATGGGGTAGCTGTTATATTTAGGAAGTCTCTGGGTATCGAAATTCTGTATTATTTAAATGATTCAGAATGAAGGTATGGCATATTAAAACTTAAAAAAATGGAATATGACTTTTTCACTGCTTAATATTTATGCTCCAAAGTAATAAAATCCTGACTTCATTATGGGCCCCTTCCTAAAGGTAGTACAGTTTCCTGAAACATATATAATAGCTGGAGATTGTAATGTTTCTTTAAAAGAGCTAGATCATTGCATTAGTAAGGAATAGAAAACTAAAACTGTGAACACAGTTTAAAACTTCATGGAGGTTTGATATATCCTTTTTATATTAAATTTCAAGACCTTAAAAAATCTTATTATTCACCAGTACACAATGCTTACTATTCTAGAATTAACTTTGTATTAATTAATGAAAATATTCTATATAACATTAAGAAGACAGAATAGGACTCCATTATAATCTAGTACCATCTCCACTTTATTTGTTTATAGAATCGCAGCAGAACAAAAGGGATTTTGTTTTTGAAAATGGATTCATATTTACTTAGAGACATGTTAGTCATCAGAAAAAATAAACAATGAAATACAGGTGTTTTGGGGAACAAAATTTAAACTCCAATGCACCAACTAATATGGTTTGTGATACACTAAAGCATATATTAGAGACTGCTTTATATGTCAGACATCTTTTAAAAAGAAACAAAAACAAACTGGATGATCTAAAGAAGAAATTAACATACACTGACAGAAAACATATAAATCAGGAATAGAAACATAAAAACATAGACATTGATGGCAGATATGGATCGCAAGGCCCACCCAGTCTGCCCATTGTTCCTACCTTATGAATGTGCCATAGGCCTTTACTCTGACAATGGCCTATCTATTCTTACTCATCTGTATTACTCCGTTATGCCTATCACATACCTGTTTGAAGCCCTGCACTGTATTCACATCCACCACTTTCTGAGGTAGTCCATTCCATGCAACCACCACCCTTTCTGTGAAAAAGAACTTCCTCACATTACCCCTTAATCAGCCTCCCTCTAATCTCATGCTGTGTCCTCTTCTCCTGCTATTTTTCTTATATTGAAACATGTTAGACTCTTTCACCTTGTTAATGCCCTATAGGTGTTTGAATGTTTCGCTCATATCACCTCTCTCCCTCCTTTGCTCTAGAGTATACATACTGAGCTCCATTAATCTGTCGTCATATGTTTTCTGATGAAGTCCCTGCACCATTTTGGTTGCCCTTCTCTGGACTGCCTCAATTTGGTAAATGTCCTTGTGAATGTGTGGCCTCCAGTACTGCACTCAGTACTCCTGATGGGGCCTAACCAGTGTCTTATAAAGAGGGATTATTACCTCCCTCTACTGACTTGCGATACCCCTACTAATATACCCCAACATTCCCCTAGCCTTACCTACTGCTTTAGTGGTCTACTTGGATGATTTCAGGTCATCAGTGATGATGATGATGCCCAAGTCTCTTTCTTCCCTTGTGACTGCCAGCAACTCCCCTCCCAGCCTATAGGCAACTTCAGGGTTTCTCTTCCCTATGTGCATGATCTTGCACTTCTTTGCATTAAACCCCAGTTACTACTCTTCTGACCATTTTGCTAGTTTATCCAGATCACTTCTCATACTGCCCACCCCATCTGGATTATCTACTCTGTTACAGATCTTGGTGTCATCTGCAAACAGACAAACCTTACCCCCCAGTCCATCTGCAATGTCACTGATGAAGCTATTGAAGAGGACTCACCCCAGGACTGATCCATGAGGTACCCCACTTGTGACTTGCATCTCTTTTGACTGTATACCATTTACCACCACTCTCTGTTTTCTGCTCGTCAACCACTTTGCCACCCAGTTGACCAACATCTGACGCACCCCGAGCCTACCCAGCTTATTAATCAATCTTCTATGTGGAACAGTATCAAAAACTTTGCTGAAGTCAAGATAGGCAACATCAACTGCTCCCCCTTGGTCCATCACTCTGATTACCCAATCAAAGAAATCTATGAGATTAGTTTGACAGGACCTTCCTTTTGTAAACCCATGCTATCTTGGATCCTCTACTCCTATGGATTCCAGGTGTTGCACTATCCTTTCCTTAAGGAATGCCTCCATAATCTTACCCACTACTGAGGTAAGACTGACTGGTCTGTAGTTCCCTGCCTCTTTCCTACCATTCTTGTGGAGCGGGATCACATGAGCCCTTCTCCAGTCTTCTGGGAGGACATCTTCTGTGCTCAGATACTCACTAAACAGTTCTGATAATGGCTGTGCTAGTTCCACCCTTAGCTCCTTTAGTACCCTGGAATGTATGCCATCAGATCCCATTGCCTTGTCCACCCTGAGCACGGTAATTTAAATATGTTATATTGTACATATGGGAACTTTATAACAAAGAGACAGACAAGGAAGATAACAAGGCAATATGCAGGGCCAGATCTAAATATTTTTTTTCAGTGACAAACCCAGCAAACTGTTAGTTTAGCAACACAAGTGTAAACAAACAGACACTAGGATTTTGTTTATTTTATTTATTTATTGCAATTGTTTCACCAGGAAAGGCATACTGAGCAACAAGATGCTTGTCTCCCGGTGTGACCTGGGGGGGTACACATGGATATGATAACACACAGGTTTTCAAATGAACAGTTAACAGAAGCAAATAAAGAGCAGCATAAGGATACACGATTGCATGAATAAATAAGCAGTGCACATTGAATGCTTAGGATATTATAGTATCAAATAACAATTTTGTGACAAGAAGTAGCAGACAAGGTAAATTAGCACACTAGTAACAGCTGTAAACAACAGAGGACATATATCACAGTTATACAGTTATACACAGTACATAGGGCAAAATAGGCCCAGGATGTAAGTGCAAGTTTGGGGTTATATGCCAGCTTCTGTAGCAAGGCTAAGACCACTGGTCAGGCATTGGGGAGGAGATAGTGGGGCATGGCAGGTTCAGGGACAGGAGCAATTTGTAGTAAGGAAGTTTGCTAGGGAAGAAGACAGAGAGTAGGAAGAGAAGGAGTGTCGAATTTGTGGTGGGAAGGCATTCCAGAGCTTGGGTAGCCGGTGTGAGAAGGCAACTTGACCGGCAGAGGTCTTCCGCCTAGGGACTGAAAGTTGGCAGGAGTCACTGGATCTAAGATAATGGGGGGTGGGGCGTCTGTGAGCATGGTGGCAAGGTAGGAGGGGATGGACCTGAGTCATGGGTTGGAGACAAATTTAGCACAGTGAGAAATGCAGCAGTTCTTGAGGGATGGTAGTGCCAAGGCTTGGTAGAGGTCGCAGTGGTGGGTGAGGGGAGAGGCATCAAGAGCAAAGCGGCAGAAGGCATTATAAAATGTGTTCAGTTTAGACAGGGTGGACTTAGGGGCTGCACTGTAAACAATGTCGCAGTAGTTGATGGAGGGGAGTATCATCTTCAGGACTAGTTCACATTGGACTCGGGGAGGGAGGCTGCTGTGGTTCCTATATAGTGCACTGAGCATGGGGAGTAGTTTTTTCAAGATAGCATCGATGCGGTCAGAGAACGAGAGATGGCTGTCGAGCCAGACCCCCAAGTGACGGAACAAGGAGACATCTTCAAGTTTTTATCCATCCAAGGTGGTGAAGTAGGGAATGGAGGGGAGTCTGGCCAGGCGTTGTCATGTGCCGAAGGTCATAGTGGCATTTTTTTTGCATTTAGGGAGAGCTGGTGTGAGCCAAACCATTGCTGTACCTTGTAGAAGTCAGCTTGGAGGTTAGATTGTACCATATCAGGGGTGGATCCTGAGTAGAAGAGTACAGTATCATCTCCATACATGTGGCTTGAAAAAATACAGCAGATGAGTGGCAGGTCATTTAGGAATATAGAGAACAGAATGGCACCAAGGTCTGACCCCTGTGGGACACCGGTAGTTAAGGGAAGGGGGGTGGAAATCGCATTTGAGACTCTAACAGACTGAGTTCTATCAGAGAGGTATGATCTGAACCAGTTTGTAGCAGCAACAAAGAGGCCTGATTCAGCGAGACTCAAGAACAATATGGGGTGGGAGACGGTGTCGAAGGCTTTTGCAAGGTCGACAAAAATGGCTGAGGTGATCAGTCCACTGTCCATGCCTGACAGGATAGTGTCTGTAAGCCTTATCAGAGAGAAGGTGATGGAGTGTCCCTTCCTGAAGCCTATCTGGAATGGTGTGAAGAATTTGGAGTCAGTGAGGAAGGAGGTAAGTTGGGTAAGCACAAGGTGCTCTTGTAGTTTTGCTAGTTCTGGGAGGAAGGAGGTCAGTAGTTAGAGGGGGAGGTAGGGGCACCTCCTTTTGGCAGATGGATGACAGTGGTGTGCTTCCATGCTTGGGGGATAACAGTGGCAACAAAGGATTGGTTTAGGAGTTTGGCAAGTGGAGTTGCTATAGCGGAGTGGAGAGGTATAGAAGTTTGGGGTCTAATCCATCACGGGATTTGCCTTTTGAAGGGTTGAGAGAAAATAATGCATCTAGGGCCTCAGTTGCAGAGATGTCTTTGAAGGAAAAGGAACGAGTCCTAGTCTGGGTCTTTATGTCTGTAGGCAGTGCGAGAGGTGAGGCAGGGAAGAGAGGAGGGTGGCAGCACAAGTGGAGAAGTACACATTGAACTCAGTGGTGACTACTGTGGGCTCTGCTAGGGGAGAGTCATTAACATTTAGCATAGGAGTGGGATTGGCAGCCAGTGGGGTGAAAAGGGAGTGAATGACCTTCCAGAATTTTGAGGGTTTATTTAGGTTTGACTGAAGGGATTTCAAAAATTAAAGATAATTATGGACAGATACAATATGAGCTGGAGAAAATAAATGAGATATTCACTGATTTTTATAAAGACCTGTATACCACAGATAATAAAAACTGAAGGAAATGAACTACAGTTCTTCATTGAAAAATATGATCTCCACAGATTACAGAAGAAGACCAAAACTTAATGAACCAGATAATTTCCAAAGCAGAGGTAGCAGATGCGATAGGGGACCTACCTAATGGTAACAATCTGTCAGACTAGATGGGTTTATTGCCAAATTTTATGAAATCTTCCTAATTAGATTTTTCCAATATTACACACAACTTTTAATAATTTTCTTTTGCAACATTCTGTGCATCCTTCATTTACTGAAGCTTTCCATATGCTCATTTTGAAAAAAAGATAAAGATGGAATTCTTTATGGTTCCTATCATCCTAGCTCACTCTTCAATACTGTCAATAAAATCTTTACACAAATTGAAGCTAAAGGCTCAGTAAAATTATTCAAGAAATTATTCAGTTGGATCAAGCAGGGTTTATATCAGGGAGAAAGTTGACCCACAATATCAGAATAGTTTTAAATATCATTCACTAAGCATCTCCTAGAGAAACCATTCTTCTGACATTAGACACTCAAAAAGCATTTGATAGAGTGAGTTAGGATTTTGTGAAACCTTCATTAAGACACTTTGGTATAGCTGGTCACGTTATACAATGGATGGAGTTAATTTATAAAACTCCAAAAGCAAGAATTAAGGTTAATGGTAAACTTTCTTGCAAAATATAGTTATCAGGAGGGACAAGACAGAGGTTTCCCATATCACCTCTGCTATTTGCAGTTTATATAGAACCTTTAGTGACAGCAACTTGGGAAGCACCTGATATAAAAGCTGTAATAATCAATGGATCAAAACATATAATTTCTCCATACACAGATGATATCCAATTATATTTACAAGATATTACAAATTCTTTATCTAATCTTCTCATTTTAATAAATAATATCAATAAAATGTCAGGCTACTAAATTTAACTGTCAGAAATGTGAGACACTATTGTAGACCCAGACCAAGATTTAAATTTACCACTTCATGATTCAATTGGAATACCGGTAATAAATATACAGTATTTACATTGATTTAAATAAATCATCATGACTATCACTTTTTCTGATGGGTCGCATTAACATCATAAAAATGAATGTGTTGCAAAGAATCCTTTTTCAATTTCAAGCTCTTCCTACTGAATATCATTTTTTTGAAGATTTTGAAAACAATTAAGAGAATTTATATGGCTTGAACGGAGACCAAAACTATCTTTTGAGATACTGTATGTGCCACAAGAGCAAGAATGGTTAAGCCTGCAAATCTATAGTTGTATTATTTAGCTGCTCAAGTTGAACCCATATTTCTTTGGCTGCAGGTAAAGGTCCATCTTGGCTTACACAAGTTTAGTACCATGTAAACTTTTAATTATTGTATTGGATCTAGAGTTTAAGAAAATAGGCCCACAACAACAAATGTCATGCTTTACTAAAACCTCTGCATTAGCCTGGCAAAGAATAAAGTACTACTAGGATGTAAAAATAAAATATCAACTGTATCCCCTTTATTTTTTTATACTCACATTCCAGTATCAACAATTCCAATGAGTTGGTTACAGCAACATTTTTTGTTAGTAAAAGATTTATATACAGAGAATAAAATTTATGAGTTTCAGATATCAGATTTGTTGGCCTTCCAGCAGGAAGTTTCATGAAATATTTTTGTCTTAGAGAAATTGCTAAACATATTATTGGAAACCTAGAGCCCCCTCCATATACTCTTCTCGGACAATTTTTCTTGTCAATCAACACTCCAGATAAATTAATAGGGAAAATATATGCAGGTGACAGATGGTGCCTGCATATGTAAATATGCTGATGATACGAAAATAGGGATGGTAGTTAATGATGTAAAGTCAGCTATGGCACTGCAGAATCAGCTACAGTCACTGGAATTGTGGGCTAGTACACACAAATTAAAATTTAATGAAATGAAATGCAGGGTGATGCACTTTGGTGGGAACAACGTAATGCACCAATATAGATTAAATGATAAACCCATACAAGAAACAGACAGTGAACTAGATCTAGGATTATACATATCCAACACCCTCAGTTTCAATAAACACAACCTGGTGGCAGTAAATAAAAGTAAGAATGTTATGTGGAACATACTCAGAAATATAAAAAGTTGAAGGAAAGAAGTACTGGTGCCACTATATACGGCCTTGGTCAGACCTATACTTGAATATGGGGCCCTATTCTCAGTGCCACAGACAGTACACATATCTAATAGGGTGGAGCAGATGCAAAGGAGATTAACAAAGAAGATAAAAAATATACAACATCTCAGTTATATGGATAGGTTGCAAAAGGTAAATCTTTACTCAATGGCCTAACATAGATTAATAGGGGACCTGTGTTTTGTTTATAAAGCTTTTAAGGATGTAGTTATATGGGAGACAGGAGCCCTTAGCAGGAAAGAAAAAATAGCACATGCAACAAGATCACACACAAAGCAATTACTGGGAGAAAGGTATAACACCACAAGGAGAGCTAGGTGGTTCAATCAACGGGTTGAAAATGTATGGAATGCACTCCCAATGGATGTGGTCATTGCAGACAGTATGGCTTGTTTCAAAAAATTATTGGACTCATACATGGGGCCCCCAAAAATGGTACATCTGATCACTGTATTAGTGGCAGGTCCTGTCTTTGGCTCCAGTAGCTAACTGGACCTAAAAACAACACCTATGCACCTATATGCTTTAGTAGGGGCTGGAATGGCTGTAGAGTTAACTTCATCAAAAAATGTGTGGGAAGTAGACTTAGGAGTAAGTTTCTCTGAGTCACAGTGGAAAGATATTATATTCTCTGTTATTGTAGTTCCACAACATTTAAAATTAAGACAATTACAAGTTAATGTTATGCATAGAATTTATTATATGCCTGAAAGATTATATGCATTTGACACTTTTATTTCAGAATTCTGTCCAAGATGCCTCAAGACTAGAAGTACCATATATGTATGGCACATATACATTTTTCTCTACATACTGGGGAAAATATTTAAATTGTTATTCATCATTCTTAAGAGGAATTTTCCTTTTGATCCTGGAATTATTATGTTGGGATTTACTGGTAATATTGACCTGCTTTAACATTTATATAAACTTATGTTGCTTCTGATGATAATAGCAATCATCATAATTTTACTATAGTGGAAACACCCAAATCCACCTACTTTTGAGAAATTTTTGAATATGACAATGAATGTTTCAAAACTAAAAGAAACACATTATTCAATAATAGGAGAAAAGGAAACATTTGAATTAATGTGGTGACCATTTTTACAGGTATTACAAAAAAAGTTAGTTTTATTAGCATACATTTTCTATTCTGTCTCAAGCCATCTTCTTTATCCATTTATTTCCTTCTCTTTTCTCTTCTTTGGCTTTATCTCCTGTTTTATTTCATGCATCTTGGGATGCTCTTGTCAGACAGGCCACATGTCTGGGTGAATGATTATTGTGTTGGATTAAACTGAAAAGATCCTACTTAATTCAGGAGGGGATTCCCTTCCTTAATGAATGGCTTGACATGTTGATTACAATTCTGACCCCATTAATGAAAACAAGATATAGCACTTTTAAGCATAGCTTAATCATAAGATTGATGTTGTCCTCCAGTTTATTTATACTGATACTGTATATTTCTTTTTTAATTTTAAATATAATCCATGACTGATATTACTTTCAAAAGTATGTAACTGTTAGTGTAACTGTTATTGTATTCCATCACTTGCTGTTTTTAGTCTGTAACCCATCCAGGTTATGCCTGAAAATAGGCATATAAAGTATATGCCTAGTATATCTTACCTGGTATAAAAAACTAAATATAGAAATACATTTTCTGAGTTTGTTTTTCTCCAGGGGCTAAGTATAGTTCTCTGTGACTATACTTTGCCCAAGGAGGACAGCAGGATCAGTTAAGAAAAGATCACAGATTAAATAAACTCTAGCATGCACTACAGGCTATTGTGAATTTCCCACTGCTGTCTAATATTCTGATATCAGCTGCAGGGGATTCTGGGATTTGTAGTAATAGAAGATGTCATCCTAGAAAGAAGTAAAAAATGTGTCGTACAATCTATTATACTACAGTAAACAGTAAGGAGACCAAAATGTTTTGGCACACAATGCATACATTGGGACCAGCCCCATATTTATGTGTGGTTGTTCTGACTGTTCCCCTTTAAGTTTTGAGAATATTTTACCAGTTAGTTCTCTGCATATCTCTGCTTGACATTCAAAACTACTAAACCAAATATATCCATCTTTCTTATATTCCAGGATCCATTGAAACTGGGTTTGCATGCTAAATTTCAGTTCCCTGTCCGTAATGGCAGTGTAGTCATAGTCTTGCAAATTTTCAGAAAGGTTTTACAAAATTTCATAAAACAAAATTAATGCTGCAATTTTGAACTGCTATAATGTATAATTAATTAACCAAATCTTGCCACATTTAGCAGTTTTAGTACCCTTTCAAAAAGGTTATTACTACTTATTTTCAGGTATGTAGTACCAAAGTTTATTGTCTATTTAAAATGTTGTTAACCAGGTACACCCACTGAGACATAATGTCCCCTTTTCAGGGGTGACCAGGAGTTAATTACAGTTGATAGAAATACAAGTTGACAATCATACACCAGTTTACATATAAGTACAAGTTAATAACACAATTGATAATACTGAGACAAATAAACATTATAGCTGAGTTATATGCAGCAAAATAATTTCCCAAAATTTTACAAAGTAATAAAACACCAGACTGTGCCCCTGTAAGTTCAGCCCTTTGCACAGGAATGACATAATATTTAGCAAGCCCTTATAACCCTTGATAAGTAGATCTGTATCTTTTTTCAATTCTCTAGCTAAAAGTATGGATGAGTTGCAGACAGAAACAAATGAACAAAATGAAATCCACAAAATATTGCAAAATATCATTACACAGAACTGGAATTTGTTCATTTTTTTCCCCTTCCAACTGTAAGGTGACCAAAGCTAGAAAGAAAGCATATGGTACTTACCCATGAAGGTGTCTGCTGCCACTTCCTCCTTTCTCTCAGAGAAACACTCAACAGTGGAAGAGTACACATTTTGTTTGCCTGGGACATGGGAGGAAGACAAGATGCTAGTGCTACTTATCAGTAACATTTTGTTGCCAGTATTACTAGAGAATGTCCTTTACATCCATTAATTATTGTTGGGTTTTTGGTTAAATATACACGTTTTGTCAATAACTACACTTACTTATTGTTTAGTTGTTGCAGCCCCACTTTTATAATTTTCTTCGTATAGTATTCAAACATAGTGACTACTCCTGACACTCACAGTTGTACATTAGCTCTACAGTGGGGTTTCCCTGGACACCAGGGAGTTACATTGAAACATAGTCAGTGATGGCAGAAAAATATCCATGGTCCATCCAGTCTGCTCGCCTATTTAGGACTGGTACCTACTGTCCCACCGGGGTCCTGGCCCACCCTATCCTCCCCCCAATTCTCCTCCTAATTTTAGTAGCCCTGAACAATTACTATGCCCTTCATTCTGTTCCAACTTTTCTTGAAACCTTCTATGTTTTTGCACATACTGCTTTGGCTGGTAGACTGTTCCATGGCTCTGTCACCTTTCTGTAAAATAATATTTCCTAATGTTCCTCCTGGACTTCCCTCCTGTTAGTTTCCATTCATGCCAAGTGACCATGAGATGCTATTCAACCTAAATAGTGCCCTGCAGTTCACTTTAGTGATTCCTTTTAGGAATTTGAAGGTCAGCATCATTTCTCCCCTCTCCCATCTAATCTTCGGCCAGTACATATTCAATGCCTTCAGGCACTACTTACAGGACCTGAGTCATTTTCAGGACCCTGCTCTGCACTGTCTCCAGCCTATCCCTATCTTTCCTAAGGTGAAGACTGCAGAACTGGGTGCAGTACTGTAGGTGCAGCCTCACTAAGGATCTATTCCTTTCTGCTATCGATACCTCTCCCAGTACAATGCAACATCCAACTCGCTTTGCTATATGCCTTGTTGCACTGACTCAGTTGTTTGAGGAAGTCACTGATGATAACTCCAAATTCTCATCCTTCAGCTGAAGTGATAAATCTCACCACACCTATCAAGTACTGTGTCCTGGGATTCTTGTTCCCTAAGTGTATTGCCTTGTACTTCATGGCATTGAATTTCAGCTGCCAAACCTTAGACTATCCTGTACCTTTTGTAAGTCCCTAAGCATTCATCAACCCACAGAGATTAGTATCATCGGTGAAGAGAGATAACCTGCCCTGTATTCCCTCATCAATGTCACTGTCACCAGTGTCACTGATGAATATAAGGAAGAGGACTGGACCCAAGACATATCCCTGTGAGACCCCCACTCATGACCTTCCTCTCTTCTGATTTGACCCATTGAACACAACACTCTGCTGCCTTCCCTTTAGCCACTTATTTACCCAACTTACTATGACATTAGCCACACCAAGGTCCTCCCTTCTTGCCTGTGGGGTGGGTGGGATGGGGAATGGCACTGCATACCCCAGTCTGCAATGCCATTCCCCCATCCCTCCACCGCTGTAGATGACTGGAACAGCCCCTTCCCCTTCTCTATCCCCCTGAAAACTGGGCTGCAAGATGATCAAGGGCTGCTATGAATGAGCACATGCGCTCATTCATTCAGCTCAGTGGGCAGTCAGCCATGGAGTAGATAGGAAGGCTGTGCAGGTTGCCCACTCGAAGTTGGGATGGAGGGATTGGATTGGTGATAGACTACCTGCCAGGGTGGGGGGGTCCACTACACACCAAGGAATGAGGAAAGAATATATTTTATTTTTTGATATTGAGGGGCGATTGGCAGGAGGGGCCAGGGAATGAGGGTATTTTATTTTTTATATGGATGGGTGATCAGCGAGTGGGTGGGGGACTGGACACAACCAATGTTTTTATATGGGGTCAGCAATCAGTGGTGGGGGTACTGGATACCAGGGAATGATGATATTATTATTTTTTATAAGGAGGAATGATCATCAGGTCGGTGGGGGGACTGGACAACAATATTTTTTTTTTATATCGGGCCAGTGATCAGTTAAGGGGGCACAAGAAACCAGGGGCTATGGGCCAGTGATTGATGGGGGGAAGGGTTAATTAATTAAACTGTGGGGGGGAACACAGAGCTGAACACTGACAGTGATCAGTTTTGCTGAATTTTTTCCTGCAGTTTAATACATTAACCCACAGAGTTGTTAAATTTATTCCACAATTTTTGGATGGAATTTCTGCAAAAGTTGTCAAAATGATTTCTGAACATTCACAAAAGCATAAGTCTGACTTTCTCCAAAATTCCACTGGTGGAATTATTTTTTTGCACATGCCTACTATGGCAGCTAAGTTTTAATGCAAAAAAGTGCAAGATAAAGCAGTTACATAGAAACACAGAACATAGACTCTGTCGGCATATAAGGACCATACAGCCCACCTATTCTGCCCATTTCCCTACTTGATTTGGCAATCCGTACTCTTATCTAGACTGCTTTCCCCCCACTCTGCTATGTAGTAGGGTGCCTTTATGCTTATTCCATGCACTTTTGAATCCCCATACTGTTTTTGCTTCCATCAACTCCACTGGTAGGCTGTTCTATGGATCCATCACCCTCTCTGTGAAAAAAAAACTTCCTAGAATTCCCCCTAAGCCTCCCTTACTTGAACCTCATGTTATGTCCCTTTGTCCTCATGCACTTTCTTCTCTGAAATATGCTTCCCTCCTTTACCCTGTTTATTCCTCTAAGGTATTTGAAAGTCTCTATCATATCCCCTCTCTCCCTTCTCTCTTCCAGTGAATAGATGTTAAGTTCCTTGAGTCTTTCCTCATAAGCCTTGTAGTTCAGTGCATGTATCATTATTGTTGCTCTTCTCTGGACTGCTTCCATTCAGTCTATGTCCTTTCTGAGATGCGGTCTCTAGAATTGGACACAGTATTCGAGATGCGACTTCACCAGTGATCTTTACAGTGGCATCACCACATCAATCCTCCTACTGGTTATGCCCCTTCCTATGCACCACAGCATTATGTTTGCTTTCCCAGCTGCTTTTTCACATTGTTTGGATGACTTCAGGTCATCGGATATGATAACCCACAGGTCTGTCTCCTGACTTGTGGAGACTGGAACCTGCCCCCCCATCCTGATTTCCTTGGGTTTCTGTACCCCAGGTGCATTATCTTTCACTTCTTAGCATTGAAACCCAACTGTCAAACCCTTGACCATTCATCAAGTAGTCTTAGATCATTTCTTATTTTATCTAGCCACTCCTGTGTGTTGACTCTGTTGCAGATCTTGGTGTCATCTGTGAACAGGCATACTTTCCCATCCAGTCACTCTGCAATGTTGCTTATAAAGACATTGAATTGGACTGGACCCAGCACTGATCCCTGTGGCACCTCGCTCGTCACCTCCCCCTCTTCAGATTTTATGCCATTTACTGCCACCCTCCTGGTTCTGCCTCTTAGCCAGTTTCTAACCCATCTTACCACTTTACAGCCCACACCCAGATTTCCCATTTTGTTAAGCAATCTTCTATATGGAATGGTGGCAAAGGCCTTGCTGAAATCCAGGTAGGACACATCCACCTTGACATAGAAACCTGGGGGTGCAGCACAAAATGGGGGGGGTGATACTGACAAAAACCAAGCAGGGAAGAGACCTGGGGGTAATCATATTGGATAACCTTAAAGTGGGCAGAAAATATGACAAGGTAGTCCAGAAGGCTAGTGGGATGCTGGGGTGCATAGGAAGTAGTATAACCAGCAGAAAGAAAGAAAGAGGTGTTGCCCCTCTATAGATCACTAGTAAGACCCAAGCCTGGGTACTGTGTTCCATTCCGGAGACCACATCTCAAGAAAGACATGGACAGAGAGGAGGTGGTGTAGAAGAGGGCTACAAGATGGCACAGGGTCTGCATGAAAAGCTCTTTGAGGAAAGGATGAAGGACATCAAGATGTACACTCTGGAGTAGAGGAGATAAAGGGGAATATGACAGAGACATTTAAATATATCATGTGGGTTATTAAAGTACAGCAGGAAAGTAATTTTCAGAGAAAATTGTACTCCAGAACTAGAGGACATGCTATGAAGCTGCAGAGAGGTAGATTCTGGAGAGATGTGAAAAAGTACATCTTCACAGAAAGGGTGGTGGAGGTAGTGGGGGCAAAAACAGTTGTGGGGTTCAAAAATGCCTGGGATAGGCACAAGGGAATCATCAGGGTAAGGAAGGGATCAAAAGACAGAGCGACATAGATCGAGTAGCGTCTGCAGTAAAGAAATGAGCAGACTGGGTGGGCCCAGTGGCCCTTTATGCCATCACTTTGTATGTTTCTGTGTAACTCTGTACCTTTACTTTATGGCTAGAGATCTCCAACCTAGTACTCTACTCTACTCTATGAAGTCACAGACAGTAAGCATACTAATCTTGTTGCACTTTGTACTTTTAAAAGTAGATGGAAATAACTGAAATTTTAATTGTGATGAACCTTTGCTAAATTTTGGTGGAAACGTCACAAAATATTGTGGAATCCTAATCATGCCAGAAGTTCACCTTTGGCAGTTACATTTTGCCCTACCCATTTCTTTACACTTGAATTGCTTTTACTTTTGAGACTCCAACGCTGACTGCAGTGTGGCAATGGTAAAAGGGCTATGGAGAATAGCTATAAAGAGGATGCTTTGCTCCTGAGCTGGCACTGGCAATCCTTCAGATGAGTCAGTCCACTTTGGAAAATAAAACAGGTATGGTGAGACTGACACACACACACAGTCAAACAGACTTATATGGGGTAGGTGGCACTGGCACCACACTTGTTCTCTCTGTCTCTTTCTGTCTCTCTCTCTCTCTCTCTCCAACCCTTCACTCTGCTTTGATGGTTAGAGCCCAGCTAATGCATGAGAGGCTCCAAAATGGAACATTCTTTACATGTGAATTGTCTTTTCCTCTCAGGCTGTTGAAGCTGACTGCAGTATATCAGGTGGCCTGAGTGAGGGAAAGACTGTGTAGAGCCATAATTCACACTTCACAGCTACCTATCCTAAAACATTCTCTCTCACTGTCTTGGAATGGTAGGAGGGCTGGTAAGTTATAAAATCTGTGAGCCAGGGGCAGAGATCAGGAGATGGAAGGGATTGACAGGAGCAGGTGGGAGCAGTTTGTCATATGGATGGAAAAGGCAGCAACTGGAGGCATGTTTTTTTTTTGTTTGTTTTTTACCAGGAGAGACACACTAAGCTGAAAGCTTGTTTACAGGTGCGACCTGGGAGCAAAAGGAAGTTAAGTGCATTGCTCAGGGTCACACAGTATGCAAGTGGGGGGTGTGGGATTCAAACTCAGGTCTCCAGGTTTGCAGCTCAGTGCCTTAAACCACTGCGCTCCTTGTTAAGAAGGTAGAGCTGGCAACAGAATTGTCATGTATAGCTTCGCTAAGCAGCCATAGAACCAAAAGAAGCAAAATGATATGATGCATACTAATGAGGTGATCTGATTCCACTGTGGATACAGAAAGCACTATGCCATTGGTTCTACTTCCACCTCTTCATATTCTCTTCTTACTGCATTATATGTCATGAATAGCTATGATACGCAGCAGTAAAAATAGACTGACATGATTATCTGACTCACTTGCAGATGCACTGAATGTTTTTCTCTGAGCAGGCTCTGGAAATGATGATCTCTTTCTTTGGGTCAGAGGATCTGCTTTCAAATGTATAAAGAATGAACCAGATTATTTACTTCATTTTACATTTTTACTCCAGAATAGCTCAATTTAGATTCTGCACCTGGTAAGTAAAGTAAGCAAATCATTTTATTGTTGTTAATGAAAATAATAACTGCTTGAGTGAAAGGCTAATTTTCTATGGTTCCCAAGCATGTGCAAAAATATAATAAAGTTGCATTACTTAAAAGTAACATAACTGCTTTTCAAGACAGTTCCACATCAAAAACACAAAACCAAAACCAGTGTGGTCAAATATCAGTGCAATGACAATAAATTCATAAAATCCACTATCAGGGGGTTTTAGCAAAATGTGTTAAATATTATCCTCCTGAAATGAATTCTGCATTGAAAATTGGAAGTTTTTAAAACAATTCTGTGTAAATAGTCACCCTAAAGTTATTTGACACATGCTTTTTTGGATGTGCTGTCTTGATGGGATACATTTCAAGACTACATCCTGCGCATGCATTTGTTTCAAAAGTTTGCAAGAGCACCTAGTTTATGAGGGAGCCCCAGGATTTATTCATATTGAGATTCTGCAGGAAGTTGTACACTTGTGTCCAGAATAATATTGTTAGTTTTCTTACTCTTAGTTGGGTTAGCAGGTAAATTCATAACTTTTTGTCATGAAACACAGTACAGAATTTTATATTCAGTGGTTCTGATCCTCAAACAGGGGACACAGGACTTGCAGCCAAGCCTTGCATCCCCACAAAGTATGCCTCACTTGTGGCCAAGGGTTTGCTGCAACTTGCAACTGATTTTATGTACTGGGTGCAAGTTGCAACAATACCCTCATTTTACATCACCTAGTGCCAAAGCTGGGGCGCAAGCCCTGTAAACCAGTTCCCCTATGGATGCAAAGGTACTCCAGAGGGGAGCTGGCAGAACTGAGCTGTGGCTCTACGATGGACTTGTGGCATGGGGTTTGTGGCACTCGTCTTTGAAAATACCATTCACAACAAAGTTTGACGCAAGTCACCACTTGCTATTAAATCTTGTCCGCAAGTCCGATGTGGCTATCTCAACATGTTTGAAAATTGGGCCCACTGTCTCTTTCATGTCTCTTTCTTTTGACATTAGGATGCCCTTGTCATTTAAAGGCTGCACTATAATCTTACCTAATTTTCTTAATCTATGGACACCATTGAAGAAACATTTAGAATTGTTTTTGGAACTAAAAACCTCCTTTTTTTTTTTTTTTAGTTACCGGATAAGGCACAAGTGCCTGTTTTCAGGGGCGACCTGGGAGCACTGGGCAGTTAAGTGACTTGCTCAGAGTCACACAATATGCAAGTGGAGGTTGTGAGAATCAAACTCAGGTCTGATCTGCTGGATGTACCAAGCTCGTTCATAGCTCGTTCCACTAACCTCTAGGCTATACTGGCTTACACTTCCAAGTTCCTTTTTGCTTTTCAAAGACCTGACACTCCTTTTTAATTCAATGGTAATGGGTTCTAGTTATAACAAAGTTGTTTGCTTTCAATTGCAGAAATCCCTTTTTCTTATTATTTGGTTTTCTCCTAATTGTGTTAGTTCACCACTAAGTTTTCATACCCTTTTTTAATGTTTTATTTTCAGGAGCATACATTATTTTTCTGTGGGGGCTTATTTGCTAAATAGCATCCATTACTTTGGAGATTCTGCTCATAATCATTACTGCACCCTGAACCGCTAAACTCCTTTTCATATCACTGAAACATACCCTCTTGAAATTTCTAATTTTGGTGACTCCATGCACAATATCTAAGAATCTATTAAGTTTAGAATGGACTCTATTGTGATCTCTTGTTCCAAAGAATTTTCTTACAACACAGCCATTGATGGTGTCATCAACATTAGTCAAAACTAAATCCAATAATGAGTTTTCTCTTGTGGCTTCCTTAACATGTTAATCCAAATTATTGTTGCATGTCAGGAAAAAGATTTTCTGACTTCATTTTACTTATGTTCTTTTCTCATTTAATAACTCCATAACAAAAATCACCTATGAGAATAACAGACATTATAAAAAGGGTTTGAGAAATAGAGCTTTCTGATTGCTTGTAAACATTCTATCAGCCCTAGATTAATCTTTGATTAACATACATGTACAGCCTAATCACATGCTGAACAAGGTTTAACACTATTTAAAAAAAAAAATTATTATAATAGCAATAAGGCACTCCCAGGGGTTATATTAATGGTCAGTTAATCACCCTCTAGGGGCATGTAGCACTCGGCTATGCTTCATGCCACATTATACCCTAGATGGTGATTAACAGACCATTAACATAACCCTTGGTCATGTATTATTGCTTATTTTTATCACTTATGCTAGTGATCATTTCAAAAAGTTTTCATCTTATTTGTGATTGTGATCAGGCAGTCCAAAGATGACTCACAAGTAAAAGTCTTGGTCGGTAACACTTTCTGTAGTGAAATCTATTTGGCCTCCCCGAAGGATCCTTTATAATGTACACTGGTTTTGGGGGGGCTTTCAAGTTATACTCAGCTTTGAGTAGAACTTGAAAGAGCCCCCCCCCCGAACTGGTGTAAAGTCCACAGGTGACTCCAATAATTAAGTCTTTTACACTTTATTGAGATGTTTTAATTCAGACATTCTCAAGATTATGTTTGACTATTAATTTATGTAGACTGCATCTCTTTGCTGATGAAAATTGCTATTCCTCCAACCTTTTTACCAACCCTGTCTTTCCTGAATACCTTATATTCTTCAATTTCTTTGTTCCAGGATCATCCCATGACAAACATGTTTCAGTAACTCGCATTAGAGTCAATACTCTTAGGAAATAATAGTGCTTCTAGGTGGTCTTTTTATTGTTAAAACTTCTGGCATTATGATGTAGTCCCTTTTATGTATCTATGAGTTTACTTCCCTTTCTTCCTTTAGTTCCAACTATCGATCTGCCTATGTTTGGAAATTCTGGTATTGACAATAAGAGAACTGGCATTGGCATTAGTTTTAAATGATTATGCCATCCAGGCCAGGTAATATTTATTTCATATTTCTGTTGATGCTCACTAACTCCTTGTGGAGGGACTCATTCTACTGAAGTACTGTACTATCTTTACCATTATGTTAATTTTGATGATTGCATCCACCATGGAACAAAACTGATTGGACTCATCTTTGGATAAGACCTTCACCTCCACTAATCTCTGCAGCATGGTGTTGGCATGGTGCTTTAGAATTTGCAGCAGATGAATTTGACTGCTTCATAATTTACTGTGACAAGCAGTTGTCTTGTGTGTAGCCCAAAAGGTTGACAAGATAATGGAGTGGTTTGGAGAGGAAAGCGAAGCCCCTCTAAGGCCCTCTTATTCAGCACATGTTGGATAAGAATAAGTAGACACAGTGGGCCAACAGACCATTTTCTGCTGACAGATTCTGTATTTCTTTGTTTCTATATTTTGGGTGCCTCCCTTTTCAATTGAGAATGGGACCGCCAATCTCCCATGTGTTAAAACACTGAAGTTCACCTCCATCATGGGACTGCACTCAAAACAAAGTCTTTTGAAAATAAGTCTAACTGTAAATTGTAGATTTTATAGGATGAATGTGAAGGTTCAATCACTACCATCACCTACTGAGTACTCTTTATTACTTCATTTTTTTTTCCAAAACTGGGAAACTTAGGATTAAACCTTGCAAACCTGTGGCTCTCGACCCATGATTATACTATGAAACATAATCAGCAGCTCCTTTAGCTGAGGAAGTAGGAGGGCTGCTATATACTTTAGCATGGCTGATTAATTTCCTACCCTTAACACACCATATTATCACATACTCACCAACTAATGAGGAAAACAGCTTTCCTGACATTTCTCAACTTACCCTTTGTCCAGGGTCTGGCATGGGATACCACTACTGACCCAATATGTGAAGATTCCATCACTGCCATCACAATCTTAGTACTTCTTAATATTGTTGCTTCCTTTTATTAAACTAGGAAGATCTAGAATTTGAACTCGTAACCCCTCTGACTCTTAACCTAGGATTCT
Source organism: Neoceratodus forsteri (assembly GCA_016271365.2). Classification (NCBI taxonomy): domain Eukaryota; kingdom Metazoa; phylum Chordata; order Ceratodontiformes; family Ceratodontidae; genus Neoceratodus; species Neoceratodus forsteri. The sequence continues at coordinate 729,473,072 of CM028138.1, forward strand.
ACCACTAAGTGGAAGGAGTTGTTCCCTTAACTAAGCTAGCAGGCAAACACTAAATATTTCATTTTTTTTTTCAGTTCACACACCCTTATTACATCACCCTATCCCAATGATCAAAAAGTAGACCAACATGACTGTTTTACTCACTTGCTGGCTTACTGGATGCTTTGTTATGATTAGACTTTGGAAATAATTCTGGTCTCACTCTCTGGATCGGATGACCTGCATTCAAATGTATAAAGAAAGAACTAGATTACTTACTTCAGTTTACATTTTTACTCCAGGACAGCCTCATTCAAACTCTGCACATGATAAGTAAGGTAAGCAAATAATTTCAGTCTAGTAAAAGAAAAGATAACACCCTCTGCAAAAAGTTAATTGTCATGGACCACAAGCATGTGCAACGAATAGATCAAAGTTTCAAACCATAAATACAGTATAACATAAGGGATTTACAAGACTACATACAATAATAATACAAATATGGGTACTGTAAAATTCAATTTGAAGATAAGGCAGGGTTCATAGTGATATTTTGTGCATCAACCAATCCAAACAGTATCACAGCACTGTTTTGTTAACATTGTTCTACTAAAGAATGAGCTTTGGATAAGCCAAGATCATGGAAAATATCCCTTTATGACATAACTGAAAGAGATAGTTCATTTCAAATCAGTATTACTGCATTGGCAAAACTAAACAGACTATGTTTAGTCTTCATCTTAGAAAGTAAAAACTTAAAACCAGTTGCAGAGCATGCATCATCCTTTACTTGCATTGGTTCCAATAGTTTACAAGAGCACCTCATTTACAACAGAGTCTCAGGAGTCAGGTAGTAGAAAGGGTAAAAGTAGAGTTAGGAAATATAAACAGAAAGGCAGAGGTAGTACAAAGTAAACATTTTGGGTTTATATTCTAGAGAAAATGTATAGCAGCTGTGAGCATAAACATAATGAATTATTAATGCATAGGAAGTAAAATCAAAGTAAACAACATATATCTCAACTACTGGAAACAAGGGCCTGATTTGTAAATGTAGCCAAGAAGAGTGATTTTAGGTAGAGTGGTTCAGATGCATGATCAATTCTACAGCACAGTCTGTACCCTAGTGAGTGTAAGGCTAGGGATGTACCTGTTATGCCATAGGGAATCAACAGTAAGTAAAGAAAAGTAGCTTTCTCAACTACCAGGAGAAAATACAGAAGTTATAAAAAGCTAGGGCACACACCAAGCCAAATTTAGACTGCTTTGTTTGCTAAAATAAAGGCCCACCTCCTGAACACCCCTGTTTTGGCTCTGGGAGGTGGTCCTGCACTTTAGCAAATAAAGCACTCTAAACTGGTCTTGGTGTGCGCATTTTTTATTATATAATTGGGAATCCAACCCTGAATTGACTGTAGCCACATAGCATAGAAAATGAGGATCTGGGCGTTCTCAGTATCCATATCACTAGAGATATGTAGATTGAATTTATATTTGAATATAGACACATTTGAAGCAAGGGACCCCCGCTCCCCATACAGGTGGTAGAATTCAAGACATGTTGACTGGTAATATCCTAAGCAATGACAGAGACTGGTAGTGCAGTGACAGTAAATGTTGAATGGAAGCCGTTTCACTTAACAACTCCCACACTAAGCCATGGACAATGACATGAAATAGTTTATCTGGGAAGGGAAAAGCTGTCCAGGAATTCCCTGTGAAAATCCTTAATGTTTGTAAAAAGTGCCATAGGGTCATGGACTTCCAATGGACACCCACCAGGTGAGCATCAGAGATGGTTCAACATCTCACGCAAAGGACAGCACAGCCCAACAGTACAACAGAAATCCTTGTATACATTCAAAACATAGAAACGTAGAAGTTGATGGCAGATAAGGACCGCAAGGCCCATCCAGTCTGCCCATTTCTTTTTCTACCTTATAAATGTGCCATTGGCCTTTGATCTGTCAATGGCCTATCTAGTCATACTCATCTGTATTGCTCCCTTATGCCTATCCCATGCCTGCCTGAACCCCTGCACTGTATTCATATCCACCACTTCCTGAGGTAGGTCGTTCCATGCATCCATCAACCTTTCTGTGAAAAAGAACTTCCTCACATTACCCCTTAATCGGCCTCCCTCTAATCTCATGCTGTGTCCTCTTGTCCTGCTATTTTTCTTATATTGAAACATTAGTCTCTTTCACCTTGTTAATGCCCTTAAGGTGTTTGAATGTTTCGATCATATCACCTCTCTTCCTCCTTTGCTCTAGGGTATACATATTGAGCTCCATTAATCTGTCCTCATATGTTTTCTGATGCAGTCCCTGCACCATTTTGGTTGCCCTTCTCTGGACTGCCTCAATTTGGTTAATGTCCTTGTGAAGGTGTGGCCCACAGTACTGCATGCAGTACTCCAGATGGGGCCTAACCAGTGTCTTGTAAAGAGGGATTATTACCTCCCTCTTCCAACTTGTAATACCCCTACTAATACACCCCAACATCCCCCTAGCCTTACCTACTTCTTTAGTGATCTGCTTGGATGATTTCAGGTCATCGGTGATGATGATGCCCAAGCCTCTTACTTCCCTTGTGACTGCCAGCAACTCCCCTCCCAGCCTATAGGTGCCTTCAGGGTTTCTCTTCCCTATGTGCATGATCTTGCACTTCTTTGCATTAAACCCCAGTTGCCACTCTTCCGACCATTTTGCCAGTTTATCCAGATCTCTTCTCAATCTGCCCACCCCACCTGGATCATCTACTCTGTTGCAGATCTTCATGTCATCGACAAACCTTACCTTCCAGTCCATCTGCAATGTCACTGATGAAGGTATTGAAGAGGACTGGCCCCAGGACTGATCCCTGAGGTACCCCACTTGTGACTTGCATCTCTTCTGACTGTATACTGTTTACCACCACTCTCTGTTTTCTGCCCATCAACCAGTTTGCCACCCAGTTGATCAACTTCTGACCCACCCCAAGCCTACCCAGCTTATTAATCAATCTTCTATGTGGAACAGTATCGAAAGCTTTGCTGAAGTCCAGGTAGGTGACATCAACTGTCCACCTTGGTCCACCACTCTAGTTACCTAATCAAAGAAATCTATGAGATTAGTTTGACAGGACCTTCATTTTGTAAACCCATGCTGTCTTGGGTCCTGTGCTCCTATGGATTCCAGGTGTTGCACTATCCTTTCCTTAAGGAGTGCCTCCATAATCTTGCCCACTACTGAGGTAAGACTGACTGGTATGTAGTTCCCTGCCTCCTCCCTGCTACCACTCTTGTTGAGTTTGCCGGAATGATCACTTTCCTCTCCTTAGTACATCACCTTATCACATACCCACCTGCTCAAGAGTGACAGACCTTTTATGACCTTTTTCAACTTATCCTCTTTCCAGGGTTTGGTCTGGGATCTCAGTGGTAGTACAGATACCATAAGGGTACAGTACTAACATTACACTGTGCCTACTCCTAAGTATTGCAGCCTCCTTTTTGTAAACCTGGAAAACCTGGAAAGCGCCTAATTTCACGTTTGAACTCTCCAGTTCTCAGTCCAGGATTCTTACCTTGAGCTTAAGGAGGGGCTCCTTTGTCTTAGCTAATAGAAGATCACTATTTGCTTTTGCCAAGCCTATCTGTTCCCAACCCCTAATTAGACCACTCTATCACAGCAATATAAAAATAGGCATATGTTGTTTTGACTCACTTGTAGGGTTGCTGGATGTCTTGTTCTGTTGATGCTTTGGCATTGGTGGTGGCATCTGGATTGGATCTTATTTCAAAAGTATAACAAATTAACTAGTTTATTTGCTTTATTTTACATTTTTATTCCAGGAAAGTCTAATTTGCTGTGGTAGCCAGACATATGTCACAGTATATCTCGATATACAGGGCCCAATTCTAGAAGAGTGGTGCAAGTTGCCACAGAACGCAACTTGCGCCACCCGCAACTACGACAATGACCCTGTGCCCTATTCTAGAAGGGGCAGGGTCTCCTCAGCTAAGTCTTGTGACTTGCAACATGCGGCCAGGTACACCGAACTGCGGGCGCACCTGGCGAGCATGTCGCAAATCACACCGCAGTTCGCAAATGCCTCCCTGCCCAGCTTGCCACAAGAGATGCCCCACAGGGCTGCCCACCCCCTGCCCCTGAAAACCTACATTGACTGCCCCACAGGGCTACCCATACCCCAGCCCCTGAAGTGCCAAATGGAGCCCCACAGGGCTAGCCATACTTCCAGCCCCCGAATCCCCAGTTGGTAGAAGCCCCACAGGGCATGGCTGCCATCCCCCACCTGTGCCCCAACCCCCAGTGCGCCCGGCCTTAGGCAGCAATTACCCATCCTGGTAGTCTAGTGGCCCCACCCAGCCATGCCAGCCACCCAGCACCACCCACTCATTTCCCAGCCAGTGACTGGCACAGCCACCTCTCACCTCCATGGCCAGCCACCGACTGAGTTCAGTATGACCACGTACTGAAAAGACATGTTCAGAAATTCATTTCTGAGTGTGTCTTTCATAGCACTCATACTGAACTCATTCGGTAACTAGTCATGAAATGAAGATAGACTGTGCCAGTCACTGACTGAGATGGTGGGGGTGCTGGGTGGGCTGGCATGGTAGGGTGGGGGGATGGCAGTGCTGCCCTGTAGGGCTTCTACCAATGGGGGATTCGGGGGGCTGAAGGTATGGGTAGCACTGTGGGGATCCATTTGGCACTTCGGGGGAACTGGTGGTATGGGTAGCCCTGCAGGGCCCCACTGGGGTATGCTGGCATGGGGGAAGGACAAGGTGGCATGACTGCAGGTGGGTCTACAGGACCCCCAGGGGGCATCCATAAATTACACCAGCTAAATGTTGTAACTTACATTGCTGGTTCTCTGGGGGTTCTTGTAGAATCCTGACATTGGAGACTTTGTTGCTGCCCTTCTGGAATGGGACACAACCGCTGCCGTAAACCCCCTAGAGTCATTTCGCAGGGCTTTTATAGTGCAACTACCAGCGTAACAGCTGTTTGGTACAAGTGGCCTGCGACATGTTGCAGGCCATTTGTAGAACTGCGCATGTCGCAACTGCTGGGGTAAGTTGCTACATATGCCATTCTACATTGCGCAACTGCTGTTATGCCAGACATAACTCTTCTTGAATCTGGGCCACAGTATCTAAATATTTCAGAGAAAATCTCCATTTATTTCAGTTGGATTTCGTGTTATTCTGTACTATATGGGCACAGTTGTGGCCTTATAGTTAGGGTTGAGTAGGCATTTTAAAGGGGAAGTAAACATTGCAGGAGCCACTTGAATTGTGAAAACCAATAAAAAGATCTTTCAAATGAGGTATTGGGCTTACCTGTAGGTGTCAGGTGTCCTGAGATATGAATATTTAAATAATTTGTAAATCAAAACAAGGCAGCAGTCATTTCATTGAATTATGAGACCAACAGTGATGTCACTGAGGGAAAAGCTGTAATTAACAACATGTAGCTTGCCCCTCAGTGACATCACTTTCTGTTTTAAAATGGCTGCTCCCTTGTTTTGATTTATGGATTAATTAGACAGTCATATGTCAGGACTCCTGACACCTACAAGGAAGTACAATGCTTTGTTTGAAATATCTTTTCATGAGCTTGCACAATTTGAGTGACCCCTGCAATGTTTACTTCCCCTTAAATGTTAAACTCCAAATTGTGCAGTTTGATAACTTTGCAGCTGTTCAACAGATTTGTACAAAAGTTGGAATACATGGTCTCAGGTGGTAGATCTCCTGATTTACCAAGTTGCATTTTGATTGGATTGCCTGTTTTGCACAGCAAAGCGTCAAGAAACACATCATTCACTTTTTTGGGGGCAAATGTCAGGGTCATTTTTTGATATACTGCACACACACCATTTGGCATTTTGGCCTGAAATTTTCAGGGAAGAAAAAGGTTATCTAAAGGAACAATCCAGCATTGGTTTGGTGAAACAATATTAATGTGTTCTATAGTTATTAAATTTTAACATTTGGGATTTTGAGCACGCTCAGTTCAGTCTTTGGGATAGATGCATAGTTTTGAACAAGGATTCCTGGTCATGGAAGGCTGATGAAGGGGAATTACAAAGAGGGATTGGAAAATCTCAGAAAATTCCTCTTCATCAGCCACAATCTTTTCTCCCTTAGTGAGAGGAGAAAACAAAACCTCACAACTTGCCCTATGGTCATCTTTTCTAAAAAACACTGCATGGATTTTGGTGAGGGGAAGTCCTCTACCTGCTCATGCCTTTGTTTTGTTTTAATTGAAAAAACTGCACTTTTAAACTTTAAAAATTCCTTTTCCTAATCCCTTTTCATCAGCCAATCCTTTTTGCTAGATCGAATGACGAAGAGGGATTGTGAAAAGGGATTATTAAAAGTAACTGTCCCATTTTCCCTGGTGTCTAGTGGACCCCTTGACTCCCTAGAGAGTTTCATTCCCTGTTGTGCAGTGGCCTTCCCCTGGGTTTTTTGTTATTTTTGTATTTTCTGACACCGGGATGCCGACCCTTAATGTCAGATAACCTCTGGCAGCAGCCCTTTATTTTTGAAATGTGATGATATTAGGAGGCCCAGTGCCTGGTTTGGCTTTTACTCCCTTAACCCACAGTAGCTTTGGATGCTGGGGATCCCACCCCAAGTGTCCACAATTGTGTTTTTTTGGTTTTTAATGTACCCAAAAAAAGAAAACAGTCATCTGAATAATTATTTTTTAAGGGCAGAATTCTGCATCAAAAACTGCCTCTCTAGTCTATACTCATTTTTTTCACCAACATCGGGTTGCCCAATCCCGGTGTCTGCATTAATCTCTCATCTACTACTGTAGCACACTGGGAGCCCACCTCAACATGCCAAAATAATTAAATGATTATTGTTATGTTTCTGACACGGGGATGCCCACTCCCGATGTCAGATGCCCCCCAAAGCCCACGTATTTCCTCTGCCAACAGGCTGCCTAATCCCATTGTCAGCATTTCTTGATAAACTCCTCCCATTTAGAACTCAGAGATACTGGGGAGCCCACTCATATTGTCCCAAAATGGTGCTTTTTTTAAACCAGTAAAAAATGAAAACTGTCCCCTGATATTTAGTTTAAACCTATAAGAAAACATCCAGTATCCCCCCCATCCCCACCTCCCCTGAGCACCCACCTCCCCACACACCCCCCATACCCCATACATTACCTCAGTCAAGCTCTGTCATCTTCTGTGGAGCAGGACATGTCTGCACTCTTGAAAGCTGAACCACCAACTGAAGAATCAAGGTAAGTGCCGTATAATGGCAGTCAATGGGGGTTTCAACTTATGTTGATATCTCAGCCATTTTTAGGAATTTTGGATCCAGATTTTCAACATGGGGTTTTTGGGACCCCACCTCATGAACACTGGCACTGTTATTTCTTTACTAGGTCCTGAAAGGTGATTTTGTGGTCACTTTTCACCTTTTGGGACCAATTAATGAAATGACAGTGCCACTGTTCTTGAGTTGGGGTCTCAAAAAGGCCATGTTGAAAATTTGGAGCAACAATACCCCAAAACACTTGAGTTATGCACAGTGATTGAAATTTCACTATGCACACCTGTAACTTTGGCAAATTTTAATATTTTCATTTCAAATATTTAGCACTGATAGTTTTTCATACCACCTCATGACCAGTAAAGCTGTCATTTCTCACATCCTGCCCAAAACATATTTACAAATCAGTGGCATGGAGTGGCGCAGTTGCTGCACAAAAATCACCTTTTGGAACTGAGCAACGAAATGGCAATGTCAGTGTGTCCATGATGCAGGGTCCCAAAAAGGCCATGCTGAAAATGTGGCACAAAAATATGTAAAAATGCCCAAGTTACTCACGGTCATTGAATTTTTCTATGCACGCATGTAACTTTGGCAATTTATTATATTTTCACTCCAAATGTTCAGCATTGCCAGTTTTTTACACCACCTCATAAACAGTAAAACTGTCATTTCTCACATTCTGCCCAAAACATGTTTACAAATTGCGATGTGGATTTGGACATTTTCTGTAGTGGGTACATATAGTGAGTTGATAAGAAGGTTATGTTGAACATTTGGGGTGAAAATTATTTAAGATGGCATAGTTATGACTCTTTGTTGGAATTTCACTATGACTGCTCATAACGTAATGTGTGGACCAAGACCATTGTGTTTCCACAGCTAAATATATATCTGCATCTGTGGAGGGATGGGAGAGCAGTGAAGTCCCTCAGTAAAATAAAGTTACTATTATACTCTCAAAAAGTAAGGAAATAAATTGGAAAAACTTTGTTAATGCATCCGTTAGGGATGAAGTGACAAACATAGGAAATGAGACATTAGGGTAAGGCCCTAACACCCCTCCTCCCACCCAACCCTACCAGCCCATCTCACCACCCTCCACAGACCAACACATATTGGGGTGTGCTTTGGGAATCATTGGGCCTATATCTCACCCTGTTCCATGTGTCAGAAAGTTGACATGGTACAGTATGGGAGAATGGGGTGAGAGTTAGGCCTGATGATCCCAAGGTACACCCTGATACATGTTGATATATGGAGAGTGGGTGTGGGGTGGACTGGTGGGGTTGGGTGTAGGGGGGTTCTAGGGGCTCAGCTCTAACATCTCATTTCCCTACTTACTGTTGTCACTTCAACCCTTAACTAATGCATTAACAAAGTTTTTTTTGCTCTCTCTCTCTCTCTGTATATATGTGTGTGTGTGTATATATATATATATATCTACTCATTGCAAAAAAGCTCCATTAATGCACCAGTTAGGGTTTCTATTACAGTGACAAAAGTATGGAAATTCAGTGTTAGGGTTCCTACCCCACCACCCCATCCCACCCTCCACACACCATCAGGCATCGGGGTGTGCCTTGGGGTCTTCAGCTCTAACCTTCACCCTATTCTCCATTACTCTACCATCTCAGCTTCCTTACACGTGGAATGGGGTGAGAGTTAGAGCTGATGACAGGATCTGTACAGCAGCGATGGGCTGCACCTGAACAGGAAAGGTTCCACACTGCTTGGAAACATGTTCTTTAACGTAGTAAACCATAATAACATTCACCAAAAAAAACTAACAACTAAGGGGCATAGGGTCAATAAAGGTGACAACGAGCTTCAGAAACACATAAGGCAAAGGACTCAAAATAGGGGGAAACAGAAAATCTCAGTACTCCTTGCAAAAGCAGAGTCAAAATGTGGTAAAAAAAATCAGACCTGGAACTCATTATGTTGGATAAAGAAATTGATTTAGCTGTGATAACTGAAACATGGTGGTCAGAGAGTTCAACCTGGAGTAAGAACATACCGGGGTACAACGTGTTTCGTAAGGATGGAGAGGTCGAAAAAGGGGGGAAGAGTTGCACTGTCTGTGAGGGACAACATACAGTGTAAACCAATTCACAACGGAGTCAATATGACATCAAAATATGATGTACTGTGGGCAGACCTCACCACGGATAACAACAAGCACCTCACAGTGGGGGTATGCTATAGGCCACCACAGATAGAAGCAGCAGACCATATAAAACTACTTGAAGCCTTAGTTATATGGGATTTCAACACACCAGGAATAGACTGGAAAAATGGAACAGCATCTAATAACCACAAACAACTCCTCATGGATATATATGCTTATAATGGACTGATTCAGATAGTGGATAAATCAACTAGGAATAATGTAATATTAGATCATGTACTAATTGACAGAGCAGAACGAATAACAAATCTGTCAATAACAGGAACTGCTTATAAACTCTGATCATAATATTGTGCTGTTTATTTTCAATTACAAACCTAAAACTATGTGAGGTCATACTGTTATAAAATAAGCATTTGTCAATGCCTAATGTGTGCTTGCTGATATTAGCATTGGACATGCAGGAGTTAGCAGATGCAGAATAGGAGTGGCAGTGAAGCATTGAACTCACGCCAATCCCACCTCCAACCTGCAGAGATGGACAGGCATTGGGGTGTGCCTGTGGGCCATTGCCCATAATGCTCATGGCATTTCACCTCACCCTATCCTGTAGACACAGACAAGTGTTGAGGTGTGTCTTGGGGTGTTCGGCTTCAGAGTCACCTCATTTCATAAGGCCATATGCTGAAATGGGTGCAGTACAGGAGAATGGGGTGAAGTCTGGGGCTGAAGAGTGCAAGGCACACCTCGATGCCTGTCACTGGCTTCAGGGTGGGGGTGGGATGACATGATCATTACAGCTAGTGATCCAAAGTTACACCTCTGATGCCTGTCAGTCTGTACAGGGTGTGATGTTATGGTTAGAAACCCTAACGCCCCAGGCGTGTGTTGGTATTTGCGCTACAAATTTTCAACATGGCCGTTTTGTGACCCTCAACCTCATGAAAGCATTTGGGACCTCTTCTCATGAACAGTGGCAGTGTGATTTTGTTAATGTGTCCTGAACTTCGAGTTCCCACAGTGACCATGTCATTCTGTGCCAGATGTGCGAAAACACAGATCAGGCAGGATGTGAAGAATGACAGCTGTACTATCCATAGGGAGGTGTGAAGAGATGACAATGTTGAAAATCTGTAGTGAAAATATTAAAAATGATTGAAGTTCTGAGCGTACATGGAAACTGCGCAACACATGCTTGTACCGTAGTCATTTAGTGGAATTATTTCACCAAATTTTCAACGTAGGCATTTTGTGACCTTTGCTCATGAACACTGTCATTATGATTTTTTGAATCTGTCCAAAACATTACTTTCCCACAGCGACCACACCATGCTGCGCCAGATGTGCAAACACATATTTCAGGCAGGATATGAAAAATAACAGCTGTACTGTTCATAAGGAGGTGTGGCAAGATGCCAATGTTGAAAATCTGGAGTGAAAATATTACAAATTTACGCACTTCAGAGCATACATGGAAACTGCAAAACAGAAACTTGTAACACAGTCATTTTATGGACTTTTGTCACCAAATTTTCCACATAGGCATTTTAGGTCCTCTGCTCATGTACAGTGTCACTATGATTTTCTTAATATGTCTCAAACACTGATTTCCCACCGCAACCGTGCTATTCTGTGCTGCAAGTGCAAAAACACATTTTGGCCAGGATGTGAAAAATGACAGCAGTACTGTTCATAAGGAGATGTGGAAAAATGCCAATGTTGAAAATCTGGAGTGAAAATATTACAAATTCACAAAGTTATGAGGATACATGGAAACTCCGCAAACCATGCTCGTAACACAGTCATTTTATGGACTTTCATCACCAAATTTTCAACATAGGCATTTTAGGACCTCTGCTCATGAACAGTGTCACTGTGATTTTCTTAATGTGTCACAAACACTGATTTCCCACACTGACCGCGTTATTCTGCGCCAGAAGTGCAAAAACACATTTTGGTCAGGATGTGAAAAATAGCAGCTGTACTGTTCATATGGAGGTGTGAAAAAAATGACAATGTTGAAAATCTTGACTGAAAATATTACAAATTTGAGAAAGTACTAGCATACGTGGAAACTGCGCAACACACACTCGTAAAACAGTCATTTTGGGGATTTTTTCAACCAAATTTGCAGTATAGGCTTTTTGAGAGCCTACCGCATGAAAACTGGCACTGTTGTTTTGTTACTCAGTCTGGAAAGGTGATTCCATGCAGTAACCATAAAATCACCTTTCAGGACCGAATAATGCCATGACAAACCCCATGTTGAAAATTTGATGCCAGAATTCCCCAAAATGCCTGAGATATGCACCAAATTGAAAAAAAAAACCCTATTTATGCCGTTATACAGCTTACCGGCATTTCTTCATTTTTTGGTTGGCTTTGAAGAGTGCAGACGTGTTCCCGGTCCACCGAAGATCGTTGCGCTGGCTGGTGGGGCGCATGATCTCAAGGAGGATTGGGCACCCCATTGGCACACAACAAATGGGGGAGGGGTTACAGTATGCTGACAGGGAGTGGGCTCCCCTGTCAGCAAATGAACTGGGTTGGGGATGGCAAAGAACCACCCTGCAATGATGGGTCACTCCCTCATTGCAGTGGTGTATTGGTTTCAAGGTGGTGGCACGCTGGCTGAACTGGTGTCAGCAGCAGTGTGCCACTGCATTTGGGAAAGTGAGCCAAGCCTCAAAAGGCACTGGGGACATTGGCCCCCACAGTGCCACATCTCCAAAACCCCACTTCTCTCCTAAGCTTTGACTAAATGTTTCCTGCGCATGTGCACAAGCAAACATAAAAATTACAAAAGAGCAAAATTTGAAATAATCAGACAGAAGTTAGCAGAATGGGACTGGGATGGAGATAATCTAACAGCAGAAGTATTTTGTCAAAAAAAAAAAGAAAAAACACTTCTAGACTTGGAAGACATCTATGTACCAAACAAGACTATATATAACAACAGGGGTAGAGTACCAGTATGGTACATGAAGAAAATTGGACACCAACTAAGACAAAAAAGACAGGCATATGGGTCATGAAGAGAGATAACGCTTACAATAGAAACATAAATATACATAAGGCAGTAAGGGAAAAGAGGTTGGCCTATAGAAAATTTGGGAAGACCAAGAGAGAGGTGAATAGGGAAAATTACCTAAGGTTGGCTAGTGAGGCAAATAAGGAAGTCCAGTGAGTTAAGGCACAGAAGGAGCTGCAGATAGCTGAAGGAATTAAGAAGGGGGAGGAGGATTTTTTTCACTATGTAAGTGAGAAAAAGGACAAGGAGAAGGGATTGTTAGGCTTAAAAAAGGGTGTGAAGTGGGTGGAGGATAATGGGGGAAAAGCAGAGATACTAAATGAATACTTCTGTTTCATCTTCACCAGGGAGAAGGGAGGGATGGACCAATGCCTTCAGGAGGGAAAAGAGGAGCAGGGTGGGAGAGGAACAAAGATGTAGTGATTGAGGAGGATAAAGTGAGGGATGAGCTGCTGGCATTGGAGGTGGACAATTCACCAGGCCCAGACAGAGTATATCCAAGGGTACTAAAGAAACTGGCTGAGGAGCTGGTGAGGCCACTGCAGATCTATTTAATAGCTCACTAGAGTCAGGCATGGTACCACAGAATTGGAGAACAGCATATGTAGTGCCCCTTCACAAAAGTGGTCCCAAGGATGACCCAGGGAATTACAGACCAGTCAGTCTGACCTCCATTGTGGGCAAGCTCATGGACACCATACTAAAGGAAAGGTTGGTGGAATATTTAGGGGACCATGATCTCCAGGATGAGAAGAAACATGGGTTCATAGGGGAGATCATGTCAAACAAATTTGATTGAGTTCTTTGACTGTGTCACTAAGACAGTAGATGGGGCAAGAGGAAGACATCCTCCATCTTGATTTCAGCAAGGTCTCTGACTCTGTGCCACACAAAAAGTTGATCAGGGAATTGGTGGATCTTGGGGCTGGGGAAAAGATAGCCAGATGGGTGGAAAACAGACTGTGAGACAGAACCCAGAGGTTGGTTGTAGGAGGATAGTTATCTGGCATGAAAGAGGTAACCAGTGGGGTCCCACAGGGCTCAGTATTAAGGCAACAGTTGTTCAATGTCTTCATCAATGAAATTGGAGATGGCATTAAGGGCAAAATGTGCCTATTGGCAAATGACATCAAGCTCTGTGGGAGAGTAGACATAGCTGAAGAGATACAGGACCTACAGGAAGAGCTGGGGTGGTGGTCCTGGATCTGGCAACTTGGCTTCAATTCCAAGAAATGCAAAGTTATGCATAGTGGAGCCAAGAATCTCAGGACAGAGTACTACATGGGTGATCTCTGAGCATCTGCATCAGAGAAGGAGAAGGACCTGGGAGTGATGATCACTAGTGACCTGAAGCACTCCACACAGTGTAAGAAAGCAGCAGCAAAGACAAACAAGATGCTGAGATGCATATCTAGGGGGATCAGTAGTAGGAGACAGAAGGTTATATTGCCCTTGTACAGGTCACTGGTAAGGCAGCATTTAGAGTATGGAGTTCACTACTGGTGCCCACACCTCACAAAGGACATTAACCTGCTGGAGAAGGTCCAGAGGAGGGCTACAGAAAGATGATAGCCAGTCAGCAGGGTAAGACATCCGAGGAGAGGTTGAGGGCACTGAACATGTACTCCCTGGAAGATAGGAGAGAGAGAGAGAGAGAGAGAGAGAGGACATGATTGACACTTTCAAGTACTTGAAAGGGATAAATATGCTTTATAAAGAGAGTTTCTTTAAGCTGAGTGGCAACCATAACACGAGGGGACACAGTCTTAAGGTGGAGGGTGGGAGGTTAAGGAGGAAAGTCAGGAAGTACTTCTTCACAGAGAGGGTGGTGGACACTTGGAATGTGCTGCTGGAAGAGGTCATCTTGTTGAAGACAGTGGGCAGCTTTAAGAGAGGATGGGATAGGCATAGAGAGAAGGTAAGGATCATGGGTAAGGAGGATGGGAGGAGTGGGGAAGGAGGGCAGGGACATTAGCTCAAGCTGTGGACCCTGCAATATGAGCAGTCTTGATAGACCAAATGGCCTTCTTCTGCTGACTTCTTTGTATGTTCATATGTTCATACAAAGAGCAGTTAAAGATTAGCAAGAAGATGATCAGATTAGAAAAAAGTAAGCTAGAGTTCAGGTTAGCACATACAAGAGACAATGCCAAGTCCTTTTTTGCTTATGTCAATAATAAAACAAGTGATAGAACAGTATGCCCCCTCAATATGGGAAACTTGGAATGTTCCAATCAGAAAATACAAGCTACAGTTTTTAACAACTATTTTTGCTCTGTTTATGAAAAGGCACAAACTAGGGGGGAGATACTGTTGACTGGGGTTACATATCACCATTATCAAATGTAAGCAATTCTACGATAATTATAAAATCTGTAATTATAGCATAACCTATCCTTGGTAACTGGGAATGTCCCTCAAGACTGGAGGACTTCAATAGTTGGGCCTATTTTTAAAAAGGGTGATAAGGCAGAGGTGGGTAATTATAGACCTATTACTGTAGTTTGACAGCTGTATTTGGTAAAATGTTGGAAACATTAATAAAGGAAAGGCTAGAAAGAGAACTAGATAGTATGAACCTCTGAGACACACCACAGCATGGATTTAGGAAGCAAAATCATGCTTAACTAAAACCTTTGTCTTCTATGAAAAGGTCAGCAATTTTCTATACAGCAAAACATGACTGAATGTGATTTATTTAGACTATAAAAAGGCATTTGATAATGTACCACATGGTACCCTTGTTCAAAAGCTAAATCATCTAGGCATTAATAAAATCATACCCAGGTAGGTTAATTGTTGGCTATCAAACAGAACTCAGAAAGTTAGAATCAGGGGACATATGTCTGAGAATGTTAAGGTTACAAGTGGGGTGTCCCATGGGTTAGTATTGTGGCCAACCCTGTTCTCAATGTTTATAACAGATATGAACAAGGAGACAAAGAACTTCTGTATTAAATTTGCAGATGATTCCAAAATCGGTGCTGAGGTAAGAGATGATGAACAGGTGACATCTCTGAAAAAGGACTTGGATAACTTAGAGGACTGGGCAGCATTAAATGACATGCAGCTGAATGTAGAGAAATGCATGCTGATGCATCTAGGTAAAAACAACAGACAAAATACCTATACCCTGAATGGCACCCAGTTATGAGTGACAGAGAGAATGTTCTGGGGATGCTAATAACCAATGATTTGTTCTTCAGTTCACATTGCAATGAAATCACCAAAAAAGGAAATAAACTGGTTGTATAAAGAAGGCTTTTGTAACTAGGAATAGGGCCTGTATAGTGTCCATGTACAGAGCTTTTGTTAGACCACACTTAAATTACTCCACACCCTTATGAAACCTACGTCTAAGGACGGATATAAACAGCTTAGCTAGGGTGCAAAGGAGAATAACTAGGTTGGTGGATGGTATTAGTAGGGAACCATACGAGTCAAGATTGCGGAAGCTTAACCTATACCACTTGGAATTCAGACGCACCAGAAGAGACCTGTTACTAATATCCAGAGATACCAATTTGGTGGAAAGTTTGGAACTAATGCCTACAAATAGGGTTGACAGTTTAAGACATCACAAACATCAGCAAAATCTGACCTTTCCCAGGACAAACTTGAGAAGATATTTCTTTACCTAAAGGATTATACCTTTGTGAAATAGCCTATCCCGAGAGGTGGTGGAAGCTAATACCTTCTTGACCTTCAAAGGAAAGCTAGACAAACATCTCCTAGATTTAAACTGGATACATATGCCACACTAGTATGGGAGACAAGCATTATGAGTTTAAAAGCCTTCTACCTGTCTTACAATCCTAGTATTGGTTTTTTTTTGGCAATGAATGTTCTTACTTTTTGAGATAGTATAATAGTGTCCTTATTTTAAGTTGCATTGAATAATGCCAACAGACGCACGTAACCCAGGCATTTTTAGGACTGTTTTTATCAAGTTTTCAGCATGGCCTTTTGGGGACTATGCCTCATAAACACTGGCACTGTCATTTTGTTAATCAGTCCTGAAAGGTGATTTTGATGAGTATATGCACCATTCTGTGCCACAGGATCAAAAACATGTTTTGGACAGGATATGAAAAATGTCAATTGTACTGTTCTTGAGGTGGTGTGAAAAAATGTCAGTGTTGAAAATTGGAGTGAAAATAATAAAAATTGTCACAGTTATGCATATGTAGACAATTTCAATGACTGAACATAATTCAGGCTTTTTTTTTATTTATTTTTGCTCCACATTTTCAACATGGGCTTTTTGGTACCCCACCTCATGAACACTGGCACTGTCATTTCATTAATTGGTTGCAAAGGGTGATTTTTTGCAGTGACCATGAAACCACCTTTTGGGACTGAGTAATGACATGACAGTGCCAGTTTTCATGAGGTAGGGTCCCAAAAGGCCCATGTTGAAAATTTGGTGAAAAAATAACAAAAAATGGCCAAGATATCAACATAAGTTCAAATATTAATGCACTTTTGGCTCATGAAGTAGGATCCTACTTCATATTTCAGCATACAAAGCAAGATCCTACTTCGTATGGTTCATGAAGTGGGATCCCTACTTCATATCTCAACATACAAAGCAGGATCCTACGTTGTATGACACTGATATGAACAAAGAATTGAAATGTTAAAGAAAACTCATCTTAAGATCATTTTTTGTGCAGTAAAGTGCAGAATGCAGATAAGGAGTGCCAATAAGTAAGCTACATGTGTTGGTTCCTCCCCAGAATATCATTTTGGGAGGTTTCCAAATTTGAATTTTTCAGGAAAAACTGAAAACAAGATGGTGGTCATATGACGTAGGAATTTTTCCATATGAAGCAGAATTCCTACTTGTTTTTTTATACAGCTATATTGTAGTGCTTACTGAGCATGCTCAGAAATTATCTTTTTCAAATGTTTAAATTGCAATAACTTAAAAACTGGTTATTAGTTTTTCACCAGACTAGCAAAAGACACATCTGCTGGGTAGTCCCTTTCTGCCCTGAAAATTTCAAACTAGAAAACCAAATTGTCTGAGTTGTAGGTAAGTTCAAAGAAAAATCCCAGCAAAGTCAATGAGCAAAAACATGTTTTTTCACCTCTCTGTAACTCGGAGACCACACATTCAGCTGGAACGTAACTTGCCACATCCAGAAATCTACCCCACAGAACAGTGCATGCCAAATTTTGTGCAAACCTGTTGAGCGGTTGCAAAATTATTAGAGTGCAACATTTTGAGTTTAACATTGAAGTGCTTATATATGTGCCTCTCTCTCTCTCTCTCTCTATGTATATCTATATATATATATGTATATATATATATATATATATATAAAAATCACGTGTCCCCATAATGCAAAGCATCATGGGCTGCATATGCAAATCACCACAGAATATTATGCTGGTTCAATGTTAAGCAGAAATGCATGGTGCCAAAAGGCCTCTCGCACAGTTTGCAAAGGGTTCCAACAGAAGACACAGACACGTGTTTCATCCTACCAGGACTCATCAGTGTGCCTTGTCTGTTTTACACCCCAGTGGAATGAATCAGCTACCCTAAGATGGTCTGTCTGGGTTATGTTGTGGTGAACCCAATTAAAACTTCTTTGTCTCATATATATATATATATATATAGAGAGAGAGAGAGAGAGAGAGAGATTTATACAATAGGGGTGAATCAATAACACTCTAAATAAATGTAGTTATTCTCACCACTGTTGAATAACATGCAGATGACGTAGACACTGTGATATATGGTTACAAATAAACCAACAATGACTATGACAGCAGTTGATATACCAACAGTGGTTATAACCCCATAGAAAAATGCACATCATGGAACTTCTTTCAATTAAATCAGCTACAAGTTCATTAAATGCACCTGTAAAACGATCAGTGAAAATCCAGAAAAACCCTTGTGATAGCTTCTACATGACATCGATAGCTGCACGGTTTCAACATTGATTCCTGCAGACATCCTAAAATAAAAATAAAAAAATCCGATAGAATCAGAAATTAAAAAAATGAATCTATGAGTCTACAAAATGGAACATCCAACTTACAAGTATGAACAGTCATAGAGCCTATAGATTAACAAAATTACACTAAAAAAACAACTGCAATCAACATCACTGAAGAAATTGAACTAAGCTGTTCACAATTCCAAACAGACTTAGAGCCACTAGCAGATCTGACCCTGAAACCAGCTAGAGACAGTACAATGAATACTGATCCACCACATAAAATAGCAAACACAGACAAGGAGGCTATAAATACATTCATAATGAGTGCAAAGAATGAAAACACTCAAGGAAAAAAAAACAGAACATGGTGTGAATCATTTCCAAACCTATTGAAAAGAAACACATGATACAACTGAATTATTTCATTATATGACTCCTGACAAACTTGACCCACTATTGTGTCAGTACTTTATGTCTATGCAATGAAGTGATGGAACCGAATATGAGCCTTTAACAGTTCGTTCTAAATTACAAAGTTTGGAGAGACATCTTAAAGAAATGGAATATCCACATTCTATTTCTACATTTAATCTCTTCCTAAAAACAAAGCAAGTTGTGGTATCAAAACAAAAGTCTTAAAAGAGCAAGGCAAGGGCAATTGCCCAAAAGCAGCTGATGAACTGACAGACTGCATAATTGCACAACTATATGAAAAAGACCTTCTTGGACCCAAAACACCTCAATCATTGCTTAATACGATGTGGCTTGTTGTGACCATGGATTTTTGACTTAGAGGAACAACAAAGACCAGAAATTTGCAATGGGGAGATATTAAATTGGGAAAAGATGAGCAAGGCACACTTTATATCGAATACATTCGAGAATGGCAAACAAAAACCAGAACTGCGAGTAATCCTAAGGGCATAAGACAAATAAAACCAAAAGCTTACCAGACCACAGACAAACAAAAATGCTCAATAAATAACTACTTAATATTTAAAAGCAAATGACCTCCAAAATGCAACGCAGACAGCTCACCATTTTTCTTAGCACTTAACCAACCAAACAAAGCACTCTACCCAACTTGGTGGTATAAAAATCAGCCCCATGGCATTAATGCACTAGGTAAAATAATAAAAAATATGATGGAATCATCTGACATTCACATGGAGAAATGATTAACTAATCATTCAATCAGAAAGCACTTGGTGCTTGGCAAAAGTTAACCGACTCCAGCATGCTACCCAATGATATAAAACAGATTTCAGGACCTAAAAAATTTCAGTCAGTGAATGCATATTCAAAAATAAATGAACAGAAACAAAAGACCATTTCAAACATTCTGAGCAACACTTCTGAAAGTAAACCATCAACATCATATGACAGTATACATGAGAAAGCTGAACCAAGCACCAGCTATTCATAGGAAAACACATATCCAGGCACTAGCTACTCATCTGTCTCCGACAAGTACAGTGAAAAACCATAGAAAAGCAGCACCATCAATTTACCAGACATCATTCCAGCATGTTTCAACAATCCGACTATACATGCTAGCAAAATCACCTTCAATATAATACAAGGTGAGTTACAATAACATAATACTTCACACAATGTCAGAACTTACTAAACATATTTTCTTTTATTTCAACAGGATCAAGATATGAGAAAAAAGGGAAATGCAAGGCTGCAGTCATCTCATCAGATAATGATTCTGACTAGAAAGAAAACACAAGACGCCACCAAAGATTTTTGAACCACTGTTACCCACATCTACCTATGTTTGCTAATCATTTGCACGACTATTTATACTTTGTAACAGACTGTTACTTATTTTACTTTCAATAAAATAAATGACTGCATGTGAAGTATGCAGTAGCACAACATGAAAATAATTGCGTGCACTGATTATGTTAAAGAATCATACTTACAAAATAGCTGAATCTGCATTACAACAGTATGCACAAGCACAACCCCCAAAACTAATAATAAATGTACACCATATATAAATATCTTCTCATACTACCAAACATGCCAGAATGCCAAAGTATCACATAGCAGAATGAAGAAATAACATACTCACAGAATCACTGCAATCACCATTAACACAAAACAGAAATTAAATGACATACACTATGAAATAAATTAAAACACATTCCCAAAATGTGAGAAGCACACGGAAACTCCACAAACTTTCCAAAACTGCAGTCTCATCTATGACAATAACCACACCCACAAACATTACTAAACCAATAATAATGGATGCAACTTGCACAGCCAATGTCAGCAACCAACACAAACTCACATACACACCCATTGATGAATATCAACCAATCATAACCTACACACATCTCAGCCAGCAAACTTCATTCTTAAAATAACCACACAAATGAGGAAGCACACCGCAACAAAAAGTAACACCACAAAAACATTCAACAGTAAATACAACACAAAAACAAAACCCTATTGTATAAATCACACACATGATGTGCAACTTGTGGAATATGGCAAAGATTAGCACTCGTGCAGAGTGAACTGCCTTGGCACTTGTGATACTATCACAGTTCACTCTGCACTCATGCAAATATTTCCATATTCCACAGTCGCCATCATGTATCCCCTATATATATATACATATATATATATATATATATATATATATATATCAGTGTGTGTTGCAAAATCTTTTAATGCTCCATTAAGGGTCAAAGTGACAAAAGTTGGGAAATGAGGCATTAAGGTTTATGACCTTAACACCCCATCCTCCTATACCAAGTAGGAGAGTAGGTGTGGGGTGTACCTTGGGCTTTTCAAGCCTGACACTCACCCCCATTCCAACAGTAAATAAGGTCAGATATGTAGATTTTATGAGAATAGGGTGAGTGTTAGGCTTGAGAAGCTCAAGGCACACCCCACACCTGCTTTCCTGCCTGGTTTGGGGGGGTGGGGATGCCTCATTTTCCAACTTTTGTCACTTTGATCCTAACTAGAACATACAGTTTTTTGCAACTTGTTTCCATACTTTTTGAGATAGTATAATAGTATCCTCATTGTACTGTGGGCGCACAGGGTCCTTCAGACCCTGTGCACCCATGCCTCCATAGATCAGTCAACAGATTGTCAGCATAGCTACCTTATTACCCCACCACGTGTATTCAGTACAGACATTTTTCAAATCCCAGTCAAAATGTAGTTCTGCACTACTGCAATGTCATTCTGTGCCACTGGTGCAAAAACACATTCTGGCCAGGATTTGAAAGATGTCAGCTGTGACATACTGTACATAAGGTGGGATAATAAGAAGGCTATGTTGAATATATGGGGTGAAAATATTAAAAATTCCCAAAGTTATCAGTGTTTGCATAGCAAAATTGCAAGCAATGTTAATAACTTTGCCATTTTTATGTTGGCTCGTGCTTGCACAGCCAACATCTTGTGGTAGTAGCAGATTTGGAGGCGCAGTCACTGTTGGGCAAATGCAGGGCATGCATCAGAAGGTGCATCTCTCATTCCCTAATCAGCCAGCAGCAGGTGCTAACCTCATGCATCCTTAATGTGGCCACCAGAACAAAGAAAGGTCCGCTGCAATGAGAGCAAAGCTCTCATGCAGCGTGACCACAACATGCCTCCTGACGTGCAGGCAACATAGTGGCAGTGACAGCCACCGCTGCCTGTTACAATGCCGACTGCGGAGCCCACTCCCCATTGGCATAATGTGCCCCCTCATATTTAAAATGTATGCCAAGGGGCAGCCCAATCCCCATCTGCATCATGCCCCCCAACAGTTTTTCTTTGCCGATGGGGGGCATAATCCCTGTTGGCTTTTATCCCCATCCCCATGTATTTTGCCTGACAGGGAAGACCACTCCCTGTCGACACACTGTGTCCCCCCCACTTTTGTTGCATGCTGAGGGGTTGCCCAATCCCCCTTGGCTCGGGTCACCCCCCAGTATGTGCCGACGGGGTGCCCAATCCCTGTCAGCTAGAGAATAGCCCCCCAAAAAAACACTTAGGTGGCATGCTGGGAGCCCACCCCAGTGTGCCAAATCCCCTGCAAAGAAAAACCCATCCTGCGATGTTTTTTTTTTTGTTTTTAAACCTGTAAAAAAGAAAACGGTCCCTTGCGGTCTCCCTGCCCCCTCCCACAACCCGTGAGCACCCTCTGTGCACCCTGTCTCCCCACACCCCCCTCACCCCATACTTACCTCCAGTGTCCAGTGCGACAATCTTCAGTGAACCGGGAACACGTCTGCACTCTTCAAAGCCAACCATGAACTGAGGAAATGCCGGTAAGCTGTATAATGGCATAAATAGGGTTTTTTTCAACTTTGGTGCATATCTCAGGCATTTTTTAGAATTTTCAACATGGGATTTCTGGGACCCCTCTTCATGAATTCTGCCGCTGTCATGGCATTATTCCACCCTGAAAGGTGATTTCATGGTCACTGTGCAGAATCACCTTTTGGGACTGATTAATGAAACAACAGTGCCATTGTTCATGAGGTGGGCTCTCAAACAGCCTATGTTGCAAATTTGGTGGAAAAAATCCAAGAAATAGCTGTTTTACGAGTGTGCATTGCACAGTTGCTACGCACTCTCGTACCTTCGCAAATGTGCAATAGTGTCATGCCAGATTTTCAACACTGGCATTTTTTCACACCTCCTTGTGAACAGTACAGCTGTCATTTTTCACATCCTGGCTGAAATGTGTTTTCGCACTTCCAGCACAGAATAGAGCAGTCACTGTGGGAAATCTGTGTTCAGGACAGATTAAGAAAATGACAGTGATACTGTTCACCAGCAGAAGTCCTAAAATGCCTATGTTGAACATTTGGTGATGATACTCTATAAAATGACTGTGTTACGAATGTATATTGTGTAGTTTGCACGTACACTCGTAACTTCGTGAATTTATAATATTTTCACTCCAGATTTTCAACATTGCCATTTTCCCACACCTACTAATGAATAGTACAGCTGTCATTTTTCCCCATCCTGGCCGAAACGTATTTTTGCACTTCTGGCACAGAATAGCGTGGTCGCTGTGGGAAATCAGTGTTCGGGACAGATTAAGAAAATGACAGTGATACTGTTCAAGAGCAGAGGTCATAAAAAGCCTATGTTGAAAATTTAGTGATGATAGTCCATCAAATAACTGTGTTACAAGTATGCATTACGCAGTTTCTATGCACCCATGTAACTTTGCAGATTTGTAATATTGTCACGCCAGATTTTTAACACTGCCATTTTTTCACACCTCCTTATGAACAGTACAGCTGTCATTTTGCACATCCTCACCGAAATGTGTTTTCATGCTTCTGGTGCAGAATTGTGCTGTCGCTGTGGGAAATCAGTGTTCGGGACAGATTAAGAAAATGACAGTGACACTGTTCATGAGCAGAGGTCCTAAAATCCCTATCTTGAACATGTAGTGACGAAACTCCATAAAATGAGTGTGTTACAAGCATGCGTTGAACTGTTTTCATGCACCCTTGTAACTTAGCAAATTTGTAATATTTTCACACCACATTTTCAACACTGGCATTTTTTTAAACCTCCTTATGAACAGTACAGCTGTCATTTTTTCACATCCTGGCCATACTATGATTTTGCACTCCTGATGCAGAATAGCACAGTCACTGTGGAAAATCAGTGTCTGGGACAGATTAAGATCGGGCGAGTGGGGGGGGGGTTGTGACCAAGCTCAAGTGAGCTCTGCCGGGACTGCTGCAGATTTCTTTGTGGGCAGAAAAATGTCCCAATGCAGGTGCCCAGTACAAAAGGGCAGCCTGCAGCAGTGGGAGGAACAGAAAGAGAGAGTGAGTGAGGGAGGGAGAGTGAGTGGACTCAACAGAGCTATGTCGGGACTGCTGTGGATTTCTTTGTGGGCAGAAAAAGGCATTAATGCAGTTAGGGGCCCAGTACAAAAGAGTAGCCTGCAGTGGTGGGAGAAACAGTTTGAGTGAGTGAGAGAGGGGACTGAGTGAGCTCAATGGAGCTCTATCAGGACTCCTGCAGATTTCTTTGTGGGCAGAAAAAGGCACCAATGCAAGCAGGAGACCAGTACAAAAGAGCAGCCTGCAGTGCCAGAAGAAACAGAACGAGTGACTGAGAGAGGGGGAGTGAGCGAGCTCAATGGCGTTCTGTTGGGACTGCTGTGGATTTCTTTGTGGGTAGAAAAAGGTGCCAATGGAAGCAGGAGCCCAGTACAAAAGGGCAGCCTGCAGTGCCAGGAGAAATAGAATGAGCGGTTGAGAGAGAGAGGGAGTGAGCAACCTCAATGGAGCTCTGTCAGGACAGCTGTGAACTTCTTTGTGGGCAGAAAAAGGCACCAACACAGGTAGGAGCCCAGTACAAAAGGGCAGCCTACAACGTGGGGAGACACAAAATGAGCTAGTGAGACAGGGGGAGTGGGTGAACTCAGTGGAGCTGTGTCAGGATTGCTGCAGATTTCTTTGTGGGCAGAAAAAGGTGCCAATGCAAGCAGGAGCCCAGTACAAAAGGGCAGCCTGCAGCGTTGGGACAAATAGAATTAGCGAGTGAGAGATGGGAACTGAGCGAGCTCTATGGAGCTGTGCCAGAACTTTAGAGTTGCCCACCCTCCTGCCCAGGGTCCTCTGTGGTCCTATATTACAGCAGGGTCTGTGGAGTGGAGACAAAGCAATGAGTAGATACACCCACACCTCCTTATGAACAGCACAACTGTCTTTTTTCACATCAGTGCAGAATAGTGTGGTCACTGTGGGAAATCAGTGTTCAGGACACATTAAGAAAACCATAGTGACACTGTTCATGAGCAGAGGTCCTAAAATGCCAATGTTGAAAATGTTGTGATGAAAGTCCATAAAATGACTTACCAGCGTACATTGTGCAGTTTCCATGCACCCTTGTAACTTCATAAATGAGTAATATTTTCATGCCACAATTTCAACACTGGCATTTTTTCACACCTCCTTATGAACAGTACAGCTTTCAATTTTCACATCCTGGCCGAAATATGTTTTTGCACTCCTGCTGCAGAATAGCACGGTCGCTGTGGGAAATCAGTGTTCGGGACAGATTAAGATTGAGCGAGTGAGAGGGGGTAGTGACCGAGCTCAACTGACCAATGTCAGGACTGCTGCAGATTTCTTTGTGGGCAGAAAAAGGCCCCAACGCAGGAGCCCAGTACAAAAGGGAAGCCTGCAGTGCCGGGAGAAACAGAATGAGTGGGTGAGGGAGGGGGAGTGAGTGACCTTAATGGAGCACTGTTGGGACTGCTGTGGATTTCTTTGTGGGCAGAAAAAGGCAGCAATGCAGGCAGGTGCCCAGTACAAACGGGCAGCCTGCAGCACCATCAGAAGCAGAACGAGCGAATGACAGATGAGGAGTAAGCGAGTTCAACCGAACAATACAGATGTCATGTTCCACATTCTGCCCAAAATAAGTTTTCATCCCTGTGTCACCAAATGGCATAGTCGCTGTGCACAACCACCTTTCAGCTAACAAACTGACAGTGCCGCTTTTCATTTGGTGGGCTCACAAACAGCCCATGTTGAAAATTTGGAGTAAAAATACCAACTCACGCCTACAGTGTTAAGGTTTCCAACTGTAGCACCCCACCCTGTAGAAACTGACAGGTGTCAGGGGTGTGACTTAGGGTCATCAGCTGTAATACTTGCACCATTCCACCCCCACCCTGCAGCCAGTGACAGGCATCATGGTGTGCCTTGCACTGTTCACCCACAAAGTTCACCCCATTTTCCTATACTGCACCCACCTCAGTGTATTTCCTTATGGAAAGGGGTAACTATTATGCTGTCTACAGGGTAGGGTGATGTACAATGGCATAAACATCACAGCTTACCACCCAAAGGCACACCCCAATGCCTACTCGCTCCTCATGACAGGTGGGGTGAACATACGTCACTTCAATACTTCACTTCCATTCATTATATGCATCTCTAACTCCAGCACTAACAATGCCAATGCCAGCGAGACAACATTCGGCATTGACAAATGCTTGTTAATAAATCTGACCCCAAATTTTCAGCATAGCCTTCTTATGAATCTACCCCATAAACAATATGACTATCATTACAGAAATCCCACCTGATAGGTGATTTCACCTAGCAACCATGAAGTCACCTTTCCAGTGAGAGTTACAAAGTGAGAGTCTTATTGTTCATGAGGTGGGGTCCCCAAAAGGCCATGTTGAAAATTTTGTGTCAAAATCTCAAAAAATGCCAAAGTTATGCATAACAGTTGAAACCCCATTGAAACACATTGAACAGCATTTACCTTATTTTCTCATACTGGAGTTGTTGGGTCCAGCAGCAAGACGTGTCTTCAACTGGAGAGTGGGACCTGAACCTGGGACAGGTTCGGATGAGTAAGGGTGTGTCTGTGTGGGGGGGTGCACTTGGGTGTGTGGGGTGATAGCTGCTAACTAGGAGGTGGGGGGCTGATCAGAGAGGGACCATTTTTTATGTTTGCTAGCGCGCATGTGCAAGAAACATGTGGCAGCTTAGGAGAGAAGCGGGTTGTGGAGGTGAGGCACTGTTGCGGCCAGTGCCACCACTGGTTTTGTGGGCTTGGCTGTGTGTCACCAATGCAAGCTCACTCTGGTGGTGACACTAGTTTGAAAACCTACCACCAACTTGAAATGATTTCACCACTGCAATCAGAGAGACCCTCGTCATTGCAGCGTCAGCCTCTCTCTCTGTTCTAGTTTGCTTGCAGATGAGAAGCTGACACTGCGATGCTGCGGAGGTCCCTGTTTGTTGCAGCAAAAGGTTATGATCCATGACCGGATTATTTATCTAATTTCTTTCCCCTGCCTTGCTGTGTGACTGTGCCGCAGCTACTGACCGGCCGAATTGCTCCCCCCAAAAAAGCACCACAGTGGTTCCCACCCCGACCCCGTCCCTCAGCGAGCAAGCCTCTCGGCTCTGGTTCTGCCTCTGCAGACCACACACCAATCAAGCCTAGCCACCTTCATGTGTGTAAAGCCTCACATCACCCACGGTGCAGCGCTCACAGTAGTTCCACAGCTGTATAACCCCACAGACACACGGTCCCTTTCCTCTGCCGCTGTGCCCTTACCTGCCGTGGAAGGCCTGTCCAGCTGTGCTGCCAATGAATGGACTCCAATGCCTCTGGTTTCCTCAACTGCTACTCCCCCACCCTATGGCCCCTCCTGGGCTCCTGCTCTGACTCGCCAATTGCCCTGCATCTGAATAAAACTGACAGGAGGGCCGCGCATGCTGCAATCATGTACCTGCCGCCCGCTTGCACTCAGGCTGCTGAAGCGCCGCTCCTGTCGCCCTCCGTCATGCCGTCCACCTCATCACCGGAGTCGGAGGTCCAATATTGAAGAAACTGTTACTTTGCAGTGCACAATTGGTGATAAAAGTTGTTTTTTAATTTACTGCTTATTTTAATCTTTGAAGACACAGGTTATCTGTTTTCTTGTTGTTCTCAACACAAAGGCTGACCATATGCAGCTGCTCTCGGCCAATATGTGTCACTCTACCCCTCCTCGTCAAAGTCACAGCTCTCTCTTATAGTGCACCCATCATCTGATAACCCCCCCATCCCATTCACAGCACGTCAGTCTCATAATTACCCCCATATAACATAAATAATCTGGGAAATGAACAATACATATACTGTTGCTTATGAAATACTCTATCAAACTCCGTAGGTGCCTTGTAGACTTTGCAATAGAAAATCAAATGGAGTCTGCTTCAATCTTTGGATTAGTCTTTATTGCCTCCAACACCCCTACGTTTCGCTGTCTCCAGCTTGTTCACGGGGTCTCTTAATGTCTAAATAAATATGAATATAAACATTTTTTACAGACTGTTCATGAAACAATTGTAATATTATAATATTAATCCATTATATGTTCATCTCTACCTTAAATAAGCAATATTCAATTCTTTAAAACAAAGGTTAGCTCGTTTTATAGAAGTCCTTCTTTTCATTCCAAAATCAAGTTTTCATTCTATAAAAAACAAAAAATGCACTTATTTTTAACCTAGAAATTAAGCAGAGCCTCCTATTCAATTAACATATTAATTATTTTATGAAATATAAATATGAAATCACGTACCTCTCATAACCTTAATGTATTTATCGTTTGTCCCAAATAGTTGTTTAATCATTTCATGCTGGTTTAAAAATTAAAAAACCTTCTATCAGTAAACATCCTCGTTTTAGAGGTTTATTGTTTAATGATAAAATATTAGTAATTCCAGTTCATTTTACTCACCCCTTCAAAAGCGCTTTTCCTATAAGGCAGCCTGTTACATGTGTTTTCAATTTTTTAATGTTAAAAAACGCTAGTTCTAAATGAATACCGCATAAGACTTCATTCAAAAAGCACTACAAATAATGAGCTTTCAGCTTTTAGACATTAAGAGACCCCGTGAACAAGCTGGAGACAGCGAAACGTAGGGGTGTTGGAGGCAATAAAGACTAATCCAAAGATTGAAGCAGACTCCATTTGATTTTCTATTGCAAAGTCATAATTACCCCCACCCACACTCACACTCATTTTTACTCATTCCCTTAGGCTGGGAGCAACAGACGAGGTGCGGCTCCTCATTTTGCTCCTCTAGAAAGTGGCTGCCCTCATCTTGTTTTTGTCTCCCACAGGAATTATTTATTTAATAAAGCCCAGTCGGGCATTTTAAACATAACGTCAGTTTAACTGGCAGTACTCATTGCCCCTGATGCTACAGTACCAGCCCTCTAACGTGTACTAAATTCCCACATGGTGCACTTGTAGCCACTCTGCAGCTCAAATGAGGATTTTGAAATACAGTAGCTGCAACTTCAGTTCTCTTTTTGGCAGCCTTTCATTTCAATTACATTTTCCCCCTCAATGGTGGCTCGGGTAGCTGGTGGGAGATGCTTCTGTCCTGGCCTCCTCCTCCTCCCAACAGGTCCCTGTCCTCTCCTCTCCTGCCTTCATGGAGTAGGCCACTGTCTGAGCTCCGTAGAGGCTGTGAGTAGACAGCACAGTACAGCGGCTTCCTTTTTAGTGCACTCACTCGCGTTAATTGCAGCAGTGTTCCCCTGTTCCTATCAGGCCACCTTAATGCCTGGCTGCCACAAATATATATATTGTATATCGGGGACACCCTCCCCAGATCCCACGGAATTGATTGTCATTTTATTTTAATACAGTGGCCACCAACAAATTCTTCTCCAAGCCAGACGGAGCAGGTCACAGCAAGAGCTCCCTAGTCCTTACCAGCTAGTAATAGCACCTGTTTTACTTGATGCCAATAGTCCTATAACCCTAGCCCAGATGAGTCCTGCCTTCACAGATATACCATGTTTGATATTTATAATTTGGGGCTCCCCCTTTGCCTTCCCCTACCCGCTGCCCCTGCTCTACCCTCTTCTATCATCTCCAGCTTGTATAACCCTGAACTTAGTTTACTTGCCATCCTCCTACCCCTCCTCCCCCATCTCTCTCCTCCTCCAGAATCCTTTTGTTGGCTGAACCTAGATTCCCTGCTACTGCAGCAGTCCACATATCAACAATGTGTTTTTCTTTTCTTCATTCAATTCCCCTATGTTCCTATCCATGACCATACCCTTATTCTGTTGTTATTACCTCCTCAGAAATATCATTTAGAGTAGGCTTTTAACCCTCACCCCTACCCTGGACCTTTACTTATAATGTATATTTGGCACTTCTTAATCTGCTGTACCCATCATCTGTTATATCTGTTCATGTATATTTTCACATATACTTTGTATGATGTGTTACCAGTTTAGTTCCCTGACCCAGATCCCAACTGTCTTTCATTACTGTACATGCCTCTTGTTGTTAATTACTGTATATATTTTTCATCATATTGTATTTATTCCTGCCTTGTATATTGTTCACTGTATCTTTCAGATCTGTTTTATCCTGTATACCCCAGGTCCACTTCGAAAATGAGGTATGCTCAACGGTGATCGCCTGGTTAAATAAAGATTTTGATTGATTGATTGATTGATAGATTGAATGAATAGAAGGGTGGCATTTCTCTTTTAGGCGATCATTTGCTCTAACTGCAGCAGTTCCAGTGCACTGCATCCTCCTTCTGACACACCAAATCCCTGCATGCTAAATCAATACTGCAGTGCATGGACCCTCTAGTTGACCCCAGGGAAATTATTATTTTAATACATTGGTCACAAAGGGAAAACAGCCCACCAGGGATATTATGTTGGCCCCATGTGGGACAACTCTAGCTCCCTGGACTATCCGTGCTAAACTTGCTGGGGCAACTAGCACAAAAGTCACCACTAGACCACCTGGGTTATGGCTTTTCTGTATTGGCCACTAGGACATCTAGGATCATAAATGATTTTTGATGAGTCCCCCCCCCCACCACCACCACCCAGCAACATTTTTCTCATTTCTTATTTTTTTCCCCTTATTCTTTGTGCTCCTCTGTCTACTGACTAGGACCTCCTTCTGCTTCCTCTTGAGTGAGATACCCTCCCTACCAAGACACTGCTGCTGCTGCTACTCTGGTCCTCACACCCACCTGCACCATAGCCTGGTGCTGCCCACCTCCCCCAGCTTACCCCACTGTGCCGTGTACGTCATCAGCCAATGACATTTCTTCCATGCAGTCTTCTGCCCATGGTGGGGGGGGGGGTTGTTAGATCCAGGAATGCTGTAGCTGGGGTCCGAAGCAGGAGTAGGCCACTGAAGGGGCGTCATATGTCTGGCCATTGCATGCTGTTTCCATGTTCTCCCTGCTCCCTCAGCAAGAGCACATATTGGGATTGGCTGCTGGTGAGGCCTGTTGCAGCCAACCTGCCCTGCCTCTCACTCATGTATCCCCTGCATTGCCACCTGTGGGTACCCAGGTGGTGGCAGAGCAGTGGAATGTGAGTCCCTCCCTTCCTAGATGAGGAAAGCATCTTGTTCTCCTATCCCAGGCTGGTCCTGTGGCAGTCCTAGCTCATTCTTGAAGCCGGGTCATTGCCATCATTAGTGGTAGTACTGCTGCTAAGCCAGCAGGCTAGCTCTTATCTGTGTATTACGTTATTTTCTTTCTCTGTATCACTGTCTTCCTGCTTCATTCTATTTATAACTTTTTATCTGAAGCCCTCTACTCCTATGCTGTCCTATACCTCTTTCTTATGTTTCCACTCTCTGTCTTATCCCTCGTTATTGTTCTTTCTCCATATTAACCTTTTTTTTACATTCACTTGCGCGCATGCACAAGGAACGTCTTGGGAGAATAACACACTTTGAAGGTGTGACTCTCCTGTGCAATGCACTGCTCCGTTGAGCAGGCGTGGCAGTCCTGCACCAATGGATGTGGGTGCTGTGTATGATAGCCGTGGTCTTCACTTCAAAGAAAACTACCGCTGTGTGCTTGCAGTGCCTCATGCCCCCCCCCAAAGATTTGGTGCCACGCTGGGAGCCCACCCCAGCGTGGCAAATCTTGTTTTGGCCGACAGGGGTGCCCAATCCCATGTCGGCTCCACGTCCCCCCAAACTGCTTTCCCTGCTGCCACGCTGGGAGCTCACCCCAGTGTGGCAAATGTCCTGTCACACCACTGTGTGCTCGCGGTACCTCACGCCCCCCAAAGGTTTGGTGCCACACTGAGGCCCACCCTAGCGTAGCAAACCTTGTTTTAGTCTGATGGGGTGCCCAATCCCCTGTCAGCGCCACGCCCCCCAGCCGTCCTTTTTGCCATGCTGAGGCCCACCCCCAGTGTGGCAAACATCCAACGTCATCTTTTTTTTTTTTAAACGCAAATAAAAAGCGGTCACGGTGCTTCTCCCGGCCCCCCCTCCCACAACCCGCACCCACCCACTGCGCACCCAGCCTCCCCACCTCACCCCATACTTACCTCCTGGACCTCGCACGACGATCTTCGTGGACCGGGAACACGTCTCCACTCTTCAAAGCCGACCGCAACTGAGGAAATGCCAGTAAGCTGTATAATGGGCTAGATAGGGTTTTTTCAACTTTATTGCATATCTCAGGCATTTTTGGGAATTTTGGCACCAAATTTTCAACATGGGGTTTTTGGGACCCCTTCTCATGAATGATGTCACTGTCATGGCATTATTTGGCCCCGAATGGTGATTTTGCAGTCACTCTGCGAAATCACCCTTTGGGCCTGATTAAAGAAACGACACTGCCAGCATTCATAAGGTGGGCTCTCAAAAAGCCTATTTTGAAAATTTGGTGGAAAATTCCTAAAAATGACCGTTTTAATGAAAGTATGCGTGTGCAGTTCCACGCGAGGCTCGTCGACGCCATAATTTTCAATATTTCATTCTCCAGATTTTCAACATTACCATTTTACCACACCTCCTTATGAGCAGTACAGCTGTCATTTTTCACATCCTGCCCAAAACATGTTTCCACCCATGTAGCGCACAATGGCGCAGTCGGTGTGCAAACTCAATGTATGGGACACATTAAGAAAATCACAGTGACACTGTTCATGAGCAGAGGTCTTAAAATGGCTATGTTGAAAATTTGGTGAAAAAATTCCTAAAAATGACTGTTTTATGAGCATGCATTGCGCAGTTCCTACTCGCACTCGTAAGTTCGCGAATTTTCAATATTTGCACTCCAATGACTTCCAAATACCTAAACAGCACATAGAAGCAAGCAACATTCAGCATTGACAAATGCTTGTTTATTTTTGCATTCGTTGCATGCATGTGCAAGGAACGCTTTGGGGACAGTACGACTTTTGAAGGTGTGTGACCCTCCTGTCCAATGCAGTGCCCAGTGTAACGTGTATCCCTACTGCACCAATGGATGCATGAGCTGTCTATGACAGCAGTTTGGCTACAGTGGTCTTCAGTTAAAAAGCAGCACTGCAATCAGCGGTAGTAACGATGCGTGTATTTAACATATTAGTCACCCTTTTCCCTCTGGCTGCTAATAAAATCCTCCCACTTCCTCCTCTGCTGCTGTCTACCCTGCTCCTTGTTATTTCCCCACCAAATACATTGTATGTGCAGGCAGGAGTGCCCAGTCCCCATTGTCTCCAGGCCCCCCAACAAACACCCAGGTGGCATGCTGGAGCCCACCCCAGCATGCCCATTGTCCCTGTAAATGGGAAAACTGTCCTGCAACATCTTTTGTTTTTTTAAAACCTGTGAAAACAGAAAACCATCCCTCGCTGTGTCTTGTGCCCCCTCCCTGAACCTACACCCACCCTCTGCATACCCCACCTCCCCCTCACCCCATACTTACTTCCGGAGCCTGGCGCAATGATCTTCAGTGGAGTGGGAACACGTCTGCACTCTTGAAAGCCGAACGCAAACTGAAGAAATGACGGTAAGCTGTATAATGGCATAAATGGTTTTTTTTCAACTTAGGTGGCTATCTCGGGCATTTTTGCAAATTTTGGCACCATATTTTCAACTGGGGGTTCTTGGGACCCCACCTCATGAATTCAGTTACTGTCATGTGAGTTATTCGGTCCCCAAAGGTGATTTCATGGTCACTGCACAAAATCACCTCTTGGGATTGATTAACTAAACAACAGTGTCACTGTTAATGAGGTGGGCTCCCAAAAGCCTATGTTGCAAATTTGGTGAAAAAATTTCAAAAAATGACTGTGTTACAAGCGTGCATTGCGCAGTTTCCACGCACACTGATAACTTTCCAGAATTTGAAATATTTTCACTCCAGATTTTCAACACTGGCATTTGTTCACACCTCCTTATGAACAGTACAGCTGACATTTTTCACATCCTGGCTGAAACGTGTTTTTGCACATCCAGCGCACAATGGTGTGGTCACAGTGAGAAATCAATGCTCAGGACAGATTATGAAAATCACAGTGACACTGTTCATGAGCAGAGGTCCCAAAATGCCTATGTTGAAAATTTGGTGACGAAAGTCCACAAAATGACTGTCATGAGCGTTCATTGCACAGTTTCCATGTACGCTCATAAGTTCGAGAAATTGTTGTATTTTCACTCCAGATGTTCAACATTGCCATCCCTTCACACTTCCCTATGAATGCTACAGCTGTAATTTTTCACATCCTGCCCGAACTGTGTTTTTGCACATGTGGAGCAGAATGGTGTGGTCACTGTGGGAAGTCAACGTTCAGGACAGATTAACAAAATAACAGTGGTACTGTTCATAAGCAGAGGTCTCAAATGCTTTTATGAGGTGGGGGTAACAAAAATGTCATGCTGAAAATTTGTAGTGCAAATACCAGCAATCGCACAGGGCATTAAGATAAAGCACCATACGTGCCAAACACCACTGCAAATACCTGCAAGCGAACGTCCGGCATTGACAAATGCTTGTCTCTTTACTTTCACAGCTCTGACAGGATGCAGACTGCTTGCCTATCTGAAAAGTATTACTCTACATCTAGCCTGTCCTATCTTTTCTATTTATTCCCTAAGAGCTATGGATCCTTTGTGACCCCTTTCTAATATTTTATTTTACAGGTCCGACAAACATCATCTGTTCATGTCCTACTTCTGACTCCCTAATACTAAGGTAAGAGACTGAACATATTACCTACACTTGTTGGCTTTACTGTAACAATGCGGCTGTGCCTGTTATAGTGTGTGTGTGTGTGTGTGTGTGTGTGTGTGTGTGTGTGTGTGTGTGTGTGTGTGACTTAAGGTTGCAGCACTTTTTTTTCATAAAGCTTTTTACCTTGGTGGTTCACACATGTGGGCTCTTAGACCCAACCCCTTCCTCAATCTTTAATCGAGCACTCGCCTCTCCAGGCTCCCCCGGGAGACGAGAACTGTCTGGCAGATGCTCAGTCACTCCCTCCTCCCTCCCCGGCAGAGCTCTGGCAACCTGAAATTGTTCCCAAACTTGGGTCACAAGCTTAGTGGCAGGTAATGTGCACTACGCCTCGGCCTCATCCCTAAGAGCCACTGGGTAGGCATGTGCCACAGCGATTATTTAATTGCACAAACATTTTCTACCTGTTTAGTGGGATGTATGCTATGCTTAAAAATTGCTACAGATGTTTGTCTGTGTGTGTGTGTCTGGTGTACAGTAGGATGTATAGTCTGCACAGATTTGTAAATAACCAGTAGTTTCTGACTTTGATGGGGGGGAGGAGTGCTGTTGGCTCCCTCTGGTACTGTACATGTGTTTGTAGTGTAGGATGCACACACCACAGCATTTGTTGTATACTTGAACTACTGACTTGGTAGATGGGCAGTGCCATGGTAAATAGCTGTGTTCAAGGTGGTGTGTGTGTGTGTGTGTTTTGTTGATAGTTGAGAGTTTGTGGGTGGATGGGGGGACAAATAGTGGTGCAGGTGATAATGTCAACATTTGGCCGTGTATGTGTGAGTGTGTGTATACAGTGGGGAAGTCTGTGTCACTTTGTCGTTATGCACCCATTTGATAGCTGGTAGTGGGGGATGTACTGTGATATAGTCAGTATATAGATTCTTGTGTGATGGTGTGCATTTTACCTTTTAGATATGGTAGAAAAGGTAGATTTGGCAGCAGGACAGGAGGGGAAAAGGGAGGTGAAGTGCCTTCCTTGTGCTAGATCATGGAGGGATGAAGATAAGTGAATCCTGGTGGGGCAGGAGAGGGATATGGATGTCACTGTCCATCTGAGGACAAATGACCTGGCTAGGGATGCAGCAGGGGTGGTACAGTAAAGGTTTAGGGGGCTGGGGAGGGGCCTGAAGTAGCTAGCTCTTTTGTTAGCCTTAACTGTGGTGCCGTGCTGCTTGTATGTGGCTGGTTGTAGGCTAGGGAACACCACACCACTTTCAATGAATGGTTGAAGGCATAGTGAAGAGGCTGATTTTGGCTACATCGGGAACTGGTGTGCTACTTGGTGGGATAAAGGCCTGTACAACACAGACAGCCTCCATCCGAAAGTGAAGTAGCATTCCTGAGTGGAAGGTTTAAATGATACTACATAAAGGATTGTGTATGAGGAGAGAATAATAAAATAAATGAAGAGCCATGTGTACTCACACAATGAACCTAAGAAATAAAATCCCTGACCTTGGGGCAACCATTGTGGAGGTAGACTTGGAACTGGTGACCATAACAGAATCATGGTACACTGATGACCGCAGTTCAGATTTGGCCATTTGAGGATACACCATGTTATGAATGGACAGGACTGGGAGAATATGGGGGGGAGCTGTTTTATATGTCATGGAACTCATAAAGGACACAGATATACAGGGACAACATGGTAGAAGAAAGGGCTGGAGGATCCATGGATTGGATTAGAAAAAGGTGGCAGATCCTTTATCCATGTGTGGTTAGTGTACAGATCACCAACGGGGTTGGGGGGAGTTAGACAAGGTTCTGGGGAGACCACTGGCAGAATAGCAAGTAATGGTGAGTTATTGGAAGATTTAATCTGATGAATGTAGACTGCGCCATTCTGGTTGCAGCTACATCAAGAAGCAGGGCAGATATCGACTTCTTTCAGGGGTCATTCCTCAGGCAGCTATTTATGCAACCCACTGCAGATAGGGCAGTACTGGACCTGGTAATTACCAACAGAACAGCATTGCAGATGTCACATTGGGTAGCCACCAGGGTACAAAAGATCACTGTACGGTATGATTTGGCATATAAATTTGCAAAGAGAAAAAAACCACTATCACGAGGGTCCTGGACTTCAGGAGGGCAAATTTTAAGGAAATGGGTGATTGCCTCATAAGTACCTTGAAGGGGTGATGGCTGGGGTGGTATAGAGTGGAAGCACAATGAACAAGCATGTGTCAATACCGAATGTTATCTTGCTGGCATTGGCATTGGTAGTGTAGAAGTAACAGAGATGTATAATAGGAATGGCAGTGAAGTATTGAACTGACACCAACCCCACTCCCACACTGCAGAAACTGACAGGTGCTGGGGTGTGCGCTGGGTCTTTGGGCCTTACGCTCACCCCATAAGATAAGGAAATATGCTGAAATGGGTGCAGTATAGGAGAATGGGGTGAACTTTGGGGACGAAGACTCCAAGGCACACCTCGATGCCTGTTACTGGCTGCAGGGTGGGGGTGGGATGGTGTGAGCGTTACAGCCAATGATCCTAAGTCACACTCCTGATGCCTATCAGTCTTTAGGTGGGGCATTATGGTTGGAAACACTAATGCCCCAGACATTTGTTGGTATTTTTACTCCAAATTTTCAGCATGGTCTTTTTGTGACCCCACCTCATGAACAGTAGCACTATCAGCTTGTTAGCCGAAAGGTGATTTTGCACAGCAATTACGCCATTTAGCACCACAGGTGTGAAAACACATATTGGGCAGGATGTGAAAAATGACAGCTGTACTGTTCATAAGGAGGTGTGAAAAAATGGCAATGTTGAAAATCTGGAGTGAAAATATAAAAAATTGTTGAAGTGACGAGTGTACTTGGAAACTGCAATGCATGCAGTCATAACGCAGTCATGTTTTGGAATTTTTTCACCAAATTTGCAACATAGGCTTTTTGGGACCCCACCTCATGAACAGTGGCACTGTCGTTTCGTTAATCTGCCCCAAAAGGTGATTCCACGCACTGACCTCAAAATCACCTTTCAAGACTGAGTAACAAGATGACAGTGCATGTGTTCATGAGGTGGGGTCCTAAGAACCCCATGTTGAAAATCTGGTACCAAAATTCTCCAAAATGGCTGAGATATCCACCTAAGGTGAAACCCCCCCATTGCCTGCCATTACAAAGCTTACCGCACTTTGTTATGTTGATTGCGCGCAGCGCAAGAAACATATTGGGGCAGTTTGCTCAGAAGCAAGCTGTGGAGGTGCAGCACTGTTATGGCCAATGCCCCCACAGCCTGCAAAGGCTTCTCCCAATGCCATTCCACGCTGCTGTTGACAGCAGTTTGGAACGTTGCCACCAAGTTGTGACAATTTCGCTGCTGCAATCAGGGGCCGCCTTGTCATTGCAGCATCAGCCATCCTCTGCAATGAGGGAGCAATCCGTCATTGCAGGGCGGGATGTAAAAACCCTGATATTGTTTGTGAACATGGCGGTGGCTTGCCGCCATGTTCTACAAACAATATAACCCACAGTATTTATTAGCGTGAGGCCCAATCCCGATCAGCTGCAGGCGCTCACGTTTATACTGCCGATGGGGCGCACTCCTGTTGGCATTCTGTAACCCCCCACTTGTATTGCCTGCCGATGGGGTGCCCAATTCCCGTCAGCATAATGAACCCCCCCCCTTGTGTGTCGACGGGGGTGCCCAATCCCGTGTCGCTACTGCTGCCCCCCAACAGAAAGCCTCCGGTGACATGATGGGAGCCCACCCCAGCATGCCACATGCCCCTGTAAAGTTAAAAACAGTCCTGCGATGTCTTTTTTTCCTACAAAAAAGGAAACTGTCACTCAGCGCTCACCCTGCCCCCACCCATAACCCACACCCACCCACTGCACACCCTGCCACCCCACACACCCTCCTCACCCCATACTTACCTCCAGAGTTTTAATGAAATGACAGTGCCAGTGTTCATGAGGTGGGCTCTCAAAAAGCATAT
Source organism: Neoceratodus forsteri (assembly GCA_016271365.2). Classification (NCBI taxonomy): domain Eukaryota; kingdom Metazoa; phylum Chordata; order Ceratodontiformes; family Ceratodontidae; genus Neoceratodus; species Neoceratodus forsteri. The sequence continues at coordinate 729,511,969 of CM028138.1, forward strand.
GTTATAAATTTGGTGGAAAAAATCCAAAACATTACTGTTTTACGAGCGTGCACTGTGCAGTTGCTACGCACGCTCGTAACTTCGTGAATTTGCAATATTTTCACACCAGATTTTCAACATTAGCATTTTTTCATACCTCCTTGTGAACAGTACAGCTGTCATTGTTCACATCCTGGCAGAAATGTGTTTTCGCACTTATGGCGCAGAATAGCGCGGTCACTGTGGGAAATCCATGTCTGGGACAGATTAAGAAAATGACAGTGACACTGTTCATGAGCAGAGGTCCTGAAATGGCTATGTTGAAAAGTTGGTAACAATACTCCATAAAATGACTGTGGTACGAGTGTGCGTTGCACAGTTTGCACGAACTCTCGTAACTTCGCGAAATTATAATATTTTCACTCCAGATTTCCAACATTGCCATTTTCCCACACCTACTTATGAACAGTACAGCTGTCATTTTTCCCATCCTGGCTGAAATGTGTTTTCGCACTTCTGGCACAGAATAGAGCGGTGGCTGTGGGAAATCACTGTCTGGGACAGATTAAGAAAATGACAGTGATACTGTTCATGAGCAGAGGTCCTAAAATGCCTATGCTGAAAATTTGGTGATGATAGCCCATCAAATGACTGTGTTAGAAGTGTGCATTGCCCACTTTCCACGCACCCTTGTAACCTCGCAAATTTGTAATATTGTCATGCCAGATTTTCAACAGTGGCATTTTTTCACACCTCCTTATGAGCAGTACAGCTGTCATTTTTCACATCCTGACCGAAATGTCTTTTTACAGTTCCGGCACAGAATAACGCGGTCGCTGTGGGAAATCACTGTTTGGAACAGATGAAGAAAATGACAGTGGCACTGTTCATGAGCAGAGGTCCTAAAATGCCTATGTTGAGAATTTGGTGACGAAACTCCATAACATGACTGTGTTACAAGCGTGCATTGAGCTGTTTCCACGCAGCCTTGTAACTTCACAATTTTGTAATATTTTCATGCCACATTTTCAGCAGTGGCATTTTTCCACACCTCCGTATGAACAGTACAGCTGCCATTTTTCACATCCTGGCTAAAATATGTTTTTGCACTCCTGCTGGAAAATAGCACAATCGCTGTGGGAAATCACTGTTTGGGACAGATTAAGATCGAACGAGTGAAAGGGGGGAGTGACCAAGCTCAACTAAGCTCTGTCAGGACTGCTGCGCATTTGTTTGTGGGTAGGAAAAGGCCCCAGTGCAAGAGCCGAGTACAAAAGGGCAGCCTGCAGCACTGGGAGAAACAGAATGAGAGGGCGAGTGATGGAGGTGGAGTTAGCGAACTCACCGGAGCGCTGTGGGGACTGCTGTGGATTTCTTTGTGGGCAGAAAAAGGCATCAATGCAGGCAGGGGTCCAGTAGAAAAGGCCAGCCTGCAGCAATGGGAATAACAGTACGAGTGAGTGAGACAGGGGGACTGAATGAGCTCAACGGAGCTCTATCAGGACTGCTGCGGATTTCTTTGTGGGCAGGAAAAGGTGCCAATGCAGGCAGGAGCCCCATACAAAACGGCCGCTTGCAGCACCAGGACAAACAGAATAAGCGCGTGACAGAGGGAGACTGAGCAACCTCAACAGAGTTCTGTTGGAACAGCTGCGGATTTCTTTGTGGACAAAGGTGCCAATGCAGCCAGGAGCCCCATACAGAAGAGCAGCCTGCAGTGCCAAGAGAAACAGAATGAGTGAGTGACAGAGTGGTAGTGAGCGAGCTCAACGGAGCTCTATTGTGACTGCTGTGGATTTCTTTGTGGGCAGAAAATGTGGCAACACAGGCAGGATCCCAGTACAAAAGGCCAGCTTGCAGGGCTGGCAGAAACGGAATGAGTGAGCGAGAGAGTGGGAGTGAGCGAGCTCAGTGGAGCTGTGTCGGGACTGCTTCAGATTTCTTTCTGGCCAGAACAATGCAGACAGGAGACCAGTACAAAAGGGCAGCCTGCAGTGGCAGGAGACACAAAATGAGCGAGTGAGGGAGGGGGAGGGAGTGAGTGAGCTCAACAGAGGTCTGTTGAGACAGCTGCAGATTTGTTTGTGGGCAGAAAAAGGCAGCAATGCATGCAGGGGCCCAGTACAAAAGGGCAGCTTGCAGTGGCGGGAAAACCAGAATGAGCGAGTGAGAGAGGGGAATGAGCGAGCTCAACGGAGCTCTATTGTAACTGCTGCAAATTTCTTTGTGGGCAGAAGAAGGCAGCAACACATGCAGGGGCCCAATAGAAAAGGGCAGTCTGCAGCACCGGCAGAAACGGAATGAGCGAGTGAGAGAAGAGGAGTGAGCGAGCTCAACTGAGCTTTGTCAGCACTGCTGCAAATTTCTTTGTGGGCAGAAAAAGGTGCCAATGCAGGCAGGAGCCCAGTACAAAAGAGCAGCCTGCAGCACCGGAAGAAACAGACTGAACGAGTGACAGAGGGGCACTGAACGAGCTCAACACACCAACACAATCAACATTCGGCATTGACAAATGCTTGTTCAGTTTCGGAAGAGATTAAGCGTGTTCCCACTCCACAGAAGATCATAGCGCTGGCCCTCCAGAAGTAAGTATGGGATAATAGAGTGTGAGGAGGGTGGTACAAGGGGTGGGTGCGGGTTGGGGAAGGGGGCGCGGTGGGATGATGAGGGACCTTTTTTTTTATTTTGATAATGTCATACTCTCCTCAACAATTCTAGCTGACACCCTGCTACAATACACAAAAGATTTTACTTTACTGCTACTCTCTTGGCTATTCCCCTGGTTGTCTTATCTTTTACAAAAAGATATCAGTTTACTGCAGCATGCGGCTGTAGCAGATCAGTTTAAATCTTGCTGATGCGGGCTTCTTCCTTCCTGATGTGAAGCACGATAGGCAGAACTTTTACTTTACAGATGGGGCATGCAAAACACAAGAAGTATGCCACAGTAATTTATTACCATCAACATCACCGATGACCTGAAATCATCCAAGCAGACCTCTACAGCAGTAGGTAAGGCTAGGGGGATGTTAGGGTGTATTAGTAGGGGTATCACAAGTCGTAAGAGGGAGGTAATAACCCCTCTTTACAAGACACTGGTTAGGCCCCATCTGGAATACTGCTTGCAGTACTGGAGGCCACACTTTCACAAGGACATTAACCAAATTGAGGCAGTCCAGAGAAGGGCTACCAAAATGGTGCAGGGACTGCATCAGAAGACATATGAGGACAGATTAACGGAGCTCAATATGTATACCCTTGAGCAAAGGAGGGAAAGAGGTGATATGATCGAGATATTCAAACACCTTAAGAGCATTAACAAGGTGAAAGAGTCTAACATGTTTAAATATAAGAAAAATAGCAGGACAAGAGGACACAGCATGAGATTACAGGGAGGCTGATTAAGGGGGAATGTGAGGAAATTCTTTTTCACAGAAAGGGTTATGGATGCATGGAACGGCCTACCTCAAGAAGTGGTAGCTATGAATACAGTGCAGGGTTTCAAACAGGCATGGGATAGGCATAAGGGAGCAATACAGATGAGTATAAATATATAGGACACTGACAGAGCAAAGACTGATGGCACATTTATAAGGTAGAAAAAGAAATGGGCAGACTGGATGGGCCTTGCAGTTCTTATCTGCCATCGACTTCTATGTTTCTATGTTTCTAAATGGCTATGCTAAAAATTTGGTGACAAAAGTCCATGAAATGACTCTGTCACGAGCGTGCATTGCATAATTTCCACGCATCCTCATAAGTTCACGGATTTGTAATATTTTCAGTCCAGATTTTCAACATTGACATTTTTCCACACCTCTTTATGAATAGTACAGCTGTCATTTTTCACACCCTGGCCAAAATGTGTTTTTGCGCTTTCGGCACAGAATAGCGTGGTCACTGTGTGAATTTAGTGTTCGGGATAGATAACAAAAATAACAGCGAGCGGAGGTGCAAAAATGCCTATATTGAAAATCTGCTATAAAAAATCCCCAAATTACTTACATTACGGGTGTACGTTGCGCAGATCCTATGCATGCTCGTGACTTCACCAGGTTTTGTATATTTTCACTCTGGATTTTCAACAATGACATTTTTTACATCTCCTCATGAACAGTACACCTATCTCTAATGTGTTTTTGCACCTGTGGTGCCAAATGGCACAGTCGCTCTGCAAAATCATCTTTCACATAACAAACTGATAGTGTCACTGTTCATGTGGTGGGGTCACAAAAAACCCACGTGGAAAACTTGAAGTAAAAATACCAAGAAACTCCCAGGGCATTAGGGTTTTTGACCATAACGCCCTACCTTGTAGGGACTGACAGGCGTCAGGGGTGTGACTTGGGTTTGTCGACAGTAATGCTCATGCCATTTCACCCCCACCCCCACCCTGCACTCAGTGACAGACATTGAGGTGTGCCTTGGACCCTTTGCCCCCAGAGTTCACCCCATTCTCCTATACTGTGCCCATTTCAGCGTATTTCCTTATGGAATGAGGCGAATGTAAAGGCGAAACACCCCAAGGCACACTTTGACACTTGTCAGTGTCTGAAAGGTAGGGTGAGGTGAAATGTCATGACCGTCATGGGTGATGACCCAAAGGCACACCTCTATGCCTGTCCATCTCTGCAGAGTGAGGATGGAGTTAGTGTCAGTTCAATACTTTAATGCCATTCCTATACTGCATCTGTCTAACTCCTGCACTTCCACTGCTAATGCCAGCAAGCAAACATTCGGCATTGACAAATGCTTGTAGTTGCTGTTACTACCTTGCCCCCCCAATGTGTACTCTTCCCCTGGGTTTTTGTTTCTCAGGTGCATTATTTTGCACTTCTTTGCATTGAATCCAAGCTGCCATACTTCTGACCATTCCTCCAACCTTGCCAAGTACCTTTCCATCCTTTCCACCCCTTCCCCCCCGTGTATCAACCCTGTTATAGATCTTTGTGTCATCTGCAAAGAGGCATACTTTTCTTTCTAATCCCTCTGCAATGTCATTTATAACTTCATTAAAAAGGACTGGACCCAGTACTGAACCTTGCGATACCCCACTAGTAACCCCCCTTTCTTCAGAGTGGACTCCCATTTACTATTACCTTCTGTATCCTGGTATCTAGCCAATGTTTTACCCAGGCTACCACCCTGAGACCCACTCCCAGAGCTGGCTAATTTGTTTATTAATCTTTTGTGTGGGACTGTTTTCAAAATAAAGACATTGTGCAGTGCACCATATGTTTATTGACTCTTTTGAGTACACACAGTTGGGAGCAGTAGCACACACTGTTTCTCCCTTTGCAGAAATTCTTTCTAACCAAAAGAGTCATAAACATATGGAGCCACACTGCATAAACAGCGTATGCAGATTGCTGTAGCCTCTGCCTGTTTGAGGTAACAGGAAGATGTATTTAAACAATTTTTGGAGATATGGTGTGTAGGAGGCACTAGACAAGATGGGTAATAGACGCAGTGTACTTCACTGATTAAGAGCTGTTGCTTGAAACGTTTGAATTGATATGGTGCATTGCACAATGTCTTTATTTTGAAAAGAAAAACATACAAAGTATAACAAGAATAAGAAGAAATAAAATAAAAATATTATTTTATATTGGGTGAGCGAGCTTCATTGTCTACCAATCAGTATTTGTTCTATTTAGCCATAGTGGTAGTTTAGCACCTCCCCTTAATTACTTTTTACGTTCGCTTGCGCACATGCTCAAGGAACGTCTTGGGAGAATAGGACACTTTGGAGGTGTGACTGTCCTGTGCAATCCACTGCTCCTTTGAGCAGGCGTGGCTGTCCTGCAGCAATGGATGCGGGTGCTGTGTATGATAGCAGTGGTCTTCACTTCAAAGAAAACCACCGCTGCGATCAGTGCTGGCAGCGCCTCTGTATGAGCTGCCGAAACTGTTATAGCCGACAGGGGTGCCCAATCCCCCATCGGCTTCAAGTCTGCACGCCCCCCCCAAAGCTTTGGTGCCATGCTGGGAGCCCAACCCAGCATGGCAAATCTTGGTTTGGCTGACGGGGGTGCCCAATCCCCCGTCAGCTCCATGTCCCCTCAAACAGCTTTCCCTGCTGCCACGCTGGGAGCCCAACCCAGCATGGCAAACGTCCTGCGTCGTCTGAATAAAAAAAAAAAAACTGTAAATAAGAAAACGTTCCATCGCTGTCTCCCCACCCTCCTCCCACAACCCACACCCACCCACTGTGCACCCTGCCTCCCCACACACCCCCACCCCATACTTACCTCCGGAGCTCGGCGCGACAATCATCGGTGGACCGGGAACACATCTGCACTCTTCAAAGCCGACCGCGAACTGAGGAAATGCCAGTAAGCTGTATAATGGGATAGATAGGGGTTTTTCAACTTTATTGCATATCTCAGGCATTTTTTTGGAATTTTTGCACCAAATTTTCAACATGGGGTTTTTGGGACCCCTTACCATGAATGCTGTCACTGTCATGGCCTTATTCAGGCCCGAAGGGTGATTTCGCAGTCACTGTGCGAAATCACCTTTCCAGAATGATTAACGAAACGACACTGCCAGTGTTCATAAGGTGGGCTCTCAAAAAGCCTATTTTGAAACTTTGGTGGAAAAATTCCTAAAAATGACCGTTTTACAAGCGTGCGTTGCGCAATTCCTGTGCATGCTCGTAAGTTCATGAATTTTCAATATTTTCATCCAGATTTTCAACATTGCCATTTTACCACACCTCCTTATGAGCAGTATAGCTGTCATTTTTCACATCCTGCCCAAAACGTGTTTCTGCCCATGTAGCGCACAATGGCACAGTCGGTGTGTGAAATTAATGTATGGGACACATTAAGAAAATCACAGTGACACTGTTCATTAGCAGAGGTCTTAAAATGGCTATGTTGAAAATTTGGTGAAAAAATTCCTAAAAATGACTGTTTTACAAGCGTGCATTGCGCAGTTCCTATGCAAGCTCGTAGGTTTGCGAATTTTCGATATTTCCACTCCAGATTTTCAACATTGCCATTTTACCACACCTCCTTATGAGAAGTACAGCTGTCATTTTTCTCATCCTGCCCCAAATGTGTTTCCGCCCATGTAGCGCACAATGGCGCAGTCGGTGTGCGAACTCAATGTATGGGACACATTAAGAAAATTACAGTGACACTGTTCATGAGCAGAGGTCTTAAAATGGCTATGTTGAAAATTTGGGGAAAAAATTCCTAAAAATGACTGTTTTAACGAGCATGCATTGCGCAGTTCCTACGCACGCCGGTGGTTCCTGCGAATTTTCAATATTTGCACTCCAAATACCTAAACAGCACATAGAAGCAAGCAACATTCGGCATTGAAAAATTCTTGTTTTTACTTATATTTTTAATACTCCTCTCTGGTGCAACCAATATCCTCCATGTCTTGCCCTCCCCCAAACGCCTAATGCACTTACCCCTCTGCCTTTCAACTCTGAGCTTTCCTGTGGCAGAGTATGGCCAAGCCTGAAAAGCACCTGTAGAAGAGGGGTTTGGGGGGTGGGAGGGAGAGAGGGAGGGAAAGAGGTGGAGAGGGGGAGATATATATATGTATATTCAGGGATGTCCAAGACTTTGCCTTAGCATGTTTCTGTCCCTCCTACAATTTGTTTCTGTGACTGAACAGTGGGTAACAGAGTTACAGACTTGCTCTTCTGCAGACAAATTATTTTACACCAATACTGTTATGCTGCCTGCTTCAGGCAATAGAACCACTTGTGAAACTGTCTCCCTCATTTTACTTTTGTCACTGATTTTTTTAAGCCATGTCCAAGTGCCAAATACCACTGCAAATACCTGCAAGCGAACTTTCGGCATTGACAAATGCTTGTTTTGTTTCATCGAGGTTGGCTGAGCTGGACTCTTTTCTTTCAAAGTCTAGGTAGGCCATGTCCACAGCCCCTCCCTGGTCTACTACTTTGGTCACCCAGTCAAAGAAATCAATTAGATTCCTCTGACATGACCTTCCCACTGTGAAACCATGCTGCCTTGGGTCCTGTGCCCCACAGGTCTCTAGGTATTCAACAATTCCTTTCTTCAGAAGTGATTCCATCATTTTCCCTACCACATAGGTCAAATTGACAGGTCTGTACTTTCCTGCCTCTGTCTTGCTCCCACTTTTGTGAAGGGGAATCACATCCACCCTCCTCCATTCCTCAGGTACCACACCATCCTCCCATGATTTGTTAAAAAGGGTAATCAATGGTGTCACTGGTTTTCCCCTCAATTCTTTTAGAATTCTGGAGTGAATCCCATCAGACCCCATTGCTTTGTCCACTTTCGGTTTTAGGAGTCCTTTCAGAACCCTTTCTTCTGTGAAAGGATTTGGCTCGACCCCCCTAATCCAGAGTGCTTCTGTTAATTGGATTAAGTACCTCCCCCTCCTCCTCTTTTGTGAATACTGAGTAGAAGCATTCATTCAGTATCCCTTCTTTTTCACTGTCCCTCCCTGCCCACTCACCATCCATTCTATTCAGCCTCACTATCCCTCACTTTGTCTTTCTACGCTCCCTAATGTACCTATAAAAGGTTTTATCCCCCTTCTTAACTGAGATGGCTATCATTTCCTCAGTTTGTGCCTTTGCTATTCTGACTGCCTTCCCTGCATCCTTCTGCCTTAACTGGTGCAGTTCTCTGTCCTGCTCCTTCTGTGTTTCCTTACACTTCCTAAATGCTATCTTTTTCTCCCTAACCTTCCCCGCCACCTCTTTTGAGAATCATGGTGGCTTTTTCTTTCATTTTGATTTGTTTATTTGCTTCACACAAAGGCTTGTTGCTTCTTTGATGGCAGTTTTGATGTTTCCCCATTGTTGCTCCACCCCTCCTTCTTGCCTGTTGGCTAGTGATTTTCTAAGGCACTCTCCCATTTTGACAGAATCAGCCCTCCTGAAGTCCAGTACCCTCACATTTGCATGGCTTGTTTGTTTTCCTTCACTGGGAGGGTGCAGGGTGCCAATAGACACCAGTAATTATGGGATAAAGCAATGGGGATGGTGATCAGTGAGTAGGGGTGCCAAGAGCCACCAGGGAAATGTGCAAGGTCCTTCATCAGGTGGGGGTGCCACTAGACACCAGTGAAATGAAGAACAGCAATTAAGTGGGTGGAGGGTGCCACTAGACACCAGAGAAACTAAGAACAGTGAGTGGCAGGTAGGGGGTGTCACTAGACACCAGGGAAATGGAGAATAGTACTTGGATGGTGGGGGAAGGGACTAGTACAATACAGAAAACATGAAATATGTAATCAGTGACCTGCGAGGGGGGATGGACCACTACACTATGGAAAATAAATATTCATATGGGATTTATGACTGAAGGGGGTCCACTACACTATGGAAAAATAATGTTATGGTGACTGGTGGGGGGAGGGACCACTACACTGTAGAAAACTAATACTTGACATGGGATTGGTGACTGGGGAGGGAGGAGGGACAACTATACTACAGAAATAAATTTCAGGGAAAGCCTGAGGAAAATGCTTTTTTTCTATGTGTGACAAATCCTTTTTCATGACATGTGATCCTTTTGGTGAAAAGGGATTTAAAATGTATAAAAAAAATTCCAGGCTCATTTTAGTACCAGACAACTGATGAATCCAACTAAGAGAGTTCCCATGAGCAAGATCCAGTTCCTCGTGTCCCCACAGCACCTCATTTTCATGAGTTCTCAAATTGTATTTTGGAAAAAAAAAAAAACAGAAAACAAGATGGCTGCTCATAAAAAATGATTTTTCACGAAGAAAAAGGAATGGATCTCACGTAAAATAATTATTTTTCACAAGATCAAATCCTTTGTTGAACGTTCTCCTTCTATCCTGGAAAGTGATCTTTCCATGGAAAACAATGGGAACTTAAAAACTGAATAACTTTGTAACACATTAATATTTTTTCACCAAGCAAAGCATGGCAGTTGTTTACACAAGCTGTTTCTACCATAAAAAAAACTCACACCTAAGTTCCACACTGTCTGAGTGCAAGGCAATGAGGACAAAACTGCAAAAAGTGTTGACTTTTCAGGTTTTTGCGCTATCTGGATCTCAGAATCCACACATCCAACCAAAACACAACTTGCCACATCAAGAGCTCTACTCCTCAGGATAGCATATCTCAAATTCTGCGCAAATCCATTGATCAATTGCAAAGTTAATGAAGTACGAAATCTGAGGTTCAACATTAAACATGCTACTCAACCTTAACTATAGGGGCACAATAATGCCCTTACACGCACACACACACACACACACACACATATATATATATATATATATATATATATATATATATATTTATATATCATAGTGGTAAAGAGCACTGAGCTGCAAACCTGGAGAACTGGTATTGAATTCACAGCCACCCAGCCAGCACTTGCACACTGTGTGACCATAAGCAAGTCACTTAACTCCCTGTGCTCCCAGAACACAGCTGGAAACAAGCCTTGTTTAGTGTGTCTTTCCTTACTAACAATTTATCACCTGGTCATATGCACTCCCACTCTTCCAGGGCAGTGGTCGAAACAAAACATTTATCTGGGTTGAAATAAAAATATCTTAAGATTAACCTGGACATATCTCTGGCTACCATACCACTATAGATTCAGCACAAGTTTACAAGATGGTTCTGAGTCATGGCTGGGCAACAGCAATGGTTGTATGTATAATTAGATAGTTCAGGAAAGAAATATAATATTTTTTGTGTCTTTCAATAGGGTAGTTGAGAGGGCATATAGGGTGTTTGCATGTATAGGAGGGGATCTGCACCAGAAGGAGAAAAATGATCCTACCCCTGTACAAGTCCTTGGTTCAGCCACACCTGGAATACTGTGTGCCATTCAGGAGCCCACAGTTGAGGAAGGGACAGGGACAAGGTGGCAGTGGTACAGACAAGGGCAACCAAAGTGATACAGGGACAACAAGGGAAGTCCTACATGGAGAGATTGGAGGACCTCAACATGTACACACTAAAGGCAAGAAGGAAAAGGTTTGATACGACAGGGCCTTGCAGATATCTTCACTGGATGATCAAAATATTGAATTTGTTCATACTGAGTGGAAACACAGGCATCAAGAGGAATGTAATGAAGCCGGGGAGGGTGGGAGTTTGGAGACAAATTAGGAAATATTTCTTAATGGAGCTAGTGATGGATAGGTGGAACAATAGGTCACTACTGTTAAATGAAATTTTTTCCTGATCCCGAGTCACACAAGTACTTATCTTAGCATCATGGTAGATGTATTCTCACTTCACAAAAGTGGTAGCAAGGAAGAAATTGCCAGTTACAGGCCAGTCAGCCTGACTTCTGTGGTGGGGAAAGTAATGGAATCACTACTGAAGGAAAGGTTTGTGGAATATCTTGAATCCAGTAGCTTATCATATCTGAGGCAGCATAGATTTGCTACAGGGAGGTCATGTGAAACAAACATGATAGATTCCTTTGACTGGGTGATTAAGGAATTAGATTGAGATGGCATGGTAGATCTGGCTTAACTAGATTTCAATAAGGCCTCAGACACCGTTCCACACAGGAGACTCATAAACAATCTGGGCAGCCTAGGAGTGGGTCCTAAGTTGGTAAACTGGGTAAGAAATTGATTAGGGGACAGGAAACAGAGGTTGGTGGGAAATGAAATTCACTCTGAGGAAGGGAATTTGACCAGCAGGGTACCACAGGGATCCGTGTTGGGACCATTCCTCTTCAATGTGTTTGTTAGCGACATTGCAGTGGATCTGGATTAAAAGGTCTTCCTGATTGTGCATAACAATAATATCTACTATAGGGTACATACTCTGGGGGGCAGAAATTAATGAGAAGAGATCTGAAAAAGTTAAAGGAGTAATCAAGGGTATGGCAAATGGGCTTCAATGCAAAATAGTGAAAAATCATGCATTTGGGCTACAGAAACCCAGGGACACAGTACGTATTAGGAGGAGAGGTATTGACTACCACCAAAAAGGAAATAGACCTAGAATTTATCATATCTGATGACTTAAAGGTGGCTAGGCAGTGTGACAAGGCAGTTGGGAAAGCTAGTAGGATGCTTTGGTGCATAAGGAGACGTATCACCAGCAGAAAGAGGGTGGTGGTGTTATTCCTGTATAGATCACTGGTGAGACCTCACCTGGAGTACTATGTCCAGTTTTGGAGACCTCATCTTTGGAAGGACATAGAAAGAATGGAGGTGGTTGAGAGGAAAGCAACCAAAATGGTGCAGGGTCTGCATTAAAAGCCTTATGAGGAAAAACTGAAGGACCTTAATATGTATATATTGGAGAAATGGAAGTAGAGGAGAGGAGTGCTATGATAGAGACTTTCAGATACCTCACAAATATAAATAAGGTTCAGGAGAGAAGCATTTTTCATAAAAAAAGATGCTCAAGCACAAGGGGGTCATGCTATGAAGCTGGAGGGAGGTAGACTCAGGGGAGATGTAAGGAAGTACTTTTTCATGGAGAGGGTGTTGGATGTCTGGAGCAGCCTCACAGCAGAGGTGGTGGGGCAAAAAATGTAATGAATTCAAGAAAGCATGGGATAGGCATAAGGGAACCTTAGTGATAAGTTGGGGGGGGTAAGCTGGAAATCAAGTAGGGTCTGTGGTCATACAGTAGGTAATGAAAAATGGGCTGATTAGGTGGGTCAAGCAGTCCTTATCTGCCATCAAATTCTATGTTTCTATGTTTCTCAGGGCTGTATGGCCTCTATTAGTATGTTGTATTAGTATCCTACTTTCACTATTCATCAAAAATATCATCGATGTATCAAGTCAGAAGTGTCACACACTTTCATTACTCATCAGATTGCTTTACCAAATTGTCTGCATCATCCACTGCCATTATTATGTACATTTATGCATAAAAGAAATAAGACAAAGTTACAAAAACAACTGCCTAATGAAGTAATCTGTATGAAATCAGTTCAGAGATTTAAATGTGACAGACAAATGTGGCACAAGGACTTCAAGAATAAGGGAAGGGAAAGGAGATGTGACTGGTCATGAGGGGTCTCTCAGGGCTTGGCAGACAAGTGGGCATCAAGGCTTTTTCTTCTGTCACCTTATTGTTTCTATGTTTCAAATTAACTACAGGTATATTGCCAACAACCCAATAGACAGGGGAGTAAAAACTGATGCTATTTTCAGGTGTACAGGGAGATTCAAGCTGCACAGATATGGACTGGGGGGTAAATTGAGAGAGAGAAGCAGGTGCTTGGCCTTCTCAGGGTGACAGAGTGAGGGAAGGGCATTTGTGGAATTTAAAACTAGGTCTCCAGGTCAACAACTCTGCATGCCAACTCATGGACCAAATTGCATATCATCAGAAAGGGAGCTAGACAGACAGTACAAAAGTAAACAGTATTCATATTCACCCAAGTCACAGAGGCAAAGTGCAGCAACACTGAATAAAAATAAAATTGATCAGTATTACCCATCTCATCCAAGAGAAAAAGGAAGGGCTGGAGGTGCTGTGGCTCATGCTTGAGACAGGCTCTAGGGCCGTTAGCTATACAGGGGTGGTGTACAGACCTCCAGCATGGGGATGGGAGTTGGATAAGGGACTTGGGGAAGACATTATCAGGCTAGGAAGTAAAGGGGAGTGCTGCTTGTTGGTGGCTTTAATCTGCCAGACATGGAGTGAAGCCTTCCAACGGCAGCTTCGCCAATGAGCAGGGCCATCCTTGACATTCTTCAAGGGGCTTTTCACAGGCAGCTGGTCAAAGAACACATTAGGAATGGGGTGGTGCTGGACCTGGTGCTTACAAACAGGGACAGCATTACAGATCTCACAGTGTGCAGTCCCCTGGGTGCCAGTCATTACAGCACAGTGTGGTTTAACATTAAGATGGAAACAAAGGGTAACCACAAAAGGATGAATGGTCATGGACATTGGAAGAGTGGATTTTAAAGAAATGGCAGGCTGCCTCAGAATTTGCCTCACTTGAGGATTGCCAGTGAGGGACAGAGGCATACTAGGGAAAAATAAGGGAGGATATAATTAAGACATCTAACCTAAGTGCAAAGGAAGTGAGTAAAAGCAGAAGGAAACAGAGACTGTTATGGGTCTTTAGGGAAGTGGCCAAGGTGGTGGAGCAAAAAAGGAGAAGCATTCTGGAGATTTAAGGAGACACAGATGGAGGAGGACATGGAGGTGTATCAAGTAAAACAGAGGGAAGTAGGAAAGGTGGTAAGGGAAGCAAAGACACAGACAAAGAAAATTATAGCAAAATGGGTATCTAAAGGGTCTAAGACTTTCTTCAGGTACATACATAAGAAGAGGAAAGCAAAGAGAGAGATAGAAAGGATAAAGAAGATGACAGGGGGAGATTGTGCAGAGGATGATCAAGAGAAACCTGTTATCCTTTACAAGTACTTCTGCTCAGTCTTCACAGTAGAAGGAAGGAAGGAAGGAAGGAAGGAAGGAAGGAAGGAAGGAAGGAAGGAAGGAAGGAAGGAAGGAAGGAAGGAAGGAAGGAAGGAAGGAAGGAGACAGATCACCAGGGAACAGCTGGAGTAAAGGAGGGGAGAGGTGGACACACATTCATTTTCAGAGAATGGGGCGTGCAACTCTGAAGGTAAACAATGCTATAGGACTGAACAGGAAAAAAACAGCATGCTAAAATAACTCAGGGAGGTGCTAGCTGCCCCGTCTGATGGCCTTATTCGCCAGTTCATTGGAAACAGACATGGTTCCAGAGGACTGCTGTAAAGCAGACATGGAGCCTCAACATAAGAGAAGTAGCAGGGAGGAGGGTAGCAACTGTATGTCATAGAAACAAATTAAGAATTTGGCAGCAGATAAAGACCCCTTGGCCAAACTAGCCTGTTTTTCCCTACCAATTGTATCATCGCAGACCCTACTTGTTCTCCAGCTTATTCCTCCAAAATTTATGGAAACCGAGATAAAGGAAAGGCTGGTAGAGTAGCTTGAAAACAATGGGCTGCAAGTCCACAGGCTGCATGGATTAATGGGAGGCAGGTCATGCTAGATGAATCTGACAGATTTCCTTGACTGGCTAACCAGAGAACTAAATCAGGGGAGGGCAATGGACATGGCCTATCTGGGCTTTAGCAAGGCTTTCAACACTGTGCCACACAGAAGACTGATAAAAAAAAACTGAGCAGCCCTGGAGTGGGATCCAAAATGGTGACTTGGGTTGCAAACAGGTTAACAGATAGGCATCAGAGGGTAGTGGTTAATGGCATTCCCTCTAATGATTGGAGAGTGACCAGTGGAGTGTCACAGGACTTAATGAGGCTGGTCCTCTTCAGTGTCTTCATAAGTGACATCACAGAAGAAATGGAAGGGGAAAGCATGCTTTTGTCCAAATAATACCAAACTTTGCAATAGAGTGGACACCCAGGAGGGGATGGATAGAATGTGTAGGGATCTTAGGAAACTTGAGAACTGGTAAATAGCATGGCAGTTGGGGTTCAATGCCAGAAAGTGCAAAATCATACACCTATGGCATAGGAAGCCAGAAGCAAAGTGGCAGACTTTGTGATAAAGCAGCGAGTAGGGCTAGTGGGATTCTGGATTGCAATGGGAGAGGTATCTCTGGCAGGAGGAGGGAGGTGGTGTCACTATCCACTGTACTGTGTCCAGGTTGGAAGCTGCACCTCATAAGGACATAAACAGGGTGAAGGCAGTGCACAAGAAGACAACTAAAATGTTGCATGGGCCACAACAAAAACCCTATGAGAACAAATCAAATCAAATCAATCTTTATTTATTTAAAAGGTTCCTTGCATACAATCAAGGTTTCTGTACATAAAGTATCATACATCAATAAAACATATCAAAACTATTAATCTAAAATAATAATCAAATTAATCACCAGTAACATTAAGTTTGGCAGCACTGTATGAAACTCCCTCTAAAAATGCCAGGCTAAAAAAGTGTGTCTAGAGTTATGTTTTGAAGCTTTGGATGGTCAAGCAGTCCCTTACCGATGAGGTAGAGAATTCCACAGGGTCGGGGCCATAAAATCAAAAAAACAGGCCCCAGATGTTTGAAGTCACACCCTGGGAATCTCTAGCAATCCCTCATTGGTGGATCATAGTGGTCAGGAGGGGCAATAGGGAGAAAGGAGATCTTGCAAGTAACAGAGTCCCTGATCATGTAGGGCTTTATAGGTCAACAAACCAACCTTGAAGGTGATATGCCATTGCACTGGAAGGCAATGCAGTCCGTGGAGCACAGGAGTTATATGACTGGTCCTAGACATACCAGTCAAAAGCCTGGTAGTCGCATTCTGCACCAGCTGCAGGCAATGGATATCAGCCTTCAGTAGTCTTAGGTACAGGACATTGCAGTAGTCAAGGTAAGTGGTCATGAAGGTGTGGACCAAAGTAGGAAGATCATCAGAAGGAACCAAGTGTTTCACCAGGGTGATATTCCTCAGATGGTAAAAGAGGTCTTGGCAATGGCTGACACCTGTGACTTCAAGGTCAGACCATCATCAAAAATAACACCCAGATTCCACACCCGGTCTGAGGTAGTTAGCTGACACCCCCAAGACAGCAACCAGAGGGTTGTCCTGCCAACACACCTGCCTTCCAATGATCAGGGTCCAGCACCAACACCTCAGTCTTATCTGGGTTCAACCTCAGCCAACTAGCACTCATCCAGTCTTGGATCTTGGATAGGCAGTTGTTAAACACTGTGAAAACATCTCCCTGTTTGGGTACAAAGGACATGTATAATGGAGTATCATCTGCATAGCAGTGAAAACTCAGCCTGTACTGCCTAATATGTCCCCCAATGGCAGCATATACACAGCGAACAACATGGGTGCCAAAATGGATAGGAGGAGAGGATCAGAGGAATAAATTCCTGAGACCACTCTGTTTCCTATTCTTGAGGTAAGATCAAAACTACCTGAGGATGGTACCCGACAGTCTGCAGATGAATTGCAGCACTCCAATAGTACACCATGGTCCCCAGTGTCAAATGCTGCTGAGAGATCAAGGAGGACCGAGATGGAATTAGTACACCAATCACTCGCTATTAGGAGATCATTAAGCACCAGAACAAGGGCTGTCTCAGTGCTTTGCCTCTTCCTAAATCCAGACTGGAGAGAATCACAGACATTGTGAGTAGACAAATGATCATCTAGCTGCTGCACAACCACCTTCTCAATAACCTTACCCACAGAGGGCAGGTTAGAGACCAGTCTATAGTTAACAAGATTATCTGGATCAACGGAGGGTTTTTTCAGTAGTGATCATATGACTGCCTATTTTAGGAGATCTGGAAAGATCCCCCTCTCCAATGATTGCCAGATGATGTCAGCCAGGACCGGACTGATTTTCTCCATGCATCCCACAAGGAGACATGTTGGGCCCAGGTCCAGATTACAGCTGGTTGGCTGCAGAGTTTGAATGATCCTCACAATGTTTATGCTGCCTGGTCAGTCAAAGTCAGACCAGACAAGCTGGGTGCTTGCAACCTCCCACCGACCTCTGTCGCACCCCACAGAGGGGACTGGATGGATACCAGACCTGGTGGTGACAACTTTATCTGTGAAAAATTGAGCAAACACATCTTTCTTGTGACAATTCTCTACCAGACTGCAGACAGTTTAGATTGCACAATCTGTCTACAGTCTGGAAAGCTGAGCTGGTCACTTCTGCACAGCGGCAATCTCCCTAGACAGGAATTCTGCCTTCTTACTGGTGGTTGTCAGTTGATAGACAGTATAATGATCCATCAATATAAGCCTGTCAGCCTCCAGGCCAGACTTCCACCAAGCCCTTTCTAACCTTTGACCCACTCTACTCAGCTCCTTCAAGGCCCCATCAAACCATGGAGACCTTGAGCAAAGGGTAAGTGGTTGAACACAAGCAGGAGCAATGGAATCCAGGGCACCTGTTACCACCCTATTATAGGCAAACACAAGGTCCCCCACATCCATGCATTCACTTGATAAGCTCGATAGGTCCAGCACTGCCATTAGGCCCTCTGGGTTCCCCCCCCTTTAAAGAGCAGTACTGGACCATCTCTGTAGGGGCAGGTCCTTTAGGGGGAGCCCTGGAACTGAACTTTATGGTGTGATGGTTGGACCAACTGACTGGTTCCCCCACCAAATCAGAGCTCTCCATCCTGAGTAGGAACATTAAATCCAATGAATTACTGCCAATGTGAGCTGAGGAGGAAATAACCTGTGTAAGGCCCAGTATAGTCATTAGCAGGAAGAGATCTTGACCAAAATGCAAGAGTTCGTCATTGACCCAGGCAATGAAATCCCCCAGAATTAACCATCTGGGGAATCCCAACTCCTATTGACAATGAAGTCTGCAGTCTCCTGTAAGAATTCTTTCCCATCTCTGGGTGAACAGGAGATGAACAGAATCCTACACCCCACACCCACACCCCCACCCACGATACATTCAAAGGATTTAGTGGACCTCACTGGCACATCCACAAAGCCCAGTTCAGTTTTAATGCAAATGGCTACACCTCCACCCCTATGATCCACCGTCAGACAGGGTATCACCGAGTACCCCACCAGAACAGCTGAAGCCAATATAGGGCCAGCATCTTTGTTCAGCCAGGTCTCGGTGATGCACACCAGGTCATATGTCAAAAACAAGATCTTCTTTTATAGAAGTCTTGATTTTATTAGATCTGAGGGATCTCAACATGTACTCCCTGGAAGAGAGGACAGCAAGCGGGAACCTAACAGAGACCTACAAGTACCTTACTGGGATGTACATATTGCAGGAGGAAACTGTTTCATAAGAGAAGGAGCACCAGGACCAAGGGGCATGCGATGAATCTGGTTGGGAGGGGTTAAGAGGGATGTGAGGAAGTACTACTTCACTGAAAGGGTGATCAATACCTGGAACTACCAGTGGATGTGGAGGAGGTGAAAACATTTGGGGGCTTCTGCATGCTTGGGATAGACCTAGGAAAATATTACTAATTGGGCAGGGAGGAGGGAGGGTTACTGGAGACCAATTAGGGTCTGTGTGAACAGAGTAGGAAGGGAACATTTAAGTAGACTCAGTGGCCAAGTGGTCTGCCAATAAATTCTATTTTTCATGTTCTATGTTTCTGTGTAAAGCAAGGTGAATATTGGCATACTAGAAACAGATATAGAGAGGGTCTGTGAAGGTGGCAGAACAGAACACTTTTGAGTAGTGGTATTTGATTAGTGCATTATCTGGTATGGACAACTATGTTTAGATAACTACACAACCTGTATCCCATCAGCAGCATGGCAAGGCAGGAACTGCATACACAACTGAAGGGATTGGCTATTACAAATATTATGAAATGTATTGGACAAATTCTAAAAGCTGATTGGCTGAAGCAGACTTTGTTGCATGATGTTATTTCAGTATATTATCATAGTTCAAAACTGTTCACCAAGGTTAGCCACTTTCTAACACTTTGGGGTATTTTTCAAAATTTCAGTTATGCTCTTTAGGGTGGAATATCATGGCATGTTGTCATTCTTGGGTGGTTGAATGCACTGTGCATTACCTTGTCACTCATTGTGCACCAAAGTTGTGATGTTATCTCATAATATACCATACCCTGCTATGTATTATTGCTTACAAAAATGAGGATCTGGGAATACACATTATTGGAGATTCACTATTTGATTTCAATTGTATTTGCAAAATAGATTAAACAGGATTTTATAAAAGTAAAAAAATTAAAAAAATATATTTTTATGATGTGAATTACATGCTAAATACACTTTCTGAACTACAAGAACTGCATCTTTTTTTTTTTTACTGTGGAGGTTCTTTTTGTTCAAAAGGTATGAAGAATATGCAAGCCACTGCTCACTTATATGATGAATAACATAACCTTTATTACAGGCCACAAGACACTATTGCCTGATGCTTTTATTTTATTTGCAAAGAGATTAGAAAGCAAGAATGCTTCAAAAGCAGGCTGGAAGTTGGTTGTGTTATAGTCATGAGGCGCCCAACTTACAGGGAAGGCAAAAGCCTTTTTGCCAGCTGACCAAGGAGCAGCACACTCATTGGCTAGGAAAGCAGCTGCTTGCTGGCCCTCCCCAGCTGGAAGAAGAATGGGTGGGTTCACCCAGGGCAGCCGCCATCACCAGGTGAGGGATGGGAATCCATGGGTAAAACATATGAAAAGAATGATGGCTATCCAGCAGCTCAGCTACAGTATAACATAGTGCATTTTCAAGCAGAGGTGATCAGATGCATCCATGCTGAAAGAAAAATGGAAAAAAGAAAGAAAACAGCTTACGTTGAGGTATGTCTCGACAAAAAGCTGCTGCAGGTGGAGGAGATTCTGAAAATGAAACAATTGTGTCATCCAGGCCGGGGAGCATTTCTTTCATACTTCTCAATATGCACACTAGCTTCTCACAGGGAGCCTCCCCCTTCTGAAGTACAGCTGCCAATGTTCTATTAACTTTGATGTTTGGATCCTCAATGGAGCAAAGCTGATTAAATTCCTCTTTGCATAGAATCTTTGCCTCAATCAGCCTCTGCAGCACAGTGTTAGCATGGTGTCTCAAAACCTGCGGCAGTTGAATCTGAGCGTTTCGTAAAATACGAGATGCCTTTTGTCTTGAAGCCATTGTTGATGATCACAGGGTCAGCTGTCCTTATGTGAGGTGAAATCCACAATGTCAGGCACACTGCATGGGCAGGACAGTGTCCCAGCTCTGACAAAGGGCTAGCTATGAACAGTAGTATCTTATTTTTTCCAGTACTGTGCCGTCTCCATTAACCTGGAGCCACCCCAAGTCATTTTCAAACTAGGGTTTTCTTGGTCTTTAATAATCCTTTAAATGTGTCCAAAGGTGAACGTCTGGAGGAAAAAAAATTAAATGTTTTAAAAATTAAAGCAATGTTAAACAATTTGGTCAGTCTGACCAGAGTCACTCAATGATTGGTAAGTAAATTGCACTCCCCTTTACCCAAAAGGCTGTCAGCTAACAAGTGATTTCATAATTGAGTGCACTACAGATTAGGGAGGGGGGACCTCTGATCAGTGGGTAGGATTGCTGAATATATTGCCCTCCCACCACAGATGTATCAGGGATTGAATTATACTGCATTCTAGGTTTGGGGGAGTCAGGCTAAAGTGGTTTGTAGTTTTGTCATGATGATGTTGGGAGGCGGGAAAAATTGGCTGGATCAAAATCTTTCCAATTTTGTTTCTTAGGTTGTACAGGGGGACATAAGGAATACAGGTAAATGACCGGGGGGGGGGGAGCATCAAACTAGCTCAGCCCAGCTCAGAAGGACTAGAGGGTTCTTCATTTCTTTAACTTATTTGCTGTATCTTAGTACGAATACCCTGAATAGAGGATACTATTTATTACTCAAGCCCGTGGATGAATATTCATTTTTTCAAGGTACCTGGGAATAATTTTTTCACATAGCTCTGCTGTTTAATGTTAGCCTAAACGTGTTGTGGGGCACTATGGCTGTCCAGTCTCACTGTCTGACAGGCTGCAAGATGGTGGAAATGTAGTTTGTGTTTGTCTCTGTCAGTAGTTCAGTTTTGTGGATTTTCATGTGTTTCGACTTGAAGGAACTAGACCATTCTTGGATATGAGATCTATGAAAGTTTCCTGGACTAAGAAACTGGAAAACATCACCGACAGATATTGGGATTCTCATAATAAATCAACTTTTTTGGAAGCCATCACAATCAAAGTAAGTACAGCTAAGAAATTCTACAAGCTCTGACCTGGGGAGTGCAAACTGAATCCACATTTCCATCTACCTTGTTGCTAAAGCGATCTGCATGTCTTTGAGAACCATTCACAACTATTTAAACAAAGGGAAGACACTGACAAAGGGTTTTAACTTCCTGCATATGCCCCAGGCCAGTGTTCCAGGAATTTAACACATCCTTTGTCTTGTTACTGTAGATCAAACAGTTCACTGGTCCTTTTCCTGTGGATTTGATTATTTTACATCATTTGGCAATGGGGCAAATCCTCCCCCCTGGAGGCACACCATCACAATTGATCTGTCACTGCTCATGTGTGAGTCTTGGGCTCATCTAGCCACATCGTATACACCTATTCCAATGTTGCATTTTCAACATTACCACCTGACATGCTACTGTTCAAAAAAGAAACTCAATCTCTCTCTGACTGAACTCTGCCTATGCACCCTGAAACTTGTGCTCCTCCTTCTCCTGCAGCTATCAGAGACTGTTCATCCTAACCCCAGACCAAACACCTCCAATTAAAACAATCCAACAGGCACTCTCTTAATCACTCAACAGAATGGAACTTGTTTAGGGAGTGGGTGGCTCTTGCCCCCTGCATCCATGAAGCCGCATGCCGTGGGGTTGAGATGCCGGAAAACTGGGCGGACCTCCCCTGCAGACAGAAAAACGAGTGTAATTGCTGGGACACTTTCTGCTGATTAGTCGGGAACCAAAGGGGTTGTGGAGGGGCTGGGAGCTGCGAGCAGGAGCTCTACTGGACTTGATTTTGCCATTCTTCCCTAGTCACTTACCTGCTGTGTGACCCCCCCGGCCTGCCGTTGGTGACTTCAGATTTTACCCCTGCTGCAGTTTGTATTCTGGCACCATTTTCTGCTGAGCTGAAAGGCAGAAGTGCCGATTGGCCCCAAAACTGTTGCTGACACTGGGCTAGGAGATTTAAAGCAGCGCAGACTGCTGCTGATTTTTACAACAGACTGGAACTTGTGTAGGGAGTGGGCGGCTCTTGCCCCCTGCATCCACGAAGCTGCACGCTGCGGGGTTGAGGCGCCGGGAAACCAGGCGGACCTCCCCTGCAGATTGGAAAAACAAGTGTAATTGTTGGTACACTTTCTGCTGATTAGTCGGGAACCGAAGGTGTTGTGGACAGGCTGGGGAGCTGCACACAGGAGCTCTATTGGACTTGATTTTTCAGCCCACCTGTCCACCCCATTCCCTCCTCCCATTAAATACCAAGTAGCCATGCCCTCAGTTTAACATTGGCCAATTAAATTGAGTTAGGGTGGTACTGAGCAGCTGTCAAAGGACTGCCCTGTAGTCTCTTAGGTGTTCCCCTTCTGGCTACAGTGCAGTGCCTACTCACCCAGACTGCTATCTGTCTGGCAGTCTGAACCCTGTGATAAAATTCATAGTGGTGATCGCCTCTTGCCAGTGTACTTATAGCTGGTGTTATTGCATTATTCATAACTGATATATTTCAATCCAGTTTGTCTGCTGTGTACCAGTATAACTACATCCTGTTCAGCCTAACTCATGCCTGCGGAAGTAATCACTGCCAGCATAATTTTTATTCCTATCTGCCTATCTCATGCACGCAAAATAAATCTAGTTGCCTCTAGACTGTTAACCTGCATGGTATCCTCTAGTCTTGTGGTAAGGAAACCTGCAGGATAATGCTCTGGTCTCTTGGTGGCAAACTAGACATGTGCCAGAAAGGTGGCACTGTAGGTATTGTTCTGTTTACTTGCCTGCCCAAACCTATGTCTGACATCTCCATATGATTAATACTAGCACTATGGCTCTACTAGTCAACTATCTTTTATCACATAATAATACACTAGTTGTTCTTGAGATAAGTGCCAGTAAGGTACAAATAATCTATTTCCTGCCATTTGCCAGGCTACTAAATACCCGTTTGGCACTGTCCTGTGTCCATTGATGACCTATGGTGGAAATCCCCTTCCTGTCTCAGCTGGACAACCATACTGGGGTAATCATGGGACTTCCTGAGCTCCCATCAAAGCTAGTCCTGTGCCAATTACTCCTGGGCACTATCGCCACTGTGATCCTTACTGCGCCATGGATCCCCTGGATCTCAAGGGCGGGTGACCCCTTGAAAAGAGACCCCTGGTGTACATGTGTCCAGCCGGTGGAGTCTGACTTCACCTTCTCAAACATTGTAGCAGATGGCTCACCCCTGACCGGTGTCCTCGGTGGTCTTAACATGAGGAGCCTTCTGAGACCTGCCCGAAAGGTCAGGCGTTATGACCAGAAGCCACAGAACAAGGATAGATCTCCCCCATTAAGGCATATATTCTGGCTCCTGCTGGTGACGCTTGTGCTAGCAGGGGGACATAGAACTAAACCCAGGACCATCAGTCCAGTCCACACCTACACTGGCGGGCTGGTTGGCAGTAAAAGGGCTGAAGGTAGCCCAATTCTAATATCAGAAGTCTGCTGCCAAACCTGACAAAACTTCGTGTCTGGGTAACTTGTCATAGTCCAGACATTCTTGGCATTACAGAAACCTGACTAAAACCTTCCACCCCAAAATCTGTATGTGCCTTCCCTGGTTATGACCTCATCCGTCATGATCATCCGGGAAGAAAGAGAGGTGGTGGTATCCTGGTCTACTACAGGAGCCATCTTAACCTATCTGCCCTACCTCATCAACAGACAGTGCAGTCCCCCTGTGAGACACTGCACACGGTGCTGTTACTAGGGATGACAAAAAAAAGATACACATTGTATACACCTACAATCCTCCAAAGGGAGGCATAGAGGGACTGACTGGCCTCCTTGACACAGTTGGCGCAGTAACACGGCAGAATGAGCTAATCATTCTGGGTGACCTCAACCTCAATTGGCTGGATGGCAACACCAAAGCCTTTGAACCGTCACTTGCTGGTCTCTCACTGACACAGCTTGTCAAGGATCCTACCAGATGCTCTACAAATGGTAGTAAGAGCTCCCTCCTGGACTGAATCTTGACAAATAGACCTGATAGGATCAGTTCATCTGGTATCCACCTGATTCTATCTCTGATCACTCCCCTGTGTACTGTGTCTGGCAGATCCCACTTCTAAAAATACCCCGTAAAATTATCCAGATCAGAAACTACTTTAGGTTTGATCTGTCCTCCTTTCAAAATGATATCAAGTACACTGACTGGTCGGCAGTATGGAATGCTCTGGACTCTACATCCACTGTCAGTCACTTCCTCATCTCGTTAAGGGCCCTGAAGGAGAAACATGCCCCCCTCATCAGACGGAGGGTGAGGGGAATGGCTACTAAATGGCTTCATGGTAGTCTCCTAGCCCTCCTCAACACCAGAGATAAGTGCTGGGCCAAGTTTAAGGCCACGGCTGACCAGGCTATCTTTCAGAGATACAGGAAACTCAGAAATGAGTGCAAAAAGAACATAAGGATAGCCAAGAGTGAGTTCTGCAAATCTGCATTACTGAACTCAGCTAGGGATCCAAGGAGGTTCTGGAGGAATATTAAACACGTTGTAAGTGGTACACAGAGCGCTGAGTCCACTGACTTGATAATTGAAGGTTCCAGCTGTAACAACTCGGAAACCATTGCCAACTCCTTCAATCATTATTTTTCTGATCTGTCCGAGTATACCTTGACATTCCCCAATGGTGGTGGTGTCAGCGGCAACCAGCCCATAGCACCATCATCACCCCACCTGCCCTTTCTGTTCAGGGCAGTGGTGGATCAAGAGGTGCAGAAACTGCTAGCTGGACTCTCACCCTTCTCAAGTGCTGGCCAAGATTGGAACCAAGGCTCCTCAGTCTTGGTGCCCCCTGGCTTGCCCCTCTGGTGGCACACATCTTCAATCTGTCCCTGTCAACTGGAGTTATCCCAGACATATGGAAGGTTGCCAGGGTAGTCCCAATCCTTAAACAGGGGAACCCTAGACTGATAGAGAACTATCGCCCCATATCCATCCTATTCGCAGTTAACGAACTTCTGGAGAAAGTTGTGGCAGGGCAACTCTCAGAGTACTTAGAGGCATATGACATAATGTCTCCTGTACAGCATGGATTCAGGAAGGGGCATGGTACCTCCTCAGCCCTAGTTACTGTTTCATCATGGATTAGGGAGGCCATGGACCAAGGCAAACTCTCGGGGGCTATCTTTATAGACCTCTCGAAGGTGTTTGACCTGGTCGACCATGCCATGCTATCAACACAGCTTAGATCAATTGGACTATCCACTGCTGCTCTCAGTTGGTTCTCCAACTACCTACATGGTAGAACGCAGCAGGTTAAATATGGCAAAGAGCTCTCGGGTCCCATCGCAGTAACAATGGGGGTCCCCCAAGGCTCCATCCTTGGACCAATGCTCTTCTCCATTTTCGTTAATAATCTCCCCGCAACCGCTGCTCACTGTAAACCAATCCTCTATGAGATGATCTGGTCATCCTGTCTCACTCCCCAGAGGTGGGGGTCATTAACAACCATCTGAGTGATGACCTAAGAAACATGCAGACATGGATCCTGAACCATAAGCTAGTCCTTAATCTAAAAAAAACCCAGGCCATGCTCTTTGGGTCCCAGGCTAAGATTAAGGCCTCCCCTGTGCCGTTCTGCGTTTCCGGTAAGGGAGACGTTCCGATCCCAATCACAGAGAATTTCAAATACCTTGGTGTAACATTTGACCCACAGCTTGACCTTGGCCACCATATCCAGAAGACATGCAAAACTGTCCACTGTAAACTGGGTCTGGCTTACAGAGCAAAAAATAACCTCACGCCGGCTGCGCGTATTGCTCTTGCTAGAGGTATGCTTCTCCCTCACTATGTTATGGGCTCCTGTTGTTTGCCAGCACCACTAAGGCCCATCTCTCTAGGTTGTCGATGGCCTACAATGTCTGCCGCTCAGCCTAAGCGGCCCCAGCTCACTCATCACTGTAGTCTCTACAATAAGTTAAACTGGCTCTCGCCCTCAAGCACATTGACTTTGTCCTTGGTTGCTTCACAGGAAAGGTCCTCAACACAGGCACCCTCCAGGGTGGCAAGTTTGCTAGCCCAAACTGTTCCCTCGTCCTATCACCTTAGGTGTCAGGGATCTGCCACACTCAAGGTACCTGTGACTCGGACTCAAATGGGTGAAAGGGATTTTGCAGCATGTGCCCCCAAACTTTGGAACACCTTCCCAGCTCAGGTCCGTGTTGCCCCCCCTCAGGGCAGCCTGCGTTCCTCCCTATGGAACCATCTCAAACTCGGATCGGCCTGCGGGTGCCAAAAATACCGTGACATATGTTAGCACATAGCACTCATGCATAACAGCGGGCCCTTAAGATGATAGTTTTGTACTTGCTGCTACCAATCCTTACCTTGTACTGCTCCAAAACTGGCACACACCGCTTGCTCTGCTGTACCTATTCTAACTAAATGTGCCTCATATGCCTTGTACTTTGTGTATTCTACATTATGATGTTCTCACGTGACATGCGAGTTTGTTTTTTTCTAACTTGTACCTTGTTGTCTCATGACGTCTAATCTTTTCCTAATTCTGTACCATGTTGCCCCAAGTGTGTAAGTATGTAATTTCCTGTACTTTCCCTGGTCGTACCTGAAAATAGGCAAATCATCTTGTCTAGTGTACTTACCTGGTTAACAAAAGCTAAATAAATAAATAAAAGCAAAAACAGAGATGAAACTGGTCAGTATGGACAGAGATAATTATAGACGGTTTTACAGCTATGTAGGTAGTCTGAGACGTTCTCAAAAGCATTTGGTATCATTAAAAGTGGATGATAGATGGATTCAGGATGAAAATGAAATAGCCAACATGTTTAACAAATATTTCCTGGAAGCTTTTTAGGGGACAAAACTTAACACAAAGTTAGAAGGGGTGCATAGGAACTGAACATTTAACAGAAAGTCAGGAGGGGTGCATAGGAATAGAACATATAACAAGGAAATGTATCACAGAGAAGGAGGTATATGAAAAATTGAAAAATGAAGGAAATATAAATCCTGTGGTCCTCATGTAATCCATCCCTTTTTATGTTTGCTTGCGCGCATGTGCAAGAAACATTACGGAACAACTTAGGAGAAGTGGGGTTTTGGAGGTGTGACACTGTGGAGGCCAATGCCCACACTGCATTTTAAGGCTTGGCCCACTTTCCCCAATGTGGTGGCATGCTGCTGCTGCTAACACTAGTTCAGCCAGCATGCCACCAACTTGAAACTAATTTGCTGTTGCAATGAAGGAGCGACCTGTCATTGCAGGGCGGTGCCTTGCCTGGTGTAACATTTCAAGTAATATGGCAGCTGGCTCTCGCCATCCACCTCAGAGTCCCCATGAAATCTGACTCGGGGGTGCCTCATCCACCTGTCAGCATGCCCCCCTTCTGAGTTCATTTGCAGACAGGGTAGCCCAATCCCCCATTGGCATGATGTGCCCCCCCAATTTGTTCTGTGCCGAGGGGGTGCCAATCCCCCTCAGCTTGTGTGCTCCTCCTCCCCCAGCACACTGTATGGCTGATGGGGGTGCCCAATTCCCATCAGCTCAAGTTCCCCAACAAACACCCAGGTGGAATGCTGGGAGCCTACCCCAGCATACCAAAAAGCGTCCGTAGTCTTTTTTTTAAATCCTGTAAAAAACGGTCCCTCATCGAGAGTCCTTGCCCCTCCCCAACCTGCACCCACCCTCTAGGCAACCCCTCCCACACACACGCCCCTCACCCCATACTTATCTCTGGAGCCCAGCGTGACCATCTTTGGTGGACTGGGAACATGTCTGCACTCTTCAAAGCCGGCTGCGGATATCTCGGCTATTTTTTCAATTTTTGGCACAAAACTTTCAATATGGGGTTCTTGGGACCCCTCCTCATGAATTTAATCACTGTCATGGTGTTATTCAGCCCTGAAAGGTGATTTAGTGGTCACTGAGTGGAATCACCTTTTGGGACTGATTAACAAAATGACAGTGCCACTGTTCATGAGGTAGGCTCTCAAAGAGCCTATGTTGCAGTTTGGTGAAAAAAATTCCAAAAAATGACTGCGTTACGAGCGTGCGTTGCACAGTTTCTACGCATGCTCATAACTTCAAGAATTTGCAATAGTTTCACTCTAGTCTTTCAACACTGGCATTTTTCCACACCTCCTTATGAACAGTACAGCTGTCATTTTTCACATCCTGGCTGAAATGTGTTTTCTCACTTCCAGCGCTGAATAGCAGTCTCTGTGAGAAATCAGTGTTTGGGACAGATTAAGAAAATCACAGTGACACTGTTCATGAGCAGAAATCCTGAAATGCCTATGTTGAAAATTTGGTGACAAAAGTCCATAAAATGACTGTATTATGAGCATGCATTGCGCAGTTTCCACGCACTCTCGTAACTTTGCAAATTTGTATATTTTCACTCCAGATGTTCAACATTGACATTTTTCAGACCTCCTTATGAACAGTACAGCTGTCATTTTTAACATCCTGGCCAAAATGTGTTTTCGCAATTCCAGCACAGAATAGCACGGTTGCTGTGGGAAAGTGGTGATCGGAACAGATTAAGAAAATCACAGTGACACTGTTCATGATTAGTAGTCCTTAAATGCCTATGTTGAAAATTTAGTGACACAAGTCCATACAAGCATTTGTCAATGCCGAATGTTGCTTGCTTGTATGTGCTGTTTAGGTATTTGGAAGTGACAGTTTCATGCCTTCCTCCCAAGACATCCACTGTGTCTTTCTGTTCAGTATTAGGTGTGGCAAAATGGCAATGTTGAAAATCTGGAGTGAAAATATTGAAAATTCGCGAACTTACGAGCGTGTGTAGGAACTGTACAACGCACGCTCGTAAAACAGTCATTTTTTGGAATTTTTTCACCAAATTTTCAACATAGCCATTTTATCACCTGAACTCATGAACAGTGTCACTGTGATTTTCTTAATTTGACCCGTACTTTGATTTCGCACACCGACTGCGCCATTGTGTGCTACATGGGCAGAAACACGTTTTGGGTGACATGTGAAAAATGGCAGCTGTATTACTCATAAGAAGGTGTGATAAAATGGCAATGTTGGAATCTGGAGTGAAAATATTGAAAATTTGTGACCTTTTAGGCCGCAAGGAACTCTGAACGACGCCAGAAAACAGTCATTTTAGGAATTTTCACCAAATTTCCAACATAGCCATTTTAAGACCTCTGCTCATAAACAGTGTCACTGTGATTTTCTTAATTTGTCCCACATTGATTTCGATACACCGACTGCGCCATTCTGCGCTACATGGGTGGAAACACATTTTGGGTGAGATGTGAAAATGACAGCTGTACTACTCATAAGAAGGTGTGGTAAAATGGCAATGTTGAAAATCTGCAGTGAAAATATTGAAATTTAGAACTTACGAGCCTGCGTGGGAACTCTTGTAGCACCTCGTAAAACAGTCATTTTGGAATTTGGCACCAAATTTTCAACATGGGGGTTTTGGGACCCCTTCTCATGAATGATGTCACTGTTATGGTGGTATTCAGGCCTGAAGGGTGATTTCGCAGTCACTGCACAGTCACTGTGCGAAATCACCCTTCGGCCCCAATAACGCCATGACAGTGACATCATTCATGAGAAGGGGTCCCAAAAACCCCATGTTGAAAATTTGGTGCAAAAATTCCCAAAAATGCCCGAGATATGCAATAAAGTTGAAACCCCCGTAACCCATTATACAGCTTACCGGCATTTCCTCAGTTCGCGGTCGGCTTTGAAGAGTGCAGACGTGTTCCCGGTCCACCGAAGATCGTCGCGCCAGAGTCCGGAGGTAAGTATGGGGTGAGGGGTGTGTGGGGAGGCTGGGTGCGCAGTGGGTGGGTGCGGGTTGTGGGAGGGGTTGGGAGGCAGCAGCGAGGACAGTTTTCTTTTACAGGTTTTAAAAAAAAAAGAGCGTTGTGGGATGTTTGCCATGCTGGGGTGGAACCCCAGCATAGCACAAGACTTGGGGCGTTCAGCCGACGGGGATTGGGCACCCCGCGGCCAAAGGACTACAGTGCCTGCACAGGGTGGGCTCCCAGCTGCCACCTACAACTGGGGGTGGGGACGCAGCTCAGCAACTGGGGGATGCAGCTCAGCCCGGCGGGATTGGGCACCCGTCGGCTATACAATCTAGGGGGCATGCGTCTGTCTGTGTGTGTGTGGGGAGCTGCGCGTGAGCAGCGATATCTTGTCGGTGCTCACTCGAAGTATAACTCCCCTTTCAACTGTATGCCACTGCATTTTGAGCGTGTATAGACAGCCCAAATGTGATTATCTATATGAAACTGGCGCCTACAGCCTACTGACTGAATTGAGGAGGAGGTGACACACCTCCGAAATCTCCGATGAAGGCACTATGTTTCTTGCACATGCGTGCAAGCAACATAAAAATGACTGTTACAAGCGTATATTGTGCAGTTTCCCCGAACCATTGTAATTTCATGCATCTGTAATATTTTCACTCCAGATTTTCAACACTGGAATTTTTTCACACCTCCTTATGAACAGTACAGCTGTCATTTTTCATGTCCTGCCCAAAATATGCATTTGTACATCAGGCGCAGAGTGGCATGGTCACTGTGGGAAATCAATGTTCAGGACAGATTAAGAAAATCATACTGATGGTGTTCATGAGCAGAGGTCACAAAATGCCTATGTTGAAAATTTGGCGAAATAGTTCCACTAAATGACTGTCTTACGAGCATGCATTGCACAGTTTCCACATACGCTTGGAAGTTCGAGCATTTTTAATATTCTCACTCCAGATTTTCAACATTGCCATCTCTTCATGCCTCCTTATGAATGGTACAGCTATCATTCTTCACATCCTGCCTGATCTGTGTTTTTGCACATCTGGTGCACAATGGCATGAGTCGCTGTGGGAACTCAAAGTTCAGGACACATTAGCAAAATCACAGTGCCACTGTTCATGAGAAGAGGTCACAAATGCTTTCATGAGGTGGGGGTCACAAAAAGGCCATGCTGAAAATTTGTAGTGCAAATACCAACAAACGCCCATGGTGTTAGGGTTTCTAACAATAATGTCCCACCCTGTACAGACTGACAGGCATCAGGGGTGTGCCTTTGGATTGTTGGCTGTAATGCTCATGCCATTCCACCCCCACCCACCACCCTGAAGCCAGTAACAGGCATCAAGGTGTGTCTTGAACACTTCTGCCCCACACTTCACCCATTTCAGCATATGTCCTTATGAAATTGGATGATTGTGAAGCCGAACACCCCAAGGCACACCTCAACACTTGTTGGTGTCTACAGGATAGGGTGAGGTGAAATGCCATGAGCATTATGGGCGATGACCCAGAGGCACACCCCAATGCATGTCCATCTCTGCAGGATGGAGGTGGGGTTGGCATGAGTTCAATACTTCACTGTCACTCCTATTCTGCATCTAACTCATGCACATCCAATGTTAATATCAACAAGCAAACATCCAGCATTGACAAATGCTAATTCTTAAATGAGGTCATGGAGGAACTTACTGGTCCTTTGGCTCTATTATTCAACCAATCTTTGGTGAAAGGTGAAGTCCCTAATGAGTGGTGAGTAGCTCACATCACCCCAATATTAAAGGGGGGGGTGCTATAATAGAGGTGCAGAATTATTGCCCCATTAGTATTACCTCAGTGGTGGGTAAAATAATGGAGGTTTTCATTAAGGAGTCTCTAGAGGAAGATATAAGAACATGAGGGGTGGTGGACATAACTTGGCATGGTTTTGTGCAGGGGAGGTCATACGTAATGACGCTAATGGAATTCTTGGAGCTGGTGAGTCTGGCCCTTGATAATAGCATGCCTGTTGATGTGATTTATCTGGACTTTGCTAAGCCATTTGACTCTGTGTCACATGTAACCTTAATAAACACACTGAAAAACATGAAGTTGGACACAGTATTATTGGCTTGGATTGTGGACTGGTTGATGGGCAGGAGTCAGAGAGTAACCATCAGGGGACATCTGTCAGAATGGGGAGCAGTGACTAGTGGGATACCTCATGGATTGATCCTGGATCCCATATTATTTAGAATTTTTGTTTCATCTATGCAGGTCAATGATGGAGGGTGGCTCAGTAAATATGCAGATGACACAAAATTGGGAGCAATAGTAAACAATCAGTACTCGATAAGTAGATTTCAAAAATAACTAAATGAACTAGAGACATGGACAAAGGAACATAAATTAGTTTTCAATATTCGTAAGTGTAAAGTGATGCACCTTGGTGGAAATAACCCCTTGGCTGTTTATTACATCAAGAATAAGCCTATAAATAGTGTCACAAATGAGAAAGATCTGTGGGTATAGATAATGGACACCCTGAGCTTTAAAAAATACAACAGTGAATGTGTCAAAAGAGGAACCAGGATCTTGGGAAATATATTGAGAAATACAAAAAGTAGAAGGGAGGAAGTCTTACTGCCCCTTTATAGATCTCTCTTAAGACTGGTTTTAGAATATGGGGCCCCAATCTGCTGATCCCAAAGTACTGGGAGTACAATTGCAGTTGAAAGGGTACAGAGAAAGTTGACCAGATCAGTAAAACGAGTCAGAAACATGGCATTCGAGGACAGATTAAGGGAACTGGGACTATACTCAATGTACTATTGGAAAATAAGAGGGGACTTATGTTGTGTTTATAGGGGTTTTCATGATGAGGTGCTTTGGGAAACATCTGATTTTAGTAGAAAGATGACCTTGAACAGAGCCACAAGACAGCATTCGCATCAGCTGAGAGGGGAGTTATACAAAACCACTAGGAGAGGCAAGTAGTTTAGTCAGAGAGTGGTAACGGTTTGGAATGCCTTGCCAGAGGTAGTGATGAAGGCTACAAGTATAAGAGCCTTTAAACGTTGATTAGATACATACATGGGGGATAAGAAACTAGAATACATCCACTGTTAGTGGCAAGTCTCTTATGGCTTTTTAAACTTTCTTGACTTGAAATTTTCACCTATGAACCTATAATCTGGCGGGCTCTCACAATTCTATAAATAGTCAACCTAGCAAGGTTGTATGTACAAAACCCTATTACTTTTATTAACTCCTTTAGTAGCAGCATTAGTACAGTTAAATAGTTTCCATAAGTTTAGTAACTAATGTGTTAAAATGTGTCAGCCTTGAAAGTCTTGTCTTTTGTTGTATCAACTGCCACAAAATGTTCCTGTAGCACAGCTTTTGCTCAATATATCCGGATGTCTGATTTCTGTAGCACAGCTTTTTGCACTATATATTCGGATGTTTGATTCCTGTACAACAATGTTTTGCAATATACTGTATATCTGGATGTCTGATTCCTGTACAACAGCACTTTGCACTATATATCTGGATGTCTGATTCCTGTACAAAAGCATTTTATGCTGTCTATCTGGGTGTTTGATTCCTGTAAAACAGTTATTTGCACTATGTGGGTCTGATTCTGAAAAAGCCCTTAGAACGGCATTCCTGAGGAGGTTGTAGTGTCAAAAAAAGTAGGGGAATTCAAGAATGCATGGGACAGACATAAGGCAATTCTGGTAGGGGGCAGGAAGAAGTAAGCTGTTGGTTAACTAGGATATGAAGCTTATCCAATAGGTAGAGAAATGGGCAAATTGGGAGGACCAAGCGGGCCTTATCTACTGTCAAAGTCTATGTTTCTATGTAAGTTGTAGCAATCTAGTACTGCAGCAAATCTGGGTGTGCCAGGGACCCTGTACCCTATTCATGATTGGTTAGAGACCCGGTGGCAATGTACCCCAGCCTGTGGCAACCCTAGCAGTGCGCCATACAGAAGGTGCACCTGGACAGGTTACTTCAAGCCATTGGCTGCCCAGCAGCAATGCCCCCAGACATTCCATGGTACACTAGCAGACACCCCAGTCCCCATTACCTCCATATAATGAACAGCTGTCAGTCACTGAGCATGTACTGCACACAGTATGTGCTAATTCAGAGCTGCATCGGTGGCTGGCCATGGTGGTGAGTGGTGGGCTGTGCCAGTTGCCGGCATGGTTTGGGGTCGATGGGGAGCGGGGTGGTGGGACATTACCTGCTGGGGTGGGGGTTGCCATACCACCAATGTTGCAATAATATGGCATAATGAGGGATTGGGGCTTTGGAGGGGGCAGTAGATCACCAGGGAATACATTAATACATATTGGGGACATCGGGAATTGGGGATAAGGGTACACTAGACCACCAGGGACCAATAATAAACAGTGTATGGGGATATTGGGGGGGTCCACTAATCCACCAGGGAGCGGCTTATTTTACTTTTTTGTTATTTGTGCTAATTGGAGGTCCCAGGGCTCCTTTTAGATGGGGGCCAAATAGGGAGCAGAATTGGTATTGACTGTGAAAGCAGCAGCACAATCCTTTCATTATGCCAGAGAAAGGATGCAAGTGCAATGACTCCAATCACTGGGGTGGGAAATAGGTAAATACCAAACAGCTGAAGATAACAAGAAAATGTAAATGTGTATCATACCTGAAGTTCAGTGTGATGAATGATTTAGCCTAAGAATAAGATACAACAGGCTGTTTAAAAGATTTTGATGTAAGCCCTAGGAGCACAAAAACAAGAGATTAAAGGCCAGGGACCTTGGGACTTACATCAAAATCCTTCATACCACACCTGTACTTATTTATTTTACTTTCAAAAGGGCACTTTGAGATTATAGTTTAATAAAATATACAAGAACCATTGTTTGGATGCACTCTAGGAAGCCATTTTGTTCAAGGAATAATCCACAGTTGGGTGTGCAACAATATTGTAATAACAAAACAAGCATTTGTCACTGCCAAATGTTGTCTTGCTGGCATTGGCATTGGTAGCGCAGGAGTTAGACAGATGCATAATAGGAATGGCAGTGAAGTAGTGAACTGACTCTGACTCCACCCCCACCCTGCAGAGAGTGACAGGCATTGGGGTGTGCCTTTGTGTCGTCAGCCATAACGCTCATGCCATTTCACCTTACCCTACCCTGCAGACCCCGACAAGTGTCACTGTGTGCGTTGGAGTCTTCAGGCCTTATGCTCACCCCATTCCGTAAGGAAATACACTGAGATGGGTGCAGTATAGGAGAATGGGGTGAACTTTGGGGCTGAAGAGTCCAAGGCACATCTCGATGCCTGTCACTGGCTGCAGGGTGTGGGTGGGAGTGGAATGGCGTGAGCATTGCAGCTGACAATGCCAAGTCACACCCTTATCTCCTGT
Source organism: Neoceratodus forsteri (assembly GCA_016271365.2). Lineage (NCBI taxonomy): Eukaryota > Metazoa > Chordata > Ceratodontiformes > Ceratodontidae > Neoceratodus > Neoceratodus forsteri. Next base: position 729,547,816 of record CM028138.1, read on the forward strand.
CAAGTCTCTACAGGGTGGTGCTTTATGGTTGGAAACCCTAATACCCAGGGTGTTTGTTGTTATTTTCACTCTGAATTTTCAACTTGGGCTTTTTGTTGCCCCACCTCATGAGTTTGTTAGCTGAAAGGTGGTTTTACACAGTGACTGTGCCATTTGGCACCACACTTGTGAAAACACATTTCAGGCAGGATGTGAAAAATGACAACTGTACTATTCATGAGGAGGTGTAAAAAAATGGCAATGTTGAAAATCTGGAGTGAAAATATGAAGAATTGGTGAAGTCACGAGCTTGCTTAGAAACTGCAAAACGCATGCCTGTAACAGTTATTTTGGGGATTTCTTGTACCAGATTTTCAGCATATGCATTTTGGGAACTCCCCTCATGAACAGTGTCACTGTGATTTTGTTAATCTGTCTTGAACATTGATTTCCCACAGCAACCATGCCATTGTGTGCCACATGTGCAAAAACACATTTTGGGCAGGATGTGAAAAATGACAGCTATACTGTCCATAAGGAGGTGTGAAAAAATGGCAATGTTGAAAATCTGGAGTGAAAATATTAAAAATTGTCGAAGTTACGAGCATGCGTGGAAACTGCACAACGTACGTTTGTAACAGTCATTTTTATGTTGATTGCGCGCATGCGCAAAAAACATGTTGCATCAGCTTTCTCCACAAGCAGGTTGTGGAGGCGGGGCACTGTTGTGGTCAATGCCCTCACAGACTGCAAAGGCTTGTCCCCCATACCTCAAAGCCATGGCACACTGCTGCTAACACTAGTTCAGCCAGCTTGCCACAATCTTCTAAAAAAGTAGTCGCTGCAATCAGGGGCCGTCTCATCATTGCAGTGTCAGCCATCCGCTGCCATGAGGGAGTGACCCGTCATTACATGGCGGGATGTAAAACCCCTGATATTGTTTGTGAACATGGTGGCGGCTTGCCGCCGTGATCACAAACAATATACCCCCTCACCATGTTTAGTTGCTGACTGGGGCCTCAATCCCCATCGGCTTTGGTGTTCCTGTGTTTCTTTTGTTGCCTACGGGAGAGCCCACCCCCTGTCAGCATTCTGTAACCCCCCCCTGCTTTTGTTCCTGCCTACGGGGTGCCCAATCCCCATCAGCTTTGGTGCTCCCGTGTTTCTTTTGTTGCCGATGGAGCCCACTCCCGTCCGGCATTCTATAACCCCCCCCACTTTTGTTCCTGCCGACAGGGTGCCCAATCCCCATTGGCATAATGATACCCCCCTGCCTGTTTGCCGACAGGGGTGCCCAATCCCCCATCATCTACTGCTGCCCCCTGACAAGTAAGCCTCTGCTGGCACACTGGTAGCCCACCCCAGTGTGCCAGATGCCCCTGTGAAGAAAAAAACGGTCCTGTGACGTCTGTTTTGTTTTTTTCTCCTGAAAAAAAGGAAACCGTCCCTCGGCGCTTGCCCTGCCTCCCACCTGCAACCCACACCCACCCACTGCACACCCTGCCTCCCCATACCCCATACTTATCTTAGGAGCTTGGCGCGATGATCTTCGGTGGACCGGGAACACGTCTGAACTCTTCAAAGTCGACCGCTAACTGAGGAAATGCCGGTAAGCTGTATAATGTAATACATAAGGTTTTTTCAACTTTACTACATATCTCGGGCATTTTTGGAAATTTTTTTACCAAATTTTCAACATGGCATTTTTGGGACCCCTTCTCATGAATTCTTGAACTGTCATGGCATTAATCGGCCCTGAAAGGTGATTTCACTGTCACTGAACAGAATCACCTTCGGGCCGAGTAACAAAACAACAGTGACAGCTGCTCATGAGATGGGTCAAAAAAGTCAATATGTTGCAAATTTGGTGGAAAATCCAAAAATGACTGTTTTACAAGGCAGTGCGTAGCTGTTCCTGCACGCTCATAATTTCATTAATTTGCAATATTTTCACACCAGATTTTCAACATTGGCATTTTGTCACACCTCCTTGTGAACAGTACAGCTGTCATTGTTCACATTGTGGCAGAAATGTGTTTTCGCACTTCCGGCGCAGAATAGTGCAGTTGCTGTGGGAAATCAGTGTTCAGGACAGATTAAAAAAATGACAGTGACACTGTTCATGAGTAGAGGTCCTGAAATGGCTATATTGAAAATTTGGTAATGATACTCCATAAAATGACTGTGTTACGAGCATGCGTTGCTCAGTTTGCACGCATGCTTGTAACTTCACAAATTTATAATATTTTCACCCAGATTTCCAACATTGCCATTTTCCCACACCTACTTATGAACAGTAAAGCTGTCATTTTTCCCATCCTGTCCGAAATGTGTTTTCGCACTTCCAGCGCAGAATAGAGTGGTCACTGTGGGAAATCACTGTCCGGGACTGATTAAGAAAATGAGAGTGATACTGTTCATGAGCAGAGGTCCTAAAATGCCTATGTTGAAAATTTGGTGATAATAGCCCATCGAATGACTGTGTTACAAGTGTGCATTGCACACTTTCCATGCACCCTTGTAACTTCGCAGATTTGTAATATTGTCACGCCAGATTTTCACCAGTGGAATTTTTTCACACCTCCTTATGAGCAGTACAGCTGTCATTTTTCACATCCTGACCGAAATGTGTTTTGACAGTTCCGGCGCAGAATAACGTGGTCGCTGTGGGAAATAACTGTTTGGGACAGATTAAGAAAATGACAGTGGCACTGTTCATGAGCAGAGGTCCTAAAATGCCTATGTTGAAAATCTGGTGACAAAACTCCATAACATGGCTGTGTTACAAGCGTGCATTGAATTGTTTCCACGCACCCTTGTAACTTCACAATTTTGTAATATTTTCATGCCCCATTTTCAACAGTGCCATTTTTCCACACCTCCTTATGAGCAGTACAGCTGTCATTTTTCACATCCTGACCGAAATGTGTTTTCACAGTTCTGGCGCAGAATAACGTGGTCGCTGTGGGAAATAACTGTTTGGGACAGATTAAGAAAATGACAGTGGCACTGTTCATGAGCAGAGGTCCTAAAATGCCTATGTTGAAAATCTGGTGACGAAACTCCATAACATGGCTGTGTTACAAGCATGCATTGAATTGTTTCCACGCACCCTTGTAACTTCACAATTTTGTAATATTTTCATGCCCCATTTTCAACAGTGCCATTTTTCCACACCTCCTTATGAACAGTACAGCTGCCATTTTTCACATCATGGCTAAAATGTGTTTTTGCACTCCTGCCGCAGAATAGCACAGTCGCTGTGGGAAATCACTTTTTGGGACACATTAAGTTCGAGCGAGTGAGAGGGGGGAGTGACTGCACTCAACTGAGCTCTGTTGGAACTGCTGCAGATTTGTTTGTGGGCAGAGAAAGAGCCCAACGCAAGAGCCAAGTACAGAAGGGCAGCCTGCAGCACTGGGAGAAACAGAACGAGAGAGCGAGTGACGGAGGGGGAGTGAGTGAACTCACTGGAGCTCTTTCAGGACTGCTGCAGATTTCTTTGTGGGTAGAAAAAGGCATCAATGCATGCAGGGGCCCAGTACAAAAGGCCAGCCTTCAGCGGTTGGAGAAACAGTATGAGCGAGTGAGACAGGGGGACTGAGTGACCGCAACGGAGCTCTGTCAGTACTGCTGCGGATTTCTTTGTGGGCAGAAAAAGGTGCCAATGCAGTCAGGAGTCCCATACAAAAGGGCCGCTTGCAGCACCAGGACAAACAGAATGAGTGTGTGAGAGAAGGAGACTGAGCGACCTCAACAGAGCTCTGTCGGGACAGCTGCAGATTTGTTTGTGGGCAGAGAAAGGGCCCAACATAAGAGCCTAGTACAAAAGGGCAGCCTGCAGCACTGGGAGAAACAGAATGAGAGAGTGAGTGATGGAGGGGGAGTGAGCGAATTCACCGGAGCTCTTTCAGGACTGCTGCGGATTTCTTTGTGGGCAGAAAAAGGCGCCAATGCAGGCAGGAGTCCCTTACAAAAGGGCTGCCTGCAGCACCAGGACAAACAGTATGAGTGTGTGAGAGAGGGAGACTGAGCGACCTCAACAGAGCTCTGTTGGGACAGCTGCAGATTTGTCTGTGGACAGACAAAGGTGCCAATGCAGCCAGGAGCCCCATACACAAGCACAGCCTGCAGCACCAAGAGAAACAGAATAATCAAGTGACAGAGCAGTAGTGAGCAAGCTCAACGGAGCTCTATTGTGACTGCTGCAGATTTCTTTGTGGGCAGAAAATGCGGCAACGCAGGCAGGAGCCCAATACAAAAGGCCAGTTTGCAGCGCCGGCCAAAACGGAATGAGTGAGTGAGAGAGCTCAATGGAGCTGCTTCGGGACTGCTTCAGATTTCTTTCTGGCCAGAACAAGCTGCCAATGCAGGCAAGAGCTCAGTACAAAAGGGCAGCCTGCAGTGGCAAGAGACACAGAATGAGCGAGTGAGGGAGGGGGAGTGAGTGAGCACAAAGGAGCTCTGTTGGGACTGCTGCAGATTTGTTTGTGGGCAGAAAAAGCCAGCAATGCATGCAGGGGCCCAGTACAACAAATGGGTAGCCTGCACTGGTGGGGAAACCAGAATGAGCAAGTGAGAGAGGAGGAGTGAGCGAACTCAACAGAGCTCTATTGTAACTGCTGCAAATTTCTTTGTGGGGAGAAGAAGGCGGCAATGCAGGCAGGAGCCCAATCAAAAAGGGCAACCTGTAGCGCCGGCAGAAATGGAATGAGTGAGTGAGAGAAGAGGAGTGAGCGAGCTCAACGGATCTTTGTTGGGACTGCTGCAGATTTCTTTGTGGACTGACAAAGGTGCCAACAGAGGCAGGAGCCCAGTACAAAAGGGCAACCAGCAGCACCAGGAGAATCAGAATGAGTGAGTGACACAGGGGGAGTGAGCGACCTCAACAGAGCTCTGTCAGCACAGCTGTGGATTTCTTTGTGGGCAGAAAAAGGTGCCAATGCAGGCAGGAGCCCAGTACAAAAAGGCAGCCTGCAGCACTGGGAGAAAGACAACGAGCGAGTAAGAGAGGGGGAGTGAGTGAGCTCAATGGAGCTCTATCGTGACTGCTGCAGATTTCTTTGTTGGCAGAAAAAGGTGGCAATGCAGGCAGGGGCCAAGTATAAAAGGCCACCCTGCATCACCGGCAGAAATGGAACGAGTGAGTGAGAGAGGAAGAGTCAGCAGGCTCAACAGACCTGTGTCGGGACTGCTGCAGATTTCTTTGTGGGCAGAAAAAGCCACCAACAGAGGTAGGAGCCCAGTACAAAAGGGCAGCCTGCAGCACCAGGAGAAACAGAATGAGCGAGTGAGGGGGGGGGGGAGTGAGCCACCTCAACGTAGTTCTGTTGAGACAGCTGCAGATTTCTTAGTGGGCAGAACAAGGTGCCAATGCAGGCAGGAGCCCAGTACAAAAGAGCAGCCTGCAGCACCGGACGAAACAGACTGAGCGACTGACAGAGGGCCAGTGAGTGTGCTCAACAGACCAACGCAATCAACATTTGGCACTGACAAATGCTTGTTTGGAATAGTTGCACCAAATTTGCAATATTGTCTTTTTGGGACCCCACCTTATGAACAGTGGCACAGTTGTTTCATTAATTAGTCCCAAAAGGTGATTCAGTGCAGTGACCACGAAATGACCTTTTGGGACTGACTAAAGAGATGACAGTGCATGTGTTCATGAGGTGGGGTCCTAAGAACTGCATATTGAAAATTTGGAGGCAAAATTTAAAAATATGGCTGAGATAGCCACCTAAGTTGACACCCCTCCAATTTATTCCATTATACAGCTTACCAGCATTTTTTCAGTTTGCGGTAGGCTTTGAAGAGTGCAGACGTGTTCCCGCTCCACTGAAGATCACAGTGCCAGAACCGGAGTTGAGTATGGGGTAAGGGGTGTGGGGAGGTGGTGCACAGAGGGTGGGTGGGTTGGGAGAGGGGATGCCACCGACAGCAAGGGTCCGTTTTCTTTGTTTCAGGTTCAGGGAAAAAAACAAACACTATGGATGGTTTTCTTTCTTTATAGGTGAAACAAAACAAATGTTGGGCACTCTTGGGTGGGCTCCCAGTGTGCCACATAATCTTGGGGGGTGTTGGACATGCCGACAGGGGGATTGGGCACCCCCGAAGTTGGCTTTCTGGGGATTGTGTGGCATACAGCGACAACTGCCACCACCATGTTTGTTTAAATGTTTCACCAGGAAAGGCACCTTGAGAGGTGTGTCATCTGTGCTGCTGCATGACAAGCTTGTCTCTGATTGCAGTGGCACTTTTCTTACAATTTGTGTTCACTTTACATAACGTTTGTGTCAGAGCTAGCATGCTGGCTTATTGGGGAACGAGGGACGCACCTACTAAAGCATGCCCTGCATTCGCCAGTGCTGACACACCTCTGAAATGTGCTACTAGCACAAGACATTGCTTGTGCAGGTGCACAAGCCAACATAATGAACTGAGTGTCTTGTTTTAGCCACCCAAGAAGTGAAGTTATAACAACTTCCTCTTTCCTGATTTTATATTTAAGTCCCTTTTCCTATATATTTACTATTCTAACACCATGTCACCCCAGATCTCCACTCTAGTGAAATTCTGACAAAACAAAACTTAGGGGAGGCAGCTTTCATTGAAATAATCTGCCCCTTGCACATGCAATGCAGCCCCCACATCAACAGGCCCAACGTTTTCCATTCATGAAGAGCTAGACATGCATTAGTAATTGCTAGGCTTATAAGCTTAGGTGCAAGAACAGAAGTGCATGGGGCAGTTTGGCCATGGCGCTAACCCTTTCATAAATGGTAGGGTCTGGCCCTATCCATTTTCATAATCATGTGTACTCATTTGTAAGGATGATGTGCCTTTAAACTGCAGTATGTGCAGTAAACGGTGTTACTACTAATCACTCCCTTTCTGTCTTGCAGGGTGTCCGCAGAATTTTAGAAAGTGAAAGCCTGAGTAGTATTGATGGCTGGGTGGACTGGGTTCATAGCCTGTTGAGTTAAGGCACAGTGGTAAAACTGTAAAATGAAAAATCATAGATTACAAATTTTGATTCAGAAAAAACTGAGGGTGGTGGTGAACTCATTCAGTGTGTGTGTGTGTGTGTGTGTGTGTGTGTGTGTGTGTGGAGGGGGGGGGATTTACCACTTATCTTCTTGACCCTACCACTTTTTAGACTCTTCTGTCACCTACAGTATGCAGATGCATACCTACTGCACACCTTTACGTTTAACTGATTCCTGTAGCACAGCTTTTAACACTATATATCGGGATGTTTGAGTCACGTACAACAGCTTTTTGCACTTCAGGTATATATCTGTGGTCGCTGTGGGACATCAGTGTTTGGGACAGATTAAGAAAATGATAGTGATACTGTTCATGAACAGAGGTCCTAAAATCCCTATGTTGAAAATTTGGTGTCAATACTCCATAAAATGACTGTGTTACGAGTGTGCATTGTGCAGTTTGCACACATGCTCGTAACTTCGCAAATTTATAATCTTTTCACTCCAGATTTTCAACATTGCCATTTTCCTACACCTACTTATGAACAGTACAGCTGTCATTTTTCCCATCCTGGCCGAAATGTCTTTTCGCACTTCTGGCGCAGAATAGCGTGGTCACTGTGGGAAATCAGTGTTTGGGGTTCATGAGCAGAGGTCCTAAAGAGTCTATGTTGAAAATGTAGTAACGATAATCCATAAAATGACTGTGTTGCAAGTGTGCATTGCACAGTTTGCATGCACGCTCATAGCTTCACAAATTTATGATATTTTCACTCCAGATTTTCAACATTGCCATTTTCCTACACCTACTTATGAACAGTACAGCTGTCATTTTTCCCATCCTGGCCGAAATGTCTTTTAGCACTTCTGGCACAGAATAGCGCGGTCACTGTGTGAAATCAGTGTTTGGGACAGATTAAGACAATGACAGTGATACTGTTCATGAACAGAGGTCCTAAAATCTCTATGTTGAAAATTTGGTGATGATACTCCATAAAATGACTGTGTTACGAGCGTGCATTGCGCAGTTTGCATGCACACTCATAACTTCGCAAATTTATAATATTTTCACTCCAGATTTTGAACATTGCCATTTTCCCTTACTTGTTTATGAAAAGAATAGCTGTAATTTTTTCCATCCTGGCCGAAATGTCTTTTTGCACTTCTGGCGCAGAATTGTGCAGTCGCTGTGGGAAATCAGTGTTTGGGACAGATTAAGAAAATGACAGTGATACTGTTCATGAACAGAGGTCCTAAAATCTCTATGTTGAAAATTTGGTGACGATATTCCATAAAATGACTGTGTTACGAGCGTGCATTGCGCAGTTTGCATGCACACTTATAACTTCGCAAATTTATAATATTTTCACTCCAGATTTTGAACATTGCCATTTTCCCTTACTTGTTTATGAAAAGAATAGCTGTAATTTTTTCCATCCTGGCCAAAATGTCTTTTTGCACTTCTGGCGCAGAATTGCGCAGTCGCTGTGGGAAATCAGTGTTTGGGACAGATTAAGAAAATGACAGTGATACTGTTCATGAGCAAAGGTCCTAAAAAGCCTATGTTGAAAATTTGGTGATGCTAGCCCGTCAAATGACTGTGTTACAAGTATACGTTGCACAGTTTCCACGCACCCTTGTAACTTCACAGATTTGTAATATTGTCAAGCCAGATTTTCAGCACTGGCATTTTTTCACACCTCCTTATGAATAGTACAGCTGTCATTATGCACATCATGACTGGAATGTGTTTTTGCGCTTCTGGTGCAGAATAGCGCGGTCAATGTGGGAAATCACTGTTCGGGACAGATTAAGAAAATCACAGTGACACTGTTCATGAGCAGAGGTCCTAAAATCCCTGTCTTGAACATGTGGTGATGAAATTCCATAAAATGACTGTGTTACAAGCGTGCGTTGAACTGTTTCCATGCACCCTTGTAACTTAGCAAATTTGTAATATTTTCACGCCACATTTTCAACACTGGCATTTTTTCACACCTCCTTATGAGCAGTACAGCTGTCATTTTCCACATCCTGTCCATACTATGTTTTTGCACTCCTGCAGCAGAATAGCATGGTCACTTTGGTAAATCAGTGTTAGGGACAGATTAAGATCAAGCGAGTGGGGGGGGAGTGACCAAGCTCAAGTGAGCTCTGCCGGGACTGCTGTGGATTTCTTTGTGGGCAGAAAAAAGTGCCAATGGAGGCAGGAGCCCAGTACAAAAGGGCAGCCTTCAGAGCCAGGAGAAACAGAATGAGTGAGTGAGGTGGGGGGAGCGAGCGACCTCAACGGAGCTCTTTCGGGACAGCTGTGAACTTCTTTGCGGGCAGAAAAAGGTGCCAACACAGGTAGGAGCCAAAGTACAAAAAGTGCAGCACTGCAGCAGGGAGACACAGAATGAGCGGCGACACAGGGTAGTGAACTCAACAGGCAGTGTGTTGGGACTTCTTCTAACTTCTTTGTGGGCAGAAAAAGGTGCCAATGCAGGCAGGAGCCCAGTACAAATGGGCAGCCTGCAGTGCTGGAAGAAACAGAATGAGCGACTGAGAGAGGGGGAGTGAACAAGCACAACGGAGCTCTGTTGGGACTGCTGTGAATTTCTTTGTGGGCAGAAAAAAGTGCCAACAGAGGCAGGAGCCCAGTACAAAAGGGCAGGCTGCAGCGCCAGGAGAAACAGAATACGTGGGTGAGAGGGGGGGAGTGAGCGACCTCAACGGAGCTCTGTCGGGACAGCTGTAAACTTCTTTGTGGGCAGAAAAAGGTGCCAACACAGGCAGGAACCCAGTACAAAAGTGTAGCCTGCAGCAAGGGGAGACACAGAATGAGTGAGTGAGACAGGAGTAGTAAGTGAACTCAAAGGAGCTGTGTCGGGACTTCTGTGGACTTCTTTGTGGGCAGAAAAAGGCACCAATGCAAGCAGGAGCCCAGTACAAAAGGGCAGCCTGCAGTGTCGGGACAAATAGAATGAGTAAGTGAGAGAGGAGAAGTGAGCGAGCTCACTGGAGCTGTGCCAGAACTTTAGAGTTTCTCGCCCAGGGTCCTCCATGGTCCTATATTACAGCTGGTCTGTGGAGTGGAGACAAAGCAATGAGTAGATATGCCCACACCTCCTAGTGAACAGTACAACTGTCATTTTTCACATCCTGGCCTCAATGCATTTTCACACTTCCAGCACAGACTAATGCGGTCGCTGGGGGAAATCAGTGTTCAGGACACATTAAGAAAACCAGAGTGACACTGTTCATGAGCAGAGGTCCTTAAATGCCTATGTTGAAAACGTTGTGATGAATGTCTATAAAATGGTTGTGTTACAACCATGCATTGTGCAGTTTCCACGCACCCTTGTAACTTCGCAAATCAGTAATATTTTCACACCACAATTTCAACACTGGCATTTTTTCACACCTCCTTATGAACAGTACAGCTGTCATTTTTCACATCCCATCCGAAATGTGTTTTCGCACTTGCAGCACAGAATAGTGCGGTTGCTGTGGGAAATCAGTGTTCGGGACAAATTAAGAAAATGACAGTGACACTGTTCATGACCAACAATCCTAAAATCCGTATGTTGAAAATTTGGTGATGAAAGTCTACAACATGACTGTGTTACAAGCATGCTTTGAACTGGTTCCATGCACCCTTGTAACTTTGCAAATTTGTAATATTTTCACACCACATTTTCAACACTGGCATTTTTCACACCTCCTTATGAACAGTACAACTGTAGTTTTTCACATCCTGGCCTAAATATGTTTTTGCACTCCTGCTGCAGAATAGCACAGTCACTGTGGGAAATCAGTGTTTGGGACAGATTAAGATTGAGCGAGTGAGAGAGGGTAGTGACCGAGCTCAACTGACCTCTGTTGTGACTGCTGCAGATTTCTTTGTGGGCCACAAAAGGCCCCAACGCAGGAGCCCAGTACAAAAGGGCAGCCTGCAGCGCCTGGAGAAACAGAATGAGCGGGTGAGGGAGGGGGAGTGAGTGACCTCAATGGAGCACTGTTGGGACTGCTGAGGATTTCATTGTGGGCAGAAAAAAGGCAGCAATGCAGGCAGGGGCCCAGTACAAAATGGCAGCCTGCAGCAGTGGTAGAAACAGAATGAGCGACTGAGCAAGGGGGAGTGAGCGAGCTCAACCAAGCTCTATCGTGACGGCTGCGGATTTCTTTGTGGGCAAAAAAAGGCAGCAACGCAGGCAGGAGCCCAGTACAAAAGGGCAGCCTGCAGCACCAGCAGAAACAGATTGAGCGAGTGAGAGAGGGGGAGGGAGTGAGCAAGCTCAGCGGAGCTCTGTCAAGACTGCTGCAGACTTCTTTGTGGCCAGACAAAGATGCCAACAGAAGCAGGAGCCCAGTACAAAAGAGCATCCTGCAGCACCAGGAGAAACAGAATCAGCACGTGAGAGAGGGAGACTGAGTGACCTCAACAGAGCTCTGTCGGGACAGCTTCGGATTTCTTTGTGGGCAAAAAAAAAGTTGCCAATGCAGACAGGAGCCCAGTACAAAAGCACAGCCTGCAGCCCCAACAGAAACAGAACGAGCGACTGACAGAAGGGGAGTGAGCAACCTCAAAGGAGCAAAGCAATCAACATTCAGCATTGACAAATGCTTGTTTTACATCTCTTCATGAACAATACAGTTGTCATTTTCCACATACTGCCCAAAATGTGTATTCGTCCCTGTGTTGCCAAATGGCATAGCTGCTGTGCAACACCACCTTTCAGCTAACAAACTGATAGTGCCACTTTTCATTTGGTGGGCTCAAAAACAGCCCATGTTGAAAATTTTGAGTGAAAATACCAACACACGCCTATGGTGTTAGGGTTTCCAACTGTAGCACCCCACCCTGTAGAGACTGACAGGCATCAGGGGTGTGACTTAGGATCATCGGCTGTAATGCTCGTGCCATTCCACCCCTACCCCCACCCTGCAGCCAGTGACAGGCATTGTGGTGTGCCTTGCACTGTTCACCCACAAAGTTCACCCCATTCTCCTATACTGCACTATACTGCACCCACCTCAGTATATTTCCTTATGGAATGGGGTAAGTATAACCCCCGAAGACCCCAAAGTACACCATGACACTTGTCACTGTCTAGAGTAGGGTGATTTACAATTGCATGAGTGTTATAGTTTACCACCCAAAGGCACACCTCAATGCCTGTTGCTCTCTACAGGGTGGGGGTGGGCTTGGCGTCACTTCAATACTTCATTGCCATTCCTATTATGCGTCTCTAACTCCGGCTCTACCAATGCCAGCAAGACAACGTTTGGCATTGACAAATGCTTGTTGATATAGGTGTGTAACAAAATTGCAACAAATACTCATAAGCTTGTCATTTTTTTTACATTGTGCCCCACCTCATAACCCTCATACTGCTGGTGTAAATTTCTTAATCCATGGCAAAATGCCATTCTGTGCCACAGCTGCGGAAACACATTTTGGACAGGATGTGAGAAATGACAGCTGTAGTATTCATGAGGTGCTGTGAAGAAATGGTTATGTTCAAACATTGGAGTGAAAATATAAATGATTAGCAGTTACATGCATGCATAGGAACATTTCATTGATTGTGTGTAACTCAGGCATTCTTTGTTACTTTTACTCCAAAATTTCAACATTGTCTTTTTGGGACCCTAAGTTATGAACACTGGCACTGCCATTTCATTACTCAATCCTGAAAGGTGATTTTGCTCATCGACCGCACCATTCCATGCCACAGGTGCAAAAGCACATTTTGGGCAGGATGTGAGAAATGCAGCTGTACTGTTCATGAGGTGGTGTTAAAAGTGGCTATGTTGAAAACTTAGAGTGAAAATATAAATTGGCAAAGTTACACGTGTGAAGGAAAATTTCAATGACCATGCATAACTCGGGCATTTTAGGCTATTTTTGCACCAGATTTTCCACATGGGCTTTTTGGGACCCCACCTCATACACAATGGCATTTCCATTTCATTACTCAGTGCCAAAAGGTGAGTTCTTTCAGTCACTGTGAAATCATCCTTCAGGACAGAGTAACAAAATGACAATGCCAGTGTTCATGAGTTGGGGTCCAAAAAGTCCATGTTGAAAATGTGGTTCATGCCAGAGGGTGTAGACAGAATGAGGAGGGACCTGCAGAAGCTTGACAAATGATCAATATTTTGGCAGTTGAAATTCAATGCAAAGAAGTCTAATATAATGCATATGGGGCACAAAAAGTCTGGAACAACATATCAGTTGGGGGGAGTGAGGATGTAGCGTGCACCAAGCAGGAAAGGGACCTTGGGGTTATCATCTCTGATGACCTCAAGGTAGGGAAACAGTGCAACAAGGCAACAGGTAAAGCAAAAAGGATGCTGGGATGCATGGGCAGGGGCATCACTAGCAGGAAAAGGGAGGTGATAATTTCAATATAGAAGACACTAGTGAGGCCCTACCTGGAATACAATGTGCAGTTCTGCAGACCTTACCTAGGTAAGGACATAGACTGGGTAGAGAAGGTTCAGAGATGGGCAACAAAGATGGTACAGGGATTTCATCACAAGTCCTAGGAGGACAGGCTGAAGGACCTGAATATGTACTCCCTGAAGGAGAGGAGGAAGAGAGAGGGGATATGATAGAGACATACAAATACCTTACAGGGAGGAACAGGGTGCAGGAATACACTATTTTCCACTGAAAAAGATGTTCCAGAACTAGAGGGCATGGGATGAAGTTGGAGGGATGGCAATTCAGATGAAACATGAAGAAGAATTTTTTCACAGAAAGGGTGATGGACAAGTGGAACACCATGCCAGAGGAAGTGGTGGGGGCTTAAACAATCACTGGATTTAAGAATGCATGGGATAGACATAAGGAGATGCTGGATGTCAGGGGTAAGGGGCAACAGGCTTCTAGAAAAACATAAAATGAACTTACAAAGTCAACTGGGCAGACTGGTTTGGCCATAGACCCTTATCTGCCAACAGTGTCTATGTATCTATTTAAAATATCTACAAATGGGTGAGATATTAATATACAGTATGTTCAAAATGCCATTGACCACCTCTATATGGCACTTACCTTTATTCTTCAGTTCGCTGTTCAACTTTGAAGAGTGCAGACATGTCCCGGTCCACAGAAAATGACAGCTGCAGACCTCGGTTGATAAGTATACAGCAAAGGGGTATGGGGTGGTTGGTTGCTCAGTGGGAGGGTCAGGATGTGAGAGGTGGGATGGGGAAACAATGAGAGACCTTTTTTTACAGGAGTTTAAAAAAAGATGTGGACTGTTTTCTTTTTTTACAGGAACAGTAGAACCATTTCTCAGTGCACTTGGAGTGGGTTCCCCAGTGTCCCACACTGATCTGGGGGGTACAATATAACTGGGTACACTATGTGCACTGGGATTGGGCTCCCTAGAGTCACACACTGCTGGTGGGGGTGAGTGTAGTGCTGACATGGGGATTGGGCACCCCACTGTTGGCAAAACCATTACATACATATTTCAAAACACTGGGAGTGCATTTCCCAGTGTCTCACAGTGTGGGGAGGGGTGCTTTTTCTGGAACACTTGGAGTGGGCTCCACAGTGTCCTACTGTGCTGGTGGTGGTGGTGTGGGGGGAGGAATAAGACATTCAAATAGCAAAAAGCACAAAAGACAGTAGCTCAATGACACAAAACATTAAGCCTTCAAGCATGAGGTGCACTTACCAGGGTGTTAAAGATCATGTGCAACGGTTTTTATATATTTTGAATAAATGCCTGAAAAGCTGAAATTCATGTCCCTGTGTCATGATTAGTGTTTCCCGAAAATTTCATGCTGTTTGGTTTTGTGGTTTTCTATAAATCAGCATTTGTTAACTTGCTCTACAGTGGCTGAAAACAGTGGAGTTATTTCTGTCCTCTCAGTCAAGCTAAGGAAATGATGACATCATTTTGGAGTAGCTTGCTGTTTCAGATTCTCAATCAGAGCAGTAGTTTGTAGAGTTAATGGATTACTGAGCTCTCTAAGTTTATTACAAATCCAGTCTCTGGTTTGTGTTTAAATAAATCAGCTTAAAATATATCATCATCTCATAAAAACCAGATCATTTCAGTTTCAATACTTTGTGAAAAATCAGCTTGTTTTTACCACAGCTCTCAAATCTTCCTAATCAAAAATCAGATTTGTTTCTGATTATATGACATAGGGCTATTTAATGAATATAAAATAAATCTAAATTTTGTTCATTCACAGAAACAGTTTGTCTTTGATGTAGCCTTCATAAATACATTCATGTAAGAACATTTTTATGTTGTCTTGTGCCTGCGCAAGCAACATGTTGTGGAAACTTTGGAATAGCAGGTTTTGGAGGCATGGTCCTGTTGTGACCTGTGGCGCCACTGCTTTTTGGGGCTGGGCTCCATGGCACAAATTAGATTGCACACTGTCTATGACAGCAGGGCAAAAGCGTGTCGACCACCTTGAAAGGTTTTAGCCGCTGCAATGAGGAAGCGCCACCTCATTGCAGGGCGTGCCTTTCCCAGTGTAAGTTTCTATGCGACATGGCGGCAGCCATGCCATCTGCCTTGCACAGTCCCCAGAAAAGCTGACTTGGGGGTGTGCCCAATCCCACTGTTGGCATCATCCCCCCTCAACACTCTTTATTTGCCAACAGAGTGCCCAAGCCCTGTCGGCTACATTCCCCCACTCCCCAATTCATCTGCTGATAGGGAACCCCAATCCCCATCGGCATCATCCCCCCAAACACTCTTTATTTGCCGACATGGTGCCCAATCCCCCCAAAAATCATCACGGGTGACATGCTGGGAGCCCACCCCAGCATGCCAAATGTACCTGTAAAAATAAAAACTTTCCCGCTATGTTTTTTCCCCGTGAAGTAGAAAATGGTCCCTCACAGTCTGCAGCCCCCTTCCCCAACCTGTGCCCACCCACTACATGTCCCCACCTCCCCACACACACCCTCACCCCATAATTACCTCCAGAGACCTGTGCGACGATCTTCTGTGGACTGGGAACACGTCTGCAGTCCTCAAAGCCGACCGCGAACTGAAGAAATGCTGGTAAGCTGTATAATGGCACAAATAGAGTTTTGTCAACTTTGGTGCATATCTCAGGCATTTTTGGGAATTTTGGCACCAAATTTTCAACATGGGGTTCTTGGGAACCCTCATCATGAATTCAGTCACTGTCATTGCGTTATTCAGTCACGAAAGGTGATTTTGCGATCACTGCATGGAATCACCTTTTGGGACTGATTAATGAAATGACAGTGTGACTGTTCATGAGGTGGGCTCTCAAAAGACCTATGTTGCAAATTTTTTGGGAAAAAAAAACCTGACTGTTCCATGAGCATGCATTGTGCAGTTCCCACTCATGCTCGTAACTTCACAAATCTATAATATTTTCACTCCAGATTTTCAACATTGGCATTTTTCCACACCTCTGTATGAACAGTACAGCTGTCATTTTTCACATCTTGGCCAAGATGTGTTTTTATTCTTCCAGCTCAGAATAGCGTAGTCACTGTGGGAAATCAGTGTTCAGGGTAGAGTAAGAAAATCACAGTGACACTGTTCATGAGCAGAAGTCCAAAAATGCCTATGTTGAAAATTTGGTGCCGAAAGTCCATTAAATGACTGTGTTATGAGCGTGTGTTGTGCTGTGTTCACGCACCCTCGTCATTTTTCACATCCTGTCCAAAATGTGTTTTCGCACTTCTGGCACAGAATAGCATGGCTGCTGTGAGAAATCCGTGTTTGGGACAGATTAGGAAAATCACAGTGACTCTGCTCATGAGCGGAGGTCCTAAAATGTCTATGTTGAAATTAGGTAACAAACGCCCATAAAATGACTGTTTTACAAGTGTGCATTGTGCAGTTTCCACGCACTCTCGTAACTTCAATAATTTTTAATATTTGTACTCCAGATTTTCACACCTCCTTATGAACAGTATAGCTTTCATTTCCCATATCTTACACGAACTGTGTTTTCGCACATCCAGCATGCAGTGGTGCAGTCAATGTAGAAAAGCAATGTTCAGGACAGAGTAAGAAAATCACAGTGACACTGTTCATGAGCAGAGGTCCCAAAATGCCTATGTTGAAAATTTGGTGAAAAAATTCCGTAAAGTGACTATGTTACAAGCGTGCATTGCACAGTGTCCACGCATAGTCGTAAGTTCGAGAATTTATAATATTCTCACTCCAGATTTTCAACATTGTCATTTTTGCACACCTTCTTATGAACACTTTGGCTGTTATTTGTCACATCCTGCCTGAAATGTAGTTTTGCACATCTGGTGCACAATCACTCGGTCGCTGTGGGAAATCAACTTTTGGGTAGATTAAGATAATCATAGTGCCACTGCTCAACAGCAGAGATCCCAAAATGGCTATGTTAAAAATTTGGTGAAATAATTCCACGAAATGACTGTGTTACGAGCGTGCGAAGTGCAGTTTTCACACACATTCGTAACTTTGAGAATGTTTAATATTTTCACTCCAGATTTTCCACATTGCCATCTCTACACACCTCCTTATCAATGGTGCAGCTGACATTTTCATGTGGCACACAATGGCACGGTTACTGTGGGAAATCAACGTTCGAGACAGATTATCAAAATCACAGGGGCACTGTTCATGAACAGAGGTCCCAAATGCTTTCATGAGGTGGGGTCACAAAAAGGCCATGTTTTAAAATTTGGAGCGCAAATACCAACACACGCCCAGGGCATTAGAGTTTCTTACTATTACAGCTCACCCTGTACATACTAACAGGCATCGGAGTGTGTCTTTGGATTGTCTACTGTACAGCTCACACCATTGGTCCTCCACCTCCACCCTGCAGCCACTGACAGGCATCAAGGTGTGCCTTGAACTCTTCAGCCCCACAGTTCAACCCATTCTCCTATGCTGCACCCATCTCAACGTACTTCCTTATGAAATGGGGTGAGCATAAGGCCAGATGACCCCAAGGCACAATGCGGCACTTGTCAGACTCTGCAGGGTAGGGTGAGGTGAAATAGCATGAGCGTTATGGGCAGCAACCCAAATGCACACCCCAATGCCTGTCACTCTCTACAGGGTGGGGTGGGGTTGATGTCAGTTCTACACGTCACTGCTACTCCTATTATGTGTCTCTCTAACTCCTGAACTACCAATGCCAAAACCAGCAAGACAAGGCATTGACAAATGCTTGTTTTTCATGTCAGATTGACAAACAGTACATGTGCTTGAAATACTGTAGCACAGTGTAACAGACACTTGTCTGAACTCACGAATTTCAGCTCTTTGATGGTTTCTGTGTGAAAATACATCATGTATGTGTAAAACTAGAAACACTATGTGGCATCCCAGTGCACTATGTCTCTGCCCCACAGTTAAGGCAGCTGCAGTCTACTACCACCTGGCCTTGGCCCCACAAGCCCCCTGCCCTCTGCTCCACATTTGAGGCTGCTGCATCCTGCTGCCCACTGTCTTCTCCCACACAGTCAGAGATTTTGCACCCTGCTGCCTCCATCACCTGCCTAAAGAATCAGGACTGCTGCACCCTACCGCCCTCTGCCCAAACAGTTGGGGTTACTGCACCCTGCTGCCCTCTCTCTCCCCCACCCTCGGAGTTAGGGAAGCTGCACCTGTTTCCCCCTGTTCCTGCCTCCACAGTCAGGGCTGCTGTGCCTTGCTAAGTCCTAGAGTGTCAGGTTCCCTGCCTCCACAGCTGGGGCTACTGTACCATGCTGCCCTAGCCACTAAATGTGGGGCTTTTGCTACACCCTGCTACCCACTTCCATTGCCCCAAATGGGCACTGCTGCTGCACCACCTATACCCCATCTCACAATCAGGGATGCTGTACCCTGATGCCCCCCACCGTGTTCTGTACCACAGTCAAGACTTCTGCATCATGCTGTTCTCTATCCCCTGTCACCAGAGACAGGGCTGCTGCTACACCCTGCTCCTTTCTTCACAGTTGTGGTTGCTATGGCCTGCTGTGCTCTAGAGCCCCATGTCTCTGCAGTTTGGGCTGCTGCATCATGCTGCCACTTGCCACAAGATTCAGGGCATTTGCTGTACCCTGTTACATGCCTACACAACTGAGACAGTTGCACCCTGCTGTCCCCCTGCCATTAGAGTCAGATCCTTTGCTACACCCTGCTGCCCACATCACTTGTCCCAGAGAGGCATAGCTGCTGCACCCTGTCCCACAGTTTGGGCTGCTGTATCCTGTTGTCACCCCTATCTTCTGACCGATCATTCAGGGCTGCTGCACCCTGCTGCCCTCTGTCCCCACCCCCACAGTCAGGGCCATTGCACCCTGTTGCCCCCGTTCCTATCTCCACATTCAGGGATGCTGTGCTGTGCTACACTCCAGAGTCTCATGCTGTCTGCACCCCCAGATGGGATTGCTGAACCCAGCTATGCACTTCCATTGCCCCAAATGGTCTGGGGTGAGGCACAA
Source organism: Neoceratodus forsteri (assembly GCA_016271365.2). NCBI lineage: Eukaryota > Metazoa > Chordata > Ceratodontiformes > Ceratodontidae > Neoceratodus > Neoceratodus forsteri. Next base: position 729,567,208 of record CM028138.1, read on the forward strand.
TGCGCACACTGTGCTGTTGTCAGGGCTGCTGTACCAGGATGTCAACCTGTGTCCTGCCCCACAGTCAAGGCTTCTGCACCATGCTGTCCTTTGTTTGCTGCCACCATTGTGCCCTGCTGCACCTTGCCTCCACAGGCAGGGGACAGGGTGCAGCAAATGCCCTTACTCTTGTGCTGCACCCATCCCAAACAATTGTGGTTGCTGGACCCTGCTACTTTCTCTCTCTATCACCCTCACAGTCAGGGACACTGCACAAGTTGTCCCCTGTTCCTGTCTCAGAAGGGTGTAGCAAAGGATCTGACTCTGGTGGCAGGGGGACAGCAGGGTGGAAATGTCTCAACTGTGGAGGCATGCAACAGGCTGCTGCAAATGCCCTGAATCTTGTGGAAAGTGGCAGCATGATGCAGCAGCCCTAACTGCAGAGGCATGGGTCTCTAGGGCACAGCAGGCCACAGCAACCCCAACTGTGTAGAAAGGAGCATACATAGATACATAGGCAGTGTCGGCAGATAAGGGCCTATGGCCCACCCAGTCTGCCCATTTAAGTTTGTAAGTTCAGTTTATGTTTTCCAGGAAGTCTGTTGCCCCTTACCCCTGACCTCCAGAATTCCTTTATGTCTATCCCATGCATTCTTAAATCCCGTGATTGTTTCAGCCCCCACCACTTCCTCTGGCAGGGTGTTCCACTTGTCCACCACCCGTTCTGTGAAGAAATTCTTCCTCACGTTTCCTCTGAATCGTCCTCCCTCCAACTTCATCCCATGCCCTCTAGTCCTGGAACATCTTTTTCGCTTAAAAATAGTGCATTCCTGCACCCTGTTCCTCCCTGTAAGATACTTGTATGTCTCTATCATATCCCTCTCTCCTCCTCTCCTCCAGGGAGTACATGTTTAGTGCCTTCAACCTGTCCTCATAGGACTTGTGATGCAATCCATGCACCATCTTTGTTGCCCTCCTCTGAACCTTCTCTACCCTGTCTATGTCCTTACGTAGGTAAGGTCTCAGAACTGCACAGTGTACTCCAGGTGCGGCCTCACTAGTGTCTTGTATAGTAGAATTATGACCTCCCTTTTCCTGCTGGTGATGCCCCTGCCTATGCATCCCAGCATCCTATTAGCTTTACCTACTGCCTTGTCACACTGTTTCCCTGCCTTGAGGTCATCAGAGATGATAACTCCAAGATCCCTTTCCTGCTTGGTGCATGCTATATCCTCACCCCCCAACTGATATATTGTGCCAGGGTTTTGTGCCCCATATGCATTATCTTGCACTTCCTTGCATTGAATTTCAACTGCCAAACCCCTGACCATTCTTCAAGTTTCTGCAGGTCCCTTCTCATTCTGTCTACACCCTCTGGTGTGTCTACTCTGTTACAGAGCTTTGTGTCATCAGCGAACAGTGAAATTCTGCCTTCTAGGTCCTGCGAATGTCACTGATGAAGATATTGAATAAAATGGGTCCCAGCACTGATCCCTGTGGAATTCCCACTGGTCACTCTTCCCTCTGTGGAGTGACAGCCATTTACCACCACCCTCTGTGTCCTGCTGCCCAGCCAGTTACCTACCCACCACACTACTGTCCTGCCCACACCCATATTCCCTAGTTTGTGCAATAGTCTTCTATGTGGCACAGTGTCAAAGGCCTTGCTGAAGTCCAGATAGACCATGTCCACTGCCCTCCCCTGATCCACCTCCCTAGTCACCCAGTCAAAAAATTCAATGAGGTTGGTCTGACATGATCTTCTCCTGGTGAAACCATGCTGCCTTGGGTCCTGTAGTCCATTGACAACCAGATGTTCCACCAATCTCTCCTTCAGTAGTGCTTCCATGATCTTCCCCACTACCAAGGTGAGGCTGACTGGTCTGTAGTTCCCGCTTCCTCTTTGTTCCCACTTTTGTATAAGGGGACTACATCTGCTATCCTCCAGTCTTTGGGTACCTCCCCTGTTTCTAGTGATCGGCTAAACAGGATAGCAAGAACAAGAGCAGTGTGCAGCAACCCTGTCTGTGGTGATAGGGAATAGAAGACAGCATGGTGCAGAAGCCTCGACTGTGGGGCAGGACACATGGGGCATTTGGCACAGCAGCCCTGACTGTGAGATGGGGTACACGTGATGCAGCAGCCTTGAACATTTGGGGCAATGGAAGTGGATAGCAGGGTGCAGCAAAAGCCCCACATTTGGTGACTAGGGCAGAATGGTGCAGCAGCCCTGGCTGTGGAGGCAGAGAACATGGCACTGTAGGGCTTAACACAGTACAGCAGCCCTGACTCCAGAGACAGGAACAGGGGACACAGGTGCAGCATCCCTAAGTGTGAGTGTGGGGGAGAGAGAGCAGCAAGGTGTTTGGGGAGGGGGTGGGACGGTGCAGCAGTCCTGTTTCTTTAGGCAGGGGATGGAGGCAGCAGGGTGCACACTACCGGACTGTGTGGGAGAAGACAGTGGGCAGCAGTATGCAGCAGCCCCAAATGTGGAGCAGAAGGCAGGGGGCGTGTGGGGCAGGGGACAGGTGGCAGTAGACTGCAGCTGCCTCAACTGTGGGGAAGAGCCTCAGTGCATTGAGATGCCACATAGTGTTTCTTGTTATATACATTCATGATGTATTTTCACACAGAAACCTCCAAAGAACTGAAATGTATGAGTTCTGACAGTACATGTGCTTGAAATACTGTAGCAGAGTGTGACAAGCACCTGTTTGTCAATCTGACATTGAAAAATGTGTTCTTACATGATTGTATTTATGAAGGCTACATCAAAAACAAACTGTTTCTGTAAATGAACAAAATTTAGATTTATTTTATAATCGTTAAACTGCCCTGTGTTATATAGTTAGAAAAAAACCTGAGGTTTAATTTGAAAGAACAGAGCTGTGATGCAGACAAGCTGATTTCTCATGGAAAAAGATTTCCATTACTTCAGTTCAGCATTGAAACTGAAATGATCAGCTTTTTAAAGGAAAATAATGATATATTTTAAGCTGACCTATCTAAACACAAACCAGAGACTGGGTTTGTAAGAAACCTGGAGAGCTCAGCAAACCATATACTTTACAGAGTACTGCTCTGATTGGGGATCTGAAACAGTAAGCTACTCCAAAATGATGTCATCATTTTCTAAGCTTGACTGAGAGGACAGAAATAACTCCACTGTTTTCAGCCACTGTAAAGCAAGTTAACAAATGCTGATTTAAAGAAAACCACAAAACAGTATGAAATTTTCAGGAAACACTAATCATGACATAGGGACTTAAATTTCAGCTTTTTAAGCTTTTATTACAAATATGTAAAAATCGTTGCACATGATCTTTAAACTCAGTTGAAAAGCACCGAGCTGGAAAACCAGCAAAAAGGTCAGCACTTCATTTAGTCCTATAGCAAGTGTAAATCTCAGTTGACAGTGTTGCAGAAAACAAAGCCTTTCAGATGACCCCAGAGTGGAGATTATGTTTTAAAAAAAACTCTAGGGGGTTTATGTAGCCTGGGGTGGGGCCCTGGCGGCTGTAGAATAGGTAGAGTTGGTTGACTGTTGGTTCCTGTTCCCCCACTGTGTTGGTTCTGTCTGCCAAAAGGGATTTAGTACTGCAAAATAGCATCCTTGTTCAGTGCAGAATCCCTTTCCATAGGGCTCATACAAAGCATAATCCTAGTTCAAAGCAGAATCCTAGTTCGAAGCAGAATCCTAGGTTGAAGCACAATCCTGGTTCGATTCAGAATCCTAATTCAATGCAGAATCCTAGTTCGAAGCAGAATCCTGCGTTGTGTGGGACATCTATGTTTTCCCATAGGAAATGATGGGAAATTCAACATGTCATAACTTTGGAACAAATTTATATTTTCCCACCAAATCATCAAAGGCACATCTGTGAGGTTAAGGCTTTCTACCCTGAAAATGTCAGCCCAGAAGCTAAAGCCATTTCTGAGACACAGGTGGACAAAAAAAGTGTGAAACCCCCCAGACCCTGCAGAGAACAGACAGAACACCAGGAGGAAGGAGCTACTGGTATAACTAAAACTTCTCTACTGGGACTAAGAACTAGAAATCTTGTACTGGGACCTTCAATTTAGGGTAAAAAAATGAGTGTGTTTGCCAGAGTTAGTTGAAGTAAATTGTTATCTGTTATCTGTGTAGTTATCTAGGTGCTTGTCACAGGTGTCAGAAGGGAATAGTTATCTGTGAAATTAACTAAGTGTAGAAAGATTTACAAAGTAGGGGGAGTTTCTTAGCTAGAAGGAGCCAGGTTAAAACCAGATTTAAGCACTGCCATAAATAGCTTCTGCCAGTGAACAGACAGAACACCAGGAGGAAGGAGCTACTGGTATAACTAAAACTTCTCTGCTGGGACTCAGAACTAGAAATCTTGTACTGGGACCTTCAATTTAGAGTAAAAAAAAATGAGTTAGTGTGTTTGTCAGAGTTAGTTGAAGTAAATTGTTATCTGTTTTCTGTATTATCTGTGTACTTATCTAGGTACTTGTCACAGGTGTCAGAAGAGAATTGTTATCAGTGAAATTAACTAACTGTAGAAAAATTTGCAAAGTAGGGGGAGTGGCTTAGCTAGAAGGAGCCAGGTTAAAACCAGATTTAAGCACTGCCCTAGATAGCTTCTGCCATAGAAAAGACAGAACACCAGGAGGAAGGAGCTACTGGTATAACTTAAACTTCTCTACTGGGACTATATTGCCCTCCTCCCCCCCCCCACCATAAACCAGTTCTACTTTTATAGGCACAGGATTTAACTGACAACAGGAACTTCCTGTTTGGGAGCAGGAAGTGAGTGATCACAGAGCCACCAAAGACTCACCATCCTAGAAGGGCAAGAATAGCTTTCCATCCCCACTCCCCAGCTGCTGGAGGTCTGACTCTGAGCAAGTAAGGAGACTACTGAGAAATATAAGAACTTCTTGTCTTAGAACAGGAAGATCAGGAACTAAATGGGCACAGAGGCAGTAAGTAAGTAGGGAAAGAAAAAAATTAAAAATAAATAAATAAACATCGGAAAGAGTAAGTGTTCCAAACAACAGTTAGGGGGCCAGGAAAAAAGACATGATGGGAGTGGTGCAGTGCAGTGGCTGTGGAGCAGCAGTCTTCCAGAAGACGTTCTGGAGGATGCAGTGTTGTCCCATCTGCATGCATCTCTCTGGGCTGAGGGAGGAGGTTGCTTATCTCCAGACTGAGTTAGCCAGGATTTGTGGGACCTCCTCTCCCACCCATGGACCACCAGAGTCACTGCAGTTGCCTCAGAGGTTGCCAAGAAAGAGGAATGGTTGGACCACAGTGGGCTCAGGGAGGGTGAGGGTGGTGGAACAGAGGTGCATCCCTCCAGTTGTACCTCTCTACAATTTCTATGCCATTCTGGAAAAATGTGGTTCCTCTCTGGAGGCACCCACAGTGGAGACCAAGGAGGATGCTGGGAACCTCCACAAAGGAGACCCATAGGAGGGTGGCATGGGACCACACAGAGGAAGGAAACAATTCCCAGTGGGGGACTCCATTGTTAGGAAGGCAGAACTGGGGGAGGAAGGGGAGAGGGAGGTAAGATGCCTGCCTGGCGCCATGGCTTGGAGGGACAGGGAGCGAATCCTCAGGATCACAGGAGCAGCTGCACAGAGGAGGGAGCTGGATGTCATTGTCCACCTAGGGACAAATGACCTGGCAAAGAAAGGGATCAGAGCAGTGCAAGAAGCATTTGTGGAGATGGGGAGGGGCCTTAGACAAATATCACACACGGTAACCTTCTCGGAGGTGCTGCCTGTCTATGGCACTGATGAGGCTAGGGTGCTTCACACCATGGGATTCAATCAGTGGTTGAAAAACTGGTGCAGAGCTCAGGGATTTGGCTTCATTGGGGACTGGGGGTCCACCTGGATGGATGCAGGCCTATACTGACATGATGATCTGTATCTGTCCAGGAGGGGAACCAGGATCCTAGGTGATAGGTTTAAATACTTCATTGGCAAGCATTTAAACTAGCCAAGGGGGGAGGCACTGGAAAGGAGCAGGAAAATCCTAGCCCCCAAAAAAATCAGGGTACTAAGTGAGGTAGACACCAACATAGAGATGTCAGTAGGGAGAAGCGCAGGGGTAAATGGAGAAAGTGACAAATGCAATAAGGACAGGAATGGGGCAAAAATGGGTAAGACCATCAAGAAATGGAGGGTAATGAGTACCAACACCCGTAGTCTGGGCAACAAGCTCCCTGAACTGGTGGCCTTGATGTAAGATGGATGCCTGGATATCGTAGCGGTCACCGAAACATGGTACACAGAAAACCATGACTGGGATGTTAACATACCAGGGTACACAACCTACAGGAGAGACAGGGAGGGCAGAAGATGGGGGAGTAGCTCTCTATGTAAGGGAAGGGATAAAAACAACTGAACAAAAGAGTAAACAGGGAGGAGAGGAGGCACTATGAGTCACTTTAGAGACTGGAAATGGCACCACAATCTGCACAGGGGTTGTATACAGACCCCCCATGTCTGGGGGAGGGAATGGACAAGGATATGATAGAAGGCATAAATAGGATGGCAGAGAAAGGGGAGATACTGTTGATGGGGGACCTTAATATGCCAGATGTTAACTGGAGCACCTTTGCTGCAGCCACATCCAACAGCAGGGCCATTCTTGATGCCCTACAGGTGGCATGCCTCAGACAGCTAATTTTGGAACCTACTCATAAGGGAGCAATCTTAGACCTCATACTCTCAAATGGGGACAGTGAGAGGATCTCAGATCTAGAAGTGGGTAGCCATTTGGGAACAAGTAACCACCAAACAGTGTGGTTCATGATAAACTCAGCTACAGAGTCAAGCCATACAAAAGTGAGGGTTCTGGACTTCAGGAGGGCTGACTTTGGCAAGATGGGAGAGTGCCTTAGAAAAGCACTAGCAAACAGGCTAGAAGGAGGGGTGGCCTCTTTTCTGCATCCCTTCCAAGTGTCAGGAGAGTCCCGCAAGGCTCCATATTAGGTCCCATCCTCTTCTCCCTGTACATCAATAACCTTGACGCACATATATTCTAGTCCCATCTGCATTTCTTTGCTGTACTGTATACATCAGGCCCTACACTGGCTGAAGTGAGGGATGTACTCAAAGCCAACTTTGCAGAACTAGAAATCAACCTAATCAATGTGAAACTACTCCTCAATGCCAAGAAAACTAAGGCCATGATCTTTGCCCCAAACATCACCTCCACTTCCCTTGCAAACACACACAAAGAATTCATCACTACCTCCCTAGTTGAACCCCTTGAAATCACCTCCAAATTCAAATATCTTGATATGTGGCTAGACAACAAGCTTTTCTTTCAAGACCACCTCGATGATCTGGCAAAGAGGCCAAAAATTAGGCTAGATTTCTTCTTCAAGTAACAAGTCCCTTTTTCCATTGGATACCAGAACTAGGCTGGTCCAGGCCACTTTCTTGTCGCTACTCGATTATGGAGATCTAATCTATTCCTCCACAGCAGCTTAGGACTCAACAAACTAGACGTCCTCTGCCACAGTGCCATACGGTTCATGACAAAACTACCCTACCAATCCCCACCATTGTGATTTGTACCTAGCTGCTGGCTGGACATGACTCTCAACTAGACACACGCGTCATGCTGGTATCGGGGCTCTTAAGCTACTCCTGAACAAGCTACTGAACTGTCTCACAACCCTTTTCCATATTTCCCATAGTGCATTCTCTCTTAGGAAAAATTACCTCCACCTTCTCAATGTACTGAGAATTTGCACCTCACTCAGCAAGCGGGCCATATCAAGCATACTCCCAACTATCTGGAACCAGGTCCAAGGCATACTGAAGCTTCACGGTACTGTCCCTGTCAGCCTATATAAAAGGCTGGCTGCAGCAAAAATAAAAGATACGTGCAGCTGCTTCTAAATCCTAGCTCACTGCTTACTCTTACTTATCTAGAAATTAGCTGCCTTGATACTCTGAAACAAGCACTTTGTACTTTTTTTCTGCACTTGTATTTTTCTATGTAATTGTCATTTTTATGCAACATGTTTTTTTCACATAATTCTGTACTTGAATTTGTACTGTTTTTTCGATTATGCAATCTGTAACTACCTGTCTGTGTCAAAGGACCACCTTGTGAATGAGATTGCTCAATGGAGTTTTCCTACAATAAACTTGAACTTGAACTTGAAGATGTGGAACCTTTGAAAAAGAGCATGTTGCTCAAAGGTTATGTCCGAATGACAAAAAAAAATATTTCCAGCTTGCAGCTGTAAACTCATCCTGCCTGAGAGGAGATTTAGAAATATATATATATATAACTTTTAAATTTCAACTTGCTTTAGGACTGTGTTTGTACTTACTGCCCAGTTTGATGTTGCTTATAATTTAAGTAGCCATGAAGGAGTCCCTCTGCGTCGAAGATCTGCTGCAATGTTGGCCATTAATCATGATCAGTCAGTGTGCTGAGGCTTTAGTGAACTCTGAACTGAAGAAATGGCAGACTGGGTATGGGGAGAGAATGGGAAATCCTTGTGTGCCAGTTAGGTGGAGGATATATAAAGATCAAATAGTCAGATAAACTTACTTTATAAGTGAGCTGCAGCACATGGGGCAGGGATGACAGACTGCTGGTGGAGCACCGAGGGGAAGGCTGGGATACAAGGGCTTTTGGCAGAAACAGATTTAGTGAGTGAAAACCAGACTGTATTACAGAGACTTAGATTAGAAGTAGAAAGAACTGGGGGAATTTTTAAATACCAGTTGGGTTTTTGAGAAAACTGTTCTACTTGTGACAATAATTTTATTCTAAGACACCTTATAGAAAAGTATATATAATAATGAAGAAACAAGTATTGTATGCAGTCTTTATAGACTATTCCATGGCTTTTGATTTGATTTCCGGAAGTAAATTATGGAAAATCCTTTTAGACAGAGAAATAGATGATAATCTAGTATTCTTGATAGCCCAACTTTATACTAATACATGGGCTACAGTCCAACTTGGATTAAACAAGGATCTCTCAGTCCCATTTTTAACTAATAAGGGGGTTTGCCAAGGCTGTGTACTAGCTCCTATGCTATTTTCATTATACATTGACAATCTTTTATATAATCTTAAGATTCTTAATTCAGATTCTCCAAAAATTATTGATGACATCTGTGCAACTCTGGCTTATACAGACGACATTGTTGTCTTCTCTTTATCCAAAGCAAGTTTACAAAAGAAACTTGATTTTGTTCAGAATGAATCAAATAAATTAGGCCTGATTGTTAATAGAAACAAAACAAAGGTTGTTATATTTGGACAGAAATCTAAATCTTCTAAATATTGGCATTTAGGCCAAAATAAACAAGAAACTATGGATTCATATGTTTATTTGGGATTACCATACATACAAATGTAAGTTGGAATGCACATTTCTCTGTTACTATGGAGAAAGGGAAAAGAACAATGAAATGCCTGGAGAGTTTTAATTATAAATATGGCAGGAAAACAATAGAATCTCTACTACAAGCCATTAAAGTTAAATTTAGAATGCAGATCTTATACGGTGTGGAAATCTGGGACTCAAAAGATATACAAAGTATTTCTAAACCAGCATTTAAAATACTAAGAAAAATAATGGGCATAGGGAACTCATGCCCTGCAGCATTTATCCGATCTGAATTAGCTCTGACGAACATAGTGGTGCTTGTAGATTCTAGGAAAATTAATATTTGGCTGACACTCCTATATAATACCTAGAGATGCACCAGCTCATTATTGTTTGATAGAAAAAAAGAGATGGCAAGATCTTGATATGAAAATCAATCTTTGGTATGATAAAATGCTCCACAAATTGGACATTTACAATATTTCAGTTTTAAAGAGATGGCTAGACAAGGGGATATTAATTAGCCATAAGTGTAATAAACATATGATCAAAAAGGCTAGTTTATATTGGAATAAAATTGATGAGATGACTATTGGTAATTCCGCATATTCTAGGTGGTTCGCAAAGAATAATGTGGGGTTTGGTTTTAAGACCTACCTGAGGATTTTGTAGAACCATGAATTATGAAAAAACTTTATTAGATATAAATTTGAATGCTTTCCTACATTCCGAGCAATATTTTATTTGTTAGACATAACAAATTAAATAAGGAACTGGACGACTGCAGTTGTCCATTTGGGGGCAAAGAAAATTTAAACTACGTAATGTGGAATAGCCCATGGTATCAGAAAGCAAGGAGTTATTGGTTTGCACCTTATATGAGCGATTTATACAATATAGATAAATAATTGTTGACGGTTATTTTGCTGCACACTGCAGATGAAGAGACTATCATCAAAGTTGCAAAATTATTTATGCTATCAGCAAAAAAAGGAAACAAATATTAGAGGCAAATCAATTGTGATGTATGTAATTGTAGCTTTTAATTTAGGCTAATTCTGACATAGTCTACTGATTTGTTGCTTGTTGGATGTTCTATTTATTGCATTTTGCACTATATGTATGTATGTATTTTTGTCTTTAAAATGTCATGGTAATTTTTGTATGTATTGTGAAAGCTAATGTGCCATACAATCATTTTTTGTTTTCTTCTTCTGAGTGAATACCAGATTTAAAGAATGGTTTAATTAATTGTAGGCTCTTTTCCTAGTATGCCACAGTTGGGTTACTGAGCAGGGGACAGGGATGATGATTGCCTGTGAGCATCAACTGAGCAGTCTACAGTTCATGGCTTCCTGAAAGGGGCTTCTCTCCAGCAGCAAGCTATGAAATGTAGACATGCTGGGATTGGGAAAACTCATACTGTCCTGCTGTTGTCAGTGTTCTGCACAGTTGATCATCACAAACTATATCAACATCTCTTCCCCCTGCTCAGAAACAAAGTTGCAGCATCCTAGTAAAAAGCTTGCAGTTAATTATAGAACATAGAAACATAGAAGTGTGATGGCAGAAAATGACCGACAAGCCCACCCAGTCGGCCTATTTGTCTAATTACCTGCTAGGACACTTTTAAATCTGTTACTCACTCACTAAGTTGTTTTCGTGAAAAGCATGTGTCTGACCTCTATATCACAATGTGAGAATGCTGTCTGTATAAATCTAAAAGTTGTTGTCTTACATTTATACTTTAATATGCCACAGGCTAACTAACTTTGGTTTTTTTTTCCTTTTAGATATTTCCTGAAGAAGACCTAAGGTCAAAATGTAGATTTTTAACTCTATTTTCTATTTTCAGTGTGCATTTAATACAACCATTTTGTTTTGCTTATAGCCAATCTGAGATGCTTCTTCTCTATTTCATTGGTATCCTGCCTGTACTCAATTATATAACAGTTCAGTACAGAAGCACTAGAGGTTTCAAATCGTAATTCAGTGAGTCACTGGCTATGGATTGATTTGAACCCCTTGTGATGTGGCTCCTACATTAAGCAGTTGGGAACACTGTAAATTTGCAGCAGTCACATTGTAGCAACTCTGACTGAAAAGCTGCCCAAGTGTTTTACTTTAACCACTGAACTCAAGTTCAATCCAATGAGCAAAAAGACCCCTGGACTGACTTTAAGATTTATTAATTTTTTTAACATTTTCATGGGGCAGGGCATATGCTGGACCCCCAAGCTTTGTTGTTGATAATAATGAATTGAGCTGGATGTTCACGGCAAGTTTGTAATATCGGAGAAGGATTGCAATTGGTATAAAAAACTGAAACTTGTCTGTTGTGACCCATTTTTACTTTGCTCGCCAAAGTGCTAAATGCAACTCATTTTAGTGTCAGCCAATGCACAAGTTACTTTATTATTGTTGGCCCACTTTTTGAATAATGAAGTACGTCTTGAACAGGTGTTCACTTGCATCAGACATTCGCTTAATATATTGATACAGTTTATTTTCTTTATGACAAAATTGGTGGAGAGCGAGAGGTGTCCGTTTGTATCTGATTCAAATAATTTTCCTTATGTAGCCATTTTCACACTGATGTATTTCTATTAGCAACTTTTTCCTCCTTTATTGATGTTAATATGTTCCTGCATAAATGTATAACCATTTTGTTGTCAATCCCCTCTCCCAAAAAAATCTTTGCATAGCATATTTTATATTTATTAAGAGAGGCATCTGAGGGAACATATGATGGACTTTCTGACTGTAAAATATTATATTGTGGAGACAGTACAGCATTAGGGTCACTGCTCAGACTTCTCAGCAGTAAGCAGTCGGGAACGCCGTAAATTTCCAGCCCTGACATTGTAGCAACTGTGACTGAGATGCCCCAGTGTTTTACTTTAACCACCAAACTCAAGTTCAGTTCAAGGAGCAAATAACACCTGGAATGACTTCAAGACTTTTTTAATTTTTTTACATTTTCAGGGGTCAGGGCATGCCCTGGACCTTGAGTTTTATGTAGTGTCTGCCCAGCTAAAATTTCTCTTTGCATGACGCTTCTGTCATACAGCAAACGCCAACATTTACAAATATTTTTGCTGTGTCTTTTTTTCTTTCCAGGAGAAAACTACTGATCCAAAGGCAACTTGTGATTATGTTGCAAATGATTTCTATTAAGTAAAGTAATAACCCCTACAACAGCTTGATATGTTAATGTTTCCCCCACTCAAGCGCTCAGATCCCAGCATTTCAGAGGCTCCAGTTTTCTCCAGCTAATTCACTGAACCACTTTTCAGTCCCCATTTGCCTGATGTGGCTCCTACATGAACAAGCTTTACATGTTCAGGGCTGCGTAGATGCACATGTCAGAGCAAAACAATGCGATTGTAAAACAAGTGTCTTACTAGGATATATGCAGTACGACCTACACAAGCTTTACATTTTTATGTTTGCTTGCACGCATATGCAAGAAACATTTTGTGGCAGCTTGCTGTAGAAGCAGGTTGTGGAGGTGCAGCAGTATTGTGGCCAATGCTGCCACTGCTTTTTGGGGCTTGTCTCTGTGGCACCAATGAATGAGAACGATGTTTATGACAGCAGTTCAGAAGCATGCCACCAACTTAAAAGAAACTTGCCACTGCAATGAGGGACTGCCCCACCATTGCAGGGCATAGCAGGAGCCGAGAGAAGAGCCAGTCTTTCTGATGAGCAGGACTAATGGATTCGGGAAAGAAGCTGCTGCATCTTCAGAGTGTAAGGCAAGCAGAAGAGCAAGAACTGTGGTGTGAAAGAGCTGTAATTGCTTCTTGTTCAAGCTCTGCCTCCTCTTTGCACTTCTGCCACTATCGTGTACTTGCTTGCCTAGTCTGTGACTTTCCGACTCCACCAGGCCATGGGGACTTTGGGCAGATGAGAAGAGCAACCCACCAGAGCCTAGAGTCGGTCAGAGCACTCTGAGGAAAGTGAAGCGGGAAGCAGAGCACAAAGGAGTTTTATACATATATAAGTCTGCGAAGAATGAAAACACACTGCGTACCCTGCCTGTTTGTATATTTCTTGCCCTTTCTCTGTGTCTGTTCCCTGCCTCTACACAGCAGTACTTATTTTCTTTACTTTCTTTTACTTTACAGAAGTAACCTCTATCTTGCAGGAACAGCTGCCTGTGAGGCAAGGTTCAGGATATGTTGTTGGATGAGGGCTAAGTGATCTGTCTGTGGGCTTTTTGTGATTGTTTCCTTTGTTTTGTGTTCTGTTTCATCCCACCAGGGGTTTTAAGGGAGCTTGTTTGCTCACAGTAGTGGACAGCTAGCATAGTGCACACAGGGTTTTTTCTGTCTATGTCATTACACAGACTCCCAGCATTATGCATTTGCTGCCAAAGAAATTGTAGCATCTTGGAACAAAGCCTATGCATATGCTTGATGTGTCCTCATAGCCCCTTCCCCCTGAAAGCTGTCTGCAAACCTAATCATACATTTACTTACTATAAACTTATGTTTTTTTTATTTATGTTTTTATATAATGAAGTTTTCTTAAGATGGAAGTGTGCAGTTGGCATAGCCTGCAGTCAGTTCCAGGGATACCATCAGTCGCTCCCAGTCTCAGTAGCTCACACCCTTGCAGCACGTTTTGAATAAGCACTGTAGTAATCGAGAGCAATTTTAAAACACTTTGTATATTTTTCATTAAAAGGCTGTTATAAAACACTTTAGATATTGTCCATCAAAACTTAACTTAACTTTTTAAAGGTGTAATCATGTAATTTATACAGTAACTCTTTCGTAGAATGAAATGACATTAGCAGCACTTTTTCCTGTCTTGTTTATAAGCATCCACACTGACAGTAAACCAGTCATCTTTGGTGGAAGAAGTATTTTACATCTAACAAAAATGCAAAATTGGGAAAAAAGCTGTATGTCTATTCACTCTGCATATAGAAATCAGTTTGGGTGTGAGGTGTTGTAAACTCATGGTCCCATAAAAATCCCGCTTGCCAACAGCAGTGCTAAATACAAATTCAAAAACCTGTATGCAAATGTGTATGTGAAACTGTTAGTAAATGAAAAAGGTAACAGACCTAGGGAAAACTAAATAAGTATTGCTGGTAGATAAGGCAGCGACTCTATGCTGGCCAATAAATGCTGAATCTCACACTTGCCAAGTCTACTGCCAGTCTACAAAAATAAACAAAATCAGACTCAAGCAATCAGGATACCCAAAAGGAATTAAATTCCATTGAAGAACAGAGAGCAAAGAATAAAAAAAAAATTAATTCAAAATTAGAACATGCTCCTCCTGTGGCACAGTAAGAGGAGATCATAACTGCCATCTCACCTGTCCTCAGCAGCAACCCAACTGACTACTCATTCCACATAGGCAATGTTCTAAGAAGTGGCAGGAGAAATAAATACAAAACAGGTATAAACAACCTAGTTATCAGCAATATGAAAAAAAAAATCTGAAGGCACATGTAAGTTCCGTTTTGAATAGGTACTGTAGCGATCAAGGACTATTTTGAACATTTTAAATATGTTTTATTAAAATACTATTTTAAAACACTTTAAATATTTTCTATTAAATGTAACTTCTTTTTAAAACTGTAAGTCAGCATTTAATTTATACAGTAACTGCACTGTGGAATGAAATGAAGAGAGTTTAACAGCAATTGATACAGGTCTGTTCATGAAAAGGGGTTACCGAAGTGTGACATGAGGGTCAAATTTTCAAATTATTTCTAGATTGTGATGCATTTCAAGATATTATGACCCAAGTATGAAAAAAGAAACATATTGGGAGATAAAAGCCCCACAGGTTCCTTAGATAAAAGAATTGTATTGTGGTGAGTGTAACAAGTGACACCACACACCGTGGTGAATGTAGCACCTGACACAAAACATTTGTTTTAGTAGTAAAAACTTTAATAAACATGTAATGAGTTGTATTAAAACATATGAAACAAATATTTATAAGAATTATATTACATTAATTGCAAATGTGATGTTTTGCACCACATACCGTGGTGAATGTAACAAGTAACACCACACATTTGTTTCAAGTTTAAAAACAAAATTACTGAACATGCCTCATGGCTATCACACCACTACTAATAACTGACATAGTGTTACAAAACCTGGAGGAATTTTGCAATAATAACAGTACTGGCAGGTATGATGGTTGACACCACATGTTGTGGTGAATGTAATGAGTGACACCACAAAGAAAATCCATTTTAACTCTCCACCCCATATACACTGAATAATCCCATTACAATTGATGCCCAGCTCTTTCCTTAGACATGTAGTTGTCACTGAAATTTGCTATCTGAAAATTTGCCCAGCAATCAGTGAATGATGGTAACCAAAGTCTACCTGTGGTGAATGTAACTGCAACCCTCGTTGTTGTGTGCAGTGCTTATCTTCATGGAATGTAGCCCTCCAAATGGAGGAGTCACATGCAAACAATGGGTTTTAAACCACAACTCAGCTCCTCCCTCTATGGTTGCTCCTTGGTCCTGATGGGCAGGTTATGACTTTGCAACTGTCACAGACTGATGGGTAAACATTGGGCCTGATGTGACTCCAAGTAGAGTGAGGGTCAAAGGTTGCTGTCCCTTCTGTGGGAACAATAGATTGGGCAGTAACACAGTCAGTTATCACAAGTCGGAAATCTAGGAGAGAAGCCAGAAAATCTTTTAAAGTGCTAACAGCACAAATACAGATTTGGGGGCCAGGTGGGTGAATGTAACGGGCTGTGACACCAACTGTTACATTCACCACACTAAATACAAAGCTGCATAAGTTAAAAATGGAACATTACAATGGGCTAAAGAGTACAGATAATAAAAAACACAACTCTAGATTAGTAAGCAGAGTTATTTTATTAAGGGAAAACAGTAAATAAAGCTTGCAAAAACAATTAGCAAAACATGTGTTTTTGCATGTTACTCTTCTTCAGGTAAAAAAAAGCAGCACAATGGAGCGGGACACCCCATAAAAAAAAATATGGATACCCTAGAATTCTATAGTTATGTTATTTATCTGCACATATAGCCAGCATTCAGATTTAGTCAAAAACATGTGCCTGACAGTTCTTGATTTTTAAAAATGTGGTATGCGCTGTATGGTGGGCATTGGTAACCCCTTTTCATGAACAGACCCATATGTCTTCTGTCTAAGCATCCAGACTGACAGTAAACCAGCCATGTGTGGCAGAACTATTTTACATTTAATTAAACAAATATTCTTGTTACTTATTATAAACATACTTCATTTTTTTTAAATAATACATTTTTACCTAGATGGAAGCCTGCATTCAGCATAACATGCAGACAAGTTTAGGAATACTATCACTCGCTTGCACTGTCATGAGCTCATACCCTTGCAGCATGCTCTGTATTAAACTACTGTAAACAGCTACACATTACTGTCAGAAACAACAACAATAACAGAAACAATAATAACTGAATGGACTGTGATAAATAATAATTGAATGTTTTGGTGTGTGGAAAAGTGAGTGCATTTATATCTAAACTGTGTTATATTTTCGTTGTTAAAAATGTTATTAATTTAAAAGGAATAAGCACCACATACACACACATTAGTACACACAGGATCTAAGACCATACCACAATATTTAGTATGTCCAGATCTCAAGATAAATACATTGAGACAAGAAGCAGTAACATATATAAGTAAAGACCAGTCAGAGCAAAATATTAAGCAAATTCAAAGACGGGGTAATGCATAAGGATGACAAATTATGACATGACTAGGTCCATATATATGTACTCAAGTAAAGAGACTATGGTATGCTACTCTGTGACATTACAAAGTAAACAAGGGGGACCTAAAACAGATAGTCTCAAATTAGGACTAGATGTGGTGCGACCCAATAATTATGTTTTCACTAATATCAACTATATACAAAAAAGAATGCAAACTGATCTAAAGGAAAGGGAATCATTTATTTAAAAAATTCTATATAATCAAGGGGAAACAGTATTTGTTGGTGAGGAGGATAGGACGCCCCCTCTAGAGCAAGATGGGGGAGTCATGTGAAACAGCCTTCAGGTGGGTGTCATGACAATACTTCGAGTTAAGGAAGGGCTGCCAACATTCCTCAAACTGACAGATTAGGCCCCAGTGAAGCTGAAGAGTCTCTCCAGCATAGCTTCTTGGGCTAATGCAAGAAGGAATTCTTGAAAAGTCAGAATATCAGGGGATCTCTATCTCATCAAGATGAGTCTTTTGGCAATGGCCCCTAT
The DNA here is from genome assembly GCA_016271365.2 of Neoceratodus forsteri. Taxonomy (NCBI): domain Eukaryota; kingdom Metazoa; phylum Chordata; order Ceratodontiformes; family Ceratodontidae; genus Neoceratodus; species Neoceratodus forsteri. The sequence continues at coordinate 729,584,809 of CM028138.1, forward strand.
TACAGTAATCCATTTGGCCCCGGGGCAGTGTTTTGGTGTGAACGGACTTCCACACCCCAATAGAAGGAGAGAGGGGTCAGGGGTAACCATAGGAAATATTTGCTTTCACATATCCTGGATTGATAGCCAAAAGGGATGAAGAGAGGAACAGGCCCAAAGAATCTGAACTAGATGAGCCCCCTGATTGCCACATCTCCAGCAGTTATCGGCTATAATGAGACCCATGCACTTGAGTTTGGCAGGGTCTCGATACCACCTGTGTAGGGTCTTGTTCATTATAAGGTAGGTACGACCATCTCTACAGACAGTGTGGATTCTTACCCAGCCATGAACCCATTGGCGATCAGAAATAGGGATCAGTAAATCTGACTCCCGTTGTGCTGTAATGGTCTGGGTAGGGTCCTTCTAGTCATCTCTGAGAGCTGTATATCATCATACTCACTTGATTTTTAAGGAGCTTACCTCATATACTAAGGGGGTGGGGGTCTTGAGAGAGCTCCTTTTGGAGTGGGGCCTTGGGTAAGTGGGTGGTGGCATCCCTGATTTGGAGATATCTCCAAAAGTGAGTCATGGGTAGATGAAATCGATTTTTCAGGGCTTCAAAAGAGTCCAGAGAACAGGTGCCCAGGAGTAACAAGTCTTGTACCAAGGAGATACCTTAAGTTTCCCACAGCTTTCAGTGGAGCATGTGGTTCCCTATTTGTACGGCAGGGTTGTTCCAAAGGGGAGTAAATTCCCATGGAGTCAGGTCTTGGCCTAGGTGGACAAGGGTTTTCCTCCAATACTTTATTGAAATCAGTATGGAGGGAGAGAGACCAGACGGGAGAGACTTCTTACCATATAGAACTACTGCAGGGGAGGAAACGTGCACCAGAGATGCTTCCAGCAGAAGCCAAGAAGGAGAAGCCTGACCTATATTGTAGAACCATCTGCTTGTCTGAGCTGAAACATAGGCCATGTGGTACCCTTGTAGCCAGGGGGGTCCCCACCCACCTCTACTCCAGTGCTGCCACAGCTTAAGTTTGCTGAATCTGGGAAGGGATCCTTCCCATAAAAAAATTGCCCATTAGGGCCCCCGTTTTTTGATACCATTTCTGGTGGATGGACACTGGTAATTGAGCCAGAATATATAATATCTTCAAGGCAGCCATCAACTTAATGGAATTAATTTTCCCCGCTAATGAGTGACTCGGGGCTTTCCATCTTTCCATATCTTGTCTAAGTGAATTTAATAGGTTAGTAAAGTTGATTGAGAGCATTTTGTCCAAGTTCAGGTGCAGAATAATGCCCAGATATTTGATACCATTGGGTGACCATTTTAGCCGTAAAGTAGTGAAGATATCCCCTGAGGGTACTGAGTTCAGTGGGAGGACCTCAGTTTTGGACTGATTCAGCTTAAGTCCTGATACCTGAGAGAACTCAGCCAGAATATTGAAGATATCCTTAATCACTTGGGAAGTATACTTTGTAGTGATAAGGAGATTGTCTGCATAGAAGACTATTTTGTATATGGAGTCACCCCCTCATATTCCTGGAGAGCAATGGCCAGGGGTTCTATAGCTAGGACAAATAAGAGTGGGGAAAGGGGGCAGCCTTGCCTCATGCCTTTCTGTAGTTGAGAGGGTGTAGAAAGGACACCATTGGTCAGGACTGAGGCCATGGGTGAGGCATATAGGAGTTTGATCCATGAGGTAAAGTTTGGGCCCATTCCCATTGTTGAGAGGGTGTGGAATAGAAAGGACCACTCTACCGAGTCAAACGCCTTTTCAAAATCAATGGCCAGGGCTACAGTGGGCTTTTGGGACAGTTTAGTATGGTGCATTAGCGAGACCAGAGTTCTATGATGGTCTGACCCTAAATGGCCTTTGACAAAACCAGCCTGTGAGGGATGGATTAGACCTGGAGGAGGTGCTCAAGCCTGGTTGCCAGAACTTTTACCAGAATTTTAGCATAGAATTAATGAGTGATATAGGGTGGTAACTGCTCGGGGAAAGCAGGTCTTTCCCCTTCTTAGGGAGAACCGTAATAGTGGCTTCTCTCAAGAAAGGAGGCAGGCAACCAATTGAGAGGAAATGACAAAATACTCAGACCAAATATTGAGCCAGATTAACACCTGGGAGTTGGTAGAGGTCTATGGGCAACCCATCCCTACCAGGGGCCTTTCGAAGGTTCATGGATTTAATAGCATTAGTCACCTATTCTTCTGTTATCAGGGATTCCAAGGTTTGGGAATCACTCTCTGGGAGTCGAGGGATAGGTAACGAGGCTAGAAAACCATGGATTTTAACCAGGTCAGGGAGTTGGGGAGTTGGGTATAGTTGTTCATAAAACTGTCATGATCTCATTGATGGAGTAACATTTAACTCCATGTTTGTCTGCTATGGTGTGTATAGTGTGAGAGAATTTTTGATGTTTCAAACGATAGGCAAGGAGTTTACTGGCCTTCTCCCCCCCCCTTCACAGTATGCATGGCGTATACTTCTAAGGTTCAGCTCGGCCTGGCAAGTTAGGTAGGCATTAAGGGAAATTCTAGTGCTAATCAGCTGGGCTAGTAAAGTCTGGGATGGAGCTTGAGAATTAAGTGCCTTATATTGGGATTCTAATTTGTACAGTTGTTTCTCTAGGGCTCATTGATCAGCCTCTCAACGATGTCCCCTAGCAGAAGCAAAGGCAATTATTCTGCCAAGGATAGTTGCTTTGAAGGCCTGCCAGAGGGTTGAATCAGAGACCTCCGCTTTGTTATTATTTCCCCAGTAGTATGCCACTTCAGGGCCAAGCCACTTCTGGAAATTTATGTCATCTTACAAGAGGGAGTAAAGGCGCCAAGCAGAAGACTGGGAGGGAATCTAACCCCTGCCTAATCAGATGTTCTAGGGGTGTATGGTCTGAAATAATGATCGTGTGTATATGGGAGTGGGCAACCATTTCATATAGCCCACAGGAGATAAGCCCTCTGCTGGAGTACCCATGAGCTGGAGAAAAGCAAGTAAAATCATGGTCACATGGGTGCTGTGCTCTCCAGGCATCCAGCAATACCTGTTCGCTAATTAGTCCCTGAACAGCTAGCTTAGCTTGTCTGTGGGGTTCAGGGGTCTTGTTACTCCATGTTTTATGTGATCCAGCATCAAATTAAAATCCCCCCCAATAATACTGGGGCTTGTTTTGAGTTGAAATCAGAAAGAGCCTGCCTGATAGTATGGAAATACTGAGGACAGTCTTGATTAGGTGCGTAAATATTGACTAGGATCAGTGAGCCCTCAGGGGTTTCCATCTCAGCCATGACCCATCTTCCATCCTTATCATGGGTGTGCCTGATCAATTTTCATCCCAATTTTTTATGGAAAAGTATACAGACTCCTCATTTATGAGAGTTAGCCACACTATGTATCTCTTCACCCACCCACCCACCCTTGTTTGATTTTCTTTGCCTTTGTAGAGGAAAGCATTGTTTCTTGTAGAAATGCTATAAGAGGGCCTAGTTTTTTAAGATGAAGCAGCACCTTCTTTCTTTTAACTGGGGAGTTAAGCCCCCTAACGTTCCAGGATTTCAATTTAGTTTCCATCCCTCCTGGGGTATATCATGGCTGAAGATGGGTGAGACAGGAAACCCTGAAGAGCAAAGCTATAGCTGGCACCCAAAGCTAGCCAGCCTCTGTCCCCCTTACACCAGTATTGAGATCTACCCTCTTCCAATGGATTGCCATATTCAGAAACATAACTATGTGCCTCAGACTGGCCACCAAATATCAAGAATACCTTAAGCATAAGAATTAGAAATAACCATGCAAAACAGATAACACAGTAATTAACATAACCCATTCCCCCCACCCCCCAAACCCTCAAACATTCCTGTACTAAATCAGCATCCACTGTAAGTATCGGCTAATACACAACCCAGATACCAGCGGAGGTCATTGGGAGGTGAGTAACTTTTAGAGAACATCAGGGAAACAGGACCACCTGAGTTCTAAAGTCTGTCTGCACTACCCCACTTCATAAGTGCTACGAGCCTTTCATCAAGCACAGCTTAATGAGCTACTACCCAGGTAGGTAGCTTATGCAAAGGCCAAGTAGAACCCTTGTTCCTGCACCCATCCCCATCGAATGAGGGGGATATATCAGGGCTAAAGGGTACCTACTTGACAGATCCTTTTAAGAATAAGTCCGGTGGGCAAAAGCACGGAAACCATGCTGTGAACTTAGAACGTGGGGTAGAGGCCTGACCATATGAAGGGAAATAAAAGTCTAGCAACTATTAAATTAACAACCTATCAAACCCCAGTACAGTCCAACTGCTAATACATCCCCACATACGTACTGCCCGCAAGTCGGGGGGGGGAGTTAACAGTATGGTAAACCAGCTGAGGTCCGGTTGGATTCATCAGAGTGTAGATTAACCAGAAGGAAAAAAAAGCAGAGGAAAAAAAAAAGGAAGCAGGTTTACAATCAGCCCACAGAATTCATGGCAAGGTTTGGTGACAGCAATGTGCTCTCCGACAGAGGCATGGTAGATGAAGTGTCAGTGTTCGCAGAGGCCTCAGGAGAGATAAAACTTACTGGTTCAGCCCATGAAAGGCTTCTTGCTGGCTGAGGCTTACAGCTTTTTGTAGGCGTACTCTTGGGGGCTTGGGCAAGTCTTGCGGTGGGCCATCTGTCGGCAAATCCATCAAGGCGATAAACTGGTTATTGCTCATATCTGGTTTGCTGAGCAAAACAATTGAATCAGAGCTCTCACTGAGGCTTCTTGAATGAAGCCGGGGAGTTTTATCAATGTGTGCCCCTTCTGTCCTTGCCTTGCACCTATTTTTCCACTTACTGACAGGGGATTTTTTGGAAGGGGTGCGAATTGAAGAAGGCAGGTTAGAGGGCTTTGGAGTTGCTGGGCCGATGTCCTGCTGTCCTGTTTCCATCGGTGTTGGCCTAGTTGAGATGACCCCTGGGTTGCTATAATCTGTTAATTTGCCCCAATTCAATTTAGGAGCTTGTACCACCAGAAAATTTTCAGTTGCTATGGGGTTATCAAACAGCCGTGGGGAGCCATTGAAAATTACTCTGAGGGAGGCAGGGTATCTAAGGGAATACTCGAGCCCAAGTTCAGCACAGGCTCTATGTACTGGAGTGAAAGCCCTCCATCTCACGGTCACCTATTGTGAGTAATCAGCAAAAATCTACATACGATGGCCTTGCCAGTATAGCTCTTTCTTTTCACAAGCAAGTTTGGTGATGGTTTCCCTGTCTTGGAACCGGAGAAACCTGGCAAGGATTATGCTCGGGTGGGCCCCGTGTGTAGGCTGGGGAGCAAACTATCTGTGAGCCCTATCAATTTCAGGCAGGGCCCTGCCACTCCAGTCCAGTAAGGGAGGTAGCCCCTTCTGTAAAAATAGGATAGTGTCAGGTCCTTCACAGTCCTCAGGGAACCCAACAAACTGGAGATTATTCCAGTGGCTTCGATTTTCGAGGCACTCTACCCTGGACCAGAACATATTGATCAGCCTGTCATGTTCTTGGAGCCTAGCTCCGGTTTTGTGCCAGCCATCCTCCATTTCAGCCAGTCTGTGTTCCATGACACAAGCTCTCTGGGAGAGATCTACAATATCTGAGGTATTTTTCTTTGTAGCCAAATCCAGATTGCTCATCTGATGCAGGATTTCGGCAAACATCTGCCAGATTTCAGTGAGGCTCCCCTCCGATTCAGTTGGTGTTAAAGCAGGCTCCATCCTGAGGAGCAAGCAGGCTTGCAAGGTCTTGCAGCTGAGCAGGTACTGCAAATCGAAACAGTTTGTGTTATCTTGTAGACCAAGAGTCGATCAACGGATCACTAAACGGGCAAGTAGCTATAACATCAGTAAAACTTGTTACAGTTGTGCCATACAGTCAAAGGATCCAGATAGTCTTAAGATTTTATGTTTTTTTTGCAGGGAGCTCAGAGCTCAAGCATCCATTCTGATTGTCAGCTGGCCATGTCCCCCCAACTGTGTTATATTTTTAATGAAAGCTTCACCTCACACATATTTTATGTAGTAGTTGCTAAAGTTGTATATGTGTTTATCGTATTTATGTACACTGATCATTGTGGAAAATTGCTCTTCTGCCAATCCACTTACCAGTTTAAATATAAGAAAATTGCAACTGAGAAATAACATGGGGATTTCAGATAGCAAAAAAAGTGAAATAAAATAAAAGAGCGAGAGAGAGACTGAAGCACCATACCAGACCCCACAATGCAGTCAGGTAAGTAAAAGCAGAGGTGCAGTGGTCATTATTACATGTCCTGCTCCACAGCTGTGGAATTCCCTTCTCCTCGACATTAGACTTTCTAGCTCCCACACATGCTTTAAGAGAAAACTGCGCTCAAATCTACTGATTGCTGATACCTGTTCCTGCTTTCACCCTACCTAATGACAGATGTCTCTGGCCATACAATAGTATTTCCTCACCTCTATATAACCCTCTTACTGCCTCAGCCTGTCCCGGCTCCCTTTCCCTGCTCATATATAATCTTCCACTGCAGGTATCTCCCATACACTTACATGCACTCATATAATCTAATTTCATGGCTTGCTCCCCCTCTTCCTCACTTACTGACCTTTTCCTTAATGACACCCCCTGCTCTCAATGGTTATTTCTTCCTTTTGTATTACCTGTTTTTGTGTACCTTGTTTCTGTTCATATGATGTGCCACCTGAAAATTTATTGTCCAAGGTCCTCTCTATTCATTGCATAGATAGGCACCTATGAACTTATGAATGGTCTACTCTGTATGTCTGATATATTGTATCCACTTTAACTCATTGTATGTAAAGCGCTTTACTTTGTATGTTCAGATATATTGTATCCTCTCTAACTCATTGTATGTAAAGCACTTATAATTTGTTATCCTTTTAAGTTTCTGCATGTCTGTACTCTCCCGGGTCATGCCTGAAAATAGTCATTTTATGGCTAGTGCACTTACCCGGTTAACAAAAGCTAAATAAAATAAATAAAAATAAATAAATGTCTTCTCTCACCATTCGTCTCAGTAACTACAGTATCAGTTTTCTCTGCCACTCCTTTGAAAACTACCTGTGTGGAATGACTAGTTTGTGGGGTCACTGCTGAGGTTGTAATAAAGAACAGAGACCACACAAAAACACAAAAAATCTCTGCAAAATCAGAACACTCTCCTCCTTTGTTACAGTATGACAAACTCAGAGCTGCCATCCAGCCACAGCACCAACCTGACCGACTAGTCATTCCACACAGACAATTTTGTGAGGAGTGGTAGGAAAAACTATAAAAACTAGCTGTAAACTATAAAGGACCTAGTAAAAATAGTACAGATATTCTGAGTCATCTTTTCATGTCATCAATGGCTTTTACTTAGTGTTATACCTTTAATAGATTCATAAAATAAAGATGAAATTTTACAGCTGAACCTTGAAAGGAAGGTGTGGTATCACAGTCAACATTAGCTTCTTTAGTAAAACTGTCATCTGGATCTGCGGTCCTAACAAAGTTCAGAAAGTCAGAGCTCCAATTTTTCTCTCTCATTGGAGTCTTTTAAAGTCGATGACTAGGTGTTCAAAACAAGTTTTTCTTTTGTTTGAGAGACCATCATGGAGTAACTTAGCACAGACACAGGTTCAGCCATCTGTTCTTCCTGGGAAAGGATTGCCACTTCCTTCGGTGACTAACATTCAGCTTGTTGCCTGTGGTCTCACCAGCAACAACACTGGCTGAGAGAGTATAATGTGGAGTACACTCTCAATAAACTATGCGCAGAAGTTAGTATTAAAGAATTGTACCAATTCTTGCGTTTTACCATCCTCGCCAACTGGATAAGTAGTCACATTAAATTTGAAAATGACCACCTCCTCAGAGTCGGTCAGCAGCAGTGTGTCATGGGTTGGAACGATACAGCACAACGGACATATTGCTGCTGCCTCACCACCACCCACCCCCCACACAGCCACCCCTCAATTCCTTTCTGTTGGACTCAGTACAGGAGTAAACACAATGATTTGCCTTGAAACAAAAGGGCACCTAACAGATCTGTCTGTGGGGTTACTGGTTTGTGTATGGCTATTTGTTTTCATTACTTTATAAAAATATCCTATTTATTGCAAGCAAACATTTTAGTGTTTGGCTAAAGGTTCTGTATACATTCATGTGTGAGAAGGTTTGCACCACTGGGTAATATCACTGCATGTTTTTTTTGGATGAAACCGTCTGTGTTTGAAATGCTAATGTCTGTAATCTCCCTACTGTTTTGTTGTTTACCAGAGGTCTGTATGCCATGTAGAGGAGTGTTAATTTATTACATAAAAAATCTAGCCACACAATGTGGACCCACTAGGAGGTGATGGAGGTCAAACTGAGGTAATGTGGTCATAAAGCAAATTTATCAGCAACTGGTTTCCTGCAGAACTGTACATTGTGTGGATGTTTCAAACGTGGTTCACAAAACAGTACTGATGTCACACTTGCATATGACATCCCATAGTGATTATCACATTATAGTGTAAAGTAACCCAAACAGTAGTGGGCAAAGTCCCACAGTTGTATAGCAAACTTCTTATAATATCTGCACACTTCTTTCTAAGTTTATTAAATTTCAGCGTCATCAGTGGCAAGGTTATACGAGGTCAGTATTAACCTTCTATGTAGAAAGACTCAAATGCACAGTTATATTGTAATTCTGGCTGCTTTGTAGCTCCTAAATGCTAATTCCAAACATCCTCTGTCATTACAGACCTTGTTACATGGTCCCCTGCTGTGTCAACATTGCTATTTTCACCATCCCCCCAATATTACAATCTATGGTATGTTGGATCCCCACTATCTAACAAATGATGTGCCAAATCATAGTGCCACTGTGTGGTATGGAAAACACAACAATAGGAATAGAAGGAGGGGACAATGAAGAGTTGCTTTTTAGGAGGCTTTTTTTGTTTTTTTATGTTTGCTTGTATGCATGTGCAAGAAACATAGTGCCACCATACAAATTTTCCAATGCACTGCTCCTTCTTGCAGGCGCGGCCTCACCATACCAATAAATGTCTGAGCTGTGTATGACAGCAGTTCAGATGCAGTGGCATACAGTTGAAAGCCAAAGACCGCTATAATCATTCAGTGGTAACGTGAAGGCAATTTGCATACTGCCGTCGGCAGCCAATTTACACACTGCCATTGGCAGTATGCAAAGTGCCTACACTCAGCACTGCATGTGCATAGCTGTCATAGACAGCTCCATTTTTTTCTACTCCCCCCAACAAACACCCAAGTGGCATGCTGGAAGCCCACCCCAGCATGCTCATGCACTCCCCACCCCGCACACCATATGGCAGATGGGGGTGCCCCATTCCCCTGTCAGCTCCACTGCCCCCAAACAGACTTCCAGGTGCTAAGTTGGGAGCCCACCCCAGCATGGCAAAAGTCCATATGGCTGATGGGGGTGTCTAATCCCCCGTCGGCTCCACTGTACCCTCCCCAAAAACAGACTTCTAGGTGCCATGCTGGGAGCCCACTCCAGCTTTGCCAAAGTCTGTATGGCCAACAGGGGTGCCCAATCCCCCATTGGCTCCACTTCCCCAAAAAAATATCTCCAGCTGCCACACTGGGAGCCTTCCCAGCATGGCAAAAGTCACTTGTCGTCTTCCTGAAAAGGAAAAAAACCTGTAAAAAAAAAAAAAAGGTCCCTTGTTGACTGTCTTGCCCCCCTCCCCAACCTGCGCCCACCCTCTGTGCACCCACCTCCCCACACACCCCCTTGATCACATGCTTACCTCTGGAGCCCAGTGTGACGATTTTTGGTGGACCGGGAACACGTCTGCACTCTTCAAAGCTGACAGTGAACCGAAGAAATGCCGGTAAGCTGTATAAAGGCATAAATGGGTTTTTACAACTTTGGCATATTTCAGTCATTTTTGGGAATTTTTCACCAAATTTTCAACATGGGGTTTTTTGGGCCCCGCCTCATGAACTCAGTCACTGTCATTTTGTTATCCAGTCCCGAAAGGTGATTTCACAGTCACTGAGTGGAACCACCTTTCAGGACCGAGTAACAAAATGACAGTGTCACAGTTCATGAGATAGGCCGCCTCAAACCCTATGTTGAAAATTTGGTGAAAAAATTCCCAAAAATGACTGTTTTATGATCGTGCGTTGTGCAGTTCCAATGCACACTCATAACTTTGTGAATTTTTATTACTTTCACTCCAGATTTTCAACATTGCCATTTTACCACACTTCCTTATGAGCAGTACAGCTGTCATTTTTCACATCTTGCCCAAAATGTATTTTCGAGCATGTAGCGCACAATGGCACAGTCGGTGTGCGAAATCAATGTTTGGGACAGATCATAAAAATCACATTGACACTGTTCATGAGCAGAGGTCTTAAAATGGCTACATTGAAAATTTGGTGACAAAAGTCCATAAAATGTCTGTGTTACGAGCGTGCATTGCACAGTTTCCACACACCCTTGTAAGTTCACAATTTCGTATTATTTTCAGTCCAGATTTCCAACACTGGCATTTTTCCACATCTCCTTATGAGCAGTAGAGCTGTCATGTTTCACACCCTGGCCAAAATGTGTTTTCGCACTTCCGGTGCAGAATCGTGCAGTTGCTGTGGGAAATTACTGTTCTGGACAGATTACGAAAATCACAGTGACACTGTTCATGAGCAGAGGCCTCAAAATGCCTGTGTTGAAAATCTACTGTAAAAAATCCCCAAACTAATTACATTATGGGTGTACATCGTGCAGTTTCCTCACACACTCGTGACTTCACCAGTTTTTGTATATTTTCACTCCAGATTTTCAACAATGCCATTTTTTACACCTCCTCATGAACAGTACACCTGTCACTTTTCACATCCTGTTCAAAATGTGTTTTTGCACCTGTGGCGCCAAATGGCACAGTCACTGTGCAAAATTACCTTTCACCTAACGAACTGATAGTGTCACTGTTCATGCAGTGGGGTCAGAAAAAGCCCATGTGGAAAACTTGGAGTAAAAATACCAAGAAATGCCCAGGGCATTAGGGGTTTTGACCATAACGCCCTACCCAGTAGGGACTGACAGGCACCAGGGGTGCGACTTGGGATTGTCTACAGTAATGCTCATGCTATTCCACCCCCACCCCCACCCTGCAGCCAGTGACAGGCATCGAAGTGCACCTTGGACCCTTTGCCCCCAGAGTACACCCCGTTCTCCTACACTGTGCCCATTTCAGTGCATTTCTTTATGGAATGAGGTAAATGTAAAGCCCAAACACCCTAAGGCACTGTTCGACACTTGTCAGTGTCTGAAGGGTAGGGTGAGGTGAACTGTCATGACCGTCATTGGCGATGACCCAAAGGCACACCGCAGTGCCTGTCCATCTCTGCAGGGTGGGAGTGGAGTTGGCGTCAGTTCAATACTTCAATGCCATTCCTATACTGCATCTGTCTAACTCCTGCACTTCCACTGCTAATGCCAGCAAGCAAACATTGGGCATTGACAAATGCTTGTTTGTGTTTTGATTTACCAGTTAGAGGTTAAGGCTCATCTGGGATAACATGGCGCATGTAATATTGGTGTCTTATGACATACAAGTAGGGGCAAGTATGTTTCTCCAGTCTGGACAGTTTCTAATAAGTACATATCATGTTATTATATTATCAGAACACCAGGTAAAACCTAATGTGCTATAGGAGTGCTATCAGTCATTCAGTCAGTGCCTTCTCTAAATGGGAGGTCAGGGAGGTTATGGAAATGTTGCCCTTGTAAGCGTGCCAGAGCCTGTGGGGAAGGGCACTCAATACAAATAAACTCTGCTTCTACTACTACTAAATGCAATCTCAACATGAAAACCAGACATTGTACATGTCAGTGGTAGCTCCAGTAATAATACAGTATGGTAACAAAATCACAGAATCAGCTGACTGACAATCCCAGTGAAATTTCACAGCTGCAAAATTCCTATTGTCATACTACTTTGCTAATAGGAGGTCATACTGCACAATGTATGAGGCAGAAGATACTTTGTTGGCCCTATTAGGTTTAAAAAAAATGCTTTTACTTTTAAATTGTCAAGGCTCCATTCCCCTATCACTACTGTTCCTTTTTGAAGGACATTACATTAAAATCTGTGTTGTATATCTTGCTTCATTTCATACTACAATATGCTTTGCCAAAGCACTGGTTCAATCTGTACAGTGTCAGAATTTTCCAATGTGTATACGGAGACAGAAGCATGATGTTGTGATGGTAAGCACAGATCCTTTCTGGATGTTCGGTTTAGTGGAGAGGAAAAAAGTTACATGGTACTTTCAATAATGGACTCTTCCTACATATAAATTTTTGGAAATTTACTCTCTTGTTATGGTGTAGTTATGAAGAACATCTTGAATTTCTACTACTGTTTTCCTAAAACTTAGTTTCTGTGAACATTATTGTAAGGATTATCAACCAGTATAATGGGGCAACACTCACAATGGGATCTGAAATGTGAATGGGCTGTGTGATATCATTGTGTAGTTATTGTGCACATGTTGAACTTATGACAAGCATGCAAAGTGTAGTGGAAATCGAGTCGATAATACACTGGCTATATGAACATATTACTTCATCTTAATCTCTGTGATCTCTCAGTAGGTGCAGGCTGTGACATTGCAAATTATGTACTTCACAGCAGGACACCTACAGATTTCAGTCATGTATTCTGAATGTGTGGTATTCTTATATTTGCAACAGGAAGGTTCTTAATAATTATTAAAAAAATAAGTGGCTAATACAGTTGTACATACTGGCCCAGATATTCAAAAGGGTTGCACATGGCGCAACAGTGTTGCACCATGAGCAACCCACTGATGCACCCCGGCATGATATTCAAACAGGAATTGCGCCTGGCACAAATTCCGATGCACCAGAGTGCATCAGTAATGTATGCAGGCGCAGGTAGGGGGTGTGTGCCCATGCATACTCTGCACATCCCGAGATCCAGCCTGGGATGCTGAGCCATGCATGCCCAACCCCTACTTGGAGCCACACAAAGTTAATCCTAAAAAGAAAAGGAGCAACGGCTGGCCACCCACAGGTGAGCTGCTGTATTGCAGGGTACAACACGGCAGCTGCCACCTGTGGGTGGCCACCCAAGCTCCGCAGCACCTCCGTAGGGAGGCTTCCCCAATGCCCGATCGCTGGCACAGGCTGAAATAATAGAATCCGATATCCCTGGTGGTCCAGGACCGCCGTCAGCCTCGACCATGGGCTTAAGTAAAATAAAAGAAGATTCCTTTTCCTGGTGGTCCAGTGGACTGCTGTCAGCCCAATCGCGGGCTTCAGTAAAAGTATAATGATTCCTATATCCCTGTTGGTCCAGCGGACCCCTTCACCCACCCACTGATACCACCACCCGCTCTCCCGTCAAGCGGTGGGCGGCAGCACCCAACCACCTGCCGCCCCACTGCCCGCCAACTGACACGTCGGTAGGGCTGTATGCTCATTCACATATCTGGAATGTGTGACGGTATGGTGCTGCACGCCCATTGGCTCACGCTTGTGGACCAATGGGTATACAGCCATACCGATGGTGTCAGTCAGTGGGCGGCAGAGTGGCAGGTGGGTGGAGCTGCCAACCACCGCTGACCGGGGAGCGGGCAGTGGGAATCAGTGGGTGGGTGGGGAGGGGGCAGCATTCCAAACACCACTGCAAATACCTGCAAGCTTAACGCTCGGGCATTGACAAATGCTTGTTAGGAATTGTTTCACCAAATTTCAACATAGCCATTTTAAGACCTCTGCACATGAACAGTGTCACTGTGATTTTCTTAATGTGTCCCATACATTGATTTTGCTTTTACCGACTCGCCATTGTCGCTTCCTTGGGTGGAAACTCGTTTTGGGTAAGATGTGAAAAACGACAGCTGTACTACTCATAAGAAGGTGTGGTAAATGGCAATGTCGAAAATCTGGAGTGAAAATATTGAAAATTCGTGAACTTACGAGCCTGCGTAGGAACTGCGCAATGCATGCTTATAAAACAGTCATTTTTAGGAATTTTTCCACCAAATTTTCAAAATAGGCTTTCTGAGAGCCCACCTTATGAACGCTGGCACCATCGTTTCATTAATCAGGCCTGAAAGGTGATTTTGCGCAGTGACTGCGAAATCACCCATCGGGCCTGAATAATGCCATGACAGTGACAGAATTCATGAGAAGGGGTCCCAAAAACCCCATGTTGAAAATTTGGTGCAAAAATTACAAAAAATGCCTGAGATATGCAACAAAGTTGAAAACCCCATCTAGCCCATTATACAGCTTACGGCATTTCACTCAGTTCGTGATTCGGCTTTGAAGAGTGCAGGCGTGTTCCCAGTCATAGCGATGATCGTAGCACGAGCTCTGGAGGTAAGTATGGGGTGAGGGGGTGTGGGAAGGCAGGGTGCACAGTGGGTGGTGCGGGTTGTGGGAGGGGTGGGAGACAGCGATGGAGCGTTTTCTTTTTACAGTTTTTTTACCCAGACAACATGGGACGTTTGCCATGCTGGGGTGGGCTTCCAGTGTAGCAGCAGGGAAAGCTGTTTGGGGAGGTGGAGCCAAGGGGATTGGGCACCCCGACGCAGACGACGAGGACGCTTGCCACGCCAGTGGGCTCCCAGCGTGGCACCAAAGATTTGGGGGGGGAACGTGACGCGCTGCCAGCACACACCAGTGGTTTTCTTTGAAGAGAAGACCACTGCTATCATACACAGCACTGCATCGATTGGTGCAGGACCACCACGCCTGCTCAACGGAGCAGGGGATTGCACAGGACAGGCACACCTCCAAAGTGTCCCATTCTCCCAAGACGTTCCTTGCGCATGCGTGCAAGCGAACGTAAAAAGTATCAGAATCAAACTACCAGCCACATCAGAACTCTCTACAGAATGTGACCAATCATTAAATGTGTTTTTTTAACTAGATTTAGAAGCACTTAGAGGCCTGAGGGGGTTGACAGTGTCCATTTAATGCAGCTTAGTGTAAAAAGCAATTTCTGAAGAACTAGACTGTTAATACTAATGCTAGGCATGATTTCATGCTTCAGGTTCCTACTCTTTAGTGACAGAAATGCTACATTTAGGAGGGACTGAGGAAATGTTTAAAGCAATGTCAGGGGCA
Organism: Neoceratodus forsteri; assembly: GCA_016271365.2. Lineage (NCBI taxonomy): Eukaryota > Metazoa > Chordata > Ceratodontiformes > Ceratodontidae > Neoceratodus > Neoceratodus forsteri. The sequence continues at coordinate 729,599,933 of CM028138.1, forward strand.
TTCCTGAAATACCTGGAACAGTTGAGAAGTGTGGTGATGATGTTCCAATTCTCGTCTCTCCGTTTTGTTGTCATGCAAATTTATTTTCACCAGGACAGCGAAAGGAAAAATTCGTCATTTCATTTTTTGTGGGGTCCCGATTTTTACTGAGTTTTACAGCTGGAAGAAGCTGAAGCACAGGCAGGTCTAATAATTACCTCAGGACCGCACAGTGAGTGATCCATTGGTACTGGCCAGATTCAAACCTGCACCCCTTCCCCCCTTGCAGTTCAGTTCACTAATACCTATACGCAGCCACAGATACCTGCAGTTAAGACACTATTATGAATCCCTGCCAATAGAAGTGTGGACCCCAGAACAGCTTCCCTCACTGACTGCTAAATTACTGTCCTTAGTTGATACCCCAAATCAAGGTCATCTGGTGTCAGCACTATATCAGACCTTAATGCCAAGCCCTGCTGTGCTTACTGCGGACATCTGCCGGAGATGGCAGGATGAACTGGGCTCTCCCATAGAGGGTGAGCTGTGGGAACGGGAATGACAGCAAGCAGCTAGCACTTCTAGTTCACATCAGTGGCAGGAATTTGCATGGAAATTCCTAGTTCATTTCTTTAGGATGCCTGAGATTAATAGCCACTACTCGTTTAACCGTTCAGCCTCATGCTGGCGTAATTGTGGTGAAACGAAGGCCCACCTCATGCATGTAATCTTCACTTGCCCTAGACTGGAGCCATTTATTCACTCATTGCAGATTGAACTCCAAGGACTATTGGGTAGACCCTTGCAGTTAACTTTGCAGATATTCATTTTACTACTGCTCCCTAGGGACTATAAAGACCCAGACATCCGTTACCTCCTACCCATTCTACTAACAGCAGGTAAAAAAGCCATTACCAAGTTATGGTTTACCTCTAAGGTCCCAACATTGCAGGACTGGTGGGCAATTACGAAACAAATTTACCAAATGGAAAAGATAACACACAGCTTGAATGGGAGGGAGGGAAGAAAGGTTCAGTTCTAGATGGAATAGATGGTTCCTATACTACATGCTGAAAGACAAAACCTTTGTACCTTAGAATATTTTGTCCCCCCCCCATGCCCCCTTGAGGGGATGGTTGAGTGCTGATTCTGTGGGGCCTCCCATTACAACTTTTGGACAGGTACGCTTGAATGGGTATTCCTGGGGTATTTAAAAAAAAAACAGAAGCTTATTTTGGATGTTCGGATTTCCTAATGATTTGGTCTGGCACTCAGGAACCACTGGAATCAAAGCACATCTTTTCTGGATCGAATATAGTCATCCAGCGGCAATGAACTCTAATCTCCATGTTATTGGGACTTTCTAATGACTGAAATCCTAAGGTAGTGAGACCTGTTGGACTTCTGTAAGTAACCCTTTTAATTAACTGCTTCTGTATCATTCCTGTACTCAATCAACTGTAAGCTGAAACACTGCAATAAAAATATTAACAAAAAAAAAATAACTATACACAGCCTTCTTTTTCAAGCGCTGTTTAACTAAAACAATACAGCTGACCATGGAAAAAGGAACTGTAATTTTAACAAAAACATTTTTTTATTCACATATGGAGTTACATATCAGTTCAAGTATGGTTCAAGGTCTCTTCCAGTTAATAATTTAACACCTCCATAAAGACAAATCATGCTAGCCAGGCATGCTCCCCCCCAAACAAATAGTCAAAACAACTGTAATAAACCACAGATGTACATGTGAAGAAATGCTGTTTCTTTTTTTTCCTTTTTCTTTATTCTCCGTTTGACTGCATCTGCCCTTAAAAAAAAATCACAGAACAACAACCCGCTTGAGGCTCAGGAGTCATTCTGGTAAACACACAACATTTGAGGTATTAATTTATTTCTATTCATGTGACATAAAACCCTTCGATTTTCTTAAAAAAAACAAAACAGCAGAGAGAACAGGGGAAGGAGTGGTTTAAAGAGCTAGTATGCTGCCCAACCATAACAATATAACCTTTAAATGTAGTCAACTGTTACTTTTCATATCTGAAGTTCTATTTATTTTCCCCTTTTTTGCTAATTAGAAGATTCCCCACCTGACATGCAATGTGGGATACCAAGAACTGTACTTTATCTGAGGCTGACAACTTTTCTTGTTCTGTTTCTCTTCACTGCGCATCAGCATTAGGGCCTCATTGATTATGATAGACCAAGAGGAGACACCCACCTTTTGCCAGATCAGTCACCTGTGATGTCACTAGAAGTGAAGTCACAATGCTGATGAAGTCAGAAGTGGAATATAAAAGTAGAAATGTCAGCCTCCAGGAAAAGCACGGCACTTTACATCACACTTAGTACTATCAGATAGAAAACCTTCTAATGAACAAAATGAAAAAGAAAAATGTGTTAAATAAAGTTAACAACTGGATACTAAAACAAAAACTTATAACATTTTTTGTCTACTAGTTTGGGAGCTTTTAGCTCCTTAATATTTTTGGTGCATAGCAATTTCTGCAGGCTTTCTAGAATGCAGCTGTCCTAGCCTTTATTCTTTTATAAAACCTGCAATCAGTGAAAAAAATGCAACCCCTATTTTTCAAAATGCAGTAACTTTATTAAAACCCCAAGGGCAGGGGAGATATAGGGCTGCTGAACTGGGCAGCAGATAGGTTATTTTCTGTCAAATACTAAATAAGTGAACACTCAAAAAAAAAAAAAAAATTTTCTCCAATTTTAAAAACTGTACCCAAAAACAACAATCTTTTACAATGTATATATAAACATATTTTACAATTTAGATATAAATTCAAGCCTTAGTAAAAAACGAAGGCATGCATTTCAGCAAATAGTGCAAAACAGCAACATTGGCTGACGCCAAAATAAAGAGAAAACTGTTTAGGCACTGGACATGCTGCTTTGAGACGAACAAAAAAAATATACAAAAAATGTTTTTTGAGTCACTGAGGTCAGAATAAAAAAAAAACTCAAGATCCCTGCAGCATTTGCAGATAACTTGCCCTTCGCTGCATATGCAGGCATGCTTTCAAAGACATTGATATAGACAGCTTTGAGAGATGAGTTTTCCTCAACTTTCTTCCCATTCCAAGAATATTAACCTTTACGATCCAGCACCTCCATATTTCAGACCTCGAAGTAGACCGACTGTTCTTTTTTTCAGAAATTTCATGCAAGACTTCACATTTTTTTCTGCATGCAACACATTTTCTGTAAAGGCCACTTTTCATTACCACCTGGCAATTCACAGCACTCTTTCCATTTCAAAGAAGGACTGGTGCAAACATTTACCTTTTTTGGTTGTTGCTATACAGTGCCCAGTCAATATTCCATATATACGACCAGCTCTTAGCAGACACAAGCATACCCAGAGTGGAGGCCATACAAAACCCCACCTTTCTATACATCGTGGGTTGTTGTTTTTTTCACCCTCAGTATTTAATATAGACCGAACATAACTGCCTCCACGTCCTTCAAGGACCGCCTGTCTTTCACTAAAAAGTTGATCATGCTCTCGGATTTGATGAGCAGGTTGCAGCCCAGGAAGAAGACGCCAAACATGACGGTGAGAGACAGGACACAGAGGACGGTGATCTGGACCACCTGCGTGATGAAGAGGCTGCGCTTGTCCTGGATGGGGACCAAGGAGGACCCCCCCACCATCGCTGGTCACCACTGAGGAGCTGCCATTGCAGCACCCCACCAGCAGGGAATGCAGCAGCACTTGGCTCTCATTGGGGTAGAGCCCCGGCTCCAGCACCGTCTGATTGACAAAATTCCTGTTCATCTCCACCACCCCAAACACACACAGTATTTGTATTATATTGGTTGGCTTTTCTGTAGATTTTAAGTTGTTCAGCACCGGACACCACAGACTAGCAATCCTTCTCCTCGAATTCTCGGGGCAGAGATAAGAAAAATTGAAGGATGTCAGATTTCAGCTCAGATGCACAGTGCCATCCCATCTCACAACAATTACAGCTGCAATTCAATGCAATTGCAACTAATTGCAACTGCATTAAATTGCAGCCAACAACTCCGACGGCCGACGGCGGCTCCAGGGTCTAGCGTAATTGCAGCAGCGGTGGTTTTCTTTGAACTGAAGACCACTGCTGCCATACACAGCTCCCACATCCATTGGTGCAGGACGGCCACACCTGCTCAATGGAGCACTGCATTGCACAGGACAGTCACACCTCCAAAAAGTCCTATTCTCCCAAGATGTTCCTTGCACATGCGCGCAAGTGAATGTAAAAATTGTAATTGTAATGAATTCTCAAAGGTCCTGCTTTATAATTCTGTTGTCTGCTTTATATGATTAACAGTGATTCAGGTTAATTTGTCTTTTGTCTTCTTTAAAAAATATTCATTAGCTTCACTCTGCATTTTAAGACTGACTGCAGGTAATTTCTTGATCAGTGGCAGATCACATTACTGGAGCACTAGTACAGGCCCAGCCTGGTCAATTCCCAGGAACTCTCCAGCTGGATCAAGTGGAAATCTGCCATAAATCCATCCCAAGTAATTCCTTCTGCCCAGGTTAAATCAAGGTACTTAGCACATGTAATTGTGAAATTCATTAAAAAATGGGGGAGAGGAGGCAAGCATGTGGTCACTATGACTGTTTGAAAATCAAAGTCCAGGATTGTCTTCCCTTGGTTATGTTTGGCCAAAAAATTTAGCTGCCCGTGTTTACGTGACCCAGTGGTTGCCCCTTTTACTTTAATATGTCTCAATTAAAGCCACTAGTTTAAGTCTGTTTTTTTCCTCTGGGGGGGCAGACTGTCTGGTTTTTGGGAAGGAGGTGCTCAAATTTGTTTCCACCATGGGGGGGTGGTTCTTGTGCTGTCTCGTTTGGAGGTGGGAGGACTGCTTGTAGTGTGTGTGTGTGTGTGTGTGTTCTTCAGATTGTCCTCTGCTGGGGGTGTTGAACCACAGTCATCTAGTGTGGGGGTGCTGGGGTTGGGAATCATCTATGCCTGGTACTGGGATCTATGGTTAACGAGTTAGCAAAGACTGTCTACAGTACATCAAAGTTGTCTGGACCTGGGGTTGAGAAATCAACTGCATCTGCTGTTGTCATGGAATATGTGTCTGGTTTTGGGGTGGGGGGGGATGAAGCTGTCTGCCACCAGGCGGGAGTTTGATCCACAGTCTGGCACTGTTGGGATGACAGCCATCTGTGCTGTTGTCATTGGGAAATCTGTGACTGGTTTGGGGTGCAGAGGCAAAGACTGCCAGTAAAGTGTGTGTGTGTGTGTGTGTGTGTGTGTGTGTGTGTGTGTGTGTGTGACTGGCTTGAGACTGTGTGTCACTGGTGGGAACTGAACTGGAGTCATCTGATGCTGAGGTTGGGTTCATCTGTGTTTGCTGCTGGTGGGAAATCAGCGTCTGATTTGGAAGTGGGGGCTAAGATCATCTGTGGTGTGTGAGTGTGTGTATGTGTATATGTGGGATACTTGAGATTGTTCACTGCGGGGGGGGGGTTGGATAACTGATGACAAGCCACAGTGCCATCAAGGAGAGGGGTAGCAGAGTGGCAACTCTGAGTACACATTTGAAATTCCTGGCTACATGGTAGTATAGTGCATGCCAGCTTCAGCTTGCTGCTTGTCTGATGCTTTCAATAGGTGGTAGTGTTGGGAGCTGGGCTGGGTCCTCGGTTGGCGAGTGACAACTGCCTTTTTTTTTTTTAATCATCCGACCATCAGTTACTGTGTTCCAAGGCAGTTCCACTCACTCTGCTGCCTTTAAGCAGAGTTACCGGGTGTGCCGTGCACTGCCGGCGTCGCAGACCACAGCCAGTTCAGCTCAGAGTGGACTGGGTAAGAATGCAGAACATGCAGCAGTAGAGTACAGATGAGACAAGTGCACAAAAATAGCTATGTTTATAGCTCTGAGTTTTACTGAACTGCTTACAATACTTTTTAGGGTTCTGAGTGTGAGTACAATACATCCCCTAATCAGCAGCTGGAGATTATTAAACCTAACTAAGATTATGCAGCCACCTACATTGGCTAAGGAGTAGGCAATGGGGAGGTCATTAGAAAAACTAGAAATAAGTGCACCAAGGGCAGACCCTCAGAGTTCATAATTATAAAGGAAAATGCAAATGCCAAGCACTGGGAGAGAAAGGGGGTACAGAGAGAAAGGATGACAGTCAAGCACTAAGTAATGTTAAGGGAAGTTAGTATACATTATGGGATGAATAAGCATGGAGACTGTAACAGACAGACATACAGGCAGCAAAGAAATAATTAAAACAAAGAGTCAAGCATTGTATTACAAAGGAACAAGCATTTGTCAATGCCGAATGTTGGCTTGCTGGCATTGGCACTGGTAGTGCAGGGGTTGGACAGATGCATCATAGGAATGGCAGTGAAGTATTGAACTGATGCCAACCCACCCCCCACCCTGCAGAGAGTGACAAGCATTAGGGTGTCCCTTTGGGTGTTTGGTAGTGTAGTGAAGTGCGGGAAAACATGTCGAGCAGGATGTGAAAAATGACAGCTGTACAGTTCATAAGGAGGTGTAAAAAAAATGCCAGTGTTGAAAATGTGGCATGTAAATGTACCAAATTTGCGAAGCTACTAGGGTGCGTGGGAAATATGCAATGCACGCTTGCAACACTGCCATTTTATGGGCGTTCGGTACCAAATTTTCAACATCGGCATTTTAGCACCTCTGCTGATGTACAGTGTCACTGTTATTTCCTCAGTGTCCCAAGAAGTGATTTCACACAGCGACCATGCTGTTCTGCGCAGGAAGTGCGAAAACACCTTTTGGGCAGGATATGCGAAATGACGGCTGTACTGTTCATCAAGAGGTGGGGAAAAATGGCAATGGTGAAAATCCAGACTGAAAATATCACAAATGCACGACGGTACGAGCGTGCATGCAATCTGCCAACGCACGTCAGAACACAGTTATTTTATGGAGTATCATCACCAAATTTTCAACATAGGCATTTTAGGTCCTCTGCTCATGAACTGTGTCACTGTCATTTTCATAATCTGGCCCAAACACTGATTTCCCACAGCAACTGCGCTATTGTGCGCCAGAAGTGCAGAAACACATTTCGGGCAGGATGTGGAAAATGACAGCTGTACTCTTCACAAGGAGGTGTACAAAAATGACAATGCTGAAAATCCGGCAGTAAAACATTGTGAATGCACGAAGTTACGAGCCTGTGTAGCAACTGCACAACGCACGCTCGTAAAACAGGCATTTGTTGGATTTTTTCCACCAAATTTGGAACTTCGGCTTTTTAAGAGGGCACCTCATGAACACTGCCACTGTCATTTCATTAATGGGCCCCGAAAGGTGATTTCATGCAATGACTGCGAAATCACCTTTCGAGGCCAATTAACGCCATGACAGTGACAGAATTCATGAGGAGGGGCCCCAAAAACCCCATGTTGAAAATTTGGTGCCAAAGTTCCAAGAAATGCCTGAGATATGCAGCAAAGTTGAAAAAACCCTGTTCACTCCATTATACAGCTTACCGGCATTTCCTCAGTTTGCGGTCGGCTTTGAAGAGTGCAGACGTGTTCCCGGTCCACTGAAGATCGGCGGACTCGGAGGTAAGTATGGGGGTGAGGGAGGCAGGTGCACAGTGGGTGGGTGCAGGTGGGGGAGGGGCATCGACACTATGAGGGACGGTTTTAGTTTTACTGGTGAAAAAACAAAGAAAACCATCGCGGGACAGTTTTCCTGTTGCAGGGCATTTGGCACGCTGGGGTGGGCTCCCAGCGTGCCACCCATCTAGTATTTTTGGGGGGTCAGTAGCCGACGGGGATTGGGCACCTGTGGCCTCACAATGGGGAAATAATGCTGATGGGGATTGGGCACCCCATCGGCAAACAAAGACAGCGGGAGGCGAGCCGAGGGGATTGGGCACCCCCGGCATTCAACAATTGGGGAGAGGTGATGCCGACAGGGAGTGGGCCTCCGTCGGCATAGAAACACAGTGGGGGCACCAGCTGAGGGGATTGAGCACCCCTCGGCATTCCAGATTGGGGGTATGCCGATGGAAGTGGGCCCCCGTTGGCACAGTAAAACGGGGGGGGTTAAGCCGTTCGCCGACCATGCTAATAATGGCAGTGAGCACGCAAGCAAAAGGTCCACTGCGTATGATGAGCTTTGCTCGGATTGCAGCTGACCTTTGCTTAGATGTGCTCACACCATTATATATGCATGTTGTGGCACCGGCATCCAGGCTGATTGGGGAACGAGGGACGCACCTACTGATGCGTGCCCTGCATTCGCCCAACAGTGGCCGGGCCCCCAAATCTGCACTCTCCCAATATGTTGGCAAGCCTGCAGCAAGCCAACATAAAAACATTAGGAAAGATTGTGTTATGGGATTGGTGTGTAAACTTTGCCACCAGGGAATGTCTAAGAGGCAAAGCGTACACAGTAATCCCAGAATAGGCTAAATCAGTGCAAGGTATACTTTTAGATAAATCATTTACCTGCACCTTAATTGTTACCCAATCTTTCCTCATTTCTTTTCCTCTTTTTAATACATGACTAGCCTTTGTTTTAATTAATGATTTCCGATTTCTTTGCTGCCTGTATCTGTATGCTGGTAGTGTTTCCATTCCAGCTACATTCACTAAAATATCTGTCTTCTTCGCTTAACCGTCGTTAACATTCTGCATGTACTTTGCTTTGTTTGAATGGCATGGATGCAAGATTTATTTTTATCTTGTGATGTGGCACGTTTGTCCTGAGACAACCACTTCAAGCTGCAATGTAATGCCCAATTACAATTTCTAGACATTTTAGAACTTAGATCTATATTTTTGAAATTATGCCACATGAAACTGCTACGCTGTTAATTGAGTTACTTTATTTACTTTATAAAAGCCTGTGAGCATCTGTTCTAGTGTGTAAGCTTTGTGGCATTCACTGGTATTTCCAAATCCAATTGTATCACTCAAGGCTCATTACCTAACTATCTCTGCATATGTGGCTACCGTTTGTTGCCCTTCGGCATGTACTTAAAATGTTTCAATATTATTGCTAGTCTTAATTTTTATTTTGATGTGGCAATTATTTATGTCCTGAGCTGACCAACTCAAGTTGCAATTTAAGTCATAATTACTATTAATGGACATTGCAGAACTTAGTTGTTTAAATGATGTACTGTAGTATGCTGCCAGATGAAGTTGCTAAGTAATTCCCCTCTGAAAACCTATGAGCACGTCTAATGGTTATTTGATTAAGCATGTAAGCTTTGTGATTCTCTGGTTTTTCCTATGGCATATGGAGACTGAATGGACCTCTGTGGAACTGGCTACCTTAATGTGGCACAGAGGCTTGTCACACAACATTGTAACTTAAGGCCAGTCTGGCGATAGACTAGAGGCTTGTCACAATGCAGCATTGTAACTAAAAGCCAGCCTGCTGGCGAAAGAATGAACCTATGTGGGACTGGCTACCTTGATGTTGTATAGAGGCTTTTGTCACAGTGCAACATTGTAACTAAAAGTCAGTCTGGTGGTGAATAAATGGACCTCTTTGGGGCAGGTTACATTGATGTGGTACAGAGGCTTGTCACAATGGAACACAATGAAGTATTGTGACCAAAAGCTGGTCTATTTATCTGACACTTGTTGGTGATAGAATGGCTAGTGTGTGTGTGTGTGTGTGTGTGTGTGTGTGTGTGAATGGACCTCTGTGGCACTGGTTACCTTGATGTGGTACAGAGGCTTGTCAAAACGCAACAATTGTAACTAAAAACCAGTCTGCTCATCTGACACTTGCTTGTGATAGAATGGCATCTGTGTGTGTGACTGGACCTCTGTGGCACTGGCTACCTTGATGTTGCAAGCATGCATTGCACAGTTTCTATGGGCACTTGTAACTTCACCACTTCTTCATATTTTCACTCCAGATTTTCAGCGTTGCCATTTATTCACACCTCCTCATCAACAGTACACCTGTCATTTTTCACATCCTGCCTGAAATATGTTTTTGCACCTGTGGTGCCGAATGGCTCACTTGCTGTGCAAAATCACCTTTTGGTATTGAGTAATTAAATCATACTGCCCCTGCTCATGAGGTGGGCTGCCAAAAAACACATGTTGAACATCTGGAGTGAGAACTACCAACACACACCCGGGTCATTAGGGTTTCCAACCATAACGCCCACCCTGTGCAGACTGACAGGCATCAGGGGTGTGACTTGGGGTCATCATCCATAATGCTCATCCCATTCCACCCCCACCCTGCAGCCACTAACAGCCATTGAGGTTTGCCTTGGGGTCTTCAACTCTAACATTCACTCCATTCTCTTATACTGCACCCATCTCAGCTGATTTCCTTTCCAAATGGGCTGAGCATAAGGGTCAAATACCTCAAGGCATACTGCAACACCTCTTAGAGTCTGCAGAGTAGGGTGAGATGGAATGCTGTGTGTTATGGCTGATGTCTCAAAGGCACACCCCCAATGCCTGTCAATCTCTGCAGGATGGGGGGGTTGGTGTTACTTCAATACTTCACTGCCATTCCTATCATGCATCTCTCTAACTCCTGTTCTACCAATGCCAATACCAGCAAGCAAACATTAGGCATTGACAAATGCTTGTTATTTAATATTTTCTCCACTCAAGCACTGGGATCCCAGCCTTTCAGCGACTCCAGTTTTCTCCAGCTGTTTTGCTGAGATCCTTTTCTGTCACCATTTGTATGATGCAGCTCCTTCACAAATGACTCCTATTTGCTGCGCTTGAACAGAAAATGACTGATCCAGAGAAAAGGGGTAGCGGTGGGTTGGAGGAAATGTTTTGCAATCCGCTTCAAAATAGGGGTACCCCACTAAGCATTTTCATAAAACCTGCAACTGTGCTGAAGAGAGAGGGGGGTTCAGCTAAAGCACCAGATAGGCATTCTGCTTCTGACTTTTCCCATGGGATAAACTGGGAGCAGCCCGTGATGAAAAATGTAAACTAAGATTGGTTGTTTGGCTCAAAATGAATCTTTTAGAAAAACTAGAGAATGGCAAAGCAAAACATTAGAAAACACTCATGTAAGTTATCTGTAAGGTAGGTTTCTACACTCATACTGTTGAATCAACATTACGGGTAGTCAACATAATGCATTTAAAGAGACTGTCCCTTTAATGACAAAGTTGAAACAAACAAGGAGGCCTCTGGATCGAGCAACAGATAGAAATGGACAGAAAGAGCTGTCCAGTCAGGGGCAATTCTTATGAAAACAAAAGTAGTGATTTTGATCATCCTTAGGAACCCTTAAAGCCCAGGGCTAATACCACACGTACCTTATAATAAAAAAAAAATAAAAATAGTACCTCAGAGTCAGACCGTTGTCTTTTTGCAAGAAATGTGGGTGTGGCTGAAGTGCTTTTTTGTAGCAATGGGTCTGCAGGGCTATGCCCACTGCAGCCCTAATGAAACTAAATGATGTAGGGTGCCTTGATCCGAGGTTGGAATAAAAAGATTGAATGAAAAAGAGTAATCTGGGCCAGTGGCATGGCTAGCTGGTGCACTAACCACCTTACCAGCTGCCACATGGTGACCCAGGTTCAGGAACAGACCAGGTCACTCTGGGGCTGGCTGGGAGAGGGAGGGAGGCTTTAGGACAGCTCTCCTCCCTTGGGAGAGGAGTGAGTTATGTCACCTGATGGCCCCCTGGTGGAGGCCTAGTAACAGTGCTGGCAGATCAGAAGATAGGGGGCAGGAGCCTGCTAATGCAGTGAGCACATGAGTGGAAATATGCAACATCATGCCTTGTCTCACACGAGGATATCGGGGGAAAAAATGGTGGAAAATGCACAGATTCACTTGATATTTTGTGCTGGTACCACACAGCCCAATGTAGCAGGCCATCTAGTAAACATGGCTTTGTATACATGGTGGTAAATCTGTATGTCCATGGGACATGTCCATATCGATGCATTGGGGATGCTGCTAGAGACTGGAGATAGAAGGAGGGAAACTAGAATAATAAAAAGACTAATCACCAGCAAAAATATTCAGATTTACCAAAAGGTGTTGCCGGTATCTTTTTTTTTTTTGCTTCCTCTTTCCAGATTTGTCAATGCCCAATACTCTGTCACCATTATAAATGGTTATCTTTTGTTATAAACTAATAGTGATACTCAACTGCTTTCATTTCAGGTGGTCTAGTTTGTCATTTTTTTCAATTTGTGTTTTTTTAGTTAAGAAAATTATAGTTACAAATAGCCATATATTTATATACACTGCAAAACTGAAATTTTACCAATACATAGACAGTGTCAGCAGATAAGGGCATATGGCCCACCCAGTCTGCCCATTTGAGCTTGTAAGTTCACTTTATGTTTTCCTAGAAGTCTGTTCCCCTCACCCCTGACCTTCAGAATTCCTTTATGTCTATCCCATGCATTCTTAAATCCCATGATTGTTTCAGCCCCCATCACTTCCTCTGGCAGGGTGTTCCACTTGTCCATCACCCGTTCTGTGAAGCAATTCTTCCTCACGTTTCCTCTGAATTGTCCTGCCTCCAACTTCATCCCATACCCTGTAGTCCTGGAATGTCTTTTTCACTTACAAATAATGTATTCTTGCACCCTGTTCCTCCCTGTAAGATACGTGAATGTCTTTATCATATCCCCTCTCTCCCTCCTCTCCTCCAGGGAGTACATATTCAAGTCCTTCAACCTGTCCTCATAGGACTTGTGATGCAATCCATGTGTGATGCTTGGCTAGCTGGTTATGATTGTTCTATGATATTTGTAATACAGAATGTGTTATGTGAGTGTCTCACATGAGACAGCCTGTGGGATGGGTGCCCCCCCAACACGGTTCCAGCTACAGGGTATATTAACCTGAAACTAGGAGGTAATTAAAGGACCAGAGAGACTTAATTAGAACTGACCCAGCTACCAGGATATAGGGCTCATAAACTTTTATCACATCTTTAAGGAAAAACATTTTATAACAACATGGTGTGAATAGTCATAAAATCCTTTTATGTGCCCTGGGAATGGGAACTGCTTGAGATCAAAGAGGGGATGTTAATTAAGGAGTCATATTGGGAAATGCATTTTTGCTGATGTCACCTTATTTGAAATATCTCCTGACAGGAAGATCATTGTTTGTATAATGTTTATATTCTAAAAGGAGGAGCTAGATGACATCATGGAAAGGGTGTGTGAGAGAGACACAGTTTAACCTAGGACTTGTGTCTGACCTTAGAGACATTTCTTTTTGGGCTCTTAAGAAACAAGATCTCTAACTTAGGCACTTAGAGGTAATACATCAGGCAAAGAAGATCTAAATGTACTTTGATAGTGGTTTGTCTGTAGTTTTCCTTGTTTTTCTTTATGTGACTGCATGCTCTTTGATATATTGTTCTGTGTTTACATTTTACATATTTTTATCCATTTTAAGTAAACCTTTTATTTTAAAGAGACTGCCTGGGTGTTTGCATGTTCTTTTTTGCATGTGTCGTATAGAGGGTTAAGACTGACAAAAAAACTGTTCAAAGCTTGATGGTGTTACCAAACTGGGAAAAGGTAAGAATATACCTAAGGTCTTTTATAGGGTTTTAAGGGTTTATTTTTGGATACCTGGTTAGGTGCCCTTAGGCGAAAGATATTTGGCATCCCCCCGAAAAGCAGATTATCTGAGTCTGTACTTTTGGGTATGCTAGCATAAGGTTCACAGTTTGAATTCCCCCAGAACTTGAGACTAAAGGTGATTCAGACCCACAAGCAGACAGGAGGGTTACCCTGTCGGTTACCTGTTCACATTATTACTCTCGTAGGTTGGCACTGTGGGAGCAGAGGGCCTGACCTGCTGAGTGCAGTTTTGTGACACCATATACCATTTTTGTTGCCCTCTGAACCTTCTCTAACCTGTCTATGTCCTTACGTAGGTAAGGTCTACAGAACTGTACACTGTACTCCAGTTAGGGCCTCACTAGTGTCTTGTATAGTGGAATTATGACCTCCCTTTTCCTGCTGGTGATGCCCCTGCCTATGCATCCCAGCATCCTATTTGCTTTACCTGCTGCCTTGTCGCACTTTTTCCCTACCTTGAGGTCATCAGAGATGATAACCCCAAGATCCCTTTCCTGCTTGGTGCATGCTATATCCTCATCCCCCAACAGATATATTGTGCCGCCAGGGTTTTTGTGCTCCATATGCATTATCTTGCACTTCTTTGCATTGAATTTCAACTGCCAAACCCCTAACCATTCTTCAGGTTTCTGCATGACCCTTCTCATTCTGTCTAAACCCTCTGGTGTGTCCACTCTGTTACAGAGCTTTGTGTCATCAGCAAACAGGGAAATTCTGCCTTCTAGATCCTGTGCAATGTCACTGATGAAGATGCTGAATAGGACCGATACCAGCACTGATCTCTGTGGTACTCCACTGGTCGTTGTTCCCTCTGCGGAGTAACAGCCATTTACCACCATTCCCTCTGTCCTGCTACCCAGCCAGTTACCTACCCACCGCACTACTGTCCTGCCCACACCCATATTCTCCAGTTTGTGTAATAGCCTTCTATGTGGCACAGTGTCAAAGGCCTTGCTGAAGTCCAGATAGGCCACGTCCACTTCCCTACCCTGATCCACCTCCCTAGTCACACAGTTGAAAAATTCAATGAGGTTGGTCTGACATGACCTCCACTGGTGAAACCATGCTGCCTTGGGTCCTGTAGTCCGTTGACAACCAGATGTTCCACCAATCTCTCCTTCAGTAGTGCTTCCATGATCTTCTCCACTACCGAGGTGAGGTTAACTGGTCTGTAGTTCCCCGCTTCCTCTTTGTTCCCACTTTTGTATAAGGGGACTACATCTGCTGTCCTCCAGTCTTTTGGTACCTCCCCTCTTTCAAGTGATCACCTAAACAGGATTGCCAGAGGTTCAGCCACCACCTCTCTTAGTTCTTTAAGGGCCCCGAGGTACACCCCATCTGGCCCCATTGCTGTATCAACTCTTATTCCTTCCATTTCCTTCAGGACCCTTTCTCATGTAAAGGGACTTTTGTCCATTTCTGCATCATTCCCACCCTTGTACTCCCTTCAGGCCCATTACCCTCCTCTTCCTCAGTAAAGACTGAGCAGAAATTCCTGTTCAATATGTCAGCTTTACTGTTGTCATCCTCCACGTGGGCCCCATCGTCCCCCTTCAAGTCATTGTGAAACATGTCTATGAATGAATGAATAATGAATGAATGAATGAACAGATGAATCAATCAGTCAATCAATAAATAAAGCTGAGTGAGATTGCCTTGAACATAATTTGCAGATTCAGGAAAAATCATCGTGACAAGCTGGCCTATGGTAGACTGAGAGGCAACACGCTGGGTTTAAAGTTCACAGAAAAAAATGTACTTTTATTGCTCCAAATGTAAGTTATTGCTCCAGAAAAGCATAATCAGTCAGTTCAACTTCTCCAGCCTGGTCAGGTAACATAAAGTTTAACACAAAACAGTTCTTTCAGTCTGACTTGACAAAAGGAATTTCTGAACCACCTATGTGGGCCAGCAGTTTTTTTAATATACAGTCTCAGACAAAATATAAATGGTTTGTGGGCCAGCAGTTTTGAATGCACAGTCTCAAATAAAACACAAACAGTTTTTCCTTAAGCCTTATTTGCAGGCTGTTATTAACAGTATATTCCACTCAATGTTTTTGAATGCACAGTCTCAAATAAAACAAACAGTTTTCCCTTTTAGGCTTATTTGCAGGCTGTTATTAGCTGTTATTACCAATACATTCCACTCACTGTTTATTTGGCCCAGCTTTCTAGGCTGATCCTTTATCTCAGGACTCTCTTCTCTAGAAATGGTCTCTTTCTCAGCAGTAGGTTTCAACTTCCCCCCAAAGGCTCTCTCCAACAATTAACCATTCTCCTTGGCTTTCTGCTCTGGTTCCTGTCTTACATTCCACCCTCCATCTTGCAGGGTTCTCTGCCCGAGAGTATCTCCTCCCTTCAACAGTTTCCAGCGTCTAACTGACCTCTTGCTGCATTCTCCCTGCCTTTCAACAATCCCTCTAATCAGCAACACCTGGTGAGGCACCCCCCTTGCCTGTACATGTTGCATTTCCTCATCCTCAGCCAAGGTGTTAACCCCTTGTTTCCCAGGGTAGTGTTTACACTGTCCCCCCTGTGTGCAAAGGCACAGTTGGTTGGCCCCTGACCATCCCCCTCCTGGGGCAGCAAGTCCGCATTTCCCTTCTGGGTCCCAGCCTAGTGGTGCACCATAAAGGAAAATGGCTGAAGTGCCAAGTACCAGCTGGTGATGCGGGGGTTGTCATCCTTCATCACCTGTAGCCACCTCAGAGGGGCATGATCTGTGACCAAGATAAACTGCCAGCCATGCTGGTAGTAGCAAAGGGTGTCCACAGCCCACTTGACTGCGAGACACTCTTTCTCTATCACCGCATATTTTTTCTCCTGGGGAAAGAATTTCTGACTGAGGTAGATAATAGGATGTTCCTCCCCCTCAATCTCCTGGGACAGCTCAGCTCCTAGCCCAACTTCAGAGGCATCTGTCTGCAGGATAAAAGTCCTGTTGAAGTCAGGAGGGCATAACACTGGCTCTCTGCACAGTGTCACTTTGAGTTGTGTGAAGGCCTGGTCATACTCCACTGACCATTGGACCTTACTTGGGGGCAGATTTCTGGGTGAGGTCTGTAAGGGGGCTGGCAAGGGTGGAGAAGTATGGTATGAACCTGTGATAATACCCTGACAATCCTAAGAAGGCCCTCACCTGGGTTTTTGTGGTGAGTATTGGGCACTTGGCTACGGCTTGGATCTTACTGACCAAGGGTCTCACCTGTCCATTGTCTATACAGTACCTCAGTACTTCATTTCAGCTTTTGCCAAAGCACACTTCACTGGATTGGTCATCATCCCTGCTTCTCGTAAGGACTGTAATACGGCTGCCACCATGGATACATGGGAATCCCAATCAGTGCTGTGGATCACCACATCATTTAGGTGAGCAGCTGCATAGTAGGTATGGGGTCACAGCAAGTGATTCATGAGTCTTTGAAAGGTTGCAGGTGTCCCATGTAAGCCGAAAGGCATGGTACGGAACTGGTATAGCCCAAAGGGGTTAAAAAATGCTGTCTTATCCCAAGAATCTGGGGTCAAAGGGATTTGCCAGTACCCTTTCATTAGGTCCAAAGTCATGATGTACTTGGCTTCCCCATGTCTATCCAACAGTTCATCTACCCAGGGCATGGGGTAGGCATCGAACTTCGAGATGGCATTGACCCTGCATAAATCAATACAGAAGAGGGTAGTCCCACCTTCTTTTGGTATTAACACAATAGGGCTACACCAATCATTGCTGGATTCCTCAATCACCCCCAACTCTAGCATGTCCTGTAACTCCTTCTTAACAGTGTTTTGTACGGCTTCTCGCAAATGATATGGTCACTGCCGCACCTTCTCCCCTGGGTCTGTTTCTATATGATGAGCTATCATATGGGCTGTCCCCAGGAGGGAGGAGAAAACATCCAAAAACTGGCTTACCAACTCTCCTAGTTGCTGTTTCTGTTTGTGAGACAGCTGCTCTCTCATTGAGACTTGTATCTCCAGATTGTCATCTGGCAGCTGGGGTCCCAGATCCACTATGTCTGGTTCAAGGGAAATCAATAGGCTGTCCCTCTGGTTCCAGAATTTCTGCAAATTGACATGGTAGATCTGGATCTCTTTTCACCTCTCTGGCTTGCAAACTTTATAGTCAACTGAGCCCACCCTCCAGGTAACTTCGTAAGGCCCCTTCCATTTGGCTAGAAGCTTATTCTGGCTGCTCAGCAACAAAACTAGTACCTGATCCCCTGGTTTATATTCCCTCAACCAGGTCCCCTGATTATAGTAGTACTCTCATCTTTGTTGAGCCTTCACCAGATTCTCTCAGGCAAATTTCCCCACCCGATCTAATCTTTCCCTCAATTGCAGGACATATTGCACCAGATTTTCAGTCTTGAGATCAGGTTTCTCCCACATCTCCTTTACTACATCAAGAATACCTTGTGGGCGGCGCCCATAGAGGAGTTCAAAAGGAGTAAACCCTGTAGAAGCTTGAGCGACTTCCCGCATTGCGAACATCAGTAAGGGAAGTAACTTGTCCCAGTCCCTGACCTCGGTGGTTATGAACTTTTGAAGCATCATTTTAAGGGTTTTGTTGAACCACTCCACGAAGCCATCCATCTGGGGATGGTAGATAGAGGTCCTTATGGAGCTGATTCCCAATAAAGTACAAACCTTCTGAGTTAGGTGGGACATGAAGTTAGTTCCCTGGTTAGTCAACATTTCCTTCAATATTCCCATATGACTAAAGACCTTTAATAGTTCCCCGGCTTCAATTTTGGCCAAAATGGTTCATAATGGGATGGCCTCAGGGTACTGGGGAACATAGTCTACAATCATCAGAATGTATTGGCACCCCCCTGCACTTTTTTCAAGGGGTTCCACTATATCAACCCCAATTCAGTCAAATGGTGCCTCCATAAAAGGTAAGGGCACTAAAGGGGCCCTTGGACTGTTCTTTGGAGATACTAACTGGCACTTGGAAAAAGATGGACAATAGTCTTTAACATGTTGATAGATGCCTGGCCAAAAGAATCAGGGTAACAGTCGGGCTAGTGTATTCTCTACCCCACAGTGCCCTGCCACAGGAATTGTGTGGGTAAGGTGTAGTAATTCTCCTGAAAGACTCGAGGGATTAGCAACTGATGCCAGGTATCCCCTGTCTGGGCCTCCTTACTAACTTGATACAGGATACCTCCTTGTAACTCAAAATAAGGATAGCGTGTTGCCCAATTCTGACTACCACTTCCTTTTCCCTGACAGCCAACTGGGTGTATACCAGACTGAGTATACCATTGGCCTGTTGTTCTTTGGCAATATCCGGGCAGTGCTTTAACTCATCTTACTCTGATAAGGACAGCCCTCCAGGACTTTGGTTAGGTGGGTCAGTGTTAGGGTTGGGCTGTGGGTCTGGACCCACTTTTGCCTTTGCTTCACCACCCTCCTGTGCACCTGCCCTTTGAGACCCCTTTTCTTTGCTGCCCTATGTTCTAGTTTATATTTGTGGGTTTTTGTTGGGGAGTTAAAAATCCCTGGGTCCGGAAAGGGAAAAACTTCTCCCAGCTGTAGGTGACTGACCCCCCTCCCTTCACGACCCTGAGACTGGGTAATTATCAAAGATAAGTCTGCTTTCCATAAGTCATCAAACCATTTCCAATCTCTCCCCAGTAACACCAGATAGGGTAACCCCGGGGCAACCCCCACCTTTGTAGTCTCTGTTCGGCCCCCCTAGAGAAATTGTAACCATAGCACCAGGGTAAGCCTTTACATCCTCATGCACACTTTGGACAGGGACGGGGTTCTGGTCCTGCCAGCATTGGGTGTTCATAAGGGCCACCCTGACTAGGATCTGGTGGCTTCCTGAGTCCACCAGAGCCTCTGTCTCTATCCCTTCTACCTCGACAAGGACCATGAAGTCTCAGGATTCAGAACCCCCACCCCCACTGTACAGTGAATACACATATGTAAACGTGCAGTCTATGAAGGTACAGTCCATGTGGGGGCAGTTCTTTGCAAAGTGACCCTTCTGCCCACATGAGAAGCATGCCTCTGCATCTCAACTATATGGTGAGCCTCTGGGTTTAGGCAGTGGGCCCTCGGGAAATGTCTCCCTGGGCTGCTGGGTTGTTGTCTTTCCCAGAGTCTGACCCTTATTTGGCCCATAACCCCCTCCTTACATGCCCAAGGTCCCTTCACAGTTCCAGCCAATATTCCTTTAGTCTGGCTCCTGGGATGATTCCCCATCTTCCCATGTGACCTTGTAAGCTGTGTCATGGGGTGGGAGGAGAGTTCAGCATCCAACACTTGCTCTGAGATCTGCATGGCCTCTGCTAGCATGGTGATCTTCTGTTTGCGGACCCAGCTCTGAATTCCTGGGGGCAGGATGTTCAGAAATTGTTCCAAGATGATTAACTTGGCCACCTCGGGGCCACTGCAACCTTCAGGTTTTAGCCAATGCCAACATAGGTCCCGCAATTGTTGTCCCACTGCTCTAGGCCATGCACCTGCTGCAAATTTGAAGTTCCGGAACCTCCGTCGGTAACTTTCTGAGTTGATGCCTAAGCTGTCCAGGATTTCTGCTTTCACTTCTGGTTACTCCCTGACTATAGTACTGTCCATAGCATGATAGGCTGCTTGGGCTTTCCCGGTCAGACAGGGGGCAAGGCGGACAGCCCATTGGGGTCTGGGCCATCCAGCAACTTCCGCCAATCAATCGAATGTTACCAGGAAGGCCTTGGGATCATCCTTAGATGTCATTTTGGTCAGCATGGTGTTCATCCTAGGAACCCCTGGCCCCACGATAGCTGGACCAGTAGGATCTTGTTGTTGCTGTTGCACCAGGGACTGCAGGAGCTGCTGTTGTTGTTGCCCCATCTGTATAAGAAACTGCTGTTGTGCCTCCTGTTGGGCTTGTTGTGCTTGTTGGGCTCACTGTTGCGCCTCCTGCTGTTGCTGAACCAGCTGGATGAGAACCTGGTGTTGCTGATCCTGTTGTGCTTGTTGTGCCCTCTGTTTCACCTCCTGCTGCTGCTCTGCCAGCTTCCTGAAAGCCTGTTGTTCTTGTTCAGTGAGGAACTTCAGCAATTTCTCCATATCCATTTTTCCAGAATGTAACTAGTCCTGCTCACTCCAGCAGGGGGTTCAAATCCCACCTCTGACACCACATGTGACAAGCTGGTCTATGATACATGAAGAGGCAACACGTTGGGTTTAAAGTTCACAGCAGTTTCGAATGCACAGTCTCAAATAAAACACAAACAGTTTTCCCTTTTAGGTTTATTTGTAGGCTGTTATTAGCAGTACATTCTACTCACTGTTTTTTTGGCCCAGCTGGCTAGGCTGGTCCTTTACCTCAGGACTCTCTGCTCTAGAAATGGTCTCTTTCTCAGCAGTAGGTTTCAGCTTCTCCCCAGAGGCTCTCTCCAACAATTAACCATTCTCCTTGGCTTTCTGCTCTGGTTCCTGTCTTACATTCCACCCTCCATCTTGCAGGGTTCTCTGCCTAGTAGTATTTCCTCCCTGCACCAATTTCCAGCTTCTAACTGAGTCCTTGCTGGATTCTCCCTGTCTTTTAAAAATCCCTCTAATCAGCAACACCTGCTGAGGCACCCCCCCTTGCCTGTATGTGTTGCATGCCCTGCATTTCCTCATCCTCAGCCAAGGTGTTAACCTCTTGTTTCCCAGGGTAGTGTTTGCACTGTCACAATCATCTACTGTCATGGGTGGTGGGACTTAAGTAAAATCACAATTCATATACCCACAGCTGCCATTTGCTTGCAAAACTGGGTTTTCTGCACAGTTTACTTAAGCTGAAATGACATTTTCATACAGAACAGTAATTTTTATGTGACGCCTAACCACTCCTGAAATTATCAAACTACCATTTTTGCTTGATTTGTCCTTTTGCATAAACATAAAAAAATGCAATGATTTTTAAGGAAACAAAAATGGTGCAAAAATAGGTTTTTGCACAATGTTCATAAGCTTAAAATTAGTTTTTCAGTTTCAATGGCATGATGCGGATTGCCATGGAATTTTGCAGTGCTGAGAGTTCACAGCAGCGAAAGCAATGACACAGATTGTTACAGAGTGGCACATTTTTATTCAAAGGGGATTACTTTTTTGTTATGACTGTATCCAAGATATATTTTAAAATGGGAAAACAAGACATAATGCAATTGACGTTGCCATCGATCTTTAAAGGAGCTTAGAACCATTTTCAATTGTACAACCTATCTTATCCACCTTACAAAAATTTACTGATATGTATGGCATACTAATAACCACGTTTTTTTTTTATTCTCCATAATCCCTTTGTGCAAGGGACAACCCTCAGCACATTTCTCTCCCTCAATATCTGCTGCACGTGTAACTGTCCTCCATTGTTGCCATGCGTTTTTACTGCGCTATTAGTAACTTGCATTTGTGTCTGCTTTTGGAACTAACATTTTTGTATCATATTGCTTTGTACTATAAACTGAGCACTTTTTGTACTCTGATATAAACAAGTGACCCCCTTGAAAAAGAGATACTGTGTCTCATGGATTAACCCCACTGTCAGTTTGATGCAAATCTTTAATAAATAAATACAGTTCTAATTGCCTTTAGACTATACCTGAGTCTACTGTACCTGAGTTGCAAAGTTGCCCAGAAATAAGGATTGCGGTTTTCTTAAACAAGAAGAATATCTCCAGGCAGCAAGTAGAATGGCTTACCCTCTTCTGGCGTGGAAGTATCCTGGTGTCAAACAACTATGATACATCAATATATCTACAGTATATAAAACACAACAAATATTTTGACAGGTACTAGACTAGCCAGCCTACCATGACGTATGCTACAGCAATGAGTTCTGCCCTGCAGGCTTCATTCACACAGTAACATGGATTCTTGTTATCAGAGAGGTGTTGAATAATGTCACAAGAAAGAACTCTCTCAAGAAAAGAATGATAGTAAAAGAGGAGGCTGAAAGTGACAGAATTGCTAACAGAGAGGAGAGTAAGCACCCCAGTTCTTGATAGTTGAACTAAGGCTTTGATTTGACCACAGTGACCCTCTAAATTATAAAAAAAAGAAAGGTAAAATCTGCTCCCGTTCTAATGAATTGAGTGTGCCCACACACTTTACAAACTCCTACATCATAAAATGTGGGAGCATGAGGGCATCACGGTAGCAACACTTGCTACAGTTGGTACCAGGAAGGGAAAAATGTTGGTGGATGTGGGGTTTAAGATCCCTTCAGCTAAGTATTATAGGCAACTACAATTTTTCAAAGTGGACTTTTTCAGTTTGGTGTAGGTAAGCGTTCATGTGGTGACTTGAGGAGCTTCACTCTTCGGGTTTATGGATTATCACACACTTTGAGTGTTTTACAAATCCTCATAACACACACACACACACACACACACACACACACATGCACAGGCATTATTCTCTAAATAACTGCTTCTGTACAATGTGAAAATAATAAAGTGATTTCAGGCCATCGGTTGAGGTCTGCAGCTAAGGCCTAAGTCAATGGTGTGTAGTTTAATTTATGAAGTGCCTCTAACTTTACTCGGATCTGGACTCCAAGATATTGAGCTTTCATTGTAACCCATCCAAGATATTGAGTATTCATGGGAACCTGTCTATAGGGTATAGCCTCATTAGTTTGTATTGTAAGTTCTCCGCTAAGGTGTAAAGTCTCAGTTTTTGAATCATTGACCTTAAACCTAGATGTCAAGTCATACTGTCTCAAGAGCTCCATAAAGGAGAGCAGGGACCTTATGGGATCCCATATTTAAACCAAAGTAACATCTGAATACATGAAGATGTAGTGCTCCTGACCTGCCACTAAGATGCCTTGGATCTCTGTGCTTTGACAGCTGGTCACTTCCAGAGTCTCAATTCTGAGAGCAAAAATTAGTAGTGACAATGGACACCCCTATCTGGTCCCCCTAATATTGCCAAGGGATCAAACAGTGCACCATTGACCATGTTTATAGCTAGTGGTTTGTCATACAATTTAGCGAAACATCATCTGAAGTTGTCACCAGATCCAATATTGGTAAGAACCTCCAGCTGAAAAAGCCATGTAAGACAGTCAAAGAACTTTTCTGTGTGAATCAGAAAGGCTACTTGCGTGTCTGCATACACTCTGGTCTCTGGCATCCCTTTTATGAACTACTGGACATTGTTACTCTGGAACCTCTGGGCTATAAACCCTGTTTAGTTTGAATGGGTGAGTTTATTTATAGTTTGGAGTCTTGTGGCCAAAATTTTAGCGAACATTTTTTTTATCTCAGTTTCATAAAGAGATGGGACGGTAGGAGACAAATCTCCTTTGGCCTTGCCTGGCTTATGAATCACCATAGTAAAAGCCTCTTGTCAGGTGTGCAGGGCTTTACCCACACATTAGCATTTAAGATATGCAGCTAATAGAACTAGAACTAGTGCATCTTTAAACATTTTTGAAAGTCTGCGTTAAACCCATCCAGGCCTGGGGACTTATTGATGGCTAAGAAAGTAATAGCAGTGGTAGGTTATTTCCTCTGCTCAGTTGGTGGTACCCAAAAGATTTTTATCCTCCTTAGCAAGTGAAGGCAGATTTAGGTTGCAGTGAAAAGCCTTTGAGTCTGTCTCAACTCTGTTAGGATCTCTGGATCCAGTGTATAACATAATATTTCTTGAATACTATTACTATAACACTGGAAGTAATACAATAGGGGGTCCCTGAGTCAGGGTCATGGATGCTTTGTAATGTTCAGTCTGCCACTGCTTCATGGAGATGAAAAGCAGGGAACTCGGCAGCCATGTCTACCACCTTATAATACCATTATTTTGTGTAATTCAGGACTCCATCTGCCTGACAGATGATGAAACTGTTAAAATCCTGTCAAGCCTCCTCTAGGGCTGCTAAGGTGCACCTCTCCCCCTTCTGTTTGAGCTTATTTTCCAGTTCCCTGACTTTTTTTCTAGGGTCACTGTGATTTCCAATTTTTTATGGCCTGCTAACCCAATAATCTTTTGCCGGATCATAGCATTAATGATGTCCCATACTACTTGAGCAGGCACCCCAGAAGTATTATGAAGGCCATACGTCTCCTGAATATCCTACTCTATGGATTCTCTAATTTTCCCTACATTAGGAAGGGATATATTCATCCTCCACGATGTTCTGCTCTGGTCATTACCCATGTGGTAGTGAAGTAATATTGCTGCATAATCTGAATGTGTGATGGAAAGGATGTAACAGTCCAAGATCTTATGGGATATTGCTATGGGGACCAGCATCAAACCAATATGGGAGTTAGAGTAAATAGAGTGACAATTTTTTTAATTTTTAATTTATTGAATTTTGTTGACGGGGTAAGCCCACTGAGACTAGAAGTCCCTTTTTTAGGGGCAACCGGGGGCATGGGGATATAGATGGTAACGAACTGAAACCAAACCAGATTAAGCTGTTGGTAGTGTTTCTAGTGAATGGAGGAAATTTTGCCAGGACACCGGGGAAATTTCCCCTACTCTTTTCGAG
Organism: Neoceratodus forsteri; assembly: GCA_016271365.2. Classification (NCBI taxonomy): domain Eukaryota; kingdom Metazoa; phylum Chordata; order Ceratodontiformes; family Ceratodontidae; genus Neoceratodus; species Neoceratodus forsteri. Next base: position 729,625,005 of record CM028138.1, read on the forward strand.
AAGTGCCATGGGATCTTTAATGTCCATCTAAACAAGCACCAGAACAGGCAGATGGGACATCAGTTTAATGTCTCATCAGAAAGACAGCACCTCAGGAGTGCCACTCATACTGCACTACAGTGTCAGTATTGGGATATTAACCCAAGTGCCTGGTGTGGGGATAATAGAACCCACAACCTTCTGATCACCCGGCCTAAGAGGCGAGTGTGCTACATGCTGAGCCACTGACACTGACAAGACAAAAAGGTAGAATATTTTTCATTTTTGTGGCGATGTTTCCATATGTTCAGAAAACCAGACTCAGCTCTCAGAAAGCGAAGCACCCTTGCAGCAGACATGTTAGCATGGGAGGTTACAGTAGCTCTATCCATGCAGCGGTAGGAAGCACAATTAAAATCTCCTCCCATAATTATATTCTGTCTCTATAACAATGTCACCTGGTCAAGTACTTGTCTAAAAAAGCTGTCCTTACCTTCCTTTGGGGCACAGATGTTTATTTAGACAAGCTTTGTGACCTGAGTAATGGTCAGTCTTCTATCAAGTGTTGCCTGAGTGTGTATTAAGACAAAATGGATTAATTTATCAATTAAAACTGCCATACCTGTCTTCTTAGAGGTAGGATGGGAGGCTGCCACCACCTGTCCCAAACACCCTTTTGTGTTTCCTGTGTTCTACATCAGATAAATGGGATTTCTGTATGAATGCCACATCAGCATCCAACTTTTTCAATTCTGCTAAGATTTTAGTGCATTTAATAGGTGTGCTGGTACGCTTAATGTCATGCATATTACCAGTTTTAAAGCTGTCATGGTGATGAATACAGTGAGTAATTCCTACTCGACCCCTGTATGATTAGCAGCTGTAGTCAACTGAGTAGTAAGCTTTGAAAATTCATGGCACCAAGCAACATGTACTTGGTAACTAACAAGAAAAACAAATTCTGACATTTCAAACCACCATAAAAGCTGAAAGATAAGCCAAGCCCCACCCCATCCCACTATCAATCAATCAATCTTTATTTTTATTGTGCAATTCCAGCAGATCAAAGCACTTTTATAGAGATTATTCAAATATTAAAAACTATAATATAGTAACTGGTAATGCCCAATATCAACTCGTTTTCAGCAACTTTCAAAAGTCGTATCAACCTGCAGGTTGATACAACTTATACATCCTCGCACCGAGAAGCATCACAAACCAATGAGATGGTCAATGGCAGCACGAGATGGTTCTCCAACAGTAAACACACACTCACAACCTTCACATCCCTAAAAATCAAACTAAGTGATCAGCAACTCCTAATCAAAAAGCGTATCACAATGGAGAACCATTTCATTGCAGCTCTATTTATGCAGTTTAGTTTTCTGTCATGAACTTTTACCCCGACACATCGAAATGAGCAAACAGCGCTTGGTGACTGGTGAAGATGCAGTTAACAGTTTTTGTTTGCCCCCGTTATTATAAAAAATAAAACATTTGTAGGTGGTTGATATGGATTTTTTTAACACACCCTCATTGTGTGATAATAGTGAAACCTCTTAAGCTTCGCTCTCGAGGTTTACATATTATCACACAACTTGGGGGTGTAAAAAAAATCTATATCAACCACCTACATATGCATTATTCTCTATAAAAAACATGCAAACACCATTAAAAATCAGCAGATTCTTAAAAACAACACTATTTAAATAAGATCCAGAAAAGCTAGACAAAAAGAGAAGTCTTAAGAGCTGTTTTGAAGCTCTTGACAGTTGTGCACTCTCTAACTCAACAAGGTAGAGAGTTCCACAGGGTAGGGGCCATGAAAGTGAAATAATGTGCCCCAGAGCTCTTGAGATGAATCCTGAAAGCCTCTAGCAATCCCTCTTTGCAGGAGTGGAGTGAGCAGAAGGGGGCGGCAGGGATGAAGGATATCTTGCAAGTATCATTGTCCCTGTCCATGTATGGTATTATAGGTCTGTAAACTGACCTTGAAGGTGATACGCCACTGTACTGGCAGCCAGTTCAGATCATGGAGCACAGACATGACATGACAAGATCTTGGTAAGCCAGTCAACAACCTGGCCACCACATTCTGCATCAGTTGGTCTTCCTTGACAGGAACTCTGACTTCTTAGTGCACATTGCCAATTGATAGTTTTCACAGTGAGCAATGAATGTAAGTTTTCTCTTACCTAGGCCCGATTTCTTTTTTTTTAAATTCAAGTTTATTGAAATACTGTTGGCACAAAAATGAAAACAGAGTCTTACAAATGATAACCTGTGACAGCATAGTGCCACTTACAATGTACCATTAGAAAGTAAACAAAACAATTTTATAGTGTTAGCCCTTCCCTATTTAACTACCTTGCCTATCCTCTCATACCACCACCCCCCCAAATCTGTGAGGGTTAAGACAAATCTGCTCATCAGCGTACAAGCCAGGGTCAACTTGTCTTACAATGGCTAACTAAGATTGGAGCAAGTAAAGTGCTTGGAAGGGACCCCATACCCGCTCAAATTTCAAAGGGCTACCCCTTCTCATAGCCCCGTATTTTTCCATATTTAAGTTGAAGAGTAGTTCTTGTAACCATTCCATGTAATTAGGTGAAGTATTATCCAGCCAGTGTTTTAACACTATTTTCTTGACCGAAGATGAGATCAAGGCCATATAATATCTTCGGGTTTTTACAGCAATACCAGTATAGTCACCTATCAGGCAGATTTCTGGGGTGAAGTAATGTTCAATGCCCAGTAGAGGATCCGCCTTGTGTTTAATTTGGTCCCACAACCCTTTTACCAATGGGCACTCCCAGAAGATGTGAAATAGGTCTCCATCAGCCTGCTGACAACAGTAGCATGACTGGTCTGGTCTACGTCCAACTTTATACAATTTGGAAGGAGTCCAGAACAAATTGTTTAAAAAGTGGTATTGCATGATGCGTAATCTGTCCTGGGTGATACACTGTTACGTGTGTTGCCATATAAGATCCCAGTTCCGTTCTTGATCCCCCAGATGATTTAACCAGAATCTCGGCTTGTTGACGGTGTCTGCATAGACTTGCTCGAACAGTGCCTTGTAGACCTTGGAAACCGCATGTGGCTCCCAAGCCCTGTGGGCCAGGGGTTCGAACCATTCCCCATTTATCTTCCTCTCCTTTAATTTATTCTTGAAATTCTCCAACAAGTGTATGAGTTGATATATTTTGAAAGTCTGGTTAGGGCCTATATTGTACTTTGCTAGAACTTCTGCAACTGAGAGGCACCTGTCCCCATGCATGATATCTGCAACCTTTAACCCTTTCAAAAGGGAAGCCAGGATTCGTTTATCATTTTCCCCCAATCCATGAGTTAGGATTATGACATATTGGCTGGTATCTATCTGCACACGGGAATAATGGGGGAAGCACATAGTTAGATAATAATACGTAAGGAGTCTTTAATTGGGGTGGCTGCTAGTCTAGAGGGAGAGTTCTTAATGGAATATAAAGGAGAGCTTTCGGATCTACACCAACCCCCTTTATCAACTCTGTTTCCAATTCGACCCAGGAAGGTACATACGGTAGTAGTTCCAAGTCCCTGGGGAGCAGGAGCCAACGTAAATATTTACAGAGACTGCTTGTCCAGTGATATAACCCGAAATGTGGCAACCTTAAACCGCTTTCTCCCTGGGGGCAGCAAGTTTGTGATAGGCTCTACGGGGAGATTTCTTTCCCCAGATAAACTCCAAGATAATTGAATGTAGTGCTTTATGCCATTTTAGGGGTAACCATACGTTGAGCATATTTAGGGGTTAAAAAATCCTCGGCAGAACATTCATCTTGATTATGTTGATCCTTCCCAAGAGAGAAAGCGGAAGTCTGCCCCATCTATCCAGGTCTTGTTTTATAGTTACCTTAAGGGCGTCCAAATTAAGTCTCACCATTTTGGCCTCTGATCTTGCCAAGACAATGCCAAGATATTTCAAGGTGAGTGGGGTCCACTGTATACCCAGTTCCGAAATGTCCGACTTGTAAACTTTCATATTAAGGGGGAATAACTGAGTTTTCCCTATGTTAACTTTGTAGTTGGATAACTTACCATAGCTCACAATGGCTTCGAGCACCGCCGGCACTGAGGTTCGGGGGTGGCTAATGTGGAGTAAAATGTCATCCACAAATGCTGAGATCTTAAGTTCCTGTGACCCAATTTTTATCCCCATAATCCTGGGATTCTGCCTAATTTTACACAACAGAGGTTCTAAGTATAAGTTGAACAAAAGGGGGGATAAAGGACATCCCTGCTTGGTGCCCAATAACAAAGGTAGGCTTGCCGAAAATACCCCATTGAAATAAATTTTTTCGGACGGGGATCTATATAGAGCAAACACCCTATTAAAGAAGAGAGGTGGAAAGCCAAAATGCTCCATGGTCAAAGACAGAAACCTCCAGTCTACTCTGTCAAATGCTTTCTCAGCATCGACAGACATCAATCCGCATGGGATTTTACTATCCTTGGATGCTGAGAAAATGTGGGATAGTTTACGGAAATGGTCTGATGCCATTCTACCGTTCATGAATCTCACCTGATCCTGGTGGATTAACCTAGGAAGGACCTTAGCTAAGCAGGCTGCTAGTATTTTCGCTAAGATTTTAACATCATAATTGATTAAGGCTATGGGCCTGTAGTTTGGGACCTTGTCTAGCTCTTTCCTTTCTTTGGGAATAAGCACTATCAGGGACTCGAAAAGGTGACTATCAACAATTTCAGAAGTAAGAACACTATGAAATAGTCTTTTTAACCCTGGGCATAACTGATTCCTGAAGCATTTGTAAAAATTCGGAGAGAACCCATCCGGTCCAGGGGCTTTGTCTGCTGGGAGTGTCTGAATTGCGTTTAGAATTTCGGATTCTGATATAGGGGAGGAAAGCATCTCCTTCTGGTCCTCGTGTATCAGAGGTAAATTACACGTGGAAAGATAGGCCCTGACCTCCTCGCCACTTGGCCTGTTGGACATAGGGCTGTATAAGTCCCTGTAATATTCCTCAAATTCTTTTACAATCTCATGGGGGTGGTTTTGATGGACCCGTCTGTAAGGGAGGATATACTTTGAATAATTCTGGATGTTTCAGCTGCTTTAAGTCGCATGGCGAGAAGGTGACCTGCTTTCTCACCTTGATCTAGATATAGGGCTTTCATTTTATTAATGGCGTATTCTGCCTTTTCTCTCAGAATCTCATCATATTGGTACCAGAGCCTAACTAACTTTTCCCTAGTTTCCGCCGGAGTGTTCTTTGAAAGGATATTCTCTGTTTCTCTGATCTGGGTCAACAATTGTCTGGCCCGACTCTCTCTCTTTTTCTTTCTTGCTGCAGCTACCTTGATGAGTTCCCCCTTTAACACACATTTCAATGCACTCCATTCTATATCGCCCTTCCCCGTCGTGTTGCAATTTTCCTGCTCGTATTGTACAATTCTCTGGCTTATACTATCTCTAATCTCCGCAGTGTGGAGAAGTTGGTTGTTTAGTTTCCAGATGGTTTGCTTGGGGGTATTGGGAGCAAGGTTAAGGGTACAGCAGACCATGGAGTGGTCCGAGATGACCCCTGGAGTAATTTTACAATCTATCAGACCAGGAAGCATGCACTGGCTCATCAAAAAGTAATCAATACGAGACCTGGTTTTATGGACCTCCGATAGGAATGTGTATTCCTTCTTGGACGGGCACAAGACCCTCCACGGGTCACACAGGCCCAAGTTGTCTGAGAGATTGCTAATGGCTTTCTGGGCTGGAGAGGGGCCCCTACCTTGCTTGCATTCTCTGTCCAATTCTGGGTTAAATGCAAGGTTCCAATCACCACCTAACAACATAGGAAGGTGAAGAAAGGGGGACAGGACTTTTAGTAGTTCTGTAAAGAACCAGGGTGAATCCCCATTTGGGCCATATATACTACCCATCACAATCCTTGTTTGGTTTATGCACCCCACTACTATTATATACCTTCCCTCAGGTTCTGTCAGTTTTTCCTCACACACAAAGGGAATATTCCTGGTTATTAAAATAGCTACCCCCCTACTGGCGGTACTATCACCAGTGGCGTATACCTGGCCCACAAACTGATGCCTCAGTACTTTAGATTCCCTCTCCAATAAGTGTGTTTCTTGCAAACATATTATCTGGGCCCTTTGCAACTGCAAATGTCTCAGAGCCTTGTGTCTCTTTAATTCCTTCCTAGCCCCTTTAATATTCCACGTGATAAATTCGTGTATACTACCCATTGCCCCTATATTCCATTTGGAATCCACATGTATTTGACTGCACCCCAGTTCTCCCTTCCTCACCTGGCCTCCCCTTATGAGTGGATCCCTTCGAGCAGTTTCCCTTTAACCCCCTTTCAACCCATCCCCCCTCCTCCTCCTCCTCTCTATCCCCTTTTCTGACCTCCAAAATACTCCTCATAACCCCCTTATCCCCTCCTGCTTTTATTACCTTAATCCTTGATTTTGCCCAATAAAGATTCCCACCCTCCTCCCACCAACAAAACCGCCTCTCGGCCCATGAATTTCCAAGTTCCAAACCTCTCGATTCCCCTCCAGCCTCCCCCTCCTACTGACAACATAACTGACTTCTTGTCGGGAGAAGGCCTTTCATATTACAAACCCCTTGACTGACACCTCCCAAGCCTAAAGATGTGGTACAATACCTAGGAAAGTCTGCCCAACATCACAAAGTGACTCTTTCTAGGGCAGTGTTGAACTTAGGTCTGCTACTCGTCAGAGCAAGTTATTAATATTTTGAACCCTCCCGGGTAGTACAGAACAAGAGAAAAAAAAAAAACAATTCTTCATTGCAGCCGAGGGAAAGAAGTCACTGCCTTAGATTCCCTGTGTTCACTCTACAATTCCCCCTGAGGCAGAGCCTCCAGTCATGCAACAACTTTTAACAGATATATAAGCATCCCCATTTATCACATGGTTCACCCACAACTTGAGTGAAAGAGTTCATGTAGAAACAATCCAGGAAATCGAGCCCCTCTAATCCGGAAATGTGAGACTAAAGGGGGGGGGAGTAAACACAAGTCAATTTGTATGTCCCTCAAAGAGTCAGATTCCTCAAAAACGCAGCTGCTCCCCAAGCCCCTATTTGGGAATGCTCATTGTTCAAGAGAAAAAACAAAACAAACAAAAACAAAGAAAACGACAAAGGGGAAAAGGGAACAGCAAGAGTACGGGTTGTGAAATCGACAGGGAGCAGGATCAATCAGACTTTCGACCCCCATTGTCGAAGGCTCCAAGCGGTGAACGTAACACGGGAGCTCCCTCTAGTGGCTGATGCACAGAACGTATTGGCTGTCCGCTATGCAGAGTGCTCAAAGTGCTTCGAGCTGTGATATTCCATGAATGGAGCCCTCTCCAGTCCGGCTCCAGGCAATCGGGCTATGCTGCTAGGAATTACAGGAAACACTCCCTCGACCTCTCTCCCAGGTACCCGAGCAGCAGATGAAGCAGTCCCCGAGGATACCTGAAGAAATAGGAGACGTAACCCAGTGTTGGAGCAAAACGCTTGTAGAGAGGCGCCAAGGACTGACACGGGATACGGGGCCATTGGGAGCAAGATAAGGACAATGCCAAAGTTTCTGTTAGGTGAGTGGTGATAAGAGCAAATCGCCGCAAATCTTTCCAGTGTTGTAGCTAGTGTACATTAAGATATGGTGTTTTAGAACCTGCCAATCACCGCCTGTCCTCCACCTTCCAGTATTGCTCTGGGATCTCGATCATCACCCGAACTCCGCTTTCTTACCCCTTCTCAAAAATCGTAAAGCAAAAGACCATTATTGCAAGTGCAGCTTGGGCTTCATTTGAGAGAGCAGCATCCCCCCAGAATAACTGTCATTTGGCACCAGACGTCTAATAAGATGACTCTGTGATTTCCTGTGTTCCCCCGGCTCTTCATATCATGGGGAGAACCTAGGTGCATCGTTCTACACCTTTACTTGCCACAATTTAATTCTTTATTACCCTCCGAAATGAGACTCTTTATGGGCTATAAACCTAGTCTTCACTTTTGCTTGAACAAGTCTGGAAGGGCTTCTTGCAACCCTTTAGCCGCTGACTGGGCATTTTCAAAGCTGGACTACTGGCCGGACAGAGCCACCTGCAACCGCGCTGGGTACCCCATTCTGAAACGGATGCCAGCGGCTATTAAGTTAGTTATGGTATGATGGTACTCTGCTCTCCTTTGGTGCACCGATAGTGGGAGATCCTGGGCGATTCTCAGCAAGGTACCCTCCCATCTCACTTCTTTAAGTTCTTTAACTTTCGTTAAGACAAACTGCCTCTCTTGAAAATTTAGGAAGCGAAATATCAGTGTACGAGGTGGAGAACCAGTAGGAGGCATAGCCCGTAATGCCCGGTGGGCCCTCTCGATTGTGTAGTTCTCATCGAAGGGCATGGGGCCAGCAATCCAACGGAGGAATTTTTGGATGAATGTGACTGCATCAGGTCCCTCTTCCTTCTCAGGGAGACCGATTATAATCATGTTATTCCGCCTGCTTCGTCCCTCCAGATCCTCAATTTTCAGTTCCATTTTGCTGATTTTCTGCTTCAGCTGAGTTAGTTCTGGCTCTTGTTTAGCCACCCGTTTCTCCAGGGAGGTAACTTTAACTTCTGTATCTCCCGTTCGGCAAGATAAATCCTCCAGAGCCTGTGTCACTGCCTTCAGTTCTTCAGTCACTGAGCACAATTCAGCACAAAAAGGCTTAAATTCTGCCAGAAATTGTGCCAGCGTCAGGGGCTCCTTGTCTGGATTACAGCTTTCACTTTCTAGGCCTCCTGCGAGCACGGAAGTTCTGGCTTTTTTTTGCTGGGCCTTAGCTGGGGACGCCGGCGGGGTGTGTTTTGGTGGGGGTTTTCTCATTTCTGCTTCCATCTGCTCTCAATTTCCTTGCAGGGTGCTCTGGCAGCTTTCAGGTGTACAGATCAGAGACAGTGCTTGATATAGCTCTTTCGTAGCAGTATATAAAAGGCTTGTAATGGAGCAGGAGGCTGGAGCAGTTCAATCAGGCAGCTACCATAGAACCTGCATCACATGACTCACCTAGGCCCGATTTCTGCCAGCAATGTTCCAGCCTTTGGTCCCTCTGTCTCAACTCCTTTAAGGTCCCATCAAACCAGGGGGACCTTAGATGAGAAGTGAGGGGATAAACATGAACAGGAGCTAAGGAGACCAGGACCTCTAACACTGTCCTATTATATGCAGATAAGTGGATCCCTGGATCCGAGCTTACACTTGGCACACCCGATAAGTCCAGCACTGCCATAAGACCATCTGGAGTCAAGCCCCTTAAAGGGCGGTACTGGACTATTTCTGTAGAGGCAGGTCTATTTGGGGGAACCTCACAACTGAACCGTATGGTATGATAGACCAGCCAAATGGCTCCACCACCAAATCGAAGATCTCCATCCTCAGCCAGAATAACAGGTCCAATGAGTGGCTATGGTTGTGGGTCACAGAGGTAACCACCTGTGAAAGGCCCAATGAAATCATAAGTTGGAGGTGGTCCTGGCCAAACTGTGATAGTTCATCATCGACCCAGGCATTGAAATCCTCAAGTATCAGCTATCTTGTTTCTATGGGTTCGGTACTGGGGCCAGTCCTTTTTACGTTCGCTTGCGCGCATGCACAAGGAACGTCTTGGGAGAATGGGACACTTTGGAGGTGTGCCCTTCCTGTGCAATCCCCTGCTCTGTTGAGCAGGCGTGGCGGTCCTGCACCAATCAGATGCAGCGCTGTGTATGACAGCGGTGGTCTTCTCTTCAAAGAAAACCACTGCTGTGTGCTGGCAGCGCGTCATGTCCCCCCCCAAAATTTTTGGCGCCATGCTGGGAGCCCACCCCAGCATGGCAAACGTCCTAGCATCGCTCTGCTGATGGGGTGCCTCATCCTCGTCAGCTCCACCTCCCCAAACAGCTTCCCTGCTGCCACACTGGGAGCCCCACCCCAGCATGGCAACGTCCGCGTCGTCTGCCAGCAGGGTGCCCAATCCTCATTAGCTGCACGGCCCCCCAGCCATCCTTCTGCCATGCTGCGAGCCCACCCCAGTGTGGCAAATGTCCCGTGGTATTTTTTTTTTTTAAAACCCTATAAATTAAAACGCCCCACGGGCGCTTCTCCCTGGCCCTCCTACAACCCGCACTCCACCCACTGCGCACCCTGCCTCCCCACACCCCCACCCCATACTTACCTCCAGAGCTCGGCGCGACGATCATCCCTGGACCGGGAACATGTCTTCACTCTTCAAAGGTGACCGCGAACTGAGGAAATGCCGGTAAGCTGTATAATGGGCTAGATGGGTTTTTTTCAACTTTGTTGCATATCTCAGGCATTTTTTGGAATTTTTGCACCAAATTTTCAACATGGGGTTTTTGGGACCCCGTCTCATGAATTCTGTCACTGTCATGGCGTTATTCGGGCCCGAAGGTGATTTCCGCAGTCACTGCACAAAATCACCTTCGGCATGATTAATGAAACGACAGTGCCAGCGTTCATAAGGTGGGCTCTCAAAAAGCCTATTTTGAAAATTTGCTGGAAAAATTCCTAAAAATGACCATTTTACGAGCGTGCATTGCGCAGTTCCTACGCAGGCTCATAAGTTAGCGAATTTCCAATATTTTCACTCCAGAATTTCAACATTGCCATTTTACCACACCTCCTCATGAGCAGTATAGCTGTCATTTTTCACATCTTGCCCAAAATGTGTTTCTACCCATGTAGCACACAATGGCACAGTCGGTGTGTGAACTCAATGTATGGGACACATTAAGAAAATCACAGTGTCACTGTTCATGAGCAGAGATCTTAAAATGGCTATGTTGAAAATTTGGTGAAAAAATTCTTAAAAATGACTGTTTTACAAGTGTGCATTGCGCAGTTCCTACGCACGCTCGTAAGTTTGCGAATTTTCAATATTTTCACTCCAGATTTTCAACATGCCATTTACCACACTTCATGAGCAGTACAGCTGTCATTTTTCACATCCTGCCCAAAACGTGTTTCCGCCTCATGTAGTGCACAATGGCGCAGTCGGTGTGCTAACCTCAATGTATGGGACACATTAAGAAAATCACAATGACACTGTTCATGAGCAGAGGTCTTAAAATGGCTGTGTTGAAAATTTGGTGCAAAAATTCCTAAAATGACTGTTTCGCGAGTAGTTGCGCAGTTCTCGCACACTCGTAAGTTCTCGAATTTTCAATATTTGCACTCCAATGACTTCCAAATACCTAAACAGCACATAGAAGCAAGCAACATTTAGCACTGACAAATGCTTGTACTTCTTTGTCACTGACTTTTTTAAGCCATGTCCAAGTGCCAAATACCACTGCAAATACCTGCAAACGAACGTTTGGCATTGACAAATGCTTGTTAATGTCTTTATAAGTGACATTGCAGAGGAACTGGAAGGGAAAGTATGTCTCTTTGCAGATGACACAAAGATCTGCAACAGGGTTGATACGCTAGGTGGGGTGGAAAGGATGAAAAGGGACTTGGCAAGTTTGGAGGAATGGTTAAATGTATGGCAGCTTAGATTCAAAGCAAAGAAGTGCAAAGTAATGCACCTGGGAAACAAAAACCTAAGGGAAGAGTACACAATGGGGATGAGATACTGACAACAACAAAAATGGAAAGGGACCCGGGGGTAGTCATATCAGATGACCTAAAGGTGGGCCAGCAATGTGTGAAGGCATTAAGGGGGGCTGGGGGGATACTGGGATGCATAGGGAGAGGCATCACCAGTAAAAAACAGGATGTTATTGGCCCTCTGTACAGACAGTTGGTAAGATCACATCTGAAGTACTGTGTACAGTTCTGCAGACCCATCTCCACAAAGACATAAACAGGGTGGAGGCTGTCCAGAGGAGGGCAACCAAAATGGGGCAGGGTCTACACCAGAAGACATATGAAGAAAGAATAAAGGAGCTTAAGATGTATAGTCTCAAAGAAAGGAGGGAGAGAGGGGACATGATAGAAACTTTCAAATACCTCAAGGGAATCAACAAAGTCCAAGAGGGTAGAATCTTTCAGAAAAAGAGATGTAGCATCTTTCAGAAAAAGAGATGTCCATAAAAGTGGTGACAGGGCCACTTATGGAAACTACTGTCCGATCTCTATATTGCCACCCCTCTCCAAGGCCCTTGAATGTATTGCAGCAGATCAGCTTACAGATTTCCTGGACAAACACAATATCCTGTGCTCGCAACAACATGGCTTCAGGAAAGGACATAGCACCTCATCTGCCCTATTGGAATTCTCTGGCATTCTTCACAGTTCACTGGACAATGGTTAGTTAATTGGGTCTGTCTGTATCGATCTAAGCCGGCGATCGACACTGTCCATCGCCGCCTACTGCTTGTGCAACTTCTGAAAGCTGGGCTCTCTCCCAACTCCACTACCTGGTTCAAAAGCTACTTGAAGAACCAGTCTCAAAGAGTAAAATTGCAGATGTCCTCTCTGATACCAGGCCTGTTTGCTCAGGTGTCCCCCAGGGATCCATTCTTGGCCCCCTACTATTCAGCTTATTCCTGAACTCCCTTCCAAATTCTTGCTCTGAAACAATCATCCTCTATGCAGATGATGCTGTAATTCTTGCCTCCCACAAGGATCCTAAGCCTCTACAAGACAACCTTCAGCTTGGCTTCACATCTGTTGAAAATTGGTTCTCAAATCACAATCTGGTCCTCAATAATAAGAAAACAAAGTCTATGATGTTCAGCAGCTCTCATAACAAGCATAAGCTGCACCTCCTATCCATCAAAACCAGTCATGGAGTCACCCTGGAACAGGTTCAAGCCTTTAAGTACCTTGGGATCACTCTAGACCCTCATCTAACTTACAGTGCCCACATTGACTCTGTAGCCAAAGCAGCAAATACTCCGCCTTTGCCTTCTCTTCTGGCATAGGCAACATCTTACCCCAGAAGCCCCTGACTGTCACCGTTCAGTGCTCTGTTGTCTTCATTATTGACTGTGGGCTTATCATTTATAGCTCTGCCCCTGCTACCCCTCTTAGATGCATATCCACCTCCCTCAATAAGGCCTGCCGACTTCTCACTGGATCCCATCACCTCACTCATAAGTACGACCTCTATGCACAAACTGGATGGCTGCAACTCACCAGTTGGATAAAGTACCTAACCTACACCATGGTGAAGAAAATAACTATGGGCCTTCTGCCTTCTGAAGTGTGTGCACTCCTGCACCCTAGCAGTAACCCCCGCTCAACCAGGGGGTCTGAATCACAGCTCCTGCAGGTCCGACATTGTCGTACCTCACAAGGCAAAAGATCTTTTGCCTACAGGCTGCCCAGCTGGCTAAATGGTCTAAACAGTTACATCTCCTCCACTCCTACCCTTGGTGCATTTAAATCAAGGCTCCACCTTTCTCTCACTGTCTCTAGCTCCTGTGACTGCCTCCACTAGCTGACCCCATGAATATTTCCCTAACCTTATGCAGTTCTCTCTAATAGTACTTGGTTACCCCTTAGTACGCACTTCCCCATGTTATGTCTATGACAATGCCTCTGGCTGCGCTCCTTCTCTACAGCTCTCTGCCCCTCTCTACTCTTCCTCTCTCTTGTCCTCTATCCTCTCTGCACCTCATCCGCGATCTCCTTGTAACCTAGCCTCCAAAACTTGTTTTGTTTCTCAGATGCTTTGTAACTCTGTTTAGCTTACACTTTTGCAACCTTGTCCTACGTTTTGAATTGTAACCTGACTTGGAACCTTTGTAAAAGAGCCCTGGCTCAAAGGTATTGTAATCCTAGACCTAATAAATAAGTAAAATAAATAAATAAAAAAGAACAAGGGGGCACAATTTGAAGACTGAAGGGGGACGGCTCAGAGGTAATGTAAGGTAGTATTTCTTCAATGAGAGGGTTGTAGATGCATGGAATGGCCTTCCTGAGGAGGTCGTAGAGTCAAAACCATAGGAGAATTCAAGAATGCATGGGACAGACATAAGGCAATTCTAGTGGGGAGGTAGGGGGAAATAGGCTGTTGGTTAACTAGGATCTTCAGCTTATCCATTAGGTAGGGAAATGGACAGACTAGGTGGGCCAAGTGCTCCTTATCTGCCATCAAATTCTATGTTTCTATGTTTCTATCTAGGGGATTCCAACACCATGTCGATGATGAAGTCTGTGACCTCCTACAGAAATTCCCTCTCATTCCCGGTGAATGGTAAATGAGGAGTATCCTGCAGCCTGCACCTGCACCCACAATGTACTCAAAGAATCTAATTAGTCCCACTGACAAACCACCAGGTTTGTGTTTGGTAATTTTGTCAATTTGTCTAAAATACCTTTTCATCGGGCAAAGTTCCAGGACAAAAAAAAAAAACATTTTTGTGCACTTCCTAGATGATTATACTGATTCAAATTGGGAAATTCTGTTTTGGGGAAATGCTTATATTGTACTGCTTCTAATTTGGAAATTTGGGGATTTTGTCTTGGGGAAATGTTTTACTGTTTAAAGTTGATTGCACTCCTGTTAAGTTTCCTCCCCCAACCCCCCTCCTACCTTAGTTAAATACACTCTAGCTCCGCCCCTCTTGCTCACACTCCTCCCTCGATTGCATGCTGGTCCCTCCTATTGGCCTACAACACTTGCTTGCCTTTTCTCTTCCTTTCTGTCCCACCTAGCTCCAGCCTACACTGCTGTCTCTCCCCAGCTGCTCACACACTCCATCCTCGCCATTCCTGTGCACTCTCAGCTCTCTTTTCACTACCTCTCCCTGCCTGTTTCTTTTTTTTTCCTTTTCTTTCGCCCTACACCAGCAACGAGTTCCCTCCCCCACCTGCTCCGTCCCCTTCTCTCCCTCCTTGTCCTTCCTCCCTTGTTCTCTCTCCCAGGCCCCTGCCACCCCCACCCCATACCCACTATCTACTTAATCAATACCAGCAGCACCTTGGGAATGCTCCACTTCTCGACCAGTCCTCCCCATGGTCCTCCACGTTGAAATATCTGGCTGCTTCTTAACACCACTAAGATTGGTCTTAATGCCAGCCTATCTCTACTGTACCACATTGCAGATCATCAGGGCTGTCATATGGACTCTACCTACTGCCCATACGCTAAAAGGAAACACAAATTATCACTACTGGACCTGCGCCTCTGTTCAATGAAGCTCCTCATACTTCTCCTACTGATCTCAGGCAACGTCCATCCGAACCCTGGCCTGGGCTGTTCAAGCCTTTTGAAAAAGGCAGGGGCCCTCACCATCGCAACCATTAACATCTGCAGCCTGTTATCAAAGCTTGATGCACTCCAAGCCTTTATCAGCCAACATAATCCTGACATCCTTGCTGTAGTAGAAACATGGCTAACACCAAACGTTCCTGATCTGGCAATTACCTTACAGGGCAACAATGTTTTCAGACTGGACTGTGTCTCTAAAAGGGAAGGGGGCTGTGCCATCTACATTAAGGATAATCTCCTGGGGCACCTTGTTCCAACCCCCGTCCCTGCCTCCTCAGCCCAGCTTCTACCCATTAAAATTCTTATAGGTCCCAAGCAAAAAGCCCTCACCTTCATCTCTCTATATATTCCACCTCGAGATCAAGATCTTGGCATCAAAGAAGTTCTTAACTTCATCAGCTCCCAACCTCCTGGCTCTGAACACATTCTGCTTGGTGATTTCAATATAAACTGGCTTGCATCTGTTGTCTACACTCATAAGGATGCCTTTGCAGCCGCCAACCTCTCACAATTGGTCACCACACCAACTCGGATAAATTAGAAAACTGGCACTAGTACCCTGCTGGACTGGGTTTTCACCAATCACCCTACCAGGATCTCTCGTACCTCCGTTCTCCCAGACTCTTTCAGTGACCACTCCCCAGTTATATGTGAATGGTCTAATAAATTTCTAAAGCCACCTCCTATAATCATTACCAGCAGAGTCCTCCCCAGTGGTCAACTTACCCATCTCAAACAGTACCTATCCTTGCAAGACTGGCTGCCCATCTACAAGGTGACGGATGTTAACCTAGCCCTCGGCTACTTCATCACCACCTTCAGTAAGGCCTGTGACCTCTTCGCTCCTTCAAAAAAAAATGGAAAACAAAAGCCATCTGTAACCCTTGGTTAACTGCGGAGCTCCTTTCCCAGCTGAAATCTAGGAACCACCTGTGGGCAGTGGCTAAACCCACAGGCAATCAATCTGACATCCAAAAATACAAACATGCCCGTAATGCCTGCACAAAATCCATTCATCTCACGAAAAGCTCATATTATAAGGACGTCCTCACCAACACCTGGGGAAATGGTTGTGCTTTGTGGGACAATATCAAGAACATTACTGGGAAACAATCAAAGTCCCCTCCGGCCATGTTAATTGTTGAAGGGTCCACTACTCTTGATCCCATGGTCATTGCAAATATTTTTAACACGGCTTTTACTGACCTCAGTACTGTTCTACCACCTGATTTCTTCACAGTCAGTCACATCCCCTCTAACACACCCTGCACTCTGTCAAACCACCCTCATTTTTATGTTTGTTTGTGCACATGCACAAGAAACATGCTGCGGCAGCTTGGGAGAGAAGCGGGTTGTGGAGGAGCGGCAC
Organism: Neoceratodus forsteri; assembly: GCA_016271365.2. Taxonomy (NCBI): domain Eukaryota; kingdom Metazoa; phylum Chordata; order Ceratodontiformes; family Ceratodontidae; genus Neoceratodus; species Neoceratodus forsteri. The sequence goes on from CM028138.1 coordinate 729,641,586, forward strand.
TGTGGTGGCCAGTGCCACCACTGCATATGTGGGCTTGGCCCTCTTTATCCAATGTGGTGGCACACTGCTGCTGACACTAGTTCAGCAAGCGTGCCACCACCTTGAAAGAAATTGGCCTCTGCAATGAGGGAGTGTTCCGTCATTGCAGGGCGTACCTTGCCCTCCGAGACATTTCTGTACACCCCACTCCCTCCTTTGTCCATTACAGAAGCAGGAGTGCAAGTAAACATTCCTGCTCCTTCCCACTGCACGCTGTCCGCCCTGCTCCCTTGGTTCCCTGTCCCGGCAACCAAGTGCAAATAAACCCTCCCACTCCCTCCCACTGCATGCTGTCCTCCCCGCTTCCTCCGGTCCCTGTCTCGGCAACAGGAGTGCAACAGAGTAACAATAACTACTCTGTGTTGAGCAAAAAAAAGCAGAGACACATATCCAAAGTTTTCAACCAAGCTCCCCAGACTCCTGCAATTACCTCAACTGTGATCCCCCCTTAGCAAGATCCAAATCTTCACATTTCCAGAAATCAGCAGCAAGACCTTGGCAGTGTTTCAATGGACAAAAATGCACACAGCATTCAAACACTGGGGCAAAGTGTGTCTTCAACCAGGGCATCCATAAAGATATACAATCAAGCAATGCCTTTAAATAGAAAACGTCCATGCGTACTGTACACTTCAGATTCAGAATAAAGGTATTTGTTTAAAGTCATCCTGTAATGCTTGTATGTGCAGTGTAAACTGAATAGGAATTGCAGAAAGTTGTAAAAAAATGTGTAATGTCACTTCCATGAGAAACAGTCTGACCGTGCACTTCCCCCGATCCCTTACCTTTTTCCAGCTCTCCTGAACTTTCACCTTGGTTAACATGGTAACCGAAATGATCCAGAATGCACCCAACAAGGAATTACCGAATGAGGAAAAAGGTGAATCCATGAGTAATTTAAACTGTTTAAAATAAACAACTGCATTTAGCAGCTTTTTGTATTTTATTGTTTTCTCTCAACTAAACTCCTTTACAAGACGAACTCTGACTGATGTTTTTGAGTTTATTGCTGATCGATTGCAAGGTACAGATCTTAGTTTAATATTTCTTGCTTTGCAGTGTTGTTTTCTGTCAACTAAACTTCACAAGGTGAACTGACTGATGATTTTTGGTTTGTTGGTGATCATCTGCATGGTACAGATCTTAATTTAAGTATATTTCATGCTTTCCAAAGTTGTTTTCTGTCAACTAAACTTCTCAAGACAAATTCTGACTTGTTTTTTGGCTTGTTGCCGATTGGTTGCATGGTTCAGATCTTAAATTAAGTGTTACATATTTCCTGCTTTTCAAAGTACCGCTCTCAGTGTAAGATGTAAACATTTTCTACAACTTTCACTGCCTGTTCAGTCCCTGTTCTAGCTGGTACTCATACTAGCCATTAAAAAATACTTGCTGTCTAAATGAGGTCTCTGAAATGTGTTACTTTATAGTAATTTAGCTCTGCACCAGTTATTATATAAAATAAAACATATGCAGGTATGTGAAATTAGATTTTTTTTACACACCCTCGGTGTGTGATAATCAAATAAACCTCTCGAGCTTCGCTCTCAAAGTTTATAGATTATCACACACCTTGAGTGTGTAAAAATTTCATATCACACATCTGTGTATGCATTATTCTCTATATAATGACTGCCTTGTTTGTCTGCATACAGTCCCTGCACCAGGGAGGGTTTGGAATTGGGCTAGAGAAAGAGGCACCTCTTGTATTTGGGATACTGTACTGATGCGGTCACTAATGTCAATTATGCACCAATTTTCTGGTCACCAATCTGTAACTAAATAAATAAATAAATGAGTTTGGTACTGGTAGTGCAAGGACTGTGTGCAGACCAGCATCTAACTCATTTCTTAGTATAACTTGGTATAACTCGGTGTTTTCAGACAAAGTAGGCTGTCAGACCATTTAATTGTCTCCCACTCCTAGTGGGTTTATTGGCCCTTCTGATTATTAATTAAATAGTCATCTAAAATATTCCTAAATTGTTCAAAACTAGGGGCCTGCACGATGTAACTTGATAAGCTATTCCAAGCTCTTGCTGATCTAACACTAAAAAAATTATGTCTTTTTACTGTTTTGACCTTTGGCACATGAAGCTGTCTCATATGAGATCTCAGATCAATTTTTGATTTTTACCCTTTTTACGTTAGCTTGCACGCATGCGCAAGGAACGTCGTGGGAGAATAGGACAGTTTGGAGGTGTGACTGTCCTGTGCAATCCACTGCTCCATTGAGCAGGCGTGGCGCTCCTGCACCAATGGATGCAGGTGCTGTGTATGACAGTGGTGGTGTTCACTTCAAGAAAACCACCACTGTGTGCTGGCGGCGTCAGCCCTAAATCTTCGTTGCCAGCTGGGGAGCCCACTTCAGCGTGGCAAATATCTTCTCGTCGCATCCGCTGTGTGGTGTAGCGCTCACGCCCCAAAGCTTTGGTGCCATGCTGGGAGCCCACCCCAGCGTGGCAAACCTTTTTTTGCCAACGGGTGCCCAATCCCCATCGGCTCCACGCCCCAAACAGCTTCCCTGCCGTCATGCTTGGGAGCCCACCCAGCGTGGTAAACGTCCCGCATCGTCTGAATACAAAAAAACCTGTAAATAAGAAAGCGTTCCATCGCTGTCCCCACCGCCTCCACAATCTGCACCCACCCTGCGTGCCCTGCCTCCCCACACCCCCACCCTATACTTACCTCCCGAGCTCAGGTAGCGACGATCTTCCGCTGACGGGAACATCGTCTGCACTCTTCAAAGCCAACCGCGAACTGAGGAAATGCCGGTAAGCTGTATAATGGGCTAGATGGGGTTTTTTCAACTTTGTTGCATATCTCAGGAATTTTTTGGAATTTTTGCACCAAATTTTCAACATTGGGTTTTTGGGACCCCTTCTCATGAATGATGTCATGTCATGGCGTTATTCAGGCCCGAAGGGTGATTTCACAGTCACTGCGCGAAATCACCTTTCAGGATCGATTAACAAAATGACACTGCCAGTGTTCATAAGGTGGACTCTCAAGAAGCCTATTTTGAAAATTAGGTGGAAAAATTCCAAAAATTGACTGTTTTATGAGCGTGCATTGCTCAGTTCCTACGCAGGCGCGTAAGTTTGCGAATTTTCAATATTTTCACTCCAGATTTTGAACATTGCCATTTTACCACACCTTCTTGTGAGTAGTACAGCTGTCATTTTTTACATCTCATGCAAAACGTGTTTCCGCCCATGTAGCGCACAATGGCGCAGTCGGTGTGCGAAATCAATATATGGGACACATTAAGAAATCAAAGTGACACTGTTCATTAGCAGAGGTCTTAAAATGGCTATGTTGAAAATTTGGTGAAAAAATTCCTAAAAATGACTGTTTTACTAGCGTGCGTTGCACAGTTCCTACGCACGCTCGTAAATTTGTGACTTTTCAATATTTTCACTCCAGATTTTCAACATTGCCATTTTACCACACCTCCTCATGAGCAGTATGGCTGTCATTTTTCACATCCTGCCTAAAATGTGTTTCCGCCCATGTAGCGCACAATGGCACAGTCGGTGTGCAAACTCAGTGTATGGGACACATTAAGAAAATCACAGTGACACTGTTCATGAGCAGAGGCCTTAAAATGGCTGTGTTGAAAATTTGGTGAAACAAATTCCTAAAAATGACTGTTTTACGAGTGTGCGTTGCGCAGTTCCTATGCACGCTCATAAGTTTTCAAATTTCAATATTTTCATGCCAGATGTTCAACATTGCCATTTTACCACACTTCCTTATGAGCAGTACAGCTGCCATTTTTCACATCTTGCCCAAAATGTGTTTCTGCACATGTAGCGCACAATGGTGCAGTCGGTGTGCGAAAACAAGGCTTGGGACAGATTAAGAAAATCACAGTTACACTGGTCATGAGCAGAGGTCTTAAAATGGCTATGTTGAAAATTTTGTGACCAAAGTCCATAAAATGACTGTGTTACAAGTGTGCATTGCGCAGTTTCCGCGCACCCTCGTAAGTTCATGACTTTGTACTATTTTCAGTCCAGATTTTCACCAGTGGCATTTTTCCACACTTCCTTATGAACAGTACCACTGTCATTTTTCACAACATGGCCGAAATGTGTTTTCACACTTTCAGCACAGAGATTCGTGGTCACTGTGGGAAATCATTGTTCGGGACAGATAAAGAAAATCACAGTGACACTGTTCATGATCAGGGGTCCCAAAATGCCTTTGTTGACAATCTGCTGTAAAAAATCCCCAAACTAATTACATTACGGGTGTGCGTTGCACAGTTTCTATGCACGCTCGTGACTTCACCAGTTTTTTTAATATTTTTACTACAGATTTGCAACATTGCCATTTTTTACACCTCCCCATGAACAGTACAGCTGTCATTTTTCACATCCTGTTCGAATGTGTTTGCACCTGTGGTGCAAATGCATAATCTGCTGTATAAGCAGCTTTCGGCTAACAAACTGATAGTGCCACTGTTCATGAAGTGGGGTCACAAAAAAACATGTTGAAAATTTGGGAGAAAATACCAATGAATGCCTGAGGTATTGGTTTCCAACCATAACGCCAACCCGTAGAGAATGACAGGCATCAGGGATATGACTTGAGATTTTTGCCTGCAATGCTCATACCATTCCACACCACCCTGCAGCCAGTGAGAAGCATCAAGGTGTGCCTTGGACTCTTCAGCCCCAAAGTTCACCCCATTCTCCTATACCGCACCCATCTCACCGTATTTTCTGATAGAATGGGGTGCGCATAAGGGCCAAAGACCCCAAGGCACACCGTGACACTTGTCAGGGTCTGCAGGGTGGGATGTGGTGAAATGGCATGGCCGTTATGCCTGACGACCCAAAGGCACACCCCAATGCCTGTCACTCTCTGCAGGGTGGTGGTGGGGTTGGCTTCAGTTTAATACTTCACTGCCATTCCTGTTATGCAGCTCTGTAACTTCTACACTACCACTGCCAATGCCAGCAAGCAAACATTCAGCATTGACAAATGCTTGTTAGGAAACACTCCTGGCTCAGTGGCTGTCACCTTATCTTACTGAAGTCTTTGCTCTGGAATTAGAATCCGACTTCTCAAAAGTCAGGAATTCAAGCAAAGTACTTTTACAGAGAAAATACAAACACTTTTATCTGAGTCTTGGCCCTAAGCAGACTATAAAAGTTCTCATTGGGTACCAGATGGCTGCCTTCCTACAATGAGAAAAATGCACCCCACCAAAATAAACAAAGTTGTTTAACTAGACAGCTTGCCTATATGATCTTGTTTGAAAGGCAGACAATATAACATAGTGTTGTAACATGCAAACTAAAGGTTGAGGTGCTAGGTCCGAAGATCTTCACAGGATAAACAAGTAAGAGTGCCAAAACTCGCACAATTACTTTTTTATCCTGCCAAGATCTTTGGACCCAGTACCGCTTGTATAATGTACATATCACTATTAGCCTCAAATTAGGCATTACCCAGTGGTTTCCAGTATTTGTTTAAAAATTACAAAATAGTTTAGTTCACATCTGATATTGCACAACTTAATTGAACTGCAGAGTACAACAAGGAAAATAGCAACATCAGTCTTTCTAAAGTTGTTACATTATATGCGCTGGTCTATGGGAAAGTGCTTCCATATATTTGCCTACAATATGATGTCCACGCCAGTATTTAATAATCAAATAAAGTATTTTGCTTTTGTAAATAAAATGGTTTAAAATATATTTAATGTTTTAAAAGATAAAATTGCAAAGAAATAATTAACCAAACCTCCAACCTCCAATAATTTTATTTCTTACAACAGATAACATACACCCTTATTTTTTAAAGGAAACAGAAATCAAATCCAACTACCACTATATATTACATTTTGACTGGAGAATAGCTTCACTAATTCCAATATGCAAAAAGAAAGGGAGTAAGAAAGAGACCGGGAATTACAGACCGATGTCTCACCTCAGTGGCCTGTAAAACCCTTGAGAAAATATTCTAAACCAGACTTCAAAAAGAGCTTATCAAAAAAGGACTAAATGATTTAAACAGTTTAAAAGAGAATTAAATAGATTTCTATTGGGTAAGCGGGATTAAATTCACCCCACTAGTGTAGGGAAGGCAGTCTCGGTAAAACCGAGTAAACAAAAATAAAAATACTGTTTCTCATGACGAGTCAGTTTTCTGAGCAAGCATCTTATTTATGTTAAAAATATAGTGCTTGTCTTTGATTTGAGTGTGCTCTGCTAAAACATGTACTAAAAGTTTTCCTAATGGAAAATTAAATTTAAAGTTTGAACAAAACTCTTTACTTAAGGACAGGTATTTAATGAAATGATTAACTAAAATATGATATTTTAATTGATTAGGAAAGGCAAAGGTAAAGTTGTTTAACCAGGAAAGGCACACCAAAGCTTGATTCCAGGTGTGAGTTGGGAGCACAAGGAAGTTAAGTAACTTGCTTAGGATCACACAGTATGTGAGTAGGGGCTGTGGGATACAAATCCAGGTTTGCAGCTCAGAGCCTTAAACCACTGAGCTATAATTGATTATTTCAGAACTTAATAAGTCTGTAGGGAATAAACTTTGAATGGAGGCCAGGCCAGTGTCTTTACCCTTTTTTATCATAATAAAACGGCCTGCCTAGGGTACTGTACAATTATCAATGTGGCATCTGAAGAGTTGTTACCTTACATGTATTCTACTATATGCAGCTGTGCTGAGGTCAAAGGATGACAAGCACAGGAATACTATTTCTGTAGTTTCCCCCAGGGCAAGCAGCAAAGGTATATTTTTGTACCTATCCACAAAGTGCCTGAAGAAGCTGTCAACAGGGTTTGGAGAACTTGCTTATGGTGTTCTTATGTGTTGCCCATCCTGTCAGAAGGGCTCTACTTGGCATCCACACATCTAGCTTGTGGAGTCCACAGTGGCTTTGTGCATATGCTGCACTTATTAAGCTGAGTCCTACTGTATATTCTTCAGTGAGCAGCAGTGGTAGAGTCTTCTACAACTAGACTGTTAGGTGCTTTTTTCAAGATTTTCCGTATTTATTAATAATTTGTCATGTTTTATCTGTGAAATATCACAATCCAGCATGTGCAAAATACTTCAAAATATGCACATCTATCCTGGTGTGGTAACTAAATAATTAAGTAATCTTTTTTTTCTTTAGTAACTAGGTAAAGCTGACTGGTTGCAAGGCTCCTTTACAGGAGTAACAGGGGAACACTGGGAGGTTAAGTAACTTGCTCAGTGCAACAAAACATGTAAGTGGAGGATGTGAGAATGAAAAAGGGTCTACTGAATGTACCACGCTTATTCACAGCTAATTGCTCTAATCTCTAGGCTATGAAACATGCCCACAGTAACCCAAATGAGATGCAGCATGTCATTTTCCATGGGATTCATGCCTCTACTTTAGAGCTGGTTGGACGGAAGTACATGGAGGTTAAATGACTTGCTCAAGGTCATGCAGCAACCCAAATTTGCTGCTCAGACTTGGAGCATTATTATGGGAGCTTCAGAGGAAACAAGGGATGAGAAAAAAATCTTTTTTTTATATTTTTAATATTAAGGTGTCTACACAATAGTATTGGGGACAGAGCGGAATGGAGCAGCAACCAGCAGTTGGAAAAGTGACGGCTGCTCCCTCTGTGTTTGACATCCTCCACTAGGGAATGAATACCATTTAAAAAAACAGGAACAAATGAAAGACAGCATGCTGGAATCATATTTGTACTCTATTTACACTGCCAGAATGACTTTTATTTAGTACACTGCTGACAAGCATTACTGGAGCTCTTGCAACAATGGGGAGGGGGGTGGAGAAGTAAAAGAAATATAACAAATTTTGCTTAGTTATCATATCTTTAAAATCTTTGCATCTCACCTGTGGGACTGGAATGGGGAGCCTACATAAAGAATGCTACTTTTGTCCTGCCCACAAGCTGCTATAAAACAGATACAAAAGTAATTTTCTTTATATAGGCTACCCCCTCCTGCCCTGTCCCTCCACATTTCTGGCAACCATTGCTTCCGATTTCAACAAATCCTGCTACTTTTTGAGAAAGAGGCCAAAGTTAGGGTAAAACTAGTAGGACTGCTTACCTTTCAGCAGTTGTTTAAACACACTGCCTCAGCTCTCACATTTGGAGCCTGATTCTGTCTGGGACTGACAGACCGTCACTGCTGCCCACCGCCACCGCTACTGCACCAGATCAGAACTTTTACAAATAATACCTGTGTCGGCTGCTCCCACTCCTTCAGCTCTGTCTAGAGGTTCACAGCATCTGAATGCAATCTCGAGCCTGGTTGTACTGATGAGGTGTCACGGTGACATCTCAGGTCCTCCCTCTTGCTCCCTTTCACCCTCCCCAATTCAGTTCCCAAGTTACATGCCCTGGCTACTTTTCCCAAAGCAATGCTTGTGGATAGGGCAGCGGTGCGGCGTCTACGTCAACTAGGCAATGGGATGCAATCTGTAGTGTTGTATGTCATTGCCAGAAGGACACCACATATTGCACTGCTAGAGCTCCCGGTCCCCATAGACCCACAGAAGATGGACTTTAGTTAATATAAACTATGTGACACTGAGAGGGAGAAAAAAACTAAAAAGTAGAAAAATAATAGGCATGCAATGCATGCCTTGCATACAAGTTATACAACAAATGCACACCACCGGAGGGAAGGTTTAATTACATGCCAGGGCCGAGGACAGAGGGAGAAGGGTGGACAGCACACAGTGGGAGGGAGGGAGCAGGAGGGTCTTCTACATGCTGGAACCAGGAACGGAGGGAGGGGCAGACAGCATGCAGTGGAGAGGAGCTGGAGGGCCTACTTATGTGCCAGGACCAGAAACAGAGGGAGTGGGGTGGAAATTATCACAAATGCACGACGGTATGAGCGTGCGTGCAATCTGCCAACGCACGCTCATAACACAGTCATTTTATGGAGTATCATCACCAAATTTTCAACATAGGCATTTTAGGTCCTCTGCTCATGAACTGTGTCACTGTCATTTTCATAATCTGGCCCAAACACTGATTTCCCACAGCGACTGCATTACTGTGCGCCGGAAGTGCAGAGACACATTTTGGGCAGGATGTGGAAAATGCCAGCTGTACTGTTCACAAGGAGGTGTACAAAAATGACAATGCTGAAAATCCAGCATTAAAATATTGTGAATGCGCAAAGTTATGAGCCTGCATAGCAACTGTGCAATGCATGCTCGTAAAACAGGCGTTTTTTGGATTTTTTCCACCAAATTTGGAACTTAGGCTTTTTAAGAGGCCACCTCATGAACACTGCCACTGTCATTTTGTTAATGGGCACCAAAAGGCGATTTCGTGCAGTGACTGCGAAATCACCTCGCCGATTAACGCCATGACAGTGATAGAATTCATGAGGAGGGGCCCCGAAAGACCCATGTTGAAAATTTGTGCCAAAATTCAAGAAATACCTGAGATATGCAGCAAAGTTGAAAAAAACCCTATTCACTCCATTATACAGCTTACCGGCATTTCCTCAGTTCGCGGTCGGCTTTGAAGAGTGCAGACGTGTTCCCGGTCCACTGAAGAATGTCGCGGACTCTGGAGGTAAGTATGGGGTGGGGGTGAGGGAGGCAGGTTGCGCAGTGGGTGGGTGTGGGTGAGGGAGGGGCATCGAGACTATGAGGGACCGGTTTTAGTTTTACACGGGAAAAAAAACAAAACAAGAAAACCATCGTGGACAGTTTTCCTGTTGCAGGTCATTTGGCGATGCTGGGTGGGCTCCCAGTGTGCCACCTAACTATTTCTTTTTTGGGGGGGTGTCAGTAGCCAACGGAGGAATGGGCACCCCATCGACTCACAACAGGGGATAATGCCAATGGGGATTGGGCACCCCGTCGGCAAAAACACAGCGGTGGGGGCGCACAAGCCGAGGGGATTGGGCACCCCTGTGATCAACAATTGGGGAGGAGAGTGTTGCCGATGGGGGACGGGCTCCCGGGTCAGCACAAAGACAGCGGGCGCCAGCCCGGGGATTGGACACCCCCTCAGCATTCTACATTGAGGGGTATGCGTTGGGAGTGGACTCTCCTCGGCACAGTAAGGCAACAGCTGGGGAGTTACTGACAGGGGATTGGGCACCCGATGTCGACAGTCAGAAGTCGCCACCACGTGATAATGGCGTAAGCACGCAGTTGTGCGTCCGCCATGTATGACAAGCTTTGCTCGGATTGCAGTGGACCTTTCCTTAGATGTGCTCACCCCATTATGTATGCATGGTGTGGCGCCGGCATGCAGGCTGATTGGGGAATGAGGGACACACCTACTGATCCATGCCCTGCATTCGCCCAACAGCGGCCAAGTCCCCAAATCTGCACTCTCCCAATATGTTGGCTTGCGCCTACGGCAAGCCAACATAATAATGTATACCCAGCTGTTGGTAACAAGCTGGTTAGTTCATCGAGAGGTTGCCATGGTGACCATATGAACCTCAAGAGCGTAGCTCGAGAGGTTCGGGCACCATTGGAAACCTCAAGATGAACTAACCCAGCTTGTTACAGAGAACTGGGTATACATTGTTTTTTATAGCGTAGGAAGGCAACTGCTATGAAGCGTGACTTATTTTGTTTTATTTCTCCACTTTGCCGCTCGTTTCACTGTCGTTTGCACCACCATGGCCGCTTTCTGTTCTTATAACATGCATGCTCTAGCGTGTTCAATGTTGTTATGCTGTAGTAGCTATGTAGCTAGTGCAGCATAACAGCTGCAATGATGTAGCTACTACAGCATAACAACATTTTGAAAGTGATGGATTTTTAACAATAACAGCATTCCATCATACCCTATATTCTTCTTATACATTTTTGCACATTTGAATCTATTATTACTACTTTGTATCATGAATGTAGATGGTGATAAACTTTTGAAACAAGCTAAACCTATTATATAATATTATATAACTCTAAGCACACTGTTTAACCAAGTCATTTTCAGAAACATACCACCAGTGAAAGCAGCTGGTGTCAAGAGTTCAGGACAACAGGTAACCACCATTGTCATCACTCACAAAGAAGTTACTGAAACTACATTTGTACCTGTTATGAAACTGGGGTAGATTTCATGAGTTGGCAGGTGACAAAATGAACACAAAAAACTACAGTTACAAAACATTTTATTCTTATACTACATTGTAAAAGTAAAATAAAAAAATATATATTGACTATACTTTCTAATATGAAGTTTCAACAAGTACCCTTAACTGAGCTGGCCTCATTGAGACAGTTAAGTGCATCTGCCCTTGGCACTGACAGGAGAGGGCCTGCAGAATTGGAAATCAGAATTTAACAAATAAATCAAGCATTTCTTTACATTTTTATGTCTCCCAGACATATGCACTAATACAGCTGTGGAAATCCAGGACATCCAAGGGAAAATATTACCTACAAATATTCCATTGCTAAAATCTACACTCTCCCCATTGGGCCATGGTTGAATCAATCTGTACTTATTTCTTAATCTCCACTACACAATGCCAATTTACATGCTGAAAAACAAGCCTCATGTCACTTGACAAGACAATGCAAACGTCATCTCACAAGAGTTCCAAGCTAAAGCTACCAATAATATACATCACCTTATAGTAACATGTAGGTGACTAATTCAGTTTACATGCAGACAACAACCACTTAGGCAACAAGTTGGCTTTCTGAGCTATGCATGTTATCCACTATAAAACACAGCCTACATTTACTGCTGAATAGAAGAATTTCTTCCATATCTTGTAACATTCCCACAGCAATAAATGTTGACTCTATCAGCAACAAATGGCCTAATATACTATCTTTGCAAGATGTGTTTGAATGGCTACTGTATTACTGCTAAATGTATTTCATGGCAAGAATATTTCAATTCAAAAGGTAACAGAAAATTGGAGCATTTTGTTATTGGATTTCATAACAACGCCTTCAGAAGACCTTTCATTTCAAATACTTCATTTATGGGTGTACTATTTCTATGTACTGTACATGCCTAATTCCATAAGTTTTATTTCCCTTTATAATATATGCCTGACATTACATAAAATGCTCTTATGTGAATCAGTATTACACAATTGTACAACTTTCTGAACATTTTGTTTAACCACTGTGTAATTAACACAATTCAATATATGCTTTTTAAGCTAACACATTTTATATCACTGCAAAATGTGCATATGGCTCTGCTGTTTTAATAAGCAGTAAAGGAAAAAGACTTAGCGTTTACTATTTTATTAATTATTTCAGTCAAATAGCAGCTCTTACTTTACAGGCAGGGTATTACATCACTGCATAAAGCATGTACACATTGGCCACCTGTACAATACACTAGATATGTGAGTATTTACCATTTCAGATTATATGAATTACAAGTCCAGTTGGTATCATTGATAAAAAAATATATATATTTCCACTTCTTTATTATTCTGCTGGTAATAACTGTCCCTGTACTAAAATCAGGTTGCCTCTGATCCGGTGTTTACATCCGGGTGAATATGTTGACAAAATGAGGATGGGGAAAAGCTTATATTTTCTGTTTATCCTGCTAGGGTCATGTGCTACTGATAGCAGCCCTACATGCAGAATTCAGCGCTGTCTGCTAGATGTACAGAGCTCATTTACAGCTCCTTACTATAACCTCCAGGCAATAATGCCATACTACTAGTCCCAGTGTTGCAGTTTGAAATGTTACAGTGTCAGTGGACAGAGTAAAGTGCATCACAAAATAAACTGCAATTTGAATACAGACCATATTCATTTATTTTTTTATAAATGTCAGAGCATCGAAACTCAGCACTTACCAGAATGTTTCAAGATTCACAAGGTATTTCTGCAGTTGCCTTAAGGTGTATTCTTTGACAAAACCCTTGATATTCTCTCTGAGACTGTTCTTGCAACCTATGAAAGGGAGAAATGAGGAGGTATCTCCTCCCTATCCCTGGCTGCAAGTTCCTTCCCCCCTGGGAACACCTGCCTTCCGCTAGGGGGTGGCACCTGCTTGCCTTCCTCCTACAAACCTGTCCATCCAAGTGTCCTGGTCGTGCCTCTAGACAAACTCCAGCCTCCTTTGATGCCTTGCAGGGAGGGGAAATTAACTTCTCAAGCCAGAGGAAAAATATTGCTCCCTAGATCCCATACACACACTGGTAGCATAGTAATGAGCCTTCAGTGAATGACACTATTTTTAAAACTCCAGCATGTTGTTTGGAAGGTAATGAATGCAGAGACTCCTTTTCTAAAGCAAAACTTCTGAAGGGTTACACCACTGCAGCTGTAATGAGTGCTATAACCCAGCTAAATAAATATTTGAACATAAAGACATGACTCTTTATACAGTACATGTTCATTGAGAGCTCAGTCAGCAACCAGAGGCAAAGGTGAGAGGAGGGTTGTGCAGGTCGCCAGCTGGGGAGTAGGTTTGGTGAGGGGCAGTGGGGTGGGGGTCAATGTTTGACAGGATGGGGGGTCCACTAGGACACCAGGGAACTGGGGAAGGTTCTCATACAAGGGATCAGGATCCACTGGACACTAATGGTAATGAGTTATACACTTTGCATGGGTCATCTGGTGATAAGGGGAACCAGTAGCCACCAGGGTGATTCCATGCTTGACGAAGGGTCAGCAATCAGAGGATACATTGGGGGGAATACCACCAACACTGCCTTTCCTTTGCTATACTTGTATCACAGGACAGGGCATTATTTTTTTAACCTACGGAATGGCAATCAGAGAATGGGGAGGGAGGCAGGGCCACTAGACTACCAGGGAACTGGATTTGCTTATACGGGATGGTGATCATAAGCTGAGGAGGGACTACTAGACTACCAGGGACCTCTTGTGTCACTACAGGACAGGCAGTCCCCCTTGAAGGGGATGTGGGGACCATGCAAAACTCCATCGTATCCCATGTAAATGGGCCCATACTGGGCATGCAAATGACCAACTAGCATCTTGTATGCCCAATGAGCTCATTTGCATGGCTGCTTTTGTGAATAAGAGATAGCACACCAGTGCTATTCATTGTGGGGACATTTAAAGGTATGCAGGCTGGGGCAGCACTAGTGGGGTTAGAGGCAGTGGTAATGTACTTAATGCAGCCTCTACACAGACCTATTCACAGTCAGATAGCACCCTATGCTATCTGTGAATAGCATTTTTAACCCCCAGGGCAATCACAAAGAGCGACGCAAACATTTGCAGTGCACTGCAATTTTTTGTGAACCTAGCCCCTGATCTTTTTTGTGGTATAGAGTGTAACTCTCTTTGTAAAATAATTGGTACATTTTGTGGAAATGTGGCTTTGAAAAGTAAAGCCATGACTCTAGGCATGCACATTAGTGTCAATGCTGGTACATCAAGACAGAAATGGTAAATAAAGACCAGCAAAAAAAGACTTGTCATTTCATGTAATTTTTCAATGTGCTTTATTTGCAGACATTAAATAAATAATAAATTGCCACTTTTTTGGTACTTAAATAGCAGTAACTCTTTTTTTCCTGAAGGATAGTTGGAGCACCCATTTGTTATGCTTTTTGTAAATTAATTGGTTTTCTGGTGCAAACCTGACTCCCTTGAGCCTGTTTCTTTGTGCTGCTATGCATTAGTTATCTAAAATTACACACTGTCTTAGCAAGTACGTATCATATCTCAAGACCACAGTTCATATTTCTATCATTCCTAGTCTTCTCTTTCTTAAATTTCATTTTTGTATTAATCATCAAAGAAGTCACACGGTATGGTTCAATTTGGCCACTGGAAATAATCATCCCATTCCAAGGTGAAAATATGGGACTTCAGAGGAGCTGACTTTGATAAGATGGGCAACGGATTTAAGCTAGCCCTGGCAAAAAGAAATAAAGGTAAAGTGGGCAAGCATTAAGGATGCAATACTTGAAGCAACATCCCATTGTCTTAGAGAGAAAAGGAAGTGCAAAAGAAGAAGGAAACCACTTTGCTTCTCAAAAACAGTAGCAGAAAAGGTCAGAGCCAAAAGGCTGGCCTTCAGGAAACATAAGGGAACACAGCGGGATGAAGATAGGGAGGCATACCAAACTTCCCTAAGAGAAGCAGGGAAGGCAGCAAGGCAGGCAAAGGTCCAAACCGAAGAAACACTAGCACAAACAGTAAAAGAAGGTGACAAGACTTTCTATAGATACATTAGTGAAATGAGAAAGCCCAGAGGGGGTATTGCTAAGCTCAAAGGAGAAAAGGGGGCATGTGAGGAGGAGGACCCTGTAAAAGCATCTATCCTAAATAGATACTTTTGCTCAGTATTTACTGAAGAGAAG
This sequence comes from Neoceratodus forsteri, assembly GCA_016271365.2. Lineage (NCBI taxonomy): Eukaryota > Metazoa > Chordata > Ceratodontiformes > Ceratodontidae > Neoceratodus > Neoceratodus forsteri. The sequence continues at coordinate 729,656,916 of CM028138.1, forward strand.
GTAGGGCAGGGCCCACAGCTCAGTACCATGGACAAAGGGGGGGAGGGAGGTGAGCACTACTCCCTTCACAAAAGAAAGGGTCCTACAAGAGCTCATTAAGCTCAGGGTGGACAAGGCAATGGGACCGGATGGCATACATCCCAGGGTAGTTAAGGAGCTAAGGGTGGAACTAGCAGAGCCATTAACAGAACTGTTTAGCGAGTCTCTGAGCACAGGAAAGGTCCCAGAAGACTGGAGAAGGGCTCATGTGATCCCGCTCCACAAGAGTGGTAGCAGGGAGGAGGCAGGGAACTACAGACCAGTCAGTCTTACCTCAGTAGTGGGCAAGATTATGGAGGCACCCCTTAAGGAAAGGATAGTGCAACACCTGGAATCCATAGGGGCACAGGGTCCAAGATAGCATGGGTTTACAAAAGGAAGGTCCTGTCAAACTAATTTCATAGATTTCTTTGACTGGGTAACCAGAGTGGTGGACCAAGGGGGAGCAGTTGATGTCGCCTACCTTGACTTCAGCAAAGCTTTCGACACTGTTCCACATAGAAGATTGATAAATAAGCTGGGTAGGCTCAGGATGAGTCAGAAGTTGGTCAACTGGGTGGCAAACTGGTTGATGGGCAGAAAACAGAGAGTGGTGGTAAATGGTATACAGTCAGAAGAGATGCAAGTCACAAGTGGGGTACCTCAGGGATCAGTCCTGGGGCCAGTCCTCTTCAATATCTTCATTAGTGACATTGCAGATGGACTAGAGGGTAAGGCTTGTCTGTTTGCAGATGACACCAAGATCTGCAACACAGTAGATGATCCAGATGGGTTGGGCAGAATGAGAAGAGATCTGGATAAACTAGCAAAATGGTCGGACGAGTGGCAACTGGGATTTAATGCAAAGAAGTGCAAGATCATGCACATAGGGAAGAGAAACCCTGAAGCCACCTATAGGCTGGGAGGGGAGTTGCTGGCAGTCACAAAGGAAGAAAGAGACTTGGGCATCATTACTGATGACCTGAAATCATCCAAGCAGACCTCTAAAGCAGTAGGTAAGGCTAGGGGGATGTTAGGGTGTGTTTGTAGGGGTATCACAAGTCGTAAGAGGGAGATAATAATCCCTCTTTACAAGACACTGGTTAAGCCCCATCTGGAGTACTGCATGCAGTACTGGAGGTTACACCTTCACAAGGACATTAACCAAATTGAGACAGTCCAGAGAAGGGCAACCAAAATGGTACAGGGACTGCATCAGAAGACATATGAGGACAGATTAATGGAGCTCAATATGTATACCCTTGAGCAAAGGAGGGAGAGAGGTGATATGATCGAAACATTCAAACACCTTAAGGGCATTAACAAGGTGAAAGAGTCTAACATGTTTAAATATAAGAAAAATAGCAGGACAAGCAGACACAGCATGAGACTAGAGGGAGGCCGATTAAGGGGGAACGTGAGGAAATTATTTTTAATAGAAAGGGTGGTGGATGCATGGAATGGCCTACCTCAGGAAGTGGTGAATATGAATACATTGCAGGACTTCAAACAGGTATGGGATACACATAAGGGAGCAATACAGATGAGTATGAATAGATAGGTCATTGACAGAGCAAAGGCCGATGACACATTCATAAGGTAAAAACAGAAATGGGCAGACTGGATGGGCCTTGCGATCCTTATCTGCCATCAACTTCTATGTTTCTATGTTAAGTGAGGGTCTTGGTTTCCATGTAGGGTGGGAGCAGGCAGCCTGGTACCCTGCTGGCTAAACTCAGAGTAACAGAGTCACGTGATGCAGTGCACCGAATAACACTCTCCTGCCTGAGCTCCTACCCTCTGCTCCGTTTTATTTTGTTTATCCACGTTTCTACAGCGGCTTATACTCGGTTTTTCCTGGGATAGCTTGCTGCAACCTTGTCTTGTTGGGACCAAATGGAGGTAGAAATGAAGAAGAGTTTGCCTAAGCACACTCCTCCTGCGTCTCCTGAGAAGGCCCCGAAAAAGACCAAGGCCTCTGCTACAGTTCCATAGCAACCTACTGGTGCTACTAACACGGACTCAGAGCCTCTCACCCTGGCCAGATTTTTGGACAAGTTCCAGCCCTTTAAGCTAGAGCTACAGTCGATCCTGGGTGAAATTAAAGCTGTTTCCAACACAGTGGAATCCTGGTTCAGAAGACCTCTGATAATGAGACCTGCATATGCTCACTAGAATGCAGGCAAGATCAAGCGAGCTCAGAGTTGATGGCCGTCCGGCAAAGAGTAGCCAAGTTGGAGGTTAAAGTCGAGGATTTGGAAGGCCGAAGTTGCCACAATATTGCGGTACTGATCGGCCTCTCAGAGCGAGAAGAAGGATCTGATCCGATCAAGTTTGTGAGAAAGCTTGTTGCTAAAATTGCTGGCTCTTCCCCATTTGGCAACGATTACACCATTGAAAGAGCACATAGAGCACTTCGTCCTACACCGCCTCTAGGAGCTGCCCCCAGATCTTTTATCCTTCATTTCCTGAATTATCAAGAGAAACAGCATTTTTTGATTAAAGCTCATGAGGCTAAAGAAATCACTTGGGAAGGTGCCAAGATTAGAGTCACTCAAGACCTACCCCTGTCAGTGTGCCAGAAACGCGCTTCATACCACCCTGTAGTTGTCAAGCTAATAGCAGCAGCTATTAAATTTAAGATGGCTTATCCTTCCAAATTGCAAGTGCTTGTGGCAGGCTCCTGGCATGCATATGAAGATGCTGAAGCAGCGACTGTTGGTCTGAGGGCTGCCTTTCCAGATCTTTTTGGCACCTTTTGAAGCTGGACTCAGAAACGTTCATTTATTCAAGTTGTTTAATGGATCGTAATTATATGCGATGTTTGGGATGGGTTCCCTCTTATTTTCTCAATAAAACCACTGGCTTGGGAGGCGATGGAGGTTCCCTGGTCCCTGTTAAAGGTTTGGTTAGTGCTTCTCTGAAAGATTGTACTTACCAGTCACGAAGCGGTATCTCCTGATGTTCTGGCTCTCTGGTGATCGTTGTAACCACCTCCAGTAGTCCCGTAAGGATGATCAGTCAATAGTGGGGACCTCGACCTCATGGACAACTCATGTCATTTGCTGAAGGGTTTCCCTTTATTTTTGACAGTTTATTTTGGTCCCCGGAATCTTCGGTGGTGACCATCATTTCATTTATTCATAGAGCATAATATGTTGCTGCGATTGCGTTAAATTTACTTTATAGAGGATGTAATAGGGGACAGTGCCTCTATTTATTTTATAATTTGATGCTTTTCAACCCGGGACTCCACTCTATGTAAAAGTGCAGGTTGTGTATCACTAGATGGCGCCAAAGACTGTACGTACTGCTTTTTCCTTTTAGCGATTACATAATGGGTTTACTTAGGGTACTTATGATTGGCTTGATTTTACATGAGGAGAAGCAACCCACTTAGGGAGCAATCTGCATATATTTTACTTGCCTGGCAAGGGATAAGGTTATTTTATATGTTAGTCTGGACTGTCTTGCTTTGTTCTCCTCTTTGTTTATCAGCGTCCAGATTTTGTTTACACTTGCCAGAGCGACAATTACACTCTAAGACAGGGTCATTAGACTATGCCTGTATGCCTTATTTTCATGTGCTGGGCTTATTAATGTTATTTCTCATCAAAGGCAGTTAGCCTGGGACTCCGGGATTTTGGATCGAAATATTCTGGACTTTAAAACTATCGCAGCATTATAAATTATTGAAATTGTTATTATACTGTTTAGTTAAACTGGTGGGTCAGGGTGGGGGCGACAGGGAAGCTTTGATAAACTGTACATCATGTACCTAGCAATGTATGGGTGGGAGTGGGAGGGGTTGGGTTTGTTCTATGTTCTTGGGGGCTCTATTTGGGGGCTGTTATAGAGATATGAGGGTGGGATGGGTGGGGAGGGGTGGGGTAAGCACAGCTTATACTTAACAAGGGGTGTTAGTGGTAGTGTTAAAAGGTATGGGTACTTTTCTATGATAGATGGTAGTTGCTTTGCAGCTGATGGCTAGGGCCATCAAGTGTGTTACCTGGAACATTAAAGGGGCCAGACATAAAATTAAACAATACTCAATTTTGAAATTTCTGAATCACCTCAAAGCAGAAATGATGTTCTTACAAGAGACGCATCTCCTAAATGCTAAAGCAATTAAGATGAGGCGTCAGCAGGTGGGGCAGGTTTTTGTGGCATAGGGCACTACCCAATGTAGAGGGGTCATGATCATGGTACATAGATCTATTCCCTTCCAGTCTCTTCATGTGGTTGCTGACCCTGGGGGGAGGTTCCTATTTGTAAGGGGGAAACTCTACACATTAGATGTTCTATTGGGTAGTATATATGGTCCTAACATAGATACTCCTGGGTTTTTTGCTAAATTGTTGGAAGTGGTGCATTCATTCCCTGACCTTCCCATATTAATAGGAGGTGATCTCAATTTGGTATTTGATCAGGGGTTAGATAGATCGGGTTGATCTCGAGCTGGCCTCTCACCCACTCAGAGGGCTTTTAGGGATTTATTGGACTCCGCTGGATTGTGCGATGTGTGGCAAGTGCTTCATCCTAATCAAAGGGATTACACCTTTGTCTCGCCAGTCCATGGTACCTCTTCCCAGATTGATTATATTTTGGTAACTCAAAATCTTTTACCTGGGGTTGTAGATTCTAATATTGTTTTGGCCCCACTCTCAGATCATTCGGCTGTCACTTGTCAGTTCTCGTTAATGTCCTTGCCCCACAAGGGCAGCAGATGGAAGCTTAATAACCAAATCCTGAGGGAACAGGATAAGGTTGCCTATATAGCTTCTCAAATACAGCAGTTTATAGCCATAAATAACAATTCCACGGGTCGACCCAACATAGAGTGGGGAGCCCTTAAAGCGTATGTGAGAGGGATTGGGATTGGGATTATGTCTAAAAGGAAAAAGGAGAAGGAAGGTAAGGCTGCTCAACTATTGCTTCAGATCAGGAATTTAGAGGCTAGTCTCTCCCCGGCCTCCCCAGAGACCACTAGACAAGAGTTAGTTAAACTTAGACGCCTATCTGGGCCTACTAAGAGAGCAAGCTGAGTTTACAATCTTGAAAACAAATGCAGTTTACACAGACCAAGGTGAGAAAGCAGGGCGGATGTTAGCCATGCGGGTGAAACAACAGGAATCCAGCAGGTTCATTGCCGCTGTCCACTCCTTAAATGATAACCCACTTAAAACCTCACCCCCAGAAATAATAAAGGAATTTCCTAGTTATTTTCAGGAATTATATGGTCCCATAGCTGCCCCCCCCACCAGAAGTAGATTTACAAGGGTACCTGAAAGACCTACAATTACCTACTCTTGTTGAGTCTCAGCAAACTGCATTAACTTCCCCTATATCCAAAATAGAAATAGAAATAGAAAAGGTAATTCAATCCCTTCCGTCAGACAAAACCCCTGGTCCAGATGGGTTTTCCTCCAATTTTTACAAAGTGTTTTCTAAACAGCTAGTACCATTTTGCTCCCTCTTTTCCTCATTCTCCTCTCGGGTCAAGCATCTGAAGCCTCTCTTTTTGAAGCGTTGATTATTTTGTTGCCCAAACCTGACAAGCCACGCGACCAGGTCTCTAGTTATAGGCCGATTTCCCTTCTCAATCAAGATATTAAAATTCTAGCCAAATTGCTCGCTGATCGGCTGAATCTAGTACTTCCTTCTATTATAGGTGAGGAAGAGGTGGAATTCATGAAAGGCAGATCTTCAACTGAACATCTTAGAACCCTTGCTCATGTCTTCTCTGCCTCCAGGGATGCCTCCCTCCCAATGGCTTTGGTATCCCTGGATGCAGAGAAGGCTTTTGACAGAGTTAATTGGAGGTATTTATTTGCAACAATGGAAGCCTTTGGTTTTTCCGGAGAATTTCGAAGCTGGGTTCACTCATTGTACTTACTACCCTCTGCCAGGATATCTTGCAATGGGATGATCTCCGCTCCGATTAAGTTATCCGTGGGAACTAGGCAAGGCTGCCCATTATCCCTTCTGCTCTTTAATATTTATGTAGAGCCCCTTATTCGGAGGCTGATAAAGGCTAAAAACATCTCAGGTATTCTCTTAAATGGTTATGAGGTTAAAGTTGCGGCATATGCAGATGACCTCCTCCTTCAACTCTCCAACCCATCTACATCCATCCCCCCGATCCTCAAGATTATAGAGGAATTTAGTCAGGTCTCTAACTATAAGCTTAACATAGGTAAATTCCAGGTTTTCCCTCTTAATCATAGAGTTTATAAACATGAAATCACTACACTTGGATTGGCATAGAAGGCCGACTCTATTAAATATCTAGGCATTATTCTGTCGCGAAGCATGTCCCGACTGAAGCAGTTAAACTTAGACTTCTTGGTACAGAAGATCAAGCAAGACCTCCAAAGGTGGTCCCTTCTCCCTGTTTCTCTTTGGGGCAGGATAAATCTGGTTAAAATGAACGTTTTCCCCGTCTTTTTTATCCTATCAATATGTTAAACATTGTACTTTCGATGTCCTGGTTTAAAAGAGTACATAGTATACTTTCTAATTTTGTTTGGGGACACAAAAAAGCGAGGTTGGCATATTATAAACTGGCTGCCCCTAAGGAAAGAAGAGGTTTAAGGCTTCCGCATTTTAGATTGTACTACTGGGCCAGCCAAGCTGCCAAGTATCTTAGATGGTCATCAACAGACCCATTTGTGCCCTGTGGGTACACCCCACTATGGCTGAAGGTGGAATCATCCCTTATTAAAAAATTTGGTTATCTTCCCAAAGCGATGTTGCATGTTAAACTACGTTCTTTTCCTGAAGCAATTAGGAACTCTCCCATTGCAATCTCGATTAAGATTCATATACAATTATGTGCCTTTCTCAAATATGATAATGGCAGGGATACTTCCCAGCCCATTAATGGTAATCCCAATATTCGAATAAATAATATGCCGTTACCACTTTCTTGACTGCCTCAGTTAGGGGACTGTCAGTTAGAGGATTTTATCCTAGCCGAGAGGCAGTGGTCTTCTTCAGAGGACATTATGCATAAATATAAGATACCCGGTAAGTGTATATTTAAGGTTTATCAGCTACGGCACCTCTTGTTGCAAGTTTTTTGGGTTACTCCACCTCCCGAAACTCATTCCCGCTTCCTATCTTCTTTGATCCAATTGGCGGGCCTGCTCCATGCCGTGTCTAAACTATATAGTCTGTTTTTTTTGCCTGGGCATACCCCAATAACAACGCGCCAGTTCACTATTGGCAAGCCCTCTTACCTGGTAAGGAATTTGTCTGGTCCCGTATTTGGCGTGATTGCCATAAATATTTGTTACAAGATAGACTCAGGCTGATGCAATTTAAAATTCTACACAATATCTATTATTCCCCCTCAGAAACTCACCAAACTGGGTCTTCTGTCCTCTCCGCTCTGTACAAACTGCAGGTTGCAGACTGGTGACCTTCTCCATATTTTCTGGGAATGCCCTAGAGTTGTATCACTTTGGACTATTATTAAGCAAAGAGCAGACCCACTATTAGGGATCTCTGACTTGTTTACGCCTTAAATTTGTGTAGTGGGGGATTTTTCACCCATCAATGTACCATGTATAAAGTATTACATGGCGTTGATCTCCTCGTCTGTTAAAAAAATAGTCCTTAAGCATTGGAAAGATTCAGAGAATTTAAGTTATGTAGAATGGTTACAAGAGCTTCTGGCCAATCTCAGAATGGAGAGGACTATTGCAAGCCTTGCAAACAAAATGGACAAATTTAATAAGATTTGGGGTCCCTTTCAAACTTTATATGCTTTGTAAAGCTGTAAACCGCACCCTTTGTTAGGTTACTCTGCACCCTCGTTAGTATATTGCTGTGCTGGGTTTGTTGGGATGGGTGAGGTGGGGGTAGGGAGGCAGTGGGGCATGGGGGAGAATGAGCCATTGTAAATTCTGTACATTGGTTGCATTTAATTGGTACTGCTTTTTGTGGTTCATTCTCTGTAGTGTAAACTTTAATAAAAGTTGAATGGAAAAAAAAATAAATAAACTCAGAGTAACATTAGTGTCAGCAGAAAAGGCAGCCTGTTGCCTATCCACCCTCCCTGTCAAAGAAAGGGTGCAGCCCACTGTGGCCCCAAAGGCACAGTGGGCAACAGAGTGAATAAAACGGACCATAAAATGGCAACTAGAATAATAAAATAAAGTTGCAGGAACAGAAGTATTGAAAATCTGGATCTGGCTAGTCTCAGGATTTTTTCAACTTCCTCAAGGTGTTATTGTAGATACTTCCTGGTTCCAGTGTTACCTGTGGCCTAGAAAGAAACAATCTAAATAAGTTTGTTAGATATCATAAAAATGTTGTTTAGAGCCTGCAGCAAGGAGAGATATGCTTCTTGAAAGGCATGCTAGAAAAAAAATGCCTTTTACCATAAGGGATGAGTTGATCAAATATGTTTAACCCTTTCAGGGTATCTATGTTCATAGAAGGGATGACGTGAGGCAGCAGTAACCTTATTCAGATTCTTACCTGGATCTTGCAGAATGTTTCCTGGATGAGTCAGGTTAATGTGACAGAGGCAGCATGCCTTGGGGGGTGGGAGTGTCTGGATTTGAATGCAAACAGGGCTAAATATTAGGGTACAAGGAATCAGTCAGTGACCTGGCTCTGATTCTTGCCTAGATCTGTGAGAAACTGACATTGATAATCAGAGCCAGTGAAGACCCATTCACCACAGGAGTAAAGGGTAATAATCTGAATTGAATGTGACCAGAATCTGACTTGGATACCAGGTGATTGTAGATACAGACTGTACCACAGCCATATACTCTGTCTGTGACACTGAGCAACACACTTTACCTCCCAGTGCTCCAATTCCCCCAGCTGCAGAAATAGGTTGAAGTAGGACCCCACTGGAATCAAGATGTATCTAAACTCAGATACCCTGGATAAATACATTATAATAACTGGCAAAAGCAGGATTCCACCCTAAGTAAATATATTGTAAAGATAGGTGAAAGCAGAATTTCACAGAAAACAAAACATTATGTTTCCACAGAAAAAAAAAAACAACACCAAATTGTTATAGCTTATTCAAGGCCTATCCCTTGCACCACTGCAATGTTTTAATGTCACTGTGATGTCAAATTTCTGTGATAGGTGCCTCCAGGCTCATGTGGCATTAACACTACTGTTTGCCATCCAGATAACCCGAGTTCATGCCTGAATCCTAGGACATCTGATGATAACCTGCATAGTAGGGTTCAGGAGTTGGCAAGGTTGGATCAATGGTCAAGAGTATAGCAGCTTAGTTTCAGTGCAAAGTAATGCACCTGGGAAACAAAAACCAGGGGGAAGAGTACACAATTAGGGGGAGGTACTAAGAACAACAAAAGTAGGAAGAGACCTGGGGGTACTGGTATCAGATGACCTTAAGGCAGGCAAGCAATGTGAGAAGGCAGTAAGGAGGGCTTGCGGGATTCTGGGATACATAGGGAGACGCATCGCCAGTAGAAAGTGAGAAGTTGTTATCCCTCTCTACAGACAATTGGTGAGACCCCATCTGGAGTACTGCATGCAATTTTGCTCACCCTGCTCAATCCCTGTTGTTCTATTATAGTAACGCCCATCTCGTAATGCCCTTCCTCCACTTGCTTGATGCCCATTTTTTTTAGTAATCCCACCACCCTCATCTCAGGATATCCTCCTTCACCTTGCCCAGTCACAGTTTTTTAGTATAACAACCCCCTCCATTATTTAAGGATGCCCTCCACCACTCTGCCCGATCACTGTTTTTTAATTACAGTAGCCACGTCCTTTCTCAGGATTGCCTCCCTTAACCAGCACAAGCACCTTTTTTTAAGGATGCTTGATGTGGGACAGACTTCTTGAGATTATTTATGAATCATAGGAATCATAGGAAGATACTGAGCTAAATGGACGTGCAGCCTATATGCTCGCCATGATTATCTAATTTCTGATCTAATACATATTCCTGTCCCACATGGATTTGAACTCGGCCATAGATCTACTTGCCACAATCTCCAAAGGGAGTGCATTCCAAGCATGCACTACCCTTTGGTTAAACGCTCATGTAGTTCTCACTTTATTACATTTAGATGCTGTTAATTGCATTGGGTGGGACCTAGTTTTATACATACAACTATTAAATGTTAGCCCTGTAACATCCCACAAGTCATCATTTTGCCAAGCTCTGTATACCAAGCACATGTCCCCTCACTTTCTATGTTCCTCCAAGGAGTACAAATTCAAATCTCTCAATCTAGTCCTATAGTCTCTACCCTGCATACCACAAACAGCTCTTGTTGCCCTCCTCTGCACTCCCTCCAACAGGGCAATATCCTGTTTTTTAAAAGGTGACCACACCTGTGCTCCATATTCCATAATTGGTCTCTCAAGGGATACATACAAGGACAAAACAACCCCCCTACTTCTAGATGATATATGCCTCAATATGCAATTTAGGATACTGTTTCCTTTCTGGGCTATATTTTGGCAATGAGATGAGAATGTCATATTGTCGGAAACTATTATACCCAAATCCCTTTCCTCATATGTTATTTTGAGCGGAACAGTTCCCAATTTATAGGGTAATTTAGGGTTTCTATTTCCCAAATGCATAATAAAGCATTTATCTAGGTTCAGTGCCAATTTATATTTATTAGACCATGTGGCTATATCATCTATTACATCTTGTACTTTAGAAGTGTTTAATTCAGTATTTACTTCAGCTCCAACCCTACAATCATCAGCAAACTTTTGCGTCCAAACAGATTTGTTTTATTTGGAGTGCTGATACATATAGGCTTAATGAGGCTATGGAATCCAGAAGAGGCATTTTTAATCATCTTAGTACCATAGTTGCTGTGTGAGGAGTACTTTCATGCCTCATCACAGTAACTGTGGTAGTAACATACAGGTAGCACCTACCCACTGATCAGCACTGCTGTATTGTGGACATAAAAACATAAGCCACAGTAACTGGCTTCTCCAGCATCCCCCTCAGGAGAAGGAGACTTTGTATACAAAGACTTGATAGCAGAAACCTATCTGTGCTTATGTAGAATCTTCATAGCTCCATTCAGTGGCATCTCCTTCCACCCTTCTGACACACAAAAGAACAAGCATTTGTCAATGCCGAATGCTGGCTTGCTGGCATTGGCATTGGTAGTGCAGGAGTTAAACAAATGCATCATAGGAATGGCAGTGAAGTATTGAACTGATGCCAACCAACCCCCACCCTACAGAGATGACAAGCAGTAGGGTGTCCCTATGGGTGTTTGGTAGTGCAGTGTGGGAAAACATATCGGGCAGGATGTGAGAAATGACAGCTGCACAGTTCATAAGGAGGTGGAAAAAAATGCCAGTGTTGAAAATGTGGCATGTAAATATACCAAATTTGCGAAGCTACTAGGGTGCGTGGGAAATATGCAAAGCACGCTTGCAACACTGCCATTTTATGGGCGTTCAGCACCAAATTTTCAACATAGGCATTTTAGCACCTATGCTCATGTACAGTGTTACTGTTATTTCCTCAAAATGTCCCAAGAAGTGATTTCGCACAGCGACCACGCTATTCTGCGCCGGAAGTGTGAAAACACATTTTGGGCATGATATGTCAAATGACAGCTGTACTGTTCATCAAGAAGTGTGGAAAAATGGCAATGGTGAAAATCCAGACTGAAAATATCACAAATGCACGACGGTACGAGCGTGCGTGCAATCTGCCAACGCATGCTTGTAACACAGTTATTTTATGGAGTATCATCACCAAATTTTCAACATAGCCATTTTAGGTCCTCTGCTCATGAACTGTGTCACTTTCATTTTCATAATCTGGCCCAAACACTGATTTCCCACAGCGGCTGCGCTATTGTGCACCGGAAGTGCGGAAACACATTTCGGGCAGGATGTGGAAAATGACAGCTGTACTGTTCACAAGGAGGTGTACAAAAATGACAATGCTGAAAATCTGGCAGTAAAATATTGTGAATGCGCGAAGTTACGAGCCTGCATAGCAACTGCACAACACACGCTCGTAAAACAGGCGTTTGTTGGATTTTTGGCACCAAATTTGGAACTTAGGCTTTTCAAGAGGGCACCTCATGAACACCACCACTGTCATTTTGTTAATGGGCCCTGAAAGGTGATTTTGTCCAGTGACTGCAAAATCACCTTTCAAGGCCGATAAACGCCATGACAGTGACAGAATTCATGAGGAGGGGGCCCAAAAACCCCATGTTGAAAATTTGGTGCAAAAAGTCAAGAAATGGCTCAGATATGCAACAAAGTTGAAAAAATCCTATTCACTCCATTATACAGCTTACCGGCATTTCCTCAGTTCGCGGTCGGCTTTGAAGAGTGCAGACATGTTCCCGGTCCACTGAAGATAGTCGTGCCAGACTCCGGAGGTAAGTATGGGGTGGGGGGTAAAGAGTCAGGGTGCGCAGTGGGTGGGTGCGGGTGGGGAGGAGCCGGACTACCGAGGGACCGCTGTATTGTAGGTACAGAAAGCATGCAGGATAGTTTTGGCATGGGGTGGGGTCCCAGCATGCCACCTAAGTGGGTTTGCGGGGTTAGTAGCCGACGGGGATTGGGCACCTCATCGCACACAACACGGGGGTTAATGCTGCCGGGGATTGGGCACCCCGCCGCAAACAAAGCCGCCAAGATTGTTTTGGCACACTGGGGTGGGCTCCAGTGTGCCACCAAAGTGGGTTTCGGGGGTCACTAGCTGATGGGGATTGGCACCTCATCGCACAACACGGGGAGGTAATGCCGCGGGATTGGGCACCCCTGCTGGCAAACAAAGTCGGGGAGCGATAGCCAAGGGGATTGGGCACCTCGGCATTCAACAGTTGGGGGTGATGTCGACAGAGTGGGCTTCCCGCGCGTCACACAAGGGGGTGCAAGTCATTCCGCCATGTGGGGCTTCGCGCCATGTTTCTAGAAATGTTTGCATTGGAAAGGCACGTACGGGAGGCGTGTCTTTATGCCGCTGCATGACAAGATTGTCTCTGATTGCAGCGGCACTTTGTTTACAACTTTTGTCCACTTTACATAATATTGGTGTCAGCGCTAGCATGCTGGCTTATTGGGGAATGAGGAACGCACCTACTGATGCGTGCTCTGCATTCACCCAACAGCAGCCGCGCCTCCAAATCTTCACTCTCCCAATATGTTGACCTGTGCGAAAGCACGGCAAGCCAACATAAAAAGGATGACACTGCCGTGATTAGCAGCATCTCCTCCCATCTTCCTCTTCCTCCCACACACACAAAAGAAACAGGCAGCTAGTGGCATCTACTGTTGTTCCCCCACACATAAAAGAAAGAGGAGGGCATGTTCAATAAACCCATGTCTCGGCTTCATTCAGTCCCTCACTAAACTGTGATCAGCACCTGCTACTTTGATCGGACATCCACATTCAGTCCATACAAACAGGTTGCGATTGATAGTGGCTGCTTCTTGCTCCTACTCAGTAAAGGGAGACACACAAACAAGCTGCATTTGGTGGCTGCTCCTTGGTCCCTTGCAATTGGCCACTGCTCCTTGCACCCCCCCCAGTAGAGGGAGCATACACAGGCTGCAATCAGCATCTGCTCATTAGTCCCTAGCAACTAGTGACTGCTTCTCAGTCCTCTGCAATCAGAAGTTGTTCATCATCCCTCCTCCATGAGGAAGAGGGGCCATACACAAACAGGCCACAATCGGTTGCTACTCCTCAGTCTCCTGGGATTGTTAGCTGCTCCTTGGCACCCTCCTTTCAGTAGAGGGAGACATACTCTAATAGGCAGTGATTTGCGGCTGCTACTTGGCTCCCCTCAGTTTAGCTGGACTCACTGCTACGGCTCACTTTAGTAAAATGAGGTCACACTAGAAATGTTACCTCTTACTGATCAGCTTGGCTTTTCTGGGTAGTGGATAGACCTTTACAGCCTGGCTGCCTGCAACTGGTAAGAGCAAATTCCTCTGCTTGGTGCACGTAATTTTCTTGGTCTTTCTCTGATAGGTTGTCCTTGATTCAGTCTGGGATCTCTCCAACTGGATCCTTTGATCCAGCAGTACCAAGTCAGTGAGGAGTGGATGTTCTACACTGGTCTGGCATGAGTTTAGACCAGTTTTGATGGAAAAGCCTTATGTGGTAGTTTCAGACTTGTGGCTCACCTTTCTGTGAGCTAGACCTGGCCCAGCTCTCCTAATAAATTGGGTTTCTGGAACAGTATTCACTGAACTGATCTTGTGTTTCATTTTGGAGGGGTCTTTCCTAGGACATTAAATGTGGATCTGGCGAGACGTCTTCTGAAAAAGCTATCCTTGAACCTGGACCTGCTTGGTGAATTATAGATCTGTCTCTAACTTCCCCTTTTTAGGTAAGGTTATGGAAAAGATACTGGTTTTGCAGCTTGAGGAACACTTAATTTCCTTTGACGTTTATGAACCCCTCCAGTTTTGGTTTAGGTTGAGACATAGTACTGAGAAGACATTGGTCAGGGTGCAGAATAATTGGTCAAAGTACAGAATGATCTTTTCAGAGCTAGAGACCAAGGAGTGCAGTTAGTTCTCATTCTCATTCATCTCTCTTCAGCAGTCAACACCGTGGTCCATGCATTGTTCTTGGATCATCTCAGAGAGAATTGTGGACTCACCAGCACTGTCATCCACTGCTTTGAGTTCTTTCTGGGAGACAGGATGAAGAGTGTGGTGATGAGGAGCTTCTTCTCACTCCCAAGGCCTCTGCACTCTGGAGTGTCCTCTGGGTTGATCCTCTCTCCCATATTGTTCACAATGTATATGCTGCCTCTGGGAGGGATCACTAGATGACTTGGTCTGGATTTTCACTGCTATGCTGTTACTACCCAGCTGTATGTCTTTTGCACCTGGGATACCTGGCGCTATCAAAGCAATAAATTTGTGCCTGACTGAAATCCAGGACTGGATGTCATTTAGGTGGTTAAGACTAATTGTGGACAGGACAGAGGTACTAGTGATTAAGCCTGGTCAGAGGTGGGATGTGGGGGCCACCGATGAGAGGACTGACTTATTGCTAGGCCACTCTCGGCTAGTGGCTTCTATTAAGGTTAAGAAACTGGGGGTCATTCATGATGAAAGGCTATCTTTTAGGGCTCCGATGTTAGCTATAATCCAGAAGGGCTTTTATCATCTCAAGAACACTACCCGGATTAAAACCTTGATTCTCCCTGAAGACCTGCTCGTACTAGTACATGTATTTGTCATCTCTGCACTTGATTATTGAAATGCTTTTTACTGCAGGGTAAGTGGAGGTGTCCTATGACATCTGAACCTGTCGCAGAACACAGTAGCCCCTTTTACACCTGCACAGTAAAAGATTTGGAGAAGAAGCACTTTGTTAATGTTATTTCAATAGTTTATTGCTAAGGTTCTCATACTGACTGTATTATATTGTATCTCTGGAACACTGTCGCTCCACTGCCATCATCGCATAAGTAGGTAGTGGCCATTTTAGGGTGCTACTGAAGCATGGTGGTTGAATAGCAAGCATAGATTTTTTTACATGTCATGGAAAAGCTGACAGCATAGCAACAATAGATTAACAATCATTTAGAGGTAAATGGAGCACAGCATTATGTAGGTAATGCTCTAACCTACAGTGCTGTTTTTGATTGGCAGACTCTGATCCCCTGTTTACGAGTCCTTTAACATTGCATGTTTTTGCTCTCACCTACAGACTAGACAGTGAGTAATTTTTTCATGAAATGTTCAGGTTTGAAGGGGCCTATGCCAAGGGTGTGCCTTTTAAAGGTTTCATGAAAAAATCTCATACTGTTTTAAAGTTAAAACAATTTTCGAGTTAATGTTCAAGTTTGACAGGTAAAAAAAAACAGTAATGTGAAAGGTAAAAAAACATTGCGCAAGGTAAAAAAAAACATGTCACGAGTGCTTATCTCCTTGATTTATTTGTCATGGGGAAAATACTGAACATGTGGAAAATAACCAGTCAAGATGGACACCATTTTCTTTTTAGGTTTTTAAGCTTAAAAAACATTGAAAACACAGTACAAAAAATGATCTCTTTTGGAAAAAAGCAAAACCTCTGAATCTAGCTAAATGGGACCTATTTAGCTAGATTCTGGCATTTTTTTTAAGTTGCCAGAAATACCTTTTCTAGGCACCCAAAAATCAGGGTTGCCCAGTTTAGCAAGAGGAGCCATTTGCCCATGTTCTCTGTGTAACCCCCCTGTTACCTGGGGTTACTAGAATCCCAGTAAGACCTCGTGGTAGGCAGGGAAGGCAGCTTGTGAAACTCCAGTTAAATGGATTTCACACTGTCTCACTCTGTTCTCAGTCTCAGCTGAGACATCACCATAGAACTATTGCAGCTGCATGAGCCACATTGGAATCTGCAGAAGAGAGTTAGATTAGAATGTTGGGAGTTTTTGAACAGTGGAGAAGAGAGTTGTGTGTGAGCAGTCTTGAAGAGAGGAGCACAGCAGCCTGTGCACAGGGTCTTGGAGCCTAAGCTCTGATATAGAGCTACTTTTAGGGAAAGGTGTGTTTCTGCCAAAAGAGGAACACAGTAAGCTGTTGTTGAAGTGGTGGAGACCGCTTTTACTGGTCTCTGTGCCCCATCCCTGAGGGGATGGGGGTGGAAGGTTTGTCTGCTTTTCCAGGGGCAACCCCCTGGCTACTGCTAGAGAAGAAGCTGCCTTATTTTTTCCAAGTGTGTTGTGGTACCAGAAGTTGTAAATATTCGCCTGTGGGGCATCTGCAACCAAAGGGTGAGTTCTGCTCTTGTCAAAGGGCCTATGTTTCACCTGAACTGTGTTAAAGTGGGGATTGGACTGCTGAATTAGTGGGAGGCCTGGAGGAATAGGCTTAGCCAAAGTAAAGGTATGTTCAAGTCCAGCACAAGGGGAAAGTCAAGACATGTAGAGGAGATGTGCTATATGTCTACCCTTTAATCTACATTGCCAAACTTTCAAAAGAGTTGTTTAATGTCCAGAGAAATGGCAGGTATGGATTGTGGGAGCTGGAAGTGGGGGACCCCCCACCTTTAGTAACCAGGTCCACCTCTACGGATTTGCTCTGTGGATTTCTACTTTGCCTCATGCACTTGACCAATGATGAGGGAAGACCCAGACGTGGGATTGTAAGGAAATTTCCCTTAAGGAGTCGAAGGCTCTAAGGTGGTTTGGGGAGCCACCAACAGAAAATTTGGTTCACTGCCATATGGACTGGGATCGAGAGGCCGGCAGGGGAGCTGGGCCAGGAAAAACCCAAATAGTGTACAAGTCGGGCTGTGTACCCAAAGCTGCATGCAAGTCCGGGCCGTGTGCCTGGTGGGTTCAGAGCCTGAGGGCTGAAATAGAGAAGAAGTGTTTTGTATCTCCTATCTGCATTACCAGGAATGTAGCCCCATGGGGGTCCGTCTATGCTTTGTTTGTTCAGTTTGGATGTGAATAAACGCTACACTTTAGAATCCCATTCCTGGTATTGGACATTACAGTTACTGCTTCCTGTGTTCGGATTTACTTGGGTGCCCCTGTGCAGAGCAGCCAAACCTAGGCCCCTTGTGCCGAGTAACCTATTCCTCCCCGAACCCAGTCCCACCAGGTACTGCTGTCAGCTTCAACAGCATACCACCTGTCATTTTGCAAAAAGCAGGGGTCCAGGGGTTACAAAATGGAGGCACCGCTTTGGATTTTTAATTTAGGGAGAAAGGGTGCTCGGACAGGGGGCTAGTGTTTGGGCTATCTGACAGTGGGTAGCCCAAAAAGCTGAAGCAATTTAACTAGTGTGTCGCTGTGTGCTGTGGTTCTTATGCTGCTGTTAAAATGCCAACTGTTTACCAAGTAGCAGTGAAGCTGAAAGAGTATGCACTTGTCCTGCATCAACATATTTACAGCATTTTTGCCAGCTTTCTAAAATCTGTGTGTGATAAAGAAAAGTGTGGAAGACTAGGGGTAGCAACAGGAAAATTGTGCCCTGGACATTGGAAATGCTTTCTAAAGAACTGTGTGATAAAGAAAAGTGTTGAAGACTAAGGGTAGCAACAGGAAAATTGTGCCCTGGACGTTGGAAATGCTTTTGAGTAAACTGAGAGACTTGCTGTGTGAATGGCCATGCTAAATGGCTGAAATGGGGCTCCCGCAGTGGAGTCAGTTTGAAGAAAAAAAAAAACTGTTTTGCAGTTTAAATTTGCCTGCTCGATGATCGCCGTGAAGAGAAGAGCACTCATGAGGGAAAAGAGTCTCATTTGCATGGTGTCGTGTGATTGGTGAGGTTGCAATCAGTCCCGCCCCCCGGCCAGCTCTACAGTGACTGCCCAGCATTCGAGAGGGAGTGTGAGTGGAGTGCGTGTACTGGCTTAGTGGAGGAGCATCGCGGTGATTAAAAAGCACTGTAAAAGTAATAAAAATAGATTTTGCTGTTTAAAATCGGGCTCAACCCACACCTCAATCGACTGGATTGTGAGTGTGGTGATCTGAGAGACGATAGGCAGGACTGCCCACCTGCTTCCTTTCTGAGGCCTCCAAGACTGGCTGCAGGCCGTTTTTCCATCGCAGTAAATAGCAACTGATAACAGTGAGTACCAACAGTAATAATTGCTCAAACAGCGATTTTCTGCCAAAAGCCAGCTGAATATGTGTGCAGCAGTGTAGTCGCTTTGCAAATAAAGACTGTGTCAAGTTTTACAAGCAAGAGCAAGTCTGTTAAGCCATTGACTTGTGAGCATAGTTATGAGTTCAGCATCAATTTAAAGTTTCAAAGCCAGAGAGAGACTATGAGTTGTAGCCAAATGTGCAGCACTAGTTACAGGCGATCCTGTGCTTGAAATCCTGAGGCTTTAAGGGACTGTGAACTAAAGAAATGTTTTCAGCAACTGAAAAGTCCGTGGCAAATCATATAAATGTGCTAGAAAAAGAACAGTGCAAGTCTGTGCAGTTTTGAGCAAAGTTATCAGTAGTGTGTGTAAATCAGATGCGCAGTGGCTTGACCCAATCTCTGAATGTTGATGCACAGGAGTGCTGCCGCCGCCATTACAGGGTGGGTAGTAAAGTAAATACAGCAGCAGAGGAGCCATTTTAAAAATGAAAGAAAGTGTTCAGTGAAGTGGGACTTTTAGTAACAGTGAGCATTTGTTTGTTTTTCCCTGCAGTTATGGCCTCAGGACCAGCTCGCTACCCGGATCATGCCCTGGCTGCAGTAACAGCAGAAGTAAATAGGTTAAGGGACATTGAAAGGTGTTATTATGGAAGACAACTGCCTTCTCATGTGGCGATTCCTGGATATCCAGTGAAGTGTGTCAAATATGCTTAAATGCTGGAAGGGACGTCTTCATGGTACCTCACAGTTCTGGGTGCCTAGAGAAATATGGCTTGTATAAAGTGCCCAAGATCCGTTTGGCTCCCACATGGAAAAAAGTTCAGGAATCTGTAGTTGGCAGCACACAGCACCAGGTGGAGCCTGTTGAAGAAGACCCCTCAAGGGAGTGTGGCACAGAGCTAGAGGGTGCAGATTTAGAGACAGAACAGTATGCTGATGTTTCGGATGCTGGATCGCAAAAGGATAATTCAGACAGAGCATCAGTAGACCCCTGGGGGGGGGCCTAGCCCAAGCTTCATAGGAGAAGATGAGACGAGGGAGGCCTTTGAATGCGAGGTGTCGACCTCCACGCCCAGTGATGAGTGGATAGTCTCAGGACTGAGGACGATTGCTCACTCCTGGGCACAGATTCTCACTGAGAAAGAAGATGAGGGGGAACCTATGTGGCCTTGTGAAAAAGGAACGGGTACACAGCCTCAAGCTCTTGCCTCGGAAGAATGCATGGAAGAGAGTGGTGATGCCACTGCCCTGGCTGTGCAAGAAGAAGAAGTCAGGGATCCTTTTTTCATCTCGTTGAGAATGTGTAGCTGGCAGAACTAGGACTGGCTGCCTCCAAGCCAGGCCAGCAGTCTCAGGTTGACCAAAGCTAGTAAAGAGGAGAGACTGGTTTGTAGGAAGGCGAATTAAATTTATGGAATGTCCTTTCCTACCTTTCCTGGGGAAGTCTGGGAGGAGATTGAGAACAGCAGGAAATCCTGGATCTGGGCCAAAGCAATGAAATGTGTGCATCCTGGTGGAAACAAGCATGTCAGGAACAGACTGTTTCATGAAAAATACAACCAGTGGAAAAGAGGCAGGACACTGTTTATGGACACTGTTCGAACAGTGGATGGAGAGAGACGTGAAACCTTCTGCAGTGTGAATTATTTGCACCCAGATGAGGTAATAATTCAAGCTCCTGACCCCCTGTACTATTGGCCTCAATGCAAGGACCTCCCTGCAAATGTGCCCATGCCTACCAGATGGAAAGCAGAGCAGTGGTAGTCAATACTGTCACACCAGCCATTGCAGTGCCTTTGTTGATCCACCAGAATGGACATCCAGAACTCAGGTGCCCCACATTCATCAGTTCTACAGTGTACTGGCTTTTCCAGAATCCATCGACTGGCCCACCAGATGACTTCAGATCCAGAGAGGACACCAGCCCAGCTGTATCCTGATCCATCGCCTGGTAATCAGATGACATCAGACCAGCTGTCTTCCGTTTTGTTCCTGTTCTAAGGTTCCATCTCCAGAGATGACATCATCCCAGCAGTTTCCAGATGTGCCCTCCTGTAGTTCCCAGAAGATGTACGCCCAGCTGTATCGGAAGAATTCTGCCAGGGTGAGTCTTCGGCTGAGGAGCAGGTCGGTGCCAATTTTTCATTCTACAAGGGGCTGGTAAGTCCAAACTTTTCTGTCCTTATGACATTGCAGTACACACCCTACACTAGCAGACTCCAGAATGTGTGAACTGTCCTCAAAGACTCTCCCCTTTGGGACTTTGGCCTGCTAGAACTGTGCTTCACTGGGCTCCGGCCCAGGACAGACTCTTTAATGGACTAGCCTTTGGGCACTGTAGTCACTAGTTGGGACCTTTTGGGGCACTCCATCCCCCAAATGTGTATTGTAAATAATGTCATTGTTTTTCTACTGTTTTCTAATGTATATACTGTTTTTCTACCTTTTCTAAAAAAAAAAAATCTTTTTGGGATTCTCCAGTGTTTTGATGGTAGGGGTTTAGGTACACTGTGTATGCAGATTAGGAGTGTGTGTTGTCTTTCTTTTTCTTGCAGGTGTTCCTGAAGAAGATAGAAGAGAAGACAAGAAGAGGAGGAGGGGCTCATCGGAGTTCCTCATTAGTACTTTAGTGTGTAGTATTTAAAGTACTGTTGTTGTTATTGTTGTTGTCACTGTAGTAACCCTTTCCTTCCACAGGTGTGGTTGCCGGGGTAGGAGGCAGTAATGTAATGTAGTAGATGGTATTAGTTCTTAGTGTGTGGTTGCAGGGTGCCCAAGGTCGGGGAGGTCCCCTGTTTGTTTTATTTTGGGGTGTTAAGTTAGAGGCAGATAGGTTTTCCTTAGAGGACTAGGGGGGATAGACAGGCTGTGGCCCTGACCTGCAGTAGGGGTTGCAGTGCTGATCTATTAGGGCTATGCTCTGGTTAGTTCTACCAGAGCAACTAGGCACCCATAGTTAGTGGGTAGAGTAGAGGCTGATATGTCAGCCAAAGGCCTCTAGGCCCTTAGTGTTGCCTGCCTGTACTCGCACATGGTAGGAGGGGGCCTGATCATCCCCCTCCGCAGGTAGCACATAGGGTGGGATGGCCTAAGCCGGGTAAATAATGACTGCGGACAGTCATTTTCCAGGCCCAGGGCGAGTGTAACCCCCCTATTACCCGGGATTACTAGAATCCCAGTAAGACCTAGTGGTAGGCAGGGAAGGCAGCTTGTGAAACTCCAGTTAAATGGATTTCACACTGTCTCACTCTGCTCTCAGTCTCAGTTGAGACTGAGGGATGACATCACCATAGAACTATTGCAGCTGCATGAGCCACATTGGAATCTGCAGAAGGGAGTTAGATTAGAATGTTGGGAGTTTTTGAACAGTGGAGAGCAGAGTTGTGTGTGAGCAGTCTTGAAGAGAGGAGCACAGCAGTCTGTGCACAGGCTCTTGCAGCCTAAGCTCTGATATAGAGCTACTTTTAGGGAAAGGTGTGTGTTTCTGCCAAAAGAGGAACACAGTAAGCTGTTCTTGAAGTGGTAGAGACTGCTGTTACTGGTCTCTGTGCCCCATCCCTGAGGGGATATGGGGTGGAAGGTTTGCCTGCTATTCCAGGGGCAACCCCCTGGCTACTGCTAGAGAAGCTGCCTTATTTTTTCCAAGTGTGTTGTTTTACCAGAAGTTGTCAAGATTCGCCTGTGGGGCACCTGCAACCAAAGGGTGAGTTCTGCTCTTGTCAAAGGGCCTATGTTTCACCTGAACTGTGTTAAAGTGGGGATTGGACTGCTGAATTAGTGGGAGGCCTAGAGGAATAGGCTTAGCCAAAGTAAAAGTATGTTCAAGTCCAGCACAAGCGGAAAGTCATGACATGCAGAGGAGATGTGTTATACATCTACCCTTTAATCTACATTGCCAAGCTTTCAAAAGAGTTGTTTAATGTCCAGAGAAATGGCCAGGTATGGATTGTGGGAGCTGGAGGTGGGAGACCCCCACCTTTAGTAACCAGGTCCACCTCTACCGATTTGCTCTGTGGATTTCTACTTTGCCTCATGCACTTGGCCAGTGATGAGGGAAGTACCCAGACGTGGGACTGGAAGGAAATTTCCCTTCAGGAGTTGAAGGCTCTAAGGCGGCTTGGGGAATCACCAACAGAAAATTTGGTTCACTGCCATATGGACCAGGATCAAGAGGCCGGCAGGGGAACCAGGCCAGGAAAAACCCAAATAGTGTACAAGTCGGGCTGTGTACCCAAAGCTGCGTGCAAGTCCGGGCTGTGTGCCTGGTGGGTTCTGAGCCTGAGGGCTGAAATAGTGAAGAAGTGTTCTGTATCTCCTATCTGCATTACCAGGAATGTAGCCCCGTGGGGGTCCATCTATGCTTTGTTTGTTCAGTTTGGATGTGAATAAATGCCACACTTTAGAATTCCATTCCTGGTGTTGGACATTACAGTTATTGCTTCCTGTGTTTGGATTTACTTGGGTGCCCCTGTGCAGAGTAGCCAAACCTAGGCCCCTTGTGCCGAGTAACCTATTCCTCCTCGAACCCAGTCCCCACTAGTTACTGCTGTCAGCTTCAACAGCATGCCACCTGTTGTTTTGCAAAAAGGCAGGGGTCCAGGAGTTACATCTGTATAAGAATAGCGCAACTGTGTTGACTTCTGTACCTGCCTCTGCAGTGCTGCTGCAGGCTATAGTGACAGAAGTGAGTCAATGATCCCTGACCTGTTCTCCCTCTCTTTCTATGTCAGCATATCATCTATCTATCTATCTATCTATCTATCTATCTGTCTGTCTGTCTGTCTGTCTGTCTGTCTGTCTTATTAAGTGGACCTTGGTGCCCAACCCGGGTATTGCTTCTTTCTCCCCCTCCCCTCCAGGTAACCCACTCGTCTATTCCAATCTTTATATATATTTAAGTATAAGCGGATCAAGGTGCCCACTTCTAGTAGAGTTTCACTTGACTCCCCAGCAGATTGCCAACCCCTGTTCCCATTATATAGGTGCTGCACTGAGGTGCCCACCCCCAATTTTACTGAACATTAGCCCAACAGTGCGTTGCCCAATCCCCACTTTCAGAATATCCCAGGAATAAAGAAAACCAGCCCTTAATGTGTTTTTTTTTTAAAAAGCAGCAAAACAGAAAATGGTCCCTTGGCGATCTGTTGCCCCCCCCACATGCCCCAAGCACCCCATCCTGACCTCCTACTTAGCACCCTCCCACACACTTTCACTCACCTGAACATGGCCCAGGATGAATATCCACACTCCGATCAAAGACACGCCTTGCTCATGGAACTGGCGACTGCAATATGGGAAAGTAAGGTAAGTGCAATTCAATGTATTTCCATGGGATTTTGAACTTTGATGTATAACTTCATCATTTTTATATATTTTGACTCCAGATTTTCAACATAGCCATTTTGGGACCCCACCTCATTACCAATGGTGTTGGAATTATGCAAGTTAGGCCCGAAAGGTGATTATACAGTTGCTTGGTGAAATCACCTTTCAGGCAGGATTGGAACATTTTCACAACACTTATTCATGAGGAGGGAATCATAAAAAGGCTATGTTGAAAATCTGGGGTCAAAATCTGTAGAAATGGCAAAACTATGTGCAAGTGTAAACATTTTTCTACACTCACTTGTAACTTAGGTAATTTTAAATATTTTGACACCAAATTTTCAGCATAGCCATTTTTCTGCACCACCTCATGAACATGACAGCTGCCATTTTTCAAATCCTGACCAAAATGTGTTTTAGCGTCTATAGCACAGAATTACATTTCAGAGGAGAAGAATGACATTCTGGCTGGCGTGTGAAAATTTTCACCTACCAGGTTCATGAGGTAGGAAATAAAAAGGCTATTCTGGAAATCTGGTGTACAAATACAGTAAAATGCCCAGGCTATGACTGAATGTTGCAGTATTTCATCATTCACTCATAAGTTTGCACATTTTAAGCATTTTGACTGCAAACATTCAGCATACCCATTTTCCCCACCACCTCATAAATGTGACGTGTCATTTTTAAAATTCTGGATGAAACGTGTTTTTGCACTTGTGGTGCGAAATGACATTTTGTTCAATACACTATAAATGATACATGTCATGTTTATAAGGGCAGTAATAAAATGATTATCTTGAAAATGTGGGGTAAAAAAGGAGTGAATGTATAAAGAGTGAATGTGTGAAGAGTGAATGTGTACTGGATGTATTAAGGGTGAATGTGTATGGAATGTGTGAAGAATGAACATGTGAAGAGTGAATGTGCCAGACCCTGCACTTCTGTAGGCATACAGTGTCTTCCCATAGGTTCTCAGACTTTGTCAAGGTTAGCTTGCCCTATTGGGCCAGATAGAAGTCAAGGCATTCCCATTTGTCAAACATAATAAAATACCTTGCAACAAATACGCATGATAAAAAGTTTTAAACAGAATCACAAAATTTTGCAAAACCACTTTAAAATAATAAAACAAATGTTAGACAGTACAATGGGGGGGGGGGGTTAGTTGAAAACATGTTGTTGCCAGTCCAATACAAACTTATTTTTACTAGGCTGGCAACAGTATGCCCCCCCTCCACCATTGTGACATCCCTACAGATCGTGGCCCTTTTGGAAAGTGTGTGTGTGGGGGGGGGGGTTGAGTGGGAAAACACCTATGTTTTTGTTGGACTGACAACAGCATGTGTTCAGCTCCCTCCATCCATGTGACATCTCCACATTTCATGGCCCTTTGGGAAAGTGTGTCTGTGTGTGTGTGTGGGGGGGGGGTTGAGTGGGAGAACACCTTTGTTTTTATTGGACTGACAACAGCATGTGTACAGCTCCCCTCGTTCATGTGACATCCCTACATTTCATGGCCCTTTGGGAAAGTGTGTGTGTGTCTGTCTGTGTCTGTGTAGTAGGGGTGGGAGCAGAAGAAAAGCAAAGTTGTCCTCCTCCTCAACTATTTCTAAAAGGGATATCATGGGGGTGGGGTAGTTGAATACATGCCTTTGCCAGTCCATTAAAAAAACAAGTTGCCTCCCCACAAGCAATAGACCACAGTTGTACACACCATCCCCCACACACACCAATGGCAGCTTCTTGATGCCCCCCAAACTATGTGCACTTTTTGGACTCCAAAAGCCTTTTACTTCCTGCATAGCTCATCCCCTGAGCACAAGATGCCATCAATGATAGGAAGGCCAGGAGTAAACCTGCAACATCAGCTGTGAGTTAATGTCTAGGTTTCTCTCTGCAGAAAGCAAATCAAGTCACGCACTGCGACAAAACACTTTTTTTGAGTGAAGGCTTAGCAGAACCTAGTGAGCCTGTTGCCTTTGGTCTGGCATCTGGTCAGTGGCATCGGTGGGGAGGGTCCTGATGTTGGAGGTAAGCGGTCATCATGACGTGGTGGTCCGGCAGCAATATGTGTAATATTGCAGGGGGTGCGGTGTGATTGCTAAATGGAACTCAAACAGGTGGTATGACAGAACTTGAGGGACAAGTGTTAGCAGAGGAATAAGGTGGTGTCAGTAGGAGGTCATGGGCCTAGAACCACAAGTAGAGTTTAGCAACATACAGTTCGGTTCACCATGGTCCTCATGGTCAGGTTAGCATTGTTTTCTCAGCGCTTTGTCATTTTCTCAAGAATAAGCACTAAAAGGGGGGAGGGGAACATTGTTTAACCAGGAGTAGCACACTAAGCCGAAGCTTGTTTTCAGATGCAAGCCTGGAGCACAAGGAAGTTAAATGACTTGCTCAGGATCACACAATATGAATCAAAAAGAATCAACAACTAATTGCACAAAGCTTATCAGTTACATTTTTCATCACTAATTTACTTTTTATGTGTTTTTATCTGCCAAATAAAAGATGAATGGATATTTTTACTAGAATTTTACTTTAGTGGGAGATTTTGTTTCTCGGTACAGATGCAGCAAATTTAAACTCCGCCAGCGTGTTGCCATTCCTCTATGCAAAGTGGCCAATATGAAAGGCTCACTTCACCTTGTAATTATTACTTTGTGTTGTCATTCTGCCTTAAGGCAAAGAAAGGTGGAGTGACAAGTCTATCGCAGCCCCGAACACATTAGATGGCTTACAGTACTGTAAGTCACATGATTTAGCCAGGCATGAAGGAAGTGACTCATGCAAGGAGATGCTTTCACTTTTCTCCGTGCAGAGGGAGAGAGACAGGAAGCAGTGAGATTGTGAGAGCAGTTAGGAGATTTAGAGAAAAAGCGAGCGAGAGAGAGAGAGAAAGACCCAACATCTTTTTTAAAAACTACATTTGTTTGCGTTTTATATAGAATCTTTTTTACTTAATTTGTTCCTGTGAATTTTTTTTCTTACTTTTATAAGTTGTTGTTTGTCTGTGTCTGACTGTGTGTGTGCCTGTGTTGTGTGTGTTTTCTGTGACTGTTTTGTGTCATTGTTCAGACTGAGGGAGAGCAGTCGACTGAGTTGAGTCGAGTAGAGATGGAGCATGGTCAGGGAATGTCTGGGGCGGGGGCAGTTCTGGGACCATGGTGTGGCCAGGGAGAAGTGCACATGCGTGTGGGGCATGCCTGGTTGCAGCCACCCCCGCCAGAAGCAGGACTACCACATCCTCAGGCAGTGGCACCACCTCCACCAGTTCCAGCTCATCCTCAGCACCATGACCAGGCTGCCAGTGCATCTGCCCCCCACCACCTGTACCTCATCCTCCCGCACCTCCTTGGTTTGGGGGTTTTTTGATTATGTTGGGGGGGGGACAGTAACCTGGTCAGAGGCTGCATTTGTAGGGTGGAGGTGCACTGTTGCCCCGGGGGGACTCATCTGGGGACTGGAGGCTAGTGCACCCACATGATCAACCACCAGCTAGTGGAGTGGCAGGCTGCCACAGAATGGGCCAGACATGCACCTGCTGGCCCTTCTGTGGCAGAGAGTGCAGCTCTGCATGGCCCTAAAATAAGGAGGGCCACAGCATCACCTCCTGCTCCACTAGCACCACCACCACCAACAGCTGCAGCACCTGCAGACCCCAGAGAACTGCCTGTAACTCAGGCAGCCATTGCAGTTCTCTTGAGTGCTGTGGATGTGATGAATGAGAGGGTGAGTGTTGTTGAGCAGCAGTTGGAGTGGACAGAGGGCTATCATTTGCAGATGATGTCCATGCTCTAACTGCTACTGGACCACCACAGGATCCCACACTAGTTTTTTTCCCCTCCCACCATGTGCCCCCCACCATCCCTACAGTGTCATAAAAATGTACTCCTCCACTGCCCCCTGTATCTAATTATGCACTTTGTTCTTGCCTTCTGTATGCATGACACTTTGAATCCTGCCCCCCTTCCTTCTGTTAAGTGTGTGTGCGCTGTTTTGGTCTTCCTTGTTTTAGGTTTAAATGGTTTGTCCCTGTCATCATTATTTCAACTTAAAGAGCAGGTTCCTATTATTTGTATTGCTGCCTGCCACAGCCTGTTTGATAACTGACCTGCTCAGTAGTAATGTCCTGAAGTGTGGCATTAAAGTCCGTTGCTGTTAAAAAGTATTTTCACTCATAAATTCTAATTTCGGCATGCCTGAAAAAAAAAAAACACCAACTTCCCAGTCTTAATACCACACCCCCATGTTGGCCCACGCAGCCCTGTTTTGTGATGTCACAAAATGAAGGCTGCGTGATCGCGCCCCATTGAGTACTATGTGGCTGATATTTCCATCTATTTCTATACCCTTTACAGTTGGGATTTTAGCAAAGCAAAGTGATCGATCGACTAATAGTATTTTGTGCAGGTTTCATTTTGCATTTCTCTTCATTTTCCGTTACATTGCCGTTTTGTTTGTTTGTTTGTGTTGTTCACCTGCATCACATGTATTATATTTACCTTTTTCATACTTGCACTGTGTCCTGTGTCATTATTGTGTGCCTGCCACTGCCATTTGCTACAGGGTTGTTCTGTACTTTGGTTCTGCTCATGGGTCCTGGCACTCTGGCCTGTCCCCTGGCTGTGTGTGTATTGGTGTCTGGGTTCTGCACTGCTGTCTGCTCTTAGGGTCTCTTTCCAGCGTGTGCTCCTTTGCCTGTGGTCCAGTGCTTGGCAGCTCCATCTGCATTATGTACCTGTCAGTGTCTGCACTGCCTGCCTTGGGTGCTATATTCATTGCTGTCTTATATGCCATATTCAGTGCTGTGTTATTCCCAGGCTGTTTTTGCCCTGCACTCCTAGCCTTGTTTGCCCAGCTTCCTTAGCTTACTATAGTGAGCTGGTTTTGCCCCGGGCTATTCCTTTTGAATATGGCTTGCATTTTGCTGCGACTAAGTTTGCACATCAGGCTGTGCTAATCTTGGCCACAGGCAGTTTTGAATATCTGGCCCAGAATGTTCTAAATTAACATTCAGAATCCACACACAAACAATAAACACTTGATAATATGAGTACAGGAGGGTTTCCTATAATCGATGTACAAAATTCTGAGCAAAAAATAAAAATGGCTCAAAAACGCTTTTTGAATGGTTTTTAGAGGGTTGAATCTCAGAGCTCTGAGAGCAAACCGTCTCTAGCTACCACTACACAAAACACTACATAGAACTGAGGCTGTGCATAACAATCTAGAGCCCATGTGACCTGCAGTCCCATGAATCACTGCAAAATTTGCCTTGGAGCTCACCAACAAGGCGAAGTGATGCAAAGTACATTAATTTCAATGTACTTCACATTAAAATTGGTGTAGAAGTGGTTGTAGTAAGGCAGAGTCATGTGAAGTCATTGTTTCCAATGGACTTTGTGATCTTAATTATTAGGCGAAGTACTCTGCTTTGCGTTGCAGATTACTTTATGGATTCCACCTTAATACACAGATTGCTTCATGTAGCAGATTTTGGCCACTTCACCCACCCCTAATCCTGATGGGAATTGTTTCTAATTGGTACTGCTTTCTTTTTATGTTTGCTTGCATGCATGTGCAAGAAACATAGTGCCATCATCCGAGTTTTCGGAGGTGTGGCAGCCCTCTTCCAATTCAGGCAGTGTGTTTGCAGGCGCAGCCGCAGTTCTCCAATGCCTGCTCGAGCTGTCTATGACAGCTCCAAAATGAAGTGGAGTACACTTGAAAGGGGGAACTATGCTTCAGTGAGCAGCGATAAGATATCGCCTGCTCATGTGTTTTCCCCCTACACACACACACACACACACACACACACACACACACACACTGCGTGCTGCCCCCCCACACACACACTGTATAGCCGACGGGTGTGCCCAATCTCCCGTCACCTGTGCTCGCTCCCCAAAAAGCCTTCATGCCATGCTGAGTGCGCACCCCAGAATGGCAACTCATCATATAGCCGACAGGGGTGCCCAATCCCCATCGGCTCCACTGTCCCCTCCCAGGTACAGGGTACCGTGCTGAGAGCCCACCCAACATAACAACAGATGCTATAGACGACAGGGGCCCAATCTCCGTTGGCTCCATTCCCCCAACCAGCCATCCTTATGCCATGCTGGGAGCCCACCCCAGCATGGCAAACGTCAGCGTCATCATTTCCTCCCAAAAAACCTGCAAATAAAAACTGTCCCTCGGCACTTCTCTCTGCCCCCTCCCACAACCGCACCCACCCACTGCGTACCCTGCCTCCCCACACCCCCCCTCACCTCATTCTTACCTCCGGACCTTGGCGGGAAGATCTTCGGTGAACCAGGAACACGTCTGCACTCTTCAAAGCCGACTGTGAACTGAGGAAATGCCGGTAAGCTGTATAATGTAATAGATAGGGTTTTTTCAACTTTGCTGCATGACTTGGGCATTTCTTGGAATTTTTGCACCAAATTTTCAACATGGGGGTTTTGGGACCCCTTCTCATGAATGCTGTCACTGTCATGGCGTTATTCGTGCCCGAAGGGTGATTTCGCAGTCACTGCGTGAAATCACCTTTTGGGACCAATTAATGAAACAACATTGCCAGTGTTCATAAGGTGGGCTCTCAAGAAGCCTATTTGGAAAATTTGGTGAAAAATTCCAAAAAATGACTGTTTTACGAGCATGCGTTGTGCAGTTCCTACGCACGCTCATAAGTTAACGAATTTTCAATATTTTCACTCCAGATTTTCAACATTGCCATTTTACCACACCTTCTTATGAGTGATATAGCTGTCATTTTTCACATCTCACCCAAAACATGTTTCCGCCCATGTAGCGCACAATGGCGCAGTCGGTGTGCAAAATCAATGTACGGGACAAATTAAGAAAATCACAGTGACACTGTTCATGAGCAGAGATCTTAAAATGGCTATGTTGAAAATTTGGTGAAAAACTCGCCAAAAATGACTGTTTCTGACGTGCATTACGCAGTTCCTACGCACGCTCGTAAGTTTGCGAATTTTCAATATTTTCAATCCAGATATTCAACATTGCCATTTTATTACACTTCCTTATGAGCAGTACAGCTGTCATTTGTCACATCTTGCCCAAAACATGTTTCTGCCCATGTAGCGCACAATGGCGCAGTCGGTGCGCAAAATCAATGTATGGGACACATTAAGAAAATCACAGTGATGCTGTTCATGAGCAGAGGTCTTAAAATGGCTATGTTGAAAATTTGGTGACCAAAGTCCATAAAATGACTGTGTTATGAGTGAGCATTGCGCAGTTTCCACGCACCCTCGTAAGTTCATGACTTTGTAATATTTTCAGTCCAGATTTTCACCAGTGACATTTTCCCACACTTCCTTATGATCAGTGCAGCTGTCATTTCTCACAACATAGCCAAAATGTGTTTTCACACTTTCAGCGCAGAGATGAGTGGTCGCTGTGGGAAATCATTGTTCGGGACAGTTCAAGAAAATCACAGTGACACTGTTCATGATCGGAGGTCCCAAAATGCCTGAGTTGACAATCTGCTGTAAAAAAATCCCCAAACTAATTACATTATGGGTGTGCGTTCCATAGTTTCTATGCATGCTCGTGACTTCACCATTTTTTTAAATATTTTTACTGCTGATTTGCAACATTGCCATTTTTTACACCTCCCCATGAACAGTACAGCTGTCATTTTTTACATCCTGTTTGGAATGTTTTTGCACCTGTGGTGCTAAATGCCATAGTCGCTGTGCATAAGCAGCTTTTGGCTAACAAACTGATAGTGCCACTGTTCATGAGGTGGGGTCACAAAAAAAACATGTTGAAAATTTGGAGTGAAAATACCAACGAATGTCTGAGATATTAGGGTTTCCAACCATAACACCCAACCCTGTAGAGAATGACAGGCATCAGGGGTGTGGCTTGGGATTCTTTCCTGTAATGCTCATACCATTCCACACCCTGAAGCCAGTGAGCGGCATCGAGGCATGCCTTGGAATCTTTGGCCCCAAAGTTCACCCCATTCTCCTATACCGCACCCATCTCACCGTATTTCCTGATGGAATGGGGTGCGCATAAGGGCCAAAGACCCCAAGGCACACCGTGACACTTGTCAGTGTCTGCAGGGTGGGGTGTGGTGAAATGGCGTGGCTGTTATGCCTGACGACCCAAAGGCACACCCCAGTGCCTGTCACTCTCTGCAGGGTGGTGGTGGGGTTGGCTTTAGTTCAATACTTCACTGCCATTCCTATTACGCAGCTCTGTAACTTCTACACTACCACTGCCAATGCCAGCAAGCAAACATTTGGCATTGACAAATGCTTGTTCCCTTTGTACACTTGTTACACTTGAAGGGAGCATGACACTTCACCAGCAGTCCTAATCAGATGAGAGCTCCTGCTATAAAAATACTGATGAAAGGTATATAAACTATCCAAATAAATGTTGGAAGAAGAAGAACAAGAGAGTGTACTAGATTACTTTTTAATAGATGCTGTCTCCTCCAAAGTCCTTGACATGAAAGCCCTTGACATTTGGGATGGTGGTCACTTACCATTTCTTTTTGGAACTAAAATAGGACAGTAAATGTTAGAACAAAATTTCACTAAAGTAGGAGGAAGCAGATGAACACATGCAGGTAAAAAATCACAAGAAAATCAAATAGACCCTAGCAGCTTGAAGAATAGCACAAGATATTTTGCATTCTGAAAAATGTGAAAGTTTAAAGAATGTAGGAACTGACCATCTTGGAAAGATGCTGTAAACATGAACCACAAAGCAGAGGATATTATATAGAGAATAATATATGGGGTGGTGTGTGTAACGAGATTTTACACTCACCAAAGTTGTGGGATGCTACATAAACTCTGAGGGTGAAGTCCGAGAGGTTTATAAAATGTAACCCACAATGAAGGTGTGTGTAAAACGGAGTTTTACACACACCACCCCATTTTTAACTTTTTTAGAAGTGCTGGCATGCATGTTTCTGCCTCAGCAAATATATAAAATTAGGAAATAGATTGGTGTTCAAGCAGCCACGGACTAGTCAGGATTCTGTGCTATCCCAATCCATGGTCTGCCAACTTACAGAGATCTACTTATTTATGTGGAGCAAGTATGCATAGTTTTCTTTTTTTTTTTTTCAAACTTACTGTGAGCAGCAGTTGCGGAGCTGTGGTGTGCTTCTGGTAGGAAAAGATTTGGAGATCCATTGGCTCTTGCATGCTGGCAGGGAAACTGAAAGTAGCCAGTATGTTTAAATACTTTCTCTTTGGTTTTCCCTGCTGGTGACTATGGGAAGAGACTTTTTTTAATAAAAAAAAAAAAGATTCAATGCCAAATGCGATGGAGCAACGTTCCAAACATCACATGCTGAAGGAAGACTGCATGATTAGCACATGCGCGATCTGAGGGAAACCCGGTTATAATGTGCCATTATAACCAGCTGGTTATAACCAGGTTATAACCACATTATAACCAGGTTTCCCTATTGGAAAAACTGCTACTCAGTAATCAGAAACATATTGAACTTAATGGAGAGGAAATTAATGGACTCCATAGGCATGAATAGGAGGAGTAAAAACCAAAAAGAGGCAAACAAAGCAAAATAGTTTGATATAGAATGTACCGAAGCAAGAAGAACCATGACAGCACAGTGCAGGTGAAGCAGGAACACATTACATCTGGAGGACAGAATAGCTTGCATGAACATAAGGAAAGAATATAGATATTACTAGATAAAAAGAAAATAAATCATTAGAGAATATTATGGCAGTCATTACAAAAATCCATTAAAGAAAAAGAATCCAAAACATGTTGGAACCTTGTCAAACATGGTACAGGGAATCTCAAATATAACATGAATGCTATAATCACACCCAATGGTTGGATAGAGCATTTCAAAAACATTTACAAAGCTGAAACCCCTAGTAGGCATACAGTGAACCTAGACTTGAAGGAAAAGGAATGATACCCCTCAGTAAAAGAATATGAGAGGTAGGAGTTTAAAGCACAGGATGTCATGGAAGTCATAAATGTGCAAAAAAAGAATAAACCCCCCAGGTATGGATAATATCCCAGTGGGAATCTACCATGCAGATGCCCTATGATGGGCAGAGTTCCTCAACCCACTTTTTAAATATATGGTAAGAACAGAGAGAGTAGCAGAAACATGGGCAACAGAGATTGTTGTTCCCATCCACAAAAGGGGGTCGCAAATAGACCTACAAAACTATGGACCATTAACACTCTTATGAATCAGTATAAAACTGTTCTCCAGACTCCTCCTCCTCTTCCTCCTCACAAGGTTATAACACTAGTCTGAAAACTCAATATTTCAGTCTTGCTTTAGGCAAGGAAATTCAACACTGGGTCCTATTTTTACATTCAATCATCTAATCTGCAAATATGTTAAATCAAAGGAAAGACACTTATATGCCACAGTTTTAGACATCAAAGCTGCATTTCATATTATAAATAGAACTATCCTCTGGGACAGAATGAAAGGAAAAATATGAACACTAAGCTGCTGGTGATATTAAAACTTCTATACAACAACACAAATATAGGCATTAGGTATGGGAAAGATGGAGCTGTCACAGACCCACTAACTGTCAATCATGGTGTCAGACAGGGCTGCATATTTGCCCCATCTCTTTTCAAAATTTACACTGTGAGATTAGTGGAAGACATACAGGGTGTAGAAACCTTCCCTCTCATAATAGGAAAGCTCCAGCCAGGATTTTGTTATACGCAGACAATGCAGTGATAGCATCACAAATTTCACTGAGTTTTAAAACAGCACTAGTTGCCGGTATGGAAAGTCTCACAAACTTAGAACTAGAGTTAAATCTAAAAAAAAAAAAAAAAATCATGGTTTTTGAAAATGGTAATAAAAAACTCCATGGAAAATTAACAAAAAAAGTATTGAAGAAGTGGATAGCTTCTGCTATTTGGGTATCTGGTTTAACAAAAGAAAATTTTGGACAAAAAACATAAAAAAAAAAAAAAAGAGTCAGCATTGAAATCCATGCCCGCAGTAAACCACTTTATGCATACATTTGCAAAAAATTCCTATACATCACCAAAAAGAAGCTAGGAAGCAAAAATTAGCATGCAAGTGCTATACGGGGTGGAGATATGGGGAAACCGCTATTAACTATAAATAATTGAAGCTGTTAACAAAATCAATATTTAAAATTGCTTTTGGGAATCCCAATATGCACCCTCAATGCGGCCATGAGAACCGAAACAGGAACACTGTTTATGAAATCAAGAATGGCAAAAAGAGCAGTAAATTTCTGGTTAAAAATTACTCACGTACCTACAGATTCCCTATTAAATACTTGCTGGAAATAAGCAAGGGTACTGTATATAGAAATGGACCGAATTGGTTTAGCTGCCTGAGTAAAATGTCAAAGAAACTGGGTCTAGAAAAAGATTTTATTTTGGACCGAAAGGGGGACTGTCAAGTATTTAGAGATATAGCGATACAAAGAATCACCAATAATGCAATTGAGAAGGACCTAGCCACTATCAATGACTCATAGGAGTTGATTATCTTAAAAAATATTAAAAACAAACCTTTGTCACTGAGAAATATCTGTAGTTCTGTGAAAATGCATTACACAGAAAAAGTTGAAGCAGACTTAAATTTCAATGTTTGGATAACTTTTGGAGTGGACCTGGAGGTACCATACCTCCTTCCTCTTGTCCATGTGACCAGATCACCAAACTTTCACTCACACGTATTTTATTTGCATACATGCAGCTAGAGGATCAGAGCAAGAAATGGCTACAGCCATTTAATAAAAGGCTGGGAGGAGAGGATAACAATTCAAAGACAATTATATTGCTAGCCATCGACACTGAGTTAAATCTCTTTGCTGTAGGAAATTTCACATAAAAAGTAATGAAGTGCCTACAAACAAATATTAGAAACTAGTTAAGTGGGAGGTAGGGCAACATGTAAGGCACTGTATGTACAATTATTTTTACTTTTTGCACCCCCCCAACATGCACCTACCTGGAGTTGAGAATCATTAAGTAGAGGTGTGTGGGGAGGTGCAGCCCCCCCACATAAAACATAACCCCCCTGCATAAAATGTAAAAAATACAAGTCCCCGGTGCCATTTTGCAGTGCGCCTGGGAGTCAGAGCACCAAAATTGATTGTTGGTGCTCTGACTTTGCCGTAACATCGATCGCCTTTCAACGGTCACCGTTATGACATGGAACATAACATTGTGGTCCTTGAGCTACATGGGAACTTCTCATGGTAGGGTTAAGAGAAGTATTAACAAGGTCAGTTAGTGGAAGGGATACTCTACCCCCACTTCATTGGTCAGTGCTCTGGCAAGGATGCTAGACACTGACAGGTGACTGGGTGGCTAAATAAAGGAACAAAATTATGACTGAATTCACCAATGAGCATTTAAATTACCCAAGTCTATGTGTACCAACTCCTGATTCTTTCTGCTCTCCTCGCAATCAATAATCTCTGTCACAGCCTTTAACTCAGCTGGGTCAGAGTGCCACTGCATCGGGTATTTTCAGTAGGGTGCTTTAGACAGAAAGTGGGATTGTGGACTGAGAGACAGTGGAATTGGAAGACAGTGCTCCAGTCAGAGTCAACATAGGGGGAACCTGAAGGAGAAATGTAGTAGAGATAAAGGATGGCCAAGGGATTAAAACAGAAAAGTATTTCAGGGAACACATTACTCTTTGAAAATAACTCTGAAATGTAGGACTCCATTACACTTTTTTCAATGTTTCTTATGCAGTGTTATCTTCTTAAATTGCAGTGAATTAGCAACATAACCTCTTAGCATCCCTAAACCTGAAGGAGAACTATACACGCAAGATCACTGTCAGTCACAATTTAGAGATCGGATCACATTTCATACAGGATATTGAGGAAACATCCCCAGAATATGTTCCTTGGCATTTTCTAAAGAACCTTATTGGTTTTAAGACTCTTTCAAGAACCATTAAATGCAAGCTTTCTGCAGACAGAAAAACAGTTAAAATCTAGAAGAAACTGGCTATTTTGCTGACCTTTCCTCAGCTGATACTGGAGACTCTAATTCACTGAACCCCTAGATCTCATTGTGATTCTTTTCTTATGCTCAGATAGTTTTGTGCAGCAGGAGCTGATATTGAAGATGTCCATGTGCCAGTTTGCATTCCCACTCCTGTTGCCTGCTCACATGACAAATAAATCAGCATTACTGCTGTGAGCAATGTGCCTAATTGTGAAGAAGTGAAGACTCCAGGAGCTGGAAAGCAGTCATGAGTTCATGAAGCAGAACATAGCCATCTCTGAGTTACCAGTCATTACCTTTGTCCGCCTAGGATGCAGCAGTGTATCCAGATCCAAGCTCCTCAATTACATTCTGAACACTGAGCACCAACACAACTTCTTCATCCATCGCAACATGGAATCTGGTGATGAACATCACAGGCTAGCAAATGGTTTGG
Source organism: Neoceratodus forsteri (assembly GCA_016271365.2). NCBI lineage: Eukaryota > Metazoa > Chordata > Ceratodontiformes > Ceratodontidae > Neoceratodus > Neoceratodus forsteri. The sequence goes on from CM028138.1 coordinate 729,694,285, forward strand.
TTGAGATTGCCTTGTATTTTCCATGTGGTTACAAAAATCTTGACATCTTTACTGCACCCATTTTTTTTTTATTTATTTTAGTCTTTTGGTAACAGGGTAAGGCCCACTAGGCACAAGTGCTTGTTTTCAGCGGTGACCTGGCAGCACTGGGTGGTTAAGTGACTTGTTCAGAGTCACACAGTATGCAAGTGGAGGTTGTGATAATCAAACTCAGGTCTGGTCTGCTGGATGTATCAAGCTCGTTCACACTTCATTCCTCTAACCTCTAGGCTATACTGCCAGCCCATTGCCATCGCTAACCTTCGAGGGGACGTCAGTCAATTCATGTCTCAGTTTTGCTTCCTAGTGCAGGTGTCCACCATGGTATGCATTCTCATGGACAGTATAGATAGGCAACTATATGAGTTCCTATCTTCTTTGTGCTCTAGGTCTCTGGAACAAGTGTTACTAATTTTGATCTGCAAACCAGAGGAGCAGTCAAAAATGACCATGGATTTCTTGAATAAATTCAGACCAGTCCTCCATATTGCAAAGACTCATGTGCTTGTCAAATCAGACTAGACAAATGATGTAGAGTACATCAGAAAAATCTGTTCATGTATCAAGGATGTGATAAAAGAGATCATCTTAAAGCAAGCCTAGAGAATTTGGCCAATACAGCCATTAATCTAGGAATGCAGGTCGATGAAAAACACTTTGCCTGCCAAAGACAGAAGGAACTAGCCACAAAAATAACTGATTCAACAAAAGACATTGCAGAGTGCAAAAAAATAACTTGCCCCTTCAGAGTGAACTCTGGAAGCTGTGGTCCAAAACTGACAAGGAAAGATGTCACCTTAAGAATCAGAAAGACACCCAGATAGAGGTGTACAGAAATCAACTTGATGAGAAGAGGAGACAATGAAAGAGACAGCAAGATATGGCAGTAGCAGGAGGCATTGCCATTTTCTTTTTAGTTGTATGTTGCACCTCTGAAGAAGAAAGACATTTATTCCTGAAGTGGATGAAATTTTTGCTGCATGCCAAAGCAGGAACAAAGCTCACATCTCTACAAAGTAAATATGAGCAAATATACACTGCATCTCCAGATACGTTGGGCAAACTTAGTGTCTTAGACAGGGAGATTTCTGCTAGCCCTCTAGGGATAGAACATTTCATGCATGTGATTGGGCAGCTGTATGAAGCTGAAAGTTTTCTGGTGGATGAGGGTAAAACTTCTTCATGTAATCAACAGTTTCATCAGTTCCCAAGTATTGCAGAGCAATTAATGCTGGAGGACTATCCCATAGAACTTGTGGATGGTGATGCCTCTAACATTCCACTAAGATGGATTACTGAGGTGCTCAATGATGTGAATAGAAAGGTAGCAATAGAATCCAAATTGTTTGTGTTGTCAGTATTGGGAGTTCAAAGCACTGGGAAATTCACTCTACTCAACACCATGTTTGGTCTACAATTTGCAATTAGCAGTGGGAGATGCACCCAAGGTGCCTCCATGCAGTTGATTAAAATAGAAAAAGACTTGAGGGAGGAGGTGGGCTGTGACTACATCATGGCCATTGACACAGATGGCTTAAAGGCCCCAGAACTGGCCAAGTTAGAAGACAGCTATGAACATGACAATGAGCTGGCCAAACTGGCTGTTGGGTTAAGTAACATTACATAAGTCAGCATGTCTATGGAGATCTCTCTAGAGGTCCTTGATATTTTGCAGATTGTAGTCCATGCATTTACGATAATCAAAGCCATACTTGGAAGGCGTAATCCAAACTGTCAGCTCATCCATCAGAATGTTGGAGATGTTTAATCTCATAAACAGAACATGAGAAGCAGGAAGCACTTGTTAGAGAATCTTGACAAGATGACACATGCTGCTGCATGTATGGAGATGCAGAGCTCATACACCAGGTTCTCCGGACATTTTGGACCATGACCCTGAAAAGCATAACTGGTACAATCCAGGCTTGTGACATGGACAGCCACCAATGGCTTCTGTAAGCAGTGGGTACAGTGAGAATGTTTGCAAATTAAGGAAATACCTGATTGACCAAATAAGTTGTCATTCAAAAAGTAGATAGTTGCTACAAATTCCTGTTTATTATTTTATTTATTTATTTTTTGATAACTGGGTAGGGGCACTAGACACAAAAGTGACTATTTTCAGGCACAACCCGGGAGGTCACAACATAGAGAGATACAGGTACGGAGCATACAGAGTCAGAAATGTACAACACAGCACAAATCGTAAGTGGACAAAGTTAAGACAAAAATAGTACCAGGGCACAAAAATAGTATCAGGGCACACAAAGTGTATTATACAAATATAAGGTAAGTGCCCACAAAATGCAGTTTTAGTAATATCACATTAAAGTGCAGAAATGCCAAAGAGTGTCAAACAGTATTAGTATATCATACAGTCAGTTGGCTGAAAAACAGTTTCGGCAGAAGTTGGAGAGATAGGGAATGCAGAAATATAGAATAGCAAGAGAGAGGGAGAGAGGGAAAGGGATGGGAAAAGTGGGGTATGGTATGAAATTTGGTGGGGGAAGCAGTTGAAGCAAGGTGCAAGCTCACACAATAGAAAACAAGAGGAAACTATGAGGCAGCAATAGCAGAGTGAGCCATGACCTATGGTGGATTGAAGCATGTTCACTGGGCATGTACAGCAAGGAGGGAGCGGTGCCTCTTCTTAAATGTGACATGAGTAGTGGCCAGGCATACATCTAGTGGCAGTCAGTTCCAGTAACTGGGGCTACATGAGAGAATCCAGATTTACCTTTAGTTGGTCTACATCTGGGAATATTAAGCAAGGAAAGGTCAGCAGATCGGAGGCCGTAGGAGATGGGCTGAGGGGTTGGCATAGAGGTGAGGCAGCTAGGCATGTTGGACTGCAGAATACTGTCCAGAAGGTTACCGAGAGAAAAGAGATGGTGTACCATAGGAGAAGGCAATTTAGGTCTGTATATAGTAGGCAGTGATGTCTTAACCAAGAGGATGCAGAGGCATATTGGCATATATTGTTATATGTAGTGTCCCACCTTTTCAGAGAAGCCTTAGATGCATTACTATAGAGTACGGATCCATATGAGAGTGACGGGAGTAGAATTCCTCTAGAAATGGCCAACCTTGCAGAAGGGGTTAGAATATGGCTCGTTTTGTAGGCTAAACCCAGTTTAGCATTGACAGTCTTACACATGGTGGTTATATGAGAGTCATAAGTGAGTGATTCATCAAGAAGGACGCCCAGGTGTTTAAAGGAAGTTTCCACCTCCAGTGGGGAACCATCGACCAAGGAGACTCTGAAAAGATACCGACTATTTTTCAGTTTAGCAGATGAACCAAAGAGCATAGCCTGGGTTTTTCCGCTATTGAGAACAAGCCTATTTCTAGTGATCCAGGACTGGATATTTAGTAGGTCCATAGAGAGCTTTTGGTTAATAGACTGCACATTATCTGCTCTAGTGTACAGAATGAGGTCATCAGTATATAGCAATCATGAATAGGAGGATGCATTTTGTGCTATATTGTTAATAAAGATCGAGAAGAGAAGAGGTCCAAGGATAGATCTCTGCAGTACACCAACATCAATGACTGCTTTTTCAGAAGGGGGCTGAGATGAAGTTTACAACTTGAGTCCTATTGGACAGATAGCTACGAAACCAGGTTACAACTCCGGACGAGAAACCCAAGGCTTGGAGATTAGCTAGCAGAAGAGGGTGGTTAACAAGATCAAAAGCCTTCATTAAATCAATAAATACTGCACCGGTTAGATGTCCCTGATCTATGGCAAGAAGTGCATCATTTGTTAGCTGTAATAAGGCAGTTTTAGTGCTGTGGCCTTTTCTGAAACCATGTTGGTTTGTGTAGAGGAGATTGTACCTGGAGAGGTGTTCATAAATCTGTGCTGCGACGAGCTTCTCAAGGACTTTATTTAATACTGACAGTATAGCTATTGGCCTGTAGTTAGCTATGTCTTTTTTGTCACCTTTTTTAAGAACTGGTGTGACTTTGACCAGTTTCCATATGTTGGGCATGACACCGTCACCCAGGGACATGTTGAGTATTCAAGACAGTGGTCCTCCAATGAACGAGGCAGCCAGCTTTAAGAGTTTTGGTTCAAGGCAGTCAGATCAAACAGCAGTACTGTCTGATATAGTACTGAGATGTTTGAGGACATCCTTCTTAGAGATAGCTTTAAAGCAGAATGGTGACGTCATTGTCATGTTCTTTGGGGTGCGTGATAAATTCTCATTAAGCTCCTGAAAAGTCTGTGGGATGAGGTAAAGCATGAACATGTCATTTTTATGTTCGCTTGTGCACATGCGCAAGGAACGTTTTGGGAGAGTAGCACACTTTGGAGGTGTGCCTCTCTCATTCAATCCACTGCTCCATTGAGCAGGTGTGGTGGTCCTGCACCAATGGGCGTGGGAGCTGAGTATGACAGCGGTGGTCTTCGCTTCAAAGGAAACCACCGCTGTCATACACAGTGCTGGTAGGCCCCACACCCCCCCCCCAAAGCTTTGGTGCCAGGCTGGGAGCCCACTCCAGTGTGGCAAACATTTTGGGTCCTCTGCCGAAGGGGGTGCCCAATCCCCCATCAGCTCCAAGTCCCCCCAAATGCCTCCCCAAAGCTTTGGTGCCATGCTGGGAGCCCATCCCAGCATGGCAAAATCCTACATTGTCTTTTTTTTTTCAACCTGAAAAGCAAAAATGGTCCCATGTAGTCTCCCAGCCCGATCCCCCAACCCGCACCACCCACTGTGCACCCCGCCTCCCCACCCCCTCACCCCATACATACCTCCGGGCACAAAGCGCGATAGTCACCACCGGACAAGAACACGTCTGCACTCTTCAAAGCCGACTGCGAACTGAGAATTGCCCGAGCTATTATAATGGGCTAGATAGGGGTTTCAACTTTATTGTATATCTCAGGCTTTTTGGAATTTTTTGCGCAAATTTTCAACATGGGTTTGGGACCCCTTCTCATGAATGATGTCACTATCATGGCATTATTCGGGCCCTGAAGGGTGATTTCACAGTCACTGCACAGTCACTGCATGAAATCACCCTTCGGGGTCAAATATAACACTGACAATGACATCATTCATGATAAGGGGTCCCAAAAACCCCATGTTGAAAATTTGGTGCAAAAATTCCTAAAAATGACTGTTTTATGAGTGTGCATTGCGCAGTTCCTATGCAGGCTCATAAGTTTGTGAATTTTCAATATTTTCACTCCAGATTTTCAATATTGCCATTTTACCACACCTTCTTATGAGCAGTACAGCTGTCATTTGTCACATCCTGCCCAAAATGTGTTTCTGCCCATGTAGTGCACAATGGCGCAGTTGATGTGTGAAATCAATGTATGGGACACATTAAGAAAATCACAGTGACACTGTTCATGAGCAGAGGTCTTAAAATGTCCATGTTGAAGATTTGGTGAAAAAATTCCTAAAAATAACTGTTTTACGAGCGTGCGTTGCACAGTTCCACACATGCTTTCGTGGTTCAATTTTCAATATTTGCACTCCAGATTTTCAACATTGCCATTTTACACACCTCCTTATGAGCAGTACAGCTGTCATTTTTCACATCCTGCCCAAAACGTGTTTCCGCCTATGTAGCGCACAATGGGGGTAACAAAAATGTCATGCTGAAAATTTATTGTGCAAATACCAGCAATCGCACAGGGCATTAGGGTAAAGCACCATACGTGCCAAACACCACTGCAAATACCTGCAAGTGAACGTTCGGCATTGACAAATGCTTGTAACTTCAGAAACAGCCTGGTGGCTGAAGCTAACAATCATCTCTGCATCATGTGTTCAGTGATTGAGTGGGAGCTTCGAACAAGTATCCACAGGTGGGTTGAAGGACAGGAGAACAACATTTGCAATATGGAGTTCGAAAATCTGGAAGAGTTTCAGAAGACTCTGAAAACTGAGACAATAGATGAAGTCAACAGAAATTGCATGATTAGTCATGTAAAAGTTGATGAGTATTTTAACAGTGATATTGAAAAAATAACCCTTGTGGAACACTACAGGCAAGATGTTGAGGTGTGCATAGAATATTTATCACATGAGCTTCAATGTTATGTATAAGCTAAATGTGAAGATGCCATCAACAGCCGCATGGGATCAGGAAGGTTAGAATACATCTTTCAGGACTCTGTCTCATATTTTGAGAAAAAAATCACTAAGCTTCTTTGGAAATCCATCGGATCAAAAACATCAGATGAGAACTATGAGGAGAAAATGTTAAGTGAATTTGAAAAGATAGGGGATGAAACTCAAGCTAAATTCAATGATTTACACCTAAAGAGAATGAATATTAAGCAAATGATTATTACCTGCCTGAACAATTACTTAATGAACCACAGGCATGAATAAAAGAAGTGCTTAGATGGCACAGACAAGCTGTTTGAAAACATACCAGATATGTTTACTGTAAAGAAAATACACTTTGATCTGAAATGGTACTCAACAGTAAACAGAACAAAACTAAATCATGACAAGGCAGAAACTGCACATATGACTAACTTACTTATAGCACAGTGCAAAGAATATATTGAAACATAGATGTTGATGACTAATAAGGACTGCTTGGCCCACCTAGTCTGCTCATTTCCCTACCTACTGGATAAGCTGCCAATCCTAGTTAACCAAAAGCCTGTTTCTTCCTACCCCCCCCCCACTAGAATTGCCTTATGTCTACCCCATGCATTCTTGAATTCCCCCACTGTTTTTGACCCCACAACCTCCTCTGGAAGCTGTTCCATGTGTCCACCATCCTCTCTGTGGAAAAAAAAAAAAACTTCCTCACATTACCCCTGAGCCGTCCACTCTCTATCTTCAAATTGTGTCCCCTTGTTCTTGCACATCTCTTTTGCTGAAAGATGCTACCCTCTTGGACTTTGCTGATTCCCTTGATGAACATAAAAGTTTCTATCATGTCCCCCCTCTGCCTTCTTTCCTTAAGGGTATACATATGAAGCTGCATTAGTCTCTCCTAGTATGGCTTCTGTTGCAGACCCTGCACCATTTTAGTTGCCCTCTTCAGGACTGTCTCCATCTTGTCTATGTCCTTGTGGAGATAGGGTCTCTAGAACTGGACACAGGACTCCAGATGGGGTCTCACCAACTGTCTGTACAGAGGGATAACAACGTCCTGTTTTCTACTGATGATGCCTCACCCTAGACATCCTAGTATCCCCCCAGCCATCCCTACTGCCATCTTACTTTGCTTGCTGCCAACCTTTAGCTAATCTGATATAATTACCTCCAGGTCCCTTTCCATTTTTGTTGTTAGTACCCCCATTGTGTACTCTTCCCCTTAGTTTTAGTTTCTCAGGTGCATTACTTTGCACTTCTTTGCACTGAATCTAAGCTGCCATACATTTAACCATTCCTCCAATCTTGCCGAATCCGTTCTCATCATTTCCTCCCCCCTTGTGTATCAGCCATGTTGCAGATCTTTGTGTCATCTGTAAAGAGGCATACTTTTCCTTTCAGACCTCTGCAATGTCACCTTTAAAGACATTAAAAAGGACCGGACCCAGTACTGTACCCTGCGGTACCCCGCGAGTAATCTCCCTTTCTTCAGAGTGGATTTCATTTACTATTGCCTTCTGTGTCCTGTTGTCCAGCCAGTGTTTTACCCAGGCTACTACATTGGGACCCAGTCCCAGGCTGGCTAATTTGTTTATTAATTTTTTGTGTAGGACTGTGTCAAATGCCTTGCTAAAGTCCAGGTAATCCATGTCCACAGCCCCTCCCTGGTCTACTACTGTGGTCACCCAGTCAAAGAAATTGATTTGGTTCGTTTCATGTGAACTTCCCACTGTGAATTTATGCTGCCTTGGGTTCTATGCCCCACTGGCCTCTTGGTACTCAACAATTCTTTCCTTCAGAAATGACTCCATTATTTTTCCTACCACTGAGGACAAACTGACAAGTCTGTAGTTTCCTGCCTCTGTCTTGCTTCCATTTTTGTGAAGGGGAATTATATCTGCACTCCTCCAGTTGTCAGAAACCACACCATCCTCCCATTATTTGTTAAAAAGACTAGTCAGTGGTGTCACTAGTTCTCCCCTTAATTCTTTTAGAATTCTGGGGTGAATTCCTTTAAGCCCCATTGCTTTTTCCACCTTCATTTTTAGGAGTTCTTATAGACCCTTTCTGCTGTGAAAGGACTGGGATCAACCCTCCCCATCCAGAGTGCTTCTATTGATTGGATGAGGTACCTCCCCCTCCTCTTCTTTTGTAAATACTGAGCAGAAGTATTCATTCAGTACACCTGCTTTTTCACTGTCCCTCTCTGTCCACCCACCGTCCCCTTTTTTCAGCCTCACAATCCCTCCCTTTGTCTTTCTATGCTCCCTAATGTACCTATAAAATATTTTATCCCTTTTCTCAACTGAGTTGGCTATCTTTTCCTCGGTTTGGGCCTTTATTATTCTGACTGCCTTCCCCACTCCCTTCTGCTTTAACTGGTACAGTTCTCTGTCATGCTCCTTCTGTGTTGCCTTATACTTCCTAAATGCTATCTTTTTCTCCCTAACCTTCCCTGCCACTTCTTTTGAGAACCATAGTATTTTTTCTTTCATTTTGATTTGTTTATTTGCTTTACACAAATGCTTGTTGCCTCTGTGATGGCAGTTTTGATGTTTCCCCATTGTTGCTCCACCCACTCCTTCTTGCCTGTTTGCTAGTACTTCTCTGAGTCACTCTTCCATTTTGACAAAGTCAGCTCTCCTGAAGTCCAGCACCCTCACTTTTGTATGGCTTGATTCTGCAGCTGAGTTTAATGTGAACCACACTGTTTGGTGGTCACTTGTTCCCAGATGGCTACCCACTTCTACATCTGAGATCCTCTCTTCGGCCCCATTTGAGAGTACCAGGTCTAAGATTGCTCCCTTCCAAGTGGGTTCCAACACTAGCTGTCTGAGTCATGCCCCCTGTAGGGCATCAAGAATGGCCCTGCTGTTGGATGTGGCTGCAGCAAAGGTGCTCCAGTTAACATCTGGCATATTCAGGTCACCCATCTATAATATCTCCCCTTTCTCTGCCATCCTAAGGATACCTTCTATCATTTCCTTGTCCATTTCCTCCCCCTGAGATGGGGGTCTGTATACAACCCCTGTGCAGATTGTGGTGCCATTCCCAGTCTCCAGGGTGACCCACAGTGCCTTCTCTCCTCCCTGTTTACCCTTTTGTTCCATTGCTTTGATCCCCTTCCTTACATAGAGAGCTACTCCTCCTCCTCTTATACCCTCCCTGTCTCTCCTGTAGATTGTGTACCCTAGTATATAAACTAAAATGTTCTCAGGATGTAATTATGACTGAACTTACTACCTGGCGCTGCTAAGAATAACTGATGAGAACATCCAGACCTTCAAGCAAAAGAAAATCGATCTGTCTGCCAATTTTGAGGTCGACATAAAGTATTGTATCTCTACCTATGCTGCAAAGGAATTCCAGAGAATGCATGAAAAGTTCTTGCATGCGAATAACCCTGTGTTTTATCTCCAAAGGCTGAAATCCAGTTACTTGTACACATTCCAAAATATTTGCCACAATAAAGCCACAAGCCAGATAAGAACAATATATTTTTGTGACAGGTGCCTTCATTCATCCATTCAAAAGGCAGTCTACCAAGGGTTTGGCGTAAAATGTGTTGAAGATGCCACTGTCTAAAATGTTACCCAGGAGTTCAACTGTCATGCCAACCTGCAAAGCAAAATATTGTTGTATTTGCTTGAAAAGTCAGATTTTGACCAGTATATAGTGTACTTCAATGGATACACACTGAATTCACAAGGGACTGGATTTTGCAGTTAGTCTTTTTAATTATTTAGAACAATAACAAATTCCAAAAAAGAAACAATTTAACATCTTAACAAAACAGACACAAGTACAGATGTAAGAATACATAAATAGACGAAATTATCTATTTGTTCATGACAGTATAACATTTAGCAGAAAGATAATAAAGCACTGTCGATCTATACTTGTGATAACTTTTAATTTCTCAAAATAATAATTACAATAAACTTTATAGGGACTGGATTTTGAAATGATTGGCTGAACAGTACATAACAGTGGCTAAGATTAGTGACCTGACCATCAAGCTCCTTTAAGCAATTGTACAAAAGGTCAAGGAAGGATTTCGTAAGGTACAGCAGACAAAATATAGGACCATGGCAGAGTTTCTAAACTCACTTTGGAAGGTGCTAGAAAAAGATATTGTGATCTCAAAACACAAGAGGGCCAACCCAGAAGCACTGAGGATTGAGGCGCTGGATGCCACACCTCACGCTATGCTGGCAACCTGGGTTTGGGAACAAGCCCGGGGGGCCGGGGGTCAGCAGGGAGGGAAAAGATTGAGCATCCATATGGCTGCTCTCTCTGTTCCCCTTGGAGGGGTGGAGATGTGATCATTTGAAGAGCGACCTCTGGCGGCGGCCGGAGGAAGCCCAAAGTAGCATTGTGGCGTATGCCTGGGGCTGGAGCCATGGCAGCAGATTGCCATGACAGCCAGGCTCCACAGGGGACTTGCAACTAAGGAATGCCTCCCTCCTCCCACTGATAGGCATAGGCGCCTCCCATCCCAGGATCACACACCTAGAAGTCAGGCACAGCTGTATCCTGGACTGGGCTCCTCCTGACCCAGTCTCCACTGTATAAGAAAGAGTGCCCTGATCAGGGGCGGCCCTTCCCCGGAGGGTAGAACTGGGGGATGCCTGGTGTTGGGGGGAGAGGAGACCAGTCGATGCCATGCAAGGAGGTAGAATCCAGGATGGGCAGTCACCGGAGAGAGTTCAGAGGGGCTCATGTAGGGATGGGAAAAAAAGTAGAATTTGAAAAAAAAAAGTGCACAACAAGAGGGCTTTGCTGTTCAAAAATAATGTCAGCACTGAGGAATTCACTGCATAGTCCATTACAGTGACAACATTGAGGAAACATTGACTGAAGAGTTTAAAAGTGAACAAGATGTGAAGGGACTGTTAGTAAATCTGCCTGTCAGGCCTCAGGATGAACTACATAAGCAACTTTCAGGCTGTGGGAAGATGTGTCCATTCTGTCAGGAGCCTTGTGAAATAGAAGGATGAGGGCACAAAATGCATTCCACAGCAAAGTGTCATCCTGTAGAGCTAAACAGTATGGTTCTGATGGGAAGCTGGAGATCGCAATCTGCCCATCATTGGTGGCCTCTTTCTTGTCCTTCAGAAACACTGATACAGACATATTCTGCTGATATGCTTATTACCGAGAGCATTACCAGGACTGGGACATCAAACTGAACCAATCCATGGAGGCTTCAGCTTACTGGAAGCACATCTTTTTCACCTTCAACAACAAGCTGGTCAACTCTTATGGAGCAAAACAAGCTCAGATCCCACAGACCTGGGGCCACGTCACAGAAAACAAGGTCATAGAGGAGCTAAAGAAAGCATGCTTTATTTCTAGACATGTTCTTTCCAAGGACAGCAGCTGTTCTAGTAAAAGGGGTGTTGTTTACTGAGAAGCATTGTATGCTTTGGCTAATACGTCTATGGTTCAAACTTGCAGCACATCTTATGCTCCAGCAGTACATTCTGGTCAGACAGTATTCCAAGATATAACGATTGCTTTCTAGTTGTCTTTTCCTCACCAAAAAAAAAAAGATTTTCCAAATTTACTGGCACAGTCAGTGTGCTTGTATAAGTGTTTTAGTATCTTCAGTGACGCAAACTCAATTAGGTAGGTAGGTAGGCAAAATGCTTTATAAGAATATGATTATTAGAGCAATTTCCAAAGCCAGTTATAAAAGCTGAAAAATAATTAACAATAACAAGCAGTATACAGTAACACAACACATACAACTCTAAAATTATTTACAAAAAAATGTATATACAATTAAACATGGTGACGTACTGTACATGCAAACATTTACTAATCTAACAAGAAAAGTATTTAATTGATTCAATGTTTCTCAAATCAGTAGGAAGTTTATTCCAACTAGTAGTAGCATTATTTGGCAAGCATTGGCCATGGCTAATAATGTTTACTTGCAAGTTTTAATATTGAAATTGTTATGCTTACTACGTGACCAAAGGAAATTATTTACAGCAAGGGCTTAAAGGCTTCAGGAGTCAGGGAATCATAAGTATATGGGGAATCCATTAGGGACTTGTAAAGAAAGGCAGATGAGAGGAGGTTGAAGAGACACAAAGGGATGAATATCCTAGAGGGGGAGAACTAATTAGATATAAATAACAAGGATACTTGTCATGGGATCCCCTCCTCTGTAATAATTCACACTACAGTCATCTTTATTGGGTGCTCAGTCAGCAAATCTATAGCCCATGTAACAATATACTATTTTGTTCAATTCCCATGGAATTCCATACATGATTATCCACATCTTTATTATCCATAAAAAATTGTTACATACTGTATTCCAGCAATTCATTTAAATTCCAGTGACATCAATCAACCATTTTCATTGTACATATTTATCATAGTCAGATGCAAACCAAACCTATGACGAGGTCCTCTGAGTGCAAAGCACAAGGTGCCTACCCATGCCTAGGTGCACACCCAGCTTATGCTCCTTCTTCTTCTTCTTCCTGGCCCAGTACCCCCTGGGCCCTCTCTTTTATTCTTCTTCTTCTTCTTCCTTCCCCCTCCCCTTTTCTACCTCTCACCTTAACAGTGGCAAACCCCATTGTTCTCTTTCCCAGACATTTCCTCTCAAAGACCCCTACCTCAGTGCTATCCACTATCCTTACCAGGATTCCCTTCTTTCCCCTACTTTGGGGGTTACCCCTGTCCGTACCTGTATTTTACATTTTTCCCCTACCTTAGGGTTTTTCATATTGAATTTTCCCTTTTCTTCCCTACCAGTGGATATCAACATCTGTACTAATGCTGTGCAGAATTTCAAATTCTGGCAGAATGAGATTCTGTGGAATATTAAAAATTCAGGCGAAATTCCACCGAATTTGGTCAGAAATGGAATATGGATCACAGTAGACGGAATTCCGCAGGAAACAAGTGAAATTCTGGCAACAATTCCTCCTGCATAATGGTCATTCAGCACTAATTCCACTTGTGGAATACCGCATTCTGTACAGCACTAATCTGTACACAGATTTTCTACTTCCACTCCTACTTTGGGGTTATTCACCATCACTGGGCCACACTGCTTCCCTCTTCCAGCAGCTCCCATACCCCTTGGCCACCAATTCAAAACCACTGCCTATTTACCAGGCAGGTGGGTGGGCATAATTGTTCTAGCAGAAGAAGGGGAAATTCTCTGCAACACACCTTTTTAAGTCCTCATACCCATTTGTTCCCTGTCCTCCAATCAGTTGATTTGTCTTCTTAGCCCCTCCCCATCTAGCCAAATCGCTCATTCTCCCAGCACCCTTTGTTCTGGTGTCTCTCTCTCTCTCTCTCTCTCTCTCTCTCTCTCTCTCTGTCCTTCCCAAACCTCTTCTTCCCTCCCCCCCACCACCTTCCTCTCCTTACCTGGCTACATTTTGGGTCAGGTAACCCCTGACAATAAAGGCTGCCTTTAAACAGTATCCATTACATGTATTTACTTATTCCAGCAATTCATTCCTTTTAAATTTTGATACTGTCAATCAGCCATTTTCATTGTTTGTATTTATTCTACTCAGATGTACACCCAACCTATGTCATGGCCCTCTGGATGCATACCCCTAGGTGCCTACTAATGCCTAGGTGCCCACCCAGCATGTGTTCCTCCCTCCTTCTTCCTGGCCCAGTACTCCCTGTGGTCCCTCTTTTTTTACTCTTCTCCCTTTTCAGCACCCCCCTTTTCTCCACCAGCATAACTCCAGCTACTGCAATGGAAGATTGAATCCCCACCTCCCACTCCTCCCCTTCTTTTTTGGGATTGGAGCCTACCTGCTCCACCATTCTAGGGCTTCCTCAGTTTCCAAGTTAAATAAATCTAATCCTACTTCCTTGTGGTGAACTCTGTATGGCCTGTGCAAACCAGGGCAATCCTCTCTTATTTCCTGATGCCAGAGCACCACCATCAACCAGGTCCCTCACCATGGCCCCCTCCTTTCTGTTGAGCCTCATCCTAGCCCCTTCTACTGCCTGTGTGTCTCTGGCATGCCTCCACACCCTTCTAGGCACTACATCTGACCATACCAAGGTAACCTCTGGCTGCCACCACTTTATTACCTCCAAGTCACCATTGACTTACCTCATAAGGTCAACCCAGGGTCTACCCCCAAGGTCATTACCCCCCAAAGGTATCACCAGACAGTCTATTTTCTGTAACTGATGTTTCAGCATTTCCAGTAGCACCATCAACTGTCACCATTGCATTCCACAGATTCTCCTTCAATGGACTCTTAACTTCCCTGAGTCCATTCTCAGTTGTCTCCCCACTGGGTGTATTGCTTCTGTTCATTCCACCAATTGAATAAAGGAATGTCCTACTATTCATATCTGCCGCTGCTTCCCAACCGCTATAAAAGAAAAACAGAGTTAGTTACACGAGTTTTCTGATGTATGTCTCATAGCTTCCTGTCACCCACCTACCTACTTACCTAACTGCTACACTTTTTTTACCAACCCTCAACTCTCAGCCACCTCTGATGCTGCTCTAGTTCTAAAAGATTGCAATGAAAATTTCCTGGGATCCTCCCTCAAAAAATCCCAGCCTTTCTTCATTATTGTCACTAGCTGGTATCTAGTCACCGGAGCCTCTTTCTCATGCACAAGCAGGGGCCCTTCACCTGGTGGCTGTACTACTACTGTATATATTTTGCCATTTCCCTTAGTAGACATATTATTTACTCTTCCTGCTGCTTTAAAATTACTTGAATTACTTTGTCCACTTGATCTCTTTTCAATTTTCAGAGCCATATTGTCAAATTGTCCTTGTTTCAGTTAACCCCCTTCCATAAAAGTCCCCCCAGCCAAGCCTTTTCCCCTCGGGTGACTACCTCACTTACCAGAAAAGGCCACATGATACATTATCATAAACACCACACCCTATATCCAGGCCTCCTGCTGCAAGTGTCAAACTTTCCCCAAATCCTCTACCAGCCTTCCTAACAGTATCTCCAATGCAGGTGCCTGTTATCCTGGTGTTTTCCTTGCAACCTCTGCCACCCTTGTAACACTCTCCAAATTACCGAGGCCTTAGATGACTCCCCCCACCTCCTTAAACTATACATCTGACCTATTGCCTTAAAGTATACCCCATAGTGGCATGTGTCAACCCCTCTCTCAATTTTTGTGCATAAAAGCCATCACTTGCCAGTCAGTAAGTGATCCACATATCTCTGTCCCAGCCACTGAACAGAAGGCCTGAAACACCCACCAGGAACCTTCATAACCTCTTAGCATGCTATCCGACCAGGAGCTCCACAACAGTAACTGTGCATTCCCAGCCCAATCTCCCATACTTGCCATGGAATCACCATCCTTGTTCTGTCTGCTCTTGGCATCAGGGCTCAAAACCTGTCCAACTGAAGACAGGAAAGGCTATGAGCCACAGCGTTCCAAGCCTCTTCTTTGTGTCTTGCCCTAAAGAATAAATTAAAGCATAGTCCATGTAGCATTGGCTGTCTCAAAACCCTCATCACCCTCTCTATAACTGCCCTCTGTCTGGTCAGGACTTTAACCACTGCCTTGTTGTCAGACCAGAAGATAACTTTCTGGTTCCATAATTCCTCACTCCCTACCAGTGTTGCAAAACATACAGGGCATATTTCCAACAGTGTGATATCCTTTGTAACACATGCCTGTACCCACTCCAGCAGCCAAGGTTTAGAAAACCATCAGCCCCTGAAATATGCCCCTTGCCTATGCCCACAGCAGCATCTGTATTTAATTAAAAATCCATGTTATACAACCAGTCATTCTGCCAATGTGTTATCTTGTTGTAGTCCCTCAGAAAATCTTACCAAATCTCCAAATCTTACCTTACCCCTCTTGAAATGTCCAACTAGTGATGGGGCCTATTTGCTCCCTTAGTCACCCTCGCCAAACACCTTGTGAATGCCCGGCCTGGTGTCACCATTCAAAAAGCAAAATTTAAATGCCCCCATAACTGTTGTTCTACCACTAAAGGTGCCCTCCTTTTACCTATGACCTGCATGATGAGTTCCCTCAACTTTTTTACCTTTTCTTCAGGAAACCTAAACCTGCCCTACTCCATATCTAACTCTATGCCAAGGAATTCCAGCCTGCGGCTGTGTTTTATGCATTTCTTTGAATTTCTGCAACATCTCTGCCGTCCCCTCTCTCCCTGGACCTACAAATAAGAAAGCATCCAAGTAGTGCACCACAGTACCATACCCATACAGCTCCTTGAAAACCCATGGCAGCTATGTGCTGAACATCTCAAAAGTGGTGCATGCCACCAAGCAGTCCATGGGCATAACCTTGTCAAAGTAATACACATCCACTGTCTTGAAACCCAACAGTTCTCAGTCTTCACTCTTAACTGGCAGTAGCCAGAAAGTCACCTCAGTATCCATCTTGCCCTGTCAGGCTCCCTCCACTGCCCTGATAACCTGTACTACTTGATCTGATGTTGCATAAGACACCCCATTCTGTTTCTCACTAATAAAATCATTAACTGATTCCCCTTCTGGGTAAGACAAATGATGTATTACCATGAATTCCCTGGGCTGTTTCCTCTGGACCAGGCCCAATGGAGAAACCCACAAACTGGCCAACAGAGGGGTCCTGAATGGGCCTTCCACCCTTCCTGCAACCTTTTCATTCTGAATTTGTGCCACTAGGATATCCTCCTTATCTCTCACAGACCCCAGATTCTTAGCCTGCTTCATCTTCATGTGCCCTGTCTACTGCAGGATGAAACTTGTCAAAAAACACCCACTAACATCCTGGCTGCTGCCTCTTGAGGATACGCTTTTACCCATTCCTTTAACACTTCCAGTTTGATGGGTGTTTTTGCCATGGGAAACAGTTTTCTCCCATCTGCTTTCCTGCCCCTTTGGTTTCCTCCTCCTCCCAACCCCCTAAAGCCTCCAGTACCAAAACCTTGATCTCTCCCCCTCTTGGCTTATCCCCTACTTCTGGTTCCCTCAACCTCCCCATTCAAAAGGGCTGACTGCTCCCAAAATATCCCTCTGCTCTTTCCCCATGCACACTACATTTGAGCAAGGGATGGTAGCCCCTGCAATTGGAGTAAGAATGCTGAAACTTGCTGCTTGGCCATGTGCAATGCATTTTATTGAATCTCCAGCAATATCTCTGTTGGCCAATTGATTTATAGCTGCCCCCTAGCACCCCCCAACTGAACCATCATGACTCTGAATCACATATCAGTGTGCTGTGTGTCCCGATGTGTGATACCATCTCTTGCCAGAATTTTTCATTGTATTGGAGCCACCCATTACCAAAGCTCATCCTTTAGCATTTCTTACAATCAAAAAGTAGGCTAGTACTGGGGTAGCCAATGCCAGCTCCTTTTGTAGGACAATGGTGTTGAAATAGGTAAAACCCGCCATCCAGGCATCTGTACTATTTCCCTTCCAAGTCTTGTCCTCCTGGGTTTTTCCGAGGAGTGCTAATGCCATGGCCATTTCTGTTTTCCCAATGCATTCTTTCTCTTCTTTTTTTTTTTAACCATATCTTTATCCATTAAAGCGAACATATCAACATACTATCTTTTCCAGATTTTTTCTTTAACTGTCAATAGCATATCATCCATCTATAGTGACCACTAGGCTACTTTCAGCTCCCCTGTGTCAGACTACTCTTTCTCTCCCTCCTAGAGCATCCTGCTGTTAACCCTCCCTGAAAATCCTGTAGGAGTTTATGTAATTCCCAAGGCCCATCTCTCCCACTGAGCCCAAAAGCTCCTCTACTCAATCCCAAACATGCCCTTGCTTTGGTAATGCTATAGAAATCTCCTTACCCTTATGTTCCAACACCCGATCCACTGGTGTTTCTGGAGCCTTCCTCTTGGGTATTCCTTGTGGTGGAATAGTGCCATTTCTGTGTTTCAATATTTAAAATTCCCTGTGTTATATTGCTAGTCAAGTCTGTGTTGCTTTTTTGTAATTTCATTTTGGCCTGAAATAATTCCTGTTTTTATCTACATCTGAGTTCAAGAACAAAAGCTCTTCCAGTATGGATTGGTTCCCTTTGTGCTCAAGAAACTGTGCCTAGGTAGGGCAATTGCACATAATGAGGGAGTGATTAAAGGTTAACAGACCAGCAGTTTGGGTTCTGAATAAGTTTACTGGAAACAGTAGCAGAACAAAAGGCCTGAGCCAGCTCTCACCCCAGGAGGTGGCACCATTCTGTCTCCAGGGACAAGCCAGAAACACTATTTTTTTTCTAACCAGATGAGGGGGTGTGACAGAAGAGATCCCAACAGGGAAGAATCTACAGTTGACATTTTTAAAATAAAACCTAGAGAACTGGTTGGTTCTTGGCAGCCATGTGACAAAGGCAAGCAACACACAGCTGGAAAATCCAAGACAGCATTTGGAAGCTGCTTTTAAAGCCAGGAAAAAGGCTTGTGGAACTCAGTCTTTCATGTGATGCTGAACCGATCAGATGGGACCCCTGTTTTGCATTCCACCACAAAACAGGTAACAATGACATTTTATTTTTATGGACTCTAACTTCAACTGTAAGGAAAACAATGTATATCTATATGATAGAGTTTATAAATATAGTGTACTGTTTTTGTGTAATTGTCCAACTATTATTTTCTGATATCTTGTAACTAAATCTTTAAATGCTGTTTTTATGTTAAAATAATTTATCTAATTGATATTAGTAAAGCCTTTTGGCATAATTTTCCAATACCTCTAAAACTGTTGCTTGTGTAGTTTGGGAAGGTTTTGTTCCAACAATACCATACCTGATCTATGCTAAAAGGCCAACCACATTGGGGAAGACATGGCGGCAGCATAATTCCACAGCTCCGTCTCTTACCAGGTGTAATTGGCGGGTATCCAATGTGATCCCTCTACCTGATTGGCCCAGAGGATGGGCTTTTAATCACCTACCTTCCCCCAACTGCCTAGTAGCCATTTTGCTTCCGAGTCTGCCAGGTATTGTTCGTTGTTGCCCGGTCGGCCTATCAGCCAGTGTGCGCCCTGCAAACCTCTAGGCCCTGATGCAATTTACCTGCATTTCCTTCTCTGGAACAGTAGCATTGGCCTACTCTAAGCCACCATTGATAGTGTCCTGTTTGCTGCTCTCGGCTTCCCAGTCACTTGCCCAGACCGTGATTGGAACTACTGACCAGCGGAATGGCTGAGCCGGCACCTCTCTGAGCTCTCTCCATTCCCGTGCCTACCTCGGACTCCCCCCCCCCCCACAGCAATCTCACTCAAGGGACCCTCTGGCCTATATTACTCAAATGCTAGAAACCCTTTTAAGCAGGGTCAATGGTATTTCTAATGCTCTTACAGGGACTGTGGCAGATGTCCACAAATCAGAGAACCGAGCCAATGTGCTGGAACAACGCACAGACAGGCTGGAAGATCAGTACAAGCAAGTATGGAGGCACCTACAAGAACACGAATATAAGCTGGCCAAACTGTGGGAAAGGGCTGAGGACCAGGAGAACCGGGGACACTGAAATAACATCCGGATACTTGGCGTCCCTGAGGGTGTGGAAGGGCCTAACATGGAAAGATTTCTAAATGACAGGCTGCCTAAAGTGTTGGGAGATAGGTGGAAAGACCCAGTCGATTTTGAGAGAGCCCACTACCTGTCTATAAAAACAGACTCCTGCACCTCTCCCCTCAGACCATTATTGCCTACCTGCTACATTATTCAACTAAAGAAAAGCTTCTTAAAGCAACAAGAGACTTGGGAGATATTGTGTGGAACGGGGCCAGAATTTTAATTTTTTGAGACTACTCCCATGAGGTGGTGATGAGAAGGAAAGCTTTTGTGCCTATCAAAAAAGCATTAATGGCTCATGGATTCAAGAACCAAATGAGAAGACTCACCTCCCTGTATGTCACCAAAGAGGGAATGGAAATCCAGGCACAGTCCCCCAGAAAGGTGGAAAGTTGGCTGGTGAAGTACTGGCCTGATGTGATATTGCCAACTATATCTCCCAAAGGCCTCTGGATACCAGGAGGGGCTCAAATGAGGAGGAATCAAAGTTCTGAGACACAGCTTCCAGGGGATGTACCTCAGGGTCAGAAGACGCAGCACACTATTTGGCCCCCCAGCTCTAGTTAAGAAGACAAATGAAGTTCTCGGACTCACAGAATGAAAGTAGTAAATCCCCCCCAGATGAAGCCCACCTCACCTCCTCTGCCTCTCGATCAGACACCTGTGGTTCGAACAAGCAGACCTAGACCATGTTCCCGAAGCCGAGGGAGGACAACTGTGAGCCATGTTGAAGCCTCCACCCAGCCAAGCTCATGAAGGGAGATTCTAACCCTGAAGAGGGAGGTGTGCAAACACCAGAGGATATACCAGATGAGATGGACACTAATCCCTCCCTTGGACTAGGCGGCTAAAATAGAAATGACTGAGGCCACTGCAGATGACTCCCCTTTACCGGTCAGATCTGGCCTTCTGACCTTCGCTGCAGCAGTATCACAGGTGCTCCTGCAGAGATCACCTCAGAGTGCACCTCCCACTAATACTCCCACAGCTGGACCAGATGGATGACTCGTATAGACTGACTCAGTAACATTTTGAACAGTTTTCATATTTGTGTTGTTTAAGGGTTATCTATTTTAAAAGTTTACCTCGGCGGTACAAGCAGTTCTCCCCTCAATCTCAGGGTCAATGGAACTATCCTGCCCAGATAATTGGCCAATGAATGCCTTATGGCCCCAGGTTCATACCTTCCAGTGCCCTTTTCCACTGCCCTCTTCAAGGCTAGGGTTACTCTTAGCAGGGGCACACTTCCTAGCAGCTTCCTTTAAGTTGCAGGCTGTACATCTAACCTACTAATGTACTAGTCAACTACAGGCCCAGAAAGGGGCTGCACAAGCCCTTTGGCCATTCCTATGTTACCCCTTCCCCTCTCTTTATATATGTGGGGTATTACAGCTTAATGTCTGATTCCGTCTGGGAGGCAGATCTGCTGTGTTACCTATTATGTGGGCTGGCACTCTCACTCTGTGTCTCCCTACTGCTACATGCCAACTGGAAGAGTCCAACCACCACCATCTTGAGCAGTTGGGCTGCTTCAGATTTTTTCTTATGGCAGTCAGCTCCCCCCTCCCATCCTCGATACATTGCTCCTGCCTATCCCCCCTAGTCCCCTCCCCTGTTTCCCTGATCTCTTAGGATCACACTGCAGAGTAACTGGACCTGGGTAGGGACGGACCCTACTACTGGTGTTCTTTTCTCTACCCCTGTTGGGTGTTGTGGGCTAGCGTTGCTTGAGTGTACCAACTGCAAACCCCAAATGTGCATATCTCCACACCTTTAGTGGTTATACAGGTTATACCTACTGGCACAAACCTGCTACTGTTCTCATTGATAGTTACTAGTTAACTGTTTTTTGCTGTCTCTACTGTTTCACTAATTTTGTTCTGTGTTTTCTTTTTCTTATAAAATAGCTTATTTCATGGCTAGTCTTGAAAATCTCTGATTGCATTGCCAACCCTAACCCTTTGCTACAGGTCCTTTCAGAACCTGCTTTGGATGAGGGTAGGGGCCCTATCTGGGTGGACGCTACACAGCTTGGGGTATCTATAATTTCCTTTGTTATTTGATCATCTACAGGTAGGTGAAGTCCCCCCATTTTCTTTGCTGACTGTGCCATGGATGGGACACCACCTACGAGCATGAGGTGGGTCTCCTGGAATGTTAAGGGTTTAAATCACCCTGCGAAGTGGACAAAGGTATTGCAGCACCTCTGCTCTCTCCGTGCTGACATTGCCCTCATCCAGGAGACCCATCTCACTGCCAAGACAGTATCATGGCTCCAGAAGATGTGGGTGAGTAGGGTTTTGGCTAGCTCCACCCCAAACAAAACTAGGGCGAGTGGTTATCTTGATACACAAAGCCTGTCCTTGGGTGGTGGAGAAAGTCCATACCGACAGCCTGAGGTGATGGGTGGTAGCCCGACTTTCCTATGAAGGGAGCGGGGCAGTAATTGCCAACATATTTGGCTCCAACATTGACTCAACAGATCTAGTACTAGGAATAGGACAGGCCCTAACCTTCATGACTAGGGACCACCCCAACATGGCCATTATCTTAGTGGGCAACTTCAGTTTAGTTCGGACATTTTCCTCAATAAAACAGAAGCCCCACCCCGGGCCCACCCCAAGGCGGGGTGGCCTTACAGGAACTTATGGATGAATGGGGGCTCATGGACCCCAGGAGTCGGGACCACCCTAGTGGAAGGGATTACACCTTCTTTTCTGCTGTCCATGCCTCCTTCAGTCGTCTTGACTTCTGGTTGGCCAATGGGGAGGCCCTGTAGGGAATTAGTGATACCAAAGTAGGGAACATTCTAATTTCTGACCACGCTCCCATTCTTTTTCACTACCTCCTGGCAGGACAGGGGACGACTAGCACCAGGTGGTGCTGTAACCCCCTTTTCCTTCAGGATCAGGAGTTTCAGAAAATGGTCAGGGATGAAGCCAAGGCCTATTTCCAACAGAATGTGGAGGGGAAGTTAAGGCAGGTGCTGTTTGGGAGCTGTTTAAGGTGGTCCTGAGGGGCAGGATCATCTTATTCACAGCCACAAAGAACAAGGCAAGGAAGGCTGAACTCTCCAAACTACAGGTGGAGCTTACCACTTTGGAGGCTAGATTTAAAGCCTCCCCCCTTGCCCACAATGACCACCCCCTAGTTACTTCAATCACAGGGCTCAAATACTGGATCAACAGCCTCCTCCAGAGAAAGGTGGAATGACAGCTTCTTCGATCAAAACACACCTTTTGAGAGGGGGTGAAAAGGACGGCAAGCTTTTGGCTTACCAACTCTGAAAACAACAAGCTGCCTCCCATATACACGCCCTGAGAGACCCCAAGGCCTTAATTGTCTAGGATCACCAAGGTGTTAACCGCACTATGAGCCATTACTACCAGACTCTTTATTAGCCCCGGGCGTCAATGGCAAATGACGGCCTGTCCTGGGTGCTTCGAGGGTTCTGTGCCTCAGTTGACATCCCAACCCTTCCTCCTGAGTCGGCAGAGCTATTGGACAAACCCTTCACTGTCCAAGAGCTGCACACGACTCTCCTCCAGTTGGCTAAAGGGAAAGCCCCAAGTCCTGACGGGATGACTGTGGAGTTGTACTAAGTGATTACTGAGGAAATCTCTTCTCTGCTCCTCTCAGCCTTACAAGAGTCACACGCTGCTGGTACCCTTCCTCCATGAGGGAAGTGCCAGTAATGCTGCTACTAAAAAAGTCTAACGACCCCTTAGAGTGTGCCAACTTCCACCTAATTTCACTCTTGCCCATGGATACAAAAATCGCTGCAAAAATACTGGCTACACGGATGATGTTGGTCCTTCCCTCCATTATTCACCCCTCCCAGGTGGGTTTCACCAAAGGGAAACTGGGGGCAGACAACCTCAGGCAATTTATGAACCTTAAATGGTTGGCTATGCAATCCCCAGACCCAGCAGCAGCCTTGGTGATTGACTTCTCCAAGGCATTTGACTCCTTGGAATGGGGGTACCTACCCAAGATACTCCAGATTTATGGGTTTAACCCTTATTTCCAGGGCTGGGTCTCTACCTTATGCAATGCACCACTTGCTAAGACCTTAATAAATAAAAATGTCTACCCTTCCTTCCAGTTGCACCGGGGCACTTGCCAGGGCTGCCCCCTTTCTCTCTTGCTCTTCCTTGTAGCACTGGACCCTCTAATCTGGAAGCTCATACTCACCAAGGACGTCTCGGGCATCACAGTCTGAAACCAAACCTATCTTGTAAATGTAAATGCAGATGACCTTCTGCTCACCATCTCCCAGCCTAGGTTGTCCCTCCCAAAGGCCCTGGGCATCCTGCAGGAATTTGTGGAACTCTCTGGTTTGACAGTAAATCAGAAAAAAACTGTCTTAGTCCCCCCCCAATAACTCCTGCTCCAAAGACTGTCTGACTGGCATTGATGTTACTTGGGCCCCAGGGAGCTTCTCATACCTGGGAGTAACTATCCCCAGGAGATGGCGGGACCTGGAAGCCATCAACTTTTCCCCCTTGCTTACCTCTCTCTCTCGGCCGAGGCAGACCGATGGCGTAAACTCCATTTGTCACTTCACAGCAAAGTAGAAGCTGTGCATATCTTCTTCCTCCTGAAGCTTTCATAATTATTTAACAACCTTCCTATCCAGCTATCCCCTGAGCATTTCCATACAATAGGCAAGCTGGGATTCCCTGCTACTCTGGGAGGGGAAAGGCCCCAGATGGAGCAAGGTGAAAATGCGTGCCCTTGGAGGCATGGGGCTCCAATGTTTTCAGCATTACTGATTAGCTTTCATAACTGCCCACGCTTCAAAGAGGTTTGTCCCTTCCCCGTCTCCTCCCCCCAGGTGGATATGGAGCGGAGGCTTGTGTCAGGTACACAGCTATGGTGTCTGCTTCACCCTGCTTTTCTAGAATCAAGTGCCCCACCCCGATCATGACTGAGACTATGCAAGCATGGAGGAAGTGCATGGCTCTTTCTCGTACCCTGAGAAAGGCCTGTGGCCCCGCAGTGTGCCACACTCCCCTCTGGAATAATAAGCTTCTGCACATAGGTGGTAAGCTGGTCCTCTGGGAAAGCTGGGCCTGCAGTGGCATTACAGACCTCCAGGACCTTTATATTCCAGGCATGCCAGACCTGATGTACTATAAACAATTACAGAGACACTAGTCCCTTCCAGCTAGAGACTTTTTCTACAAATCTGCAGTGTAGTTACGGAGTTGTGGACCCAGGTGACTGAGGACTGTCACTGGGCATGGCTCAGCTCACTTCATAAGTCCACCTCCCAGAAAGGTATTGCAGGTGGCTTTTATAGGACCATGAGAGAAGCCCAGCCTGATCCCACTGAGGCCTGTAAGAAACACTGGGAGATCGAGCTTGGAACCGCCTTGTCTGCCGACACATAGCGGCAGTGTTTAAGGCTTTCCCACATTGCCAACAGGGATGCTAAGAGCCAAACTATCCAGCAAAAAATCCTACTGAGATGGTACAGAACCCCAGAGGCCCTACATCATTTGGGCCTCCTCAATCACTCCTCCTGTTGGAGATGCCATCAGCCATCTGCCCAGCTCCTCCACATTCTTTGGCAATGCCCAAAGATTACTCCTTTTGGGACACAGTGCTTGCAGAATGCTCTAAGAGTAGTAGGTCATCCCATCACACACTCAAACTTAATGCTACTTCTTGGGGACCCTGCCTGATTAGACAGGTTGCTTTCCTCTCTTAAAAAATGGACACTAGTGGCTATCCTGGAAGCCAAGCATGCAGTCCTGATGCATTGGAGAAAGCCCAACCTCCCCCTTTCAACATGGAGGTTGACTCTGGCACAGACAGCCACCCTGGAAAGGCTGTTGTACTCCCACCTAAACCAACTTAACAAATATCAAAAAAAGTGGGGTGCATTTTCACAATCACATCTGTGCACAGTCCTACCCCTCCCCCGCCAATCCACCGACATAGAATTCCTACTCCCCATAAACCTTACTGTTTCATTCCTAACCTATCTGGATGTACCTGTAGCAATATATTAGGTAGAGCGCTTCATGTTAGATGACCACTTTAAATATTACTTCTTTCTATCCTAATAACTGTGTTCCTATTGATGGTTAATTAAGTAGTCTATGATGGGTCATAACTGTATTAGCTCACTGAAGACTCCCATTTCATTATCTCCTATGTTAATAACTGTATTGTAAGTATATGGCTATTGTATTGAAAAGAGCCATCTGTTTGTGCTTGATATCCTTGCCTTATCCCTGGTGTTGGCAATACTGAAGCTTGTAACTAGGAAAAACAATAAACTTTGACATGTTAAAAAAAAAGGCCACCCGCTACAAGGAAGGGACATAAGAAATGGACTCTGTGAGTGTAAAGCAGGAGATATGCAAGGTCTCATAGAGTTGTCTGGGGGTTTTGAACTGGTGTCTGCATTTTCTCTCAGAAAAGACACATATAGGGTGTATCAGGGACACCTGGAGACCAATACATGCCTGTGGCTTTTCTGCTTCACTGTACAGTGGCCAAGAGGGTTCTCTCTCAGGAACACAGACTCAGGGCTGTATTTGCACCCCTTACATAGAGAGAGGAAATCTGAGGGTCTCCTGGTGGGCACTTAGTTGTATACCCAGCAAGCACCCTGGAAGGACAGGAGAGGGGCTTCCTGTCCCACACCGCCAGAGGCTGAATTTAGGGGAGTTTGCTGTGAGCCCAGTGAACCCAGCCCCACAAGATTGGGCCTGTGACATATCTTCCTGTCTTGAGATGCTTTCCTCTTGGTGTCTTTTGATCTCTCACCTCCTTTCTTCTTGGCCTCCTCAAGCATTATTCATACCTGTTCTGTCAAGGCCAAGGACCAATCCACTGAGCTTCCCTTGGCAATTCATCCCAGGTATCTTGGTACCATTCTGTTAATGGAACTATTTTTCCTCCAAGTCAAACCTGATAGAAATTTGAACAGAAACTCTGCAACTTTCCAGTCCAGTTGACCGATGTGCTACCCAAAATGTTTCAACAGAAGAAGGGGGAATTCTCTGCAACACATAGTTTTAAGTCTCCAAACCCTTTGTTCCCTGTCCTCTAATCAGCTGCTTTTTCTACCTAGTCAGAAGAGTGCATCGTTAACAGCACATGCAAGAAGCACACTGTAGAAACAGTGAAATGAGGGCAGCTATAGGGATCGAACACAGAATGATAATTACCATGTCCTCTGTAGCTCTGGCCTTAGTGGGAAGGAATGAAGGAAGGGAAGAAGAGTGGAAAAGAAAGTGGCGGCTGGCCATGCCGATCCCGTGGTGGAAAGGGCTAAGGCAGAGACCAGCTCAGACATGTTTGCAAGGATAAATCCTCCACTCTCAGGTTCTTGGTGATGATAGAGATGCAAAGAAGTTACAGACAAGTTGTTTATCAGTAATAAATCTTGTTTATTACTACAAAAAGGAATATCACAGTTGTCCTAAGCAGTTCTTACCATTGGGAACTGGGAGCCAATGCTAGCATTCCCTATACTTCGAGGTGTGTAGAGGTCTCCGAGGTGAAAGTCGTAATGTCTTACATTATATACTAAGATAATTATCATGACTACCAAAAGATAGAAGCATTTCTAGTTACAAGTGATGAACCCTATTGGCTAAAATAGAGGTGGCTCCACAGTTGTAGATAACATTATACAGTTTTGCAAAAGTCATCATTTCTGAGAACAATTAAGTACAGTCAGAATACATAGCCATGTAATTATAACAAAAGAACAGAAGATGGCAGTGCTGACTGATATATAATAGTAACAACAAGGACACAAATGTCCTGGCTTTCTACATTGCAGGTTGCATATATTAGTGAAAGCAAAGTGAATAACAATCATGTGTATACATATCCTGACACTACTCTTGTACGGTAGATGCCCTTGCCCTACATGTTAGTATTTTTTATACCTGATGCCAGTTGTCTGCGGTGTACATTGGAATGTCAGTTAGGGTGCAGGGACCTTGTGTAACAGCCAGCATTGTGCTGAAGACCAGGATTCTACTCTCAGTCTCTGATCTTTTTCTGTGAGATGGGTTTTCACACAGACTCACAGTCCCCCACCCCTTAGTTTTAATTTTCTCCTGCAATTCAACTCTGACTCAAAGTTGATTATTTTAGTAACGTGGAGTGTGTGTGTGTGGGGGAGAGCTAACCTCACAAAAACATCAACTTACTATTTTGTTTTGAGTACATGTGTTTTTTGGCAGGTGCTGTTATTGTAAGCACCATTGTTACAGAGCTGTTTTAGACAGCATTGTTATTGTGTTCGTGGTTCTGACCTAGTGCCACTGCTTTATCCCCTTAGCCCCTCCAGTAAACTCGCTCTTTCTCCCAGTACCATTTGTTCTGGTCTCTTTCTCCTTGTCACAAATCCCTTCCTCCCTCTCTCTTCCCCTACCTGTCTCTTACCTGTCTACATTTCAAGTCAGATGACCCTTGACAACAAAAGCTACCTTTACACAGGCAACCCCCTGTATCTGACAAGTCAACAGCTGATCTCTGGAATGACCTAGGGAAATAAAGGAGCAACAAGGAAAGGTAATGGGAGAAACAAATAATGAGAGGAGAAACAGAGTAATGGAGGAGTGCAAAGAGGAAAAAGTGCCATTTAATGTAAAAACTACTGTAAAAGTGTAAAATGAAGAAAAGTATCGAGAATATGCATAGAGAATGGGAGAGAAGAAATGACATACCACAGTAATGTTGTTTCTTCTCAGGGATCTGTCAAAGAGATTTACAACAAGCATCATCCCACCAGAGCATGATACCCCGGAGAAAGAATTTAATGCTAAATTTTAGAACTTGAAATACAAGTTCAAACTCTGTAGTGTAGTAATGCTTCCCTTAGTGTACTGAAGCCAGATTTGTTTCTATATGAACATACGAAGAAACCAGAAGAAGAATGCATTTGGTCTATCTAGTCAGCTTCTATTGCAGGGTCCACAGCTTGAGCTACTGTCTCTGCCCCACCCACTCCTCCCACCCCTCCTATCCATGATCCTTACCTTCCCCCTTTGCCTATCCCAGCTTCTTTTAAAGCTGCTCACCATCTTCGATAAGACCATCTCTTCCAGCAATGCATCCAAGTGTCCACCACTCTCTATGTGAAGAAGTGCTTCCCGACCACCCTCCTATACCTCCCCTTCCAACTTAAGTCTGTGCCCCCTTGTGTTATGGTTGCCACCCAGCTTGAAGAAGCCATCCTCATCCACCTCATTTATATCTTTTAGGTTCTTGAAGGTCCCAATCATGTCCCCTGTTTCTTTCTCCTGTCCTCTAGGGAGTATGTGTTCAGTGCCCTCAGAATCTCCTCATATGTCTTACGCTGCTGACCTGCTAGCATCTTTGTAGCCCTCATCTGGATCTTCTCCAGCAGGATAACATCCTTTTTTATGTGTGGGCACCAGTGCTGAACTACATACTTTAGATGTGGCCTCACCAGTGACCTGTACAAGGGTAGTATAGCCTCTTCTGTCCTACTACTGATCCCCTTAGATATGTATCCAAGCATCTTGTTTGCCCTTGCTGCTGCTTTCTTGCACTGCATGGTGAGCTTCAGGTCACTAGTTATCATCATTCCTAGGTCCTTCTTCTCTTTTGATGCAGACATCCAGACTCCACCCAGGTAGTACTCCGTCCTGGGATTCTTGACTCCAATGTGCATAACTTTGCATTTCTTGGCATTGAAGCCAAGCTGCCAAATCCTGGACCACCTCCCCAGCTTTTCCAGATCATTCTGCAGGTCCTGTATCCCTTCAGCTGTGTCCACTTGCCCACAGAGCTTGGTGTCATCCATGAATAGGCACATTTTGCTGTTAATGCCATTACCGGTGTCATTGATGAAGACATTGAATAACACTGGCCACAGACCCAAACCCTGCGGAACCCCACTGGTGACCTCTGGATAACTCTCTCCCACAATCACCCTCTGGGTTCTGTCCATCAGCCAGTTTTCCTCCAATCTGGCCATCTTATCCCCAACCCCAAGATCTGCCAACTTCCTGATCAACCTTTTGTGTTGTACAGAGTCAAAGGCCTTGCTGAAATCCAGATACGGCTGTCTGTAGCTTGGCCCATGTCTACTGTCTCAGTGATCCAGTCAAAGAAGTCAGATTTGTTTGACACAATCTACCCCCCATGAAACTGTGCCACTTCACGTCATGGAGACCATACTCCTCTAGATATTCTACCAACCCTTCATTAAATATGATCTGCATGAGCTTGTATACAACTGAGGTCAGACTGACTGGTCTGGAATTCCCTAGGTCATCCTTGAGGCTGCTTTTGTGGAGAGACACCACATGTGCTGTTCTCCAGTCCTGTGGTACCATGCCTGACTCCAGTGAACTATTAAATAAGCATGCCAGTGGTCCTGCCAGTTTGCTTAGTATCCTTGGATACCTTCAGCACAACACATGGCATATAGGCACCTTTTGTAAAAAAAAAAAAAAAGCACCAGGCATACAAAATACAGAGATTTTAGTATCTCCATATGTAAGAACAATACACAGGAAGAGGCAAAACTGCATCATCATGTTGTTGGTTTTGCCCAATGCAATCTCCCAGGGGGAACTCAACTCCATTTAGCAATACTTCAGTTGCACCACCTCTGAGTTGTAATTTTATGAGGGACCAGGTAATTTAATGATCCCAAAACTGGGACCATTTAAAGGCACTCTTCGTCAACATCTAACAGTTAACAGTTCCTGTGACTGTTTCAACTGACATGGTACTACCTCAGCAGTATTGACACATCCTAGTGAACCTACTTCTCCTCCTTTCTCTGTGAATAACCACTGTCACCCTAACTGCTCTGCCTTATTTCCTGCCTCCTTCCCCGATACTTCTTTCACCTCACCCCTCTCGCCCTCCACCTTCTTTCCACTGTTTATCTTCACTTACCTGAACTTTTGCTCCACCAAATCTACCTATATCTGTTTGACAAAGCACCTTGGGCTGCCTCCTTTTAGTAGGTTACTTTTTATTTCCTACCAATTCATAGTTTTAATTTTAGTTGCAAGGTTAAAGTCATTTTAAATACTTTCTTGTCAAAATGTTATGAAATACCATCCGTTGTATGTCTGTTACCCTTCCCACTGATGTGGAACCTTTGTAAAATAGCTGTTATGTGCTCAAAGGTATTGTAATCCAAGAATGAAGAAATAAATTAAATAAATAATGACAAACTCTATACTATGACTCAGGGTAATCAGGGCGCTTGAGCCAGAATCTATGCACCAGTGGATTGAGCACCCTTACCAATAGTTCTCATTTAATTCCTTCAGCTATCTGCAGCTCTTTCTGTGCCTTAGTTCACCAGACTTCCTTACTTGCCTCACTAGCCAACCTTAGTTAATTTTCCTTACCCGACTCTTTCTTGGTCTTCCTGAATTTTCTATTGGCTAACCTCTTTTTCCGTACTGCCTGGGTGACCAAAGAACTGAACCAACTGGGTGCTTTTGCCCTTGAGGTCTTCCCCTTCAGCCTGATATACTCAACTGTGGCAACCAGTATTCCTTCCTTAATGATGAACCACCATTGGTCTACAGCCATATCTGCTCAGATACCCACCAGGTGGTTTCTTAGCACGTTGCCCATCTTTCTGAAGTCCACCCTCCTAAAATCTGAGGTTCTGGCTTTAGTTGGGATGCTCTCCCTGCCCATATTCAACTGGAACTAAGCTGTGCAACGGTCACTCCCACCCAGGGGGTCCCTGACCATTGTTTCCTGTACATGCTTCCTATTTGTGAACATCAGATCAAGAATTGCTTCTACTCTTGTTGGTTCTCTGATGCTCTGAGTCACGAACCCACTTTGCAGTCTTTTCAGGATCACCTGACTCCTAGCATATGTTGTGGATAGTATGCTCCAGTTCACCTTGGCAGGCTGAAGTCCCCAACAATTACCACCCTTTCTTTTCCCACAGCTTCCAATATTTCCAAGCTCCATTCCCTGTCCCTCCCCTCATCATGGATAGGTGGTCGATAAATCACCCCAACCTCATCTTTCTGCCTCTATTGGATTGTGTTAGTCTTTGGGACTATAGTTTAGAGAGCAGTGACCTCTATAGCTAGTTAAATGGGCAGCAAACATTCTAAAACATTTCTATAAAAAAACAATATTCCAAACTAGTTTAAAGCAGATGTCATGTAACATTTAAAAGTACCACATTCTAACAATTGCTAAGAAACTGCAACAGGAAATACTTCAAGCAACTAAAAGTCAAGAACTAATTCTTCTATGGACCTATTTTCAGGTTCTGGCAGTGGAAACAGGGTCATGATTTAAAAATCTCAGCATGGGATCGTTGAGAAGAAACAACATTACTACAGTGAGTAATTTTTTCTTCAGACAACAGGAATCTATACGATGATGCCTTATAATAAGCAGATTCTCTAGAAAAACCTTGGGAGAATAGCCAGAACCTATTTAGTAAAAAGGTATTGCATGACAGCAGTTCTGAGACTGGCATCCCTCCTGGATTGTATGTCCAGGCAGTAGCCAAAAGTGTATTGTGAAGCTGTGCACTATTTTACAAGTAGCTGCTTTACAAATGTTTAGAAAGGGGATGCCCCTTGTAGCTGCAACAGGGGTGGAGGTACCCATTGTGGAATGTGCCCTTAGGCCTCTGAGGGTAGTTTATGAAGTTGTTCATAACAGAACTGTGCACAAGAGACTATCCAATGAGAGATAGTCCTCCAAGCAGCAGGATTACCTTTTCTTACCTCTCCATAGATAACAGCCAGTTGTGTACTCTAGAACCTGACATCCTTTGTCTGATCCATGTAATGACCTAGTGCTTTTGTGCAATTTCTGTTCACTTGTACTGAAGCGCACCGGTAGAGCACAGGAAGGGTAACTAACTGGTTCAGCTGTAATTCCAACATAACCTTTGGCAGAACCTTCCTATTGGTTCTAAGGAATAATGTGTCCATGTGGAAGATTATGTAGCATGGATCTATACAGAGGGCTTGCAGTTCACTTACCCTCCTGGCAGATGTCATGTTAATCAAGAAAACTGTTTTCCATGTAACATATTTTAAATCAGCACTAGCCATAGGCTCAATGGGAGCCTCCATCATTGGACAAAACAGATAATGTGGTCTCATGGAGGGACTGGGTCATATCAAGGGGGATACATGTGGTTGAGTCCTTTACAGACCTTTTAAAAACAGATTGTTATGCCAAGGATTTGTCCTTGCCTGCTGATGTGTACCTTCAGTGTTGAGGGTCTCAGATCAAAGGACTGTAAGTGTACCAGGTAGTCCAGAATTGTAGACAGACCTGTCTGCTGTGAGATTATCTTCCTGGGGACACACCTGTATGAGAATATTTTCGAATATTTTCTACTTAGAGGAGTACGCTTTCCTTATTGCTGGTTTTCTGGAAACCTTGAGCACCCTCAACCCCTCCTCTGAGATTCAAACTGGAGAATTCTGGCTCATCAAGAACCAATGTTCTCAGAGGTCTGAGACCATTATTCTGCCCTGAGACAAGAGTCAGCAAGTTGTATCTCAGTGTCATGTTGATTGGCATCCTGCTGCACAGGGACAGAAGCATGGAGTACCAAGACTGCTTGGTCCATTCTGGGGCTTTCATAATCAATGTTGCTAGCTCTTTCTTGAGGTTTATTACCACTCACTGCATCCGTGGTAATGGTAGGAAGGCATGCAAGACCCTCCATGTCCAGTCTAGAGGTAGGGCATCCTCTTGGATTGTGCCCCTTGCTGGTGGTGGCCTGCAACAAAACTGTGGGAGCTGATTGTTCTTCGGAGAGGCAAGCAGCACTATCTTTGGAGTCCTTCATCATATGAACACTGAGGCCAATATTTCTGAGTTCAGGGCTTACTCATTGTTTCCCTGACTGATTCTGCTTTGAGAGTCTGCTGGTACATTGTCATTGCCAGGCAGATGCAGTCCAGAAATCTTTGAATCATGGGAATAAGCTATATACCAGATCCCAATAGCCTATGTACAGAGTTTTAAGGGTTTTGTTCTTCCCTGCTTGTTTATAGCAATACATTGTTGTGATATGTGTATGTGTATGTATATATATGTGTATGTATATATATATATATATATATATATATATATATATATATATAGTTGTCCAAATTTGAACAGACTGACCTTGTACAGTAGCTGGTATGAAAAGGAATTATTGCCAGCAATACTGTCTTGAGTTCCAGGAGATTTTTTTGCCCCTGAGACTCCTCTGTGCTCCAGATTCCACTTACTGTAAGATCCTCCAGGTGGGCACCTCACCCTAGGAGTGAAGCATCTGTTGTGAGGATACTTGTTGGGGACTGCTGTAGGAAGGGCATGCCTTCTCAGAGGTTGATTTTCTCCTTCCACCACTCTAGAGCTTGCACAAAGGTCTTTCTGACTGGTGCGACTGACACTAGCTTGGACGAGTCCCACCTTTGTGACCATTAGTCCCATTTTGTAGTTCTGAATGTCACTCATCTGGAATCTGGCCCATGGCACCACTGCTGTGGATGAGGCCATGATGCCCAGTAACTGCAGAAAATCCCATGTAGTCCTTTGGTGGCCTAGTGAGGATTATGCAGTAGCATTCAAATCTCTTACCTTTTCCAGTGGAAGAAAATCTTTCCTTTGCAGGGTATCCAACTCTGCACCTGTGAAGTCCAGTACCAGAACTGGTTCTGTCTGGGACTTCTACAGATTTGTTAAAAATTACCAGGTTCTTGAGGGAGCTCTTTACCTTTTGGATAGAGTAACTTATTTTATTTTCCCTGAGACTAGTCAGTTATCCAAGCAGGGGAAAAAACACCACACCTTGTCTTCTAGAGTGTACTGCCACCATAGCTAGGTACTTTGTGAAGACCCCTGGTGCTGAAGTGAGGCTGAAGGAAAGGACTATACACTGGTATTGGCAGTTTCTAAGCCTGAACCTGGGATATTTTCTGTGATTGGGTCTAGATTGAATGTGAAAATAGGGTTTTTTCAGATTTAGTGACCCCCAACCAGTATCCTAACTTTAGGGATGTTATAATTGCCCATTATGACCTTCTCAGACTTTTCCTTTTAGATATGTTTGTTCCATTATCTTAGATCTAAAATGAGTTGTCACTCCTCATCTTTCTTGTGGGTCAGAAAGTATCTTGAGAACAGACCCTTTCCCCACTGTGAGATAAGGACCTTTTCCACTGCTTTTGCTTGCACCAGTTTTTTCCAGCTCCAGCAGAATTTTTCCTGTTGGTAAATGAGATGGGAAGTTTGTCTCTGCAGTTTTGGAAACTTTTTGAATTTCAGGGACAATCCCTGACCCACTACTTACAGGAAGTACTTGCCTGTGATAATATTTACCTACTCCTGAAAGTAGTGGATCAGCCTTCCCCTCACTGGCAATGACTGACTGGTGACATGTGAAGAATTATCAGGGAGGTGTGTTTTCGCTGTGGCTTAGAGCCTGGTGCCACATCATTTCTGGAGCCCTGCTGCCTCTGTCTCTATAGTAAACCACTTTGGAGTTAGTATTCATACGGAGCATAGGGTCTTAGATAATAGCCCCTGCTCCTGCTTCTTCTTTCTTAGGGTTGATAAGACGTGGAGGCCTTTTTTATCAGTGTTATTCTTTTTTTTTAACTTTATATTTATTGATTTTCTTTTATTCACTTAACATTTCGTCCTTGTACAAATCAGTAGTAATAAGAGACAGCAGTGACCTGACAGTACACTAGAGTATTCAGACAGTTGCTATGCAAAATCGTAGCTTTGTAGTCATGAACAGTAGGAGGTGAAGGGATCCCAATTATTTGTTTATGTTAAGAAATGGTATATGCCAGCTTCTTCAGTGGCTTGGGGTCCTACATTAGGTAGATCTAAGAGGGAGAAATACCCAGCTGTTCAGTAGCTACTGTTTAATCCTATAGACTGGAATTTGTCAGCATTGTAAAATGACTTCCACACCTTATGTACTCCCCTCCCCCAACATCTCCAGAACCAGGTATTCATTTTAAAACACTTCAATTCTATATTACCCAATTACTAAAAGCATCTAACAAACTGAAAAGCTTTTTATGCAATGCTACAGAGGTATTAAAAAGAGAAAGCTACTGAGCCCATAAGTTATACTATTCAAGAGAACTGTGCTTTCAACATCCCTGATACATGCAGCAAGCTCATTACCAATGGCCTTGACCTGTTTGCAGTTTAAAGGACTAGGATCTCCTGCAATGTCAATAGCACATATAAATAAATGAAACGTTTCATCCTGGAAGTAATCACAATTACTAGTACTGTAATACCCTATACCTCATAATTTTAACCTTAAATTGGTTGTTTAATATTTACAGCATCATACTGTTTTATTCTGGGACCACAGCAAAAAGGGAACTCATGGGCAGAGAGAATTTGTAGCTATCATATACTGACTCATAAAGATCCCTTTTCACCTAAGTCTTCCTCCTGCAGTGCTGAACTCTCTTTCTGTCTGGTTGTTAATTATTTCTCATACCGCTCCAGCCATCTGCTGGCATCCTTGGGATTAGTGTAACGCACATTTTTTCTTCCATGTACTATATGGAGGCAGGCCAGTATCAGAAAGGCATGGATCACTCCCAGGATTCGAAGGTGATGCCGAATGGTTTCAAACTTCTTTCTCCTAACCCTGGTCTGAAAGGACAAGTCTGGATATATTTTGACATCCTCACCTTCAATTGAGAGTGGGTATGCAGCACGGACAATGACAAGAACAATGTCCCGCACTTCAACCCCAGAGGTATGGAGCAGGATGGCATGGCTTTGGCTGGGGGTCTGGGAAGCTATTCTGGAGTTTACTCTGTAGGCTACTGACAGCATGGGAAGATCAAAGTCTTCCAGCAATCATAAGTGTTCCAATATCCATGTTTTTAGGAAAGACAACACATTAGTATCCTCAGCCCCCTATGGTACTCCAACTAGACACAGGCATCCTGCTCTGACTTCATTTTCTAGGGCCTCTAGCTGACCACTAAGCTGGGAATTTACTTGAGTAAGCATTGCCGCAATAGAGAGATTCAAAGTTGAGCAGGTATCAATATCGTCCACTCTTGTTGACAGCTCCATTATCTGGGTGTCATGGGCCTCTATTTTCTTTAGTGACCTCTACAGTTTTGTGTCCATTGCCTGTATTGACTCGAGCAGTGTCTGCCAGGGTAGCTTTGTGGTTCTGGTTGATGTGTCAGACCCCTTGTCACTCGTGGTTTTGGTTATTTTCCTTGGCAGATACTACCCTGGTTTGGTGGGGACCTGCTGTACATTCTTCAGATGCCCCATTGCTGCTTTTTGCTATTTATGCTGCTGAAAGTGTCCGGAATATAAAGATATCTTACAAGTTTAAATTTAGTAAGAAAAAAGTCATGATTTTTCCCATTTCTGTAGGTCGGGTTGGAGAGCCTATGTGAAGCACAACTATCCTGGAAGATGGCTCTCTAGGACCCCATTATCAGTGTTATTTTTATAAGTGGACTGGTATTTGTCAACTTTTTAAATGTGCTTATTTTTTTTTTCATCAAATAGGGATTTTCACTTAAAGAGAAAAACGATGGCTTTAGTCTAGGTGTCCTAGGTAAGGATAGTAACTCTTAACCAGGCAAACCTCCTCAGGGCCACTGCATGAGCCAAGGCTTATGAAACTGAGTTACTGGTATTTATAGCCATACAGAGCTGGTACTTACTGGAGTCCAGCGCTGACTTTGCTGTATCAGCCAGATCCTGTGACACTTCACTGACTACCTTATCAGTCAGTGCCAGCATTGCATTCCATAATGCTTTCTGGTGCTGAGCTGTATATATCAAATAATCTGTCTGCCTCTGGAACAGGGAAGCTGCGGTGTACACCTTTATGGCCATAGTTTTCAGTTTCCTGGAATCCTTCTCAGGAGGCTGAGCTGAGAAATGCACTTGGGCCTTTCTCAGAAGCAACATCCTGGACCACGCTTTCATGATCAGGGTGGGCATATGGGTAACACACCACCAGTCTGTCCACTTGATACTTCTTTCAACTTTTTAATCAATACCAGCAGCGGAGTTAGGTACAGGCATGATTTCTGAAATAACTTTTTGGAGGGACTTGTGGATCAAGATTAGCAGGCTCCTTTTGGAGGCTAGCCCCTTCATATCCATGAACTCTACTTAGTCCTCATTCTCCTCTGTTTCATGAGAGGGTGTTCACCATTTGTTTGATAAACATGGAGAAAGAGGTATACTCCTCTGTTAGTCTAGAAAAGGACCAACCTCCTGGTCAGGTGAACCATCAAGCTGTATTAGTTCACCTTCCTCCTTCTCCTTTGATTGTAATATAAATCCTCTTTCACCACTACAGACAAACGGTTTGAGACCTGAGCCTGGGGTGGAGGTGGGGATCCTTGGCAGGCATGTTAAGGAAGTTTCCCATAGCCTAGAAGGATTGGAAAACTGTAATGCTTGGATATGTCCTCTGTTGAGGGCATTTGGTCTTTGATATACTGCTTGATTCTTTTCCTTTGCAGGTAATGTGCAAAATTAAAAAATTTCACCCAGCGAAATATTTTGTGTAATCCCCGCATTACACAAAATATTTAGTGGGTGCAAAATGCAAATCTGCCCACCCCAGCAAAATGTGGAATTTCATCACCTACGGTGAAATTCCACATTTCAGAGCCGGTGGGTGGACCTGCCATAAAAAAAGTGATTTCATACACCCTAAAAAGTGACCCCACATGGTATCGCTTCTCCACATCCCTAGTGTGTAGTGGTCACAACCTCCTGGCTAATTACAGGCCCAAAGAAAAGATCCCCCACTAAGATTAAGCCCGTCCCCCATCCACATAATTTGAAATTAAAATTATTTCCCTGGTGTCTAGTAGAGATGTGTGAAATGTGCACATACCAATCTGCAAAATATTTATCCACTTTACTACTTTTGGACCCACTACTAAGCTACCCAGCTTGCTTACTAGTCTCCTATGTGGAACGGTGCTGAATGCCTTACTGAATTCTTGGTAAGTCACATCATCTATCATTTTACCCTGATCTGGTTTCTTGTTCTTCTGGTCAAAGAAATCTATCAGATTAATTTGACATGATCTCCCCTCTGTGAAACCATGCTGCCTCAGGTCTTGTAACCCATTGGGAACGGGGGAAAGTGGAACTTGTTTAACAAGGAAAGGCACTCTAAGTTGAAGTTTGTTTCCAGGTGCAACCTGGGAGCACAAGGAAGTTAAGTGACTTGCTCATGGTTACATAGTATGCAAGTGGGGGCTGTGGGATTCAAGATATTCCACAATCCTTTCCTTCAGCAGTGATTCCATTAACTTTCCCACCCTGCTGCCACTTTTGTACAGTGGGACTACATCTGCTCTCTTCTAATCCTTTGGAACCACTTCAATTTCCAGTAAGCTGTTAAATAGAATTGTCAGAGGTGCTTCCCTGAGCTCTCTCAATACCCTTGGCCTTATTGCTTTATTCAGCTTCAGATTAGCAAGTCACTTCAGGACTCTCACCTCCAAAAAATTACTAGCGTCTACCTCCCTCACTCCAAAGCTTTTGTTACTTTTTTGTGGCCTCTTCCCTTCTCCTTCCTTTGTGAACAATGAACAAAAATATTTGATCATGATGTCTTCCTTTTCCTGATCCCCCTCTGCACAGTCCCCTTCCATTTTTAACCTTATAATTCCACCCCGCTATTCCTCTTCCCACTTACATACCTAAAAAATGTCTTGTTCCCTTTCATTACCTCCTGGGCTATTTTCTCTTCAGTTTGGGCCTTTGTGCTCCTTACTGCTTTTCCTGCTTCTCTCTGTTTCTCCAAAACACATGCTCCTGCCCTCCTCCCTCTGCGTCTCCTTATAACTTCTAAATGATACACTTTTAGCTTTTACCTTTTCAGCCATCTCTTATGAGAACCTTAGTGTTGTCTTTTTTCTCTTGCTTTTGCTCACTTGTTTGACGCAGAGGTTTGTTGCCTTTACTATGCCCCCTTTTATCTTCTCTCACCTTCCTTCCATATCACCCATGTCACCCCCCCACCAAGTCATCCCTGAGGCATTCACCCATCTTTTTAAAATCTGCCCTCCTGAAGTCCAGAATCCCCACCCTTTTATGGTTCTATTCAGCAGCTATCCTTATATTGAACCGCACTATGCAGTGATCACTGGTTCCCAAGTGGCCTTCTACCTTGACATCTGCAACACTGTCCCTGTTAGTGAGTAAAAGGTCCAGTATTGCCCATCATGAGTGGGTTCACTGACTAGTTGCCTGAGGAACAACCTCTGAAGAAAGTCAAGGTTGCCCCTGCTTTTGGCTGAAGCCACTGATGGAGGCTCCAATCTACGTCTGGCAGGTTGAAGTCCTCCACCAGCAGCACCTCCCCTTTTCTGCCCTCTTGCCAATGATGTTAACCAGTACCTTATCTAATTCCTCCACTTGTGCTGGAGATAGGTAGCTCACTCTGGTGTGAATAGTGGCTCCATTCTTCGACTCCAGGGTGACCCACCAAACCTCTGCCTCCCCCTGTATTCCCTGTATCTCTGTTACTCTTGTGCTTTCCCTTACATAAAGCACACACATACTCCTTCATTTCCTTTCCACCTTGTCCTTTCTGAACAGAGTGTAGCTTGGTATGGCCATGTTGCAGTCATGGTTCTCAGTGTACCATGAATTGGTAATGGCCACATTATCCAGTTTGGCATCTGCCATGATTGCCTTTAGTTCTAGAATCTTATTTGCTAGACTTCTAGCATTCACACACGTGGCCTTCTAGATTTTGTTTCCACTCTACTTGTCCCCTTTTTTCCTTTTTGCCCTCCATCCATCCCACCTCTCTTGTTAATGCTCCTATTCCTTTCCCCCTTTTTTCAACCACCCAGTTTCCTTTACTAATTTTCACCTTGGGGGAGTCCTCTCCCCTCAGGTTCTCCTTACTGTCTACTTCAGCCTTTTTTTTTGGGGGGGGGCAATTTCCATCTACCTGCTTCCTTCTGCCACCTCCTTGGCTAGTTTAAATGTTCATCAAAATAACTTTTAAACAGTCCACTGAGGACTGCGGTTCCCCATCCAGATGGATGCAGGTTTTCACTCCTGCATAGGCCCATATATTCTGAGGTAGGTCCCCAGACCCCAATGT
Source organism: Neoceratodus forsteri (assembly GCA_016271365.2). Lineage (NCBI taxonomy): Eukaryota > Metazoa > Chordata > Ceratodontiformes > Ceratodontidae > Neoceratodus > Neoceratodus forsteri. Next base: position 729,735,061 of record CM028138.1, read on the forward strand.
AGCTGATTCCTTTCTCTGCACCATTCCTTCACCCATGAATTGAAGATCCTGGTGTGAAGATCTCTCACCTGTCCCCTGTCATAGATAGGCAGCACCTCAGTGAAAGTCACTGAGCAAGCTATCTGTCTATGACCCCTTCCCAATTCCCTTAACCCCACCCATACTATACCAGCCCAGGTTCTATATCATAAGGGCGCTCGCCAAAAGACGATCATCATTATGGCGAGTGCACATCACCAAAATGTAATTTTGGCAATGTACACCCCTGGTGACAGAGAAAATAGCACACCCCCTACTATTAGATTGTCAACTCCAGAGGGTGCATGTTGGGGGGGGGGGTGCAACACTGTAAAAAAAAAAGTACCTACTCGGGCCAGGTGCAACAAAATATACCTGCGCCCCAGACCCAAACCCTGCATCCTAGCCACCCCAGGCCAGCATCCAGCCACCACACCACAGAGCCAGCTCAGCAGCTGACTGTCACCCTCACAAACCCCCTCGCCTCGCATGCTTCGTCTCTTGTGCGTAATGATAAGCGACATCCCATTGTTATTCGCAGACCTCCATCTGGTTGCCTCCCACCACTCTGCCATCTGGATATGCACTGCAAGTAGGTCACCATTTTGGTGGGCACTCACTTGCAACGTGCCCAGATCACAGGATACCACCAGCCCCAACCTAAGCCAGGTCATTAGTCCCCAGGTGGACAATGACATCCAGCTCTCCTTCCCCTCAGGATCCATCTCCCATTCCTCCAGGCCATGGCACTAGGTAGGCACCTAACTAATCTCTCCCCATTTCCTATTCCCAAATCTATCACTCTCACATTCAAGTCCCCCACCAGAAGTTGCTTTGTCCTCCTCTGGGATCTTCTACTGGTTATCCCTTGATATGAATGAGTCAAAATGAGTGACCCAAATTGATTGACTCAGTTTGACTGCATGTCATTATAGCAACCATTGCAGAATAGTAAGGATAAGGGAACAAAACCACGACAGGAAGAAGAATAGAGCAATTGGGAATGGGAGCTGTAGATGCTGAGGATATAGGAGAATGTTTGGCCAGGCAATTCCCATCTGGACCTTTGGTGTTGAGGTAAGAGAGTTACCTTTGGTGTGGGAGAGCTAGGTTGGTGGGGGTAATTGTATTTTAGTGAGTTTTACTTAAGGTTGTTTTTTCCATTGCTCCACCTGATGTTTTTGCTGAAGGGTCCCCAGCCCTCCTGAATGTTGTCCCCCATTACTGGTGATGTGATCCCTTCTCAAATAGCCCCCTCCCAAATGTTCCCCTGTAACCCTGTGTCAGGCTCCCTTGGAGTTGCTTATAATTATAATTGGGGTGTGGGGGGCACAGCCCCCCACATAAAAATATTACTATATATCACTCCCATAGAGATTCCTTTGGTCGGTCTCTCTTAATGTATGTGGTGAAATGCACATCGCCAGTATTGAAATTGGTGATGTGCACTCGCTGTTTTGCTGGTCACTGTTTTGTGATCACTCATATCACATGGAACCCTTCTACTGCTCTTCCATGGGGTCTCCACTATGGAGGGCCCCACATCCCTTTTGGTCACTGCTGCAGCGGTGTAGGAACAATGTAGTGTTACTGGTTTAGGAATGCTCCTCTGTTCCACCACCCCCACCCTTCCAGAGCCCACCATAGTCCAGCCATTCCTCCTCCCTTGCATCATTTGGGGTAACGGAGGCAGATGTTGTGGCCCCTGAGTGGGGTTAGAGGTCCCTCAAATTCTAGACTACGCAGCCTGGAGTCTAGCAACCTCTTCCCTCAACCCAGAAAGGTATGTGCAGATGGGGCAGTGACACAGTTTCCAGAAGGTCTCTCTGAAAACTGTTGCCTCACAGTCAATGCACTACATCACTCCCAGTATTCTCAACCTCTATTCTCCCTGTGTTACCTTGAAATACATTTGTACTTTTGGAGGACATAGAGAAGGTAGCAATACTGAACAAATACTTTTGTTCAGTTTTCATGAAGGAAGGGGAAGGTGAAGGCCCACAACTCAGCAAAGAAAGCAACCAGGGAAAAGAGATAGAGACCACTCCATTCACAGTAGAGAAAGTCCAAGAGGAATTTGGGAACCTGAAAAGAGATAAGGCAATGGGGCCTGATGGGATTCACCTCAGAATATGAATGAGCCAGAGAGGTGCTGGTGGCCCCGCTGACAACTCTATTCAACAGATCACTGGAGACAGGGTCAGTCCCAGAAGTCTGGAGGAGGGCAAATGTGGTCCCTCTCCACAGAAGTGGGAGCAGAGAAGAGATAGCCAACTACAGACCAGTTAGCCTGACCTCAGTCATGAGGAAGTTAATTGAGGCACTGTTAAAGGAGAGGATTGTATCATTCATTGACTCTAGCAGAGCACAGGATCCAAGGCAGCATGAATTCACAGTGGGAAGGTCATGTCAAACAAATCTAATAGATTTCTTTGGCTGGGTGACCAGGGAGATAGATCAGGGAAGGACGGTGGATGTGGCCTACTCAGACTTTAGCAAAGCCTTTGATACCATCCCACACAGAAGGTTGGCTAACAAGTTGGAGGCAGTATAGCGCAATGGTTTAAGGCTCTGAGCTGTAAATCTGGTGACATCCAGCAGAACAGATCTTAGTTTGAATCCCACAGCTTCCACTTGCATACTGTGTGACCCTGAGCAAGTCACTTAACTTCCCTGTGCTCCCAGGTCGCACCTGTAAAAAAGCTTTCAGCTTAGTGTGCTACTCCTGATTAAACAACTAAAAAAAAAAAGTTAGGCAGCATGGGGGTGGGCCACAAGGTGATGAACTGGGTCAGAAATTGGTTGAAGGGCAGGACACAGAGGGTGCTGGTGAATGGTTTTCACTCTGAGGAGAGGGAGGTGACCAGCGGGGTGCCACGTGATGAATCTTCTTCAGTATCATTATAAGTGACACTGCACAGGGGCTGGAGGGGAAAGTATATATTTTTGTAGATGACACTAAGATCTGCAACAGTGTTGGCACTCCAGAGGGTTAGAAACATGAGAAAGGACCTAGGCAGGTTGGAGAAGTGGTCAGAAGTATGGCAGCTATAATTCAATATTGGAAAGTGTAAAATCATGCACCTGGGCAGCAGAACTTCAGAGGAGGTATACAAGATTGGGGGGCAGGTACTGGCAGCCACCAAGCAGGAATGGGACTTGGGGTTACTCATATCGGATGACCTAAAGGCAACCAAACAATATGAGAAGGCTCTGGGGAAAGCCTGTGAGATGCTGGAGTGCACTGTGAGAAGTATCACCAGCAAAAAGAAGGATGTGGTTATGTCACAGTACAGATCACTGATGAGACCTTAGCTGGAGTACTGTGTCCAGTTCAGGAGACCACATCTCCAGAAGGACATAGACAGACTGGAGACAGTCCAGAGGAGGGCTACAAAAATGGTGCAGTGCCTGCATGAAAAACCTTACCAGGAGAGCCTAGGAGAACTCAATATGTATTCCCTGGTGGAGAGGAGAGAGATGGGTGACATGATAGAAACATTTAAGTACCTCAGGAGTATAAACAATGTAGAAGAGGGCAGCATCTTTCAAAAAAGAAGATGTGCAAGAACAAGGGGGCATGAAATGAAGTTGGGGGGAGGTTCAGGGACAACATGAGGACATACTGTTTCACTGAAAGAGTGGGGAATGCTTGGAATGGCCTCCCAAAGGAGGTGGTAGAGGCAAAAACAGGGAATTCAAGAATGCTTAGGATAGACTTAAGGGTACCCTAGAGACAGGGGAAAAAGGGTGAGCTACAGATCAACTAGGATCTTTGATTTGAAAAAGGTAGGCAAAATGGGCAGACTGGGTGGGCCACACAGTCCTTATCTGCTGTCAACTTCTATGTTTCTATGTTACCCTTACTGCTAATAGGATGTTTCTAGTTTCCCCTTTTTTGTTTAGTTCTATCTGTGTCCCCCTGTGCCTTGTTTAAATCTTTATATATGTATACCCTAAATTGGTTTTGCTGCTTTTCTCAGTTATGGCCAACCTTTGACCTTCCACCATTCCTAGCAGTGACTGTTATGCAGTAACACACAGGTAGTAGTAGTAGAAGTTATTTATTTCAGGTACCCTTCCCCATGGGCTCAGGGCACCCTTACATCAGAATATACAGATATAGAAAGACAGCAAAAAAGACAGTCAACACACAATACATAAAAACTCATAAACCCATTAGAAATCTAAAAACAGACTGATTCTCAGGCTGTCTAATAATGCCACAGTACATTCCTCAGGTCCCAAAGGCCTGCTCAAATAGAAAAGTCATCAGATGTTTTTTGAAGAACTCCATGGATGCACCTCCCGAAGGTGCCCTGGCATGAAATCCAGAGGACTGGGGCCTACATTTCGCATGCCCGATCCCCAGAAGACTTTAACCTAGCCCTGGGGACCTCCAGGAGGGCCTTCCTGACCAATCAGAAAGAGCGAGATGGGGTGTAGGGATGCAGGAGCTCCTTTAGGTAGCCGGGACTCAGGCCATTTAGGGCCTTGTATGTCAAAAGACCTACTTTAAAGGTAATGTGCCAGCATACTGGCAGCCAGTGCAGGTCACGCAGCACTGGTGTAATATGACTGAACCTTGAGTGTCCAGTCAGCAGCCAGGCCTTTGCATACTGCAGAAGGTGCAGGTGCTGCATTGCACCCCCTCTGAGTATCCAATCAGCAACCAGGCCTTTGCATACTGCAGAAGCTGCAGGTGCTGCATTGCACCCCCTCTGACACCGAGGTAGAATGTGTTACAAGTGCCTTGCCTTAGTCGACCAGCAGAGTCCTCTGCTTCTCCACTTCCATCTGCTGATGCCTGCTGACACCTACAATTCCTGTCATCTGTTCCACTCTTTCTCTGTTCCACTCACTTGGGGGACACATTTATATGGGACCTGTTGTAAGTGGTTGCTTTTATGCAAAACATGCTCCCTTCCTGGTGCTGTATTGACTATGGGAGGTCAATTATCAAATAGCTGAGGTCCCAGGCAAGACAGCACCCCTCCCCCACACTACGAGGCTAGAGACAATTCTTATAATATGACCCTTAAATATTAGCTTCTCTGACTGCTCTGAAATTTACCCTTTCACTCAATAATAAATACACTAATTTTTTTTTTATTTATTTAGGGATTCGGATCATACCTTTGAGCTCAGAGCTCTTTTACATAAGGTTCCACGTCAAACAGTGACAATGACAGCAATAACAAACAGTTTACATACAATACTCGAATAATAGGTAGCTAGTATACAATAAGGTTACAATGTCATTCATAGTACCAAGTTTCGCCCCAACTAACCCCACCTATGCTGACTCCAAAAAACACACGCCTTTTATGTCCCTCCTGTAGCAAATGAAAGCAGATTCTTTTTAAAGCAGATGTATTGCCTATGTTTTATTTCTGCATACCGTGTCATGTCAATAAAAATGTTAAATACATAAAACTCTGTTTGTTACTGCCAAGTTACCTAGCTCCCGTTTAGTTAGTTCAGCTAACTGGGTTTTACTGCCCTCAGCTCACACACTATCTGGGTGGAGTTCATGAGGGTGCAGCTATTAAAAAACTGGTTTAGCCAGTTATTGGTATCTACCTGCTTTTACTGTGTTTAGCCTGCCCTGAGCCACCACCATCTATCTGGAGAAGTTTATGATGATGGATCATTTTTAGACTCTTGTTTAGCTTACTTTTTGAATATGCTTATAGTAACAGTGTTTAGTCTGCACTAGGCCACCACTCTATCTGAGTATAGTACACAAGTGTTCTGCTGTCTAGAAGCTGACAGATTTTTTAAGAATCTGCTTTTGATACTTGTGTTTAACCTGCCTTTAGCCACCACCATATTCAAGTGGAGTAGCTGAGTATGTTGCTGCGTAGAAGCTCTTGGACTGTTCTAAGAAACTGCTTGTGACACGTGAGTTTAACCTGCCCTAAAACAACACCCTGTCTGGGAGTACTTAAAAGTGTTGCTTTAAGGTAACTCTGCCTGGTATATAATCAGGTCTAGAACATTTTTAACTGGGTAGCCCAGCCCACTAGGTGCACTTCCACAGAATGGCCCCTGGTAATGCCTAAACTGGTGACCCCACTCTGGTTTCTAAGTGCTTAAGATCCTTAACCCCTACCCATCCCTGGTCAAGGCAGTGATTACTGCTCAAGGGAATTGTACAGCACCTGATTCTCCCTGTAAGCAACTACTAATGAAAATGCATACATTGGTGCTCGTGTTCCTTGGCCTAGTCTCAGCTGGGCTAGAAAGTGACTCCGACTGAGCCAACAGAATCAATAAGCCAGTTCTACTTGTTAAATGGGTTCACTCATCCACTCAAAGTGCCTCCTTCAGCACCATAAGTTCTCAAGTCTCATGGCCCTCAAACAACTGCGTGAGTCTGTTCTCACTAATAGCCAAAGGAGTATACCACAACTTTGCAAGGAGGATGTGCTGAAAGCCTGCCACCCCCAAGTACAAGCTAAGCAGACTAAAGAAAGCATGTTAGGTAATGCAGGAGCTTCCTGACACTCTTACTTTAGCTATTTGGAAACATACATGCCAAGCCTGGGCCCATCCCACAAATGGGTCCAGCATTTAAGAAATAACATAAAGATTGTCCCTAAATATTGGAAGTCTCCTGGTTAAATCTGAACAATTTGAAGCCTACTGCAGGAGGAGACACTTCCTCTAGACATAATAGCATTAACTGACTATTAGATTACCTTAAAAATCCTTGATGCCACTATAGCACCCCCTAGTTTTAACCTCTTGAGGGAAGACTGCCTTGGTAAGCACAGTGGGGATTCACTGTTTACTACTGGTCAGAATTAATGGCTTCTAAAATTGAACTCAAAGACTGGTCGACTGACTGTGAGTGTCTAGCCACTGAACTAATACTAGGAAATGATCACAATAACTGGTCCTCCTTACAACCTACAGTATATCCCACAGGTAAACAGTATAAGGAACTGGGCACCTTTTGTAACTACTATACCCAAATAAACCCAAACTGGGAAAAGATAATCCTAGGTGACTTCAATGTCAACTGGAGTTCTTAAGAAACAGCAACTGTACTGGGATCATATAACGAGTCTGTACTTAACCCAAAAGGTCACAGAGTGTACCAGAACAGCTTCACAATGGGCATCCAAATCTTCAGTTACTGGCTACTAATAACCCACCCTAACAGGATGAAAGAGGTTACAGTCCTCTTTGACAGCATAAGTAACCAAACTCCGGTCCAGTGCACATGGATTGCTAAACATCCCAAACCTCCCCCCAAGGTCACCCTTAGCTGAGTCATAAAAAAGAATGGGTAGCTGAGTTCAGTAGTAAGTAGCACTAACTGACTGAAGATATCTTGACCTGATCCTAGATGTTGACATGGCCCTAGGATTCCTGATAACTGAATTTGGCAAAGTCTGTGACCAACTTGCCGCAGTCAAAAAATATAAGATCAGAGGAGACATCAAAGCCTGGCTCTCACCAAAAGTCCTAGCACTAATGAATGAGAAGGACAAATGATGGGCCACTTCCAGGGATTCTTTGTTCACTGCTCACCAACAGACATACAGGGAGCTTAGAAGCAATTGCACAAAGAGAGGTAGATCAGATAAATCTGACTACTTAAAATCCTAGCAAACCAATAACTGGAATGATTGCAATATATTCTGGGAAAATGCCAGCTGTCTACTCGCTTAAGAAAGAAATAACCCACAGTTTTGAACATTAATGGCTCTGAGGTTCATTACCCCACAAACATTCTCAATAAATTTAGAAAAGCCTTTACCAACCTGAGCTCCTATATCCCTAATGGATCCTCCTCTCTAAACCATAATTGTCTCAAATTCAACCTGTACCTTGCAGATGATACTGACCTTGACCACCTGAAATTTTACTTTAGGACCATCCCAAAGGTGAAACCTTAACTACATCAAAAAAGTGTTGGATAAAACCAGAGTGGCTGATGACACTATAGACCTGAAACTGCTATCTCAGGCCCTGTTATAACTGACCCATTGGATCACTAAAATCTTCAATCTATCATAGTTCAACTCCCACTTCACAAAAAAATGGAAGCCTGCACTGTTCGTACCGGTCTTCAAAGTAGTGACAGGTCTATTATTGCCAACTATAGGCCTACAGTACCTCCATCCTTCTCCATTGTTTAATGTGCCCGAGAAGGTTGTTAGTGACCTCAACAAATATGCAATCAAATGTACTCAACAGCATGGTTTCCGGGAATTCCATACACTAGCCCAGCCCTGGTAAAATATATTAACTTCCTCCACAAGACTTTGAACAGTGGTTATATGGTTGGAGCAGTTAATATAGCCCTAGCCAAGGCCTTTGATCTAGTCAGTCACAAGGTTCTGCTGCAAAAACTGATAAACCTGGGCCTATCATTGGTTCAAAAACTATTTAACCAAAACTCTTGTTATTAGTTATCCCCTACACAAGCTGTGCCTCCATCCTTTCACTTAAATCTCCCCAACTGCCCTGTTCTTTCTCCCCACCAGTAACCTCTATCCAAGAATGCCTTACTGGGCCAGAGAAAGAGGTCTTTCCAGTCCCTTATTTTACAGAGTCTTGGAGACACTTACCTTGCCTGACAATCCACTGTTATTCGTCACAGATTCTAGGATTCTGAGGATTTTGGAGGAGATCACTCTAGATACATTTCCCTTCAGAAATATCCTTAGTTCTGAGAAAGACTGCCTCAGATTTTTAGGTCTTGTTCTTCCCATGGCATATAAAGAAATGTAGACAACAGCCAGCCCCACCCTCTAGCATCAATGCTTGGCTGTGGATCACACTCATTCGACTTCTGCAATGAAAAGTGAATCCCATTACCTGTAATGGCATCATTGTCTGTCATACCCCTCCAACACTCAAGCTACCTTTACTACAAATGTCCCCAAGAATGCTATCTTATTACCACTGTGCTCAGCCTTTCCTACTTCCACTGTGGTAGGTTTCTGGCTGTGCAATGTTTATGGATATGGCTTCAACAAAATTATCAAAAAAATTCCACAATTTTCATAAAACTCAAATTCAATTATAAGTACTTACAATATGTTATTTTGCAACTTTAGACAACTTATAACATGGCCATCTGTTAAGCAAAAGATCAAAACATTGCCACGCATAGACTTTTTTTTTTTTGCATCTCTAAACATATCAAAATTTGTGAAACTACATTATAGTTCATGACATTTCACAAATGCAGGGCTGTAATTTTGATTGAATTAGGCAGAATATAAGTTTCACACAGCATTAGTGTACAGTACATTTCTAAAGGTGATCTCATCTGTAACTTCGATACTTGGCATTCAGTTATAAGTTAATAGAGTCTCTGCTGGGTGTGTCTTATTACATAAGAGACTCCCAGCATGAGGTCTGGGGGGGATCCCCAAAAAGAAGCTGAGTGGCTTCAACTACCTCATGAGAGGCATTCTTAAAAAACAGTGACCACTGAGACTGATGCATGTCATTCATCCTTTATCAAGCTTATGTGGGAATATTTTTATGATAAGGTACTGTGGAAGAACACACACTTTCCCCAGACATGAGACATGAAAAAAATAAATATACATTTGTAATGTCAATGTTATTGTATAAAGACCATAATTGCATCCTGATGGGAATTGTTTCTAATTGGCACTGCTTGTTTTTTCCCTATGCACACTTGTTACACTTGAAGGGAGCATGACACTTCACCAGCAGTCCTAATCAGATGAGAGCTCCTTATTCTATAGGATTTACTGCCTATAGAGATACTGATCAAAGGTATATAAACTGTCTAAATAAATGTTGAAAGAAGAAGAAAAAAGAGATTGTATTAGACTACTTTTTAATAGATGCCGTCTCCTTCTCAAAAGTTCTTGCCATGAGTGCCTTTGACATTTGCGATAGTGGTCACTTACCATAAAAATTATTTTGGAACTAAAATAGGACGGGAAATGTTATAACAAAATTTCACTAAAGCGAGAGGAAACAGATGAAAACATGCAGGTAAAAAATCATAAGAAAATCTCATAGACCCCAGCAGCTCTAGGAATAGCACTAGATATTTTGCATTCTGAAGAATGTAAAAGTTTAAAGAATGCAGGAACTGATTGTGATGCTCTGCCCCTACTTCTGGTTACCTGCATAATATGTATACTATAAATAAATGGTCTGTGTATGAAATTGTCAGTATGTGAGAGATTTGTCTTTAACATTCAAGGTTAGTAGCTGAAACCACAGGATGTTGTAAAACAGACCTGAAGAACCAGTTAATTAAGACTTCCTTACAGAAGGGTATTTTATTGCCCTTTTATGATCTGTCTAGGCTTTTGAAGTTGAAAACCAAATGTGAGTTTTATGACCTTACAGGAGGCAGGGTAATTGGGCTGGTTCTTCTCCTTCTAACATATAACCAGAAATGCATGAAGAGTCATACAATCCATCAGATCACACTAGCACCGGAAATCAGCCCAAGAGAACATGAGTGTGGGATTGTTAACTTCAAAGAGAAAATGTAATAAGAGACAGCAGTGACCTGACAGTACACTAGAGTATTCAGACAGTTGTTATTCACAATTGTAGCTTTGTAGTCATGAACAGTGTCACAACCCCTCTACTCCCAAAGTGCCAACCTCTGAGCATAGCATTGTGAACAGTTAACAGATCAGGGTAACCCTCCTGTCTGTTTTGTGAGTTTGAATCAAACTTTGTTCTCAAGGTCTGGAGGGATTCAAACTGTTAACCTCTTGCTAGTATACCCAATTGCCAGGCTCAGATAATCTGCTATTTGGGAAAATGCCAGATATCTTTCACCTATGGGCACCCAACCAGGTATTACAAAATGAACCCTTAAAACTCTGTGCAAGACCTTAAAGAAACTCTTACCTGTTTCCCAATTTGGTATCCAAATAAGCTTAAGCACAGAGTCAACTTTAACCATCTAAGCTTCACATAGAAAAAAAAAAGAAGTTTCAAGGCACACCAGGCAGTTTCTGTTTTAAAATATATATCTTTACTTTAAGATAGATAAAAATAGGTAAACAATAAATACAGAACAAATTATTCCAGTGCATACAATCTTAAAAACAAAACAGGTTTCCAAGTGCAAAATTCCTACCAACCATTAGACTTATTTATCTGATGTATTTCTTATAATCTTTCAGTGCTCTTAGATGTTCCTTCTCTCAGTCCAAGTATATGAATGTGTCTCAATGAAATACAGACTACCATTTAAAAATGCTGTGTTTCATCCCTCTTCATGATGTCCATGATATCATCTAGCTCCTCCCTTTTAGGATATATATAAACATATATATATATATATATATATATATATATATATATACACACACAAAGCAGGAAGTCCCATCAAGCTATTGAATTATGTGACTCCAGCAAGACCCATTGTCCAAATGATGACACTCTTAATTAAGACTGTAATTTCTCAGTCCCTTTGATCCATGAGAAGTTCCCTTTCTCAAACACATCAAAGGACTTTTCATGACACCAGGTGCAATCAATTGACTTTCCTGAGGATATCAGAAAACGGATATTCCAATTCCTTATGACACCAGGTGCAATTAAATGACTTTCCTGATGATGTTATAAAATGGATATATTAGTTCATGGCTTCAAAGCAAACTACCAATTTAATTAAATTCAGAGATCTGCTGGTTTAACATATATCCTATCTTTTGAACTAATACCTGGGGGTGAGGTTTTGTCATCCCAGGCACAGGATTTTTCATGACAGACAATCCAACTACATTTTTATATTACAAAAATCATAGGGTTATCAGAAACAGCTGTCTAAGTGTCACAAACAGTAGGTGGTGAAGTGATCCCAATTATTTAAGTTAAGAAATGGTATATGCCAGCTTCTTCAGTGGCTTAGGGGTCCTACATTAGGTAGATTTAAGAGGGAGAAATATATAGCTCTCCAGTAGCTGCTGTTTAATCCTATAGATTGGAATTTGTCAGCATTGTAAAATGGCTTCCATACCTCATGTACTCCCCTCCCCAACATCTCCAGAACCAGATATTCATTTTAAAACACTTCAATTCTGCATTACCCAATCAATAAAAATATCTAACAAACTGCAAAGCTTTTATGCAATGCTACAGAGGTATTAAAAGGAGAAAGCTACTGAGCCCATGAGTTATACTATTCAAGAGAACTGTGCTTTCAACATGCCTGATACATGCAGCAAGCTCATTACCAATGACTTCGACCATGCAGTCAGTCTTTAAACCTATATGCAGCTCAAAGGAATAGGATCTCTTGCAATGTCAATAGCACATATAAACAGATGAAAAGTTTAATCCTGGAAGTACGCACAATTACTAGTACTGTAATACCCTGTAACTCATAACTTTAACCCTAAATTGATCATTAAACATTTATGACATCATACTTTTTTATTCTGGGACCACAGCAAAAAGGGAACTCATCTGCAGAAAGAATTTGTAACTACCATATACTGACTCGTGAAGATCCATCTTCATCTGACTCTTCCTCCCGCAGTGCTGAATTCTTTCTGTTTGGTTGTAAATTATTTCCCATACCACTCCAGTCATCTGCCAGCATCCTTGAGATAGGTGTAAAGTCTCATTTTTCTGCCACATACTATACGGAGGCAGGCCGGTATCAGAAAGGCATGGATCACTCCCAGGATTCGAAGGTGATGTCGAATGGCTTCAAACTTCTTTCTCCTAACCCTGGTCTAAAAGGACAAATCTGGATATATTTTGACATCCTCACCTTCAATTAAAAGTGGGTATGCAGCACAGACAATGACAAGAACAATGTCCCGCACTTCAACCCCAGAGGAATGGAGCAGGATGGTATGGCTTTGGCTAGGGGTCTGGGAAGTTATTCTGGAGTTTACTCTATAAGCTCTTCACAGCATGGGTAGATCAAAGTCTTCCAGTAATCATAAGTGTTCTGATATCCATATTTTTAGGAAAGACAACACGTTAGTATCCTCAGTCCCCTGTGGTACTCCCACTAGACACAGCCATCCTGCTCTAACTTCATTTTCTAGGGCCTCTAGCTGACCACTAAGCTGGGAATCTTCTTAAGTAAGCGTTGCTGCACTAAAGAGATTCAAAGTTAAGTGGGTATCATATCATCCACTCTTGTTGACAGCTCCATTATCTGTGTGTCATGGGCCTCTGTTTTCTTTAGCGACCTCTACAGTTTTGTGTCCATTGCCTGTATTGACTCAAGCAGTGTCTGCCAGGGCAGCTATGTGGTTCTGGTCAATGTGCCAGGCCCCTTGTCACTCGTAGTTTTGGTTGTTTTCCCTGGCAGATGCTACTCTGGTTTGGTGGGGGCCTGCTGTACGTTCTTCAGATGCACAATTGCTGTTTTTTGCTATTTGTGCTACTGAAAGTGTCAGGAATTTATAGATGTCTTACAAATTTAATTTTAACAAGAAAAAAGTAATGATTTTTCCAGTTTCTGTAGGTCGGGTTGGGGAACCGAAGTGAAGCACGGCCAGCCTGGAAGATGATTCTCTAGCACCCCATTATCAGTGTTGGTTTTAGTCTGGGTGTCCTTGGTAAGGATAGCTCTTAACCAGGCATACCTCCTCAGGATCACTGCATGAGCCAAGGCTTATGAAACTGAGTTACTGGTATTTACAGCCATACAGAGCTGGTACTTACTGGATTCCAGGGCTGACTTTGCTGTATCAGCCAGATCCTGTGACACTTCACTGACTACCTTATCAGTCAGTGCCAGCATTGCATTCCATAATGCTTTCTGGTGCTGAGCTGTATATATCAAATAATCTGTCTGCCTCTGGAACAGGAAAGCTGAGATGTACACCTTTATGGCCATAGTTTTCAGTTTCCTGGAATCCTTCTCAGGAGGCTGAGCTGAGAAATGCACTTGGGCCTTTCTCAGAAGCAGCATCCTGGACCACTCTTTCATGATCAGGGTGGGCATACGGGTAATACACCCCCAGTCTGTCCACTTGATACTTCTTTCAATTTTTTTATCAATAGCAGCAGCAGCAGTGTTAGGTGCAGGTATGATTTCTGAAGTAACTTTTTGGAGGGACTTGTGGATCAGGATTAGCAGGCTCCTTTTGGAGGCTAGCACCTTAAGATCCATAAACTCCACTTAGTCCTCATTCTCTGTTTTATGAGAGGGTGTATGGTAATCCTCTATTAGTCTAGAAAAGGACCAAACTCCTGGTCAGGTGAACCATCAAGCTCTATGAGTTCACCTTCCTCCTTCTCCTTCTATTGTAATATAAATCCTCTTTCACCACTAGAGACGAATGGTTTGAGACCTGAGCCTGGGGTGAGGGTGGGGATCCATGGCAGACATGTTGAGGAAGTTTCCCATAGCCTGGGAGGTACAGGCCCTCCTGGCCATCCTGTACCTCCTGTTCCTCCACTGAGCAGACATGACTATTAGCTCAGGAGTACAGGACTCAAGAAGTCCCCCTACACCTGACCCTCCCCCTCGACATTCCTGGCACTACTACCCCCTCCCTCATAATAACATGGAGGCACTCCTGATTGCCCATGTATTCTGCAGGACAGGCATTTTGTACTCAGCATTACTCACTGCCAAACGGAGACTCTGCACCAAATCCTTACCCCTCAGAAGCCTCCCATCTCTTTGCCTCCTTGCTACCCTCCTGCTCATGACCAGGGATATCCAACCTAATCATGGACCCCCACCTTACAACCTCCTGGTCTCCTCCCCACTGGACCCGCACTGGGCGTCCACCGAGGGCCTGCGGATCGTGCATATGAATAAATGTAGCCTAAGACCAAAGATGCAGGAACTTCAAGCATGGCTGGACTGGTACAACCCGGACATCCTGGCCATATCTGAAATCTGGCTCAAGCCTCATATTCTCTCCCATGAGGTTGCAGCCCTTGGTTACCTCTCCCACAGAAAAGATAGACTGAACAAAAGGGGGGTAGGTGTCCTAATCTAAACAAAAGACACCCTTAACTCAGTGCAGGTCAACCTGCAACAGCCCACTTGCATGGAAGGTGAATCGATCTTCGTACACATCACACTTAGTCCATGTAAGCATCTCAACATTGGATGTGTATATAACTCCCCGACTAATGTGCGCTCATCTCTCGAGGCGGTCCTAAGGGACATCTCCGAAGAGGTCACCTCTGAGCTACTCATTCTGCAGGACTTCAACCTAAATTGGGCCCCTCAAGACAACCACTCCCTAATAGGGCTGGTTCAGGAAGCTAACTTTGAGCAGGTCGTCGCAGGGCCCACCCAAATGAACTATAAAATGGGAAATCATTCCACGCTTGATTGGGTGCTTACGAGCAAACCCTTAAATATAAAGGTGGCAGGCACCTTAGCGGATGCCCTGAGCGACCACTCCCCAATTTTCTGCACCTGGAAAAACTGGGCCCCCAGAGTCCGCCCGCGAATCCTGGTAGCAAGGGATTTCTCAAACTTTCAACCTGAACACCTGATTGGCTGCCTAAACAGCATTGATTGGAGTCCAATCAAACTACTCCCCTCACTTGATGAGGCTGCTGCCTTCTTCCAGGGAGCCATCACTATGGTGGCTGATTGCCTGACCCCTATGAAGAAATTCCACACCAAGGGGAGCTGCTACAAGTGGATCACCCCTCATGTGAAATCACTTATGAAAACCCAGGACACAGCTTAGAAAAAATACAAGCTCTCCTCCCTATCGGCTGACCTAACCTGCTATAAGTCACTTAGAAATAGGTGCAAACTGGCCATTAAAGTGGCCAAACGAGAGTATCTCACACATCTACAGAAAAAGAACCTAGGCAACTCTAGACTCTTTTAGGCACATATAAATGGGCTAATAAAGGGGAGCGGCAAGACCGCTCACTGCCCCATAGAGGTCAACAGTCAATTAACAAACGATGACACTAGCATCGCTATGGCTCTCAACCACCAGTTCACAAACCTGGACCAGATCAAAGCGGGTCTTCCACCCTACCTCCCAGTCTCGATTGACCCCCTTCCCCACAGACTGGACTGCCCAACCTTCCACATCAGGCTAGTAAAACCTAACGAAGTCCTCCCTTTATTAAAGTCCCTCAAAACTTCGGGAATTGTGGGACCTGATGGCATCCCCCCCCGAATACTAAGGGAAGGGGCCCTTGCACTCACCAGGCCCCTTACCTGGCTCCTCAATCAATCCCTCTTCAAAGGTGCCATCCCTGAACAATTGAAAATGGCTCATGTAGTCCCTGTCCACAAGGGAGGTTCAAGGGAATCGACCAACTACAGGCCTATCTCCCTACTCTGTAGCCTTGGTAAGATTCAAGAGAGATTGATTTACGGACAGCTCCGTGACTACCTTGATCTCCATCAATTACTTGCTCCCTCCCAGCATGGATTCAGAACCAATCATGGGACTGACACCACACTTATGAAGTTCTCCACTGATGTTCTCAGAGAACTGGACAAGGGGACCTCCACTGGGGCAGTCTTCATTGATCTATCCAAGGCATTCGACCTTGTCAACCACAACCTACTGCTTTCCAAACTGAGCCAGGTTGGGCTAGACAGCCACTCCCTGTCATGGTTCAACAGCTACCTCACCAGAAGGTCACAGAGGATAAAATGGAAAGACTCCCTGTCGGAGCCTCTCCCACTAACTGAGGGGGTGCCCCAAGGGTCAATCCTTGTCCCTCTTCTCTTCTCTTCTCTTCTCTTCTTCTCTTCTCTTCTCTTCTCTTCTCTTCTCTTCTCTTCTCTTCTCTTCTCTCTTTTCACCAACTATCTCAGTAAATACTGTGGGGGTAGCTCAGTGGTACAGTACGTGGATGATGCTGCCATCTACTGCCCCCCCCCAATCTGGGAGATCTCAGCCCTGGGCTACAGGATGACCTGGGATCCCTAGAGAAGTGGCTTGTCACCAACAGAATGATCATAAATCCTAACAAGACCAAGGCCATGCTGTTTGGCCCAAGAACCCTCAGTCGGGACAGAAGCCAACACCTCCGACTGATGACCGCGTCAGGCAAAGGACTTGAGGTGGTTGAATCTATAAAATACCTTGGCCTTACCCTGAATCAGTGCTTCACCCTCCAGGAACACGTTGACCAGATAACCAAAAATATTCACGCCAAACTCGAGACCTTGTACAGGCTGAAAGACCAGCAGATACCTGCGGCCAGGGCCTCCATCGCTACCAGCGTCCTGCTCCCGACCCTCACCTATGCGGCCCCCGTGTTTCACGGAGCAGACAGACAAGCGATGAACAGACTACAAGTTGTCTATCACAAAGTGACTTGCTTCACCACCCTATCCGGCCCCAGGACCCACCACTGTGACACTTTGTCCTAACTAAACTGGCCTTCCTGGGGTGCCTGACTCCAGTACCCCCTATTCTGCCATACCCATAAATTACTCAGCCCCTCCCCTCCTCCCAGCCTCACTGGGCTCATTGCCCAAAAGAGTAACCCTAGGCTCCTCCGAACAACGGACCGAACCCTCCTCGCAGTGCCCAGGGTTAGAACCAAGGCGGGGGGCAAGTTGTTCGCCATCATAGCACCCATTCTATGGAACTCCCTGCCCACAGGTGTCCAGGATGCTACCTCTACCAAAACTTTCCACGCAAGGCTGAAGGCTCATATGATGGTCACCTCCAAATGCAATTGCTAAAGAAAGAGGTGCCTAAGCGTAAGCCTACCCTTCCCCCTCCCAGGGAAATACCTCCAATATCTACACCCATCTGTATAGCCTTCCCAGGATGTGTAACCTGCTGAAATGCTACTATGTATTACCCCATGCTATGTTTCAATGTGTTTTATGTAATGTACTTTTGCTGTATACAATCCCATGTATTATTCTATGTAATCCCCGGGTTGCCCCTGAAAAAGGGAACTTCAGGGCCCATTGGGCTTACCCGGTTATCAAAATTGAATAAATAAATAAATAAATATGTCCTCTGTTGAGGACATTTGTCTTTGATATACTGCTTGATCCTTTTCCTTTGCAGGTAATGTTGTACAAAATTTAAAAATTTCACCCAGCAAAATATTTCATGTAATCCTCGCATTACATGAAATGTTTCATGGGTGCAAAATGCAAAATCTGCCCACCCCAGCAAAATGCAGAATTTTGTCACCTACAGGTGAAATTCCACATTTCACAGCCAGGATGGGGGTGGGGTTGACAACTTGCCATTAAAAAAAAAGTGGTTTCCACACTCCCAAAAAGTGACCCCACATGGTATCTTTTCCTTCCCACATCCCCACTGTGTAGTAGAGATGTGTGAAATGTGCAGGTACCAATCCACAAAATATTTATCCTGTTTACTACCTTTGGACCCACTCCTAAGCTACCCAGCTTGTTTACTAGTCTTGTATGTGGAACAATGCTGAGTGCCTTACTGAAATCTAGAAAAGCCACATCATCTACCTTTTTACCCTGATCTGGTTTCTTTCTCATCTAGTCAAAGAAATCTATCAGATTCATTTGACATGACCTCCCTTCTGTGAAATCATGCTGCCTCGGGTCTTGTAACCCATGGGAAAGGGGAAATTGTTTTACAAGGAAAGGCACTCTAAGCTGAAGTTTGTTTCCAGGTGCGACCTGGGAGCACAAGGAAGTTAAGTGACTTGCTCATGGTTACACAGTATGCAGGTGGGGACTGTGGGATTAAAGATATTCCACAATCCTTTCCTTCAGCAGTGATTCCATTAACTTTCCCATCACTGATGTTAGACTGACTAGCCTGTAATTGCCAGCCTCCTCCCTTCTACCACTTTTGTATAGTGGGACTACATATGCTCTCTTCTAGTCCTCTGGAAAAACTCCAGTTTCCAGCGAGCTGTTAAATAGAACTGTCAGAGGTGCAGCCAGTATTTCCCTTAGCTCTCTCAATACCCTTGGATGCAATCCATCTGGCTTTATTGCTTTGTATGACTTCAGATTAGCAACTCACTTCAGGACTCTCACCTCCAAACAATGACTAGTGTCTACCTCCCTCCCTCCAAAGCTTATGTTACTTTTTTGTGGCCCCTTCCTTTCTCCTTCCTCTGTGAACACTGAACACAAATATTTATTCAGGATGTCTTTCTTTTTCCTGATCCCCTTTTGCACAGTTCCCCCCCCTTCCCTTTTTAACTTTATAATCCCACCCCTGATCTTCTTCTTTCCACTTACATACCTAAAAAATGTCTTGTTCCCTTTCATTACCTCCTGGGCTATTCTCTCAACAGTTTGGGCCTTTGTGCTCCTTACTGCTTTTCCTGCTTCTCTCTGTTTCTCCAAAACACACTCTCCTGTCCTCCTCCCTCTGCATCTCCTTATAACTTCTGAATGATACACTATTAGCTTTTACCTTTTCAGCCATCTCTTTTGAGAACCATAGTGTTGTCTTTTTTTCTCTTGCTTTTGCTCACTTGTTTGATGCAGAGGTGTGTTGCCTTTACTATGCCCCCTTTTATATTCTCCCACCTTCCTTCCACATCACCCAGGTCACCCTCCCCCCACCAAGTCACCCCTGAGGCATTCACCCATCTTTTTAAAATCTGCCCTCCTGAAGTCCAGAATCCCCACCCTTTTATGGTTCTATTCAGCAGCTATCCTTATATTGAACCGCACTATGCAGTGATCACTGGTTCCCAAGTGGCCTTTCACCTTGACATCTGCAACACTGTCTCTGTTAGTGAGTAAAAGGTCCAGTATTGCCCATCATGAGTGGGTTCACTGAATAGTTGTCTGAGGAACGACCCCTGAAGAGAGTCCAGGTTGTCCCTGTTTTTAGCTGAAGCCACTGATGGAGGCTCCAATCTACATCAGGCAGGTTAAAGTCTTCCACCAGCAGCACCTCCCCTTTTCTGCCCTCTTGCCAGTGACGTTAACCAGTACCTTATCTAATTCCACCACTTGTACTAGAGATCTGTAGATCACTCTGGTGCGAATAGTGGCTCCTTTCCTCGACTCCAGGGTGACCCACAGAACCTCTGCCTCCCCTGTATTCTCTGTATCTCTGTTGCTCATATGCTTTTCCTTACATAAAGCACACCCATACCCTTTAATTTCCTTTCCACCTTGTCCTTTCTGAACAGAGTGTAGCCTGGTATGGCCATGTCGCAGTCATGGTTCTCAGTTCACCATGAATTGGTAATGGCCATAGTATCCAATTTGGCTTCTACCATGATTGCCTTTAGTTCCAGAATATTATTTACTAGATGTCTAGCATTCACACATGTGGCCTTCTAGATGTTGTTTCTACTCTGCTTGTTGCCCACCTTTTTATCCTTTTTGCCCTCCATCCGTCCATCCTGCCTCTCTTGTTAATGCTCCTATTCCTTACCCCCTTTTTTCACATTCCACCCAGCTTCCTTTACTAATTTTCACCATGAGGATTCCTCTCCTCTCAGGTTCTCTTTACTGTCTGCTTCATCTTTTTTGTAGGGGAGAGGAGAACAATTTCCATCTCCCTGCTTCCCTCCACTGCCCCCTTAGCTAGTTTAAATGTTCATCAAAGTAACTTTTAAACAGTCAACTGAGAACTGTGCTTCCCCTTCCAAATGGATGCAAGTTTTCACCCCTGCATAGTCCCATATCCTCTGAGGTAGGTCCCCAGACCACAGGGTAGCCGAATCCTTCCTCTGCACCATTCCTTCAGCCGTGATTTGAAGATCATGGTGTGGAGATCCCTCTCCTGTCCCCTGTCCCCTGTCATAGATAGGCAGCACCTTAATGAAAGCCACTGATCAAGCTACCTGTCTATGACCCCCCCCAGCTCCCTTAACCCCACCTGTACTATACCAGCCCTGGTTCTATGTCATAAGGGCAATAGCCAAAAGACGATCATCATTATGGCAAGTGTACATCACCTAAATTCAATTTTAGTGATGTACTCCCCCAGTGACAGAGAAAACGGCACCCCCCCCCACTATTAGATTCTCAGCTCCAGTGGGGTGCATGTTAGGGGAAGGTGAAACAGTGTAAAAAAAAAAAAGTACCTACTCGGGCCGGGTGCAACAAAACATACCTATGCCCGGACCAGAACCCTGCATCCCAGCCACCCCAGGCCAGCATCCACCCAGCATGCCATGGAGCCAGCTCAGTGGCTGACTTCCACCCCTCTCAAACCCTCCTGCCCCTCGCTTGGTGTGCTCGCTCCCCCCATGTGCTTGTATGTATAGCAACATCCCATTGCCATTCGTGAACCCTCCCCATCCAGTCATCCTCCCTACTCACTCGCTGTCTGGGTATGCGCAGCAAGTGGGTCGCTGTTTTGGTAGGTGCCCACTTGCGATGTGCCCAGATCACAGGATACCACCAGCCTCAACCTGAGCCAAGTCATTAGTCCCCAGGTGGACAATGACATCCAGCTTTCCTGCCCCTCCTAGTGCCCTAGATATCTTCAGGCTCCACCTCCCATTCCTCCATGCCATGGCACCAGGTAGGCATCAAACCTATCTCTTCCCCCATTTTCTATCCCCAAATCTATCCTCCTCACATTCAAGTCCCCCACCAGAAGTTGCTTTGTCCTCCTCTGGGGTCTTCTACTGGGTATCCCTTGATATGAGTGAATCAAAATGAGTGACTCAAATTCAATGACTCAGTTTGACTGCTTTTGATTATAGCAACCATTGCAGAATAGTAAGCATAAGGGAACAAAACCACGACAGGATGAATAGAGCAATTAGGAATGGTAGCTGTGGTGGCTGAGGATATAGGAGAATGTTTGGCCAGGCAGTTCCCATTTGGACCTTTGGTGTTGAGGTAAGAGAGCTACCTTTGGTGTAGAAGACCTAGGTTCAGAGCTAGGTGGGTGGTGGTAATTGTTTTTTAGTGAGTTGTACTCAAGTTTTTTTTTTCCCATTGCACCACCTGATATTTTTACTGTAGGGTCCCCGGCCCTCCTGAATGTTGTCCCCCATTACTTGTGATGTGATCCCCCCTCAGCTAGCCCCCTCTCAAATGTTCCCCTGTACCACAGTGTCAGGCTTCCTTGGAGTTGATCATATTTATAATGGGGGTAGTGGAAGGAATACAGCTGGAGGTGGGAGAGGTGAAATGACAAGCAGACTCAGCTGCAGCTGCTACCACACTTTTGGTTAAAAAAAACCCACCACATGCAGGCCAGGCTCAAGACCTTAGAAAACCAGGCCAGATCAGTGCATATAAGAATCTTGAGCCTACCAGAAGGGATAGAGGGAGACCACCCTCTTATGTTTCTCTGTGAATTGCTGGGCTTAAAGCTGTTACCTGAGGGTCAAAAGCTGAACATACCCTATTAAAAGGCTTACTGGATTACATTAAGAGGCTACCTAGAGGACTCTGAGACTCCAAGGACCCTGCTTCTAGTTACAGATGAAGTCGGCTCCAGGGACAGAATACTTCGACTTGCCAGGCAAACAGGGCCCCTTTCACAAGACGACCGATCCATTTATCTGTTCCCCAGTTGGAGTTATGTGACACGGCTCAGGAGGAAGAAATTCAACAGGGTCAGAAAAGTGTTGCGAGAGGCTTCCATCATACACTTAGTGGTCTTCCCAGTGCGGTTATGCATAGTGCAGGGGGGGCAGGGTGTGGGCCTTTTCAGACCCCATTAAAGCAGGGAAATGGGCTTCCTGTTTTGTGACTGAGTGTGTCTGAAGAAGAGAATCTGGAGATAGCAACTCTGAAGCAGAAGGTTGAAATAATGGAACTGTAAAGTACAAATTAAGCTTGCCCTCTTCCTTATAAGTCTTACAACATTGTTTTAATATAGAAAGGCATTACAGTTTGTTTATGGGACAGGATGTTACTTTATGCCTGTTAAAATAATGGAGGGTGAATAACTAGTGAGTAATGTCTCTCTATACCTGTTGAAGTTTAGGAGGTTAAAGAATTAAAGTATTAATAGTGGTGGGTTCTAAGTTACTCATTATATAATACAGTTCAAAAATGAAGTTTTGTTTCATACAGCTTCCTCTTCTTATTCTGCTGGTGTAACAGCCCTTAAAGTATCAGTTTTTGTATGAAGATATTGCTGACCTGGGAACACATCTAGAGTTATCTCTGAACTTTCAGATTATAAGTATGACACCAATAGCCCTCTGGTAGGGCAAGAATTTTCGGGACTTTTATGGACTTAAGCTGTGAAGGAAAAGTCCTATTGCTCATGGGCTTATTAATGCAGCTTAAATTCTGTTATGTACATCTTGAAATATATGTTTAGTTAACCCTCCAAGTGGTATCTCTATATCTAGAATGCATATGACAACCTAAATATTAAGGGGAAATGTATGTTCTCCAGAAGGGCTCTTTTTTAAAGCTGCAGTGCAACGAAAATTAGTTAAAATTTGCCCCCACCTTTTTTCTTCTTAATCGATGCCAGATGTCTTCCAGTTTATTTTGGTGGTAACATTTTCAGTTTTCATTATCATTTAAGAATTTTATAAAAGTTTTAAATAATTATTTCTCAAGAAAAACAGATGGCCAGCTAATTTTTGCCTAGAAATAGTATTAAGGACCCCAGGAGGGTAAGAGTCCAGGTGAATTTCAAATGTACAGTACACAGCACAGGAAGCATCCAGAAAACCCAGATCAGCAGTTCTTCCAATATTTTTCAGAACCATAGCAGAAAATTAACTTTTTGGAATAACTTTTTTTCATTGCACTGCTTCTTTAAGACTATGGTCTGTTCTAGATACAAAAAGTCATATGTATGTATGCATATATATATATAAAAAAAATCAAAAATAAAGATAATTATAATGGGGCTGTGGGGGCACAGCCCCCCAGATAAAAATATTATTATACATGACTCCTGTAGAGATTCTTTTGGTCGGTCTCTCTTAATGTATGCAGTGAAATGCACATCGCCATTATTGAAATTGGTGATGTGCACCCGCTGTTTTGCTGGTCATTGTTTTGTGATCACTCATATCACATGGAACCCTTTTAGGCAGTAGGCAGTATAGTGTAGTGGTCTAAGGCTCTGAGCTACAAATCTGGTGACATCCAGCAGACCAGACCTGACCTGGGTTTGAATCCCACTGCTTCCACTTGCATACTATGTGACCCTCAGCAAGTCACTTAACCTCTTTGTGCTCCCAGGTCGCTCCTGTAAAAAAAGCTTTCAGCTTAGTGTGCTATACCTGGTTAAACAACTAAATAAAATAAAATTTTACTGCCCTTCCATGGGGTCTCCACTATGGAGGGCCCCATATACCCTTTGGTCACTGCTGCAGTGGTGTAGGAACAACATAATGTTACTGGTTTAGGAATGCTCCTCTGTTCTACCACCTGCACCCTTCCATAGCCCACCATAGTCCAGCCATTCCTCCTCCCTTGCATCATTTGGGGTCATGGAGGCAGACGTTGTGGCCCCCGAGTGGGGGTAGAGGTCCCTCAAACCCTAGCCTGCTCAGCCTGGAGTCCAGCAATCTCTTCCCTCAACCCAGAAAGGTATGTGCAGATGGGACCGCAACACAGTCTCCAGAAGGTTTCTCTGAAAAAAAAAAAACTGTCACCCCACAGTCAGTGCACTGCATCACTCCCAGCATTCTCAGCCTCTATTCTCCCTGTGTTACCTTGAAATACATTTGTACTTTTGGAGGACATAGAGAAGGTAGCAATACTGAACAAATGGGGCCTCCACCACAACCACAAAATATATAACCCATTAAATAGATTAACATTTTTAATTTAATAAAAACCCACACCCCTCCTCCCAGATGAGCTGTATTAAGTGAAAGTTTACCAACTTGTATTAATTTAGAAAATAGGGAACAACAAGAAGGTAAACTACATTAAGTTAAAATAGATTAGTGCCAAAATAGATTTTTTCTTCACTTCCCTGATTTTTATTTATTTATTTAGTTATGCATTTTGTTATAGTGGCAATGCTTACATTAAAACACAGCTTGTCAGCTTTCTGTGCACTGAGGGGCATGAGTGGAGAAAAGTGCACTCTCACACTCTCTTTCCTCCCGCTTCTGAAAATTGGTCAGCCACAGTGCACAAGAAATAATAACAACCCAGGTAAATGAAAGAGAAAAGGATTAGCTTTACATTTTTTTCTCTTTTTATGGTTTCCTATGCGGGTATATCACAAGTTTCTCAATTTTTGAAACGTAGTTTGAAGATGAAAAGTTCGTACAATACAAGTTTTAAAGCTGAAAATGGCTTGACTACATGAAAACTCGAGTTAGAAACATCTGCTCAGTTCTACTGCTAAATCAGACCACTCCCCCCAGATGAGATGTACTAAGTGAATGTGTACCAACTTGTATTAATTTAGAAAATAGAGAATAACACAAAGGTAACGTACATTATTAAGTTCAAACAGACAAGTGCCAACAGTGCTTTTTTGCAAAGTAAAATCTGGTTTCATTAATGGGATTATTTGCATTGCAGTTTCATGTCTCTCCATAATGCACTATTTACAGCAACCAACTTACTATTACACTTGCTTGCTGAGCCCAGCACTCCAGACGGACAGTTTGGCTGGTTCTTATTTCCTTGAGATATCGCTAACAGACTAGGAGACCTTGCATAAGACAGTTGGCATACATTGATATTGCCCTTTATTCCCTGAAACTGTAAGTTCTCATCTGCTGTAGTTCCTACAACTGGTGTTCGTAGTTATCTACAGTATTAGTCACAGACATGGCCAGATATTTTGCAAACCTTCTAAAGAGTTTCTCTTATAGTGGCCAAGTTTATCCCTGGAACGTGGGAGATAGTGTATGAGTATTTAAAGAGTCACATGCAAAAGGTTTGGATTCTTGGAGGTTATTCATCCTAATTCTTTAAATTCAACAGTGAAACCAAGGAATTATTTTTCTTAGAAGTGAAACACAGACTACACACCACACTACTGTTACCACATCAAAATGTGGTTGTTTATATTCCTTAAAGGACCCTCACTGTATCTTTCCTGGGCCTGGTAACACCCCCAACACAGTCTAATTTGTAATCTGATAACATTTATGAGCAATCCCTGCACAGCCATTCTGACAAACTGCCCAAGAAACTATATATGCATATTTTTTATTGTTTATTTCTTTTTTACCAGTGCTGGGTTTGAATATTTTTTCTTATCTATGTTATATGTTTTTATATTGATATTTACCCATTTACCCATACACATCCACTCCTTATCATTCCCCTTGCCAACCAGATACTTCATTTTACAGATTATCTATATTTTTCTTGTTTGCATTCATCCATTTTTTTTTGGGGTGGGGGTTATATGTGTCTGTTCCCTTCCTTCAATTTATGCACTTTACTAGACCATTCCACTTGGGCTGTTTGGTAAATTGATCTTTTAAATCCCACTAGGCCACTTACTAAGCATGACTACAGATACAGTTATGTTTGCACATATAACTAGAAACAGACTTTGTATGCTATTAATCTTTAAGGGTCAATGAAGGAGCAATTTAATAACTTTTGTTATGTTTCCAAGGCACTGCTAGACCAGTCTGAAAGCAGGATATCATGCAGTTCTATAGAGGCTCTCCTGTATTACATTGTGAGTGTTGTTAGGACTGGCTTTTTATGTTGATTGTGTGCAGTGCAAACAATGTATTGCGGCAGCTTTCTAGTAGCAGGCTGTGGAGGCGTGGCACTGTTGTGGCCAATGCCCCCACAGCCTGAAAATGCTTGTCCCGCTTCCCCTAATGCCATTGCAGGCTGCTGGTGACAGTAGTTTGGAATGTTCACAGCAACTACTGACAATTTTGCCGCTACAATCAGGGGCTGCCTCGTCATTGCAGCGTCAGCCATCCGCTGCAATGAGGGAGCGACCAATCATTGCAAGGCGGGATGTAAAAACCCTGATATTGTTTGTGAACATGGCGGTGGGTTGCCACCATGTTCACAAACAATATAACCCCACCACCATGTTTATGTGCCGACAGGAGCCCCAAACCCCGTCGGCCTTGGTGCCCCATTGATTCTGGTGCCGATGGGGGAGCCCACTCCCCATCGGCATTCTGTAACACCCCCCCCGTGCTTTTATTCCTGCCAACGGGTTGCCCAATCCCTGGTGGCATAATGAATCCCCCTTATGTGTTGATGGGGGTGCCCATTCCCCCGTCAGCTACTGCTGCCCCCCCAAAAGAAAGCTGTTGGTGGCATGCTGGGAGTCCACCCCAGCATGCCACATATGCCTGTAAAGGGAAAAACGGTCCCACTAAGTCTTTTGTTTGTTTTTTTTACCTGTAAAAAAGGAAATGGTCCCTCATAGTGTCTCTGGCCTCCACCCATGACCCGCACCCACCCACTGCACACCCTGCCTCCCCACACCTCCCCTCACCCCACACTTACTTCCAGAGCTCGGCGCGATGATCTTCGGTGGACCAAGAACAAATCTGCACTCTTCAAAGCCGACCGCGAACCGAGAAAATGCCTGTAAGCAGTATAATGTAATAAATAGGGTTTTTTCATCTTTAGTACATATCTCAGGCATTTTTTGGACTTTTTTCACCAAATTTTCAACATGGGGTTTTTGGGACCCCTCCTCATGAATTCTTGAACTGCCATGGCATTAATTGGTCCCGAAAGGTGATTTTGTGGTCACTGCACGGAATCACCTTTTGGGGCCAATTAATGAAACGACAGTGTCAGTGTTCATGAGGTGGGCTCTCAAAAAGCCTATATTGCAAATTTGGTGGAAAAAATACAAAAAAATGACTGTTTTACGAGCGTGCGCTGCGCAGTTGCTACGCATGCTCGTAACTTTGTGAATTTGCAAAATTTTCACGCCAGATGTTCAACATTGGCATTTTTTCACACCTCCTTGTGAATAGTACAGCTGTCATTTTTCACATCCTGGCTGAAATGTGTTTTTGCACTTCCGGTGCAGAATAGCGCAGTTACTGTGGGAAATCAGTGTTCGGGACAGATTAAGAAAATGACAGTGACACTGTTCATGAGTAGAGGTCCTGAAATGGCTGTGTTGAAAATTTGGTAACAATACTCTATAAAATGACTGTTATGAGTGTGCATTGCACACTTTCCACACACCCTTGTGACTTCGCAGATTTGCAATATTGTCATGCCAGATTTTCAACAGTGCCATTTTTCACACCTCCTTATGAGCAGTACAGTTGTTATTTTTCACATCCTGACTGAAATGTGGTTTCACAGTTGTGGCACAGAATAACGCAGTTGCTGTGGGAAATCAGTGTTCAGGACAGATTAAGAAAATGACAGTGGCACTGTTCATGAGCAGAGGTCCTAAAAGCCCTATGTTGAAAATTTGGTGACGAAACTCCATAACATGACTGTGTTACAAGTGTGCATTGAACTGTTTCCATGCACCCTTGTACCTTCACACATTTGTAATATTTTCACACCACATTTTCAACAGTGGCACTTTTTCACACCTCCTTATGAACAGTACAGCTGTCATTTTTCACATCCTGGCTAAAATATGTTTTTGCACTCCTGCCGGAGAATAGCACGGTCAGTGTGAGAAATCAGTGTTTGGAACAGATTAAGATCGAACGAGTGAGAGGGGGGAGTGACCAAGCTCAACTGAGCTCTGTCGGGACTGCTGCAGATTTGTTTGTGGGCAGAAAAAGGCCCCAATGCAAGAGCTCAGTACAAAAGGTCAGCCTGCAGCACTGGGAGAAACAGAACAAGAGAGCGAGTGAGAGAGGGGGAGTGAGCGAACTCACCGGAGCACTGTCAGGATTGCTGCGGATTTCTCTGTGGGCAGAAAAAAGCATCAAAACAGGCAGAGGCCCAGTAGAAAAGGCCAGCCTGCAGCGGTGGGAGAAACAGTACAAGCAAGTGAGACAGGGGGACTGAGTGAGCTCAACGGAGCTCTATCAGGACTGCTGTGCATTTCTTTGTGGGCAGAAAAAGGCACCAATACAGACAGGAGCCCCGTACAAAAGGGCCACTTGCAGTGCCAGGACAAACAGAATGAGCGTGTGACAAAGGGAGACTGAATGACCTCAATGGAGTTCTGTTGGGACAGCTGCGGATTTCTTTGTGGACAGACAAAGGTGCCAATGCAGCCAGGGGCCCCGTACACAAGCGCAGCCTACAGTACCAAGAGAAACAGAACGCGTGAGTGACAACGTGGTACTGAGTGAGCTCAACAGAGCTGTATTTTGACTGCTGTGGATTTCTTTGTGGGCAGAAAATGAGGCAACGCAGGCAGGAGCCCAGTACAAGAGCCCAGCTTGCAGCACTGTCAGGAACGGAATGAGCGAGTGAGAGAGGGGTAGTGAGCGAGCTCAATGGAGCTGTGTTGGGACTGTTTCAGATTTCTTGCTGGCCAGACCAAGCCACCAATGCAGGCAGGAGCCCAGTACAAAAGGGCAGCCTGCAGTGGCAGGAGACACAGAATGAGTGAGTGAGGGAGGGGGAGTGAATGAGCTCAACGGAGCTCTGTTGGGACTGCTGCAGATTTATTTGTGGGCAGAAAAAGACAGCAATGCACGCAGGGGCCCAGTACAAAAGGGCAGCCTGCAGTGGAGGGAAATCCAGACTGAGCGAGTGAGAGAGGGGGAATGAGCAAGCTCAATGGAGCTCTATTGTAACTACTGCAAATTTCTTTGTGGGCAGACAAAGGTGGCAACGCAGGCAGGAGCCCAATAGAAAAGGGCAGCCTGCAGCGCCGGCAGAAACGGAATGAGTGAGTGAGAGAGGGGGAGTCAGCAGGCTCAACAGACCTGTGTCAGGACAGCTGCGGATTTCTTAGTGGGCAGAACAAGGTGCCAGTGCAG
This sequence comes from Neoceratodus forsteri, assembly GCA_016271365.2. Lineage (NCBI taxonomy): Eukaryota > Metazoa > Chordata > Ceratodontiformes > Ceratodontidae > Neoceratodus > Neoceratodus forsteri. The sequence goes on from CM028138.1 coordinate 729,764,752, forward strand.
GCGGGAGCCCAGTACAAAACAGCAGCCTGCAGCACGGGGAAATACAGACTGAACGAGTGACAGAGGGGCAGTGAGCAATCTCAACACACCAATGCAATCAACATTCAGCATTGACAAATGCTTGTTTTAAACCTGGTTTGTGCTTTCCCTCTTTGCCTTTCCTCTATGTGGACATGGTTTTTATTATTTCCTCAATGGGGCAAGGGGAAATTATTTCACAAAGACAGGCACAGTAAGCCAGAGCTTGTTTCCAGGTGCAACCTGGTAGTACAAGGAAGTTTAGTGACGTGCTTATGGTCACACAGTATGAAAGTGGGGCTGATGGGATTCAAACCCAGGTCTCCACGTTTGCACCTTAATGCCCTTAACCAATACACTATACTGCCTGCTAGTATTCTTTAGTCAGGCTGGTCCCCTTTTCATCTCCTTCTGTTGTTTTCCTCTCTGCCCTCCTCACAAGTACCAATGTGCCCTAATTTCAACCCCTCTGTTCCCTCCCTAGATACCTGGAATCTCTCATACTGCACCTATTGCCTCTCAACATTTTGGTTTAACTACTTGTGTTATCTCTGTTCACTCTTCTCAACTTCACTCCCCTCTTCAAACTCCCTCTACTCCCTTGATTCCAGCTCCCTTTCTATTTTTAAATATAAAACCTCCTCTGGGCAGTCTGCCTTCTTCTACCTTTTTCCTCCTCAGTAACAATTTTTATTTAATTAGTTTTTCTTGACTGGGAAAATGCACTAGGCAAATTCTGCCTATTTTCGGGCACAACCCAGCAGAGCGGGATACAGATGAATGGCAACTGACCTTGAACCAGATTAAGCTGTTGGTGGTATTTTTAGTGAATGGAGGGACATTTGACCAGGGCTCTGGGGAAATTCCTCTACCCTTTTCAAGAATTACCATGGGATCTTTAACATCTACCTGAACTATGACCAGAACAGGCAGATGGGACCTCGGTTTAATGTCTCATCTGAAAGGCTGCCCCTCAGGAGTGCAGCACCCCCTCATGCTGCACTACAGTGTCAGTATTTGGATTGAACATAAGTGCCTTGAAACTCCCTTCTGCTCTCTGCTCCTCATCTTCACTATCCTCTTTCAAAATCTTACTCCAGGATCTTATTACACAAGGCTGCTCCAGTAAATAGACAACCTTTCTCAACCCATTTCTGCTTTGGTCTTTTCTCTTACCACTCTCATTTTCTCTCCTGCACTCTCTGGCTGTTACTGTTTATGTTACTTGTCCTTTTGTGTCTGCCTTTTTCTCTTATTTTCCTCAGCCCCCACTCCTACCTAACTTGCATGGAATTAGTTTTAATTTACTTAACCATACTAATCAACTCCTCATCTGCTGTATTCACCATAGACTTCATATAAAGTGTTCACTTTTGTAGCTCTGTTTTTAAGGCGGTTTTCTTTATTACTCACTTTTTTCTAGTGAAGAGTCTAGAAACAGGTTTAAGGAAGCTAAACTGGTTTATAGCAGTTTATAGTTTATACTGAAAGTGGCAATCAGCAGGTTGGCACTGTGTGGGGACTCGTTTCACAACCAAGCCATGGTACACTAGTTCGAGAACAACAGCAGTGTAAGTGATCAGCTCAACCTACTGACTACTGCCTGCAGCTCTGTCTCACATTATTAGGCTGTAGACTGTACTGTCCACTTGTTGTGCAACATACAAGTTGAAGGCTTCGAGATGAACACCACAAAGTACCTCTCAACACTCCCTGATTTGGGGGCATGTCCCTGATTTTGCCGTCAAAACTTCCCAGGTCCCTCTTAACTGAGGCATCTCTGTCACTGAAGAGTGGGGATACAGAAACCATAGATAGCTGTAATTGTCATTCTTTAGAAAACCCTTTTCATTGTGTTACATTGCACTTGTTTTTTAAACGTGGATATTTTCAGGGTTTTCAAAGATGCTGATACCCCTGGTAAAAGTCAAGTATTTGCCCCCAGTTTTGTACTCACTGTTCCTTCATTATAGCAACAGGATGTGTTGAGGGGTATGATCTGTGGTGATTCTTGTAACCTAGAGAAATGGAGCAGTTTACTTGGAAATGGCTAGTATAGATTATTAATATTGCTTTGTACAGGGAAATAGTCAAATGTAGGGCTCCTTTGGAGTAAGTTACAGGAGGCTTACTCCATATAAAGGAACACTGTCTAGGGATCTGTGAGCCCCTGCTGACATCCCCCTAAACTGAGTTCCTGGGAACCAGTCTGACAGATAAACAGACCAGACCTAAACGGACCCTTCTGATGTGTTTGTGAGTGCACCCTTTCTGAGACTGAATGCAGCTGGGAATTTAATACGCGAAACCCTGTACTTTCACTTGCTCGCAATAAACTTTCCTTAACAAACAACAAAACAAAACAAAAAGTTAGGCACTGCCTATCCTGGATCTGATGTCAAGATCCAGCAGGTAGCATTACAGTAGTTAGGGTTTGGGATGCTGGGGTTGATTTATTGATGCTTGATGCAGCTGCATGGATAGCAACCAGGGGTCACCTCTTTTCAGTCAATGAAATATAACTTTCTACAGTAGGTCTGAGGAAGTCCTGGAGATGAGAAGGATCACACTGTGGCTGCTGCCCCTCTTTCATACTTTGGAGGTTCTCTGTCACTCTGTTGGCTTGGCTGAGACTCAGCATGAATCAGGTCTATTGATCCCTCTCAGAATGAGATGCTGCAGACTGCAGTAAATGCTGTAAATGATAGACCCAGAATGAAAATATACACTTCAAAGTAGTTTAGAATTGATGGTGTTGAGTCCCATTCTGCCAGTGAGGTATATGTCTGTGACTTTTATAGAAACCAACTGACACAAATTGTACCTGCTAAGTAAGGTTTTAAACAGGAATTGGGGGTTAAATGGCTGCACCTTGTCCAGAGAAATCCCAATTGGAACTGAATATGGCTGGCTTGATGAGTGCTGGATTATATGGGTCTGAAATTGAAATGCGGCACCCTGTAGAACCCTTTCAGACAGGTCAAATAGGAAAAAAGTAGGTCAAAAAAGGACTTCTGCTGCATGCAAGAAATTGTGCTGTATTGGCATAGTGATTTTTGCATGTGGCATAATGTCTTGCGACATTATGACCCTGTGCTGATGTAAGGCTCATATCATTAACCCTGTAGTGCATTGCCATTTAAAAAAATATATATTTACATATTTTTTATTTCTACAGCACCATGCATAGTCCATGACCTTATCAGGGCTGACTAATAGCAGCAATGTGTGATACTGATTTTTTTAAAAGTATGCCACCTGTAAAGAACTGATAGCATCAGTATGGGTTGGTGACACTGATAGGCATGTCTGCTTTGCTATTTTTATGTTGGCGCGCTTGCGCAGCCAACATCTTGTGGTAATGCAGATCTGGAGGCATGGTCACTGTTGGGTGAATGCAGGGCATGCACCAGTAGGTGCGTCCCACATTCCCCAATCAACCAGCAGCAGGGGCCAACACCCTGCCTAGCTAATGAGGTGAAGACATGAGAGAAAAGGTCCGCTGCAATTAGAGCGAAGCTCTGATGCAGCGTGACCACAACACGCCTCCCCCTACATGTAGGAAACATGGCGGCAGTGACTGCCACTGTTGCCTGTCAACACCAAGGTTTATTGTGTGCTGATGGGGGTACCTAATCCCCATCGGCATCATGTAATCCCCCTTTTTTTGATTGCCTAGTGGTGCCCAATCCCCCTCAGCATCATGCGCCTCCCCCACAACAGTTTCTCTTTGCTGATGTGGGCCCAATCCCCATCGGCATGTATCCCTCCTTCCCCTTGAATTTTGCTGATGGGGGGGCCCACTCCTCATTGGCATAATGTGTTAACCCCCTTTTTTTGCTTGCCGAGGGGGTGCCCAATACTCCTCGGCTCCTCCGGCTCCCCCCTCTTCCTTGTTTGCCAATGGAGGTGCCAGATCCCCCGTTGGCTAAAGCACACACACACACACACACACACACACACACACACACTCAGGTGGCACACTGGGAGCCTACCCCAGCATGCCAAAGCATCAATTAAAAATGAAAACGGTCCCCCAATGTCTTTTAGTTTTTTTTTTTACCTGTAAAGAAGGAAATGGACCCTCAGCGGTCTCCCTGCCTCCCCTGCAAACAACCCACACCAACCCACTGCACCCCTTGCCCCACCCATACTTACCTCACCTCAGGTCCAGTAGCGATGATCTTCGGTTCACCAGGAACACGTCTGCACTCTTCAAAGCTGACCGCGACCTGTGGAAATGCCGGTAAGCTATATAATGAAATAAATAGAGTTTTTTCAACTTTAATGCATATCTCGGGCATTTTGGGAAATTTTTACACCAAATTTTCAACATGGGGTTTTTGGGAGCCTTCCTTATGAATTCTATCACTGTCATATCGTTAATCTGTCCTGAAAGGTGATTTTGCAGTCACTGTGCGGAATCACCTTTTGGGACAGTGCCACTGTTCATGAGGTAGGCTCTCAAAAAGCCTGTGTTGCAAATTTGGTGGAAAAAATCAAAAAAATGGCTGTTTTATGAGTGTACGTTGTGCAGCTGCTACGCAGGCTCGTAACTACGCGAGTTCACAATATTTTCATGCCAGATTTTCAACACTGTCATTTTTGTACTCCTCCTTGTGAACAGTACAGCTGTCATTTTTCACATCCTGGCTGAAATGTGTTTTCACACTTCCAGCGTGCAATTGCGCGGTCGCTGTGGGAAATCAGTGTTTGGGCCAGATTATGAAAATGACAGTGACACTGTTCATAAGCAGAGGTCCCAAAATGCCTATGTTGAAAATTCAGTGACTCCATAGGATCGATGTGTTACGCGCGTTGGCAGATTGCACGCACGTGAACGTCGTACTTTTGTAATATTTTCACTCTGGATTTTCACCTTTGGCATTTTTCCACGCCTCTTGATGAACAGTACAGCTGTCATTTCACACATCTTGCCCAAAATGTGTTTTCGCACATCCAGCACAGAATAGCATGGTCGCTGTGCGAAATCATTTTATGGGACAGTTTGAGGAAATAACTGATACTGTATATGAGCAGAGGTGCTAAAATGCCTATGTTTAAAATTTGGTGCTGAGCGTCCATAAAATGACCGTGATACAAGTGTGCATTGCGCATTTCCCACGCACCCTTGTAACTTCACAAATTTGCAATATTTACATGCCACCTTTTCAACACTGCCATTTTTTACATCTCCTTATGAACTGTACAGCTGTCATTTTTCACATCCTGCCCAAAATGTTTTCCCGCACTGCACTACCAAAGCCAATGCCAGAGTGACAACATTCAGCATTGACAAATGCTTGTTTTATTTACATTTTCATGTGTATAATAATTTAGACAGCTTTCCAATATTGCTACATTGATATAAATGTAAGCTTACATTTTGCAAAGAGGCGCACTTTCCCCTCCAGCCCCTCCACAATGTCACTTATGAAGACAGTAAACAGGACTGAGTCCAGACTGATCCCTGCAGCACTCTGCTGGTCACCCTCCTTTGCTTAGACTGAGTATCATTTACCACAACTCTGCCTTCTTTCATTCAACCAGTTCATAACCCAGTTTAACACCTTGTGACCCACTTCCAGGCTGCCCAGCTTGTTCACAAGTCTTATATGTGGAACAGTGTGGAAGGCCTTACTGAAAGCAATTCATGTATATGTTTAAGCCCATTAAACACACCTTATCTAGTTAATGTGTTTCCAGCCATAGTGGCTCTGCCAGAGTTTGTTTAAAATGAAAATTGATTTAATGGATTTCAAGTCATTAAGTAGTAAATTCCAGTACAGGGCCTAATTCATCTGCAGAGTGGCATCTCTCAGCCTATTAAATATTCTGGCCATTGGAATAGTCATACTATGTTGTCTTAGATTGTAGTTGGCAACATTTTGTGGCTTTAAATTCACCAATTTGGTGATCTTTTTTTTTTTTGTGAGTTGTTTAATCAGGACTAGCACACTAAGCTGAAAGCTTTTTTACAGGTGCAACCTGGGAGCATAAGGAAGTTAAGTGACTTGTTTAGGGTCACACAGTCTGCAAGTGGAAGCTGTGGGATTTAAACCCAGGTTTGGTCTGCTGGATGTCACCAGATTTGCAGCTCAGAGCCTTAAACCACTGTGCTATACTGCCTCTGGGTGCATTAACTAGTTTATGACATCATGTCAACCAGAGGAACTGCCTTTTCTGACCCGGCTGCTGCCAGTTTAACATCCTATAAATATCACAGTGATGGGCTCCATGTTTACTTTTGTTAACAAGTTATGATAATCTATAGTACATCTGATCAATATTGTTTAATGCACCCAATGGAGAGTTCATATATAAGTGCAATCCATACTCTAATATTGGTATTAATAACTGGCCCACCAACTTTCGCCTGGTCTCAGTGGTCAAGCTTGCAGATGCCCTCTTAACACCCCGAGTTTTTGATTTGCTTTCTTAACCCGGGTATTTATGTGTTCTAAATTGGTAAGTCTATTATCAACTTGTACCCCCAAATATTTATATTTATTAACATTGACTATGCTAGAGCCATCCATAAGTTGAATTTCTAGCCCAGATACTTGCTAGGTCGAGGGCCTTAGGAAAACAGCATACTTTGTGGGTTTTTTTTTTGCATTCAACATTAAATGTGAATCTTTGAACCATTTTTCCATAGAGGACACATCTTCCTGTAGAATTCTTTCTAGAGAGGCTTGGTTCTCCCCCGACTCCACTATAATTGTGTCATCGGGGTACAACCAAACACTACTTGTTACAATATTTTCTGTCAAGTTATTGGTATAAATGTTAAATATTAAACATTAGGGGGCAAGTATTGAGCCCTGGGGAACTCCCCTCTTAACCTCCCCTGGCCAGACACTGAGTCCCCATATGCAGTGCACTGTTATTTATTATTTGTATGTTCATCCTGCATGTCCTCTAATTAATATATCAGCTTGTGCTGGCTGCCAGCAGAGTTCCAGCCATTTAGTCCACTGCTACTCAAATGTGCAGTCCAACATCTGGCAGTGAGAAAGAGAGAAAGAGAAAGAGAGAGTGTGTGTGTGTGTGTGTGTGTGTGTGTGTGTGTGTGTGTGTGTGCAGAATGTTATTAAAAGCCACAGTGTTTACACCCAGGGGCAGTATCACTGATCTGTAACAGGAGGAAGGGTTGATGTTTTAAAAGTAAATAAAAATCTAAAGGATTTTGCATTTCTGAAATGTCATGAATTTGGATGCAGCATTAAAATGTAAAGGTTTTATTCAATGTTGTGACAAGTTGTAAAGGAATGGGCTTTCTTTTTTGCAATATTCTCACTTCCAGTGGGCATTGGGATGCTGCAATAGGATAACAAGAGAGACAAACAAACTGAAAAAATAGTGTTGGAACTAGTCTACTCAGAGAGAAGGGAGTATTTCATTCAACTGGTATAGTAATTTGCAGTTATGGAAAGATACACTGAAAAGTACTAAAATGTGTGTTTCGGTATCACACTTTTCCAGCTACAGCAAAATGGCTGCAGGCTCCACCCACAGCCATAAAAAATGGGTATCAGGCAAGGTGAAGAAGGGCATCCTGAGATTGGTGTTACTATAATAAAATAACAGGCATTGAGGAGGGTGAAGGAGGGTACCCAGAGCTGGGATGTATCGTAACTAAAAACAGATCCTCCAAAGTAACAAAAATAAAGATAGCTAACTTATTGATGTGGCTGCGCTCATTCATTCAGATGGAGGCCTGGGGGGTGAGAGGAGGGCAGAGACTGCTGCAGTCTATAGGGATTTTTTAAGCATTATGACTAAAATCAGCAAGGGGGAACACAGAATGTGTGTTTTGGGGGTAATTTTTTTTAGGACCAGAATCAAGAGGGGGGCAAGCAGAGGGTGGTGCAAACAGGAAGAGTAAAAGTACAGATAAAAACAGAAAAAATATCCTGAAAATCCTACAGTAGATGACAAAGTGTGCAACTATTGAGAAGGAAAGTCAAGGTGGCTACACTGTATTTAGACAGTAAATAATAACAATCACCTCACTTGCAGTCACATCCATCCTCAACCATCTTCATAGAGATTTTGATAAATAGTCATGGAGGACATTAAACAGTTAAAATGCAGTGTTGGCCTGGTGGTGCAGAGGGCTGAGATGCTGGATGCCTTACCTCATGTCATGCTGGTGACCCAGGTTCAGGAAAAGACTCGGATCATTGGGAAGCCAGCACAGGGGGAGGATCAGAGCAGGATTAAGCAGCAGGAAGGCAGCTCTCCTCTCCCACAGTGGTTGCTGCCCCCCCATAGTCCCACTGCCACCTGGTGGAGGTCCAGTGGTCAGCATAGGTGGAGGGGGTGACACATAGTGGGAGGGCACCTCAAGACATGGCGTGCATGTGTCTCCACATGCATAAGTGTGTCTGGGGTATGGGATGTGTTATGGGGAGAAAAAGGGAAACAAGCTACAAAATATAAATAAAAAACAGCAAAAATGCTCAAAATCAAAGAAATAAAAATAAATAATAAATAAGTAAAACTGAGTAGATGCAAAACTGATTGTGATTGTATAGTGTCTCCCTTCTATCAAGTGGAACCAGAGAGCTGTGGCAATCATGGATTTGTTCTGCACTCCTCTCCTACTGAGGGGGAACAGAGAACTGTCTTCATAGATGGAGACTTCCACAGCAGCACAGATCTCACCAGGGTTGGGATGAGACTGTGGCTAGCAGTGGTTGGTAGGGTGCAAGAAAGCTGAGGCAGAACAATATGAAGCTGTAGCCTGGCTGTTCTGTGGAGTGATTTGGAATGCCAAAGGAAAAACAATGAGGATGCAATGCTGGCCAAAAGTCTCTTGACCACAGACTTAAAAACTATAGCAAAACAGTTAAGAGTGTGGAACGGTGATCTCAAACTACAGGAATGCAAGTAGCCAAAGGAAATGCAAACTCACCATTCCACCCCCATCTAGCAACCAGTGATACCAAACTCAGCACCTCCATTTTTGAGGCACTCATCGATTATGTAGTTAAGGAGCATGCAGTTTTTAGTTCTACAGCAATACAGACACCAAAATAAATGCAGCAGATCATGCATGTGTAAAATTTACACTGTTACAGTTTTTTTTATATACTTTCTATTTCTGCAGCCACTGTTTTCCTCACCTGCCGCTGGGCTTTCCTTCCACCTACCGGTAGCTGTTCTACCCACTGCTGGAGTCCTCCATGTGCCCAATCTGGTAGCAGCCTATATTTACTGTCCCTCTTCAGAGCTTCCAACTAAAACCTATAACTTACTCCCTATCTGTGGGACCCCACTGTTCCCCAAGTCCGGGATAATGTACAGTATACTTATGACAATCAAAATCCCAGATGAGACATCAGTGAGAGGCATAAGAAGTCAGTTGGACCCCACTGTGATGTTGGTGGCTTCATCTCCTTGGGGCCGGTGGGGTGATTTTCTCTCTAAGTTCCTCCCTTTATTCCAGCCCCTAAGGTGTGATCTTGAGGGGGCTATAAGAACATTCCTGCATGTTCTGCTCTCCTTTTGGGTATCCCGTGATAATGTCAACTTTGATTGGGCACCTGCCGAAAGGGTGACTCAATTGAGGCACCTGTGGATGGGGCAATTGAGGAAGCTGGGTGGCTGGATGGTGGGGGTGGGTGAAATAGTGACCAGATGTCACTATATGTCTATGTATGTGGGGGGGAGTGAGCACGCCAAGCGTGGGCTGAGAGGGGATGGAGGAGCTGTAGGGGGTGGCACTGCAGTGAGCTGCTGAGCTGCATTGTGGCATTGGGGATTAGTCCCCGGCTGCTGTGGGAATGGTGCCAGGATCGGGTCCAGGTGCGGGTGCCTTTTGTTGTGCCTGGACCAAATTTTTTTTTACCCTAAGTTGCACCCCCCCAACATGCACCCCTCTGGAGTTGAGAATGTGCAAGTAGAGGGGTGTGCAGGGTGGTACAGGGGCACAGCCCCTGCATAAAGAATAACTATCCATGTCACTGGTGCTGTGACACTGTGTGCCAGGGAGTCCATTGCCAAAAAAATCTTTTGGTGATGTGACTTTGCCCTAACAGTGATCACCCATCAGCGATCACCGTTATCACATAAAACCCTAGTTTTGTGTTCCACATCACTCACCTGCCTCCCAAGCACATTCCAGTGTAAGGCCACTACAGATGGACCACTGTGTTCCTTACCACATGGCACCCCTCATCCTGGACAATGAGAAGAAAGTCATGCATTGAAAGAATGCACCCATTCACCAAGAGGCTTGAGGTGTCCAAGGCAGATTAGAAGTCAAATTAACTCACTGAGGCCCCAAGACACCTGTAGGTGGCAGCAAAAAAGATATTCCTGAGGTCTTTAATGCCTCCAGACATCCTACACTTTGTGCCACTGAGGACTTTGGATGTCTGAGGATGTCACTGCTTAAAGCTTAAATATTTCACAAACTGAAGTGAGTAGAATTGACTTCATAGCACCGTTGGAAAGGTCATTTTGTACTGAACAACTTTGCCACTGATACTTTGTGCCTGTCATGCATACTTTAGGAGATATTCCCATGTTTGTATGGTGTGGTGTGTATGGCTGACATTTGTCTCTCAAGCTTCACCTAGCCTCCTTGAATAAAACGGAAAAAAATACATGTATCATATTAGAAAAATTGCTTCATAAAATTAGTTTTGTACTGCCATCTAATGTATGGATTCATAATTCAGTGTTGATACGTTAAATGTTTTCCCACAAAAAAATGGTTTACGTTGCTTTTTTATTGAAAAAAAAAACATTTTTCACTATTTCAACCAATACAGAAAAAAAAAGAAACTACTTATAATTAATTGCGTGGCACTGTTAGAAAGGCAATTTTGTGATGAACAACTTTGCCACTCGTACTTTGTGTGTAGCACTTACGGTTCATGAGTTATTCACATTTGTTTGTGGCATGCTAATTATGGCTTGATTTTGCTCAGTAAGCTCCAGGTTGCACTGTTAAAAGTATACAGGCCACAAGTGGTGGCACTCTCAAAGAGCTCCTGAAGCCTCAGTGAGTTAAACAAAATTTTTATTTAATTTAAAAGTTGATAATTGGGAAAGGCACACTGAGCAGGGGCTCATTTCCAGGTGTGCCATGGGTTGTATTCTATGTTTTTACTATGCAATTTTTCTATATACAGCAAAATGTTTAATCCATTGCAAATGGTTTATGCTGATCTTGCATGTTTATTGTAATCCACTACAGTTATTGTATTATATTTTCATGTTATTATATTGTTTATTCTCCACTCCCCTTCCCGCAGGATGCATCTGGAATCGAGCGGCACTCCGCTCAGTATGCCTTCCTGGTAAAACTTTTAAATAAACAAATAAAAATAACAATCACATCATATATGCAGTTGAAGACAGTAGAGACATCACTATAACAGCAGTAACAAGGACTAATATACTAATATACTAATATACTAATGCAATACTAATATACTAAGTCTGACCTGTATACAATGAGGATCTAAGCATGGGTGAATCAATACAGCTATACAGTTATATACAAGCAACTGGATTGTACAGAAACTGCTTCAGAACTATGCTCAGGGGGAAGTGGGGCAGGTGCAGGATGGGGGGTGAGTTTTACTTCCTGTTTATGGAATGGGAATGAGGGGGAGTCTCAAATGCTAGGGGGGTAGATGGTTCCAGAGGCAGGGGAGATGGGATGAGAAAGCAGAGAGGCCTGAAGAGGAAAGGTTATTAAGCAAGGAGAAGGTGCAGGGTGAAAAGAGTGCAGGGAGTTGGAAGTTAATGTAGCAGGAGTGAGGGTGGTGGTGAGGTAAGGGGGAAAGAGGTTGAACCAGTACTTAGCTTTGAAGGTTAAGGAGTGAATGTGTCTTCTGTGTGTGAGAGGGAGGGAAGGTTTAAGGAGGAGAGGAGAAAATGATGAGTCTGAAATGGGGAGCTGGTAGCGAAGTGGCAGAAGAAGTTGAGGAGAAGTTGAGGAGGGTATCAAGGTAGGAGAGGGTGGTGGGGGCTGAAGCATAGATAACATCACAGTAACTGAACAGGGGGAGGATGGTCTTGGAGAGCAGGATGTGGCAGAGGTGAAGGGGAATGCAATCCTAATTCCGATAGAGTACTCCAAGTTTGGGGTGAAGTTTTGTGCACATGGAGTTGATATGGACTGAGTAGTCAAGGTGCTGATCAGGCCAGAGGCGCAGGTATTTATAGAAGGTTGCAGAGTCAAGGGTGCATCTGTCCAAGGTGGTGAATGAAGGGCAGAGGTGCAGCTTAACCAGCTTATTGGGGGGGGTTCCCAAGAACCATGGAGACGGTTTTCTTGGTGTTGACTTTTAAAGAGTTATCTTGAAACCAGTGGAGGAGGTAGTTGAAGTTTGATTGGAGGTTAGGTTGGAAGGAGACAGAGGTAGGACCAGAGGGGTAAAGGATTTGTCGTCAGTGTAGAGGTGGATACTAGATTGCTGGCAGACAGTTGGAAGGTCATTAATAAATAATGAAAAAATAATTTGGACCAAGAATAGATCCTCGGGGTATTCCAGAGAGGATGGGGAGGGGAAGCAATACAGAGTTGCCTACTGAGACTGACTGTATCTTGCCTCAGAGGTAGGAGCTAAACAACTTTATAGCAGAGGAGGAAAGACCAGCTCTGTGGAGTTTTTGTAGGAGAAATAGGTGGAATGTGGAATCGAAGGTTTCAGCAAGGTGTATGAAAATCGCTGCAATGATGTGCCTGTGGTCCATGGCAGCAAGGATAGAGTCAGAGACTCAGAGGACAGAGGAGATAGTGGAATGTCTGTTGCTGAAGCCAGATTGGTAGTTGGAGAAGACATTTGAGGAGGAGATTAATTCAGACATCCTGGAAAGGATCAGTGTTTCTTGGAACTTGGCTAGTGCAGGGAAGAGGGAGATAGGGTGGTAGTTGCTTGGAAGAGATGGATCCCTGCCCTTGGGGAGGGGGATTACTCTGGCAAGTTTCCATGGAGTGAGGACACGGTTGGTGGTTAAGGAGAGAATGAGGATGTGGGTGATGGGGTTGGTGATAGCCGGGCAGAAAGGCATAGTAGTAAGGGGTGGAGGCCATCAGGGCTCAATTTCATGGTATTTAAGGAGTTAGGGTGTGATAGACCTCTAAGGAGGAGATGGGGGAAAGTTGAAGACTGCAGAGTGGGGTGGGGAGTGGGGAGGTGAGTCAGGACCTGCACAGGATGTGAAGTGTTTGTTGAAGATGGATGCCACTGTTAAAGGGTAGAAAGTTAGTGCCTCATTTTTGGTGGATTTAGTTTGCTTCCCCATAACATCTGAAAAAAAAGAGATAATATACTAGTCTGCATTTGCAGTGGTACATGATACACATATGCCAAGTACAAAAAAAAATTGGCAAAATTAATGCCTTTAATAAATATATTCTTTTTGCCTTTGTTATATTCCATTGTTTCCATTTCTTGACTTTCCTTTCTGCAATATCATATTTTTCTTCTCAGTTCCTTTGGATAACATTTTGGTCACCATACAATATCCCCAAGATTCTTATCTCTCCTTGTACTACTTCTAGTTCTCCAGGCTTACCTATTTTAACATCCCCAATGGAAAAATTTTACTTTTCCTTTTATTTATCTTAATCCCTGTGTAATGACTATTGCTTTCCACCAAGTCCAGCATCTTATCCCCTGTTTCCTGATCTTTTACTAGTATTACACAATCATCTGCATACGCACTAGTTTTGGCCAGTCTTTCTCCTTGCCAAATTAAATTCTGAATGTCCCTTTCCTCTTCTATTTTCTTTAAAAAGGGATCCAAACATAACTCATATAACAAGGGGCTTAATGGGCAGCCTTGTCTTACCCCATTTTTAATAAACATGTGTATTCCCAAGTGCCCATTTATCATTGGGCAAATTTGTGCCTCTTTAAACAGAGTTTTAATCAGATTAATCATTTCAGCTGGTATTTCATATTCTTTTAATGTATCCCATATATACATATGTTGTAGAATGTCAAAAGCTGTCTCTTGGTCCAGAGCACACAAATATCCTTCTATTCTTTTTTCCTGCCCTCTATTGATAATTTCTCTTATATAAGTTAAGTTAAGCTGTATTCTCCTTCCCGGTATTACACATGTTTGCATCTGTAAAACGAACTGTTCTGCAAAAAAACTTAAATGATTATTTATTATTTTGGCCAGTATTTTATAATCGGTTGTTAAACTTACAGGCCTCCAGTTTTGAATTTGTGTCCTCTCCCCTTTTTTAAAAAGAAATATCATTACACCTTGTTTCATACTTTCTGAAAGTTTACCCCTTTGAAAAATGTCATTATAGATTTGGACTAACATAGCAGTTAGTTTTTCTTCAAAGACTTTATAAAAAATATTAGTTATTCTGTCTATTCCTGGCACTGTATTATTTGATAATGTTTTAATTGCTTCTTTTATTTTTTCCTTCTTAATTTCTGTATTAAATAACTCTGCTTCCTCTTTTTTTTAATTTAGGTATATTAATAGTATCAAAAAAGTTGTTCTTCTCCTTACACCTTTCTTTTTGGTATTTTCCTTTCAGGAATTTTAGCACTATGCATTTGATATTTCCTATATCTGTATACACCTTACCTTGTTTATCTTTTAATTCATACATTACTCTCTCTTTAATCCTATCCTTATTACTATCAAAAGGATTTGTTTGGTGTTTTGTCCTCTGTGTCCCACTTTTCTGTTCCATTATAAGAGATTTAATTTTACTGTATGAAAAAATTACTCACCTTAGTAATGTTGTTTCTTCTAATGGAGTCTTGCTATATTATAGACATTAGCAGTTTGATCCAGCTCTAGAACTGCCCTGGAGTGAAATGGTTAAAACCATTCCAAAATAGAATTTTGGCACGAGAGCAGCTCTATCTGTGTCATTTCAAACTTGAACTGTCAGATCTTTACGAGCCAAACTCACTAAGGTCTGTGTGGAAGCTGTAACCTACACTAGCCAAATGGCTACCTAAATAATAACCATTGATGGTCCCAACACCCAAGACTCAAGTCAGGGGACCAGAAATACTAACACCATTCTAATAATATGAAAATGGAACATAAGTATAATAAAAACACACACACGCGTACACATACACACCCCCAAAGTCCCAAAGGGGACAAAATGCTAACAAGACATAAGTAGTGCCCACACTAAGTTGCCCGCACCCCACCAAGTAGAGGTTCTGAGAGGGGCAGGTTGGGGGGGAGGTCTATAATATAGCAAGACTCCATTAGAAGAAACAACATTACTAAGGTGAGTAATTTTTTCTTCAAACAACATGAAGTCTTGCTATATTATAGACATTAGCAGAATACACAGCAGTACCTCCATGGAGGAGGGGCAGAACCTACTTAGGGAATAGGCTCTGAAGAACAGCTGTGCCAAACCGAGCATCTCTCCTGGCCTGGACATCCAGGGAGTAATGCCTGGTAAAAGTGTGTACCGTTTTCCAAGTAGCAGCCTGGCAAATCTCTAATAAAGGGATATCACTGGCAGCAGCTAGAGACGCGGCTGTACCCCTGGTAGAATGAGCCCTCAAACCGGGGGGGGGGGCTCTGCCCACTTTCTTATAAAATTGGATACAAGAGACAATCCACCTGGCTATTGATCTCTTAGTGGCAGGTTTGCCTTTCCCAACTTCACCATAGGTAAGGAAAAGTTGGAGGGATTCGAACCTGTGACCTTTGGTGCAGCTCTATATAATAACTAAGAGCTCTCTTAACATCCAGGTGTCAACCTCCTCTCACCCGAAGAGGAGATCAGTGAAAAATACTGGAAGGGAGATAGATTGATTAAGATGGAAATCTGAAACCACCTTAGGCAAAAACTTCCTATTAGTCCTAAGGACTACCTTATCCCTGTGGAAAGAAATAAAGTCAGTCTTCACTGACAAGGCTTGCAATTCACTTATCGTCTGGCAGAAGTGATAGCCACTAGAAAACAGTTTTCCAAGTTAGGTACTTAAGCTCTGCAGAAGACAAAGGTTCAAAAGGGGTTGCATTAACTGGGCAATGCAAACATTAAGGTCCCAAGCAGGGCCGGTTCCCGAAAAGGAGGATTAGTATGGAGTAATCCCTTAAAAACTTGGAAAACACAGGATGAGAGGAAGAGGGATGACTTTCCTGCTGACAGAAAAGCAGACACAGCTGCCAAATGAACTCTCAGGGTAGCTGGTCTGAGACCCAAGGAATTAAGATGTACCATGTAATCTAACAAAATGGGCAATTCCGCAGATTCTGGGGAAATATTTTTCCCAGACACCAAATGGAAAACCTTTTCCATTTAGAATTATAAGTAGCCCTAGTGGAAGGCTTTCTGGAAGCCTTTAGGATCTCAAGAACACCCTGAGAGAGGTGTAAATCAGCAAACTCTAACTCCTCAAGAGCCAGACCTTGAGGTTGAGGGATTTGAGGTCCGGATACCAAACCCTTCCTGGGCACAAGTCAACAGATTGTGATTCCTGGGGAGGCACAGGGGAAGATGGACTGTCAGAGACAGAAGGAGTGGGTACCAGGGCTGCCTGGCCCAATCCGGGGCAATCAGAATCACCCTGCAAGGCTGAGATCTGATTTTGACTAGTACTTTGAATAGGAGAGGAAAGTGGGGAAAGCATAGAGGAACTTCCCCTCCCAATCCAGAAGAAGGGCATCCAGGGGAACTGAGCCCAGCACTGGAGGCCTGCAACAGAACAGAGGAAGTTTGTGATTGTCTGGGGCTGCAAAAAGATCTATCTGAGGGATGCCCCACCTGGCAAAACTATCCCCAGCACTTGAGGATCCAGGGACCATCGTGATGGCCCTGGGAAATCCTACTGAGGGCATCCGCTAGGACATTGTCCTTCCCTGGAAGATGAACTGCTATGAGGGAAGTGTTCAGGAATAGGCCAGAGACCACAACTTCATTGCCTAGGTGCACAAGACCCGAAGACCGAGTGCCCCCTGTTTGTTGATGTACCACATTGTTGTGGTGTTGTCTGTTCTGACTTGTATCACCTTGTCGTGGACAGATGCAGAAAAAGCTTGAAGAGCTAAAAAGACAGCTCTGAGTTCCAGCAAATTGATGTGGAGCAGAGATTCCTGGGGGGACCAAACTCCCTGAGTGGAAAGGTCGCCCATGTGGGCTCCCCAACCCAGAAGGGAAGCATCTGTAGTGAGAGTCAAGTCATGAGAAGGGGAAATGAAGGGGACCCCTGCTCTTAAATTGCTCTGATCCTGCCACCACTGGAGAGCTAGGATCAAGGTTCGAGTCACTGCGACCAACTTGGAAAGGGGGTCTCTTCTCTGAGACCAAAAGGTTCTCAAGTGAAACTGAATGTCTCTCATCTGAAATCTGGCTCCCTGCACAACAGCTGTGGATGCAGCCATGTGCCCCAGGAGCTGCAGAAAGTGTCTTGCTGGTCAAGAGACCTGCAGAGTGAAGGAAGAGGCCACAGCCACTAAATCCTTACCCTTTCTGGGAAGAGATGCTCTGCTAGCTTTGTGCCAATTCTGCCCCTATAAAGGTGAGTACCTGGACTGGTTCCAGAACCGACTTTGGTAGGTTTAGCAGAAAACCCAGGGAGGTGAGAAGCTGCTGGGTGACCTGCAGGTGAGATTTTACCTGTTCTGGGGACTGGTCTATAATGAGCCAGTCATCTAGATAGGGAAAAACAGCAATCCTCTGCCTCCTTAAGTGGGCCACTGCCACTGCTAGACACTTTGTGAATACCCTTGGAGCAGAGGTAAGGCCGAAGGGCATTGCTCTGAACTGGTAATGACCTGAGGGCAGTTCAAATCTGAGAAGTCGTTCGATGGGATCTTCTGATTAGGACATGGAAATAGGCATCCTTGAGGTCCAGGGAGGCTAGCCAGTCCCTGGCCTTAGGGAAGGTAAAATCATTGCCAGAGTTACCATTTTTAACTTTGGTTTCAAAAGATGCTTGTTCAGATATCTGAGATCTAAAATGGGCCGCCATTCTCCTGTCTTTTTTAGGGTAAGGAAGTATCTGGAATACAGACCCCTGCCCTGATGCAGGGGAGGAACCCTTTCTACTGCTCTGAGAGCTAACAGGGATGAGACCTCTGTTTCCAGAGCGAGGGTCTCTGAAGCACTCGCAGGTAGAAAAAGTCTGCTTCTCAACTTGGGAAACTTTTGAAGCTGAGAACCAGACCCTGGCTTACTACTTCCAGAACCCACTTGTCTGAGGTTAAGAGCCCAATTCTGACTGAAGTAAGCCAGCCTGCCTCCCACTGGTACAGGAGAATCAGCCCTGGGCACCCCATCAGGGTGCCTGTTCTACAGGAGCTTTAGGCTGGGGGTGGAGCAGGTCTGCCCACCCCTCATCTGCCCTGCCTCTGAAGAAGCCCCTCTGAGCATAGGCAGAGAGGCCTGAGTCTGGTAGAAAGGCCTGTGAAAGGCCTACCCCTACCCCTGGGGCATGTCTTTGAGGGTGGCTTGCCGCTCCTTAGCCTGGGCACTCTTGTAAGTAGTCCTATATTCATCCATCTTCTTCATGTAATCTCTGTCTGCTCTCCAAACAGAGAATTTCCCACCACAGGAAAATCCATAGCCTTGTCTGGGTATCCTGTGACAAACTAGTACACCTGGAGCCAGGCCAACCATGAAAAGCTACAGATGTGGCCATGACCCTAGAGGAAACATCATTAACATCCACAGCAGCATGAAACTGAACCTTAGAGGCTTCAATGCCATCAGCAGCCACCTGTTCTAGTTCACTAGCCAGCTGGCCATGGGCCTGCTTGGCCAATTGCATAACAGTATCCCATCTAGATTTCTGATACCCTAGCTACATACATATAATTTGCTTGCCTGAGTCCCAGAGAGGCTGCCATATACTGTTTATTTGCCATGGCATCAATCTTCCTGGAATCCTTGTCAGGAGGATGTGAGCCAAGGGAATATGCTTTATCACAGGCAGCAGCCTGAACTACTAACATGACTGCATTGCTGAGAAAAGGAATTCTGTATCAGGCCTGACAATGTATACCTTCTGTCCATCTTTTTATCTACAGGAGGCACAGAATTAGAAGCTTTTAAAATTCTAATTGTTTGTTTCCTAAAAGACTTATGTAAAGGAATAGATAATCTCCTAGACTCTGGAATATCCATCATTTCTACAAAATCAGGCTCCTCTTGCTCATCCACAGCCTCTTCTAAAGGAAGCTGGAGGGTTTCAGCAACTTTTTTATAAAACATAAATGAGATGGGGACTCAGACAGCATAGGGGGAGATTCTAAAGGTCTCTCTGGGGAGATGCCGGTTCAATGGGCACACCCAGACCTTCCCAGCCACATTCATACTGTTCTAATCCTCCTCCCTCCTCTGGTTCATAAAATTCCTCAATATCATAATCCTGAACCACTGGGACCAGACAACCGACCTTTTACCAGATAGTGGTGGTTCGGACGGACCCTGAGACAGTGACTGGACAATTTGTATGGCTTTTGCTATCTCTGCAGCAGTTGGAGAAGGAATTTTGGACTCCAGACCTGCTGATTTTCTTGCTTTCTTTACTGGAATTGGTTCCTCAGAACCAGCTTTTCTTTTGCCCGAGGAAGTCTGGCCCTGGTCAGAGGGCACTCCCTCTGGTTCGGTTGGCACCGAACCGGGCTGGCCATCCGGGTCAGCAGACTTTTTGGCCTCTTGTTCCCTGAGCCTGCCCAATCTTTTTTCCAGGGTGGCTGCAGGGAAATTCTTACATACCTGGCAGTCTGACTGGAGGTGGTCAAACCCCAGACAATAAACACAGGTGATGTGTGGGTCAGCCTTGGCAAAGACTTCCCCACAAACATCACAGTGTTGAAACCCAGTGGGCCCAGTTTTTCTTTTGGGTTTCTCAGACATAATGCCAGCCTAACCAAAAACTTGCCCTTTTAACGGCAGTGCCAGGCAAGACACCCTTATCGGTTCCTAACCGTGTCATGGGTATTGGAAAAAACCGTAATAAATCCGTTTTTTTTAGAACCAATAAGAACCGGGAACCGCACTCTAAAATAGTAACTTTTAGTTTTAAATGAGTTTTAAACCCACTGATCGGTTCAAAACCGAACTGATAACTTACAAGTTCCACACAGACAAAACCTTCATTTACTTACAGTTACCACAGATAGAGCTTGAACCGAATGGTTTTGCGGTTAAAATAAAACTATTCTCGGTTAAATCCAACCGAGAAAACACTTTTTAAACCGAGAAATGAACCGAGCAGAAGGAAAAATCTCCGGAGCGACTGTTCACTGAGGCGGAGTAAAGAATCTGACAGTTCAAGTTTGAAATGACACAGATGGAGCTGCTCTCGTGCCAAAATTCTATTTTGGAATGGTTTTAACCATTTCACTCCGGGGCAGTTCTAGAGCTGGATCAAACTGCTAATGTCTATAATATAGCAAGACTTCATGTTGTTTGAATGGTATTTTCCCATTTCTTGCTTAATATCTGTTATTTGTTGTTCTTCATTTACTTTATATTTTGTTTGACTTGTAAGTAATCTATATTATTTGGCTCTTAAATTCAAATACTTTCCATATTTTGTAGCTTCTGCTCTTTTTCCTTCTTCTATCAGTAATTGCTTAACGTCAATTTTTGTGTCCTCCCACCATTCGATTTTTTATCATACATTTCTTTTACAGAAACACTTACTTCTAATAAATCTTTTATATTTTCCTTACATCTTTCCTTTTCTAGCTTTGCTACATTCTTCCACTAAAAACCTTTTCCAAATACCATTTTTTTCCTAGGTTTTTATTTATTTCCACAGCCGTATGGTCTGTTGTTTCAATCGGGAAACTTTTAACTTGCTCCAAAACTGTTTCCTTTGCAACCATTGAAAAATCTATTCTCGTAGATTGTTAGTCTTTAAAATATGTATGTTCACCTTTTTTCCCTTTTATTCTATATGCATTTTCCAGCCCTGCATTTAGTATCACAATATACTTTCTCTGTTACTCTCCACAATCAGCTTTTGTTAATCCACAGTTAAAATCCCCACACGTAATACCAACTTTGAAGTATGCAAATATGGTTCAGTTTCCCCCATTAATTTATTTCTTTCTGTTTTGATCTGTGGATTCTAAATTACTATTATCGGTATTGCAATTCTTTTCAATATACAATCAACTATGAAGGCCCTTCCTGGTACAGGTTCTATTATCTTAAGGACTTTAACATCTTGAGACAGGAATGCTACCCCAACCCCGAACATCTCTGTTCCCCAATAGACCCCCGTATCTAGTCTTTTTGTGCCTGTTGCAGCTCCTCTGTAGTACGCAGCCTAGTTTCTTACAATATCACTATATCATCCTTTAAAGCACTTAATATCTTAAAAGTAATTAACCTTTTCTTTCTATTTTTAATGCTATTAACATTATTAGTTAAGCATTTTAAATTCTCCATTTTGAGAGTTCAGAGAGTAAATCAGTTCATCCTGTGTCCCTTGATTTTCCTTTTTTTTATGCCTGACTATCTGAAGTCCCTTCATCTGTTACCTCTTCCCTGTGAGATGAATCAATGCTAGAATTCTCTGATTCCTCATCCATTGTTGTCCATTCCTTATCTTGTAAAACATTATACCCGTTTGTGAGTTCCACCCCTTCTCTATCCTTTTCCACCAACATTTTCTGTTTCATTTGTCTCAGATCCCTGTTTCTGGATCTTATCACCATGGTAAATTTATTTTGTATTCCTCCCATTGTAGCTTTCTCTACCTCTATGTGCACATTACCTCCTTCTTGACTCTGCTTTCCTTCTTTCTCCTTTCCAGTAGCATTCTGGACCTTTTTCCTACTTCCTCCTCCCTTTTTTCTGTTGTTTTGTGTCATCCTCCTGCAATGCTTCTAGCACAATTTTATTTTCTTTCCCCTTTTCTTTCTGTGCCATTACCAGGTAAACATCTTGCTCTACTCTTTCCCCTGTGTCTGGGCTATTGTGTGACGCCCATGGACACCTTGAGAATATATCACCTTCTTCCTCACACAGGCTACATTTTAGTTTATTTTTACACTCAGCACCAATATGTCCCAGCACTCTGCACAGGCCACATTTAACCCTTTCACATACATTGCTTATATGTCCTTTCTCCCCACACTTATAACAAGCTCTGGGTTGTCCTGCATTAAGCACAATGCCACTATCTTGTCCTAAAAAAACAAGTAGGTAAATGCTGCATTTCTCCCTCTACCTGTTTTAGAGTTATCTTATATTTCCAACCTCCTGTCCATAAGCACTCTTCATTTAGGATTGGTTCAGGTGGACCATGTACTGTATATCGTTGTTTCATCCAGAAATTTATATCGATGACATAGACCCCTTCATTCTGAAAAAGGACTGTTGCTATTTTAAAGACTGGTTTTGTGAGGGGTATTGCGATACAATTTTTCCATAGCTCAGTGTATTTTAACTGCTGGTATATTTCCCAAAATCTGACCAGGCCCCCTGGGTATTTGACGCTAATGTCATAATCTGTGCTACCTGGAACATGAATAAGCGCATATATTTCGTATGGGTAATGCTTCATACTTTCTTTTAAAAGACATCTGCCAATAAAAGTCCTGTCTGGTGCATCTGCTGATGATCCTCTGAATTTAAGATGCACTGCATTTCTCCTTTTAACTTGTTGAGGCTTGTTTTCATTTGGGAACAATTTTTCTCATGTATTCCCCTTCCAGGTTTCCTCTTTCTCTTTTTTTTTGTGTATCATCACTTTCATTTGTTCTAGCTATACATATCATTTCTTTAGTATCATCTGTCTCTGTCATCTTCCCCTGATTTTGTTCCTTTACATTCTCTTCTTTTTCTTCCTTTTTTCCACACTATGACTTTCTGACATCTTTAATCCTTCTCTTGATGTGCTGGGCCTATTTAGGTCCCAACCTGATCCATCTTCTTCCAATTTCCATCCTGCATTTACTAGGGCCTCTGTGACCAACTCCAGATTATCTTTATAATTTTCCAATACATGTTCATCTAAGCCTTCTTCTGTTTGTTGTTTTTCAGCTTTATTTCCTTTGTTTTCCATTTGGGGGCCCCTCACGTTCTTTCCAACAACCTCTTGTTTTGCTTTTGCACTCATTATTTTCTTTCCTTTATTTTCCATTTTAGTATCTGGTTTCCTCCTTAGGCCAAGCCATTTCTGACTCACTCTGGCCTTCCCTTTTAAGGTTTCCATGTCATTTACGCTGTCCTCAGAACCTGCAGGCCCAACATACTTTGATGCTGCTGTGTCATTTTGTTGCAGCTGATTCTGACGGGCTTCAGGCCTGTCATTCTCACTGTCTGAAATACATTCTGCCTGCTTCTGTTTTAACAGCTTCTCATCATTTCTTGTTTTGTTTACTGAAACATCTTTTGTGTCCACAGGACTAGAAAACTTTTTATTCATGTTTTGAGTTTTAGCATCCTCCATCTCCATGAAAGATTGTTCACCTTCTGGTCTACTTCTGTTTTCATTACTTCTTCTTTGTTGTTTCTTTTCCTTGCTTGCCTTCTCTGTTCTTCCGCAATCCATGGCCTCTAGTAGAATAAAGACTAGGGAGGTGGCCCTCTCCCCACTCTCCCTCACATCTCCCTCACATCTACAATCTCTCACTGTTTCAGTAGAACTGACTCAGCTTGTCAGGCCAGCATGGATCCCCCTACTGGTGAGTAGGGGAATTTTTTATTGAAAACAAAATAAAGGATATACACACATAAGTATTGCATCATATAAAGCCATACAAAAGGGGAGAAAAACAAGAACATAACTAAGTATTAATCCATACAGTAAATCAAAAACATAGAGAAAACATCATAAGCAGACCCCTTCCCCCTCCCTACCAAAAGAGTAGGGACATTTTTTTTTGGTATATACAGTATAAAAAAACTCAGAAAGTAAAGTATAGACATAATAGTGCTGCATCACACTAAATCATAAAACAGAACAAAAGAAAAAATAAAATGTAAATAAGTATCTCTTCATATATTACAAACAGCAATGCAATCTAGTAGATGTATAACCCCAAAATCTATTAATCCCCCCTTCCCCAAAAATAACAAGTGATCGAGGAAAAAAAAAATCACTGATACAGGAAGAAATCCCAATTTTTAGAGTGGACTTTAGGTTGCATTTCACTAGCTTTAAGTGTTATAAATTTCCACAAATCATCTTGAATAAAAGAAAATAACTGCAGTTGAGAAATACTTTGCTGTTGCAGCAAAAATAACACTCTATTATTCCAAATCCAAAATTTAAGAAAGGCGAAGATAATAAAGACACTATGAGAATATAGTGAACTCCAGTGACCTGATAAGAGGCCTAAGACAAAAGTATCATAATTCAAATACTGAAATGGCAATATAGTCTGCTTAATACACACAATATTCCAAAGATCAACAACATGTGGACAATCAAAAAATAAATGTTGTATCATTTCCAAACTGTTGTCACATCCTGTCCTTAGGCAATATCACTCTGATAAGTCTTTATTTATTTATTTATTAATTTCAATTCTAGGATTACAATTATCTTTGAACCCAGGGCTCTTTTACAAAGGTTCCACGTCAAGACATATGTATAACATGACAATATACAAAATTGTTACACAAATAAGGGTAAACAATATCAAATTAATTTCAAACATACAGGGAGAGGGTAAAGTGGAAAGGTAGAGGACAATAGGGGTGGTAGAAAGAAATGGGAGGGGCAAGGGGAGGTAAGAAAATGAGAAGAGAGGAGAGGTGGAGGTAGGTAAGGATAAGGAGGGGGGTGGGGTGGAGCTGCCAGGAAGGTGGCATTGTCAGGTAATTATTATTAACATTCAATTTCCCCTGAGTGCACAACCATGTAGTATCCCAAAGTTTGCATGTAAGCCTTTTGTCAATCAACATAACACAAATTTGTTTCTGTTTCATATGAGATCTATCTATCTAAAAAAGGCAACACTTTAAAATAGGTGTCTACAATCCCCCTATACAAGTGTTTCCTGGATAAAGTATGCAATTGATTTATTTGAATATCCCAACATTTCAACTTAATGATACTATCTTTAAGGTAGGAAGGGAAACAAGTGGTATGGAAATTTCATGGGAGCATACCGCTCACAGTCCAAGTAGCAAGAACCCCTTGCAAACGTATAGCCAACCATGGTACCCATATGCGGTGTTCATCACGTAACACAGGAACCCAATTTGAATAAAAGAAAATGCAAAACTAAAAAAAATATGGTGTGTAACATACCTAAACCACCTTCTGCAAGTGTACATTAAGTAATTCCTCTTTTAACCGGATTTAATCGGCTACCCATATACCAGAAAAAAAAACACCCCAAAATTCTACTTTCCAAACCTTTAGGAATTGGAAAAATGTAGTTAATATATAAAAAAGAGGTAGTAAATCATAAAGATGCCCTTCAGTTTGTGCATATGCCATCTATTCCATTTTTGAATTCTGGAGTTGGCAAGGTCTAAATTCCAAGACCAATTATAAGTGGCCATATTACCAGGACCAAAAAAAAAACACCCAATATTTTCTGAGGGTCAGTAACCAATGGAATCCCTCTAACATTAGTGGGTTGCTGATCAGACAAACCAACGTAAACAGAAAAACTTTTGATCGGATTAATTTGTGCTCCAGATAACTCAGAGAACTCAGAAAGCACATCAAGTGCAGCAAAACCAGAGTTAATTTCCATGACAGTTACTACCATATCATCTACATATGCACAGATTTTTACCACTGGGAGGCAAGGTACTGAAACACCCCATATAAACTGGGAAGAGTAAACAGCCTGTATTACAGGATACAAAGTAAGGACGTATAGCAGCGGACTTAAGGGACAGCCTTGCCAGACCCCATGAGTAATCGAGCAGGCTTTACCAAGAAAACCCATTACCAAAGGGCAGACAGATGCAGTACAATAATACCCTTGTAGAATTTTGATAAAAGAAATAGGAACGCCAAAAAGTCGTAAACAGAGCCACAAAAAACTATGGGAAATCTTGTTAAATACCTGGGTCTGATCAAGACTAAGCAAATAAGTATGAGTGTTATGATCCTGATTGTAACTTAAGATTTCACGAAGGATGAGCAAAGCATCAGAAATTTTCCGACCTGGAACCATACACATCTGCGCCAGGTGAATATATTCACCCAAAACATTCAACAGCTGATTATTCAAAACTTTCACCAGAATTTTAAGGTCCACATTAAGTAATGTAATTGGTCTCCAGTTTGCTAAATGGGTCGTATCACCCTTTTTGTGCAATAAACATAAAATACCTTTGTTCATAATCTGGGGAATCTCTGTAGAAAAGAAGTCATTATAAACACAAACAAGTTTGTTAGGACTCTGCAACCATAACCATTTATAAAATTAAGAGGGAAGACCATCTATCCCAGGAGCAGTATTGTTTGCTAAAGCAGCAATCACTACCCCTAATTCCAGCATCAAAATAGGTGTCAGTAAAAGTCTCTGCTGAACTTTGGTTATATGTGGTAAAGTGAGCAACTGCAACCAATACCTGGTTTTATCTGGGACACAGAAAGGGGAAACAAATTTATCAAACAAATAATTTTGGATTTCATTTAAAATTCCAGTAGTGGAGGAAACCAAATCCCCAGACTCGGACATAACGCGGGAAATATGCTTATTTTGTCATCTAAATTTACAATTCTCATACGGATTAGTAATATATGATTTTCCTTGATTACCAAATTTCTGTTTAACCTCTAAAGTAACAAATCTATTATATTGTAATGAGATCAATTTGGTTCTAATTGCTTCAAGACGAGTGACATAAGATTGTTCAGTCGACACTTTCTCCTGCAAAAAAAGTTGCGATTGTAAAAACTTGTATCTAGTATGTTTAGCATAATGATACACCCGGGCTGTATGTTTAAAGTAATGC
Organism: Neoceratodus forsteri; assembly: GCA_016271365.2. Lineage (NCBI taxonomy): Eukaryota > Metazoa > Chordata > Ceratodontiformes > Ceratodontidae > Neoceratodus > Neoceratodus forsteri. The sequence continues at coordinate 729,791,642 of CM028138.1, forward strand.
ACAAAATCAGTTTTGGAGTCTAACCACCAATCCACATAAATGTCATATAAACAAAAAACTGAAAGCCTGGCAGATAATAACTGCAATGCACCAGGACTCTGAGTAGACAAAAAAAGATCAGAATTAAGCCACCATACCCCTTTACCATAAGCAGCGGAAGCCACATCAGATAATCGTATATTAATCAGATAATGGTCTGAAGTGGCCACAATTTTAGTGTCAGATGTCAAGACATTAACATCCAATGTGACGAAAAAAAAAATCTATCCTAGAGGACAAGTTACCCTTATAAAACATGTGTAAGGGGGTTTTCAAAACTGCATGTTGAGCATCTTTTAATGCAGTCTTAACCAAAATTTGGTTAAGTTCTACAACATCACAGTAAACTTTCTGAGTAGTCCCCCCTCTATCAGAGCGTAACAGCCCACAGTTAAAATCACCTCCCCAAACTACAGTTTTGGAAGTATGCAAAAAGGGCTGGATAGCTTTCCACATATCTATATGCCCAGTCTTAGTCTGTGGGGCATAACAGTTAACAAGTCTATGTATGATGCCTTGAATAATAACATCCAGTAACAGCACCCTTCCTTGCATTATTTCTACCAATTTCAGGATGTTGACATTGTCATGAAAAAAAGGAAAATGGCCACACCACTACAGAGGTCTAAACCCAAGGTCCAAAAACTGGGGCCTCATTTCCAATCAGAAGCAGCTATGTTTGCCTCAGCCAAAGAATAGATACATGTGTCTTGCAAGAAGGGCACTTGCAGAGGCAGGGTTTCAAAAAGTGAAAAAGTTGCTTTACGTTTAATATCAGATTGAATACTGTTAGTATTTAAAGAGGCAATCACCAAATCAATCATGGAATGACTCAGGGAGGTTTGTCTAGTACAAGCTTAGCCTTGGAATGGGCACCCCACCTTTTCTTCTGGACTTTAACCTCAAGTTTATCAGGCTCCTCATTCCCCGAGGAGGCATCTGAAATCCAGGAGGCATCAGAAGCATTGTCCATCTCTGTGTCTCCTCATTGCAAGGGTGCATACATATTTTGTAAGGGGATATTATCAGTAGCAGACTTTTTCATTACTGTTTTCCCCTCTCCCCTGTTTCACTAAATGGAAGGAATTCAAATCTGGAGGGGGCATAATGGGGATGGTATCTGGTGAGCAGATAACAGCAGCTGGGGAAGGCAGCTCAACAGGCAGCTGTGTATCCATATCACTAGATACACTATGGACAGGAGCATGAGTGACCTGTATAGAGGTATCCCATTCACTCGGGGTTATGAGAGGAACTGGAATCAATACTGAGTTAAGAGGGGAAGAGACAGGTTGCTTATCAGAAGACCGGAGCATGAAGTGCTAGAAGCATTTCAGAGGTTGGAATGCTTATGCACAGCAGTATTCACATAAAAGTCGTGTTCCACAAAATCAGCATCTGGGATATTTTGAGAGGCCCAGGGGCACTTTGTGAAGGTATGACCTTCAGTGTCACACATACTAATCATGGAATAAAGGTACAATGGATGCCCGGGTGGCACAACATCCCACATACGTTGCATCTAATTTGTTCACAAGTACTACTAACATGTGTTGGGAAGCTACATTTAAAGCAGGTATGGGGCATTCCTGGATAAAACAAAGTACCTCGGTCTCTGCCTAAAAAAAAATGCTAGGAAGATGTTGAATCCCCGCATTCGAGGAGCGTAGTTGAACTTTAAATTTCCACCTCCCAGTCCAAAAACCTTCCCTATCAATAATTGGATCAGACAACCCTTGAATTTCACATTTTTGTTCCAACCAATAAATGTTGTCCTTAACATTTACCCCCTCATTATGGAACAATATGGTAACAGTTTTTAACGTGGGCTTAGAAAGAGGTACTGCAAAAAAATGGGTCCAAATGTCAGACTCCTTGACCAAATTATATTGTTGCCAAAATCTGTCCAATAAAACCTCAGAATGAAAGTTAACATCAAAACTCTGTTCTCCTGGGACATGAATAAATACAAAACTTCAGAGGGAGAAAAGTGAAGAGAGTGATGCGAAATTTGCCTACAAAAGCTGCGGTCTGGTAATTCATCTAAGCCATTTTTATACTGAATGCTTATGGCGTGTCTATGTTTCGCATTCATTGGAGGATCATGAAAGAGGCTAGCAAAACTAGATTTGTGGCCCATAGGTTCAGTCTGGGGATCAAAGGTCTCAGAAACAGTCTGCAGGGGATCCTCGGAAGCTCCATGTAAAATATGGCTGTCTGAAATGTCTAGGGGGGAGAGACAGACTGCAGAGGTTGAGCAACAGGGAGAGAGGACTCCTTAGCCTCTATCGGTAATAAAGGAGTAGAAGAATCCAGGGCTTTAGACTGGGAGCTATTTTGAAACACTGGCCCTACAGTAGTAGAGTCTTGACAATCTGTAACAGTGTTAGCCGTACCTAGCAAGGAATAGCAGGCTCTGGTAGCCAGGTCCCATCTGATGAAGAAATCCAACCTGCTTTCTGGAGCGCTGAGTCTGGGGCCCAGGCAATATTCAGCTGCTCGTCAACAGGGTCCGTATTTGTATGTAGATCCGAGGTCCAAGGATCAGTAGAAAGGTCAGCAGATGTAAGTTTATTTCCCATTTGCACATCAGGGCTTCAACTAAGATGTTTATATTTTTTCTGTTCCTCTTCCAGCAGGAAACTTTGAGTCTTATATTGCAATTCAGCCTAGGACAATAATTCAGCTAAACGGTGTTTTTCAGCACACAGATTTTCTTGTAAACGCTTTTCAGCAATCTCTGCCTCCAAAAACATACCATCCGACCTTAAAGACTGATCCGAAACAGATACATTTATCTCTGGTGCTAGACCTGCAGGAGTGGAGATCTGCTCTCCTGCAGGTTCACCAGCCAACTCCCAAAACTGAGAGTCCATCCCGTGTGTTTAGGGTCCCCCTACTGTCAGAGTAGGGGAAATTTTATTGACAAATAAACTGAAGAACAGAAATCACATGTCAAAACAAATACAGAAGACTCACGTAACAGGAAAATCAAAATCAGTAACCCATGGTAAACATTTCCATAAAGCAAACAATGTTCCAAATGACAAACTTTTAATTTCAGAAAAATAAATATCTTGTAAATCCTGTTCAATACCTTGAACCACCAGAAGCTGAGACATATCTTTTTGCTGCAAGGTGAAAAGACATCGAGCAGTCCATAAATGCCATTTAATGACGGTAAACAATAAATTTAGAGTGTCAATATTCCACTTCTTCCAGCATGCTGGAAACGTACCATATAATAACATCTCATAAGTAATAGAAGTAAATAAGGGTTCTTTCCATCTGTTCGCTAAAAACAACCAAAAACCAGTTATATAGGAACAAAGGAAAAAAGGATGTATTGTTTCATCCTGATTGACACATAAAGGTCTAGAACACAATCTTTCATTCAGCTGTTTATGTTTATGATTAGCCTTTACATTGATACGTTCGTGACAACTAAGCCAATGTCGATCCCACATCTTCTGGGGGATGCGAGGCTTCCTTAACAGCATGTATAAGGCAGGTAAGTGATGAGGGGGACATTTGGAAAATATCACAAGGTCTGCACAGGTGGTATCTATCAAGAAGTTATAAATAGCTTTCCTGTTTTGGGTCATAATCATATGGCTAGTAATCTTCCATTGTTTTAAATGACAAAAGGTATCGTGAAGATATGAAGGGGTAGAAGAGACATGTTTAACCTGTTTCAAAGTGTTAAGTTCCCAAAGATGAAACCAGGGTTTACAAGATTGAAAAAAATAAAATTCCCAGCCCACATCATAGTTAATCAGAAGTGGTTTAAGATTAGTCAGAAAAAATAAACTATTATAAAAAAATAATGGGTGTATCTTGTTAAGACCACCTTCCCTTAAAGGTAAGCAGGTTATAGAATGCTTAATAGGATTCCGGTGGCTGCCCCATAAGGCCTGAAAAAATATACTCAGAAGTTTAGTTTCCAGTACTCGTGGAGGGGGAAAAACATAAGCTAAAAACAAAAAAATCAGGAGCAAGTGAGATTTTATCAAGTAAACCCTCTTTTTTTCACTGAGCTTCCAGGTGTTCCAGAGAGAAACCATGGCCTGTGCCAGTTCCAACTTAGGAGTCCAATTTAGGATATCTAAAGGACCAGTTCCAAACAAAAGACCCAAAATTTTAATAGGTGTGTCACAAAGTGTATTACTAGAAACTATCATATCATTCGACTGCTGAGACCCAAGCCTTCGACCGACACATTCCTCCAAATTCAGGGTCGCTCCTGAAACATGACCAAAGGACGTACAAAGATGGAGAGATGATTTTGCTGAAGGAACATCGGTTACTATTAAACTCATGTCATCAACGTAGGCTAAAACAGAAAGTGGTGAGGAACAAATAGGCCTGACATTGTGCGCTTCATTAATGGTGCGAAGTAAGGGATCCAAAAAAAAGATATACAAAACAGGATTGAGTGGGCATCCTTGTCTAACACCTCTCTTTAAAGGTATCAAAGGACCCTTCCAGCCATTAACAATAGGAATAGAAGTGGCTGTGGAATATAATAATTGTAACCAGGAGAGAGTAGTATCAGGAACCTTATAATGTCTCAAAACCTGCCATAAAAAATTCATGATTCACTGAATCAAATGCCTGTCTTTGATCCAATGAATACAGGAGGCCTGTTAACCTATTTGAATTGCCATGTTCCACCAATTCCCGTAATAAAAGTACATGATTATGTATACTTCTGCCCGGAACATTACTAGATTGGGCTTCCGAAATTACAAGAGGAGCCAGCTTCGCTAGATGGAGAGAAATAATTTTAGTTAGAATTTTAAAGTCTGTATTCAATAGCCTAAGAGGTCTCCAATTCGTAAGTAATTTTTTATCTTCTTTCTTGTAAATATAGAAGGTACTTCCCATATTAAATTCCAATGGTAAAGTATCTGCTTTCAAAAGGAAGTTATAAACTGCGGCCAATTCCTCACTCGACTCAATACTAAGCAATTTATAAAGTTCATTCAGAAGGCCATCCAAGCCCGGAGATACTCCAGATCGCAGAGTTGTGATAGCCTCTACTGCTTCCCATGCCTGAATATCACAAGCAAGCATATCAGACACTGATTGTTACACATCAGGAATTTGAATGGGACTAAGGTAGGCTAATATGTCATATAGACATGTAGTGAGTGGACTGAATAAGTTTTGTGTATACTTGGCCACATAATTTTGAATATGCCCGGGATCAGTAAGTACATGACCATCTTCAGTTATAATAGAGTCAATGGTTTTCACTGTAATCTGCTTAGAAAACTGAGCAAACAGACAAATCACATCATAGGTGCCTTTTACACTAAAACGTTGACGTTGTTGCATAGAAGCATATTTTTTGGAGTGGTAGTCCATTAAAGATTTTTTCAGGGTACTAATTTGCGAAGAAAAATCTTGGCCAGTTGTATAAGAAAGGTTAAGAAGTTTTTGCAGCTGATTCCGTGTCCTGTGGTATGTAAAATAGCAATCCTCATGATGAGATTTGCTGAAAGACTTCAATAACTTTGTCAAATCCCTCTTCGTATCTAACCATCACCACCAAAGATCATCATAAAGAAAAAACACTGATTTTCTGTTTTGGAAAAAGGTCTTAAGGTGTGTCAACAACAGAGAATTCTCTACTAAGGAAATATTGAATTTCCAAGTGCAAGGGCCGAAAATAGCAGTATTCCTAGGACCAAGGAAAATAGTAAGCAAATCATGATCTGAAAACTCAGTTACTTGTACATCAGCAGCAGGAGTTTGTAAAAATGAGGAGATAAAAAAAAAATCTATCTGGGTAGCTAAAGAACCTTTATGAAAGGTATGGGTATGTTTCTGGGTAAGAGAGAGATAAGCATCCTTCAGTTTTGCTGAAAATAAAAGATTTTCAAGAAAATTAGTATCACAAAATAACTTTGTGGTTTTCGAGGTCAAGGACCTGTCCTTTGTGGACAAACCACAATTGAAATCACCACCAAAAATAACATGCATGGAAGTGTAAAGATAGGGTCAAACTACTTTTAAGAGTTCAATCCTAAGCAACTTGGTTTGTGGGGCATAAATATTCACTATCCGAAAAGGGATAGAAAGGAATTTAAAGTCTATCAGCAATACCCTACCAGGGCATAAATCCAAGATCTTAATAATAGAGACATTAGGGAGATAAAAAAAAATACCTACTCCAGAACATGTCTCCTGTCCAACCGACCAATACGAAGGGCCTAAATGCCAGTTTTTTTGGGCCCTAGAAATTTTGGGTAAAGAATGGAACCTAATGTCCTGTAAAAGTATGATACCTGCTGTAAGGCAGGACAAAAGGGAAACAACTGAATCCCTCTTATGTTGTTTTCTAATACTGTTAACATTAACAGTATGTATTGTAAGAGAGGTAGACATATTAACAGAAATCACCTCTGTCTACCTTTCTTCGGGGTACATTCTTTATGCTTCATCTTGGCCGTTGCTTTCCTTTTTTGGGACCCCACATTGTCGATAGGGACTTCAGTATCTGTTGTAAGTTCAGGGTGAGAGGATAAGATAGAGGAAAAATCGGAGTCTGTGTTTTCAGAAGTATGTCGTAATAATTCATATTTATTCATCAAAGGAAGAGTCTCCACCCTCTGAGCTTTAGAGGAAGGTGAACCCAAACTTCCTTGAACTCCTTTTAATTCTAGAAGGTGTATTAAAAGGGTCGGGGGGGTTCCATTGTTCCTAATGGAGCTGGGGGGGTCCCATAGAAGTGTCACCTGAAGAAGAACAGCTAGGAAGAACAAGGGAAGAAGGAGGGTTGGGAGGTAAAGAAAGCTGAACAGGTATAGAGACAGGCTCAGTCAAATCCTCACCAGCAGGTGCTACAGTAGCAGTGGAAACAATACTATGTGGTTTAGCTAAAGTAGTAGGGGGGGGCACGCTGTAGAAGGAAAAGAAGAGGGACCCTTAATGTTAGAGTGTTGGGCCACTGTAATAATAAGCCATTGTTCCTCTCCATCTGCTAAAGTCGGAGAATTATGGGCAGCCCAGGAACATTGCTGAAAAGTATGTCCTAGGTCTTCACATAAAACACAGAGAGATTCTTCAGTACACTGTGAGCCTGCATGACCAAGACCACCACAAACAGTACATTTAATTGTATCACAAATGCTGCTCAGATGGGATGTGGAACCACACTTATAACATGCTTTTGGTTGCCCTGAATAAAACAGAACTCCCCTATCCTTGCCTAACAGAAAACTATTGGCCAGGTGTTGAATACCAGTATCAGTAGTCCGCAGCATAACCCTAACCTTCCACCCTCCTGTCCACAAATTTTCTGAATCAAAAATAGCTTCGATCAGAAAGTACTGTGTATCTTCATTTCAACCAAACCGTAATATCATTCAGACTGACACCTTCATTCCTGCACAGAATGGTGAAATTTTTGGGGTCAGGTTTTGTTAAAGGAATAGCACTGAAGGGTGACCATAAAGGGATATTTTTCAACAGGTGAAATTGGGACCAAATTTCTCTAAACCTTTTAAGGTTTTAAAACTGATATCAAAGTGTGACTCATTAGAAACATGTATCAATGCGTGTGTATCATAGGCTGCAAATTTCATTGATTCTTTTAGTAAAGTGCGCCCTACAAAAACACTATCAGGAATTTTAGGTAAACCCCCCAAATACTGTAACCTTACAGAGTTATGTCTCTTAGCCTGTTGGGTGGGGACAGAAAAACAAGATGCATACATTTTTGTAGTTGTAGAAGTGAAAGAAGTCATCCGTTCAGTCCGCTGAGATCGTAGACCAGGGCCCTGGGGTGGTAGACTTCAGTGAAGAGGGTTAGAGTCCAAAATCGGAGCTGCAGGAGATGTAGAAAGCGGCAACTGCAAAATCGGATTCTGCGTTAAGCGCAAATCAGGGGTTAAAGTTAAATCCAGCTGATTGTCCACAGGAGGAACAGTTGGGACTTCTGCAGGGGAGATCTGAATGGGGGAAGGACCAGAGCACCAGGTACTGACAACTGGATCCCTCTCCCACCCCACCGCAGCAAGTGCTGAGTCAACCAACCAGTCCCCCGGTGTAACAATCTCTGCAAGGGGCAAGTCAGATGCAGTGCTTCGCCATAGATGATCGGGAGAAACAGCAAGGACTCCAGGAGAAGTTGCAGCAGAAGGAATCGTCGAGTGGTCCGCATTGGAATGCGAAAATGTCAAAATTTTCTCTCGGGCGTCTGACGCAGCATTCAACAACAGTGAGTCAGGATTGGTAGATTGCTGTAAAGCAGAGTTCTTTAGGGCTAAAAGCTCCTGTTTCTTAGCAATATAACATTGTTCCTCAAATAACAGTACAGCATCCACATCCTTTGTTTTGAAGCAGTCTGTAGCTTGTAGAGACTGTATATCAGATGCTAGCTGTTTAAGCATAGGAACAGTCTGGGATGTAATAATATTCTGCTTACTGTAATCCGTCGAGGTTTCTGGGGAAATATTTGAACTTGTAGATGCGTGCAACTCAGATTCAGTAGAGGAAGCATGAGGAATAATCAGTAAGGCCTGTGGCAATCCAGAGACAGGGGAAGAGACCAACCCCCCTGCCTCCAACACCTCCATGTCCTCCACAGCAAGTCCAGAGGCAACCATCTTGGCAGAAAGCCAGGATGCAAGGGGATCCCCACACAGAGTAGGGGAATTTCCCCAGTGCCCTGGCCAAATTTACCCCATTCACTAAAAATACCACCAACAGCTTAATTTGGTTAAAGGTCAGTTGACATTCATCTGTATCTCCCTCCACCGGGTCATGCCTGAAAATAGGCAGAATCTGCCTAATGCATTTACCCAGTCAACAAAAGTGAAATAAATAAATAAATAAAATAATTAACTGGCTACTTATGTTGTTCCTCATTTTTTGGAAGTCAGCCTTTCCGAAATCTAGCACCTTTATCTTTGAGTGGTTGTGTTATGTTTACCTTAAAGCTTACCATGCAATGCACACTGTTGGCCATATGGCATTCCACTTTGATGTCCTTGGTCCTTTCCCAGTTTGTGAGGACAAGATTGAGAATGGCATCTCCCCTTGTTGGGGTTTTAACAAGTTGGCACAGTCCCATGCCTTGTAGTGCCAATAAGAAGTCCCTACTACTTTTTTTGCTGCCGTTAGTGTGCTCCAGTAAATATCTGGTAGGTTGAAGTTCCCCACCAGTATTACTTCACCTTTATTGGACATTGTGTGGAGTTCCTCTATTAGGTGTTTGTCTTCTTTATCACCTTGATTTGGGGGGCTGTACACAACGTCACTTCTGAAGTGTTTTCCTTTTGCCCATGTCCACTGTTAGCCACAATGACTTGAAGTCCCCAAGTTGCCCTTTTACTTCTTTGACTTTTATTTCCTCCCAAATGTAAATGGCTATCCCCCCCTCTTTTTTTGCCCTGCCTATCTTTACTGAACAGATTGTAATCGGGAATGGCTGTATCCCATCCATGGTTTTCCGTGAACCACATTTCTGTTACAGCCACCCAGTCCAATCTTTCTGTTTCCAAGATGGCTGTGAGATAGGGAAGTTTGTTGGCTAGACTCCTAGAATTTTCAACCATTGCCTTCCAGGAATGTACATCTTCCTTGGTGCAAGGTTGTACCCCCTTCTTGGACTGCTCCAGTTTGCTCTTATTGGCTGAGAGATTATGGAGGTTGCTGGTTCGAGTGGATGCTGGCTCTGATTTGTTTTCAGAGGATGTTTGCATGCATTTGGTGTTTTAGGGATTGATGACCAGCCCACCGATGGCAGAGGTGTGAGCTGCATCATACTCCCCTTTATTTAGTTTAAACTACCTGTATAGAGATTAAATTTTTGTCTGAGTGCACACACACCTTCTCTGTTTAGGTGCAATCCATCGTATTTAAATAAAGCTCTTTCACAAAAGTTGTGCCAGTTTCCTATCTAGTGGTATCCCTTGTCTTGGCACCAATCACACAGCCATGAGTTGAATTCTCCTACATCAATCTCTCTGACTCACTTGGTGTTTTTTCCTTTTTCCCACACTGGCAGCATTTCTGAGAAGGCTAATTTAGACAGAAGGGAAGAAAGTTTGTTGGCCAGGTCCTTGAAGTGTTTTTTTAGCCTCTTGAACCATATGATTTGCCAAGTCATTGGTATCAAGGTGTATTGTAATATGTGTAACATCCCCTGACTTCTGCACAATTGTCTTTATGCGGTTAGTGTTCCTACTTGCAGAGGCTCTGGTAGACACTTTACCACAATGTTACTTTTAATAGTTTGTGTTAGGGGGGTTTCCACTCCTCGGATCATGGAATCCCTGATTGTGAACATTTTGCTTTTGTTTATATTTGTGTTGTTTTTATTTTGAGTTTTAGTATTTTTGTTGTTATCTCATTTAGTTTTGGTATTGTTGTTGATTATATTTTGAGTATTAGTGTTTTTGTTTTTATCATAGTTTTTATTGATTTTAATTGGCATGTTAGCCTTTTTTGGTGGTTTGATTTTTTTACCTTGTATTACTTTGTCTGAGGTTGGTAGCAGTGGAGTGAACCTGTTTTTGGTTTGGATGGCCAGGAAATTCTCCTGGTTTTTGGCTTCCTTCCTGGGCCTCCTATTATGCCTCTTTTTCCTTACCTCCTGCCAGTCTCTGGGCCCTGCCTCAAGTCCTGGCCCCTGGCTGACATGCTGGTACTGGTGATGGGTGGTTTGAGGAGGTATGCTATAGAGTTCCTTGTATTGAAGGTCATATATTGAAGCCCAAGCATCCTGTAGTTGAGCAGCAAGATCTGCTATGGTGCAGCATGCATGGCAGTGTCCTGGTTGCCATTTGTAGATCCTTTTGTACATTGCACCACTGTTTTCACAACTGACAAGGTCCTTGTTTTTTTTTTTTTGTTTTGTTTTTTTAGTTGAGAGGTAGTTCTGATTCCTGTTTGTTGGTAGGAAGTGTGGATGGAAAAGAAAATAGAACAGTGAGGTTTTTTTGTTGTTGTCATTTCATACCTTACTACCTCCTATTAGGTGTTGTGGGCTGTGCTACATGCCCATAAATCAAGAGCACCTGGGAGGGTGGGATTAGGGGAAGGTGGGTGGGCATATGAGACTGTTCCCTGTATGCTGTAGAAAACAATCAGGTAGCTGTTTAACAGAAGAGGTCTAGCTTGTACTCCTGCAAGGTAAGAAGGAATCTGGTTACTAGCTCAGTTGTTCTGCCCTTTGGCTCAGAACAACTCCATGGAGTCCCTGCTGCTTGCAGTAAACACCCCTGCCTGTGGTACGTTCATCCTGGCTTCCTGCTGCTGTGAGGGAGAGGGGATGGATCCACTGGCTGCAGAATAATACCCTCCCTTCTCAAACACTGGAGTGGCCAGGGAACTGCTGCAACAGAGGCCGCTGACAAGAGTAGAAGCTACCAATGAGATGGAACCTGGATGCAGCTATGCTGCCACGAGTCACGCTTGTAGTGCTTCAGTCAGCAGACCTGCAGGCAAGAATGTGGTACAGCAGTACAAATGCTGATTTACATACAGCAGCCAGGAATTCTGAGTATGTCTTCCAACTGCTTCTTATGCTGAGAAAGAAGCCACTGGCTGGATCTGAGCAGAATGATCACGGAGAGAAGTCATCTCAGTGAAGATAGGAGTCCAGACTGTGCACTCCAAGGGGTAATTCATCCAGGTAGAACTGCTGTCAAGGAATCCCTGCTTCTGCACCTGTCAGAGTCTGCCTTCTTTCCATGATTGGCCTCTCTGTCAGTCAGTGGAGATCAGTGAAGCTCAACAGATAGTAATTCTAGGGGCTGGACTGCACTTGGAGTATACCTCCTAGAGTTGCCCTTTGTATCTGTACTGTTCACTGTATTGTTACTTAAAACTTGCCTTAGTCAACTATACTCTTATCAGTGTGTACATGGAAAACTAAGGATGGTCTAACTGTCCTAGGTGTTAACTGACCATCAAGGCCCAATATGTATTTGTTCTTCTGTGTTTTTGGCAAAAGCCATTACCTAGTAATGCACTTTGTTGTCTATAGTATAAGACTGTCTGTAAGACTGTTTTTCACTGAGTTTGCATGATGGCACCATAGTGTTCAGAGGCTTCCAAACTCCCAGCAGGTATGCTGTTTACCTGTATTGCTAGAATAAACTTCCTTTGCTGCATCTGAGCTTCTGTGCCATATTTTGCCAACAGGTTTAGATTCTGCCAAGTAACAATGGCTCATGCCACTCTACTCAAAATCTAAAGTAAGTCAAAAATAAATGGTAGAAATTAAAGTTCAGTTGTACTTATGAAGCAGGATGAGATGATGTGATGATGCTTGTGTGACTTGATTACATTGTGGCTATTCCCCTATCTATCCATGGGATATACCACCCAGTAGGAGTATGATGCAAGGAACCCTAGAGGAGGGTTCCTCCCCATAGGTGCCGTGGGAATAATTCCATTGGCTAAAGGTAGCTTAGCAAGAAGCCCACGGGTAAGATAGATGAGCCGCTGGATGAGGAGGAGGGGCAGATGGAGGGGCAACAAGAAACAAATCCTGGGAAGGCCCAGGATGATTGAGCTTTTAAAGCCTGATGGGGGAGTGACGTAGTTGCTCTGCCCATTGAACCTCAGGTTTAAAGCCTTCCCTTTGTCATTGGGATTACACTTATAATCCCAATAACAACCTCAATGCTGTTCATTTCCATGGATTAAAGACTGGCTGGAGAGAAGTGTCCCTTGCTGTGCTTCAGGCCACCCATTCCCCAAAATGGTCATCAGTCCTTCGAAAATGACTGGCTTCTTGGTCATTATTGAATAAATCCTGAACCCTACCATACTGCTCAGTACCAGATATCCTCAACTTCAGGCATAAAGTCAGGTCATCTGGATGGCAAGCAGTAACTCTACTACTTCAGTAGCCTGTAGGCACCTGTCACAGCAATTTGATATCAAAGTGACATTAAAACATTGCAACAGTGGAAGGGATAGGCCTTGGATGAGCTATGACAATTTGGTTTCATTGTTTTTTCTGTGGAAATAAAAGATTTTGTTGTCTGAAGAGTTCTGCTTTCACCAATCTTTACAATGTTTTTACCTAGGATGGCCCAGCTAACATGCAATGTATTGGGTCACATTCTCAAAGGGGGCACAGGTTTTGCATCAAGTCCTGCACCACAACACTTTTTTCTGCCACTACGCCAATCCCTTTTGCAACAGATGTGCCTGATTCTCAAAGGTTGGATGCAGCTAAGACAGGGTTTTCCCACTTTATGTCAGCTTGCATCAAATATCAGGTGCAAGCACTATAAAAATAGTCCCTGAGATTGATGCAAGCTGCACCACAAAAATATAACCTAACTTGTGTCATTTGCCCACAGGATGGAAAATACCATTAGAATGCCGCTTGCCCAGTGCACCATATCTTTGGCACACCCAGGACTTTTGGCAGTCTTGGGTTGATGAAAATCCCACCCACTGTTTTGAGAGGCATCCTTCTTTTACCCCTTTTTACAGTGTATTTATACAGAACACCCCTGCTGAGATGCAATATCTTGTTTTCAGTGCGGTCATGTTTTTACTCATTTTGCAATGTAGTTACCTAGGCTAGCCCAACTAAAATGCAATGTAACCTTTTGCATGGAATCCTGTTTTCCCCTATTATTATACAGTAATTTATTTACCCAAGATATCTGAGTTAAATTACATCTTGATTCCAGTGGGGTCCTGCTTCTACCTATTTCTGTAGCTGGGGAATTGCAGAAATGGGAGGTTACATGAGTTGCTTAGGGTTACAGAGTAAGTATTTGGCTCTGGTACTGTTTATATCCATGATCTCCTAGTACCCTCACTCTCTGGTTATCCACCTCAAGACTTACCCTCTCTTTCTAGCACTTGTAATATTGTTAATCCACCTAGGCTAGTTTCTAGATTGCACTTACATTTTTTGTTTCCCAATTTTATTGTTATTAAACCCTCACTTAATGCTTAATGTCACCTTGTATTTAATTCATCAAAGCTAGTTCATGGTTTCCCTCTAGTCTACATTTTCCTAATTTTATGTACCATTGTATTAACACTCACTGTTAGTTAACTGCTTTAGCCTATGTCATGTCTCATGATTGTTGCATGCAACTGGCCGCTTGTGTAAATAGGAAGCAATGCTCACATGCCTTTCCAGTATAACTAATAAAAATGAAATTAAATTAAATGAACAACTCAGATTCTGATCCAGTCTGATTCTGATCTGTAACCCCTTCCCCCACCCTTGTGGTGAATGGGTTTCCATTGGCTCAGATTATCCAGGTCAATTTCCCAGAGATACAGGTGAGAATCAGAGCTGGGTCACTGACTGATCCTTTTTACCCTAACATTTAGCCCTGCTTGCATTCAGATCCAGACACTCCCACTCCGCAAGGCATGCTGCCTCTGTCATTTTGACATGAACCATCCAGGTGACATCCCCCAAGATCCAGGTAAGAATCTGAACAAGCTCACAGTTGCCTAATGTCATTCTTTCTATAAACACAGGTATACTGAAAGGGTTAAGAATATTCAATCAACTCATCACTTACGGTAAAGGAAATGGGTGTTTACTCACCTGGTAAAGGTGATTGTGTTGGTTGGCATCCATGGCACTCCAGACATTACCTCATGGGTTACAGCCCACCTGATAGGCTAATGATGCACATGACCCAGATCAGATTTCCAGTATATCCAGGTCCCAGGAACCCCTGCTGTCCAGTTTGAATCTTCCATAGCTGAAAGGAAGTTAGTTAGTACAAGAGACAAAAAACAAACAGTATATAGATAGCCACGCACAGAGGAGGTCCACCACGACATGTTACAAAGGGAAAGGCCAGAGGCCTGCGTTTATTTCCTATTATATACATCCTAACTCGAACCAGTGGTTCGACTGAACTTAGCAGTATTGGCAAATCCCTTAAGGCACCGGAGTGAGTAGGGACCTCCTGTTTGCCCTAGAGGCGGATGCTCCGAACACTCCTGAGGGAGGGCCTTGGAGTGCCATGGATGCCAACCAACACAATCACCTTTACCAGGTGAGTAAACACCCATTGTGATTGGTTGGCATCCATGGCACTCCAGACATTACCTCATGGGAGATAAGAAGCAGTTAGCACTCTGGGTGGGAGACGGGTGAGTCGGAGTGTCCAGATGAAGAGGCCGCTGACAGGACCTGGGTTGCGAAGGCTGACCTGAAGTCCCGGAGCTGCTCCAGCCTGTAGTGCCTAGCGAAGGTGTGCAAGGAGCTCCAGGTGGCCGCTCTGCATATATCTTTGGAGGAAACCGAGGCTTTCTCCTCCCAAGACGTGCCGACCACCCTGGTGGAGTGTGCCCGGATCCCCTGCGGTGGGGTCAACTGATTTGCCATGTAGGCATGCTGGATGACCCGTCTGAGCCATCCTGCAATAGTGGTCTTGGAGGCCGCGAGCCCCCTTCTCTGGCCTTTTAAGACAATGAACAGCCTCTCCGTTTTACGGATGGGGCGAGTCCTGGCCAGATAGACCGATAGAGCCGACCCGACGTCCAGGGAATCGGCGGCCCGGCCCTCACCCTGAGGACTTTCATGTGACAGGGTAGGCAGGTCGATGGGTTGCTCCCTGTGGAACTTTGTCGAAACCTTTGGCTGGAAAGCCGGCACTGTTCTCAGCCTGACCCCCTGCCGGGTGAAGACGGTGTATGGCTCTGCGCACGACAGGGCGCCGAGCTCCCCAATTCTTCTGGCCGAACAGATGGCTATGAGGAAAGCGGTCTTTAGACTGACCCAGAAGAGGTATGCCTCTAGGAGCGGCTCATAGGGTGACGCTTTTAGGGAGCCCAACACCAGAGGTAGGTCCCATGGTGCGATGGTTGGTCTGGTCCTGGGACGAAGGAGCTCTACCGCTCTCATGAAGTGTATGGCATCCGGGTGAGCTCCCAGTGGGTGCCCCTCTATGAGCCCTCTGGCCGCCCCAATGGCTGCCAGCTGTACCCTTAGGGAGGAGGGGGCTAGCCCCTTGTCCACTCCTTGCTGGAGGAACAGGAGAATGGTGGGCAGGTCGGCCTGTTCTGGTACTGACCCCCCTCATATGGCACCACTGCGAGAAGATGGCCCATTGCCTCTTGTACATGGATGTGGTGGAGGCCCGTCTAGACTGGAGTAGCATACCAATGACCGACTTGTGGTACCCAGTCATCGTCAATCATTCCCTTTCAGGAGCCAGGCCGTGAGCTTTAGGGTCCGAGGGGACGGGTGGAGAACCGGTCCCTGTGACAGCATGTCCGGTCGGACGGGAATCCGGAAGCTGGCTAGCGACATCTCTCTGATCGCCGTGAACCATGATCTGCGTGGCCGGTAAGGGGCCACCAGAATGATGGTGACACGAGATTCTCGGATCTTGGTCAGTACTTGTGGAAGTAGGGGGAGCGGCGGGAACACGTACGTGTACTCCTGTCCTCAGGCTTGTGACAGGGCGTCCGTGCCCTGGGAGTGGGTGTCTCTGAACCGGGAGTAGTAAATGTCGACCTGGGCGTTGTCCCGTGATGCCATTAGGTCCAGAGACACGGGTCCCCACGCTGCCTGGATTGTCTGAAAGAGAGCTGGGTGCAACCGCCATTCTCCCGGGTGGATCTGCTGTCTGTTGAGCCAATCCGCCCTGACATTCAGTTTCCCTGCCAGGTGCACTGCTCCCAGGTGTGATAGGTGAGTCTGGGCCCAGTTGATCACCTTGTGGTTTCCCTCGACATAACCCTGCTTCTGGTTCCCCCCTGTTTCGCGATGTAGGCCACCGTCACGCGATTGTCGGACTTGATCAGGACCAGGATGAGATGACTGAACGCCCTCAGGGCGTGGAATACTGCTCTCATTTCCAGAACGTTGATGGAGAGTTGAGTCTCCGCTGGGGACCACGTTCCCTGTGCTGACGCGTCCCCTAAGCAGGCCCCCCAGCCGGAGAGACTGGCGTCCATCTCTATGGGGATCGGGCGAGGGGCCTCCAGGGGAACTCCCTTGGTCAGATTCTCCAGTGCTGTCCACCAGCCCAGGGATGATCTTACTGCTACGGGCAGTGGCACCACGCACTGGAGGTTGTTCTCATTTAGCGCCCATCGAGACAGGACGTAGTTCTGGAGTGGGCGCATGTGCCACCTGGCCCAGGGCACGAGGTCGATGCAGGAGGCCATGCAGCCCAGAAGTCGCGCCACCTTCCCCACCATGGTGTGAGTGTGCGACTTCAACTCGCGCGCCAGTTCCCGTAAGTTGTGGACTCGGGCCGGTGATGGTTTTGCCCATCCTTAGGCCGAGTTGATGATGGCCCCGAGGTGCTCTATCTGTTGGGTGGGGCGGAGATGGCTCTTTTCCCGATTCACCACCCAGCCGTGATCTTCGAGGGCCTGCAAGGCGAGTTCCGTATGCGCTCGCGCCTGGTCCTCGGAGCGGGCGTGGATGAGCCAGTTGTCCAAGTACGGGATGATGTCTAGCCCCTGTTCCCTGAGTCTGGCCACCAGAGTTATAGAGACCTTGGTGAAGACTCTGGGTGCCGAGGACAGGCCGAAGGGGAGTGCCTTGTATTGGAAATGGTGTCCTAGGATGTGGAAGCGGAGGAACTGCCTGTGTCTTCTGATGATGGGGATGTGGAGGTAGGCGTCCTTCAGATCGATGGATGTCATGAAGTCGCCCACCCTGATGCCCTGTAAGGTGGACCGGATGGTCTCCATCTTGAACCGGTGGGGGACCACGTGTCGGTTCAGGAGTTTTAGGTCCAGGATGGGCCTTAGTTCCCCAGACTTTTTGGGGACCAGGAAGAAGATGGAGTACATGCCCATTCCTTGTTCCTGGCTCAGGACGGGCTGGATGGCCCTGTTCTGGATTAGCTCTGCTAGAATCCGCTGAACTTGGTGAGGAGAGGCTCTCCTTCTGGAAACGGGGGATGAGACGAACCGGTGCGGTACAGAGGTATGGGATAGCTCTATGGCATATCCCTTGGATACTACGTCCCGAACCCACCTGTCCAATGTGGTGGCCGACCAGCGGTTGGCGAACAGGGCTAGTCTTTGTCCTACCAGGGGGTACGGGTCCTGATCGCAATTGTCGGGCCATTGGGAGTCACTGTTTTCCTCTGAAGCCTCTACCTCGACCTCCGGATCTTTGCCCCCGAGGTCTGAAGGAGGCGGACTGGTAACTCTGAAAGGAGTGGCTGCGGGAGCTGGAAGGGGAGCCCCTACCCCGAAAGGAGTGGCTCTGCAGAAAGGAGTCTCTATGGTTTTGGCCCTTGATCCCGCCCCGAAACCTCTGTCTTGCGGAGGGCAGATAGGAGGATTTTGACCTATTCCTAAGGAGGTCCCTACCTTCCTCCCTTTGTTTCAGATAGTTCTGGAGTCCCTCCCCAAAGACATGGTTTCCCTTGAGCGGTAAGTTCTGTAATAATGTCTTTGATTCTGAATCGGCGTCCCAGAGCTTTAACTACAGGGCTCTGCGGGCCCGGTTGATGATGGCGGCGGCCCTTGCCTGAAGGCGTAGCGAGTCCACTGCCATATCAGCCAGATATTTGGCTGCATCTAGGGTGCACTCCAGTAGTTCTGCCTCTCTAGACTTTGGGCTAGCCTGCTCCTGGAGCTCCTCGAGCCAGTGAATTTGAGCCCGAGAGGTGTAGATGGCAGTGGTCATTGCCTTGGCCGTGGTTCCCTCGATCTCCAAGGTCCTCTTGAGCATGTCCTCAATTCTCTTGTCCGTTGGATCCTTGAGGGCTATGGTGCCACATGGTAGCACAGTCTTTTTGCTCAGGGCGCCACTTGTGGATCAATAGTGGGTGCCTTGCACCAAACATCGGATTTGTCGCCCTGTACAGGGTACATTCTGTTCAAGTTTCTGCAGTTCGGCATTCTGCCCGGATCGGGGGACTGCCATTCCGTGTTAACAACCTCTTCGATGGCCGGGCATACTGGGAATGTCTCTATGGTCGTGGGTCTTAGCTGGATCATGGGATCGAGCTTCGACTCAGGCTTGCCCTCTTCCGGCTCCTCAGTGGACAGCCCCATGGTGGCTTTGATGATCTTCATGAGCCCGGGAATGGTGTCGAAGGAGCACAGTTTGGAAGTCAAGGATGGAGTTGCTTGCAGGTCCATGTCCTCTGTGTCCAAATCCAACCCAGCCTCCTCCTCCTCCTTTTCTTCGTCCGCGTCGTCTTTCTCCCCTTCCTCTGGCGTGCCGTCATGTGGTGCGACTGGGCGGGAGTCCTCAGGAATGGACGGCTCCTCTGGTGCACCCCTCGTCCGGGTGTGTTCCGGGCTGGGTGGTCTCGCTCTGTGTTGGGTGAGGGCCTCCAGCTTTTCCATGATCTTGAGCATGAAGTTCTGTTGGCTCTCCATCATGGCCACTGCTGCTTGTTGGTTCTGGATCAATAGGGAACCTGGGTCCACCCACGTTGAATTGCTGGATCCGGGGTTGGAAGGTGCCAGAGGCAGTGTCCTCTCCATTGAGGAAAGATCGTCGTCCAAGAGGCAGGCCACGCACAGGGGCCCCGGGGTTTGGGGGAGGAGGTTGGCGCTGCATGCGGAGCACTTCTTCGCCTTTACCATCTGGAATTAGAGAGAAAAAAGGTAGACTTGTGAAGAGGCCGATAACTTCCGTTTTCCCTCTCTTTGTCCCCTTGTAAGAAATATAATGTCACTGCTCACTTCCCATTGGGACAAGGGGGCAGGTGGCAGGTGGGACTGAGGGAGTGCCTGAGAGTAGGGGTGCTATGAGGACCCCTATCGCAGGAAGTAGGGAGGCGGGGGAACCATGTTTTTTCCTTGGTGGAGCTGAGGCCCGCTGTGGGAGGGGGCCGGAGCTACCATGCGGAGAGAGGCACTCCACAGAGACTCTACTGGGGTCGCTATGTGAGGGACCCAAGCAGGTAAAAATGGTATGCTCCCCATTTTTTTTTTTTTTTCTTCTTTCAAAATGACATAAAACCACTGCAGAGAGGGGGGGGCTGTAGGTTTAAACCGGAGGTCTGGTGATTGCTGGGGTCCCCGAATTGCCCCCTAGTAGAACCCAGTGCTAACTTGCCCACCAGCCGGCTCCGGGGAAGTGGAACGAATGCTGGCCGGAGACCCCCTGGTTTTTCTCTGTCCTTTGCCCCTTTATATTTTTTTTTAATATATGCAGAATAGCGTTTGCCAGTGCCCCGCCTCCCTGTAAGAGACAGAGCGATAGATAGCATCGGAGGAGGCCTGAGAGGAACCGCGCTGGAGGGCCTTGCCCTTCGGTTCGTCGGAGGAGGACCACGATGTCCGCTGGGGCTACCCGAGAATCGCCTCTCCGCCTCCCGAAGAAAATGGCCTGCGAGGGAAGTAGGTGGAGAGTGAGGAGTAGCAAGGAGGGCTCTGGCCTCCCGGAGAGTGCAACTAGGCTCCGCTTCCTCCCAGGTAGACTGCGGTTGGTGGAGGGAGGAGGTAGGCCAGCGGCCTACCGAGAGAGGCCGGACCAAGAGCCTGAGGCAGCATGCCGTGTTCGGCCCGCGGAGATGCCACAAGGGGCGAGGGAGGAGGAAGGGAGTGTAAGGCCTACCACACCACGCAGGTCACCGAGGAGGAGAGAGCTCGGCCTGGAGCAGACGCGGTGGCGTGGGGGGGGAGCCCCTAGGCCAGGAAGGCACACCACGTGGCCGAGATGGCCGAAAAAAGGCCAGGAACACGCCGATAAGCGCGGTGGTTAGGGGGAGCAACCCCACGATAACAAGGCCACACACGTGGAAGAGGAGCCGCGCGGCTGGGAGAAAATGGGCCGAGAGGCCAAATAACGATAAACGAGCCGCTTTAAAGGCGAAAACACCTGGGGGAGACACAAAATAGGGGCTCGACCACTGGTTACCTCAGGTAGCCATTTAAGCATGGAAAACACAGCGTTTCTAGGCAGAAGATGCAAAGCTAGACCAAACTTTCAGGGATTTACTATAGCAGGCTAAACAAAAACTTTCAGAATTCAAGATAATAACTGGCTCTTAAGAGAGCTCTGTTGAAACAGGTCATTTCTTTATAGGTAGCATCAAGTATTGAAAACTAACTGCACAAGAAGAATTAGATTGCTGGTTCCTACCTTGTATAAGAGCAGACAGGGGTCCCTGGTATGCTTCTTGCCTATTCAGATGCACGATTCAAAACTGGAGAGCAGGGGTTCCTGGGACCTGGATATACTGGAAATCTGATCTGGGTCATGTGCATCATTAGCCTATCAGGTGGGCTGTAACCCATGAGGTAATGTCTGGAGTGCCATGGATGCCAACCAATCACAATGTTTTTTGTAGCATGCCTGCCAGGAAGCATTTCTCTCATTGCTGCAAACTGTAAACAACTTTTTTCTCATAACTTACAAACTTATTCAGACCATTTATTTTTAGGTCACAGGTAACACTGGAACCAGGAAGTATCTACAATATCACCTTGAAAAAGTTGAAAAGAGCCTGGGACCAGCCAAAGCCAGATTTTTAAATCTTCTATTCTTGCAATGTTATTTAATTATTCTAGTTGCCATTTTCTGTCCCTTTTTGTTCGCTCTGACCCCCACCATAACTTTTGGGCCTCTGCGTCAATGCTGTTCCTTCAAAAGGGAGTGTGGGTAGGTGACAGGCTGCTTTCTCTGTTGACTCTAATGCTACTTTGAGTTCGGACAGCAAGAGGCATTTGGATACCAGGCTGCCTACTCCCACCCTCCCTGGAATCTAAGACCCTCTTTTCTGCAATGCCCGATACAAAAATACAAATTTTAGAAACAGAAGACCTACAATTACAGAAATATGAATTGTTATCTTGAACTATGTACAGAATATGTACTTGCTAAGGCATTGTGTCATTTTTAGATAGCTAATTCATAGTGGCACAAAGAAATAGGTAAAGGGAGTCAGGTCTGCACCAGTAAATCAATTTACAAAAAGCAAAACAAAATGTCATCCCCGCTATCCATTCAAGAAAAAGAGTCACTGTGATTAAAGTACCAAAAAAGTGACACTTTATTTATTTATTTAAAGTCAGTAAAACAAATGAAAAAGTTACACATAATGACAGTTTTTTTTTCTTGGTCTGTCTGTACCACTTCTAGCTTGAGGTACCAGCATTGATGCTGAGGCACATGCCCAGACTCAGGGCTTTACATTCCAAAGCTGTATTTCAACATCATATGATTGTTTTTGAAAAAGTGTTACTTTCTGTAACTCACAAGAGATCAGACATTTATTTTCTGCAGTTGGTTGATACTTGATAAAAAAAAGAAACTATCTCATGAAGGAGTATGCAGTTGGGACCGTACAGGAGCAGTGGTTCATGTGCAATAAAGATGGGATGAAAACACTATGATTTTAATAAAAAAATATTACTCAACTGTGCTTTTCTGTAACTATGGTACCAGATATGCCATCACTGTGCATGCAGATGGCATGGGGTACCAGGTTACAGCCCTTGCAAAAGCTGACAGTGTCTCTTTAAATATGTGAATACTATAATCATGTCTCCACCAAGTCAGATCTTTTGCATGGAAAATAGTCCCAGTTCTATCACTCAGTCTTTATAAACAATGTTTTTTCCAGACTTCAACAGCCTTGATCCTCCCCCTTTGCACCTCCTCAATCCTGCCAATACTCTTTCTCATAGAAACCAGGACTGTACACTATAGTTAAGAGGGGGTCTGGCCAGAGATCTGTTTGGAGACAGTATGAAATCCCTTGATCTGCTTATGAAGTTGCTTTGATGCACTTAGATACATAGATACTATCAGCAGATAAGGGCTGCCTGGTCAATCCAGTCTGCTAATTTATTCTACCTGACAAACTGAACAGTGACCCTATTTGGTCCCTGGCTTTAGCTTGTTCTTCTTGTCTCTAATATTTGACACAGTCCCACATAAAAGATTTATAAACATGTTAGCCATCCTGGGAGTGGGCCCCAGGGTTGTAGCCTGGGTTAAAAATTGGCTGGATAACAGGACGCAGAGGGTAATAGTAAACAGAGTCCACTCCAAGGAAAGGTGGGTTACTAGTGGGGTACTGCAGGACTGAGTACTGGGACCAGTCCTCTTTAATGTCTTTATAGGTGGCATTGCAGAAAGACTGGAAGGAAAAGTATGCCTCTCTGCAGATGACACAAAGACCTGCAACAGGGTTGATACACAAGGAGAGGGGAGTGAGAAGGATGGGAAGGGACTTGGCAAGTTTGGAGAAATGGTCAAACACATGGTAACTTAGATTCAATGCAAAAAAGTGCAAAGAAATGCACATGGGAAACAAAAACACAGGGGAAGAGTACACAATGAGGGCTGAAAGTACTAACAACAACAAAAATAGAACGGGACCTTAGGGTAGTCATATCAGTGACCTAAAGGTAGGCAAGTAATGTGAGAAGGCAGGAGGGCTGGGGGATACCGGGATGCATAGAGAGAAGCACCACCAGTAGAAAACAGGAAGTTGTTATCAGTCTGTACAGACAGCTGGTGAGACCCCATGTGGAGTACTGCATGCAGTTCTGGAGACCCCATCTCTGCAGGGACATAAACAGGATGGAGGCTGTCCAGAGGAGGCAACTAAAATGGTGCAGGGTCTGCACCAGATGGCATATGACGAGAGACTAAAGGAGCTTAATATGTATGCCCTAGAAGAAAGGAGGGAGAGTGCTAGAAACATTCAAGTACTTCAAGAGAATCAACAAAGTTCAAGAGGGTAGCATCTTTCAGAAAAAGAGATGTGCAAGAACAAAGGGGCACAATTTGAAGATAGAGGGGGGGCAGCTCAGGGGCAACATGAGGAAGTATTTTTTTCATGGGAGGGTAGATGCATGGAACAGCCTTCCAGAGGACATCGTGGAGTCAAGAACAGTGGGGGAATTCAAGAATGCATGGGACAGACATAAGGCAGTCCTAGTGGTGGGGTAGGAGGAAGTAGGCTGTTGATTAACTAGCATCCGTAGCTTATCCAAAAGGTAGGAAAATGGGCAGACTGGGTGGGCCAATGTGGTCCTTTTCTGCTGTCAGAATCTATGTTTCTAATATTTTTTTATTCCTGTCCCATGCATGTTTGAAGCCCACCACCATACAGGTGGCCACCACTTCCTGGGACAGGCTATTCCATGCATCTACTACCCTCTCCATAAAAAAGAAACTTCCTGATATTTCCCCTTATGTGGCCACCTATTAGTCTCATATCATGCCGTCTTGTTCTGGTACTACTTTTAAACTAGAATATGTTGTTTCCTTCCGCCTTGTTCATGTTCTTGAGGTATCTGAATGTCTCTATTACTCATGCCATGATTTTACCTGTGTTGCTAGCTGCTGCACCACACTGCAAGGCCACACTTAAAGTTGTTCCTTATCATTTGTTTTTCCTCTTTTTTCCTTTTCCCCTGCCTTTAATTTTATTTTCCTACAGGCACATTTTATTATCATAAAGGTGCATGCCCCAAACTGCTGGTGTAATGTTATGCAGAGAGATATTTCTATTGAGTTCCCACATTGCTATATCCCCTTCCCTTTTCTCATCCCTTCTTCCCAAGCTGTCCTCTCTCCCCCCCATTGAAATCCAGAATCAAGTGATTTGATACCTTTTATTGAACCAACAAAGATGTAACAAAAAGAACAAAGTGTTTTAGCTTTCGAACTATCCCAGTCCTTCCTCAGAAGCTAAATGGCAGTTATTTACAAAATACTATACTTTTAACACCCAGATCATACAGAAAAAAAACAGAAAAAAAATCCCATTGATTTAAAATAACAGAAGGAATATCACAGATGTTAAATAGTACCAGTTCAGCTACAGCTGAAATGGCCTAAAGGTCAGATGTGCCTCAAGCAAGGAGTACACCGCACATAAATTCAAATGTCTTAGTAATACCTTCAGAGGAGATAAGATAATTTCCCCTTGAAGTCATCCTATCTTCTTTTCCTTCACTTTTATGTACTTTTCTTCATACTATTCTCCCATTGTTTCTCTTCTATGCCCATTGTTTACTATACAGAGCTTATTTCCACTGTGACAGTATCCTGCTCTACCTCCCTTTCTTAGGTAAACACTGCAACAGCACACCTTAGTGTATTACATGTCTTGGTAACATTATTTCACCTTTTCTAATAATTATGTATGTTTCTGTTTGTAACCCCTCCCCCCCCCAGGTTGGGAGCTTTCCTGGCTCCTGCATGCCTCTTTCAGCTCCTGCAGCAGTCCCTTTCTTCACTCCGCTGGCCTGATCCTGAACTGTAAAAGGGCTGGGGGAGTGCTGTAATTAGATTCGGCACCACCTGTGCCTAAAACTCATCGCCAGCTATACCACCTGGTCCTCCTCGCTTACCTGACTTCCAAGAACTGCAAATGGGGCTGGGGAGCAGAAAAAAGTTAATTCCGGCACCTCCTCCACCTACTATAAGTGGCCAGAGTGCTGCACAGCTCAGCTGCCCCCCCCCAAACTGTCACACAGTGGGTTGGGGAGCATAGGAAACAAGGCCGCATTGGTGGCCTAGCACCTCAGAGGTGCTTGCAAGAGTTGGCAGAAGTGCCACAAAAAGGGATTTTTCTCCCCAGCCCCATCAGATTGCTAAAAGGGCTGGGGGGGATCAGAAAAGAAGAAAAAAATAACTTTTTAAAGCAATCCCCGATCCTGCCAATGTCTCCAGTGGGTCGGGAATAAGGGAGAAAATGGTGACCACCAAGGACTACAAGTCCCATAATGCTTAGCAGCCAAGGATGGCCATTTAGAGACTCAGCTCCACCTGGGGAGTCCTTACAATGGAGCCTGCGACTCACCTCCTGTCCCCAAAATGTACCCTCCTGGCCCTAGCGATCCTCAGAAGGGATGAGGAGGGTGCTAGTCATGCAGCCAAATGCTGCCAACAGTGAAAATTTAGTTTTTTACAGTTTGTGGAAAGTGACTGAGCTAGAAGAACTGTTTGATGGTGGCCATCTTTGCAGAGGTTGCTGGATAACTGCGTAGGATTGGATTGGTATCTGCAGTACATCCAATCAGGATGAAGAGCTTGTGAGTTGTGTGGACCAGTCAGAGACTGAGTTTTAAACCTGAGGATTCTGAAGATGGCAGTTACTCTGGGTGACTTTGGATGAGAGTTTTGAAATGAGAAGAAGTGCTTATTGTCAGCTCCTGCTGCTGACAGATAGAAAAGCCTACAATTTTGTGCCTTCTGCACAAGCAAAGAATCAGAGTGAGACTTGCCAGTGACAGCAAATGAGAAGACGTATTTTTTATCTGCTCCTGCTGCTGTCAGGTAGAAGATCCAGTTGTTGGTGCCTTCAGTGCAGATTCCACAGAACTGGGATCTGCATCAGCTGAACGGACTATGATATTGGGTGTCACAAATACCCAAAGCTTGCTGAAGAAATTGTCTGCTGAGGAGAGTGACGTAACCCAGAGCTACTGCCTCATTTTCCTACCAGTTCAGAGACTGAGTTTCCTGTCAGGACCTATGCTGTGAGATTCTGCCTGCTTGCTTGATCTGCAACTGTCTACCTACAGTCAAGGTAGGTGAAGACAAGTCCCTTTGTGGGGTTGAAGACTGCCTACGTACAGTCGAGGTGGGTGAAAACAAGTCCCTCTGTGGGGTGAAGAGGCTCATCACCTGCATTCCAAGCCTTCCCTGCCTGTTCTTCCAAGTTGCCTGAAAAGGGGAGCTGTCCCCCAATTACCTGCACCTGTTCATCAAAGATCGTGAGTACTGGGTTTTTACCCAAACAAATACTTCCCTAAGTGTTCAGCTAGCTAGCTTGTTAACTTTACTTCTGGGCTTCCTGCGTGACCTTAGCAATGCCCTTAGCAACTAGTACAGCCAGGAATAAACTGTTTAACAGAACCCCCAGGTGTAGTTGGCACTTTGCTCTGCAGCACCTCAGTGTTTCATCTGTGCTGCACCCAGCTTTTCCACGTCACAGGCCTGCAACTGCTCAATGTGTGCACACCACAAATGAGAGCTCTCTAAGGGATTGTGGAGTTAACTGGTGCACCAGTAGGGAAGTAGAACTGGGGCAGATAATACTGGAATGCATAGTGCCATTTATGAATGCCAATGTTTTGTTCTTTTGCAGAGTTGCATAGAGTTTAGAACCTGATTAGTGAATGCTTTTTTTCCCTTTGCTTCCACTGCTGCCTACCTTTTTATCCACCCCAAAATAAACCCTTGTTTATTTTCTGAAAACTGTTGTAGCCATTGCTTTATTGTGTAGTGTGATATTTCATGCTTAAGAGTTATAGGTGGAGAGGGGACTGTATATTGTCTTACGTGTTTCCAACGGAGGGGGCTGAATATCATTTCCTGTGGAGAAGCACCCTGGCAGTATGCTGTTGGAAGGATCCCCATAGGTGGAGGCACTGGGCCACTATCCCAACCAATTTTAACCATGAATCCAGGTGCCAACCTATATTCCCTGAGGCAGCACCACGTGTGGGTGGGTGTCCAGGTAGAAGGGAAGGGGTGGTTACAAAATTGGAGGCTACCACTGGGATATTTAGTTATTTCAGTAACCCTCTAGTTATATTGGGAACAGTCTGGCACCACCTCCCCCCAAAATTCAAAAGTTACAATGGCTCACATTTCATTGCAAAACTGGTGCAAGGGTGCAGACGTTGATCCGAAAAAAGCTGTTTTGGTACAAGGGATCCCTGATGCTACCCCAAAGGACCATGTGGAAAGTGTCCTAGGCAGCATAAAATGCTTAGGAAAGGTTATAGAATGTGGGAGGATTTACAGTTTTGCTCACAAATCCTATAGAGTTCTAATAGAGTGCCAAGAGGATGTTGATTCCTTCAGAGTGCATGATCAGATTCCTGCTGATGGAGACCCCACCCCATGAGTCTTAATTACTCATGCCACCCAGGATCCTCCTTCCAAGGACTAAAAGAACCAAGTGACTAAGAAAAAGTTATGTTTGTTGTTAGCCACTGAGCAGAAGTCAGTTCAAGACATTAGAGCTATATTCCCAGAAAGTGAGCAGACCAAGAAGAGACCCACTGATGAACCATGGGATGGAGGATCTGAGTGGTTCCCTTACTTGATGCCGCCTTGTGAACAGTATGGAAGACTGTGTACTTTCTCTGGTACTAGCCCTAAGCCCTCTGGAAAGGATGACTACAACAGCTGGATTAGTCAAGCCACCCAGATGGTGAAAGTATGGAAATGTTCTGATGATGAGAAATGTAAATGCATAGTGGAACATTTGAGAGGTATGGCACTGGAGGTCATCCAATCACTGCAAGCCAGCCAACCAGATTGTACTCTTAATGACCATCTCACCATACTGAGAAGTTCCTATGAAGTAGTTGAGCATAAGGAAGACCTAATTTTTCAGTTGGGAGCTACTACCCAGAATGTGGGAGAGAGACTATCCCATGACATGACACGTGTAGAGACAATGATTCATAAAATAGTCAAAGCTGGAGGAGTGAACCCTGCACAGGTTGCTCAAATGAGACTTGACCAAATTTTACATGGTGCTGTATATTCACGTTGGACTCTCATAACTTTAAGATTAAAAGAACACAGTGCCAACCCTCCTAACTTTAGACAGCTTCTTGATGAGGTGAGAGAGGAAGAATCCCAAGAAGATATTGCCAATTCTTTGAGAATGCCAGCCAGGAAAGCATTCCCCTTGAAGCCTCAAGTTATGAATAACCAAGAAAAAACAGATATCTTGGATCTGAAAATGCAGATAAAAGAAATCGGTGAGTGTGCCAAGACCATGCAGATGACACAGACCCCTCGGTCGAGAGCCAACTCCTTGCCTCCTGGGCGTGGATGCCCACTGGATTCTTCCTCTGAGTCAAGAGTTGGTCCTCAATCCACAACTGTACCCAGAAGTGAATGGTTTTGTTATCATTGTGGAGAAAGTGGACATGTTGCATGAGATTGTGTTAGTCTTGAGAATCAGCAGCTAGTGAATGAGAAATGAGAGAGAAGGCAAAAGCCTCAGGGAAATGTCAATGGATCCCGGAGAGGGAGCAGCCTGGGATGCCAAGATCAAACAACTCTGTAAAATGGAGCATCCTTAATGCATTTGTCAGAGACAAGTTACTGTCCGGAGTGATGGGTCCCACACCTACCATCCGAATTTCATGTTCATATTTCAGCATGACACCTTAATCAAGAGGAGCTCCCCATATAGAATGTGGAATGAATGCCCTGCACTTAAGACTGTAGAGCCAAAAGTTTGCAGAAGTTTTTGTGACTGTACTTAAAAAATCAATGTCTTTCTAAGTCATAGTAGTATGTTTTTACATAGTTACTTACTTTACTGGGGGTCCCAGTTTAACATAGAAACAGAATTTGATGGCAGATAAGGACCTCTTGGCCCACCTAGTCTGCTCATTAGTCCGTGACTAGTATACGTGCACAGCTGTAGATCATATGATCCTGAGGTTTTAAACATGACACGTGCACTTTTTTGATATCTAGTATTAAACAAAAAACCATTAAGGCAAAAATAACCATCAATAAAGCTTTCTGTTTGGATGGGACATTAGCAATAATATCATATACTGTTGAAACATTGAATCATTGTTCTTAGGGATCCTGACTAGAAGGACTAGTACCTTATATGTTGCCAGTAATGTGAACAAAGTTAGATATTATTTTATTTATTTATTGAATTTTGTTGACCGGGTAGGCCCACTGGGCCCCGGAGGTCCCTTTTTCAGGGGCGACCCGGGGGTAAAAATAACATACAAGTAACAGAACAGTACAAGTTGATAGATGACATATTGTGTTACAGAGCTGGATTACATAGGGTTACAATCAGAGTAGGAAGAGTTGGAACATACAGTCAGAGAGACCTCCAGAGTAGGAAATAAAACAACATGTTGCATGCACATAAACATCTTAGATACTGCTTGTATTAGCAATTTTCTGAAACACTAACATCTGCACTACCTTTTACTCAATATTTCCATCGATAATTATTTAAATTTAAAGATGGCAAAAGTAAATTCTGTTGCTATTTTGACACGTGAAGATAACAATTTGTGCTTTTATCAGTTTGTAAATCCTCAGCATTTGCTGTCATTAACTGCAACAATAAAAATTAAATCGATACAAATCGAAATAAATGTTTAAAAAACCATACTTTTGTGCAACAGGTAACTTTTAAATCGATAAAACCCGGGAAAAAGGTTTAAAAATGAAAACCGATATTTTACATTGAAATTATAAAAAAATAAAAGTCGAAAACTGCCAACCCTAGCCATAGGATAACAAGCAACAAAAGATCCTGGCCAGGTTTGTGCTACCAGCATGTCATCAGGGGGTGATACCTTGTAAAAACAGGCTTGTATAAATAGGGTAAATTTAAAGCTACACATACCAAGGTAGTGATTGCTAGTACATATACAATTATGCTGGCAACATTCATTTTACACCTATAAACATCAATTGAATTCTTATACAGTATATGTGAATCTAAAAAAGCACAGCTAATGATCTGTTTGCATACTCCTTTCGTTGGTAAACAGCCAATTATATATTATAGGCTATAATGTGTTAGAGTTTCCCTATTTATATAGACAAACATGATCAAAAATACAGCAGCCTTGGTGATATCCAATTTGAAGCAATAAAATATTATTGTAGAATCCATAATAATACTATACTAGACAGGAGAACAGCTCCCAGCCACCAGGATACACAGTGTAATGCTCCTTGTCATGGGATTATTAATCATCAGATTTATCTGTGAAAAAATAATAACAATAATAATGGTAAGATAAAGCAAATATTTTGAACAATATAAAAAACTTAAATGTATAACCATCAAAAAGAAAAGGCCAAATATAAGCCACAATAAAGACAGCCAAAAGAAAGGGGGAGGGGGAGGAGAAAAAAGGGAGGAGGAGGGGAAGAGGAGGAAGGGGAGGAAGAAAATGGATAGAAAGAAAGGAACTGGGGGAGGAGGGAAAGAAGGGGAAAGGAAAGACTAGGGAGGGAAAGAAAAAGAACAAAGGGAAGGAGGGAAGGGAAGAAGGGGTTGGGGAGGAAAAAGGAAAAGCAGGATAGGGAAAGGGGAAGGAGGGGGAAAAGGGGAAAGAAAGAAGGAAATGCCACCAAACCATAATATTAACAAAATTCAAAAAAATATATATATATATATATATATATATGTATATATATATATATATATATATATATATATATATATATAACACACATGCGTTCCAGACATAGGAGAGGGGTTACCTCTAGACCACAGAATCTAAAGACATAAAAAGTGCCACATAGCTGCAATAGTGCAAAAACCTATGAAATCAGGGATCTTATCACATGCAGCACCCCAAATGTTGTTTATCTGTCAACATGTCAATGTGGCACTTTTTATGTAGGTAAAACAACAAGAGCATTGGAGGTATGAATGGGTGAGCATCTATGATCTATTGTCATCAAGAGCATGTGATGCCCGCTGGTCACACCTACCCTTGCAGGGCACCAGGAAGCCCAGAGTAAGGAACTGGATAATGTGTCTTGGGTGGGGGGTGGTTCTCCCTCTCCTGACTCTCCAATGAGGGGGAGAACCATGGGGCTGCCCTTGCTACCAGTGACTGAGGAGGCATAGGTCAGTGGAAGAGGGTAGCTGCAGCTGGCAGAAGGGAGCCTCCCTTGCTGTGACCCTAAGGTGCACAAACAGAATATGGAAAAAAAAGAGTCAGCAACCATAACAGGGGACCCTTCAACACTAGTAACATTCAAGGGTTCAGGACATGCTCTAATTTTAGCCTGAGTGCCAAAGAGCATAGCCTGTGTTTTCCTGAGGTTAAGAGCTAATTTATTTGACAACAGCCAAGATTGTATTTGGCAAAAGTCAGACTTTAATTTACAATTAATGATATTGGTGTCCTGAGAACCTGTTAGTAACAGCAGGTCATCAGCATAAGGGGTATCACGTCTATGGATTGGTACCTAGGACAGGTCATTAATAAATAAATAATAAATGGAAGTGTTGTATGAGTTACTGGGGCTTACTTCAAGGTAATGAGGGTCCCTGTGTATAAACTGAGCTCCCCCCATTCTAAGTAAATATCTGCATTGTGTGAGTTACTATGTCTAACTTCAGGGTTATGGGGGGTCCTGTCTAAAATCTTCGCTCCTCGTCTGCAGTGTCAGTAAATGGCAGTATTGTATGAGCTACCAGGGCTCAATGACTTTACAACTTTGTGGAAACTGTCTATAAACTTAACCCCCACAATATGTAAAGGCCAGTGTTGTATGGTTTATATGGACAAGGAAATGATCGAAGGTATCCTTAGAATGACAGAAAAAGTGGAGATATTGTTGATGGGGTATCTGAATATGCCAGATGTTAACTGGAGTGCATTTGCTGCAGCCACTTCCAAGAGTGGGGTCATTCTAGATGCCCTTCAGGGGGCATGCCTTAGACAACTAGTATTGAAACCCACTTGACAGGGAGCAATCTTAGACCTGGTACTCTCAAATGCCATCTGAGAACTAGCGACCATCGAACAGTATGGTTCAAAATAAACACAACAGAAGAGTCAAGCTATACAAAGGCAAAGGTATTAGACTTTAGGAGGGCTGACTTTGCCAAAATGGGTGAGTGCCTAAGGAATGCACTAGCAAATGGGCAGGAAGAACAATGGGGAATAATCAAAACTGCCATCACAGAGGCAACAAGCCTTTGTGTGAAGCAAATAAACAAAACAAAACAATGTAAGAAACCACTATGGTACTCAAAAGAGGTGGCAGGGAAAGTTAGGGAGAAAAAGAAAGCATTCAGGAAGTACAAGGAATCACAGAAGGAGCAGGACAGAGAACTGTATCAGTTAAAGCAAAAGGAAGCAGGGAAGGCAGTCAGAACAGCAAAGACCCAAACCGAGGAAAAGATATTCAACTCAGTTAAGATGGAGGATAAAACCTTTTATAGGTACATCAGGGAGCAAAGGAAGACCAAGGGAGGAATAGTGAGGCTTAATAAAGGAGAGGGGGGTGGTCAGAGGTTGGCTGTGAAAAGGCAGAGATACTAAACAAATATTTTTGCTCAGTATTCACAAATGAAGAGGGGGAGGCAGTTAAACCAAACAATAAAATCACTCTGGATATGGGGGTTGATACCAGCCCATTCACAGAAGAAAGAGTTCTGAAAGAACTCTTAAAACTGAAGGTGGACAAAGCAATGGGGTCTGATGGGATTCATCCCAGAATTCTAAAATAACTAAGGGTAGAACTAGTGACACCACTGACTACCCTTTTTAACAAATCATGGGAGGATGGAGAGGTACCTGAGGACTGGAGGAGGGCAGATGTTATTCCACTTCACAAAAGTGGGAGCAGGGCAGAAGCAGGAAACTACAGTCCTGTTAGTTTAACCTCATTGATAGGGAAAATGATGGAATCACTTCTGAAGGAAAGAATTGTTCAATACCTAAAGGCCAGAGGGGCACAGGATCCAACGCAGCATGGATGCACAGCGGGAAGGTCATGTCAGACAAATCTAATAGATTTCTTTGACTAGGTGACCAAAGTAGTAGATCAGGGAGGGGCTGTGGACATGGCCTACCTAGACTTTAGCAAGGCATTTGACACAGTCCCACACAAAAGATTAATATACAAGTTAGCCAGCCTGGGAGTGGGTCACAAGATGGTAGCCTGGGTACAGATTTGGCTGGAGAACAGAACACAGATGGTAATAGTGAACGGAGTCCACTCTGAAGAAAGGGGGTTTCTAGTGAGATACCGCAGGATTCAGTACTAGGACCGGTCCTCGTTAATGTCTTTATAAGTGACATTGCAGAGGGACTGGAAGGGAAAGTATGTCTCTTTGCAGACAACACAAAGATCTGCAACAGAGTTGATACACAAGGTGGGGTGGAAAGGATGAGAAGGGACTTGGCAAGGCTGGAGGAATGGTTAAATATATGGCAGCTTAGATTCAATGCTAAGAAGTGCAAAGTAATGCACCTGGGAAACAAAAACCCAGGGGAAGAGTACACAATGGGGAGTGAGATGCTAACAACAACAACAATAGAAAGGGACCTGGGGTAGTCATATCAGATGACATAAAGGTGGGCAAGCAATGTGAGAGGGCAATAAGAAAGGCTGGGAGGATACTGGGATGTATAGGGAGAGGCATCACCAGTACAAAACAGGAAGTTGTTATCCCTCTGTAAAACAGCTGGTGAGACCCCATCTGGAGTACTGTGTACAGTTCTGAAGACCCCAACTCCGCAAAGGCATAGACAGGATGGAGGCAATCCAGAGGAGGGCAACTAAAATGGTGCAGGGTCTGCACCACAAGACATATGAAGAGAGACTTAAGGAGCTTAATATGTACAGCCTTTAGGAAAGGAGGGAGAGGGTGGACATGATAGAAATTTTCAAATACCTCAAGAGAATCAACAAAGTCCAAGAGGGTAGCATTTTTCAGAAAAAGAGCAAGAACAAGGGGGCACAATTTGAAGATAGAGGGGGGACGGCTCTGAGGTAATGTGAGGAAGTATTTCTTCACAGAGAGGGTTGCAGATGCATGGAACGGCCTTTTTGAGGAGGTTGTGGAATCAAAAACAGCAGTGGAATTCAAGAATGCATGGGACAGTCATAAGGCAATTCTAGTGGCAGGTAGGAGGATGTAGGCTGTTGGTTAATTAGGATCTGCAGCTTATTCGTTAGGTAGGGAAATGGGCAGACTAGGTGGGCCAAGCGGTCCTTATCTGCCATCAAATTCTATGTTTCTGTGTTTATTTACAACATGATGTATTTACAGGAAATCAAAGGGCTGCACATTTATTAAGAAGCAGAAAATAAAATCACTTTAAGCAGATATGTATTGTACAGTAGAAATCTAAGCTATCCTCCCCTACAAATCTTTCACCTGCCCTAGCTAATGAAGCACTTCTCCCTCACTGTGCTGTCTCACCTCAGCTAGTCTTTGTAATGACAGGGGCTCTGGTCTTTAATTGTTTCAGTCCAAGACAGTGAGCTGGATATAAGCCCCTCAATATATTGCCTTGCTCCAAGTGGGAAGGATCCTACTCTCTCTGAGTGACAGGCCCATGTTACCCAGCCCTCTTTGAGAGTGTTTGTGCATGTGTGCCCCCACCACCCTTCAGCACCTCCTTGCTACCATAATGATGTCCACCTGGTTCCTTTTGTTCAGCATGGGAAGGTCTCCCGGAAGCATACCCCACCGAGTTTATGGGTTTATTGCTGTACTGTCTCCTGCATGGCTTTTCCTGTTAATTTTCTCATGAGAACCATGAGACCTGTATTTTAACTTGTTCTTATATTCTTGCTCATGTGATCTGGCAACCATCTTGTCTGAAGAAGATGCATATTCAAAAAGAATAACAATCAAAATAATACATTGTTCTGGTCCCTTTTTCGGTCACACTCAACAAATATCAAATACAATGCCTCCAACAACATGGCTTTTGAAAACTGCATGGCACCACCACTGCCCTGGTTGAATGTACAGGTTATATACACAAGGCCCTAGACCATGGCCAGTTGTTGGGGGCGGCATTCATTGACCTCACCAAAGCACTCAACATGGTAAATCATAGCCTGCTCCTCAAACAACTATTAGTCACAGGACTATCAGCAGAAGCTGTGAACTGGTTTAGCAGCTACCTCGTAGACCGATCCCAACAAGTTAGATAGATGGGGTACTTTCAGATAGCTTGAAAATAAGGATGGGGGTCCCACAAGGCTCCATCCTAGGACCCCTGCTTTTCAGCCTCTTTCTCAACTGCCTCCCCCTTGTCTGCAAAAACAACGTCCTACTTTACGCAGATGATGCTGTCCTATGCGCCAGTAACCCAGACCTAGGCCTACTACAGAAACAACTACAGGTGACATTTACCATGGTTGAGACCTGGTTCCAGCAGCATAAGCTACTCCTAAACTACAAAAAAAAAAATCATGACTTGCAACCCCACAAAATAAAAACAAGTCTCACCAGCTCATCATCTGAAATAACATATACACCCCCTTAGAAGTTGTAAGCGCTTTCAAATACCTAGAGGTCATGCTTGATAGTACTCTATCATTTGCAGCCCACATTGATCATGTTGCCAAAGATGTCAATGCCAAAATTGGACTACTACGCAGGCATAAACACTGTGTGATGTTGGTAATTCTCAGGCTCGCAGTGAATATCTTGGTCATATCCACTATCATTTATGGCCTGGTGGTGTATATGGCTGCATCTGACACCACTCTAGAAAGGGCCTCTTTAGCCTTAAACAAATCCTGTTGACTATTCACTGGGGATCCCTGGTTAACACACACATGAAACCTGTATGTCCAAACCGGTTGGCTACATTTGAAAGGTAGACTAAAATACCAGACCTGCTTACTTGCAAAAAAGACAGCCCTAGGCCTGACTCCCTCCCAAGTGTCCAGAACCTTCCGTGCCTCATAAAGAACCCCCACAATACTAGAGGTGCAACCTGTCAGCCCTTTATGAACCTGTTCTACCGCACATTGCAAAGACAAAGATTCTTCATGTAGCATGCCCCCCCCCTTGGCTTAATTCTCTTAGCAGTGACCTCCTGGCAGAAACAAAGCTTGGCCTCTTCAAATGGAGGCTTAGGCAGCGCCTCATAGCACAGTGTAGTTGTGACTGCCCCTCTTAGATTTTTAGGTTTTTGTTACTACAATTGAGGCCGTACTGCTTCAACACTCCCCCACCACCCCACACCTTTGACAAAGCCTACCCTGGCCACCTTCCTATCAGCACTTATTCTGGCATCTTTGTTTCTGTCTAATCTTGATGTGCACCACTTGTTGAAAGTCACACTCTACAACTAGTTTGAAGTTTTCGATAACATATAATTATCTGTAATACTACCCGATTTCTGCACTGTGTACTAATTTACTGTGATAAGGCTGCACTACAACCCATTGTTGTTGTCCGTTCTTTGTATATATTGTAATGTTTTCTTGAATGTTTGTTCTCCTTAACCCTATCCACATGGCACCTTAGTAAATGTGCTAATAGTTCAAAGGTACTTTGTAATTCCAAAACTGAAATAAAATAAATAAATAACTAAACTTGTGAAATGGTGCTGAGCTGGTCAGTTCAGGCAGCAGTTCGACAGC
The DNA here is from genome assembly GCA_016271365.2 of Neoceratodus forsteri. Classification (NCBI taxonomy): domain Eukaryota; kingdom Metazoa; phylum Chordata; order Ceratodontiformes; family Ceratodontidae; genus Neoceratodus; species Neoceratodus forsteri. The sequence continues at coordinate 729,828,693 of CM028138.1, forward strand.
AGCTGATATATGAATGGTGAACCAAGTAGCAGAAACCCAAAACTACTGACCCCCTCAATGCACAAGTGTTCTTGCTTGTTTGTAATTCTCTGTTAGCCTGATTCAGTTTTCCTAGCTCCTCCAAAGTACCATTCTGTGTTTGTGTTTTGGGGGGGAGCAGTAGACAGAACATCTGTGTGTTATTGGAGTGTCTTTTGTATGTGTGATGGCAGTCTGGGGTGCCATACAGGAGCCTTCAGGGGACATGTAACTTTACACAGAGAGGGACAGCCTGCATTCCTAAGTTGTGCAACATGTGGTGATCCAGGGAAATTGGCAAGGGCCACAGAACAATCTTATTCTAGGTGACAACTGAGCTCCTGGCAGGTTACAAGGAATCTTGGCTTGAAGTGTCCATGGAGGGAATGGCACTATGAGGGAATGTCAGCACTGGCATCTATAATGGCTGTGCACCCTTTTCCTGACTGGGCATTTGGTGGCAAACCTTGTATAAACAATTGTTTACATTATTTCAAAAATTCAGTTCAGAATCACTGATAGTATATAAAGAGTTTCTGCCCCCCCCCCCACCATGTTAGGCTGGTGAAAGCAGGGGGCTCAGCTAGCCTAGTAGTGCAAAGTTATCACTTACTACACAGGGGGACACTGGTTAACTTGGGTCTTGAGTCACTGAGGGACTGGTCAGGAGATGGAGTGCCCCCTCATGACCCAAACTCAAGCTACAGGTCCAGACCCATGCCTGCTGCTTGAAGCTACACAACTGTGGCTTGACACATGGTGCCTGCAGAATTTGTCATAACTTCCTTCTTGCAGGATATCATTCATTGCTTTCTTTGTGAAAGTCCTTGCATGAACCAGAGGATCATTCATAACTTTCTTTATACAGTGACTTCAAGCCCTGGACCTGTAGCTTGCCCTTAGCTCACAAGGCTAGGGGCTAGGGAATGGAGAGGGTATTAGGATTGAAAACCCTTATTACACCACATCACAGATTTTGAAAGAGTCATAAGACTTTAAAGAGCTACTTACGCCTCAAAAAAAAACTTTAAAAAGCATAATAATTAGGTTATAATTCTGCCTGCATTCCATTTATATTTTATATATTTCTTTTCCCCATTATTTATTACTAAAGAAATGTTCATGAATATGTGATCTATATCCCTTAGAGTTTCTTCAGAATCCATCTGTCCCATTAGCTTACTCCCCACTTCAAGTCATATCCTCTGTTGTGAAAACCACAGTCCATTGACATGGGAGTAACTGTGATGTCACAAGCAGTGCTGTATGACTTCAAGTAGGGAGAAAGCAGCAGGAATAGACAAACTCTTCAGGAGAAAAGATCCTGTTTTCATACAGATGACCTCAGTAATAAATAATGGGAAGAAGGAATATAGCATGAATAGGAAATACAAGCTGGACTGTACCTAAATATTAGGTTTTGTAAAGTTCTCCTGAACGTGTCACCAGTTCTTTAACCCGTAATTTTCATTTCTTTTCTTTGTCCAGTTTGTGTTTTTGTAAACCTAATTAATGTACTGTATGCATTAATGTCATGTCTTGCAATCAACTGCCTTATTTTCCCTTTACTCTTTTTGCAACTCTAATGTACGTATTAACATAGGGGTTGTGTTTGCAATTGAAAGAACACATTCATGTCCAGTAATCAAGGAAGAAGCAGTGCCTATCTACATTAAGTCAAGCACAGGTTGTGCCTCGATGACATCACAATGTTCTTCAAATGGCTGCAATGTAGTATTAATATTGAACATCCTCAGTCATCTATATCTCTAGAGTGCTTCCAGCAACAGGTGATCCCAATACCTCTTTTGAAAAAGCTCTTCATGGGCTTTCTAATGATGTCAGCCACTGGACATGAATATTTCCCATTAAGTTCGTTTGAGGAAATAAGTTTGGGCCGGTGCAAATCAGGAGCCAAGCTCTAACTTGCTTCTTATGGGGCCCACACTGCAGGATGTATGGCATACAGGGCTGATACTGGTGGAAGCAGGACATGCAGGGCACAAACTACAGGAGCCAGGACACACAGCACCCAAACCACAGGATGCAGGACACACAGGGGCACAAGTGCAGGAAGGAGAACACTCAGGGCCATAACTGCAGGAAGCATGACACACAGGACCCAAACTGTAGGACACAGGACACACAGGGCCACAAGTGCAGGAAGGAGAACACACAGAGCCATAACTGCAGGAAGAAGGACACACAGGGCCCAAATTCAGGAAGCAGGACACACATTGCAACAACTGCAGAAAGCAGTTTACACAGGGCAGATACTGGTGGAAGCAGGACATGCAGGGCACAAACTACAAGAACCAGGACACACAGGGCCACAAGTAGAGGAAGGAGAACATGCAGAGCCATAATGCAGGAAGAAGTACACGTGGGGCCCAAACTCAGGAAGCAAGACACACATTGTGACAACTGCCGGAACCAAGTTACACAGGGCCCAATCTGCAGGAAGCAGGACACATAGGGCCCAAATTACAGGACGCAAGACACACAGGACCCAAACTCCAGGAAGCAACACATACAGAGTCCAAACTGCAGGAAGCAGAACATACAAAGCCCAACCTACAAGATGCAGGACACACACGGGGCCCAAACTGCAGAAAGAATTACACACAGGGCCCAAATTGCAGGAAGCAGTACACACAGGGCCCAAGCCACAGGATGCAGGACACACACGAGGCCCAAACTGCAGAAAGCATTACACACAAGGCCCAAACTGCAGGAAGCGGGACACACAGGTCCCAAACTGCAGGAAGTAGGACACACAGAACCCAAATTGCAGGAATCAGGACATGCAAAAAGCAGGACACAAACAGCCCAAGCCACCAGAAGCAGGACACAAAGGTCACAAACTGCAGTAAGCAGGACATGTAGGAAATGGCACATGGAGCCCAAACTGAAGGAAGCAGGACACACAGGACGCACACAGCAGGAAGCAGAACATGTAAGAAGCAGGGCACACAAAGCCTAAACCCAGGAAGCAGGACATACAGGGGCCCAAACTGCAGGAAGTAAGGCACATAGGGCCCAAATCACAGGACTCAGGACATAAAGAGCCCAAACTGCAGGAATCAAGACACACAGAGCTCAAACTTAAACAAGCATGATACAAAGGACCCAAACTGTAGAAACTGGACACAGAGGGCTCAAACTGCAGGAGGCAGGACACCCACAGCACAAACTGCAGGAAGCAGAACACCCAAGAAGCAGGACACACAAAGCCCAAACCCAGAAAGCAGGGCATACAGGGCCCAAATTACAGGAAGCAAGACATGCAGGAAGCAGGACACATGGCCGAAGATGCAGGAAACAGGATACACAGAGTCCAAACTGCAGGAAGCAGGACACACAAATCTCAGACTGCAGGAAGCAGGTCACACAGGGCCAACACTGTATCGAGCAGGACAAACAGGAAGCAGGACACACAGGGCCTAAACTGTTAGAAACAGGACCCACAGGGCCCAAACTGCAGGAAGCAAGGCATAAATGGCTCAAACTGCAGGAAGTGAGACACACAGGGTCAAAATTGCAGAAAACAGGACCCACAGGGCCCAAATTGCAAGAAGCAGGACATGCAGATTCCAAACTGCAGGAAGTAAGATACACGGGGCTCAAACTGCAGGAAGCAAGACACACAGGGTTGAAACTGCAGGAAACAGGACCCACAGGGCCTAAGCTGCAGGAAGCAGGACATGCAGATTCCAAACTACAGGAAGCAGGACACATAGGGCCGAAACTGCAGAAAGCAAGACACACAGAGCCCACACGTAGGAAGCAGGATACACAGTTCCCAAACTGCAGCAAGCAAGACACAGGGCCAAAGCTGCAGCAAGCAAGACACACAAGGTCCAAGCTGCAGGAAGCAGGGCACACAGATCCCAAACTGCAGAAATCGGGACACACAGGTCCCAAACTACAGAAAGCAGGACAAACAGAGTCCAAACTGCAGGAAGCAGGATACACAGTTCCCAAACAGCAGCAAGCAAGACACACAGGGCCTAAGTTGCAGCAAGCAAGACACAAAGGGTTCAAGCTACAGGAAGTAAGACACACAAGGCCAAAACCACAGGATACAGGACCCATAAGGCCCAAGTTGCAGGAGCAGGACACACAGGGCACAAGCTACAAGAAAAGGATGCACAGGCCTTAAATGCAGGAAGCCAGACACACAGGGCTCAAACTGCAGGAATCAGGACACCCACAGGGTCCAAACCATATAAAGCAGGACACACAGGGCCTAAACTACAGGAACCAGGACACACAGGGCTCAAACTGCAAAATGCAGGACACACAGGACTCAACCTGCAGAATGCGGAACACACAAACAGGGCTCAACCTGCAGAATGCAGGACACACAGGGCTCAAACTGCAGAATGCAGGACACACAGGGATCAAACTGCAGAAGCTGCCAGGACACACATTGCCCAGTCCTCAGGGAGCAGGACAAACAGGGTCCAACCTACCAGAAGCAGGACACACAGGGCCTGAACTAAGTCACAACTGCAGTGTAACCCTCCAATCATGCTGTGTAGTCTTCTTCTGTTTCTGCATAACCCTCTTCTCATGCAGCGTAACCCTCCACTCATGCTGAAAGCCTCTCAGTTGATGCTGCATAATCCTCTACTTATGCGTGTAAACCTGCCTCATGCTGCAAACTCCTGTACTCATGCTGTGTAGCCCACTCTTCATGCTGTTCCACTGTTTGTCTCTCGGGTGTGCTCATTTGACTGCCATTGTTAATCTCACTTGAACACAGTGATAATATTACTACACAAACATAAAAGTGAATTGAAATAAAGAAAAGCAAAGTACATCACAATACTGATAGTAAGTAAGTAAAATGTACCTCCTTGGCTAAACAAAGGCTGCACAACCTATACATATATATATATATATATATATATATATAAATATATATATATGTATGGTCACATAAGGCACTTTCAAATGACCTACCAAGTTAGATATTAGATTTCTATGAAACATCTACATGCTCTTATGTGTTAAGAAAGAGCAACATCCTCTTACTAGACATACCCCACATCTACGATTAGCACCATCATATCAGCTGCCTGGAACAATCTACAGAAAATGCTTAAACATAGCTCCTTGATTGGGAGAAATTGTTTTCAAGTCCCTCCTCGAATGCAATTATCCTGAAGTCTGCACATGCAAATAAAAACTGCACTGTATCAGGTATCACCACACCATCCATATGGTATGTTATCGATAGGGAACTTAAACTCAATACCAAACATATGGGTCATTAACCAACAAAAACACAGTAAAGGGATAACTAGCAAGTACTTTACACCTAATCTTACCAATTCTTAATGTAGTAATTTGTTTACTGTGATCACCAAACGAGCAATGATTTTGTGCTTACTCCAGTATTTATGGATATGTGTTACTGCATTTGTGAAGCATGTTAATGTGTTTGATGACTTTATTCCTTGTATTCCTCCTCACTGTATCTCTGCACTTGAAATGTTTTATGTTTGCCACTTGTGTAATTTTTTTGCATTTGTATTTGTAATGCTGTTTGATGTCATTTCAACTGTCCTACCCAGGACCTCCTTGAAAATGAGCTTGCTCAACAGAGCTTTTTCCTGGTAAAATAAATAAATTGAATTGAATTGGTCTAACACTCATTTCCTGGAGTTCAGAGTGCTGTACAAAACAAAATGCAAAACAAGTTTATTAATGTCATTAAAGCCAATTAAAATAAATATGTGCAAAACGAAAGTGCTATTGCTCAAAAAAATAATCTGGCAGCATTGATTCAGAGGCTAATTACACCAAACTAAAGGCCTCCTGAAACAGAAGGGACTTTAGGCCCCTCTTAAAGGCCTCCACCAAGGGAGCCTCCCAAAGAGATCAAGGCAGCTGGTTCCACAATTTTTTTGCATTTGTATTTGTAATGCTGTTTGATGAAATTTCAACTGTCCTACCCAGGACCTCCTTGAAAATGAGCTTGCTCAACAGAGCTTTTTCCTGGTAAAATAAATAAATTGAATTGAATTGAATTTGTCTAACACTCATTTCCTGGAGTTCAGAGTGCTGTACAAAACAAAATGCTAAACAAGTTTGCTTGCTGCTGTTTGGGAACTGTGTATCCTGTGAATGCACGATCACCAGAAGATTTCTGCCTAGCCCTGGGAATGACAAGGAGGCCCACTTCGGAAGTGCAGAGAGGGTGATAGGTCTGCTAGGGAGTCAGCAAGTCTCTCAGGTACCAGGACCGAGTCTGTATAGGGCCTTATAGGTCAGAAGACTGACCTAGAATGTGATACACCACTTAATGTCCAACTCTGTTGAAAGAGCAGAACTGGGCAGAGTCCCAGTGGCATCTCTAATTGATTTAAGACTAGCATCATATTGGCTTAGAATAGTTAATAACCAAAGAAATGATATTCCACTAGCATGTTTAAAGGAAAAAGGAATATGGCACTCTAAGGGTTTTTCTTCCCCATGGTTAAAAGTTCTTCCTTTAATTTTACATAATGTTAAGTCTAGACACCTATGGAGAGATGATATCAGGTAGGTATATTGATAGCTGAAACTTACAGAGCTAGATTCAAGAATAAGATATTTATGCTGGCACGGGATAAGCAGATGATCCAGGTACAAAACTGATTTGACTTTAGAAGATTATTTATTGCTTTTAGTAACCCCGAGCATTCGAAAGGTGATTACATGGGCAAGGTTTGGCCTAATTACCTCGAAATATACTTATTTTAACTATCAGTTTCCAAAGATAACACTAAAGAGATTAAATGCGTTTGTAGCAGAGGATTCAATGAATCTCTGACACACATTATAACCCAGTGCCCTTTATATAATCCCCAGAGAAATCAGATTTTAAAGAATTTCCTAACCAGATATGTAGACTTGGCGTATGACCCAGTAATCATTTTCATGCATCCTAGGATTGAGGAAGATGCAGAAATGATTGCTAAGTTTTTATCATCTATAATCAGTTTTAAGAAAAAAGCTTATTTTTGGAGAACTAGAACTGACCAAGTCAAAAATGGTCATTAAATATTTGAGTGGCCTAGATGATCCTTGCACTTTAGAATTTATCTAATTCTTAAATTTGTTTAATATTTATTTATCTTGAAAATGCTGCATTTTTTTATATTTAACCCGAGATGTTTGTAGTGTCCAAATTTTAAAAGTCTTTGGAAGAACAAATCAAAAACCTGATGATGATGATACACCACTTTACCAGCAACTAGTGCAGTCTGTACAAAATGTGAGTCATGTGATAAGACCTGGGAAGGCCTGTCAGTAACCTGGCTCCAGCATTCTGCACCAGCTGCAGGCACTGTAGGACACCTCCCCTCACCCGTGATATAAAGTATTAAAAGTCAAGTTTAGAAGTGACAAAGGTATGTACCAATGACAGCAAGTCTTCAAGGGGATTAATGCTTTGATACGGACAATGTTTCTGAGATGGTAAAAGCCACTCTAATATATGGCTGACACCTGAGACTCAAATATCAACCTCTTGTCCAGAATGACCCTCCCCCCAATGCTTTACCTTAGCAGAGGCCACCAAACTAGAGGAACTGAGCTCTAAACCTGCAGTATCTTTGGAAGCTACCACACCCCACTGTCGACCAGACTCAGTCGCCAGTTCCTCCGTCTTGTCAGGGTTATGTCTTAGCCAGCTCACTGAAATCCAGTCCTGCAACTCTGCCAAGTACAAATTTAGCCATTTGACCACATCCTGGTTGCGAACCACAAGTGCAACTGAAAATTGTCGGCATAGCAAAGAAAATCCAGATTGTACCATCTAATGATTCCTCCCAAGGGCAGCATGTACACCATGAACAACATGGGAGAGAGAATTGATCCCAAAACACACCACACAGTATGGGCTTTGAGAGTAAGCAGAAATTCCCAGTCACCACCATCTGTATCCTATTTCTGAGGAAGGACTCAAACCAGCAGCGACAGTGTTGATGAATCAACAGTGCTCCCTGAGGAGATTCAACAACAACTCATGGTTCACAGTGCCAAAGGCTGAAGAGAGATTAAAGAGAACAAGAACTGACCACTCCCTTACCCTGAGAAGGTCATTATGCACCCTAACCAACATGATCTCAGTGCTATGCCTCAACCCAAACCTAGTCTGGAGTGGTTCATAGATATCAAAAGCTCTGATGTGCTCCTCAAGCTGTAGCATCACCATCTTCTTGATAACCCTCCACAAAAAGGGGAGAGTAAAGATTTGCTTTGAAAGACTCCCCTCAGAAAGAGAACACCCAACTTGTTTGGTGAACACTGAACCCAGAAACTCCACATACCTCTCCACAAGGCCTGTTGGGCTTGGGTCCAGTTCACAAAAGGTGGGCTGCAGCACTGAGATCAACTCACAGACCTCATCCACTAAAAATAGCCAAAACTCTTCCCAGACTAACAGACCATCCCTCCCTACTACTACCAGCTAGGCCATGCCAGGTGGAGACAACCTGGCTGTGGAAATCCCAGTTCAAACTGAGAACACACTGTTAGAGAAAAACTGAGCACTCTCTTCACACAGACTGGATGACTTTGCTCTCACCAGCTGCAGACAAACAGGGTGTAATAGTCTGGCTACTATCTGGAAGAGCTGAGCTGGTCAGTTTCTTCCTGCTGCAGTTCCTCAGATAGCAATTCTGCCTTCTTATGGGAAATTTCCATTTGATACTCACCATAGTGAATCCTCAAATTCAGTCTGTCCCCATCATCCTGTGATCTCCTCCAACAATGCCCTAATCTCTGACCATTGGGCAACGTCTCCTTGATCACCCTGTCAAACCACAGGAATCTCAAGCACAATGTCCATGGGTCATATACATTCTTGTGTAGCCACATCGAGGCTGAGCAATATCCCTGTTATAGACCATCACTGCTTCCTCCGATCCAGTTGCACACACAGCTATCACACCTGATAAATTGACCACAGTCTGAAGTCCTTTCAGTGACAACCTCTTTAAAGGGTGGCAGTTGAGCACCTCCACAGCAGTGAACTACAAGGGGGGACCTGAATCAGAACCTCACTGTGCAGTGATCTGACCAACTAACTGGTTCAGTCTTGAGGTTATTATTCTCAAATCTTGTGATGAACTGATGTTTTAAACACAAAGTGTTGGGTGTCTTGGTCAACTGCCTCTACACTTTCATCTCCCTATACAGAATAATACAGCATTAATCTAATAAAATGTTGAATAGACTTTGTTTGCTGAAAGTTTTAGCCTGCATTGCTGCAAGTTTGCTATAACTTTTAACTTGCACTTTTTGGAATAAAGCGAATCATGTAATTCCACCCTGTGATAGCAGTGCTGCAGTGTTTTGAAATATTTGGTGTCTATTTTGTATATACAGTAAGAACCCATTGATTTGAGTGCTAATAGTGATTTATTTCTTCTTTTTGAAGAAAGTGGTTGATTTGGTATTATTCTCAAGTCCCAGCAAGAAGACTAAGTCCAAGATGTGACCAAGTTGATGAGTTGCATTGGTAAATAACTATGACAGGCCCAGAGAGTCCATCAACTGGAGGAAATCTTGACTAAAGTGTGAGAGTTCATCATTGACCCAGGCATCAAAATCACCAAGAATCAACCATCTGGACAGCAACAATACCTTTTTGGCAATGAAGTTTGTGATTTCCTGCAGGAGCTCCCCCTCATGTCCCAGACGTCAGTACATGAGAAATATCCTGTAACCTGCACCTGGTCCCCAAAAGTGGCCTATTATTCAAACAATGAAGTTTCCCCAACTAGGAGAATGGTGAAATTCATCTCAGAACTAAAACAGATTGCTACCTCCTACAACCTCTCCAAAGGCAGTGAACTATGGAGAACCCCACCAGGACAGCTGCCTCCAAAACAGAACTGGCATTATCGCACAGCCAGGTCCCTGTAATACATCCCAGGTCAAAAGAAGAACAATGCATCAAATCCACTATCGTGGCTGTCTTGTTCCTTGTTGATCTCACATTATAGAGCACGGTCCTCAGGGGAAGAGAAGAGGCTGCTGGGTTAGCAGCTATCCGGCTGCTTGGTCTGGTGGAATCCCTGGGTATAGGTACCAACTACATCTCATCTCTCTCTCTTGACCTGTTTCAGCCCTGGGTGCCTCCTGGTCCTCTCCATACCTATGTTGTCCTCACCTGTTAGCACCCCACCCCCTGCTGCCTACCATCCCACTTCTTGACAATATCTACCTCCCTGCAGCACCTACTACATGTCCCTACTATATCACCACTGGGAGCAGAAAGGGGCAGAAGTCTAACAGCTGTGACAGAGGGTCGCTAAACAGAGGGGTCCCCAGTCCAACACACATGATGCCATTGTATACAGCAATCCTCCCACACTGAAAGTCAGAATCCCTCCCCCCACCCCACCCTACTCCAGTAATCCATTCACATCCACCCCAACACTAAACAGTTGCTCCCACTTTTATTCAAATTACACAGAAAGGTCAAGTATCAATCGCTCAACAAGCAATGAATCACAGTCTGTGAAGTAATGAGAAAGGGAGTAAAGTTAAATAACAATGGCATGAACAGATACTTACTGTTGTCAGACTATTTTATTATGTGTCTAAATTTACTGTGTTTAGGCATAAGCTAAAGTGGTTTTCGAGGGGTGCATCTGTATGGTGCATGTGAAGCCGAGTGTGGTTCAACTTTCTGAAAGCAGGGACTGCTTTCCCTTCACAAACGCTGTACAGAACCAGGCATAACTTTTTAATTTATTGTGGTATAAACAGGAAATTCCATGTGCATATTCCCCAAGGTGTCCCTACAGTGCAATTAAATTCCAGATTATAAAAAGAAGGTAAAGGGGGTTTCAAGGGGTGCATCTGTATGGTGTATGTGAAGCAGAGTGCAACTTGACAGTTTGATTGTCACCTCAAATGTCTAATGGCAGGGCCAGCTGTCACTTCACAAACACTGTACAGAACCAGGCATACCTTTTGAATGTCTTATAATATAAACACGGAATGAGGTGTGCATATTCGTAAAGGTGTCTCCTACTATGCACTTAATTCCTATGTTTTAAAACAAGGGGAAAAGTGGTTTTCAAGGGGTGCATCTGTATGATGTATGTGAAGCAGACTGCTGCTAGACTGTATAAAAGGGGGGCATGCTTTTTCTTCACAAACACCATTCAGAAATAGGTATAACTTTTTAATTTCTTGTGGCATAAACCTTATATTTGGTGTGAATATTTCCCAAAGTATCCCCTATAGTGGTACATAAACCTCAGGCTTAAAAAAAAGGGAAAAGTGTTTTTCAAGTGGTGCATCTTTTTGGTGCATATTAAGAGGAGTGGAGCTTGACAGATTGACTGCCACCTCCAATGTCTGGTGGCAGGGCCTGATTTTACTTCACAAAGACCATACAGAAGCAGGTCTATCTTTTGAATGTATTGTTGTATACACATAAACATCAGTGTACATACTCCCCAAGGTGTCTCCTACAATGCATTTAAATCTCAAGTTCTAAAAAATGGAAAAGTGTTTTTCAAGGGGTGCCTCCAAGTGGTATATGAGAAGCAGAGCACATCCTGACTATCTAAAAGCTGGAGCTGTATTCACTTCACAAACACCATACAGAAACAGGCATAACTTTACTTTCACAATGGTATAAGTAGCTATGGAGGGGTGAATCTATGTGATGTAGAGTATGTAAAAGTAGTTAGATACAATACTTAATAATAACACTTACTAATACACTGTAGGGGAAAAAAAACAGGTGGATCACCTCTGAGTTGGTGCATTCACACATTTGACAGTTGAATACAACACACCTGATCAGCAATTACACCAAAATATACTGGCACAAAAATAAATCAAACATAGTTAAAGCCATGGAGGTGATGCATACCAAGATTGCAGGAACGTGACAGCAAATTTTTGTATCGTTGCATGATTATGTGACAGAATACAATATACTACTGGACACAGCAAACTAGAACAGCCCAGCACACCAGAACTTCCATTGTAATAATTTATTAAATGTGATTAAAAAGTGCAAATAGTGTCAAGCATGTGCAAAACAACTCAGTTACAGCCAGTGTGTGAAATGCTGCTCACCACGGACTAAAGGCTTCCCATGTGTACTTGACAACTTCTCAGGGGTAGAGCTCAGTTCATAGGGCAACACTTTAAGCAGCCAACCCATTTAAATATTCACGGGGGTCACTTTGAATCAACCAATAGTGGGCTCCTAAACCATATTAACCTCATCAGGGAAAAAAAACACTCTGACTCCTTGGGAGGGGAGGGTAATTTTTTAACCAAGAGGGGCATACTAAGCTGAAGCTTGTTTCCAGGTGCAACCTGGGAGCACAAGGAAGTTAAATAACTTGCTCGGGGCCACACAGTATGCAAGTGGGGTCTGTGGAATTCAAACCCGGGTCTCCAGGTTTGCCTCTCATAGCCTTAAATCACTGCACAATTCTGCCTCTTTGCTTGCCCAGGAGGATAGCATGCTCCATTTACAAGTGCTTTAATATTGCTCATGTGCATTTTTTTAAATGAATAAACTCCTAAGCATAGAACTAGCAGAGCTGATTCTGTATCCAGATAATTATATTTAGATAATGGGTAAACTCAAACGGACATCCTGATTGGCTGAAACAGCCTGCCACCCGGGCCGTTATTTCCTAACAACAGTGCACTTCAAAACAAGTGCCAGTTCGATCTTTCACAATCTCAAACTTGCCAGTCGCCATTGTACTGTCCACATTTACATTGGCACACCAGCCCCAGCACCGCCACTCTGCTGCACGAAAATTCCACTTATACCTTCATACGACTTTTTCAACTGCTTCTGTTCCTCCTTACCACCACAAAAATAACTATTTTTAAACACTTACGAAACATCCTAACTTGACCTCCCGATGTTCCATGTTCTTTTTTCATTCACCGAATATACTCGCACTCCCTGTAAATACTGTGCACAATTTTAAATCCAGCTACACATTCATGCTACAGTTCTAAGCCATCCTATATTAAAACAGACCTGCATTTCTCCTGTTCTTACACACTATTTTTCAGTCCCTGTGTGTGTGTGTGTAAAACCGAGGAAAGAAGAGGGAAACCTAATGAGAAACACCATACATAAAATACACAGCAGCGACCTCTAGTGACGATTCTAGCACTTCACACTTGGGACTATTTTACAACAAACATTATTTCTTCTTGCTTTTTTCTTATTTTTTTATATCTACATTTTTTCTTATATATTATTTTTCCAAAAATTACTATCTCTAACCCATTATCTAAGTGTAATAATACCCTCCAGGGTGGGCATTATGGGATATAACGGACCTCCCAAGGGCTATAAGACCCTCTGCCTGCGGCGTCGGGCCTCATTATGCCCCTGGGCAGTCCATTATATCCCAATAACACCTACCCTGTTGGGTATTATTACTTACATAATTCATAACTAATATCAACAGCAAGTAAAGAAAAATTCTTCATGATACAAATGCATTGCTATGATGCTGGGGTGTTAGGATATTAAAATGGAAATCCACCAACTTCCCTTTTCAATAATTTGTTCAGCTGGCAGCTGGCTACCCCCAGGATTTTTTGGAAAAATGCTTCAGTGCCATATATTGAAAGCCATTAATATTGGTCGGATTGGTTTCCATAAAATGAACTCCAGTCGCACTTGACACATCCTCATTTCTTATGACATGAACTCTTTTTTTAAATACCTCTTGGCTCTTCCCACAAAGAACCTGTGGCACAAACACCATTTTAGGTAGATGAACATTCTTTTCTTGATCTTTGATATTGTTCCTTCTCTAAATTTTACAGAATGAGAACCAGTATGTCATCTTTTACATGGATAAAATATTTGCAAATTACCACTGGATACAACTGTTTGTATTTTCTAGTAAAACCTTTTAAATAAAAAAAAACTGTTGTATTTTGCATTTATACTGCTTTTTACTGTTGTCGTACATTGATCTCTCAACTGCAAACATATTTATGCACTTTTTAATAGCCAATCATTTAATGTATAATTGTTTTAATAATTTTCACTGTTTTATGTTCATTTATAAAATAACATTAACAATAGACTGCAAATAAAATACTTCAGCCATTTTTTGAAAGAAAAGCGAAGTGTATACTTTGTTTACAACCTTAATGAAAAGCAGCAAAGGCTGAAATTCTAGCAGTTTCTTCTGACATGACCTAGAATCCTTCCAGCTATAAATCATATGATTTTATCATGAACCATCTTACGCTTTCCAACTTTAAGGAAAAACAGCACACATATTAATTTCCAAAACCTAAAGCTCCCCCCACCACTCTTCTACAAAAGTAGATATAGTGGGAATTTTTTTATCATTAAAAGGTACTGTGTATTTCTCTTTTGTAAAAAAGAGTCAGATATCTGTGCTAATTTGGAATGTGAGAGTCCAAGTGGCTATAAAGACTGCCCAGCCCTACCTATTTAGAGAGGACTGTGAGATCCTTGCCTAGCCCTGTCTAATGTTGAATGTGAGAGCCCTGCCCAGTCCTACCTGCCTATCTAATGTGAAATGTGAGGGCACTGCCTCACTACCTATGTGTGAGAGCTTAAGTGACCCTTCGCTACTTCTTCCCCCTACCCTTTTACCACAGTCTTAATAGTACATTATCAATGCCCTTTGGTTTCAAATTGCCCTCAGTATAAAAAACACAATTATGATTCCTCAAATTTAGCAGAATTTGCTGATGTAGCCGGTAGTTTGATTCTGGTTTTGTTTTTTTTCTTTTTAAAAGTGGAAAACAGACCACTCATCATACTGTTGTTATGAAACCAAAATGTGTTTGTTTACAATTCTTGAGCAACTCCCGCAGCATCTTTCCTGAACTTGGGAACACCACTAACACAGTCATCACTTACAGTGCAGTAGGAGGAGAAGAGGCAAGACTATTGCATTATCAGTGTCTGCACTTCTTGTGGTGTTCCTAATATTCAGGAAGTATGCAGTAAGAGTACAGAAACCATTTGAAGAAAAACAAGGTTGGGCATAATTACACCGTTAGCATGCATTTCAGTATTACAATGAAAGGAAGCAGATAAAACAACCAACATCAATGTGGGAGAATTCAAGAATGCATGGGACAGACATAAGGCAATTCTTGTGGGGGGCAGGAAGATATAGGCTGTTGGTTAACTAGGATCTGCGGCCTATCCTGTAGGTAGGGAAATGGGCAGACTAGATGGGCCTAGCGGTCCTTATCTGCCGTCAAAGTCTATGTTTCTATCTTTCTAATGAATTTTAGAGAATGTAGGCAATCCTAAAATATGGGTTTTCAAATATAAGTTAATGGGGCTTCTGAGGGATGTCTCTTATTGAATAAGAAACTCTCGGTGTGAAGTTTCCATGAAAGGACTGCAAAGCAAAGCTGAGCCGTGCTGCCTGCCAAACTTCACAAGAGGAGTCTCTTATACCATGACACCTCCCTCAGAGGCCCTGTCCTCTCATTCTGAATCACTCAAGTTTAGCTTGGGTGATTTATAATAAGTTAGAGTATTATTTTTTTATTTTATTGTGCCATCCTCTCCTGGAATCAAAGTGGAATGCTCCCTCCTAGCACTCTTACATCAGAGCATACTGTACTCAGAATAGAGATGGGTGAAGTGGATAAAATTTGCTTCATGAATTGATTAGCGAAGTTGGTGAAATTTGTGAAGTGCTGGTTTCGAGAAGTTTTTGCAAGGCGAAGTTGCCCTTTTTTCTAGGCAAATTGACTTAAGTTCATCCAGCTTCACTTAACTTTGCCTAACTTCGTTACCTTCACAGCTGAAGTTAGGTGAAGTTGCAAAGAGGAAACTTCATGAAGTAATTCACAAAGGTGAAGTGCCAGTGAAGTAAAACTTCACAGCATCTATACCTCAGAATAAGAGGTACAATGACTTTGCATGCTGATTAGCTGATATTGTGTTAGCAATTTAAAATGGAAATAATATAATGGAAAATGGTTGACAGTGTCCCTGAAAGCCCGATGCATATTTCTGCCCTCCCATGTTTGACTCTTCCCCCCCAAAATGGATTCTGCATAAACAAACTCTCTTGGTAGCCTATTCCAGCCTCTACCTTTCTCTGTTTGTGAAAATGCTTTCTGGCTTATTTTTAAATCTTCCTCCCAGCGGCTTAATTGAGACCCCCCAGTGCTTGTGTTCCCACTCAATGCAAACTACTCTCTGCTTTATGTATCCTATGAGACTATTTGTATGTCTCGATCATATCGCCTTCTTGCTTGTGGTGTGTACATGTTGAGATCTGTTAACCACTCCATGTAAATCTTATCCTGCTGACCCTGGATCATTTTGGTTACCCTTATCTGTAATGGCTCTAATCAGTCCTTGTGTTTCTTCAAGTGTGGGCCCCAGAACTGCAAATAGTGAGGATGAACCAGAAATCTGTACTATGCCAGAATCATCTCACTCTTCCAGCTACTG
Organism: Neoceratodus forsteri; assembly: GCA_016271365.2. Classification (NCBI taxonomy): domain Eukaryota; kingdom Metazoa; phylum Chordata; order Ceratodontiformes; family Ceratodontidae; genus Neoceratodus; species Neoceratodus forsteri. Next base: position 729,845,188 of record CM028138.1, read on the forward strand.
ATCTTCCTTACTATGTATCCCTGCATCCATTTCATACTCTCCACTGCCCTAATGCAATGCGCTGATTTTTTTTAATAGTTCAATATTATTACTCCTGGGCCCCACTCCTTGATCTTACCCCCCCATGCCGTATTCTATTTTCAGATTTGTTGCATTGCCTTGTACTTTATAGCACTGAATTTCAACTGCCAGACTTTTGACCACTTCTGTTGTTGTCCCAGGTCTTCCCTCATATTTCGTACCCCTTCCTCACTATCCAATGTTGGATAGATTGATAGACTTCAAACATTTTACCTGGAAAGACATACTGGGCTGGTAACAGCTTGTTTCCAGATGCATCCTGGGGGGAGTGGGTAGAGGAGAGAACAGGAAAGGATCCAAAGTACAGTATACAAAAATAATACAGCAGTATGGAAATAAATAAAAAATGTATACAAATTATAAGAAAGCAACAGAGAATAAAAATTGTCATACTATGGAATTAATGTACAGTAAATTCTGAATCAGGCAAAAGAACGTTAAACTATGAGCAACAAAACACTAATATGAGGAGTAGAATAATGACTGAATTACTGGGGGAGAGGGGACACACTAGACAGTATATGGAGGAAGGCTGTTGACAGAAGTCCACCCAGTATCAGAAACAACTGCAAGAGCGAGTAGAGAAATCATGGAGGACAGGTTTTGGAGGGAGAAGAGAAGACGTAGAGTGAATGAAAGGAGAGAGAAACCCACATTTTTCAGACCCAAAAAGCAGCATAGCCAGCAATAAATTTCATTTGAAGAAGAGCAAGAGAGCAGACACGAGCATTGCAAAGGCAGTAAGCGGTAGAAGAGGAAAGACAAGAGAGAAGCAAGATATGAGGGGAGGAAGCAAAACCAAAATTTGGTGATAAAGCACAGTGGGAAAAGCACCTGACATCAAAATAGGTAGGTATATACAGAACAGCAGTGAGTAAGCAAGGGTTTCTCAAGGGCAAATTGACTGAAGGAGTTAAAGAAGGGGTTCAGTCTAGCCAAACTGAACTTTTGAGCAGCAGTGTAAGCAATGTTCCATAGTAAAAGAATCGGGAGAATCATCTTATGGAGGATTTCTCTACAAACAGGAAATTGAATGCTTCTCTTATTTCTGTAAAGTGCTCCAAGTCTGGGGTGGAGCTTCTTGTGGGTAGTATCCACATGAACAGAAAATCAAGGTGGAGACTAGACCCTGAGGTACTTGAAAGAGGAGACATCTTCAATGTTTATTCCATCTAGGGTAAAAAAGGAAGGATGGGGGAGACACTAGCAAGCCTGTGCCTTGTGCTAAAGGACACAGAGACAGTTTTCGTTGCATCAAGAGATAACTGATTTTCTTTGAACCAGTGCTGGATGCTTTTAAAGTCTAATTGAATAGGAAGATGCTAAAATATGAAGATGTTGAAGAGTAATTATGGGCAATGCAGATTTTTTCACATGTGGAAACTTTCTGGGTTTTATCCAACAAAGCACACACATTGCACTTCAAGAACAGAGCGAAATTTTACAAATTGACATGCAAAGGTTTTGCAGAAATTTTCATGGAGTTTTGAAGTTTTGCCCAGTCCTCAGAAACTACATCCCTTAAACTCAGAAACATTCACATGACACTGCATGATCTCCTTGTAGTTGGAGCAACTGGTGCAGTTGCCATCTTTGTTCTTTCAATGACTTTGGACATATCAGCTTTGTACTTCTCTATGGTAGCAGCTGCCGCTCCATTTTCAGTTGGCTGTTCTCCTCCTTTATGTCTTCCAGTTCCTTCAGCCTTGCCTCCAGCTTCTTCATTTCCTCTTTGTAGACAACCTTCATTTTGCTTCTAGCTTTGTCATGTATTCGGACAACAGCCTCTTTAGCATCCTGGTCTTTCTGTTCCAACAGTTTGTTGATCGGCTGCACATGGAATAGGAAAGAGATGACATCAGTATGCGCTGCTGACAAAGTTCTGTTCACTTACCATTAAAGTTACAATAGTCCCCGAGTTTTAAGAATTAAAATGATGGGGATGGATTTTTACAACTATCAAATGTTGATGCAACTGGGTGTTCCACCTGCATTAAAATTTACCTCCAAAATTGCCCTTAAAGGTCAAATTATGCATATGTAGACAAATTAGTGGCCACAGTTGCATGCAAATTTCAAATTTACAGCACTCTGTGTTCAAAATTAGTTTCACATTTCATTTGCTTCAGATTGTTGAATAGAAAAAAAAAGATCATCCTAAATAAATCCAGCCACAAATAGAACATGCCAGGCTGTTGAGAGGATAATCTACCTAGCATATCCAAAGGTGCACAAATCTCTGCTTTTGAAAATTGAGGCAAGCAGATCCTGGTTGGATAAGTTTGAAAATTCTGCCAAATGTATGTGTAAAACCGGGGGGGGGGGGATATTAAAAAGGGTGGTATTTCAAAGTATCCACCAACCACATCCACCTCTGCTCAACTGCATCTTGACCTTCCTGTCCTATTTTTAAATGGCCTATATGACAAAACACATGAATTGTGGTGGATTGTATCAAAATTAGGATGCATCTGTCATTTTATTTCATGCAGGTTCTGATTTATCAGGCACTAAACTGCATGCAAGTTTCAGATGCTATTAAATAAATACAGTAAGTGGGCTATCATGTTTGTTTACAAGCAGCATAACAATTCAATATTATGCACTATTCTTTATGGTCATCAAAGAAGCATCAGAAAAAAATCAGAATTTAGTCTTCAATTTAAAAATTTTTTTATATGTCTAACAAATTGAGTAGAAAGACATTCAATTATTTATGTTTTCTTTTTTTCTAATTTAAGAGAGTTTTATTTTTAGGGCCTAGTTGAAGGTTTTTATACAAGTGCAAAGGTGGCAGCCATGTTTGTGATGAAAATCAAAAATGATGAAGCAGCTCATGAATTCTTTGTGTGATTTGTCTGAATTCCAGATCACATGTTGAACTTTTTTCTTTATAGGAGGTATTGGCATACAGTCATATGCCAATAGAATGGCAACAGCCTATCAAAATACTATGTGTATTGTGGCCATTTTCTAAACATACAGACACATCATACTGTATATACATGCATATTCAGGTTACTCAGAATCGGCTGATTTATCAGATTCTAACCTGATTTTTGGAATTAGGATTTTCAGAATTGCAGTCTAAAAATTCAAATTCTTAATTTAAAATCCTGAAACCTATTTTTACATAGGAGTTTAGGATTTGGGACTTTGAATCCAAATCTGATTCTATTTTGCAGTCTTTTAGGATTTGCATTAGAACTGGATTATGAATTGAAGTGTCCTAAATTCCTAAACAGTCTCATTGGATAGGAAATTATAGCTTCTGAGCAACCCTAATGCATATTTATCTATCTTGCAAAAAACTTTGTCAATGCATCAGTTAGGGTTAATCCAACAAAAGTAGAGAAATGTGGTGACTTCCCCACCGTGCACAGACCCACAGGTGGTCTGTGCTGGAGCCATCAACCCTAATGCTCACCCCATTCCATTAGAAAAGAAGATGACGTGGGTACAGCATAGGAGAATGGGGAGAGTGTTAGAGTCGGTGGTCCCAAGGCAGACCCCCTGCCTGTGGGTCTGTGCAGGGTGGGGAACGGGACATTAGAGTTGGAAACCCTAATGCAAAATGTTCTTACTTTTGTAGGTTTGAACCTAACTGATGCATTAAAGAAGTTTTTTTTTATTTACAGTTTATTTCCTTATTTTTTGAGATAGTATAATTGTATCCTTATTTGTCTGTGGCACTGCAGGGCCCTCTGGGCCCTGCACTACCATTCATCCATAGATTCATATATGTATCTAACTGAGGAAGCACAGTGCCTTTTGGGCCCCGTGCTTCCAGTTATAGGACAACAGTCACCAAATTGTCACCATAGCCAGGTTATTATCCCACCTCATGTAGTCAGTGAAGAAATTTTTTCAATCTCTTCCAAAACACGACTCCACACAAGAACAACGCCATTCTGCACCAAGGGTACAAAAACAAATTTTGGCCAGGATTTGGAAAATGTCAAGACATAAATGAGGTGGTGTAATAAGAAAACTATGTTGAAAATTTGGGGTCAGAATATGAAAAATTCCCAAAGTTATGAGCATGCATAGTGAAATTGCAAAAAACAGTCATAACTGTGCCATTTTTTTGTTTTTGTTTTTTATAATTTTGACCTCAAATTTTGAACATAGCCATCTGATGATCTCATTACATTTACCTGGTACAGAAACTTTTCAAATCCTTGCCAAAATGTAATTCTGCACAACTGTAACACCATTCTACACCACAGGTGTGAAAATACATTTTGGCCTGGATTTGAAAAATGACAGCCATGACATACATGAGATGGGGTAATAAGAAGGCTATGTTGAAAATATGGGGGTAAAATATTGAAAATGTCCAATGTTACAAGCAACATTGCAATGAATGGTCATAATGCAGCCATTTTATGAAATTTTGATCCCAGATTTCCAACAGAGCCTTCTTATGACCCCCACCCCATGAACAGTATGACTGTTGTTACACAAATCCTACCGGAAAGGTGATTTTGCCAACTGACCATGAAATCATATTTCTGATGAGAGTTGTCTAATGACAGTCATATTGTTCATGAGGTGGGGTTCCCAAAGGGTCATGGTGAAAATTTGGGATTAAAATCTCAAAAAACAGCTAAGTTATGCATAAAAGTTGAAATCCTCATTGAAATACATTGAATGAACAGCACTTACTTTACTTTTTCATATTACAGTCGCTGGTTGCAGCAGCAAGACGTGTCTTTGATTGGGATAGCGGATCTCGAACTAGGACCTCTTCAGGTGAGTGACAGTATGTGAGTGTGTCAAGAGGGTGTGGAGAGGTGGGTGCACAGTGGGAGGTCAGGTGGGGGGTGTGGGTGTGATTAGCGATGGACTTTTTTTTACAGCTACAAAAAAAAGTAAAAAAGGCATTGAAGGACGGTTTCCTTATTTTAAGGTAGTGTCAGCAATTGGAGGATGGGTGCCACTAGCCACCAGGGAAAGTAATGCAAAAAAGAGGGGGCAGCAATCAGAGGGTGAGGGGTGCCACTAGACACCAGGGCAATTATTCAAAAACTGGAAGCAGTGATTGTAGGGTGGTAAGTGCCACTAGACACCAGGGAAATTATACTAAAAAGTGGAGACAGGGATTCCTTTTTTGCAAGTTGAATCCTTCTTCGCTAGCTCGAGAAAAATGAATCAGCTGGAGAAAAAGGATTCAATTCATGAAAAAGGAAGTATGCGAGTTCAAAAAGTATTTAAAATAGTAAAAATAACAACTTCCATGGTAGGCCTTACACCAAATAACATTAGAATCCACCAAATGGAGTCCCGATGACCAAGGTATATGGGTTGATGAATCTGTATAACTTCATTTGTGTGGGTTTTCATTTTTAATGAAAAAAACAGAAAATAAGATAGTGGCATGTGAAAAAATGATTTTTTCTCACAAAAAAGTAATAAGATCTCACAAAAAATAAAACGCTGTCACGTGACTAAATCCTTTTTCACAAGATCGAATCCTTTGTCAGTCTTTTTACACCTATCCTGAAAAATGAACTTCCCTTAAGATATAATGGGAACTTAAAAACTTAATAACTTTGCAACAGTTTAATATTTTTGCACCAAACCTATAGATCCTGACTCTACCTCTCCAGCCCTGACCCTCTGCTGTTTACTGGCCTTCCCCCTCCTTCTCCTACTAATGTCCCTCCTGCACCGTACTTCCTATCCCTTACCTCCATCCCTCCCCCGAGTGATGCCTGCTCCAACCTTATCTGTACCTTGTCTCCACCACCCCTCTGCACTTACTCACCACCTCTGCTCCCTCTCTTCACTCCCCCCTTTGTTCCTACCCTACAGTAAACTATACCTGCTTATCCTTGCTTCCAATTCCTCCTCTCCCCATACCCCATATTCTTACTTCCTCCCCTTAGACCTAGATTCTTCCTCTCACCCACTCCCCAGCACTCTTGCTCCCCCACCCACTCCCTACCCCCACAGGCCCTATTCTCATTCAACTATATCTGCTAATCTCCCTACCCCCTCACACCATCCTCAGTACTGACAAAGGGTGCAAGGTGATGAGGAAAAAAATGTAAAAAATGGTGACTTTTTACACTTTTTCACTATCTGAATCGCAGAATCTGCACATCTAACCAGAACAAAACTTGTCAAATCAAGAGATCTGCTCCACAGAACAGCACATACCAAATTTTGTGCAGATCAATTGATCAGTTACAAAGTTATTAAAGTGTAAAATTTGAGATTTAACATTAAACAGGCTACTCAACCCTACAGTAACTATAGGGGCACAACCGTGCCCCTTGCATATTTTTATATATATATATGTATATGTATATTTATAGATAATCACACATGCCCCCACAATGCAAAGCATCATGGGCTGCATATGCAAATCACCACAGAATATTATGTTGGTTCAACTTTAAGCAGAAATGCATGGAACTGAAAGGCCTCTCACACAGTTTGCAAAGGGTGCCAACAGAAGACATAGACATGTGTTTCATCCTACCAGGACTCATCAGTATGCCTCATCCATTTGACACCACAGTGGAATGAACCAGCTACCCTAAGATGGTCTATCTGGGTTATGTTGTGGTGAACCCAATTAAAACAAAAAACAATTTGAAAGCACTGAGGCAATGGTTACCCCATGAACCAGCATAATATTCTGTGGTGATTTGCATATGCAGCCCATGATGCTTTACATTGTGGGGGCATGTGTGATTTTGTATTTCTTTGAAACTTAGCTTCCCAGCCAGATGCCCTTTGGAGTAACCATTGCCTCAGTGCTTGCACACAGAGGTTCTTTGTTTTATAAATAAATATATATATATATATATATATATATATACACACACATATATAGGTATATGCATTTGCAGGTGTCAGCTGTCATCAAGACTTCCTTTTACCATCTTAGGAATATCACTAGAGTGAAACACCTTGTTCCGTCTGACATGTTACCTATGCTGGTCCACGCCTTTGTGTCCTCTCGCCTGGACTACTGCAACTCCCTGTATTTTGGGCTTTCTGGGGTTGAAATCCACCGCCTTCAGCTAGTGCAGAACGCGGCAGCCCGGGTTCTGACGGGAACCAGTAGGTCATGTCACATTATCCCGGTGTTGTGCGAACTGCACTGGCTTCCGGTTAGGTGGCGGATCACCTTTAAAGTCTGTTTATTGACTTTCAAAGCCCTACATGATCAGGGTCCAGCTTATCTGAAAGACCTTCTTGTATCTTACTGCCCTGACTGTTTGCTCCGCTCGACTGACGAGGGGTTGCTAGAGATTCCAAGAGTGTGTTTAAATTCATCTGGCTGTACAGCTTTTTCTTACACTGCCCCCACTCTTAGGAATTCTCTACCCCGTCGGTTATGGCAGTGCACCTCCCTGGGGGAATTTAAGAGTGGCCTTAAAACTCATTTGTTTCACATGGCTTTTTTATAGTATAATGCGATTTGTTTATAAAATTGTGGTTTTATGACGTTTTATATTGTATTATAATAATGATTGTATGGTTTTACTTTTATATGATTATACAGCGCTTTGAAATCTGAAAGGCACTTTAAAAATAAAATAATTATCATTATTATATATATATATATATATGTATATTCATTCTTGTCAGAAAACTTTGTTAATGCATCAGTTAGGGTTCCACCATCAAAAGTATGGAAATGCGGTGTTAGAGTTTCCAACCTTAACATCGCACTGCACTCCAACCCAGCACATACTGACAGGTGACAGGGGTGTGCCATTGGGTTGTCATCCCTAAATTTCAACCCATTCCATGTGATGGGAAGCTAAGATTTTACAGTATATGTGAATGGGGTGAGTGTTAGGACTGGCAACCCCAAGGCACACCCTTGTTGCCTGTTGGTGCATGGAGGGTGGGGGTGGGGTGTTAGAGTTGGAAACCCTAGCACCAAATTTCCACACTTTTGATGGTGGGACCCTAACTGATGCATTAAATAATGTTTTGCCCAGAATTTCCTTACTTTTTATGAAAGTATAATCGTAACCTAAATTGCTTATGAGAGTTCAGGGCCCAGAGGGCCCTGTGCTCCCAAACATCAATAATTCTTGACAGATTGCAATTGTTTCCCCTGCTACCATGTGGGAGTGCACTTCATAATGCTGTGCGTACTTGCATGTGAGAGCACAGTGCCCTCTGGGACCTACGCTTCCATCAGTCCGTAAAGGTATTACTATTTATATGCTGGAGCGAATGGCTCTCTGGGCCCTGGACTCCCATATGTGTATAATTTTTCAGACAGTGTAGTGCTATCCTTTTCCTGTGGAAGCACAGGGCCCTCTGGGCTCTGAGCTACCATCCTATAGTGTGCAGTGGCAGAGTGCAGTGCACCCTACATTGCAATGTTAGCCCATAGGAAAAGCAGGAAAATCTGAAACCTGTGTAACTGGAAAACAAATTAATATATTTTCAAGAAACCACCAAAAGGCACACTGGTAGGGCAAGGCTTTTGTACCATTAGAATGTGACAGCAATAGTGAAAACAGTTTCTTCACAGCGCAGTTACAAAAAAAACACTTGCTTACACCTCACATTACAATGTTAGGCTATGGGAAATGAAGCTAAATTGAAAGCCACAGAACTGCAGAGTCAATTAATTTATTTTTGCCAAATCACCAAAAGGCACATGTGTGGGGCAAGTCCTTTGTACTATGAAACTTTCAGGCCAAAACTGCATAGCATTTCTTCACAGCCCAGTGACAAAGAAACAACTATGTACAACTACCATTACAGTGTAATTCTATGGGAAATTAATGCAACTTTAAATCCACAGAACTCTACAGCAAAGCAATATATATACACTAAACCAGCAAAAGGCACATCTGTGAGCCAAGCCCGTTGAACTCTGAAAATTTCAGCCCAAAAGTCCAAACCATTTATTTGCCATGAAATGACAAAGAAACAGACATACAAAACAAGGTGCACTGCAAATTGTGGAAAAGGGAGCTGTGTTTCATGGAACACTGAGTACTTTTGCTGCAATTTGCACAACCCCCTTGTTTATATAAAAAAAAAAAATGGTGTTTCACGTAAACAATGAGTCCTTTTGCCGCAGTTTGCAGCATAAGCCATGTCTGGCAAAATCAGCTCTGCAATTTGTGGCAGTAAAAACTCTGTGGATAAAATAAACCTGTTTTTACCCATTTTTTGGACAAATTGACCCCAGAATCCAATTCCTCAGGCCCCGATTAGGTGAACACAACTCCTGGTGTTTACTATTTCTTAGTATTTTTTGAAATATTTAAATTTGCTTGCCTCAACAATACATTCTGCATTTGAGACAATAAATATCGCTTTTGCTGCAACAAAACAGTTGTTTCACATGGTACATCTAACTGTTCCCATAGGAAATAATGGGAACATTTAAAATTTAGTAACTTTTGAACAGATTAATATTTTTTCACCAAACCTTCAAAAGGCAGATCTGTGACCCAGGACAGCATGACAAAGAATTAACATGAAACTGGTAATTTTCACATTTTTGGACACTCCATATCTCTGCACCTGCACATCTGACTAAAACAAAACTTGCCGCATCCAGAGAACTATGGACCCCGATGGCACATGTCAACTTTCATGTGAATCTGTTGACTGGTTGAAAAGTTAACAAAGTGCAGAATGTTGGGTTTAACGTAGAAGTGACCATTGAATCCTAACTATAGGGGCATGACCATGCCTATATATATATATATATATATATATATATATATATATGGGATGTGATATGGCCTAACTGAAGATACCATATTTATCTTCACGAGAGGCCAATTATGTCATGATGTCATTGGCCTCGAGTGAAGATAAATACAATATCTTCAGTCAGACCATGTCATGTTCTGTTTATACAATGTAAGTTTTGGGCTGCACTCAACAAAAGCTCCAAATGTCTACTTAATACAATCCCCTACACAGAGGTGATGGCTGTTTCAGCACAAATCTGCAGTATCTACCAACACAACAGATGCCATATGTTGTTTAAAATATATATATGTGGTTGATCCTGCTACTTTAAAATTATTACAAAAAAACTTGTCTGGATTCTGATTGACGTAGTCGTGGCTACCCCCAACACAACTCTCCATACTATCATCCCCCCCAAACAGCAGATTACATATATTATTAAAAAAATGTCTGATCTTGCCACTTTAAAGTTATTTTAATAATACATATCTGGTTGATCCTGCCTGCATCTTTAAACAAATACATTTTTAAAAAACATACATTATCTGGTTGATCCTGTGACTTTCTTTTATCCACCTGCAACTGTAATGTAGCTTGACCTAGTGCCATGCCCAGAAATGTAGCATGACCGAGCACTAGGAAGATTCAAATGTGAAGCACTGTCAGATGTTTTCAATTAGGGAGCCTGTGCTGTAAAACTTAGAAAAATGCATCCTTTTCTTACTGCTGCCTGTATTTTGTGAAAAGGAGCTGCCGACAGCAGTGAGAGAAGAGCAAGTGAGTCGGCAGCTTCATAACACCGGACAGAAGCGCGGGCAACTGTTGCATAGCAACACATGATCGCGCTTCTGTCAGGTGTTGTGAAGCTGCCAACTCACTCGCTGTTCTCTCAGCATGTTTTACAGCACAGGCTACCAAATTAAAAAATATCTGACAGTGCTTCACATTTCAATCTTCCTAGCGCTCGGTCACGTTACATTTCAAGGCATAGCGCTCGATCATGCTACATTACAGTTGCAGGTGGATAAACGAAAGTTGCAGGATCAACCAACTAATGTATGTTTTCCAAAAATGAATTTGTTTAAAGATGCAGGCATGATCAACCAGATCACAAAGATGTGTGTGTCTGTGTGTTTGGGGCGGGGTGGGGCATGCTTGCAAAGGGACACAGCAAAGACAGATAGCTGGACGATGGAAAAAGAAAAACTTTCACTTTCATTATGATGACGTATAGGAACGTGGAGGTATCAGTGATACCGTTACATGTGACGATATCATTGATACCTCCATGACCTGGCTGAGATATTACTTTTTATCCTGCTGTTTATCCCAAAACATGTATTGTATAATATATATATATATATATATATATATATATATATATATTGTGTGTGTATAGGGGATACATGATGGGCATGAGTGTGATATGGCAAATATTGTCACTCCTGCAGAGTGAGATATCCAAGCTCATGATGCAGGAGTGACAATATTTGCCATAGCACACGATCTGCCCATCATGCATTCGATATATACAATACAGCCAAGAGTTTCAGAAGTTTTGTTATGCTATCTTGCGTTCTGTTCCTGTTTATGTGTTTGCTCATTCTATGTGTGAGCTTTTCTGAATGGGCTGACAGTGTTTTAAACTCTGAGAGACACATGAATATGTTTTGCAATGCTAAATGAGTTAGTTTTAGATAGGAGTAAGAAACATACTTTTGTGAAGCTGTATTGTTTAGCAGTCTGGCTGCAGTGAAGTTAAGAACATCGCAGTAATTGTAATGAGCTGAGAGGCAGAGTGTCAGAACAGCTGATACTGTTTTCAGTGGTAATTAAGTTGGCTGCAGGCAGACTGCAGAGTGTTCTGTGAAATTGTGCTCTTTAGGATTCTGGCTGCAGTGAAGTTGAGATTGTAACAATAATTGTAATGGGTGAGAATCAGAGTTTGAGGAACAAGTGAGAGTGTGTTTCAGTGGTAGTTGAGTTAGCTGCAAGCAGTAGTTTAAACTGTTCTGTGAAGCTGTGCTGTTTGGAATTCTGGCTGCATCAAGTTGAGAGCATCACAGTAATGAGCTGGAAGTTGGGGGGGGTAGCTGTGTTTTGTAATGCTCACTGAGTTAGCTGTAGGCAGCAGTGAGACCTCTCAGGTAGTTCTGCATTTGTGTCTATGGTAACAGAACAGGTGTTTCTTGCATGCTGAGGGGAAAGCTGCCTAGGGTGATGATATCAGTGACCTTTTGTGACCTGTGTGTGTAAATGTCTCATATCATCACAGTAGAGCAGAGGGTAAAAATATCACACTGCAGTGGATGATACGCTGTTTTATGTCACTCATTTACCACTACCTATTGTGTGTGTATATATATATATATATATATATATATATATATATATATATATATATATATATACACACACACACTTATTGCACATATGTTATTCACATAATCCATACTGTATGTGCAAACATACATACTGCACCTAGGGACATGTATGCAAAAGCATAATACATACTGTACATACCTATGTACTATTTAGGGGGAAGAACATAATTGGCTTATCAAGTTATTCTCACTCACCAGCTAATATAGTATAAACATTTTTTTTAAATACCATTTCTGTGGGGGAGAAGTGGATGTCCCTTTGAAGATAATAAAATAATTTTCAAAATACCTTTTGGAACTTTTCTTGTTCTTCCTCTAGTTTCTCTATACTGCTGTAACCCTCCTTGTCAGTTTCTTGGCTGATCTTTAGCTGCTCCATTTCACGCAGTGCAGTCTCATGTTGCAGAATCCTACCCATGTGTTTTTTCTTAATCTTTCTCATTTCTTCAGTATAAACGGCACATTTCTCTGGCCCCAAACCTAGGAAAGAAAGACCATGTCTAGCAATTCATCCATATCGAGTCACCTATTTTGTCATGGGAGTGCAACGAAATCAGGAACTGGCAAATCAGAGCTGTAAATTGCTCCTTGACCCACTAGGGTTAATGTAATCTCCTGTAACTGACCCCATCACTGATATCAGTGGCAAGAGATCTTGCTAGAGTGTGTGTATTGCTATCATGTCATGGCAGGTGGGCACAGAACCAAGCAGACTGATTAAAAGTTAAATGATCCCAAGTATGTAAAGTAAGGACTGGAGGGTCAGTTGCATCAAGGGTCTGATTCTTCTTTTTTTTACTGTACTTTATGCTCCTCTCCCCTGGCTACCCCCTTCCAACCGACCTCCCCAGTCTCATCATCCGGCTTCTCTGGGATTTACCTTACGCTGGCATCCTCTGCCACAGGACTATGGCATGTGCCCAGCTACTGGTGCAGAGCCTGTGGGGGGTTCAGCCATCATCCTGCTGCCTGTTTTTATTTGGTGCCAATTTTCTCCCTTACTCTGCAGGACCTCGACCAACATGGTTACGCAACCAACTGGAGATGCACATGTGTGCTGGCACTGGCAACAGCCCTGATCCACCCACCTGACCTAATGCCAGCCCCTCCAATGCCTGACGCTACCATTGAGCCACCACTCAGTGGCAGCCAAGAACTGGGGAGGCTTACCTCCCCAGTCTGGAAGAGGAGAGCTGCCTTGTGACCTCTCTATCCCCTTCCAGCCCCCTCGGCTGACTTCCGGCGACCCATGCTCATTCTCGAACATGGGTTGCCAACATGGTGACAGGTAAGATGTCCAGTGCCTCTGCCATCTACACCACTGGGTCGGCTACAAGGGTTTGATTCTGACTGATTTATTTCAGTAAGGTTCTGATGGACTCTGACTGATTCTGATTCATTTTGGACAGTTTTTAGGCTATTTGAATATGAAAAACATGTCTGGGTTGTTCTTGTTAATCCTTCATTATTATTTAGCTTTTATTTACTTGATATGTGCACTAGACAAAAACATTTGCCTATTTTCTGGCACAACCTGGGAGATAACAACAGCGCAGATTGTTACAACAATAAACAAAATACAAGAATTGTCTAAACAGTTCTCTGGTAGTAATATAGAGAAATGAACCGGAAAACAAAATACAATATGATGCATGGTACAGATCAAAGTACAACTAATAAAACACAGGTAAAAAGTACAGAAATAGGTTTCATGTATTTATGTAACCCCTTGGTGACGCTATCCCAAGGGCTATTACCCCTGTCTGCGTGGCTAGTAGCAGGTTAAGGGGCCTGAGTTCATAAATGGGTGCCTCCACCTGGAGGTCAGGGTTGGTAGTGGTCAAACTAACCTGGGAACAGCCCTCCAGGACACTGTAACCCCCCTCTTTCCCTTCTAGTAGCCTGAGCAGTATACAATAATCACTTTCGCAGTACCCCTTGTACACCATACCAGTACCCACACTGTTTGCACTTACCACCAGGGCTGGTTTCTCTGGCATGACCCTGGGGACCCCCTGTAAAACAAGGTTATGCACAGTAAATAGCAACAGTACAGTACTCTTGGCACAAACTGGAACTACAGTCAGGTTAAATGTAGCAAAAAAGTCAGACCTGATTTATTCAGGGGACTTAAACAAGGAAGGGGTGTAATCAGGTTGATTGGCTTAAAGGCTATATTAATCAAACAGTTATGCATGCGCTTTAAGTCCCCACACAGTCACACCTCTGGGTACCCAGGCAGGGAGATGATGGGCTAGCCAGAAACGTTGCAGCTGGTTGGGGCCCTGTGATAGAAGAAAGCAACATGCACAACACACACTATTTGTAATCTAGAGCCGGAGGGCTCAGTTTGTGAAAGAACAAAGTAACCAGACAATCAGATGATAACACTTTAGATTTAGCTGTTGTTGCAAGGTGCTACCCTGATGATTACCCAATACTGGACACAGGCAGGATGAAATTGAAACTGCAGGTTGTTGAGCTGGAGTGCCCGGAGAAGTGGGGCCCACACGAATCACCAAGGCATCGTTCCTGTTCAAGTGTTGAGCAGGCAAGCAGGTCTCTCGTCGATGGCTTTCTCTGTGCAGTGGGAAGTCAGGCTGGGCCAGTGTGGCAAGGCCCATGCCCAATGGAGATGATTTTGGATTCAGCCCGTGGGGCTGGATACAGCTTCCAGCAAGCAGAATACAGTTCAAAGTATAGTGGGGAACCTAATCACGACACACTAGCAGCACACAGCACATTTACATGTAAGGAAATTCTAACGCAGCTTCCAGCAAGCAGAACACAATTCAAACCACAGTTTGGAACCAAATCACGACCTACTATAAGCACACAACACATTCACACGTAAGGAAATTCCACTGTACCAGGCAAAAGGCTCTCCGGTCGCAATTACAGAGTATCTGCACAATCCAGGAGTTCAGAGGTGGCTGGAAGTCCAGACAGGCTGATCGCATTCAGCAAATCTTCAGGTAGGAGTCTGGTCACAATTCAGTGGCTTACTTCACTCTCCAAGTTCAAATTCAGTCCAAAAAAGGCACAAGTTCCCTCTAAGGGACAGCAGGCAGGCATGCAGGCCAAAACTCAGGTCTTTCCACAGTTCTCCCACATGAATCTATGCCTGGGCTGCTGCTTGAATCATTCAAGCTGTCATCTAGTCACTTCCCAACTCAGAACTGAAAGTAGCTGCAAGCAGCTTGAGAATTTCCCCAAGATCCAAAAGGTTCGGTAGGCTGATCTGTCTGTCAGTCACAACAAGGGCTCCCCCTCCAGGTTATTTTAGGCGCCAAAATGCAAAAACTACAATTCCTACAAGCTTTGACCCCACCAAGCCCCTGTAGGCAGGCTCCATTTAGAGTCCCAATAAGTACTGATTGGCCCATTCTGACAGTCCTGGGCCAAGTTGGTGGAGATAACGGAACAGTCCTTGCTGCAAAGAAGGCAGGTTAGAACAAACTGCAATATTATTACTGCTCTAACAAATGATCAGCAAACAAGCACATCTTCTAACAGAGCTCCCTTTTAGATTAATTAAGACAGCAATCCAGGCAGCTCTTAAAGAGACAGTACACTGAGGCTATACAGGCACTCTCTGGCAATGCATTTAATCTACTAAAACGCAGAACACCAGCCTGGCAGTGAGCATTTAGGCAAGCTCAAGGAAGACTTTTTGGGAACTCCCATTTGTAGGGGGGTTACATTTAGAATTGATAATTAGCATTTCAAAGTGCACAACTCAAGACATTTACTACTGGTCTTTTGCAGCTTGCAGACAGGTACACATAGAGGTATTGAGTAGGAGAGAGCGGTAACCATTCTTGAAAGCTTGGCTGGATGGACAGTCGGACTGCAGCCAGGAACTTAGGGGATAGGATTGATTGTTAGGTATGAGCAGCAAGGCTAGGGACAGGGGAGTCTGTTAAGCCAGATATAGTTTACAGCACCTCTGACAGTGGGGTTTCACAGGGCAGATGGAGGAAGCCATCCAAGTTTGGAATACAGAGTGCAATAGTGTGTATGTCTGTTTGTGGCTAGAAGGACTCTACAGACATTACAGGCCATATCCCAGTTTTGCAGGACAGTTTTGGAAGTTGAGCAGTAGATGGCCATCCCATAAGTGAATTTTCGGAGCAACCAGGATGACTCAGGAAATGCTTTTATGGGCTTTAGGAGTGAGGTTATTTCTGATCCTAAAGGAGATTTCCAACCTGGTGTTCACTGCCATACTGGCAGCAGCTCTATATGTGTTGAGAAGTCCAGTGATGTTTCAAGTGTGACTCGTAGGTAGTTGAAAGAGGAAACTATAGTAATACAGGATGATGACTCCATTCTCGCAGATGACTGTCAAAGAGGAGTGGCAGTTTTGTTACTCTCAAAGTTGAGCTGAAAAACATTGCTTAAGTCTTAGTTGTGTTAATGAGAAATCTGGTTGAGCAGAGCCATCCTTGTACTGATTATAGTTCTGTAGACAGCTGACAGTTTAATGAGATGTAACCCCTTGTTCCCAGGGGTTACTAGAATCCCACTTAGAACCAGTGGCAGGCGAGGAAAGGCAGCTTGTGGGATACCAGTTAAATGGGTTTCACACTGTCTCACTCTGTTCTCAGTTTCAGCTGAGCTGGAGTGATGATGTCACCATAGAATTCTCGCATCAGCATAAGCCACAATGGAATGCCGATTGCAGGGGTTAGCTGTAGAATGTTGGGGAATTCAAGGGAGTTTTTCCAGTGAGTCTCAAGAGGGAAATGAGTGCTGCTGTGTGCAGCTCCACAAAGCCTAGCTCTAATATAGAGCTACCAGAGAAAGAAGTGGGTTGTGTGTTCTCACCCTAGAGAGGAACACAGAAGAGACCAGAAGAAAGTGGTAGAGACCATTCCTAGAGTTGTTCCAGTGCCCCATCCCCAGTTGGATGGGGGGGGGGGAATTCCAGGAGTTCAGGGGAAATTCCTTGTGCCAGCCTGGACAGGGAGAAGCTGCCTGATAATTGATTTGTTTGTGAGTACCTGAGACATTTATGGGAAGAAGTCCTGGGGCACTGTATACCTGGGGTGAGTTCTACTCTGATATAGAGACAATGTTCACAGAGACATAGTTTAATGTAAAAGTATCTGCCTACTGTGGGGTCACAGGAAGACTTGCCAAGTACAGAATGTTTAATTTGTGTATGGCTTAGAAGCATCTGCAACAGTGGGGGTCTAGGGCAAAGACATAGCCACTTACAGTACTTTTAAAGTCAGGACACCTCCAGAGATGCAGAATGTTAAATGTGCTAAACATTTCAAGATAGCGTCTACAACCAGTAGTACTTCGAAGAAAGGTGTTGTATCCAAATGAATGGCCAAGTATAGGTTTGGGAGCAAGAGGTGGGAGACCCCCCATCTGGAGTGACCAGGTTTATCTCTCTGGGTTCAGTTTGGGCACCTATGGTTTTCTCTCAGGCACTTGGCCAGTGTTTGAAGAAAGCACCCAGATGTGGGATTGTGGACTTTTTCCCTTTAGAGCTAGAAAGTGCTCTTGGGTGGTTTAGGGAGCCACCATCAACCTCCATGCCATGTGGAAAAGTGTCCTAGTACTGGCCAAAGTGCCATGTCAAGGAATAGAAGAAGAAGTATACCAGTTTGGGCCGTGTGTGCCCAGATCTGTTCAGAACCTGAGAGTTAGTAGTGAAGAAGTGTGCTCTGTTCCTCTGTAATCTGCATTACCAGCGAGTGTAGCCCTGTGGGGGTCCATCTTTGCATTGTTATTCTCTGTGTTATGTGAATGAAAGCCATACTCTAGAATCCCATTCCTGGTTTTGACATTTCAGTTATTGCTTCCAGTGTCTGGATTTACTTGGGTGCACCTGTCCAGAAGTACAAACCTAGCACAATGCTGAGCAACTGCTTTCTCCCAAGGACCCAGGTTTATGGCCATGCTAAATGGTGCCCCCCCAGGTGTGAGCCAGGTAGTTGCCACACTGGGTTTGCCTGTCTGAGGTATTGCAGGCTCTGCAGTAGAAGTAATGGGTCCACAGAGTAACTGTAAAAGATAATTTAATAGTGGCTACCCCCACCCCTCTCGGTGGTACCTAGATGTGAGAGGAGCAGCCCTGCTGACAGAGAAAAAAGGGGGGTCCGTTGGGGGGAGGTTACACAGAGATGTTGTGAGAGCACATAAAAGGCCTAGGCCATCAGTGTATAAGATGGGTGTGCTGTACAAAAGAGAGAAAGAATCTGTGCAGACCATGAAGCCAGTGAAACTCTGGTTGAAGGCTTTAGCTATAGTGACAAGATTATTGCAGTTGACTCCATAACTAGATCCTTAGATGCAAAGCTACATTATTGGCCTAAAACCTGCTTAATGTTTTTGCAGAAATGACTTAGATTACCAACCAAGGTGTCAAACAAAGATTTGTCTTGCTGGGTTTTGCGTCAATGGATGGTACTTTTGCGCTCATTTCTGAGTGCCCTGTAATTTGCCCAATCAGAGGCAGCATTAGTTGCTTTAAAGGTAGGTCAACTGGCATTCCTTTGTTTTATTAGAGCCAGGAATAGCCCAAAAATTTATTGATGAGGTCATGTACACACCTGGAAGTCCTTGGTGCATATTTTGTCCTGGATACTTAGTGGGACCTCAGTGAAGACACAGAAGGTCTGATTTATGCAATTGGTGGCCCACAGCTATGTCCAGTACATGCTTATGACCTTCTGTATGAGTTGTGTGGAGTCAATCTTTGAAAAGTATATGATTCAGGGTGGGACCTTGGGTGTCTTAGCCCTCCAGACAAAGCAGACAGGAGAGTGGTCACTTGTGGTATCAAGAAGGACACCACAGCAGGAAATTATGTCAGATAAGTGGGATGAGTATCCAGTCAGTTAGTGTGGAACTCTGACCATTGTTTGCCCTTCTCATGGGTTCAGAGATAAGTTGGTGAAGTTAAAGTTTATTTAGGATCTGTTTAGCATTTTTCGGTTTATAATGTTAAAATCACCAGTCAGAAGAAACTCATTATTTTAGACCAATGGGCCAAAACAGCTCATAAGTAAGGGAAGATCCTGTTGGCAACCACTTGATGGAAGCTAGACATACACAATATGTATCCTTTTGGAATTCCACAACAGAACAAGGGTTTCATGGCAAAGTGCTACCAGAGAACTGGAAGTAGGCAGGCAGCTAGAGGTAAAGACATGTAGATGATCCTTGTAGTAGATCATAGATGATATAAAATAATAAAATATATCTCTTTAAAAAATATTTATTGGGTGTGTAATAGTTTCTCCTACCAGAGTCTGATGTACTTTTTTGGGCAACATTACTGCACTGTAGACAACAGTGACACCTGTTAGGGGTGTGCGCATAACAAATAGTATTTCCAGAATAGAATAGGGGACAAATAAAGCACTAATCATTATTCGGACCAAATAATGAATATTGGTACTATTCATCCCCTATTATATTCAGGAAATACTATTGTTAAAAAAGACAGCCCCACCCTCCTCACCAGCCTAAATACTTTAAAATTTCCACCCCTGTCCCCCGCACCCCCTGTTAGAATCCAAAACCCACCTTCCTCTCCCCAGCACCCACAATTTGATCTTTAAATGCATATTTTAAAAACAGCTCTTATTATGGGTGACCTACACAACCCGCCCATCACTGTCCTTAGGATACTGCAAGGGTCAGGGGACATCATTGTTTTAGTGCAAAAAGCCCTGAAAGAGGGTGTCCTGTAAGTGGGCCCAGCTCGCAGCGCCACTGTGGGAGTTTTGTAGATGCTATTTAGAAAGTGAAATCTTACTGGTTCCTTTTCTGCAATTATGTAGAAGAGGTAGAAGGTAACATGACTCCCGACCAAATTCCTACTTTCCTTTAACTATAAGGTTGCTAATAACTAAGTGGATACATGCTATGACTTCTAGCCTCCCACAGGTTATAATCCATGGCTGATTACATGTTGCACCTGTCTTTGGATGTTTTATCTTTAGTTGGGTGTTTTCTTTTATAGTGTGTTTTGTACCCTTACCATTTGCTTTGAATCGTTGTGTTTTTCTCCTTCTGCCCCTTAGGACCTCATACTGTAAGGGACCCTTAGAAAAAGGGGTAAAACCCTAACAGTGCAGACACTGAACTCTGATCTACTTACTAGGGTTTGCTTGGTAGAAATTAACTGAATGACTCACTACAATCAACAGGAGCTCCACTTGAGGTCCCTTCCCAACTCCCAACTCCCACCCCTAGTATTTGCCATGTTATTGTTAAAAAAGGTTAAACGTTCAATAAACTGTCATTAAAAAAAACAAAATGTGGGTGCTGGGGGGAGGAAGTCGTGAGACAGGTGCTGCCAGGGTGTGGGGACATAACCATATTAGCTCAAACAAAAGCTGCAAGATGGCAGCCTGTGATTTAGACTTTTGCTGAGAGCACAGTCGCTACTCTTTGAGGGGCCTCTCTGTTTACCTCTGTGATGTTACCCAGAATACCAAAATGGAAATATGGACCATTTTACTGATTATTTCTCAACTCTTTTTTTTTTGTAATACAGTAGATACTATAGCTTATTTTGTTTTATTTATTTATTTAAGCATTTCACCAGGAAGGCATACTGAGCGGAGTACCACTCGATTCCAGATGCATCCTTGGGGAGAGGGGGGAAAGATGTATACAGCATTGAATACACAGTATTTACAGTACATAACAGCAACAAACACAAGGATTATAAATTTCCAATAGCAATACATGTAACATAAACCTAGATGCTGAGGCAGGCAGTTGGTACACAAATTGCAGGAGTTATTTAACTAGCTAACAAGTCCAGTGGGTCAGCAACTCATCTAAGCCGTAAAGTGCCTATATAAAACTTGAAGGTCACACACCATGAATACGAGAAGAACACTATGGCAGCGGAGTGACTGCAGGCCTGTATATTCCAGGGAGTACACTGAGGGTCTGGGACAGGCATGTAGAGCTGCGTCAAGTGTGAGAGGTGGGATATTTGGTATCGCGACGGGACTGACTGCAGGAGCAGGTAGGTGGGAAAAATGACTTAAGGAGCAGGTTGTACTGCTGGGTGTTATCTGCGTGCCTAATGGCAGCCAGCAAGGAGTTCCATAGTTTAGGCATGCTATAATTGAAGGCGGCCTGTCCTTTGGCTGTGGACATGTGTGGGACATATAGAAGCCAGGAGTCTGTGTTCCTGAGATAGTACACAGAGGGGGGTCGAGCTGTGAGGGTGGACTCGAGGTGGGGGGGAGGGACTGAGCCCAGAATTTTGCAGTTGTCCTTGCACCGTGGAGCTGTCTTTGATCCTGAAACGAAGGCAGGTCTAGAGACTTGTAGAGATCGCAGTGGTGCATTGAGGGAGGGCAGTCCAGGGCGAAATGACAGAAGGAGTGGAAGAGGGGGGACGAGTCTTGCTAGGATGGATTTGGGGGCGGTTCTGTATACTACGTCTCCATAGTCCAGTATCGGGAGTATCATTTTCTGTAGGATAGCCTTGCTGGTTTCCAGAGGGATGCAGCTCCTATTTCAAAATAAGGCACCCAGCTTAGGGTGTAGTTTCTTGTGGATTGAGTCAATGTGAGCTGAGAAGTCGAGGTGCTGGTCAAGCCAGACCCCAAGGTACCAGAAGGAGGTGCAGGCCTCCAATGGTGTCCCATTGATGGTGTGGAAAGTGGGGGTGGTGGGGAGATGGGAGAGTCTCTGTCTACTACCGAATGTTAGGAAGATGGTTTTCTTGGGATTTGGGAATAGCTTGTTAGAGCAAAACCATTGCTGGACAGCAGTGAGGTCATCCTAAAGTCTAGAGGCCACTTGAGTGGGGGAGGGACCTGACACATACAGTGCCATGTTGTCTGCATACATGTGTACAGATGTGTCATTCAAGAAAATGGAAAACAGGATTGGGCCAAGGAGCGAGCCTTGGGGGACACCAGTATTTACGGGGGGGGGGGCAGAAGTATGACGACCAATTCTTACAGATTGGGACCTACCAGCTACTGTAGGTAGGATTGGAACCATTTGGTGCTGGTTACTGAGAGTCCTGCATGTGCGAGTTTGGGTAGTAGAGGGGTGTGGGAGACTGTGTCAAACACCTTGGCAAGGTTGACAAAGATAGCTGAGGTGATGTGCCCGTGATTCATACCCATGAGGATGGTGTCGATGAGTCATAGCAGGGAGGTGGCGGTGGAGTGTGACTTCCTAAATCCAGATTGGTAGGGTGTGAAGAAAGAGGATGAGTCAAGAAAGGAGGAGAGTTGGGTGAGCACAAGTAGCTCCTGAATTTTGGCTAGGATGGGGAGTAGGGAAATATGGCAGTAGTTACTAGGTGAGGAGGGGTCGCCCCCTTTTGGGAGAGGAATGACTGTGGCATGTTTCCAATCAGATGGGACTGAATCATGTGAGAACGAGAGATTGAAGAGAGTGGCCAGAGGGGCAGTGATGGCTGGGGCAGACATGTAAAGCATTTTGGAGTCCAGACCCGAGGGGCATTTACCGTTAGTGGGGTTTAGTGCCCACAGCACTTTTAGTACTTCAGTTGGGGTGACCAAATGAAAGGTGAATGACAGTGAGATGGGTGGATTAGGAGTGGTTGGGCACGGGTGGGATTGGGGGAGTGAGGATAGGAGGGAGGCCACACAACTTGTGCAAAAGTTGTTAAAAGCCGAGGCCACAGCACCTGATTCAGTAACGATGAAGCTATCAACATTAAGGGCAGGGGTAGGGGGTTGAGCGGGGGGGTGAGTAGAGATTTTATTGATTTCCAGAATTTCGCTGGGTGATTTAGGTTAGAATGGAAAGAGGCCTTGAAATAGTTAGCCTTAGCCTGCTGTAGTAGCCTGGTGCAGGAGTTCCGGAGTGTGCGGTAGAGTTGGAGTGCCTCCTGGGTACTGGTTGCCTTATAGGCTTTCCATGCCTGGTCCCTGGCATGGAGTTGATCAATAATGTTGACGGTGACCCAGGGAAAGTGGGCACCCCTTATACAGGTCCTTCTCAACGGAGCATGGTAGTTTCATACAGCGAGGAATTTAGATTTGAAAAGGTCAAGGGCAGAGTCGATGGAGGATGCCTGAGGGATGAAGGACCAGTCCATGTTGGACAGGTTGTAAAGGAACGCTGAGAGGTTGAGGGATTTATAGGACTTGGTGAGCAGTATCCACAGGGGAGGAGCTCTCGGCCTGAATATTTTCCTTACCATGTAGATCATGTGATGGTCACTTAGTGAGTTTGGAAGGAGTCCTGACTCAAGAATACAGTGAGGGTGTGAGGTAAGGGCCCAGTCTAGTAGGGAGTGGTTCTGGGATTTAAGATTCAATCGTGTGGATTCAGTAATTTGTTGTTAATCAGGTAGGCTCACTGAAACTTTGAGACCTAGATGTGGGAATGGACTCAGATATCTGCAGCTGGGTAGCCAGGGCATAGGTAAACATTGTGCATAGCAGAACATCTCAGCTTGGGGAGGGTTGGCACAGTGATCTGGCACTGCAGCTGCCCATCGCAATGGACCAGGAAGCTTGGTACCTTACAAGGGGCAGGTGGTTAGCTTTCGCTGGTCCTCACATGGCTGTGCATGATACTGCTGGGTTGATTAAAGGACAGGAGGTTTAATTTGAATGTCCTAGCACTAAATAAGACTTACAGGAAGAAAAAATGTTTATGCCATCACAATGATGACCGGCAAACCTGAGTCTCCTGCCATGAACCCTCTCTCAAATATCACATGAGGACTACAGAGGAGTGTGGGGTAAGTGAAAAAGAACAAAGGAGAATGAGGTATAGGCCAACACAACACAGTGGTTACCTAAAGGGATGGCAAGAAGAAAAATAGGTACCTAGATTGAAAAAACAAACCATTAATAAAGGCTGATGCAAAAACGATACACATAATTTAAACTACTGTTTTTAGTGCTGCAAATTTGGTTCTACCAAATAATTGAACACTCAAATTTTGGGTGTTCAATTCTTTCAAATGTTGACACACTTTTAGGGGAAATAGGTGGACTTTTGGTTTAACTGGTTCACCCTGGTCCGAATGGTGGGGATCAGTCAAACCAGTCAAACGGCTAATCACAGTTCGCACCTGAAACAGTTAACTAGGGTTGTTTGACTGACAGGCTCCAGCTTTGTTTTGGAGCACTGGACGCAGCTCAGCCATGTCAGCCAGTGGGAAGGCTGGGTAAAATCCTAGAGAGCTTTATAAATGAAAATCTGGAAAGCCATCTAGACAGTACAAGGTAGGCAGATGCCACACAACACAGGCTCAAGAAAGGCAGGTCTTGTCAGACAAATCAATTATTAAGGCATTTTACAACAGTGGCTTATAACTGGATGTAGTATACGTGGATTACTCCAAGGTCTTTAACACAGTTCCTTGTAGAAAGTTACTTGAACCAATTGAAACGCAAGGTTGTAAATGCTATTCTGATAAGCTGGATAACATCATGACTGCAGAATGGGAAGCAGGGAGTAAATATAAGAGGAACATCATCTAGCTGGAGAAATGTGATGAGTGGAGTGCCACAGGGATCAGTGATTGGCCCTACACTTTTCAGTACTTACATGTCATCTATGACATGCACAAGTAAGGCCTGGTTGTGCATGTTTGCAGATGACACTAAGATAGGTGTTATAATAGACACAGCAGAAGCAATTACACATTTTCAGAATGAGATCACTGAGCTGGAAAGGTGGGCTGTTAATAGCAAAATGGATGTTAATATCAGAAAGTGTAAGGAAATGGGCTATGCAACAATCTGTATATGCCCCATGACAGTTTGACTCCCCCAGATCTTGTAAACTGTTATAGGAAAGTGAACATTTTCCATTGTAAGGTAAGTTATAAATTTAGGGGCTTCCAAAAATATAAATAAAATTATGCTGTGGTATTCCATTTCAGTGGGAGAAGTTACCCCAACTGTCATGGGGTGAATTGCCCATAGCAAACTGACATGCTTCCAAGTTTAGTGCACTTCAGCACAAAAATAAGAGAGCTAGTTACATACTCGTGAGTCAGAAACTACAGTAGACAGAACTGGGGAATGATTTAGGGGTTTTAATATCGAGCGACCTTACTTTTGACACTCATTGCAAGGAAGTGAGTAAAAAATGCAATAAAATCTTGGGTTGCATAACTAAAAACATTGCAAGCAGAACAACGGAAGTGCTCAACTACTCTGTGTGCCACTGGTCAGATCATACGTGGAGTATTGCAAACAGTTCTGGGCCCTTCACAGGAAAAAAAAAAAGAGTATAAAATTGCTTGAGACTATACAAAGGATGGCTGCCAGGCTTATGGGGGGGCTTGGGTATCTATCATATGACCAGAGACTTGATATATTGAATATGTATTCTGTTGAGCACAAAAGACTTAGAGGGGTCCTATGTTTAATATTTGTGGCTTTTGGAAATCAGGATCTATTTATTTTATTTATTTATTTATTCAGTCTTGGATTACAAATACCTTTGAGCACAGAGAAGCTCTTTTACAAAGTTTCCACATCAGTGGGAGGGGCAACAAACAAACAGTAGAGATAAAATACATAGTTTACAACTGGAACAGACAATCAAGTAAATATACAATACAATAATAGGGCTAAGTCTAGGAGGAGGAAAGAGAGAGTGGGACAAAGAGGTGGGTAGGGAATGTAGGAAGGAGTAACCTTGTCACTTGATTAGAAAAGAGGGGGGTAGGGAAGCGGGAAATCTGGAGACGTGGGTTGGGGCAGAGTAATAGGGGGAAGGAGAAGGCAGCCGGAGGCCTTTTGAAATTAGTTCTGATGAGATGGGGGAGGAAGAAGGAAAAACTGTAGTGAATTGTGTAAGCACAGGTCAGGATATGGTTTGTAGAGGGAGGAGTCTTAGATGAACAGTCGCATGAACTGTTAGCGAAAAGATGTTGATGAAGCCGAAGTTTAAATTGTCCAAGACTAGGCATGATCACTATATCTCTGGGGAGTGCGTGAACCAGTATGGTGCTCTGTAGGCAAAATATCGTTGCCCCTGCATTGTCCAGCATCTAGGAACATGGAGAAGCTGGTTCAGTGTGTGACACATGTGCTGGGAGCTGCTGTGTGGGCTAAGCAGACCTGTAGTACCAGGTGGCAGCAGGCCAAAAAGTGTTTTTTTTTGCAAACAGGCTAGTTTGGTATTGGATCCTGCCACTAAGTTGAAGCCAGTCAGTCTGAACATTCAGCTCACCGGTGTGAGTGAGACATGCCGCCCTAATAAGAAGTTTGCATGCTTTGTTCAGAGCTATGGAGAGCCTACGAGCGGATGACAGGTATGCTGCTCCATAAGTTACCAATCCATAGTCTACAATGGATATGACAGAACTATGCATAGCAAATCTGAGGGCATCCTGAGTCAGGCAGTGTTTGTGCAAGTAGAGTAGTCCAATCTTGATGTTGGCCACCCTGGCAACATTATATGTTGGGGGTAAGAAATACAGCTGTCTAAGGTTACCCCCAGACATTTAAAATGTTGCACTTGGTCAAGTGGGACTCCAAGATAATTTCTGATGGTAAGTGCATGGGATTTATGCTGGTTGTAAGAGATGTGGACCATAATGACTTCAGTTTTTTTGTAGTCTAGGATCAGTTTTGTTTGTTAAACCAGTCCTGTACTTCTTCAAAGCCATGCTGAACATGCTGCTCCAGTTGCTTGGGGTTGGAGCTGCTGATGAAGATGACAGTGTCATCTGCATAGAGAAGGATCCTTTGTTGGCAAGAGTGAGGGAGGTTGTTGAGAAAGATGCTGAACAAGAGTGTCCCAAGATAAAGCCCTGAGGGACACCAGAATGAACAGGCTGTTGGTCAGATATGACATTGGCTATTTTCACCTGCTGACTGCGGTCCATCAAATAATTTTTGAACCACAGTGTCGTATTTGATGAGAGGCCAATAGAGGTCAGTTGCTGCAAGAGCAGTGGGTGGTGAATGGTATCAAAGGCCTTTGTTAGGTCTATGAGTGCTGCTCCTATCAGAGCGCCTTGCTCCAGAGACTGATCAACAAAGCCAGTGAATTCCAAGAGAGCTGTAGTGGTGCTGTGCCCCTTATGGAACCCATGTTGCTGTGGGCATTGGATAGAGTATTTTTCTAGGTATTCCACAAGTTGATCAGCAACAACGTGCCCGAGTGCCTTGGATAGTGGGGGAGGATAGATATAGGTCTGTAATTTCCATGTAGGGTCCTATCTCCATTCTTGTGAGCTGGGGTGACTAGGGCAGATTTCCAAATTTGAGGGAATTGTGAGAGCTGCAGTGAAAGGTTGAGAATCAAAGTTAGGGGCAGCAGTACCTCCTCTAGGGTGAGGGGCATGAGCTTGAGATCCAGTGAATCACCGCTTTGTTTTTTTTCCTAGCACTTTGCTAAGATATTTCCTAGTCAATAATACAGAGACCCTTTTGAAGTAAAAAGGAGGGGGAGTTTGGAGATTCTCAAAAGAGCAGTGGGTATCAGTCGGGTCAGTATCTTCAAAGAGATCTGGTCGGAGGACTCTTCCCAGTTCTGTGAAAGCATTGTTGAAAGTGTTTGGAATGGTTAATGGATCAAGGGTGGTGATTCCATTTATGCTGAGCATGGAGGGTGAAACCTTTGGCTCTTTCCTGGTAATATCTTTTATATTGCTCCAGAAGTTCTTACTGTTTCCTCAGGTGCTGGCTAGCATCTCCCTGTGGTGTTTGGATTTTTCAAGGTGAATTTCCTGTGTGCATGCATTCCTGGCCTTCCTGTATTCTTGCATATCTGCAGGCTTGCCCATGTTTGTAGCACAGTGCCAGAGGTCGTCTATGCGAGTGTATTGGTCTAAAGTCCAAAGGATCTATTTATGAATGCAGCTTATACAACAGGCAGTTAAAGGAGAACTGCACTGAAATTGCAAGCCATTTTTTCCAGTAAAAGCTGTTTTTAAAATCCAGGTTCCAGTTCTATTATAGTGTATGGTAGAATGCTGTTATGCATGGAAATCCATGCTTAGAACAGCGTTGTTGTGTTGCACAAGTGACGTCTTGATGTCATTGTGCTGCACTAAGTACATCACTAGTGCAGTAAAACAACATTGAACATCATTGCGCATGTGGCAGTGAGAAAGTGAGCAGCACTGGAATGAACCACTACAGCTGCGCCAAAGTGAGACGTTTTTGCATTGGGGGACCTGTTTTAGGGTCAAGGAGTGCACTTATGGTTGCCCATACACTATAAAAGATTGTGTATGAGATACCATACACATACAAGGCTATTTTAAAATCTTGAGGTTTCCATGGTAACAAGACCTCTCGAGCTGTACTCTCGAGGTCTCCTGTTACCACAAATACCTCTTGATTGAAAAATAGCCTTGTTGTGTATAATTGCTCATAAATAATCCTCTATATTGTTCAATTTCTATGAACCTTTTGGTTATCTCAGTACATTCTGATTTACACTCTGATGTTAAATACCATTTTAGAACTGTATGATGTAGTTTATGTTCCTGTAAACCGCAGAGTTCTCAGTAGACATGGGTGCATTGTGCCCACAATGGCCGAGCTGAACAAGGGACATAAACTGCATCATACAGTTCTAAAATAGTACTTACTAGCAGACTATGAATCAGAAACATCCACTTGTATAACACAAAACCCTGCAGAGATGGAACAGTAACAGAAATGGAACCACCATTTAAAAATCAGCTTCTACAGAGGGAAATGACAGACCGGTTTGACACAGTTCTCCATTAATGGGAGAACTATATAAAGCCAGCAGAAGAGGTGCAGGGTAAATTAAAAAGTGATAACGTGGAAGAGTTTACCCAAGTATGTGGCCTCATGCAAGACAATGAATGTCTTCAAAAGGGCTCTAGATAAGCATTCAATGAACAAGGGAATACTTTCACATATCCACTGAGAAATGTCGAGTCTTTAAGGGCTAACACCTAACCAAGCCGTAACTTTCCTATACATTCTGTAAATCCTATGAAACCTCACTCACGCGCTTGTTGCCAGGCTGTTAAGTAGCTCAGGAAGGGTTGTGATTCATTCTAGTTAGATCAACTAGGAAATTCTTCAAAAGAAACTGAAAATCTTTAAACGTTCGACCTACTGGTTCTGCAGCAGAAGGGCTGCCGAATGGGTACATTTAGAGGAAAAGGAAGAAAAAAACAAGAAAACAGGTTGAGCAGCAGTGCTGCTGCAAGTTTGCAGCAGACCTCTCCGGAACCAGGGGCTTACATGAAAGGGGAGAGGGAGAAAGAGACAGTACTCTCTGGAATGGAGGAGGAGTGTGCTTGGGGCTGTGCAGAGAGCAGATGGAGAATGAGGTGGCAGTCTGCCAGTGCTCACTTGTTGCCTAATAACTTTAATCTCAGCAGTGTAGCACACATTTGTTTTGCAGAACTAGCATTTTAGTAAGGCATTACAAATACAAATAGCTTTTGACTGAAGCCCCTGGCAGCCTGATGTGATTTTTTTTGGGGGGGAGTTACTCTTATATTTAGTAATTTTACTGGGCATTAAGTATGTGCCAGCTGGCAGCAGGACAGTGCCTGGCCACTGGTAGCTCGCCCCATGGTGGCATCCTGTAAAAAAAATGTTCATTCGTGTATCTTTTTGTGGCAGTTTCGAACTCTTATTTGCCAAAGTTTCAGACTTGCTTGCAGCAGTTACTTCTTCCTCCTCCTGAGTCCTCAAGTAGCCTTTTGCAGTGTGATCTGGACAGTGGGCAGAGCAGCACGTGTGCAGCTGGCAATGTGCCAGTGTCTGGCCCCTAGTAGTTGTCACCTTGCTGCCATTCCAATAAAAAAAGGAGAAAAAATATGTTTTGTTTTCGTGGCAATTTTCAAACTGAAACTCTTAGTCTTCATGTTCCCCCAGGCTGCTGCAGTTCCTTCCTCCTGAGTCCTAAAGCAGCCTGTGTGTGTCTCGTCCTGCGATGTGCTGTTGCAGTGTGATTTGGGCAGTGGGTAGCAAGTGTGTGCAGGCTGGTAGCGAGTTGGTGCTGAACCCCTGGTAGCTGGCACCTTGGTGGTATCCCATAAAAAAGTGAAAAAAAAAACATTTTCCACATTCCCTCAAGTTACTAAAGTTCTTTCCTCCTCCTCCTCCTCCTCCTCCTGAGTTCTGAAGCAGTCTATACGTGTGTGTGTGTGTGTGTGTGTGTGTGTGTGTGTTGTCCTGATCTGTGTTGCTTCAGGGTGATCTGGGCAGTGGGCTGCTAGTGTGTGTCATCTGCTAGCGAGTTGATGCCTTGCCTCTGGCAATCCTTGGTGGCATCCCACTGATTAAAAAAAAATTAAAGAAGTAAAAAAAAAATTAATAAAGTATTGCTCATCTTCATTCTTCACCCAAGTGGCTGAGACCTGTAGCAAGCATTAGAAAATGAAGCAACAGGCCAAGGAGATGGTGGTATGGGATCGTCCAGGCATGTCAAAGAAAAACAAAAGTATAATGGGCTTGGTAATAGACCCTCTGCCTCAGTGGGAACTAGTGTAGAGGAAAATGACAGAAGTGGTCAACCAGTTCATAAGTATCACACACTGTAGGAACCACTTGTAGTGGCATTGCAAAGATTGCAACATGAGAAATCATTGCAGAAAAAAAGTAATAAGAAAGGATGGCATCAGGTAGTGACACAGACAGTGGAGGAGGAGCAGAGTGGTTTGATGGAGCCTGTGGACAGAGATACAGATTGTGATTATATACCAGATAGAAGTGATAGCAGAAGCAGCAGCAATTCTGGGCGGAGTAGGAGGAGGTGGAATGAGAGTTCCAGTCGAGGCAGGTGTACATACAATATAGAACAAGCATTTGCCAATGCCAAATGTTGTCGCACTGGCATTGGCAGTGGCGGAGGTGGAGAGGCATAGCGCTGTGTTTGTTAATGTGTCCCAAAAGGTGATTTTGCACAGCGAGTATGCCACTGTGCGGCAGAGCTGCGGAAACTCGTTTTGGGCAGGCTGTGAAAAATGGCAGCTGGACTGTTGATAAGGAGATGTGCACAAATGCCAGTGTTGAAAATGTGAAATGAAAATATTGCAGATTGACAAAGTTACAAGGGTGCATGGAAACTGCGCAATGCACACTTGCAACACAGTCATTGTCTGGACTTTCACCACCAAATTTTCAACATAGGCATTTTAGGACCTCTGCTGATGAATAGTGTCACCGTCATTTCCTGAAAGTGTTCCGAAAAGTGATTTCGCACAGTGACCGTGCAATTCTGCACCGGACGTACGAAGACACATTTCACCCAGCTATACTGTTCATAAGGAGGTATGGAAAAATGGCAATGATGAACAGCTGGAGTGAAAGTATTACAAATTCACAAAGTCACGAGTGTGCATGCAAACTGCTCAACACGTGCTCGTAAAACACTCATTTTATTGACTTTCGTCCCTAAATTTTCAACATAGGCATTTTAGGACATCTGCTAATGAATCGTGTCACTGCCATTTTCATAATGTGTCTCAACATGGCTTTCCACAGCGATCGGGCATGATTGTGCACCGAACTGCAAGAACAGATTTTGGTCAGGATGTGAAAATGACAGCTGTACTGTTCATTATGAGGTGATGTAGAACAATGGCACTGTTGAAAATGTGGAGTGAAAATATAAGTTCAGAACTTACGAGTGTGTGTGCAAACTGTGCAACGCACGCTCATAACACAGTCATTTTATGGAGTATTGTCATCAAATTTTCAACACAGGCATTTTAGGACCTCTGCTCATGAACAGTGTCACTGTCATTTTCGTACTGTGTCCCAAACACTGATTTCACACAGCGACCACGCTATTCTGCGCCGAAGTGTGAAAACACATTTCGGGCAGGATGTGAAAAATGACAGCTGTACAGTTCACAGAAGGTGTGAAGTGAAATGCCAGTTTTGAAATCTGGCATGAAAATAGTGCGAATGCGCTAGCGATATGAGCGTGCGTTCGCCGGTTACACGTATGTCCAGAAACAGTCATTTTTGATTTTTCCACTCAACTTGCAACATAGGCTTTTGATATTCCCTCATGAATTAGTGGCACTGTTTATTTCATATCATCCCAAAAGGTGATTCCATGCAGTGACTGCGAAATCACCTTTCGGACTGAATAACGCCATGATAGTGCAAGAATTCATGAGAAGGGGTCCCATAAAACCCATGTTGAAAATTTGGGGCCAAAATTCACAAAATGCCTGAGATATGCATTAAGTTGAAAACCCCTATTCATTCCATTATACAGCTTACGGCATTTCTTCAGTTCGCGGTCTTTGAAGAGTGCAGACATGTTCCTCGTGTCCACAGAAGATTTACACTGGACTCCGCAGGGCATGGGGTGAGGGAGCAGGTGCGCAGTGGTGGGTGCGGTGGGGGAGGGGCATCGAGACTACGAGGGACCGCTTTCATTTTACAGGAAATGAAAAACATCGCTGACAGTTTTTTTTTTTTTTTAGGGCTTTGGCATGCTGGGGTGGGCTCCAGCATGCCACCTAACTGTTTGGGGGTGTCAGTAGCCGATGGGGATTGGGCACCCTCCGTCACAACACGGGGAGGAGGAAGTAATGCGATGGGGATTGGGCACCCTGTTGGCACACAAAGAAAGTGGTGGGGTCACGAGCTGAGGGGATTGGGCACCCCTCAGCATTCAACAATTGGGGGTTCTGCCAACAGGAGTGGGCTCCCGTCTGCACCTGAAAGCGGGTGGGGTTAACCGACAGGGTTTGGGCACCCAAAGTCGGCAGTAGTTAAGTGACGAACCGCCGACCATGCACATAATGGCGGCGAAGGATGGCAAGAAAAGGACCGCCTGTATGACGAGTTTTGCTCAGATTGCAGCGGACCTTTTCTTAGATGTGCTCACCACATTATGTATGCATGGTGTGGTGCCGGCATGCAGTCTGATTGGTGAATGGGGGACGCACCTACTGGTGCGTGCCCTGCATTTGCCTAACAGCGATCCCGCCTCCAAAGCTGCACTGTCCCACGATGTTGGCTGCGCAAGCGCCCCAACATAAAATGAAAAAAAGTGGTGGTAAAAACAAAAAAAGAAAGGCCATAAAACCAACAAGGGGAAACAGAACAACAAGCATGTGACATGACAGCTGATAAAGAAGACACAGGAAAAACTGGTGGCCCAGGACACATGGTAGAGAAAGAAGGACCATTTCTTGAACATGAAGAACTGGTGGAGAAAGAGTAGGAGACAGTGATGTGGAATCAGCCCACAACAGCCTGCACATTAGGCAACAGTCAAGAGTGCCAGGAGGAAAGGTCAAACTGGAGACATCGGCAGTGTGGGATTTTCCTTAGAGTGGACAAAGTATCACGCACACAGGTAGTGTGTCTTTTATGTAAAAACAGGCAAAGCTGGGGAATTGAGGGAACAAGGCTAGGAATATCTACCATGAAAAGGCATTTGCTGAACTCCCACAGATCTCAGTGTGAAAAGGCATGCCAAAACACGGCATCAGCAGCAGCATCACCAGTCACTGAAACTGATGATGATGAACACCAGGGGGAGAAGAACATTAGGAGACCAGCTAGAGATGAAGAAGAAGAAAGGCGTCCAAGTTGCAGTCAATGCACAACTCATATATCACTAATCTAGCCCATTGAATCCCACACCTCTGAGGGGCAGGAAATCCCAAGATACTTTCACTCCCAGGGTTGGCAAAAATAGTAGCCAACTGTCACATCCAGGAAAAAAAGGCACTCACCTCACACTGGTCCAGTCCCTGGAAATGGCCCAGAAATATAAAACCAACAGGCCAGAGGCAAAAAAACAAGAGCAATTCTGGAAATGATA
Organism: Neoceratodus forsteri; assembly: GCA_016271365.2. Taxonomy (NCBI): domain Eukaryota; kingdom Metazoa; phylum Chordata; order Ceratodontiformes; family Ceratodontidae; genus Neoceratodus; species Neoceratodus forsteri. The sequence continues at coordinate 729,879,090 of CM028138.1, forward strand.
GCCACTGACTTGTTGCCATTAACCTTTGTGAGAAACACTGGATTTCTATCACTAATGCAAGTTGCAGTGCCAAGGCTATTAAGTGTCCAGCCATACCTACTGTACTTTTCTGCTGTGGCTCTTCCTGATTTGTATGAATGTCTACAAGACTGCATCACGTGCCCTGAAAACATCACTTGCTCCAGCCATTTGCATCGCCCCTGACATGTGGATCAGTAGTCAGACTACTGATTACATGGCAGTGACTGCTCATTGGGTCAGTTTCCCCTCTTCATTCCCCTCCTCTTCCTCCTGCTCCTCCTCCTCTAGGTTAAGTGCAAGCAGTAGCCACAAGTCACCAGACCCCCCCAACCTCAGAAAGAAAGCAGCTTCATGTATTGATGACTTTGACAATGACCATCTCCAAAAGAAGGCAGCTTTCTCTGTTGCTGACTTTGACAATGACCATCATACAGAAAACTTGATACACTTCCATCAGCAGATGTTTGATGAACAGTGCCAGATTTCCCATTATGCAGACTATGCCTGTGCATAGCGCCAAAGACATCCTGGGGACCCAGCAGGAGGCCTCTGTGAGCATAGTTAAGAAACATGCATGCTAATGCGGTGCAGTTGTAAACATCTAGCTTCTGTGCTATCTGCCACAGCCAGTGTACTCAGATTTTTAGGAGTGGCTCAGCAGCTTAGAATAATTTTTAATGATGGGGAGGGGCAGGGTTAGTATTGCTCATCATGTGATTCATGCCCCCTATGTTTTCTCTTTTTTACTGCCTTGCCTCCATCTCCTTAATTAGTGGTAGCTGTTATTGTGCCATTAATAAAGTTTCTTCTTCCCACCGTTCCCATCTCATCTTGGCCCTTCCCCTGACTAGATCACTGTTCATGCAAGCGACGCTGCTGCCACTGCATTGGCGCCAATTGCCAGATTTACTTTGACAGCAGAAGCAACAGTTGATAACCAAACCAACACGGTATGTGCGGATGGCCAATTCAGGATAGTCAACTCAGTCACAATGGGTAATCACTACAGACTGGAGTAAGTAAAGTACAGTCATTCAGAGCGCCCCCCCCCCCCCTTTTTTCTATGCCATAGCATTCAGTGAGATGAATGCAGAGTCTGTAAGATGACAAGTTCGAGACCATGGCTAGCTACTATGTATGACCAGGGTGGGTACATGTAGCATGCTGGGACAGCAGTATGGCAGGTGGAACACAGGGGAGTACAACAGTCAGACTAGGAGCAGTCGAGCAGTGGGAAAAAGAGCTCGGTGATGGGACTGCAAAGCTGGACTGCAAGGCACACAGCAGTCACTGAAGTGGCAGCAGCAAGTTTTCTTAAGCAAGGCCCAGTTGGAGTGACTAAAGACACTGAACACTCTGGGGTAGCAGACGCTGTACAATGTGGGGGTAGCAGGTACTGTCAGTTATCCTCAATCTCTAGGTAATTTTCACAATTTTGAATTGTGAGATTATAAATAAATAAATAAATAAAAGATTACATGTGAATTTTTAAGACAGTTTCATTTTGTGAACCTACCAGGCACACTTGAAAATGAGTCGTTTAGGTTGCTAGGCAGAAAATAAACCCTGCAACCTCAAAGACACAACTGGACCAGCATCATGTTTTTGGAAATATGGACCGATACTTGTTGTGTATGAAGTATCTTTTAAAAAACTATGGTTAGTGAATATAACCTCCCTCCTTTACCGTGAGAAAGTGCTGGTGCATGCTGGCAGCTGTCACAGGGATGGAATGGTGGAAAGAAGCGTGTCCTGAGTGTCTAAGTCTGACTGTCTGCCCCTTAACCAACCAAGCTCCATATTCTGTCCAACTGGTAAGCTGCTACAGCTGCAGTTATTTTGATGGTTTCTCCCAGACCCTTTCTTCCCCTAGCTCTCTGGGAGATTGCTCTGCATTGGTGCCAAACACTGTTTTGTAAGCAAAGCAGCAGCAGGCAGCAGCCTGTAAAGTGAAGTGTGTGACTGTAAACGAAGTGCGAGTGAGTGAGTGAGTGAGGAGGAGCCAGGAGGAGGAGGATAGATGAATAATTTGGTTTGGCAACAATTATATTTAGTATTTATTCCAAATCTGGATTTATTTTTTTCTTCTGCCTATTCCCGCAACAGTAACTTTTCTTTATTTTGTGTGTGTGTATGTATGGGCCATGCACTGGCACATCTGTTCAGCAAATGCCATCACTTTTTGGTGTTCAGGAATGGAAGACTGGGTCTTGTAAAAACAAGGGGTTTTGAAAACAGATGGGTAGCTTTTATTCATTGAGTTTGTGGAATAATAACATTGAGCTGTATTTAATATGTTGAAATTGACAAATGTAATAAAGCTGAAATGAGGGACCCAAGTTAAAGCATTGTATGTTTGTGCGACACTGTGGAGGGGAGCCACATGAGACCTTTGGGTGACAATGTGGGGGTGGGGCACCACCATGGTGGGGGTAGCATCATAGGAACAGGTGGCCCCTTATGGGTCCAACACCTTGATGGTGAGGTGATACTGCGGGGGTGGACACTGTAGGGGGCATAACCCTGGGTGGGAGCCCATGGTTACTGCTGTTCACAGGGCCCATGACCATGTTAATCCAGTCTTGTCAAGAAGTGACTAACACTCCACTCATTAACACCAGGTTTTATAGTATCAGACAACGCAAAGAACATTGTAAGGGCAGTTGTGATGTAGATTATACACACAATCAGTGTTCTGCTCACTGTATAAATCTGGTAGTTCACTGATTCCTACATATATGCTGCCCCTCGAATACATTGTAAGATGGTATGGGCTGCGGTTTCACTGCTATGCTGATGATACCCAGCTATACCTGTCTTTTGGTCCTGACCAGGCTAGTTTGCTCTCAGTATTTAACAACTGTCTAGCTGAAATCCAAGACTGGATGAATTTGAGCTGGTTGAAATTGAACGCAGGAAAGACTGAGATTATGGTGGTGGACCCTGGTCACAGGATAGAGAGGCTGAGGATTGATCGGCCTTCTGGAATATATCTGGGGGATGAGCAGATCCTTACCGCTGAACGGGTGCGTGACCTTGAAGTCGTGCTTGACGACGGGCTGACCCTTCGTCATCAGATGTTGGCAGTCATCAAATCGGCCTTTTACCATCTTTGGAATATTGCCAGGGTCGAGCACCTTGTTCTGTCCAGTGACCTGCCGGTATTGGTCGACGCCTTTGTGACCTCTTGGCTTGACTACTGCAAATCCCTTTATCTAGCGCTTCCTGGGGTTGATATCCGCCGCTTGCAGCTAATGCAGAACACTGCTGCTCGTCTATTGACGGGGGTGCCTAGGAGTACACATATTACCCCTGTGCTGCGCGATCTACACTGGCTGCTGATTCAGTGCAGATCACCTTTAAGGTAGGCTTGTTGACCTACAAAGCCCTACACGGTCTTGGTCCTGACTATTTGAAAGAGCTCCTGATTCCTTACAGCCATGTGTGACAGCTCCACTTGGCTGACGAGAGGTTGCTGGAGATTCCAAGGGTTATTTTGAAATCCTCTGGGGCCCGTGCTTTTGCTTTTGTGGCTCCTACCCTCTAGAATTCTCTGCCCCATCAGCTCCGGGGGTGTATGACCATTGGGGGCTTTAAGCAGGCACTGAAAACGTTTTTGTGGACACTGGCATTCCCAGAAATATAATGGATTTTACTGTTTTATATTTATTGTAATATTTGATGATCATGTTTTTTAATGTAAGGTGCCTTGATATTTGAAAGGCGCCCTATAAATAAAGATGATTATTATTATTATTATTATTATTTAGTAAACTTCTCATTCATCCCCCCTCACTTTTCCTTGTAGCTGGTGAAATCCTTTTTCTTGGTCCTAACAACTTCTGTGACCCTTTCTAAGAATCATATTGAACTCTTGGACCTGTTTTGTTTTGTAACAATTCTCATGCATAACTTTGTTGCCTTAAAAATGGTCCCCTTAATTGCCAACCCCACCCCATCTTTCCTCTACACCTTCTATTTTTGTTTACACTGGTCAGTTTGTCTCAGACTAGCTCCCTCATCTGGCTAAATCTGCTCTTCTATATAATCCAGGATTTCAGTTTTTGATAGGGGCATTCTGAAACATAGAAACGTAGACTTTAATGGCAGATAAGGACCGCTTGTCCCACTTAGTCTGCCCATTTTCCTACCTACAGGATAAGCTGCAGATCCTAGTTAACCAGCAGCCTATTTCTTCCTACCCCCCACAAGAATTGCCTTATGTCTGTCCCATGCATTCTTGAATTCTCCCACAGTTTTAGACCTAAGGGCCAACATGAAACAAATGGAATTATATTCATTGGCCCTTAGTGGCTCTCCTACCATCACTTCACTCACCCTGTCCAAGTTGGTGAGCACCAGATTCGAGAATGGTCTCCTGTCTAGTGGGTTCCTTAACCACCTGCACCAGCAGGCAGTCCTGCAAAGTACCTGACAGGACTTGACCTCTGGTGCACCTGTCTACTAGAATGTCCCAGTTGATATCCGGCAGGTTCAGATCACCCACCACTACTTCCTCTTCTTCACTCCCCTTGTAAGATCTTCTCCAAGCTCCTCATCTCTCTTCCCCTTGCCTTGGTGGTCCATAGATCATCCCCACCCACATTTTCTTGCCAAAGGATGCCATGAGGTGAACCCACAGTGACTCTGTTTCCTCTTTGCTCCCCCTGATGTGTCTATCCTCCACAGCCTCTATGTCCTCCCTGACATATAAGGCTAGCCCCTTCTATTCTCTCTATCCTATCTAAATATTGTGTAACCTGGGACTGACAAGTCCCAGTCATTATTTTCTTAGGCCCAAGTTTCTGTAATAGTACAAGGTCCAGTTTGGTGTCTTACTACCAATGCCTGTAGTTCACAAACTTTATTACCCTGACTCCTGGTATTAAGGCAGACCCCCTTCCAGCTAGTTCCAGATCCTCTTTTTCTGTTGTGTGACTCTACACCTGCATTCCTTCTCATTCTCCTTCCCATCTAATTTTTCCCTGTTGCTTGCAAGCCCTAAGAGCCTCCCCCTCTTTGACTCTTCCACTACATTCTTGAAACTCAACTTTGTTTTTACCCACTGCTTTGCCACCAGTCCCCAGTATAGGGGGAGCGCTAGCTAGGTTCCCCTCCTTTGCTTACTTTACCTTGATTCACTAGCCTCAGTGTCCCATGCAGTCAGTTTAACTGTCTAATGTAGATATCAAACTTCTACTTCAGCACGCTTGTCCCCTATCAGGTGAAGGCCATCCCTCACTTGTCAGGTGAAGGACATCCCCTTTTATGAGTCTTCTGTCCCAGAATTCCCCTGGTCTCCCACACAGTGGTACCCCTTCTCCTGACACCATCCCTTTAATCACCCATTTAATTCCTCTATCACTTCCCTCCATACTCCATCCCCCCCTACTCCACACAAGGAGGACCTCAGAAAAGGCCAGGAAGGTCAAGTGTGCCTGCAGTCTGTCTCCCAACCTTTGAATGTTCAGCTTCACTTGTTCCACAGCCTGGTTCATCAGATCATTGGTACCCAATACTTCAGCACTGGCCAGATTTGCCATCCACCTAAGACGGTAGTAGCCCCAGCCATGAAACAGAGAAACACAGTCAATGCCAGAAACACAGACACACAGACAATGCCAGAAAAATGAGGGAAAATCAGGGGGTTACCAAAAAAGCAAGACCACTTACCATTCAATTTTTTATATTCCCTCTCTAGGTCTTTACACCGATTTTGAAAATGTAACTGTCCACCCCTGTGGTTGAACTGGACAAATGGTTCTAGCAGCTCTGCCAGCAAGCGTTGAAATTATTTTTGGCTTTTTTCAATGGATTTCTCCTTATTTATTTCATAGTAGTATTCTCCAATGCCTTTAAACTGATTCTGTGCCACAAAAAATAGAAAATCATAAAGTAGGATGGGCAGGCAGACCGACAGACATCTGGACAGACAGACAAAAAATCAAAACTGTGTACACGCCAGGCAGGTCCAATTACTTTATTGTGGTCACAAAACATTTGGTAGCCGGAGTAACACTCCTACATATTGCCTCTCTCTGGAGGCTTTATCAGGGGGTCTGCATGATGGACAGAGGGGTAGATTAAGAAATATATACTTTATTCTAACCAAAAATAACAGATACATAAATTACAATGATTTTCCTTTATCCAAGAAACATCCAGATGATAAAATACAACAGGATATCTGGTTGTCCTCATTTGTAGACCCTCAGTAACCAAGAAAAGCATCTATATATGGAGTGTCTCATCCTACTTATATCTTTAACAGTTACATAACGAAATCAGGAAAAAAAAACACCTTAATAATTGTGTAAACATGGTTTATACAGTTTGTTCAACTGCATCCTTTTGAATTAGTTTCAGTCTGAGTGCAGCATAGCTGGACTGTGATGTCATCAAACATTGCAAAAGCTGCCTTGTCATTGGTAAGTGACAACACAGACATGCAAATGAGTAGAGTGTGGCATCATAAGGGATTATAAACCACCATCTGGAATCTCATTAACCAACCCCATCTCTCAAATCACTGTACATTCAGGGACCCATTTTGTAATTTAATTAAAATATAATATTCAGACGATTTTGTTGGTATTATAGTGATATTCTGCATTTACCACCCTCATACTTTATCTCTGAGGATAGCAGCATACAAGCAAGATCTCTGTATCTTAGACTTCAACTCATCTCCCCGTTTTCCCCTTCCCTTGAGGTCATAATCCACTGTTTGTAAAGTTATAGTCATCTACACAGCAACGGAGTGTGATGTCTCAAGGAGAGGATTATGACTTTAGGGGAAGGAGAATCACTGCTGGAGGATGAGATCAGGTCTCAGGTACAGAGATCCAGTTTATGACACAGAGCGGTGTGATACATACATGCAAGCCTGCAATAAAGCTGTGTGACAACAGCAATGTGGCAATGCAGCAGAAAAACCTTGCAGATGCCAGGATTAATGCCCCTGTAATTGCAGGTGCCAGGATTAATGCCCCTGTAATTGCAGGTCCCCTCGATCCTTGCAGGTGCCAGGATTAATTCCCCCCCTCCCCCGCTCCCCACATCCTGTGTTAAAGTGAGTGCAGCTGTACTACCGGATGTGCACCATCACAGGATCCCCAGGTCCCTGGTTAAAGTGAGTGCAGCTGTATACTCAGGACCTGCACCTCCACTGAGTCCCCAGCTCCTGGTTAAAGTGAGTACAGCCATACTCTTGGAACCTGCACCGCACTAGATCCCCAGGTCCTAGGTAAAAGTGACTGCAGCTGTACTCTCAGGTCTTACATCCACACTGGATCCCCAGATCCTGAGTTAAAGTCAGTGCAGTTGTACCCTTGTGCCTTGTACCCCCACCGCATCCCACGGTCCTGAGTTAAAGCAAGTACAGCTGTACTCTCAGGATCTGCACCCCACTGGATGTACAGGTCAAGAGTTAAAGTGAGTACATATATACTCTCAGACCTTGCAACCCCATTGGATCCCCACATCATGCATTAAAGTGAGTAAAGCCATACCGTTGGGCATTGTATCCTCACCAGATTCTTAGGTCCTGGGTTAAAGCGAGTACAGCTGTACTCTCAGGACCTGCACCCCACTGGATCGATGGGTCAAGGGTTAAAGTGAGTACATATATACTCTCATACCTTGCAACCCCATTGGATCCCCACATCATGTGTTAAAGTGAGTAAAGCTATACTATTAGGCATTGTATCCCCACCAGATTCTTGGTCTTGGGTTAAAGTGAGTGCAGCTGCACTCTCAGGACCTGCAACCCACTGGATCCCCAGGTCTTGGGTTAAAGTGAGTGCAGATGAACTCTAGGGCCCTATACCCCCACCCGGATCCCCTCATCCTGAGTTAAAGTAAGTACAGCTGTATTCTTGGGCCCTGCACCCCCACTGGATCCCCAGATGCTGGATTAAAGTGAGTGCAGCTGTAGCAGTGTGGTACAGTGGCATCCGCCAGGATGAAAACCAATTCTGCAGCATTTTGCAGCACTCTGCAGAATGCTGCAGCAGACCTACTGAATAAAACAGGGTAATTTCAATGGCAATTAGTCTCTTTTGTCATTCAGGAAAATGTGACACTGCCAGGATGAAGTGAGTACCACAGTGTCCTGCATCAAAAAAATGGACTAATTACCATTGAAATTACATTGCTTTATTCAGTAGGACTGCTGCAGCATACTGCAGAGTGTGGCCCCCACCACTTTTGTTCTCTAACTACTAATTGTGTTTTATGCCCACCTGCTACAAGCCCTTTCAGTGGCCTCCCGTCCTAAGACTATCTCCTTCCACTCTGCCTATGTCGTTCTCGTCTTAACTCTTATCCCCCCTTGATGCCCTTTTCCTGTTCTACTTCTCCTCTGTTTCCACTGTCTGCCCGGCTCCCAATGGATAAACTTGTTACTCAAAAGTTCTCCAACTGTTATATTTCACCTCCCAACTTAAGAAAAGGACATAAACATTGCATCAATGAATTGGTTCCTTATCCCAAGCTATTTTTTCACGCATGTGTATGTCTATTAATGTATACCGATTGCTGTATATTAGCACTGTTCTGCTCTGATTGGAACTGTATATACTGTACATTGGTTTGATTGTATTTCTTTGTTTACTTTGTATACTATGTGTACCAGGTCCATCTTGCAAATGAGCTTGCTCAATGGTGATCGCCTGGATAAATAAAGATTTGATTGATTGATTAATTGATTGATTGATTGATTGATTGATTGAAAAGTGGGTTTCATGCTGGGGGACACCACTGTACTGTTTGCATCAGTCCAGGGAACAAAATGCTATTTGGAAGACAGGAAGTGGGAGAGGAAGGAGTGTAGTTAACTGTGAGAGTCTGCTGAGAGAGAGATAGACAGAATGAGAGAGAGAGAGAGAGAGAGAGATGGAGACAGAGACAGAAAGTGTTTTCACATAACGAACTCCATTTGCAGTTGTACTGTGGTGCAGGCTGCTCCATTCAAGTTGCAGTGCTGCAGCTCCTTTTTACACAGCAGCCCCCTATATCGGTGCAACTGACCTTTTGGCATTTTGACCAAACCTCTGTGGGGTGGCAACAGTGTTCAATGACAATTGATTATATGTGTTTTTTTTTTAGAATTATAGCAGCAGCCCAAATTGCAACTCCCAACACTGAAAATGCTTTTTTAGAACACGCATTCATCAGCTTTGAAGTTACTATGTTGTAGAGATGTGACATGATGTCATGAGTGAGGTGAGCAAGTGACTAGTTAATTTAAAAATTGCAAAAGCAAGGGAACCTGGCAGACTGGGTAGGTCCAGCTGATTCAGAGGGCTGCACCAGTGCAGGTGGCAACGTGTTTACACGCTTGCAAAAAACACCTGAACCATTACACGATTCCACCAAACCAGGGATCGTGGGTTGCCATGGCGGAGCGATGTACAATGCTCCGCTCATCATTTACATGACCCAATCTGCACTGGTGCAGCCACCTGCACTGCTCACACTGGTGCAGATAAGATAATGTAAATGGACCTATTGAGAGACAGAGACAGAGAGACAGAGGGAGACACACAAACACACAATAAGAATTCAGCACCTTTCTCTTCAGTAGTTTGCCTTGAGGCAATCCCTTAAGAGAGATGGCCTTATAAAGAGTAGTAGATAAACTGATCAGCAAAAACACATATGTTCAGTAACAAGACCACCACCCATGACTAAGTGGTGTTATTCATGACACAGGGAAATTGTTTTTTTCGGGGTGGCAGACGTACAGATGAGAGATTCCTGTGTTCTTGGAGAAGAGATGAAACTACTTTTCTTGCTGGGAATGAAATCTGGGACCCTGAGTCACAATGGCAGCAGTTCTAACCATTCAGCTAAAGGGCCATTCCCCTAATTGGCAGGTTAGAGAGATCCTTGGACTCCATCACTTGCTATCTCATGGATGACCATTAGATGGCTGTATCACTTCTGCTTGTTATTTACAGCTTTCCCTACTGTGCCGCACTGCTTTGCACTAACAATCTTTTCTCACATACTATACAACACTATTATCTCTTTTTTAAGTTATGAAGCACCCCAAATTCTTATTGTAACTGCTGTGTGGCGATATGAGCGGATTGGATTGGGGGGGCAGCTGTAGTAGTATTAAACTGCGACCTGCACACTCGAGCAGACTTGATAGACCTGTGAGTATTTTCTACTGGCTATTTTGTATGTTCGTATGTCTGTGTGTCCTTTATTTGTTAGACACAGCTTCTGTCTTTCATTGAATGGTTAGAGCTACTCAGGGTCCTAAGTTTAATTCCCGGTAAGGACTATGAGAGCATTTTGGCAAATTAGAGGGACAGACATAACAGGCACCATCTGTGTCACATTCACAGCCCACCTTCAGTGATGCAGAGCAGTGCCATCAAATCACATGTGCCAGCAGTCTCTCTGTGTTATCTCTCACCTCTTCAACGGTGGCATTTCCACACCTGCCAAATGCTTGAAGTCAGCCATATAGCAGAGTGTATGACCCCCCCCCCATTTCCCATGGGAGGAAAGTATCTGATAATCAGACACTCAGTCCTCCAGCCTCTGCACCTCCTGGACTCAGGGTAGGAACCTAGATCACCAGCCTTTTAAACAGGAACAGTCAGTCCAAAGTGTCCCACATCAAAGTTTGGAGCCGTTTCCAATTTGCACTTTGTGTACAAAAACATTTGTTTTACTTGCTCCTTACTGCAATATAGTAGACTGTATCAGACTGATTCTGTTGACTTCCAATCTGACAGTTGCTGTAACCAGAATTCCCAGCATCCCCTGCAGCTGACATCAGAGTAGGGCTGCAGCAGTGGGAAATTCAATAGCCTGCAATTCATATTAGATTTTTTACAAATTCCAATCTTTTGTTTGCTGATCCAGCTTTCCTTCCTGGGCTTAGTACAGTCACATAATTCATTTACAGATTTATTTTATTTATTTATGTCTTTGATTACCGGGTAGGTGCACTGGTCCATGACACCATTTTCAGGTACAACCCGGGCCATAAAAGATGGTAATGTTAAGGAACAGTTACAGTCAAAGGAACAGGATATTTACAATTAATCAGAAATCAAGCACTTTATGTACAAAAATATAGATACAGGAATACTGGCATCATGGTCAAGCACTTCCATGTACTGATATAGATACAGGAATATGGCAACAGGGTATGAAATACATTTAATGATTAGGCAACCTTGCTAGACATATGAGGGTACAACAGTCCTGCACCACCCCTATTCAGCACACCTATGAGCACTTAGGCAAGACAGAGAGAAAAGGCTTGCGAACAGCTTGAGTAGAGGTGAGAAGAAACTCCTAACAGATGTCAGGTTAGTGTGGGGTTGGAGTTGCTGGATGTGGGGTGGTGGGAGCGCTTACCCTGTTGAGCAAGAGCACTGGGCCCTGTCTATAAGCCAGGTTTTAAAGAGGGATTTGAAAGTAGAAGGTGAGTTGGATGAGCAGAGGGTAGCAGGGATCCCGTTCCATAATGTGGGGGCAGCAATAGATAAGGCTTTCCCACCCATGCTGTTAGAGACCCTCGGTACCTCAAGGGGACATACGGTGGATGAGCGGAGATGCCTAGGTAGGGTTCTAACTTTGAGTAGGGGAGCAAGAGGGGACTCATCACAGCTTCTGATGGTACTATCCACAATACAGCCGAGAGCAAAATCAAAGCAGTCTTGGAGTGGGAGCCAGCCCAGAGTTCTGTAGAGGTCACAGTGATTGGTTGAGAATGGTACCATAAGAGCAAAGCAGCATGCACTGTTGTAGGTGGATGTGAGTCTAGATTCGAGGGCAGAGAATGCGCAAGAGTAGATGGGGAGCAGCAATCGATGATAGGAAGTAGGTTACCCTGGACAATTGCAGTTCAAGCCTCGGGGGTTAGTAGGTAGCATAGACGGTAGGCGGCCCCAAGTTTTTGATTCACCCTTTGATCCACAGTATTGATGTGGTCCAAGAAGTTTAGTGCCAGGTTAAGTGTTACCCCCAGGCATCTAAATGAGGCACTGCTTTCTAGAACTGGACCATCTGGTGATAGTATTTGAAGGGAGGAGCCGGAACTATGAATCTTAGCGAGGTGGCATTTGGATGTAAAAAGCATGACTTTCATTTTTTTTCCCTCTAAACAATAATAGGTTAGGTGAGAACCAGCTAAAAGCCATGCCATAGTTCTGGGTGAGGACTGATGAGACCTGGGCAACAGACTTATCACTGTGGTATATAACAAAGCTGTCTGCATACAGAAGCGATTTACAGTTTAGGCTAGCAGATGGGAGAGAATTAATGAAAATGGAGAAAAGTAGTGGGCCCAGGATGGAACCCAGGGGGACACCAGTAGTGACAGGAAGGGTCAGAGAGACAACAGAAACATTGCAAACTGATTGGGAGCATCCTGAGAGGTAGCTCCTAAACCAGTCAGGTGGTCTCAGGGGAGCAACCAAGGAGGTGCAGCTTGGAGATGAAGATTACATGACTGACCATGTCTAAGGCCTTTGTAAGGTCCACAAAAATGGCACAGGTAGCGTGCCCACAATCCATACGGGTAAAGACATGGTTAGTAAAGGAAGCAAGCAGTGGTGCAGTGAGTTTTGTGAAAGCCATGCTGTTGGCTACACATAAGATTGTGTTTGCTTATGTGTTCCAGCAGTTGGCAGTGAACAATTTTTTCTAGGAGTTTGCTTAGATGAGGAAGGATTGAAATAGGTTGGTAATTATCGGATGAGTTGGGGTCCTCAGTTTTGAAGATAGGGACAACTTTCGCAGATTTCCAGGTATTAGGCATGGAAGAGGTAGACAGGGCCAAGTTGAAAATAAAAGTGAGAGGCTTGGAGACAGCAGGGGAGATGAGTATGATCAGGATAGCTGATAGGCTGTCCGAACCTGGGCTGCCACAGTTTGGGAGATTTCTTAGAAGATTGACGGTGTCCTCAACAGATATGGTCTTGAAGTGAAAGCTAGGGATGCCTTGGGAGGGGGAAGGTGGCTGTGAGCTTGCGCTGGTGCCTGGGGTGGATAGTGGGCTGCCAGTGAGTTTACCGAGGTGAGCTGACAGATCCTTGAATTTTATGTTAAAAGACTGAGCTACCTCAGACGGCTCTGACAGAGGGTCAGAGGGGGAGTCGAGTTTGATAACAGACCTGTTGGCGCAGGGGCTGGTGAGAGAGCTAAGGGAGGCCCAGAGTTTCATGGGATTACCTAGGCTGTCCTTCTGTAGGTTAATGTAATAATTCTGTTTTAGGGATTTGGCCAGCGGTTTACATAGATTTCTCAGACACCTATGTTCGCTCCACAAAGAAGGGGAGGGGGATGATTTATGTTCAGCCCACTTGCGATCTTGAGCTTTTATGAGTGTCAAGAGTTCCTTAGTGATCCAGCGTGTGCATCCTCCTCGCACTGTCCTCGTCTTTAGGGGGAAGTATTCATCCCGATTCTTCAGAATGCCATTTGTGAAATAAGCCACTGCCACGGTCATGTCCAGTTGTGTGTATAGGCATGACCAATTTATAGCCCTAACTTCGTTCAGGATGACAGAGGCATCAGGACTACAGAAACTGCGGAAGGAGAGGTACTTGGAGGGAGGGCTTTTAGACTTGGTGGATCAGAAGATGTAGGTGGGAGAGTAGTCACTTATGGAGTCAGTGAGCATCCCAGCTTGAATTACATTGTCTTCCCTATTGGTTACTATCCAGTCCAGCAGGGTATGTGATGAGATGAGCATATTTTGCCTGGATGGAATTGAGATTGTCTGAACCAGGTTGTTCAGTTTCAGTAGAGTGGCATAGTCAGGTTCCTGGGTGCTTAACCAGTTAAGGTTGAAGTCACTGAGGAGATTGGTGTCTCTAATAGAGGAGAGAGAGCTGAGACCAGACCGAGGGTTCTGAAGGCCATCAGTGCCCCCTGCTGGAGGGTTATAGCAACAACTGTGGAAGAGCTTTTTGGAGGAGCCCAAAACCAACTCGGCAATGAGTCACTCACTAGGGGAGGGTGGACCAGAGCCAAGGGAGACGGTGGCAGATGGGGATTCCTGTAGGTAAATTGCTCACCACCACCCTTTTCTTACCCACCCTGTCATGGTGGAGCATTGTGTAGCCTGCCAGTTGGCACATGATGTCAGAGATGTGCAGCTTTAGCCAGGTTTCTAAGATCCTGATAACATGAGGTTTGTGGAGGGTTACCCAGGCTTAAATCTCTGCGTATTAAGAAGAGAGGCTGCATACATTTAAGTGGGTGATGTTCAGTCCTTGGGGGTTGGATCAGATACTATGAGAGGAGGTGGTAGGGATGTTTACTGGGCCAGGGTTGGTCTTGATGCCACCTGCAAGTAATAGCAAGGAGAGTAGGAGAAGGTAAGGGTGGACTGTCTGGAGGAGGAGGATGAGCAGGAGTACAGGAAGGACCCAAGAAAACATTTTTCATAGTTAGATGGGAACAAGAGGGTAAGTGGGCCATTAGCTGAACATTCCCATCTAAGTTGTATGGGGAGGGTCAAACGGCAGTCAAGAGATGGGGAACAAGTACTGGTATGCTTGATCATGTGCTAATATTGAGGCAAATGAGTCAGCCACCCAGAGCCTGCTGAGCAGTGAGGCTGTCAACAAGGGTAGAAATAAAGGGTTCATTGCTAGAATAACTAGCAGAGGTATCGTAGGTAGCTGGGGATACCACACCTGCATAGTAGGGCAGCAAGAGACCTGCCAAAACACAGGAAATCTGGTGTCTAATTGTGACTAGGGAGTCTGAGAGTTTGGATTGGCTAAGATGGGGTGGGGTGGCAAGGAGGCTAGCTCAAACTTAGTGAATCTAACAAAGAAGATCAGCTGAGAAAAATGATGCAACTACTGAGTTGTATAGTCTGTGACAGCATAAGTCACCATAAGGGGAGGAATTGATATCCGTTTCCCTCTGCTGGTGGAAGAGCATAGCCTGCAGATGAAGAATTCGACACTTAGAAACACACGAGGTACGAACCGGACCACGTGACCCACAGTGCCTACAAATTGCAAGTCAGCCAAGGAGGGGTGTGGTAGGGGGTGGATGGGGAGCTGAGGTGCAGCATCGGTGGGAAGCGTGCAGACAGCAGCAGCCCTGCAGTGTGGTGTGGCTGTAGCTCATAGCCCATGTTTTCCCAAAGAAATTGGAAGAGTAAATTCGGCAGAGAAGTGTTTTGCCAATTGCTCCCGTGGAGCAGCTTAGGTTAAGGCTTCTGTAGAACTGAGCAATGCTACTTCAGGACTGGTGCTCCAGAGTTAAAGTAATTATGGATCCCCAAAATGGATAAAGCATCCAACTTGGGAGAGCTCGGATTGATTAAAAGACTTCACTTAACCCTGGGAGAACAGTTGGACTATCAAACATCTGATCTGACATTATAATCTAACATGCACTGCAGGCTATTGAATCTCCCACTGCTGCAGCTCTGCTCTGATGTCAGCTGCAGAGGTTTCTGGGATTTGTAGTTAAAGGAGAGCAGTCAGCACAAAGAGCCCCACAAGTGTGGGGCTGTTCCCAATGTACTTGGTGAGCAAAACATTCTGGTATTTACTGTTTACTGTATTAGTATAGTAGATAGTATCAAACTAGTTTTGTTACTTCTAGGCTGACATCTTCTGTAACTGCAAA
Source organism: Neoceratodus forsteri (assembly GCA_016271365.2). NCBI lineage: Eukaryota > Metazoa > Chordata > Ceratodontiformes > Ceratodontidae > Neoceratodus > Neoceratodus forsteri. The sequence continues at coordinate 729,894,738 of CM028138.1, forward strand.
TCCCAGGATCCCCTGCAGCTGAAATCAAAGCAGTACTGCAGCAGTGGGAGATTTAATGATGTCTGCAGTGCATGTTAGAGCTTTTATAATCTTCAATCAGATGTTTTCTGGTTCTGTTTGTCTCCAGGGGCTAAGTACAGTCTTCCGTGACTGTACTTAGCCCCAGGAGGACAGTAGGACCAGCAAATACAATATCAGAGCCCATATAAATGCTAACATGCACTGTAGGCTACTGAATCTCCCACTGCTGCAGTACTGCTCTGATGTCAGCTGCAGGGACTTCTTGGATTTGTAGTTACATAAGATGCCAGCCTAGAAGTAAGCAACATTTGTCTGATACAATCTACTATCCTATAGTAAAAAGTAAGGAAACCAGAATGGTTTTGCACACAAAGTGCACATTTGGACCAGCCCCACACTTGGGTATGGGATAGAGATGGGCGAAGTGGTCCCAATTCACTCCAGCGAGTGATTTGTGATGTGATGGGAATTTCGGAGTGCTCCAAGAACGCAAAAGTTGAGTATCACAGTTATAATGGGTAACGAGTCCATTGCAAACAGTGCCTTTGCTCCGCCTTCCCAAACCACTACTCCACCAATTCTTAAGGCAAAGTACATTGAAAACAATGTAGTTCACCTCACTTCGCCATGTTTTTAAGCTCCAAAGGCGAATTTTGCAGTGATTCATGGGATTTCAGGTCACATGGGCTCTAGATTGTTCTGCACAGCCTCAGTTTGGGGTAGTGTGTGTAGGAAGCTGTAGGAGACAATCTGCTCTGTAAGCTCTCTACGATTCAAACCTTCTAAAAGCTGTTAAAGCCTTTCTGAGTCATTTTTTTCTTTGCTGAAACTTTAGTTCATCGATTACAGGAAACCCTCCTGTGCTCCTATCATCGAGTGTTTATTGTTTGTGTGTGGATTTTGAATGTTAATGTACAACATTCAGTCTGTGTACTGAGAGACAGTGGAAGTGCACTTTGGGGGAGGGGCGTATCTGATGTGTAGGTAGATTAACTTGGAGAAAAAGACAGTGCTTTCTGTTTTGGTGATATTTTTCTTGTATAACTGTGTTAATGTACACACAGTAATATTTTCAATAATTCTTGCCATTTTTTTGCTGATTGTTGTGGTGCAGCAATGCATAATTTTAGTTTGTTTAAACTATGTGGTTATATTACTGAAGTTTTTAATTTGCTACTCATTACTTAGTGTGTGTGTGAGTATGTGTGTGATGTGTGTCATCAAATCAGACACCTTTTATTGTGCCACATAATAATTTCAGCAATGTGAACCTGCTATCCACTGCAGCTGTGTGATTTTTGTACTTCTTTGTGGTGTCTTTACTGGTACAAGTACTAGTGACTATTACTGCGGCAGTGCAGTACACTGCCCCCCCCCCCACAGCCCGCCCCAACCAGCAAAGGTATTCTTTTCCAGATTTGAATTTCTGATGGTGAGCATTGGTTAGGTGTTGTGCCTTTGCCTCTGCATCTCTTCAGTGCTCAGTGCAATCTTAATCTGTCTGTGCATTTGCATCTCTTTAGGGCCCAATTTCCATCTGTAACTTAAGTCACAGTTGTTTCTTTGGCTTCCCTTCAGAGTACTGGACAGGTGTGGTGCATAATTCTTCATGAACATTGCACTCATTAATATGCGTTTTTAAGTCAGGACCATCATCATGAGTCACTCGTGATACAAATCACGTTCTTCATCATCACGGTCACAAATGCAGTCACAAATCACTATTCACGATCATGTCACAAATCACAACATTGATTTTTTAACTAGTTACTTGGATGTATTGTAAGCCTGTTTTGTAGTATCTCTCTAGGCTTCACCACCCCACCATTGTACTTATTAATGAGTGTTTTTAAGTCAGGAAGTTCATACTACAGCTCATCGGGGAAGTACAGCCGTAGGCATTCATGTTCCAATACATTTTTATATTGGTTATCTCACACCGTTGACACCGAATCACGTTCTTCATCATCATGGTCACAAATGCAGTCACAAATCATGATTCACGATCACATCACGAATCACAGCGTTCATTTTTTTACTAGTTACTTGGATGTATTGTAAGTATGTTTTGTAGTATCTCTCCAGGCTTCACTACCCCACCATTGTACTCATTAATAAGCATTTTTAAGTCTGGGTGTTTTGTGCTACAGCTCATCGGGGAAGTACAGCCATAGGGATTCATGTTCCTTCCCGTACAGCATGTGAGTTACAGTACTGTAAGTAGTGGTGAGGGAAGTGGTCCCAATTTGCTCCATGAAGTGATTCACTGAGTAACGTGGAATCCACGGAGAACTCCACAATATGAAGCGGAGTACTTTGCTTCATAATGAGGAACGCGAAGTCCATTGAAACCAATGACTTTGCGTTATTCCGCCTTCCCCAAACCACTTCTCCACCAATTTTAAGGTAAAGTACATTGAAATCAATGTAATTCACCTCACTTCGCCCTGCAATTGAGCTACAAATGAAATTCTGCAGTTATTCATGGGATTGCAGGTCACATGGGCTCTAGATTGTTCAGCACAGCCTCAGTTCTGGCCTGGGTAGTGTGTGTGCAGTGGTAGCTAGAGATAGTTTACTCTCAGAGCGCTGTGATTCAGAACCTCTAAAAGCTGTTTAAAATGCCTTTTTGAGTAATATTTTTTGCTCACAATTTAGTGTATCGATTGTAGGAAACCCTTCTGTGCTCATATCATCGAGTGTTTGTTGTTGTGAGTGGATTTTGAATGTTAATTTAGAACAGTCAGTCTGTGTACTGTGAAGTGTGCTTTGGGGAGGGGCATATTAATGGTGTAGGTAGATTAACTGGGAGAAAAAGGCAGTCTTTCTGTTTTGGTTATATTTTTCTTGTATAACTGTGTTAATGTACACACAGTAATATTTTCAGTAATTCTTGACATTTTATTTGCTGATTGTTGTGGTGCAGCAGTGTACAATTTGTCTGTTTAAAATATTTGGTTATATTACTAAAGGTTTTCAATTTGCTATGCATTACTTGAGTGTGCATGTGAGTGTGTGTGCGATGCGTGCCATTAAATCAGACACCTTTTATTGTGTTACAGAGTAATTGCAACAGTGTGAACGAGCTATCCACCACACCTGCATGAGTATTTTATACTGCTTTGTGGTATCTTTACTGGTAGTGGATTGTTAGTGCCGTGCACTAATCCCCCAACTGGCAAAATGTATTCCTTTCCAGATTTGGATTTGTGACTTGTGAGCATGAGTTAAGTGTTGTTGTGCCTTTTTGTATGCATCCCTTGAGTGTGCAGTGCAATCTTAATCTGTCTGTGTGTTTGCATGGCAACATTAATTCTAGGAGACTGCATTTCTTGTTACACTCTCATTTCACTTCATCAGCACTGGGGAATTTTCTGGACACAAGACAGTAACATTTTGGGGATGCACATTAATTCTGGTGACTGTGTGTGACTGGACCACTGTGCACATGACTGAGTGTGCCATTAATTCTGGGAAGCTTTGCATTTCTTTTTACGCTCTCATTTCATTTCATCAGCACTGGGGAGTTTTCTGGACACAAGACAGCAGCACTTTGGGGATGCACATTCATTCTGGTGACTGTGTGGGTGGGATGCTGCCAATATTGTTGTCACTCCACCTTATTTCGTGTTTAAGGAGGAATGACAACGCAAAGTAATAATAACAAGGCGAAGTGAGTCTTTCCTATGGGGCACTCCATATAGCTGGTGGATTTTAAATTCGCTGCATCTCTAGTGTGGGGCCCTTAGTGCTGACTGTTCCTCTTTAGCCAAAAATGTCAGCTTGGAAGTTAGAAGAATCAGTCTGATACAGTCTACCATACTGCAGTAAACAGTGAGTAAAAATGTGTTTGCACAGTACTTGCAAATTGGGACTAGCCCCACACTTGGGTCATTATGCACATTTACATGGCCTGATCTACACTGGTGTGGGAAGAGCAGATGAATTGCATTGGTGCAGAGCAGGCCATGTAAACAGCTTGCGGAGCATTGCAGTTCAGGATGATTGCTGATTTCGTGAGTTTACCTACTGGTGCAGGCATTTTTTACCTAGCTTATAAAACTTGCTCCTCCACCTGCACCATTACATCACCATGTTACCCCTCAAAACATCAAACCCAACTAACAGCTCATACTATATTTTATGACTGCTTACTTTAAATCTCTTGACTCTTTGTATGGCTCCTACTGCACACTCTGACCCACAATAACCTCTGCCACTGGCACTTTACTCACCCCCCTCCCCAATCCTGACTATATTATTCTATTCTCAGTTAATACACTCCATTCAGCTTAATGCAGCCAAATGAAGGTGTCAATTTAATTTTACTTTGTCTTCTTCTTTTGCTTTAGATAACCACCACAGAATCAGCCATCAGCTTAGCTGTTTTTATACATTGCACACATGACTGGCTAATCTGGTAGCTTTATGTGCCCTGAAGGAAATACAGTACAAGTGCAGGAAGTACCCTGAATGGTACACATCACCTTGCAGGTAAACGACAGTAAGTAGCATTGTAGGTGGAATGATTGGTGAGTGGTTGAGCAGCACAGCTGGATGAGCACCCGCTTCCACTGTGTAAATGCACGTTTACTGCTGATGGTTCTAGTTTAATAATTTGATTTGTCTATAACATTTACCGATACAGTACCATTTCATCAATGCTTCAGGTTGGAGGACATTTAGAGTTAAGTTCTCACATACCAATAATTTTAGAAGCATCTTTTGGGTCTCGCTGAGATCTTTCAGCCAGCTGGTGTGCTGTGAAAACACGCTGGCTGTGTGATCGGATGAAGAACTGTAAATTGCAGTAATCTCTTCAGCATCAAGTGGCAGACATTGCACATTACTCTCCAGGCGCTGAGTGAATGCCTGCAATGCCAGCTCGTAGGCTTGTCTGATCTGTGACTGCCTCTGTCACGTAGGGAGCATCACCAGAATTCAGGGACTGCAATAGTGAGCGTGCAAAGTGAACAAAGCCTATCAAGACAAAAATTGGGAGAAAGATCAAAGGAGTGTATAAAATGGAACTCACTGGGAGTGGCAATTTGTAGTACTCACATCAATGTTCCCCAGCATTACTGAAGTAAAACCACAGTATTACCACATTACCTTACTGCAGTAAAATCACAGCATTAGTACATTAGTAATACAGTCAAATTACTGCAGGATATTATATTATTACCACACAGTAAAACAGTAACATTACTGCAGTAAAATCACAGTATTACCTTAGTAACACAGCAACATTAATGGAGGGATATCATATCATATAAATTACCACATTATTAACACCGTAATATTACTGCAGTAAAATCATAGCACTGCAACATTATTAACTGAGTAAACAGTACTGCAGTCAAATCATAGTATTTACACATTAACACAATAACATTACTACAATGAAACTGCAGCACTATTACATTAATATCACCTACAGTAACACTACTCCAGTAAAATCACATAATTACTACATTAGAGAGTAACATTACTACAGTAAATTCACATTATTAACAGTCAGTTTCCTACAGTGTTGTCACAATATTACCACTTTAACAAAGTAACATAACTGCAGTGAAATCACAGTATTTTCACATTATTAACACAGTATCATTACTGCATTGCATTCACAGCATTACCACATTAATAACACAATAGAATTACTGTATTAAAATTACAGCATCATTACATTAGTAACAAAGTTACATTGTTACAGAGTTATCATATCATTACCACATTGGTAACACAGTCTCATCACTACAGTACATCCACAGCACTACCACATTATTAACATAGTAACATTACTGCAGTAAACTTACAGCATTACCATATTAGTAAAACATTACTGCAGGATATTATATTACCACATAATAGCACAACAATATTACTGCACAGATGTGATACCACTAGCACATTAACAATGCAGCAGCATTACAACAGGGATATTATATCATTGCCACATTATGAAAACTGTGACATTACTGCACTAAAATTACAGATTTACCACATTATTAACACTAACATTACTGAAGTAAACGTATAGCATTGCCACACTATAAACTCAGCAAGATTGCTGCATTGAAAATGCAGTACTAATGCATTAACACAGTAAGATTACTGCAGTGAAACTGTGGCATTATTACATTAATATCATCAACAGTAGCATTACTGCAATAAATGCACAAAATTACAAGGGGTGCTATGCACAAATGGGTGGGTAATACATGCCAGTGGCATGCTACCCACCAGCGGAGCTCTGTACCTGCTGAAAGGTGCACATGGGCAGCATTCATGACCTCCAGCCACCTGTACATGGCCCCCGCGGTGCACAGGACTCCACAGTGCAGCCGGGGGTGGGGTCACAGATCCTGCTGGGCATCCAATCGGATAACCGGACCGACCAGCTCAGTGGATCCCTTCTGAGGCAGGGCGTGCATTGGCAGCACACCCCATGGATGAGCAATGGGCAGCAGCTGTGATAGTGAGAGGAGGGAAAAGCTCCTGGCACTCCGATATGGCACTGAAGCAGTGTGCTGGGATGGGGACGGGGTCTGTAGGTGGTGTTGGGAGCCGTACCCCATGTCCAGCTCCCACCTCAAGCAATGGGGACCAGTGATGGGTGTGGCCCAGTGGTGTCCTTGAGGTAAAGGGAGGCAGCATCCATAGTCTGGTGCCACAGTGTGGGTGTGTGTGTGGGGGGGGTGCCTAGTATGAGACCCTCACCAACGTTTAACACAGTGGTGGGTGGCAGTGGTCTGAGTGGGTGGGCAATCCACCCTGTCCAGGTGGAGTCCCGATGGTTGAGCAAGGTGCATAGGGGGCTTATGACAGGCTTCTCCTTGGTGTACACCTGTGCCCCTGTGCACCCCCCATGGCCAGCAATATGCACCTTGGTGCATGGTGTATAATGCTGGCATGCCCCTCGCCCACCCCTGGCGTGTTGCTCTTCACACAGCTGGGGGATTGGGCATGTATGTGCTGCATGTCTCCATTAGTGCATACCGCATGGGGGGTGCATAGGGTATGGAGTGGTTACACACCTCAGATACGTGCATGTAGCCAATCCACCCCATTACTGCATAGGGCCTAACATTAGTAAGGCAGTAGAAACTCTACTGCAGTGAAATCAAACCATTACCACACTAGTAACACAGTAACCTTACTGCACTAAATTCACATTACTACATTACTAACACAGCCACTTTACAGTAGTGTTATGACAGCATTACCACATTATTAACACAGTAACATTACTGTAATGAAATCACAGTGTTACCGCATTATAAACAGTGACATTACTGCAAGGAATTCACAGCACTGACTCCTTATTAACCTCGTAACATTACTGTAGTAAAATTTCAGCATTCCTACATTATTAACACAGCCCCATTATTGCAGGGATATCACACCATTACCACATTAGTAACACAGTCACAGTACTGCAGTGAATTCACAGCATTACCACATTATTAACGCAGTAACATTACTTCAGTGAAATTACAGCATTACCACATTAGTAACACAGTCATGGTACTGCAGTGAAGTCACAGCATTACCACATTAACTTAGTAACATTAATACAGTAAAATTACAGCATTACCACATTAGTAACACAGTCACATTACTACAGTGAAGTCACAGCATTACCACATTAACTTAGTAACATTAGTACAGTAAAATTACAGCATTATCACATTAGTAGCACAGTCCCATTATTGCAGGGATATTGTATCACCACATTAGTAATGCAGTCACATTACTGCAGTGAATTCACAGCATTAACACAATAGTAACACAGTAACATTTCTGTAGTGAAATTACAGCATTAACACATTAGTAACACACTTTACTGCAGCGTTATCACTGTGTTACCACATGAGTAACAAAGTAATATTACTGCAATGAACTGTCAATGGCATTTTAAGATTAATTGAATAAGCAATGATTTCACTACTGTTGATACCATTAGTTTACTCAGAAATGCTAGTGTATTCTATTGCAGTTACCCCATCATTGTATTCAGCTTGTCAAATAGCAGCGTTTATTGAGGAATGGGTATTTTTGTATTCCCTCAAGTCAAGTATCAGGGCCCTCTGGACTGAAGAACCTGTACCAGCTCTGGGGGAGTTTGCTCCATAAGAACAGGAACTGCACATGAAGATTTAAAGGTGATTACTCTCCATAAAACTATGTTGTGCGTTTGGAAGGAAGACAGGTGGGAGGACTGACAGATATTTATTTGTAATACTTTTTGCACAATTGTAGGATGTAGAGAATGGGAATGAGGTAGATTATCAGTCATCACAGGTGGGAGGAGGCCATGTGACTGCCATTGCTACCTGGGGATGCAGTTGGGTTTTTATTGCAAAAGTGCTGCAAAACACAATTTGCATCTAATAAAATTGTAAATAATTAATATTTCTAAACATTAACTGTCAAACACAGAAATTCACTAAATCGAAAATTCTGGTTATTCCTTTATGCCTAGTCATTTGTCATAACCTCATTTTCAGAAACCAAAAGAAATATGTTATCAGCAGTAAATATCAAGAATGAATTCACAGTATACTGACCTGAAGGAGTGCACTTCACACCTCGCTTGCCCAGTGTTTTGATTGTTCCTAGCTGGTCACGGATTCTCGCCACCACATACCTTACTTTAGATTGGAAAGTCTGCCGAATCTCATCGCATTGGTACCCTTGAGACCTAAAATGAGGAACATAAAGCTGGTAAGTTATTAACTATATGATTCATTTGCTTTAGCCTTTTTTTGAAAGATCTGCCATCCATAAATACACAAGTATGAGGTTGCAGTCCAGGAAAGCTCAGAAGTATTTCACTCTGAGTCAGACATATCTGTAGCCCAGAGGTGGCCATACTTGTAGTCAAGAACACTACTTGCTAATGGTTTCCAGTACCTGGACAGTGAGAGTCACTTCCCACATTTGGGGCACATTGATTAATGCTTTGATTTAACATGTATTAGTAGTAGGAAGAGAGCATAGAAAGACAAAGGGAGGGAAAGTGAGGCTGAACAGAATGAATGGTGGGTGGGCAGAGGGAGACAGTGAAAAAGCAGAGATACTGAACGAATATTTCTGCTCAGTATTCACAAAAGAGGAGGGTAAGTGCCTAATCCAATTAACGGAAGCACTCTTGATAGGGGGGTCGATCCCAGCCCTTTCACAGAAGAAAGGGTTCTGCAAGAGCTCCTAAAACTGAAGGTGGACAAAGCAATGGGGCCTGATGGAATTCACCCCAGAATTTAAAAAGAATTAAGGGGAACTAGTGAAACCACTGACTACTCTTTTAATAAATCATGGGAGGATGGTGTGGTACCCGAGGACTGAAGGAAGGCAGATGTGATTCCCTTCAAAAGTGGGACCAAGACAGAGGCAGAAAACTACAGATCTGTCAGTTTGACCTCTGTTGTAGGAAAGTGATGGAGTCACTTCTGAAGGAAGAATTGTTGAGTACCTAGAGGCCAGTGGGGGCACAGGACTCAAGGCAGCATGGGTTCACAGCGGGAAGGTCATGTCAGACGAATCTAATAGATTTCTTTGACTGGGTGACCAAAGTAGTAGACCAGGGAGGGGCTGTGGACATGGCCTACCTAGACTTTAGCAAGGCATTTGACACAGTCCCACACAAAAGATTAATAGTCAAATTAACCATCCTGGGAGTGGGTCCCAGGGTGGAAGCCCGGGTAAAACATTGGTTGGACAACAGGACACTGAAGATAACTGTAAATGGAGTCCACTCTGAAGAAAGCGGGGTTACTAGTGGGGTACCGCAGGGTTCAGTACTGGGTCCAGTCCTTTTTAATGCCTTTGTAAGTGACATTGCAGAGGGACTGGAAGGAAAAGTATGCCTCTTTGCAGATGACACAAAGATCTGCAACAGGGTTGATACACAAGGAGACGTGAAAAGGATGAGAAGGGACTTAGCAAGGTTGGAGGAATGGTCAGAAGTATGGCAGTGATTCAATGCAAAGAAATGCAAAATAATGCACCTGGGAAACAAGAACCCATGGGAAGATTACACAATGGGGGAGGTAGTAACAACAACAAAAGGAAAGGGACCTGGGGTAATCATATCAGATGACCTTAAGGCTGGCAAGCAATGTGAGAAGGCAGTAGGGAGGGCTGGGGGTATACTGGGATGCATGGGAGAGGGATCACCAGCAGAAAACAGGAAATTGTTATCCCTTTGTACAGACAGTTGGTGAGACCCCATCTGAGTACTCGCGTCTGTTCTGGAGACCCCATCTCCGAAGGACATAGATAGGATAGAGGCAGTCCAGAAGAGGGCAACTAAAATGGTGCAGGGTCTGCAAGAGAAGCCGCATAAGGAGAGACTAAAGGAGCTTAATATGTATACCTTTGAGGAAAGAAGGGAGAGGGGGACATGATAGAAACTTTTAAGTACCTCAGTGGAATCAACAAAGTCCAAGAGGGTAGCATCTTTCAGAAAAAGAGACGTGCAAGAACAAGGGGACACAATTTAAAGATGGGGGGGTGGTTCCAGGGCAATGTCAGGAAGTATTTTTTCACAGAGAGAGTAGTGGATGTATGGAACAGCTTTCCTGAGAAGGTTGTGGGGTCTAAAACCATGGGAGAATTCAAGAATGCATGGGACAGACATAAGTCAATTCTTGTGGGGGGTAGGAAGAAATAGGCTGTTGGTTAACTAGGATCTGCGGCCTATCCTGTAGGTGGGGAAATGGGCAGACTAGGTGGGCCAAGTGGTCCTTATCTGCCATCAAAGTCTATGTTTCTAGCCACCCTGTGGTGTTGTTAGGCATTACAATCAATCAGCTTTTATTTATATAGCGCAGTTCTCAGTATGATTCATTGTGCTTTACATTAAAACAAACAACAATACAACATGACAATAAATAATCACTATAAACAATAAGATATTAATCCTGTTCTGGGAAGGCTAAATTAAATAAGTAAGTTTTCAGCTCCCGCTTAAAGCAATCAACATTCCGACTCTCTCATATAGGGTGAGGCAGAGAGTTCAATAGAGTAAGGTAATCAATAAGCACTGCATTATCAATGCATTACCACTGTATTATCAATGCAGTACTCACTGTACCTATGATGCTATCTTGGACATACAGTAAGGTGACCTGAGGCATAACACTATACTTAGCAGCCACTGACATCTGTCTCTGTATCAGCATAAGTTGTTACTAGGCAGAGCAATTGCTACAGCAAGGCATCTAAGCTTTCTACAAATGCAGAGTATGCTCACTGCTCCTTCTTCAGAGTGTCTGGACACATATCACTAGCCTACATAAGCATTTATAGTAACCAGCAGTACTCTAATTCTATGGGCCCCCCTTATATCCTTCAACCCACATTTCCCACAGAGTCATTACGAGATAGAATTCCTATGCATCCCAGCCTCCAACCTATGATCAATGAGGTGTTATACAAGTCCAACCTCATTTGAGATTACACCACGTCTGCTAAAAGGAAGCCCATGCAGCCCTTCCGTTTGAGATGGCACCACATTTACTAGAAGGAAGCTTGATCATCCACCTCCCGCAGGCCCACTACCAAAGTTATCCAGGCACACTTCTTCTGAGGTTCCCCTCAACCAGGAGAATCCTTCTAAGGCCAGGCCAATCAAAGAACAAGAGCATCCTACATTTTTATGTTTGCTTGCATGCATGTGCAAGAAACATAGTGCCATCATCCGAGATTTCGGAGGTGTGTCACCCCCCCCTCTTCCATTTCAGTCAGTGTGTTGGCAGGCATGGCCCCTGTAAGCCAATGCATGCTGGAGCTGTCTATGACAAGCTCCAAAATGCAGTGGCATACAGTTGAAAGGGGGAGCTACGCTTCAGTGAGTAGCGATAAGATATCGCCTGCTCATGCGCAGCTCCCCCTACACACACACACACACACCGCACACATACTGCGTGCTGCCCCCATGCACACACTCTCTATAGCCGGCTGGCTCCTCCCCCAAAGCCTTCCAAATGCCACGCTGGGTGCCCACCCCTGGCGTGGCAGCCTGACTCGGTATAGCCGACCCGGGGGTGCCCAATCCTCCGTGCGGCTTCACTCTCTCCCTCCTCCCCGGTACAAGGTGCCACGCTGGGAGCCCACCCCAGCGTAAACAAATGCCATGGCCGATGGGGGTGCCCAATCCCGGTCAGCTCCTCACGCCCCCAGCTGTCCTTCTGCCATGCTGAGCTCCAATTCCCAGCTGACAAACGGCCCCGCTGCTTGTCTTTTTTAACATGTAGCAAAACGGTCCCAAGCAGTCTTCCTGCCCCCCACACAACCCGCACCCACCCACTGCGCACCCTGCCTCCTCACACACACCCTCACCCCATACCTACCTCCGGAGTCTGGCGCGACGATCTTCTGTGGACCGGGAACACGTCTGCACTCTTCAAAGCCGACCGCGAACTGAGGAAATGCCTGTAAGCTGTATAATGGGCTAGATAGGGTTTTTTCAACTTTGTTGCATATCTCAGGCATTTTTTGGAAGTTTTGCACCAAATTTTCAACATGGGGTTTTTGGGACTCCTCATGAATGCTGTCACTGTCATGGCGTTATTCGGGCCAGAAGGGTGATTTCGCAGTCACTGAGCGAAATCACCTTTCAGAACCAATTAACAAAACAACACTGCAAGTGTTCATAAGGTGGGCTCTCAAGAAGCCTATTTAGAAAATTTGGTGGAAAAATTCCAAAAAACAACTATTTTACGAGCGTGCATTGCGCTGTTCCTATGCATGCTTGTAAGTTCGCGAATTTTCAATATTCTCACTCCAGATTTTCAACATTGCCATTTTACCACACCTTCTTATGAGCAGTATAGCTGTCATTTTTCACATCTCACCCAAAATGTGTTTCCGCCCATGTAGCGCACAATGGCGCAGTCAGTGTGCGAAACCAATGTACAGGACAAATTAAGAAAACCACAGTGACACTGTTCATGAGCAGAGGTCTTAAAATGGCTATGTTGAAAATCTGGTGCAAAAAGTCCTAACAATGACTGTTTTACGAGCGTGCGTTGCGCAGTTCCCACGCACGCTCGTAAGTTCCCGAATTTTAATATTTTCACTCCAGATTTTCAACATTGCCATTTTACCACAGCTTCTTATGAGTAGTACAGCTGTCATTTTTCACATCTCACCCAAAATGTGTTTCCACCCATGTAGCGCACAATGGCGCAGTCGGTGTGTGAAATCAATATACAGGACGAAGTAAGAAAATCACAGTGACACTGTTCATGAGCAGAGGTCTTAAAATGGCTATGTTGAAAATTTGGTGAAAAAATTCCAAAGAAATGACTTTTATGAGCGTGTGTTGTACAGTTCCTATGCACGCTCGTAAGTTCGCGAATTTTCAATATTTTCACTCCAGATTTTCAACATTGCCATTTTACCACACCTTCTTATGAGTACTACAGCTGTCATTTTTCATATCTTGCCCAAAATGTGTTTCCGCCCATGTAGCGTGCAATGGCGTAGTCGATGTGCGAAATCAATGTATGGGACACATTAAGAAAATCACAGTAACACTGTTCATGAGCAGAGGTCTTAAAATGGCTATGTTGAAAATTTGCTGAAAAAATTCCTAAAAATGACTGTTTTACGAGCATGCGTTGCGCAGTTCCTATACATGCTCATAAGTTTGCGAATTTAATATTTTCACTCCAGATTTTCAACATTGCCATTTTATTACACTTCCTTATGAACAGCACAGCTGCCATTTTTCATATGCCGCCCAGTGTGTGTTTTCGACATGTGGAAGCTCATAATGGTGCTGTTGGAAAGTAAAGCAATGTTTGGGACAGATTAAGAAAATCAGTTACACTGTTCATGAGCAGAGGTCTTAAAATGGCTGTGTTGAAAATTTGGTGACAAAAGTTCATAAAATGACTGTGTTATGAGTGAGCATTGTGCAGTTTCCACGCACTGTAAGTTCATGACTTTGTAATATTTTAAGTCCAGATTTCATCAGTGGCATTTTTCCACACTTCCTTATTTACAGTACAGCTGTCATTTTCATAACATGGTCAAGTGTGTTTTCACACTTTCAGCACAGAGATGCGGGTCGCTGTGGAAATCATTGTTTGGGACAGATAAAGAAAACCACAGTGACACTGTTCATGATCGGAGCACCAAAATGCCTGAGTTGATAATCTGCTGTAAAAAATCCCCAACCTAATTATATTACTGGTGTGCGTTGCACAGTTTCTATGTACGCTCGTGACTTCACCATTTTTTAAATATTTTTACTGCAGATTTGCAACATTGCCATTTTTTACACCTCCCCATGAACAGTACAGCTGTCATTTTTTACATCCTGTTCGGAATGTTTTTGCACCTGTGGTGCTAAATGCCGTAGTCGCTGTGCATAAGCAGCTTACGGCTAACAAACTGATATTCCCTCTGTTCATGAGGTGGGGTCACAAAACCATGTTGAACATTTGGAGTGAAAATACCAACGAATGCCTGAGGTATTAGGGTTTCCAACCATAACGCCCAACCCTGTAGAGAATGACAGGCATCAGGGGTGTGACTTGGGATTCTTGCCTGTAATGCTCATACCATTCCACACCCTGCAGCCAGTGAGAGGCATCGAGGTATGCCTTGGACTTTTCGGCCCCAATGTTCACCCCATTCTCCTATATTGCACGCATCTCACCGTATTTCCTAATGGAATGGGGTGCGCATAAGGGCCAAAGACCCCAAGGAACACCATGACACTTGTCAGTGTCTGCAGGGTGGGGTGTGGTGAAATGGAGTGGCCGTTATGCCTGATGACCCAAAGGCACACCCCAATGCCTGTCACTCTCTGCAGGGTGGTGGTGGGGTTGGCTTCAGTTCAATACTTCACTGCCATTCCTATTACGCAGCTCTGTAACTTCTACACTACCACTGCCAATGCCAGCAAGCAAACATTCGGCATTGACAAATGCTTGTTACTTTTAGTTTTTCACAACGAGAGTGGTGGAAAATGGAACAAACTGAATTATAAGGGAGTCTGTGCATAAACAGTGGTTGGATTCAAGCATGTGGGTTTATTAGATGGTACAGGAGGAAGAGAGGAAAAGGGAGGGAATGGGAGATAAGTGACCGTTGTGGGAGTTCACTCTAGGTGGCTAGTTATGGGAAAGGCAGATGGGATAGGCCACCCGTCCATCTTCGCTGACAGTTTTCTATGGTCTTTGTTTCTGATGATCAGGAGAAGGATCCTTAAGTCATGCACAATGATGACAAGGTTACGGGCAGACAGGACCCCACAGGGGAAGCGTTGGACATTGAAGGTGAACTGGAGGATAGCGAGTCCTCCCCCCAAGCTTAGATAAATATAGTGCCCTGTTTCAACAAGACATAATGGCATACTTCCTGAAACAGGTAACCTTAACGCTACAACTCCCTTCCCAGGGTCCTCCACAATTTATGGTGAGACATTCACTTCTGTCCTCCCAACAGATGCCACAGCCTTTGTTTGCTAATCATAATCAAGTGTCTCCCTGATATATCTCAACAGTGCAACACAGCAGACAGCCTATGCCACCAGCAAGCATTGTCCTTTTCTTCCAGCTCTGCTCCAAAAGTGGGACTCCATCTTTTGGGTGCAGCACCCTCTGAATGGACCACTATATCTATTTAGAGAGTTGCAATCAGAAAAGACCCTACTGACAGATGTGTAGATACTGCAGTAATGAGAACTTTTTTGACTTGTCCTTGGCATGAATCAGCAGAGGCATCGTATCCTTTTTCAGTCCCCATGATTTCCCATTCTAATGACATGATCATCCCCCCTCCCTCTTGGCAGAACTAACATTCATCCTGGCTTGGCTCTGGATCACAATCATTTGAATTTACTGTAGACAGACAAATCACCTTACCTGTACAAGCATCATAGTCCTGCAGTGCTTCTCCAACACTCCTGCTACAGTGGCTCCCAGCATACTGTTCTGTTATTACTTAATGATGTCCAGGTACTGCTGTCTTAATGGCCTCAATCAAAACCAGCTATAAAGATTGATGTGCTTTGTGCCACTGATTTCAATGCTAAAAATATGCATTGTTATCTGCTGGGTTGTTAAATAGTCAGCAGGTGGCATTACACAGAAACACTGCAATGCATCTATGTGTAACCCCCTACTAGCCTTTCTCTGGGCTTCACAGGCTTTTTTGATTAAAGCCAAAATTCTGAGAGCTCTGCCAGTCTTGGACTTTTGTTTTTCAGAACACAGCTGCGCTAGTCACCCAAACATATGAGCATTTGTTCCAATCAACAAAGGGACCCCATCATACAGTCCAGTGGGGGGACACATTAAGGCTAGGATCTCTACTTGTTCAGCCACTCCAGCCACAGAAATAGGAAAAGATAACCAAATACAGATATAGCCAGAGTAGGGGTAGGCCTTCTCACTCAGTCCCCATACATGTAGTCCCTCTAAAGGTTGCAGGGGCACATCATACAAATGCTTCTGATACCAGTCCTGAAACATGATGGTCACTTGGGAGCCACTGTCTAACACAGTCCTGGTGGACACCCCATTCACTTTCACTGTAGTTTCCATGGAGGGACCCACTACTTCAGACCATTCAGGGGGCATTGCTTGAGAGGTCGCTCGGGCATTGGCCCTGGTGGCAAAGCTCTTTCAGTTTGGTCCCCCTGGTGACCGGACACAGGTCTTGCGATGCCAGGCCACTAACCTGCTGGTGACTTTCCTCAAGTTCCCTGATAACCGGCACTCAGTCTGAAAATGTCCATCTTCCTCACAATGGTAACAGAACTTAATATCTCGGTGGTCTTTGGAGGAAGGGGGATCTCTCATCTGGCGGGACACTTCAGGGGCTCTACGTGGCTCTTCTCGAATGGGTCGTTTACCTCGGGATAGCTCAGGTTCACCAACTCTATGGGGGGGTGACAGCAGCCTGTTGCAACTCCCTCACCATCTCCCATAAATCTCTAATCTCCGCTCTCAAATTACTCTCAACCCGGAGGTCAGAAGAAACAGCA
This sequence comes from Neoceratodus forsteri, assembly GCA_016271365.2. Lineage (NCBI taxonomy): Eukaryota > Metazoa > Chordata > Ceratodontiformes > Ceratodontidae > Neoceratodus > Neoceratodus forsteri. The sequence goes on from CM028138.1 coordinate 729,911,770, forward strand.
TGCACTCCCACTCCACTGTTGGGCTCAGGGGGAGCTTGATACAGATCTGGCTCCCGATAAGTCTCTGTCATCCCCTTGATCAACCCTCTTAATTGATGGGTCTCATCTGGCTCACTTTGTTCAGGAGTCTGGCACAGATTCACAGCCCCCGCATAGGGCTCTCACCCCTCTTCATCAGTTTCAAGTTCACGAATCTCTCTCATTAATTGACAATATTCAGGAGGGTCGGCCCTTCGGTGTTGCAATTTGAGTTGCAGCAGTATCACACTTGAAAATCTGGCTGACTTCAATATATGGTCTAATCGGACCTGGTTCAGTGTCTGAGCAGTTACTCACCCTTTTCGGTGAGCCTTTTGCAGGGCCCTCTCCATTCTGGTAACAAAGGCAGACAATTTCTCACTTCTCCACTGTTTTGCTGACTTGAATTTCCATACCAGGTCTTCCCCTGTCTCAGTGCTGCCAAACACTCCCTCTAAGGCGGAAAGATATTCTGCTGCAGTTGCCTTGGGACTAGTGGCCCACAGGAACCGAATGGCTTCCAAAGCGGGACCCCTCAAACTTTCCATCAACCTCTTCCTCTTCTCCCCCTCAGAGCACTGCCACTCTTGTACTAAGGGTGTAGCATAGTCCATCCAAGTCTCCAAATCATCTTCCCCCAAAGGCACAGGCACAGTACCAGAGAAGAGTCTCAATCTCCGGTGGGAGTCTAATTGTATTGGAGGGACAACCATAGGGGGTGGGCAAGGATGGAGCTCTTAGATGACCTGGGAGATGTACCTGGGGATGGCAGGGGTGGTGGGGCCACTCGAGATGTCTATCACCTGTATCAATTCCTGGGCAGTTCTCCCCTCAGCGGCTAAAAGTTTAAGTAACTTGTCTTTAAAACTATTGATCTTAGGGGACCCCCTCCCAGGGGTGACCAAACCACTTTGTGCATGAATAACCCTCCATCCCTTCTGTGCACCTTTGGGGAAAATCACTGGGGGCACCCTCTTGGGGTCTATCGTGATACTGCAGGTGAGCAACACCTGCAGGGTCTGATCGAGCAAGTCAGCACATCGCCCTTTTACTTCCACCTTGCCCAAACATTTAGCACGCTCGACAGCAGAGACGATGTCAGCGCTTTTAATCCCTAAGGGGACATCTAACAGTAACACAGTCTTTTGGGAGTCCAACTCCTCAGCTTCGTCCCATCCTATTAATTTATGCACCATCATCTTAATGGGATCCAGTTTTAGCATGGACATAACATCCCCCTACAGTTTTTCCTTTAGTTTGGACATAATGCGTTACTTCTTCCACTTGGCCACTAGAGAACGCTGATCCTAGTGGTGCCTCCAAGATGTAACCCCCAGGTGGCACTATCCCAAGGGCTACTACCCCTGCCTGCGTAACTGCTAACAGGTCAAGGGGCCTAGGTCCAATGGCGGGTGCCTCCACCCAGAGGTCGGGGTTATGACAGTCTGCTATGACTTGGTCACAGCCCTCTGGGACACTGCAACCCCCCTTTCTTCCCACTAGTAGCCCACACAATTTAGCAGCAGTACCTTCACAGTATACACTTACCCCCAGAACTGGTTCGATCAGCTTGACTCTGGGGACCCCCTATAAAGTAAGATGCAGTAATACAATAGCCACTGTACAGTATTTCAACACAAACAGGCAGTTCAAGCAGTGTAACTTTGCTAAACAACCAAATCTGATTTATCTAGGGGATAGTAACAAGGACAGGTGGAAAATCAGGTTAATTGATTCAGTCACACTAATGTTTCAGAGCACTGTGCACAGGGCTAAAGTCCCTACAAGTCACTGTCGCTGGGTACCCAGGATGGAGGGGGGCTAGCCAGAATCGGTGCAGCTGGTTGGGGCCCTGAGAATGAAAATACTTGCACAATACCCAATTTGTAATCCGGAGCCGGTAGGCTCAGTTCGTGTATCAAGAAAGAAAATCAGATGAAACACTTGCAAGTCAATGGATCAGCAGGCAGGGAGCTACCCTGATTTTACTCATGACTCTTGTGGCTGGACACCTTTCACACAGCAGGGAGACACAGGCCTGTGATCAGAATACTCCCCATACATTTATATGTAAAAGAAAGTTACCATACCAGACAGCTGCTTTCATATCCCGATCGCACTTACTGCTAACCCGGGAATTCATAGTGCAGTTTCACTCTCCTGACAGACCAAGCGCAATGAAGCAGATTCTCCAGTCCTCTACAGGGTAAGCCTGGTTGCTGGCCACACACAGCTTCTTCTGTTCCTTGCACACATCGGATTCAGTCCGAATCACCACGGCAAACAAGCCGCCCGACTTTTGGCCTCCACACGTGCTTCCCGCGCGAAACTCTGCAACGCAGAAGCCCGGAGTTCCTTCCTCAGTCATGGCCACAATGAACTGCCTTCTCGGCCACTGGGCAGGGAATTACAATTGGGCACCACCCGACCCAATTGGAGGGCTTCAGATGCCAGTCACTTACAACTCCCCCACTGGTGCGAAAATGCGCCACAGTCCAGAAATTCACTTCCCAGAATTACTGGCTATATCCCCCATTGGCAGCCAGCTCCCGAGAGAGTTCTAATCCTGGCTGGTTGCTCAATACTTCATTTTAAGCACCCTTCCCTCCTGATTGGATCAAGGCTGCAGTTCCAATCCAAAATGGAGGGGCAAAGCACATAAAGTCCCAGCTGCAAGAAAGGCAGGTTAGACAAAGTACATTTTCATTACCACTCTAACATATCGCTAGCATTAGCAAACAGTTCCATCCCTGGGGAGGGCCCACTTTGCCCGCTTAGCGATGGCAAAAACGGAGCACCTTGTCAGCTGCTCGAGCGGGACTCGGGCAGGAGAACACACGGTCCCCCATGCAAACTAACTAGGTCTGCGAGCAGACAACTCTTAAAGAGACAGTACTAGAGGCTCTAAAAGCACTCACTGATAAACGGCTTGAACGCCGAACACCATGCAGGCTAGGAGCACTCAGCCAGCTCCTGGAAGACCTCTGGGAACCCCATTTGCAGGGGGGGTTATATATGTGCCTCCACAAGCCAGATAGCCTGTAAGCTCAAGTGATTGACAAATTGCAAGAGGAAGGGCAAGTGAACAGTGATTACCTTGACTATTTTTCATGGTTCTTCACTCAAAGGTGATAAGAAACAGTAGTTATACCTGTAGATCCCCACCTATTTTCCTTCTGATGTTTACCCAATATTCTGATGTTTTGACCTTTTTTCTTAAATTTGTCTAATTGGTTTACCTTCATTTGTAAACACTCTGAATCCATTTCTCCTCAGCAGCTGCCCATCTCAATAAAAATCAGTGGGCAAATCTTTGCAGCAATTTTGTAGCAATTTTGCAAAAGCAGAATTATAATTTCACCTGAGTTCTGCAGGTGGAAGCTAAACCTTTCTCAATCCTATCACATAGGGCTGAGAGAACCAGTTTTAATAAATCCAGACACTTAAAGAACCTGTGCAGTTTTCTGTAAAATAATCTTATTAGAATTGTTTTCAAGTTCAAATAAGGTTCTGATCATTTTAAAACAGTGATTTTGGAGTTTAATATGCTCACAGAGCAAGTCCTTACCTGGAAGAAATGCTAGGGGTGATTGCAAAAAGACCCAGAAAAAACGCTGGTGGTGGAACAGGGACCCAGTGAACCAGATCTGTATTAATTGGACATTCTCACAGTGCTGTAATGCAAGTGGTACTAACTAGCTGGATGACACCAATTATATTTACAGTTGTACCACTCCAAGTTGCCTTTGACTCTGTTCCAATTGCTTATGGTGGTAAATGGTAGTGAAAACTGTTTATTATACTTTAAAATAAATGGTTCTGAAGGTACTGATAAGGCTCTGATAACTCTCAGAACTTTTCATGGCTTATCAGAACTTTTCAGAACCTCAGAACATTTTGTGGTTCTCCCATCAGTATAGTCATACATATTTCAGTACCATTGCATGTACTGCACACCTGGAATGTTTTGGAATTCAAAATGTCCTCATGGCTAATCCCTCTAAACCAGTATCTGATTGTAACAAACTGGCCTGCTGGAGTTGGAGGTTGAGGCAATGGAAGCCACACCATGTGCCAAGCTGGTGACTGGGGTTCAGAGCAGACTCTTATTGCCAGGGGTCAGCAGCAAGAGGAGATGTTTGACCATCTGGAGGACTGCTCTCCTCTCCTGGGGTGGGCCAGTGGGGATGCATCACTCTTCGGTGGCTCCTGGTGGAGACCAGGGATACCACAAGGGAGCATGCTGCCTCAGGAACAAGGGGCCAGCAGACATCAGCGGAGGTGAGTCCTTCATGCAGACATCATTGCACATCTGGTGTCTCAGGGGAAAACAAGGAGGAAAAACACCAGCTGGCAGGGAAGTGACGGTGGATGCCCCAGTGGTAATCCCATATGTCTAATGCTGGCCTCAACCCCAACTCAACTTTCTGTGGTCCCTGTCTGCTTCCATATGGGAGATGGGGGACCCACAGCTGATTTCTTAGTCAGGGGAGGGGGTTCTGGAGGGCAGTAGAGGTATGCCTGAGTGGGCCTGCCAGAGAGATGCCCTGTCACCAGTGACAGAAGGGAAATAAAATAAAAATAAATAAATAATTGTAACAAACCATCTGAAGAAGTATATTCCCAGTGTTCCTCCAAGAATTCTTTTTATTGGCTGGGCAACGGGACACAGAAGGTAATAATAAATGGAGTCCACTCTGAAGAAAGGGGGTTACTAGTGGGGTACCGTAGAGTTCAGTGCTGGGTCCAGTCCTTTTTAATGTCTTCATAAGTGACATTGCAGAGGGCCTCGAAGGAAAAGTATGCCTCTTGGCAGATAACAGATAGATCTGCAACAGGGTTGATACACAAGGGGAGGGAGGGAAGGATGAGAAGGGATTTGGCAAGGTTGAAGGAATGGTCAGAAGTATGGCAGCTTGGATTCAATGCAAAGAAGTGCAAAATAATGCACCTGGGAAACAAAAACCCTTGGGAAGAGTACACAATGGGGGGGGGTAGTAACAACAACAAAAATGGAAAGGGACCTGGGGGTAATCATATCAGATGACCTCAAGGTTAGCAAGCAATGTGAGAAGGCAGTAGGGAGGACTGAGGGGATACTGGGATGCATAGGGAGAGGCATCACCAGCACAAAACAAGAAGTTGTTATCCCTCTGTACAGGAGTACTGCATCCAGTGCTGGAGACCCCATCTTCACAAGGACACAGACGGGATGGAGGTAGTCCAGAGGAGGGCAACTAAAATGGTGCAGGGTCTGCAAGAGAAGCCATATGAGAAGAGACTAAAGGAGTTAAAATATGTATACCTCTGAGGAAAGAAGGGAGAGGGGGGACATGATTGAAACTTTGAATACCTCAGTGGAATCAACAAAGTCCAAGAGGGTAGCATCTTTCAGAAAAAGAGATGTGCAAGAACAAGGGGACACAATCTGAAGATAGAGGGGGGACGGCTCAGGGGCAATGTAAGGAAGTATTTTTTCACAGAGTGGGTGGGGGATGCATGGAACTGCCTTGCTGAGAAGGATGTGGGGTCTAAAACAGTGGGAGAATTCAAGAATGCATGGGACAGACATAAGGCAATTCTTGTGGGGGGTAGGAAGAACTAGGCTGTTGGGTAACTAGGATCTGCGGCTTATCCTGTAGGTAGGGAAATGGGCAGACTAGGTGGGCTAAGCGGTCCTTATCTGCTGTCAAAGTCTATGTTTCTATGTGTCTATGTTTCTGTTTCTTTCACAGTTTTTCAAAAATTTTCACTTAGTTTCAAAAATGTTCATCTTTTTCAATAAAGCATCAATGCAGAAATGAAACTGCCAGAGCCTTTAGTACTTACTGTAGGGTCAAATGAATTGGAGGAGGTAACTTCAAGATATGACGATGATGGAAGAATGTCCTTAGATTGGTCTTTTCTGTGTCAGACAGGAGCTGCAGTAAGAAGTCTTCATCCGACATTGTTTGTTGTAACTGGTCGTCTCATATTAGGAAGCAGAGGCAGTCTGGGAGATAGTCTATGAGGGACTCAGTCTCTTCTCCATCTCTTCTTGTTAGCTGTACATGCTGTGCTATGTCTGTCATGTGTCTGATGTAAGAGGTTAAGGGACACTTTCTAAGTTCAGTACAGCACACAGTAGGATTGGTTTCCCAAAGCATACCTTTTTAGCCTCTTAGGCGAGTAGTGAGTGACAGCTAAGAAAATCTGGGAACAAGCATCGGGGGACATTGCAAACAGTGTCAGTTTCTCAATCCTTGCTTGAAAATTAATTATAAATCATTAATGTGACTTCAGCCAATCAGCATGCAGAGACACTGTACATCTTATTCAGTGTATAGTGTGGTCTTGTGCGGAAGCATTAGGGGTGAACACACCACTTCAGCTCTAGGATGGAGGATGGCATAAGTAAATTAAAAACAAAAGCTTTAAACCTGTTATAAAACACTCCAGCTAAACTTGAGTGATTTATTAAAAGTTAATAGGGCATCTAAGTGGTGCCTCTTTTTGCTATAGGTGACACATCTCATGAGGTTTGGTCAGACAGAAGAGCTTAGCTTCACTTCATGGTCCTTTCACTCAAAATCTTATGCTTGGTGTCTCTTATACCATAAGAGACATGCCTCAGAGGCCATATTAACCTATAGCAAATATTTCCAATCCACACCCACCCAGACTGGTGCATTGGAATTTGTCGATCAATATTGGAACTTTTAGGAATATACCGCACTGTATGTGGTGTTTAAGTGTTTAGGACATGTAGAGTCTTCCTAGTCAGTATGGAAGCATTTAAACACAATATGGCTACCTCCACTGATGATATGCAACTAAGCAGTCACCATCATCACCATACTTCAGCTTGAACTCCTCCAGCAGTTATCCCCACCATCCCAGAACTGACCTTTAATATGAGATTCGACCTCCTTCACCATCTTTAGTCAAGGCATCCATTTGGCTTTTCAAGAGCTAACTCCAAAGAGACACTACTCCTACTGAAGCAAGAGGAAAGTTCTTTGACATTCAATACTCAGTGATTAATATTCATTTTAAAAAGCACAACTTCAAGATGTTTAAAGACAATTTTCCCAATTTGTCAGGAAAACTGGCAGGTCCTCAATTAGAAGTAGATATTTTTCAAGCTGTGCCTCCCAAAACAACTTCTCTGCTTACCTAAACATTGTGTGTGAATTTAAATTGTATGCTCCTCCCCCACCTTCCATGGATCTTTGAACTGTCAAATACGGTCTGCCCATCAACACCTTGATCTTTGGCTGTCCAATCAGTGCAGCGGACATGTTTCTACAGTTGCCACCAATGAATTGAGCTCACACCCCAAACCTGAAGCACTGAATGCCCAACAGGAGAAATACTGAGTGTCCCTTAGGCTAGAGATGGTGGCTTTAACCTGTTATGCTATTGCCAGCTAAGTTACCACAGGTGTCAGTACAGCTGAAGAGCCTTGTGCAGTAGTAGGATTCCATCTGGCTGTACATATAGATGCTACAGACTCTGGTCCCCCCAGAGCAATTGCCACTGGCATCCTTGCCAATAGGAAAGAAACAAGACACAATCCTCCAAGTACAGATTCCCTCTCTGGCCTATAAACCCCATGGGCCACAATAGTGATGAATCCTGTTGTGGAGGGGGAGGGAGGCCCCTGAGTGCTGCAACATGTGGAGGATGGGTTAAGGAAGGGTTTACACCATGTGGCTCTAGGTTGGGGACAGATTTGCTGGGTCTGGGAGCAACTTACAGAAGTCTGGATGTGACGCCTGGGAAAAGAGGATAAAGAGAGAAAGAAAAAAATAATCTAGACCTCCACAAAATAAAATCCTTTCAACCAGTTTAGGTTAGACCTACTGTATTTGTGCTGTTAAACACGTTTTTTAGGAGCACTGCATAGTATGTTTTGCATGTTTTCTATATGGTAACATCGGAGATACTCAATGTGTTAAGACTAGGGAAGCCAAGGCTCACAGGGGACAAAATAACAACATTCTGAACACTTAAAGGGACTAAGTGGGTGGAGAACAGACACATGTTTTAGTCAGACTGGCCCGTCAGTGCAGCAGTAGCACTACTGCTCGCGATGCCGGATGACTGGGTTCACAAATGAGCCTAATCAGGAGCAGGCTGGAGTAAGGAAGATTAAGCATTCCAGGAGACGTGCTCTTCCTCTGTGGAGGGAGGTCTGTGTGCTCCGCTACAACAATCCCACCAAGGTGACAACAGGTGACAGTGTAAGGGAGCCGTGATGGGTTGGGGGAGCCCCTACTGACTAGGACAACTAAATTCTTGCCCATGAGGTACTCAGAGATGGGACCTAAGGGGAGGAAAAGCCTCCCTGAACTGTGGCAGCATGATGTTACCTCTCTCTCTACAGGTCCTGCACCACTTAATGGGCTGCCGACCACAACTAGACTAAACTCCTCCCGGGTCTGAGGAACCCAGGAGGGCTCAGCCATGGGGCAGGGACCATGGGGTACTGTACAGGTTGGAAGTGAGTCCCAGAGACAGTGAGTGATGGGGATGGGAGAGAAAGAGTGGCTGATGAGAGCAATTTGGGGATGAGAATGTTTATTAAATTCAAAAAATGTTCAAGTCGGGGAGTGATATCAAAACAAGAGGACCTGAACTCCAGCTAAGAGGGAGATGAGTGGAAACATTACAAAACATTATATCACAAAGGGTGTGGTTAACATGTGGAATAGTAGGCCAGCCCGGTGTCACTGAGGGTTGAGGTGCTGGTTGCCACACCTCACGCTATGCCGGCAACCCAAGTTTGGAAGCAAGCCTGGGCGCCGGGGGTCAGCAGGGAAGGGATTGGATTGAGCACCTGTAAGGCTACTCTCCAATCCTGGGGGAAGGGCATTGGGGCGCCCAGCCCTCCGGCAACCCCTGGTGGAGATCGGGGGCACCGCAGAGAATGGGCAGCACGTAATGGCATGCCCGACTCTAGCAGGGTTGCCGTGAACTAAGCATCGGGGGTGTGCACAAGCAGGGGAGGGGTTGGGAGAACAAGGAAAAACCTGGCTTGAGCGATAGGCGATGGCACCTATCCTCCATGCCCAGCAACAGGGTCTGTCATGGCCGGCTTCATCAGTCCTCCACCTGGGCCCCACCTGCATGCTGGAGTCTGTCTTCCAAGGAGCCGAAGGTAAGGAGTCGGGCTACACTCCCCGGGCAGGCTAAACTGGGGATGCCGGCTGTGGGGAGGGGGGAGAGAAAGCATAGGTCGTAGTGACCCTCAAGCAGGGCAACACAGGGATGGGATGCCTGAGAGAGTTTCCTTGAGCCATGAAGGAGTAAAATATAATAAAAAAAAAATGTGGAATAGTCTACCTAGTAAAGTAGAGGAAGCTTACACTGTTCAGCTTTTAAATCAGGATTAGGCAGATTCCAGATGGTGAATATCACTGAGGGTTTCAAAGCTTAGCGGTAACATAGTAATTGATGTGTGTAAGGAAAGTCTGACAAGCTAGACCCTATGCTCCTTCCATCATCACAATACTATGTTGTCATTTGACAATTAATTAAACTGTACACCAGAAATGAAAGAAATAAAGAGTCCCTGATCTGTCAAGGGAGAACTTCAAAACAAAGCATAATATTTATTCCAGGCCTGGTGTATTTGCACATGATTTTGTATTGTCCTAATTTTTGTCAGCCTCTTGTTGTTAGTTTTCCTGTGCTGTTTTTTATCTAATGTGTAAATGGATTGTAATAGTGCCTCTTGGTTGTTGTATTAGTCATTTCAGTTTTATGTATTGCTGTTCTTGAGAGTCTTTTGACTCTCACCGGGTCAAGCCTATAAAAGGGCCATGTGGTCCAGTTGATTTTTTACCCAGTTATCAAATAAAAATGAAATGAAATGAAAAAGATAGATACAGTGGGCTCAATTCTCAAACCTCCCAAGTTGACACAAGGTGCCTGCATCATACAGCAGTGATGTGAGGGGTATCTTGTGTCAAAACATGCAGAGTTCCCTATTCTGGAAGCCCCCTGTGCCAACCCGGTACTTGGTGCACCAGACTGGCCCTGCACCAGGTCTGCACCAATCTGCTAGGTGTTCCAGGGGCAATGGGGCTTGCGACAGATGCAATCTTCCATATCCCCCAATATTGGGATTCAGGAAACCCTCCCAGAGGGTACACATATTCAGGTACCATTAGACCAGCCAGGGCTGGTTTAACGATCTATGCGCCACCCCTGGAGTCCCCCCTGGGTGGAAGGGAACATGTGATGCTGCCTGCAGTCTCCCACGCCCCCATGACAGCATGGCATGTGGACTGGCATTGTATTCTCCTAGTGCACCAACCTAGAAAACAAAACCTAACTAAAGAAATTCATCAGGAGCCCTTTGTGGTGCAGTGCCTGCAGCACCCCCTCATTGTGCCCAGCATGTGGGTTCCCCCAACACACTAGCACTACAGTGACCCCTCTGATGCCCCATCTGGGTGATGATGCCACCCTTCCTGTCACTTATCTGTGTGCCAGTAGCCCTTCCCATGCACTGCCTCACCCCCTACAACCTCGTCAGCCTCCCAGTGGTCTCTTTTCAAGTGCTGCCAGACCCCCCCCTGCAGCTTGCAGAAAACCTCTCAGGTGCACTGTCTTTTTGCTGCATGACCACATTTGCTGCAAGCTGTGGGACTTTGGCACCAGGACCCTACCCAATAGTGAATTGAGTGCAGGGTCCCTGGTGCACTGGCAATTGGCACAAGTCACTACTGGTGCAGCTTGCACTGATCATTGAGAATTGAGCCCAGTGTAGCTTATATTTCACATGCTGGACTAAATTAACACAGTGGTAGCAGCTAACACATCAGCAGGCACCATTTAGTCTGCAGATCTGAAATGGGAATGTTGCATTGCAAGCAGGAGGAACCATGCTTGATATGGTGGGGAAACACTGCAGTCTCATACAAATGCATGAGCCAGAGAACAGATACCACTAGGCCCTGGCTGATGATGTCACAGGGCCACTAGTGCATAGCTTGGCCAGTGTATGAATAAAAATCAGTGATGGTTCCTCACACCCCTAGCATGTCTGTCATGGCTGGAGGAAACATTTCAGCAATACTATGCCTTCAGATAATTCAGGGAGCAAGTACGTGGGGCACTTGAGAGGGATGGAAGGCCAAATAGCCATACAGTGGCATGGGGAAGGGGGCAAGCATGCACAGATTTGCTGATGGCAGGGAAACCCAGCCAAGACTGTGTTACTTTGCAGGGCACTATGTCTGGCTGCCCCTTAAAAAGTCAAGTCAAGTCAAAGTTTATTGGCAGTAATTAACTCCATTGAGCAGGCTCATTTACAAGGAGGTCCTGAGGCAATGATGTGCAATACACTTACAAAACAATATATACTGTACAAAGAGTAAATACAGTTGTAGCACAGCATAACATGGTTATGAGCAAAATCAACAATAACAGGAAAAAGATAACATATTTTATATATGTACATGTAGAAAATATATACATATGTACATGCATATATTCACGTGCATACAGAGGAGAATCCCAAGAGAGGAATGACTTGGCATAGTGCACATATGTGCAGAATGTAGGACACTGCGGCTGATAAGGAACAATATCAGGGTAAGTGAGGTGATCTGGTAAGTACTGACAGTATGTAGAAGCATTACAAGTAGACCAGGAGTCTACTAGGATAGGCAGGGTTCAGGAGAGAGGAGATCAGGACAGTGGAGTTCGGGTAATCAATAGTATGTGGAAGAGAGGAAGTGGTGAGGCATGGAAAGCAGTAAGCAGGGTAAGTGGGAGGTGAGAGCAATGGGAAGGGTGGGTGGAAAAAAGATGCAGAGACCTGGAAGCTTACAGGGGAGGGTGAAGAGGGAGGGAACATACAGAGGACAGGGTCACTCACTCAGGGTAATGTTGTGTCAGCCATATAAACTGTGCCAGGCTATAAGCAGCGACAAGTACAGGAGACATGTAACTTGCTAGTAAGTATATGTTAATTGAGCAACCAAGTACTTGCTTTACAGCAGTCGTTTGCTGTGTGCACTTCGACATACTGCTGCCAATATGGGTCACATGATATGCAATAAAAGAGGGCATGTCCCCCATGCAAATGGCATTGCTGGAACTGGCCCACCTGCACAACGGTAGGGCTTCCTCCTGTGGTGCTGATGTCCTGGGTTCAGGAATGGACAAGGGAGTTGGAGGGCCGGTCAAGAGGAGAAGAATGGAGCATCCTATGGATGGCTCTCCTCTGGGGGGATGGAGGATACATGTCCCATTCAGGGATGACCCCTGACAGAGGGCAGGGGCTCAAAAGCACCAGATACCTGCATACATGGGAGGTGGTACAGGCATCAGGATCATCCCACAGATGTCACTGCATGCCCCATCTCCAGGTAGCAGCAGCAGCAAAAAATGGTTCAGCTGACACCCCATGCTGGATTCCTCATTGCTTGACCAGGTCTACCACCATGCCACCCACATGTGTCTGCTGGGGAAAGAGCCCCCCACAGTGGCCCTGCCCCTGGGGGTAAGCCAGGGGTGTTCAGGGAGCTGGGAAGCCACAGGGTGAATTAGCAGAGCAAAGCTAAAGCTGATGGGGTTGGTGGTCTGGCCACAAAACATTTTTAAATGGCATTGCTGGAGTTTGTGTCATGGAGTGACCCCATCATGTATAGCATACTCATACCTGACTGCAGTATGCAGTGGAGTTAGTGCCTGTAAGTGACTTCAGAACTGGATGCCATGTGGCATGCTTCATGCTTGGCTACACTGGCAATTGGTGCTCATTGGGCACAACAGTGAAATTAGCTTGTTCTCTTTGTTTCACATCCTCTTTATTCTTCAGTACTAAGGGCATCAATCCCAAAGGGTCTTTGCCTTTTGAAACTCATCTGCTTCCATTGCTTAATTAGATAAAAACAGACACTGAGGCATCTCTGCAAGAGTGTAGCCTTGTGGGACTGCAGGATGACCAAGAGGAGTGGGTTGCACCAGCATTGGTGGAAACTGGATTCGAATCATGAGCCGGGGTCCCTGTACTCCAGAAGTAGAGATGTCAGTGCCACCTAAGGCAGTGCTCTCTCTTATTGCACTCCTTCTGTAGTCAGGCTGAGAGGCATTCAATGTGTTAAATGTCAGTGGCCCTACCTGCAGGGAGTAAAGATGCCTAAGATATGCCAGAGCAGGGAGAGTGGAGGGATTGAGTACCTGTGTGCATATCAGTGTTTGGATGTACTGTACCTGCATCAGCATCATAGGAGCCAGCAGGAGAGGAAACAAGAAAACAGAGAAATGGTTCTTCCTTCAGCCTCAGTGCCACCCCCACTCAGCTCCTGACCCTGGTGTGATAGGAACTTGATGTAGTTAATCATCCTCATTACTCAGTGTTTGGGTTGGAATCAAAGTCAGCACACTACGGCGAGGAGTCAGTGCTAGGAGGCAGAAGGGGGAAGCTCCAGTTGGGTTGGTCTCTTATCAGCTGCTCCATGATCAGTTTTTCACCTGAATTGACATGGAATCAGTTTAATCTAAAAATACATACAGTATAGAACTAATTTTTTTTGCATGTAACTCTTTTGAGTGTAGATTTACTGTTCCAATATCATGCCGACATGGATCACCACTCCCTGAAATCGGAGGAAATGGAAACGTTTTTATAATTTTGTTATTGGGATTCCAAATGAGATCTAACGGCTCTTGGGCATGTGTTCTCTTTTAATGTTTACTGTACTGTATCCCTCTGACCTCGACCGACCCTTTATGCCACAGCCTCCCACAACCCCGTCACCTACTGTCTCTGGGACTTACTGATCAACTTGACAGTACCAAATGGTTTAAACCCCATGGTGGGACCCCAGGTTCTCCAGGCCTGTGAGAAGTTTTTTAGCTTAGATATTAGGTCAGCAGCCCAATGAGCTATGTGGGGCCTGCAAGGAGCTGTGGCTTCATTCTGCTGTGGTTGTGGAAGTTTTTCCTCTTTTCTGATCCCCAACCACCGGGGCCTCATGGGATAGGGCTGCAGGACAGATGTCAGTATGCATCTCAGTCAGGAGGTGCCTGCCAGAACCGTTGCCTCTCCACTTGCGCCACTACCTGTGGTCACCTAGGTGATGGTAGTGTAGTGGAGCTATGGATTCCACCATCCCTGAGGAGGACAGTCCTCTGGGAAGCTTGGCCTGCTTCACAAACTGATGCCCAATGATCCAGATTCACTTCCAAACACAGTCACCGCTGTCATGAATATCAGTGCTGCCGCTTTGCCAATGAGCTGGCATGGGCATGTGTTCTAGCCACTATGATATGCTGGCTGCTGTTTTGCAAGTTTGTGGTTAGAGACACATCTCTGAAACAGACTGATCTCAGTTTGGTAAACTGACCATGGATCATTTCCTAGATGAGTGTGACAAGAAAACTGATCTTTTTGCAGTTGTTTAAGCTAGATCTCCCTGCATCTGGATGCTTGAGAAATAAAAAAGAAGAGTGTTGCCTCATGCAGTCACTGAGTGACCGGACATGCAAACCAGATCTTCTGACACTCTAAAGAGTAGGCTACAACAGGGGACACTCCTGAAGAAAGCAGAGAAGACTTAGCATTAATATTTATCTGAAAAATTATTTGATCTATAAACTATCAGTTAATGTCAAAAATCTTAAAAGTAAGATATTAAACATAACATGCATTTGTCAATGCCAGACGTTCGCTTGCAGGTATTTGCAGTGGTGTTTGGCACGTATGGTGCTGTACCCTAATGCCCTGTGCGATTGCTGGTATTTGCACTACAAATTTTCAGCATGACCTTTTTGTTACCCCCACCTCATAAAAGCATTTGAGACCTCTGCTTATGAACAGTACCAATGTTATTTTGTTAATCTGTCCTGAACGTTGATTTCCACAGCTACCACATCATTCTGCTCCACATGTGCAAAACACAGTTCGGCAGGATGTGAAAATGACAGCTGTAGCATCTATAGGAGGTGTGAAGGGATGGCAATGTTGAACATCTGGAGTGAAAATACAACAATTTTCGAACTTACGAAGCGTACATGGAAACTGCGCATCGAACGCCTACGACACAGTCATTTTGTGGACTTTTGTCACCAAATTTTCAACATAGGCATTTTGGGACCTCTGCCTCATGAACAGTGTCACTGTGATTTTCATAATCTGTCCTGAGCATTGATTTCTCACTGTGACCACACCATTGTGCGCTGGATGTGCAAAAACACATTTCAGCCAGGATGTGAAAAATGTCCACTGTACTGTTCATAAAGAGGCGTGAAAAAATGCCAGTGTTGAAAATCTGGAGTGAAAATATTTCAAATTCTCGAAGTTATGAGTGTGCGTGGAAACTGCGCAATGCACGCTCATAACACAGTCATTTTTTGACATTTTTTCACCAAATTTGCAACATAGGCTTTTGGGAGCCCACCTCATTAACAGTGACACTGTTGTTTAGTTAATCAATCCCAAAAGGTGATTTTGTGCAGTGACCATGAAATCACCTTTGGGGACCGAATAACTCACATGACAGTAACTGAATTCATGAGGTGGGGTCCTAAGAACCCCCTGTTGAAAATGGGGTACCAAAATTTGCATAAATGCCTGAGATAGCCACCTAAGTTGAAAAAAAAAAACATTTATGCCATTATACAGCTTACCGTCATTTCTTCAGTTTGCATTTGGCTTTCAAGAGTGCAGACGTGTTCCCACTCCACTGAAGATCATTGTGCCAGGCTCCGGAGGTAAGTATGGGGTGAGGGGGAGGTGGGGTATGCAGAGGGTGGGTGTGGGTTCAGGAAGGGGGCTTAAGACACAGCGAGGGATGGTTTTCTGTTTTCACAGGTTTTAAAAAAACAAAAGATGTTACGGGACAGTTTTCCCATTTAAAGGGACAATGGGCATGCTGGAGTGGGATCCCAGCATGCCATCTGGGTGTTTGTTTGGGGGGGGGCCTGGAGACAATGGGGACTGGGCACTCCGTCTGCACGTACAATGTGTTTGGTGGGGCAATAACAAGGGAGCAGGGTAGACGGCAGCAGACGGAGGAAGTCGGAGGGATTTTATTAGCAGCCAGAGGGAAAAGGGTGACGTCAATATCTTAAATACACACACGTTACCACCGCTGATTGCAGTGGTGCTTTTCTTTTAACTAAAGACCACTGCAGCCAAACTGCTGTCATAGACAGCTCATGCATCCATTGGTGCAGTAGGGTTGCACACGTTACACTGAGCACTGCATTGGACAGGAGGGTCACACACCTTCAAAAAGTCATACTGTCCCAAAACGTTCCTTGCACATGCATGCAAGCGAATGCAAAAATAAACAAGCATTTGTCAATGCCGAATGTTGCTTGCTTCTATGTGCTGTTTAGGTATTTGGAAGTCATTGGAGTGCAAATATTGAAAATTCGCGAACTTACGAGCGTGCATAGGAACTGCGCAACGCACGCCAAAACAGTCATTTTTAGGAATTTTTTCACCAAATTTTCAACACAGCCATTTTAAGACCTCTGCTCATGATCAGTGACACTGTGATTTTCTTAATGTGTCCCATACATTGAGTTCGCACATCGACTGTGCCATTGTGCGCTACATGGGTGGAAACACGTTTTGGGCAGGATGTGAAAAATGACAGCTGTACTGCTCATAAGGAGGTGTGGTAAAATGGCAATGTTGAAAATCTGGAATGGAAATATTGAAAATTCAGAAACTTACGGCGTGCCGCATGAGGAACTGCGCAACGCACGCTCGTAAAACGGTCATTTTAGGAATTTTTTCACCAAATTTTTAACATAGCCATTTTAAGACCTCTGCTAATGAACAGCATCACTGTGATTTTCTTAATGTGTCCCATACATTGATTTCGCACACTGACTGCACCATTGTGCGCTACATGGGCGGAAACACGTTTTGGGTGAGATGTGAAAAATGACAGCTGTACTACTTATAAGAAGATGTGATAAAATGGCAATTTTGAATATCTGGAGTGAAAATATTAAAAATAAGCGAACTTACAAGCCTGCGTAGGAACTGCGCAACGCACGCTAGTAAAACGGTCATTTTTAAGGAATTTTTCCACCAAATTTTCAAAATAGGCTTTTTGAGAGCCCACCTTATGAACGCTGCAGTATTGTTTCATTAATCGGGCCCGAAAGGTGATTTCGTGCAGTGACTGCAAAATCACCCTTCGGGCCCGAATAACGCTATGACAGTGACATGATTCATGAGAAGGGGTCCCAAAAACCCCATGTTGAAAATTTGGTGCAAAAATTCCGAAAAATGCCCGAGATATGCAACAAAGTTGAAAAAAACCCATCTAGCCCATTTTTCAGCTTACTGGCATTTCCTCAGTTCGCGGTCGGCTTTGAAGAGTGCAGACGTATTTCTGGTCCAGCTAAGATCGTTGCGCCGAGCTCCAGAGGTAAGTATGGGTTAAGGGGTGTGGGGAGGAGGTGCGCAGTGGGTTGGTGCGGGTTGTGGGAGGGGTAGACAGCGATGAACGTCTTATTTACAGGGTTTTTTTTTTATTCAGATGGCGGACGTTGGCTACGCTAGTGGCTCCAGCATGGCAGCAGGGAAAGCTGTTTGGGGGATGAGGAGCCGATGGTTAGCACCCCACCGCCAAAACAAGGTTTGCCACGCTGGGGCACACAGCAGTGCAATGCAGGATGTTTGCCATGCTGGGTGGGCTCCCAGCGTGGCAGCAGGGAAAGATGTTTGGGGGGACGTGGAGCCGACGGGGAATTGGGCACCCCCGTCGGCCAAAACAAGATTTGCCACGCTGGGGTGGGCTCCCAGTGTGGCACCAAAGCTTTGGGGGCGTGAGGTGCTTCCAGCTTACAGCGGTGGTTTTCTTTGAAGTGAACACCACCGCTGTCATACACAGCACCCGCATCCATTGGCACAGGACCACCACGCCTGCTCAACGGAGCAGTGGATTGCACAGGACAGTCACACCTCCAAACTGTCCTGTTCTCCCAAGACGTTCCTTGCGCATGCGTGCAAGCGAACGTAAAAATGCAAAATTCCCTCCAGTTCTTCAAAACTTGCATGCAACAACCTCTTGTGGCCTTATAACATCCCTCATGCAAAAAATCTTGGTCCTGATCTGTGATCTAAAAATGAAGGAATACCCCCCCCCCAATAGAATGACAGTCATTACACCATAGGAAGAGGCTGATTGCTCCAGATATAGACAAAACAAATATCAAAGAACAGAGCTCATGGTTTTGTGCAAAAGGTCCATTGCAGAAGAATGACAGTAGTAAAACACAGCAGCTCTGTAAGCACTTGAAGCAGGGACTATAGCACCTTTCACGGTGAATCACAGCTGCAGGAGAGGGTGGCAGTCATGCACACTGCCTGGCAAACAAAATGATGAAGAGGCTATCTGATCAGCAGTGTGGTTCCTAACAGCATGATTTTTGCTAGCCAGTATGACTTCACTGTGTGCAAGTATAGCCTAGAGGTTAGAGGAACGAGGTGTGAATGAGCTTGATACATCCAGCAGAGCAAACCTGAGTTTGATTCTCACAACCTCCACTTGCATACTATGTTACTCTGAGCAAGTCAATTAACTGCCCAGTGCTCCCAGGTCAACCCTGAAAACAGGCACTTGTGCCTAGTGGGCCTTACCCGGTTACCAAGGGCTAAATTAAAAAAAAAGTGTGAAGGGTCCTATTGCACATCCTGATTAATTATGGGGTGGACTTTTTCAGATTCCAGTTCCAGATCTTGTTATACAGAACTTCTGGACTGGGGTCCATTTGTGTTATTTTTTTAGTTTTTGATTATACCGCACCATGTATCAAACTTCCAAGGATAAATCTGTACTGAACCATAATGAAGAGAAAGATGGCAGGATACTTTTACCCTCACAGCCTATAACCACCTCTGCCTCCCTCCTCTGATATGAGAACTAGTACATTAATCATGATGGCTGTCTCTCTGAGCAGAGAATTGTTTTAAGCCCTGTTATTAGGTTTCAACCCTAAAAAACATAAGGTGATGCACATTGGGAAGTGGAAACCAAGAGTGTAATATAAAATGGAGGAGCAGCACTGGAAAGCACCATGGAGGAAAAGGACCTGAAGGACATGGAATTTGAGAACATAGAAACAACAGTACATTGTAATACAGCTGTGGGCAAGGCAAACAAGATGTTGAGTTTCATAGGGAGGGGAATAAGCAGTAAAAGTTATGAAATGATCCTCCCACGGTACAGGTCACAAGAATCACCACACCTGGATACTGTACAGGGTACTGGAGTGCACACCTGAGAAGATACTGCGACAAGGTGGAAGCAGCGCAGCGCAGGGCAACCAAGAAGGTCTGTGGAGTATGGAAAAAGACAAATGAAGAGACACTGCAGGACATGAACATGCACTGCCTGGACAGAAGGAGGGAAAGAGGTGACAAGCTTGAGGTGTACAAGTAACTACATGGGATAAATAGAGAGGACACCAAGGACCTTTTCTGCTTGAGCTTCAGCAGAGGGAAGAGAGGGAACAAACTTAAAGTCACAGAGGGAGATTGAGAAGGGGTGTCCACAAGCACCTTTTCATGGAGAGAGTTGTGGACAAGTGGAAAAAGCTGCAGGAGGAAGTGGTAGAGGTCAGATTAGTGAGCAGATCCACACAGAGCTGGGACAAGCATATGGGATAAGTTAGTGGGGGAATAGAAACAAAGGGTAGGGGCAACTACTTGGGACAGTGCAGAGTAGTTAGGTAGGGTGGGGTGGGCAGACTTAATGGGTCGACAGGCCTTTTTCTGTC
Source organism: Neoceratodus forsteri (assembly GCA_016271365.2). Lineage (NCBI taxonomy): Eukaryota > Metazoa > Chordata > Ceratodontiformes > Ceratodontidae > Neoceratodus > Neoceratodus forsteri. The sequence continues at coordinate 729,931,534 of CM028138.1, forward strand.
ATCATTTCTATGTACCTATGTATAGTCCTTGTACAAAGTAAGTGATTTGGTATTTTTATTGGCCTAATGCCTTTATTGTTCTCTTGATAAAGTACTCTGTGTGCTGAAAGTCTCTTGTCCTTGGGGCCAGTGTACCCACCTTGTTAACAAATAAATAAATTAATTAGTACATCAATAAATAAAATTGATGTCCATGTATCAATGTCGGGTTCTTGTAAGTGATTTAGTACTTTTTATTTGACCTATGCCTTTTACTCTTCACCTGGCTAAGTGCTCTGTGTGCTGAAAATTTCTTGTTGGTTCAGTGGTATGGAGGGCTGAAGCACTGGGCGCCTTACCTCCTGCCATGCTGGTGGCCCGTGTTCACCGAGAAGCATGGGTTGACTGGTGAATGGGGGGGACTTGGAGTGGATCGAGTGGCAATCTAGCAGATTTCCTCTCCTAGATGAGCAAAGTAGGCCTTCCCAGCTCTTGGCTGCTTCCGAGTGGAGGCTCTGGTAGTGCCGGTCAATAGGGGGCCTGATGCTAGGCTGGAGGTGGGTGGAAAGAGGTCAGTACTAGTTCCAGCACACATGCATGCCTCCACACACATGAGTGACCATGTCTCTGTGGCTTGGGGCCATAAGTGGAGAAAATAGAGAAAAACACCCTCCCTAGACTTGATGATGGACTGACACCTCACAGGTGCAGCACGGTGCCAGGCACATTCCACAGTCCTTGGCGGGGCATCGGCATAAAATAAGTCCTGGGGAAGCTATGTGATAAGGCTGGGAGGATCAGTCAGATGGGGGGGCTCCAGGGGGGTGAACGAGGAGCATAAATAGAATACAGAAAAAAAATCTTTGTTGGTCCAATAAAAGGTATTGAATCCCCTATGTTATTCTGTATAGAAGGAACACTGTCTTTTTCCTTATTGACAGTGGGAATCTTCTGCAACCCTCCAAATCAGAATTAAATAGACTACTTTGTGTCTCACTGAAATCAACATTCAGATTGCACATCTGAGTTGACCTTCAGCTGCGTTTGCACTGGTCTGATGAAAAAAGTAAAACAAATTCTTCGAAAACAAGTCTCAACAAGCATTTGTCAATGCCGAATGTTGATTGCGTTGGTCTGTTGAGCTCGCTCACTGCCCCTCTGTCACTCGCTCAGTCTGTTTCTCCCAATGCTGCAGGCTGGTCTTTTGTACTGGGCTCCTGCCTGCGTTGGCACCCTGTTCTGCCCAATAAGAAATCTGTAGCTGTCCCGACAGAGCTCCATTGAGGTGGCTCACTCCCCCTCTCACTCACTCATTCTGTTTCTCCTGGTGCTGCAGGCTGCCCATTTGTACTGGGCTCCTGCCTCAGTTGGTGGCTTTTTCTGCCCACAAAGAAATCTGCAGCAGTCCCGACAAAGCTCCCTTGAGCTCGCCTACTCCCCTTCTCTCACTCGCTCATTCCGTTTCTGCCAGCGCTGCAGGCTGCCCTTTTCTACTGGGCTCCTGCCTGCATTGCCGCCTTCTTCTGCCCACAAAAAAATTTGCAGCAGTTACCATACAGCTCCGTTGAGCTCACTCATTCCCCTCTCTCACTCGCTCATTCTGGTTTTCCTGCCACTGCAGGCTGCCCTTTTGTACTGGGCCCCTGCATGCATTGCTGCCTTTTTCTGCCCACAAACAAATCTGCAGCAGTCTCAACAGAGCTCCGTTGAGCTCACTCACTCCCCCTCCCTCACTTGCTCGTTCTGTGTCTCCCACCACTGCAGGCTGCCCTTTTGTACTGGGCTCCTGCCTGCATTGGCAGCTTTTTCTGGCCAGAAAGAAATATGAAGCAGTCCCGACACAGCTCTATTGAGCTCGCTCACTCCCCCTCTCTCACTCACTCATTCTGTTTCTGCCGGTGCTGCAAGCTGGCCTTTTGTTCTGGGCTCCTGCCTGGGTTGCTGCATTTTCTGCCCACAAAGAAATCCACAGCAGTCACAATAGAGCTCCGTTGAGCTTGCTCACTACCGCTCTGTCACTCGCTCATTCTATTTCTCTTGGTGCTGCAGGCTGCGCTTTTGTCCGGGGCTCCTGGCTGCATTGGCACCTTTGTCTGTCTACAAAGAAATCCACAGCTGTCCTGACAGAGCTCCATTGAGGTTGCTCAGTCTCCCTCTCTCATAACCTCATTCTGTTTGTCTTGGCACTGCAAACTGCCCTTTTGTACAGGGCTCCTGCCTGCATTGGCACCTTTTTCTGCCCACAAAGAAAACCCCAGCAGTACTGATAGAGCTCCGTTGAGCTCACTCAGTCCTCCTGTCTCACTCGCTCATACTGTTTCTCCCACCGTTGCAGGCCGGCCTTTTGTACTGGGCCCCTGCCTGCACTGACGTCTATTTCTGCACACAAAGAAATCAGCAGCAGTCCTGACAGCAGTCCAGTGAGTTCACTCACTTCCCCTCCCTCACTTGCTCTCTCATTCTGTTTCTCCCAGTGCTGCAGACTGCCCTTTTGTACTGGGCTCATGCGTTGGGGCCCTTTTCTGCCCACAGACAAATCCACAGCAGTCCTGACAGAGCTCAGTTGAGCTCGTTCACTCCCCCCTCTCACTCGGTCGATCTTAATCTGTCCCAAACACTGATTTCCCACAGTGACCGTGCTATTCTCCGGCAGGAATGCAAAAACATATTTTAGACAGGATGTGAAAAATGACAGCTGCACTGTTCATAAGGAGGTGTGAAAAATGCCAATGTTGAAAATGTGGCATGAAAATATTACAAATTTGTGAAATTACAAAGGTGCGTGGAAACAGTTCAACGCACGCTTGTAACACAGTCATGTCATGGAGTTTCGTCCCCAAATTTTCAACATAGGGATTTTAGGACCTCCGCTCATGAACAGTGCCACTGTCATTTTCTTAATCTGTCCCAAACCCTGATTTCCCACAGTGACCGAGTTATTCTGTGCTGGAACTGTGAGCACACAGTTCAGTCAGGATGTGAAAAATGACAGCTGTACTGCTCATAAGGAGGTGTGAAAAAATGCCACTGTTGAAAATCTGGCGTGGCAATATTACAAATCTGCAAAGTTACAAGGGTGTATGGAAAGTGCGCAATGCACACTTGTAACATAGTCATTTGATGGGCTATCATCACCAAATTTTCAACATAGGCATTTTAGGACCTCTGCTTTTGAACAGCATCACTGTCAGTTTCTTAATCTGTCCCAAACAATGATTTCCCACAGCGACCGCTCTATTCTGCTCCGGAAGTGCGAAAAAACATTTCGTCCAGGATGGGAAAAATGATAGCTGTACTGTTCATAAGTAGGTGTGGGAAAATGGCAATGTTGAAAATCTGGAGTGAAAATATTAAAAATTCGCGAAGTTACAAGCGTGCGTGCAAACTGTGCAACGCACGCTCATAACACAGTCATTTTATGGAGTATTGTTACCAAATTTTCAACATAGGCATTTTAGGACCTTTACACATGAACAGTGTCACTGTAATTTTCTTAATCTGTCCTGAACACTGATTTCCCTCAGCGACCACGCTATTCTGCGCCGGAAGTGCGAAAACACATTTCAGCCAGGATATGAACAATAACAGCTGTACTGTTCACAAGGAGGTGTGGAAAAATGGCAATGTTGAAAATCTGGCATAAAAATGTTATGGAAATTCGCAAAGTTACGAGCTTGCGTAACAGCGCTGCATAGCCTTGCAACTCGTAAAACAGTCTTTTTAGATTTTTTCCATCAAATTTGCAACATAGGCTTTTGAGAGCCCACCTCATGAACACTGGCACTGTCATTTTGTTACTCAGCCCTGAAAGGTGATTCCACGCAGTGACCGCCAAAATCGCCTTCTTCGGGGCCAATTAACACCAAGACAGTTCCAGAATTCATGAGGAGGTGTCCCAAAAAACCCATGTTGAAAATTTGGCGCCAAAATTCAAAAAAATGACTGAGATATGCATCAACGTTGAAAAAAACCCTGTTTATTCCATTATACAGCTTACCGGCGTTTCCTCAGTTCGCGGTTGGCTTTGAAGAGTGCAGACATTTTCCCGGTCCACGGAAGTTCATCGTGCTGGACTCTGGAGGTAAGTATGGGGTGAGTGTGTGTGTGTGGGGAGGCAGGGTGCGCAGTGGGTGGGCGCGGGTTGCGAGTGGGAGGCAGGGAGACCGCCAAGGGACAGTTTCCTTTTACAGGTAAAAAAAGATGTTGTGGGACCGTTTTTTATTTTACAGGGCCATGTGGCATGCTGGGGTGGGCTCCCAGCATGCCACAGTCTTTCTTTTTGGGGGGGCAGCAGTAGCTGACAGAGTTAGGCACCCGACCGGCACACAACAAAGGGGGATTCATTATGCCGGCGGGGACTGAGCACCCGTCGGCAGACAATAAGTGGGGGTTACATAATGCCGGCCAGAGGTGGGGCTCCCCGTTCAGCAAAATAAACATTGGGGCACTGAAGCCGACGGGGATTTGGGCCCCCGTCGGCAAATAAACATGGTGGGGGGGTTATATTGTTTATGAACATGGCGGCAAGCCGCTGCCATGTTCACTAACAATAGCAGTTTTTCTGGATCCCGCCCTGCAATGCCGGGTCGCTCCCTCATTGCAGCGAATGGCTGATGCTGCAATGACGAGGCGGCCCCTGATTGCAGCGGCTACATTTTCACAAGTTGGTGGCATGCTGGCTGAACTAGTGTCAGCAGCAGCATGCCACAGCATTGGGGGAAGTGGGACAAGCCTTTGCAGGCTGTGGGGGCATTAGCCACAACAGTGCCGCACCTCCACAACCTGCTTGTGGAGAAATCTGCTGCAACATGTTTCTTGCGCATGCGCGCAATCAACATAAAAATTATTGCATTAGTAAAAATGAAAGGTATCACCTGCAATGTATTGTTTTTCCCCTTATCTTTGACTGGACTAACATGGCCACCCCATTGTTTTTTGACCAAAAGGATACCGTAACTCAGAGACATTTGAGCGGTCAATGACTCGGAGGATGTTGTATATCAGAGTGCTGGACAGCAACATGGTCAGCAGGAAAATATCACTGTCTTCCTTCCAGCTCTTCTCATCACTGTGAAGGCCTTCAGTATCCAGGAGAATAAGCAGTACCCCATTTTCCGTTGGGTGCGGCCGGCACCAGAGCCAGATGCCTTTTGTTTATGGGTTCACTGTGTGCCCAACAGTGAAGCCATTCCCTTCATTGAAGAATTCTGACATGATGTAGGATTTACCCATCCTCATCCTGCCTACAATGCCAATCACTTGGGTGAAACAGTGGCAGTTGGTAAGAATGGAGCACACATCTTCACTCATGACATACTGGTCTTCTTCCTTTATGATAAACAGTTTTGGACTTTCCATTATTGCCACGTTGTCTGTGAAAGCCATAAAGAAAAAATAAGAGATGGCTGTGAATAACAGATGCAATTCAGTGATGAATTATGCCACCCCAGTTACATAAAAAAAATTATCAACACACACACACCCCTCTACCTCTGATTAACCTTGTAATTAGCCTCAATATTTCTTTAAGGAAGCTGTCAACCTTTTAGCATCATATTTTAAGCCCCTCATAAAAACACAAAATTTGCCAGTAGAAAATGATTGTTCAGCTCTCTCAGTCTGCCTAGCTGTTCACTGCCTATTTAACATTGCAGACCCAATCTGGTCTCTGATGACCCTCTCTGTATGGAATTTTTGGAATAAAGTACTTCTTTTGCAGTTTTTGTGTGCACAGTACCTTTTTGTGTTCGATTGACCCTCCCTCCTCCCTGTCCCACTAGCCCGGTCCATGGCCTTGTCACACTGTGCTAGCACAGTGAGGTCCTCAGCTATAAATATCCTAAAGTCCTTTTACTGTCAAGTGAATGTCAGAACCTACCCAATCCTATGCTCAGCATCAGGGTTCCTATGCCCTAGGTGCATGAATTCACACTTTTTGCATTTAACTCCAACTGCCATGTCTTTGACAACTGATCAAGTTTTCCTAGATCCCTATGCATTTTCTCGACCCCCCCCCCATCTGAGTACCCACCCAATTGCAGAATTTGGTGTTATCTGCAAAAAGGTATCCCTTCCTCTCCAGTTCTTCTGAAATGTCCCCTATGAAGATATTGAAAAGGATGGTTCCCAGTACCGAACCCTGTGGTGCACCCCTGGTCACTCCCCTGTGCTTTGAATAATTGCCATTGACCACCACCCTCTGTCTCCTATCTGATAACCAGTTTCAAACCCAATTTAGCAATTTGGATCCTAATCCTAAACTGATCAACTCCCTAATTTTCCTCCTGTGAAGTACAGTGCCGAAGACTTTGCTAAAATCCAGATAGGCTGCATCTACAGTACTGCCTTCCCCTGGTCTATTTCCCTGGTCACCCAGTCAAAGAAATCTATCAAATAGAGTAATTTGGCATTACATTTCCCCCATGAATCTTTGCTGCCTGTGGTCCTGTAGCTTTTTGGATTCTAGATGCGCAACCAGTCTTTCTTTCAGTAGAGTTTCCTTTAATTTCCACACCACTAAAGTTAGACTGACTGGCCTGTAATTGCTAGCCTCTCTAATACTGGTCTTACAGAGGGGTACCATGCCAACCCTTCTCCTGTCCTCCAGAACCAGTTCAGTTTCCAGTGAGCTGTTGAATGAGGCTATCAGCAGGGCAGGTAGCATCTCCCTGAGCTTTTTTGGTAATCTGGGGTATATCCTGTCCAGTCCCATAGTCTTATCCACCTTTAGGGCTGTGAGTCCTTTCAGGACCCTTTCCTCAGAAAATAGCTTGTGTCCTCCTCCCTATCCCCTCAATTCTTGTTTCCGCCCAGTGGTTCGTCTCCTCCTCCCTCTACTGCAAAGACTGAGCAGAAGTACCTGTTTAAAATGTCTGCTTTTTCTTGGTCCCCTTCGGTACAGTCTCCCGCTTTTACCATTCTAGTTCTCATTATCCCTCACCTTGCTTTTATCTTATTGTTTCTGTATCTGAAAAAAGTCTTATCCCCTTTAGCCTGTACCCCACTAGCAATCTTTGATTCTGTCTACACTAACTCTAAAAGTAGATATTGGAATATCGCCAGTTATAGCAGGATTATTGAAAAAAAAGGAGGATGTGTATGTGTCAACATTATAATCTCTTGCAGGTTGCCCCAGTCATAAGCAGCCAGATATTGCAAATTATAAAATGTGCCATCAAAATCTTGTACCCTCTTGGTTGAAACATGTCACATGATTATTGATTAATTTTTTACAACCACTCACCTCACCTGAACTACATATTTTTTCAACAAATGCAAGGCCCCCCAAGGCAGTATGCTGCATGACCTGTATTGATGACCTACATGGGGGTTGGCATGCCTTAGGAACTCCCATGTTAAGAGGTATAAATGTTAAGCTCACAAGGAGACCCTTGCACTTGATGACGAATTGATTCACTTTATCCTCCTGTTGGAGATGCTAAAGCATGAGTACCTTATATGGGTGGAACAAACAACTCTGACACATGTAAATCTCCTTACAGGAGTGTCTGTCAAATTCATTGGTGCACTTGTCATCACCTGGCTCAAGGGCCACACATGCTACTGCTATATAGTTAATTATAGTAACTTAATTTGTCCTAGTAACTCTCTACTAGCATATATTATTAAAATATCACTTCCTGCAGTGAAATTTTGACCAAATTTCAGGGCTGTCACTCTCCCTGGCTGTAGTGAGCATCCCTATACTGAGAATTCCCTATCCTCACCTTCGCTAACCTTCAGCATTTGGTGAACGTCACTGCTGTCATTTTCTTGAGAAGACAAGTCCCTGGGCAAGCAACACCACTACCAAATTCCTGCGAGTTACTTATCTTTGAGGGCTATTGGCACATGGAGTGAAACCCTTAGTTCAGAGTAGCACTCTACATGGAACAGGCTCACCTGACTGGACCTCCCTCACCATGTTTTAGTAGCCTGTCACTTGTTAATTTCCCCACTGTGTGATTGGGCCTGCATTAGCTATGATGTTCCACTATGTTGTGGCTACTTATCTGGAGACTGACCCTCATTAGGAGCATGCAAGCACATGAGGCAAGAGTTCTCTTTTGAATGCAGGTTACATGAGAATCATGCAATGCAATATTTACTAGACTGAGAGCCTGATGCATTTAAATGGACAGGACACAGAGGCACCTACAGAGACTTGGTGAGGTTAAAAAATGACTGCAACACCAAGATGGAGAAATTATGACCTTTCCAAAGGGACAAGTGTGACAGGAAATGGAATAGGTGGCTCTTTTTTAACAGAGGGTGTTATTGTGAAGAGCAAGGAGGATATCAGTGGGACAAACAGTTCCAAAGTGTCCAGCAGGTCAAGCTCAGAGAAGAGCATGGGGAGTGGTGCAGTACTTGCTCTGGGGGTGTACTGCGGGATTGCAAACAGCTCAGCAAGGGAAAGCAGGAGAGCAGCTGAACTGGATGCATTGGTAATATGTGCTTGTGAAATTAAAATTACACAGGTGGAGTCATGGTGTAATGGCATAATGGCATGCTATGAATACCTGCAAAATGCAACCACAGACAGTAAATATCCACCGGATGTGATAGCCAAACTTATGGAATACATCCTTACACGCAATTATTTCAGCTTCAACACTGACATTTACCTTTAAAATATGGGGATGGATGTGGGCACCAGGATGGCACCACAGTACACCAACCTCTTCATGGCAGATCTAGAAGAAAAATTCCTTAGTACTCAACAACATAGCCCATTAAAATATTATCAATATATTGATGATATCTTTATGATATGGAAAGAAGGAGAGGAAAACTTAAAACAATTTTTTGACAGCTTCAATAAATTCCTTCCTTCCATAAATTCCAAATAAATTACTCAAAGTGTGTGCATTTTCTGGATACCTCAGTCACACTAAAAATGGAACACTGCAAACATTTGTGTACAAAAAAACTACAGACAGATGCAGTTATCTTCACAGCTCGAGCTACCATCCCTCACACACCAAAACATCCATTATACACAGCTAGGTCATCTGGTACCACTGCATTTGTTCAAACCAACAGGATAGGGACAGACATCTTAGTACACTAAAAGAATATTTTAGGCAGAAGGGATATAAAACCAGCACCATTGACAGGAATATCCATTCTGCACTCCACAGGCCTATAAAAGAACTACTGAGGTACAAGCCACAGAGCACATCTGAATGTACACCTCTGGTTTTAATCTACAGTCCAGAACTGGAAAAACAACAGAAAATAATTAAAGATCTACAGCCACTACTGTTTGAAGATTAGACTCTAAAAAATATATTGTCCACTCCACCAGTTCTTGCATTCCACCAACCTCCAAGCTCCAAACCTGAAGCAGAAACTGGTGAGAAGCAAACTTCTCACAGAGCTCCAGCTAAGCAACAAAGGTACAAAACCATGCAAAGCACCTTGCTGCAACCTATGTACACATATCTCCCCTGAAACGTGTCATTAGTAATGGAAAAATATTTAAAATCGAAAACTCATATGCATGTTCTTCTAGCAACTTAATATATATAAAACCGTACAATGTAGAAAATGTGAGGAAGGCTGCTATATTGATGAACTTGGAAAGGAATTCAAAACAAGAATGAATCACCACAGATTCACAGTTACACACAAAATAAAATACACCAGTAAGGGGACATTTTTCAAGACCAGACCATTCCATCAATGATTTTACTGTCAGAGTGTTGAAAGGTAACTTGAAAAATAGTGAGGAATGTCAATCATTTAAATTAAAACTGATACAATTTTTGACACTAAAGAAAAGGGACTTAATAAAGATGTTATTTTTTAGCACATTACCAGTAATTATGCTTAAAACAGTGCTTCAGAGTTCCTCCTTGAACCATCACATCAGAACACTCTGACTCTTTCAACAGGTACCTTCTAAAAACAATGGTATTTTTCCCCTGTCTTGTTTGTTTACAAATGTTAATTGATGGTACAGAGTAAAATGTAGCTGCCATTTGATAGTTGAGCTCTTCAACAGACACAATCCAGTGACTATTAGAGTCTTCCTGTTTGTAAGGAATGTGAATTGACTGTAATGCTTTGATATGTAAACTGCTAGTCTATGTCTTGAACCCACATCCAAACTCTCTGTCTGTCATGCTATTCAGCTGTTTTCACTCTGACCTGAAGAAGGGAGTTTTATCTCACGAAATCTAGTCTCAGAAATAATTTTGTTAGTCCAATAAAAGGTATCACCTGCAACATATTTGTTGTTTTTTTTCTCTACAGAGTTTATCCAGTAAAGCCCAGTGTGGAACTAAATCAAAGGCTTTCTGGAAGACCAAGTAAAAAATACCAACTGAGTAATTATTGTCAAGTTCATGTCTAGTATTTTCATAAAATGCAGTGAGATTGGTTAAACATGACCTAGCCTTACAAAATCCATGTTGCCAATCATATGCACCATGCAATTTGCACCAATGTTCCACAATTTCATCTTTAATTATAGATTCCAGTATTTCACCTGGCACTGAGGTAAGACTAGTTGGTCTATAGTTGGCTGTAAACATAAAATATGTGTGAATCTTTGTGTGAAACTGGGATCTTTTTGTTTGAAAATGTACTGTATATACTGTACTTATAGTGTTGAAATGATTTGGAACTCAGGGGGTTTACTATGAGATGTAATTTGACCTGTGCAAGCTAATATGTAGAGCTGTCAACAAGAGATTAGTTCTGGGACACACTGTTCTATTTTGTTGGACTTGCAAGGAAAGGAATTGACAAAGTTCTGATACATTTTTTTGTGAGAAACAGGGTGCCTCTAAATGAGTTCAGAATGCAGAAGTTAATTGCCAGGCAAAGACTTCTGTTAAAATACAGCAATCTTTGAATGAAGTGAGTGCAATACTAAAATTTAGAATTAGAAATACCCTCAGAAGAAGGACTTTGTTTGAACAGCCTATGTTTAAAAACCATTCTGCAATTTTTTTTTATTTTATTGTTTCTGTTATTGACAATAATAAAATACTACTTGTGAATTGTATAACTACTCCACATTTTCCTATTCTTCCTGACCTGTGCCTAGACAACAGTTTTGTCCTAATTCTGTTTAGGAACTGTCATTACCTCAACTTGAGGCAAAACATACAGATGATCCATAGAAGCAGACTGTGATGCCTCAAGCAGACAATTCTGGCATTAACTCATGAAAACCAGCAAGGCAGTATGAACTGTAATGAGCAAGGATAATGGTTTTTATACATATATCCTTGTTACCAAAGGCAATAATATAGTAGTTTGAAATCCAAATATACTTTCAGCTGGAAAACTGGAATCTAAATTGCTCGGTAAATTTGCAAATGTTCATGTAGCATGTTTTGCTCCATGAAAAAAAAATAGTAATGTTTGTGTACTTTTCGCATGTTGCAGTTCTGATGTAGAAAACAAAATACAAAGGCCCAGATATTCAAACTGCGCCCAAAATGTGTGCAACAGCAGGAGCAAGCACAAACCAACTGCACATATGTGCAACAGGCGCGATATTCAAACATGGAGCAGAACAAATTGCGCAAGCAGCCAACGTCTGAATATCGCACATACTGCGCCATAGCGCAACCAGGAAGGAGAAGCTGAGCAGAAAGGTTGCGCTATAGCGCAACCAGGGCAGCCCAGCTGAGCAGTCCAGAGGTGCCATAGTGCAAGCAGAGCCCCCCCCCAGAGCAATGGAACTGCACATCCAGGGAGGCAGGCTGGGGCCCACCGCCAGCCATGCCACACATGGGCACAGGAACACACTGCAGAACCAACAAGACACCTGCACACCCCAAGCACAGCATCACTGGGGGTGGGACGGATGATCTACTGGCCCATGGGGACAAGCCAACAAAGCACAGCAGAGCCATGACGCCCCAGCACAACCACTGGCAGGCTGAGAGTGCCACACACAGGGGGTTGACAACCACAGTGCACATCAGCCCCCCGTATGCACAGCACACCCTGCACCATGACCCAAGACACCACCCATGTGCAGTGACTGGCACTGCAGGAAACCATGCATCCCCCCCGGCACATGTCAACCCCGTGCATCAGAGAAGCATACAAGCCAGACACACCCTGTGCACCCAGCAGTGGGTGGCAGCAGACGGCAAGACCAACAGAAAGTCACTGCCATGCTGGAGATACCTCCCCATGCACACACACACGCACACACACACACACACACACACACACTCACACATACACACACACATACCCAGGACCATACCACCCCAGATGGCATGTACACCACTGCAACTGAGCAACCATAGCCAGCTGCAAATCAGAGACCAACACAGTATTCATATCAAAATATAAATGTATTATCAAAATGTAAAGCACAAAACAATCAACCATAACTATTTACAAGTGGGGGTAGGGGTACAAGGTAGGGGTGGGCAAGGGGTAGGGATGAACAACTTGGAGAGGGAAGGCAGGGTGGTAGGGATGGGTGAAGTGGGAAGGGTAATGTGGCCTAAGGCCCAGCAGGCTGGTCCTCCTCTGCCCAGTGCCGCTGTTCCCGGCGATGCCTCCTCCGCAGGCCATGTCTACGGATGTCACTGAGGATGGCCTGGTTGTCTAGGGACACTTGTGTCAGCACACGTATCTCCCGCTGGATCCTCCTGAGAACAGTGAGGCCTAGGAAAATGGGAACACAGTCAATAGCTGTGACTGACCACAACCCTGAACACCACTCAACCTGCAAGCCATATAGCCCAATGTCCCGCACCTGTGATGGCATGCACCCACCCACAGTGAACATGCACATGGCCATCACAAACAGGCGGCACCAGCTATGTGCACCACTGCACACACACACTGCCCATGTCCATCACAGCACAAACAAGGCTGTCAAGTGACGTGGCAATGTGGTGCGATGCCAGTTACACAGCTATGTGCCCAGTGCATGCATGGACCACCAGTGATGCATACACAGACGTGCTGTGACACTGGACAGTGATGCATGTCGCCTGTGTCGTGCATACATACATAGATACATAGACAGTGTCGGCAGATAAGGGCCTATGGCCCACCCAGTCTGCCCATTTGAGCTTGTCAGTTCAGTTTGTTTTCTTAGAAGTCTGTTGCACCTTACCCCTGACCTCCAGAATTTCTTTATATCTATCCCATGCATTCTTAAATCCCGTGATTGTTTCAGCCCCCACCACTTCCTCTGGCAGGGTGTTCCACTTGTCCACCACCCATTCTGTGAAGAAATTCTTTCTCATGTTTCCTCTGAATCATCCTCCTCCAACTTCATCCCATGCCTCTAGTCCTGGAACATCATTTTGCTTAAAATAGTGTTTTCCTGCACCCTGTTCCTCCCTGTAAGATACTTGTATGTCTCATCATATCCCTCTCTCCTCCTCTCCTCCAGGGAGTACATGTTCAGTTCCTTCAACCTGTCTTCATAGGACTTGTGATGCAATCCATGCACCATCTTTGCTGCCCTCCTCTGAACCTTCTCTACCCAGTCTATGTCCTTACGTAGGTATGGTCTCCAGAACTGTACACTGTACTCCAGGTGGGGCCTCACTAGTGTCTTGTATAGTAGAATTATGACCTCCCTTTTCCTGCATGGTTGTGTTGTGCATGGCTGGTGGTCTTTCCCCCCCCAGCATGCAATAGCATCCATGAAGTAATGTTACTCACACTCCTCAAGCAGCTGGGTCTGCCGCTGCTGCTGCTGCTGCTGCTGGGGCGTAACACCCACAGCACCACCGACCGGCACTGGGGCCCTGGCATGGCCCTCCTCACCCCGTGCCTGCATCCTCACATCCCGGCCTGTGGGAGACATATGTTGAGAAAAACATCAGTGTGACTCCAAAGCAGACTGCCCCCTGCCCCAGTGAGAGTGCCTGCCCACACAGCCAGACCCATGCATCTCACACCTGCACACACTGACACAGCCAACCATGGCAGAGCCATCACCTATGCACAGCCACCAAAACACACTCACACACCCACAGAGAATACAGGTGCATAGATGGTACACCCACCTGGCCTAGGCACCACACCCCTCCTGGCATGTGACCGTAGCCACTCCAGAAGATGAGGATCCCTCCTGCGGAGGTCACTGTACCAGTGCTGGCACTGCTTAGCTGACCGGCACCGCCCAGTGACCCCCACCAGGTCACTGGCCACTTATTGCCAGACCTGGGTCCTAGCAATGGTGAGGGTCACCTCACCATACAGTGCCCCATAGTGGGGCTCCACCAGGGCCACCAAGTTGGCCACTTCTACAGGGCTCCACTGCACCGCCCTCCTGCGTGCCATGGTACCAACTTTACAGCAGGCAATATGGCGCCCCACTGCACCGTAACCCCATGTGGAGATGTTGCGCAATAGACCACCATAGGTTCCAATTGCGCTGTTTGAACAGCGCCGTCCCTTCACATAGCGCTGTCACCAGACAGCACAATAGGGCCATACACATGGCAGCCGAACAGTGCCAGGGGCCAAAGATCAGACACCAGGTCATGGGCCATGACGCAAGGCCACGCACAGCACCATCTGATGTATATGCATCCTGCGCGACCAACCACCTGCGTACCAGTGCCACAGTGGACTATTGCGCAGTAGTGCCACAGCGCCATATAGTGCCCAGTGCTGTAGCGCCACTGGCACAATGGTGGCCATGGCCTGAATTGCCGATCACGCACAGCACATCAGCAGCTCAGCAGACACCTGCGTAAGCTATCTGGGCATGCGCAATGCAGTGTACCACACAGTCACAGATCTGCGCCATTGGCTCAGCTGACTCAACCGTATTGCGCAAAGCGCAACTTCGCGATATTCAGCCGACACATGCAAATCATCTGATCAGCCATTCAAAGGCGCAGTGGCACTATTTGCATCTCATTATAGTTGCTCCACTCCTAATTTGCATGCATTGTGCTATAAATGTGCGACATTGGGCTGCGCTGGCCAGATTCGGGTACTGCAGGTGAGAGGTGAGTTGCATGCTGTGTGATGTTCTGGACAATGGTCATGGGAAAATGCTGTAGACTGCACAGTGACAGGTGTCCACTTCCCCCTATACAGATCGCCATGACTGAGCAGAGACAAGGTGAGGTTGAGGATGGTGGGCGTAGGAGGAGGCCCAACTTTACCCCAGCAGAGACAGAGGCCCTCTTCCAGGCCTACCTGGAGGAGGAGCCACTACTGAGTGGATGGAGGGGCACCCCTCAGTCCCGTGCGGCTGCATGGGAGGGGGTAGCTCGGGCTGTGCACCTGCATGGAAGCCACCAGCGCTCCGTGCAGGAATGCAAGAAGAAGATGGGGACAGACCACAGGAGGTTGAAGGAGAAGGTGGCAGCCTTCAGGGTGGCACGTGCTGGCACTGGCAGGGGCCAGCCAGCAGTGTTGGAGCTGACCCTGGCTGAGGAGAGACTGGCTGCATCAATGCAGTGGAGCGCTATTGAGGGCATACCAGGAGGTGGATTCCAGACAGGTGGAAGCCCATCACTGCACGGTATGACATGGTTGTGGTGTTGGAGGGGTGAAGGTTGTTCCCATGCACTCACATGTACTCTCTTTCTGCTACAGATCCTGTTCATCTTCAGGAGATGGTAGTGGTGGGTCCAGGCAGTGATGATGACCTGCTGGACATGGAGGAGGGTCCATCCACCTCTGTCACCAGCCAGCATGCACTGCAGCAGCATGCATGCTGGGCCGCCAACTCTGGTGTCGGTGATTCGGGTGTGGGGTGTACAGCCTGTGTCTCAGCAGTCTGGCATGCAAGCATGCCAGCACGCTGTGACTGTGGCTGTGGCACGTACCTGCACCATTGATGATGCAAGGACTGCAATGGGCAGTGATAGGTGTGTGTCCCATGACGGACACACAGCAGGCCAGCATGTGCCCCTGGGCCTTTCTGGTTCCAACTTGTATACCAGCATGTTGGCACAGTCCCAGGCTGTGCCTGTCAGCACCGGTGGGGCAGCACCAGTGGCTGTGCAGGTGTCTGGCACTGTTGTGGCCACAGCGGTGGAACAAGTGGACCCTGGGGCACAGCGGTTGGAGGGGCAGCAGCAGCAGTCACCCACCAGGTCTGGGGGTACAGTGTCAAGCGGTGGCACATGTCCGCCGCCCTTTGATCCACCCATTCCTGGTCCCACGAACAGCGCCCACCCTCAAGGGGTGTTGTGCATCAGACCTTCCACACCCTGGGGGACAGGATGCCATTGGGGCACAGTACCTATTGGATGAGCACACCCGCCTGCTGCAGGAATCAATACAGCTGCAGAGGCGGGTTGCAATGTCCGTGGAGGCACTGTCTGTGGCTGTGGAGCAGCACAGCAGGGAGTGTGCTCTGGACCATGCAGAGCTGGTTTGTATGTGGACGGATGTGACCACTGCCATTGACAGGCTGACCCAGGCAGTGGTCTCTGTCATGGACGCATTGGGCACACAGTCAGGTGCCCCTGTACTGCACACCCCACACAGTTCACTCTCCACTCCCCATTCCCGGCGTCGTGCGACACCAGGCCTGTCGATGCCGGGTTCTGCTGTGGCCATCCCGAGCACCCCTGGTGCAGGTTTGTTCGGCATGCTGCAGACCTCTGTGCGGGCAAGGTCACGTTCGTGCAGTGGGACCCCTGGTGGTCCAACAGTGCCACCCCATGTGGCCCCTGCTCAGCCTGCCAGGGCTGTTGGGTCATGGTGGGGCCGCCCACGCATCCGCAGTGACCGTGGGACAGTGCTACATGACTGACCTGTCTCCCAGTGCGGGCCCTGTCTGGTGCTGCCCTGTGTGCAATGTGTGTCATGGTGGGCAGTGCACTGCTGGGTGCTCTGCTCAACATGCCGACACACGGACCACCTGCACACCCTCCCAACTGCTGTCCACAGGTGCGTGTGCATGATGATGCCTGCATTGTACTGTACACCAAGGTGCAAGGGTGCCCAGCATCTGACACACGTACTTGGACAGTACAGGTGGTGGGGTGGTCAGTGGTTCTGTGTGTTAGCAATGTCGGTTCTGCTGTGCTGTGCATCTGCCCATGTACGCTCTGTGCCTGGTGTGTGTGTGTCCATATGAGTGTTCACCTCCTGATGGTATGTTTGCATGCCTGGACCCTTCCACTCCCTGGCCATCATGCACCCCTGGTGTGTTACCTGTGTGCCTGTGGTTTGCACATGGACAGTGTTGGTTGCACATGTCCCTGACTTACCTGTGTTCTGCATAGTGCTCCTCTGTGATGGTGTCCCGGTGCAGCTGGGCCTGCCGGATCAGTCGGGGGTCCTGCCATCCTGGGGGGGGCTGCTCATCACCATCAACACCGGCGCCACTGGCATCCCCATCGCTGTCCCCCTCTTCAACCTGTAGGACTATCCCATAGTCTTTGGTCATGTTGTGCAGGATGCAACAGGCCAGGAATATCCAACAAGCCTTTTGGGGGCTGTACTGTAGGGCACCGCCACAGGTGTCTAGGCATCGGAAGCGTGCCTTGAGCATCCCAAACACCCGCTCTATGATGTTGCATGTGGAAGCATGTGCCTCATTATAGCGTTGCTGCGATGGGGTCATGGGGGCACCGGGTACGTGTGAGCAGCCAGGGACGGAGGGGTATCCGCTGTCACCTGTGTGGAGATAGTGGAGATCAGTCTCATGTTCAGGTCCATATTGCCCATATCCCTGTGTGCCACTACCATGGCACCTGTGGCATTCCCACCCTTGCCCCGAGTTTGCATTCCCTACATGCGTACTCACCCACTAGATGGCCTGTGGGGGATGTCCCCACTCTCGAATCGATGGCACAGTGCGTACTGATACCATATGAAGGCATCATGTGCTCCACCAGGGTGTGTGGCACAGACATTGATTATGTGCACAGTGGCATCACACACCACCTGGCAGTTGACACTGGAGAAGCCCTTTCTGTTCCTATATGCAGCCCCATTGGGGTCAGGTGGCGTGCGAATGGCCACATGGGTGCAGTCTATGGCCCCTAGCACACCAGGCATATGCGCTACCCTGTGGAACTCCTGCATGTTTGCTGTATGCTCTGCCGCGGTGCTGGGGAAATGGATCTACTCCGCAGCATGTAGCAGCAGTTCGCTGAGGAATTGGGTGAGGATGCGTGACGTGGCTGACGTGTGATGCCTGTGGTGTCCCCTGTCGGCCTCTGCAAGGTGCCCGTGGTGAGCAGGCACATGCAGGTTGTCACCTTGGTCTCCACTGACAGAGCGTGACTCTGTTGTGAGGGTGCCTGCATCACATCACTGCACAGCTCACAGAGCCGTCTCAGTATTGCCCTGTTCAGGTGGTACCGGCCCACGATCTCTACATCTGTGTACAGCTCAAAGCTGATGCGGACGCGGTACTGCCTGTTGGGGCATACCACCGACGGGCCCTTCCACAGCCATGTCCCCTGCAGCATGCATTCTCACCCCTCATTACAGCTTCCATGTGGAAGCTGGCGCAATCCATCTCCTGGCTTCTGACCCCCCGGCTGCTGTTGCTGTGTTACCCCAGATGTCCTCCTGCTACTTCCACTGCACCGGCACCCCCACTGGCCTCTACAGCCCTTGGCCCACGCTTGCCTTGCCTTTCCTGCATGCTGTCTGTCTTCTCTCTCTCTCTCCCCCCCACTTGGCACCCTTTAGCGTTCTTGCGCCGCTTCCTTGAGCCTTTTATTTTGGCTCATTTCCGCTAGTGCGCAATTTCCGGCTGTTCCACTGTTGCACATTGCGCAAGTCTTTGAATATCGCATTGCGCTCTTTATGCATGGATCCACCCCCTTCGGTTGCGCATGCCTTCATTTGCATTGCGCTGTTGCTCAGCATGTTTTCGGTGGCGCAACTGCCTCCTTCTGAATATCGCAGAATGGTGCATTTTGGGACTTGCGCATGGCACAACCCTTTTGAATATCCGGGCCAAAGACTACAACATATGGAGAAAATTCTGCCAATCTACAACCTGAGGGGAAAAAGCAGTCTGCAAGTTTACAAATTGTGGACAAAGATCCAGCAGTTCAAAAACTTGCTAGAATGAATCCTGCAATTCTACAGAAATCCCCAAATTATACAACATGTTGGGAAAAATCCTGGTATTCCATAACTTGTGGGAAAAAATCCAGCAAGGGTACAGCTAGTGAGGAAAATCTGGCAATTATACAACTTCAATAGAAAACAATCCACAGTTCCACACCTTGCAGAAAACTTCCCACAATTCCACATCTTGCTGAAAAAAACATAATTCCACATGTTGCAAAAAAATCTCATAATTATACATATTGCAAAAAAATCCAAGAATTCTGTAACTTGCAGACCCCCCACAACTCCACATCTTGCAGAAAAATCCCACAATTTCACATCTTGCAGAAAAAAATCCCACAATTCCACACCTCGCAGAAAAAAAATCCCATGATTCCACAACTTGCACAAACTCTCATAAATCCACAAAATTCAGTAACTGCAAATTCTGGTGAAAAAGTTCCCAAAATGTCTCAAACATATGACCTGATTTTTAATTTCCACAACATCTACAGCTGATCCCAAAATATATGCTTTTCTTTAACTGGCAATAATTGGAACACCTCCTTGAAGGGATTTTCCAGCTTCCAGCACAGTATCCTAGTTGGCGTAATGAAATGTCAGTGGCACAACAAAACCCACAAACTGGATTTTTTATTTTATTTTTTTCGGTTCCGGTCAGTAACATCGTGGAACAAAATAAAGTGGACAAAAATAAAGTGACAAAAACAGTGTCACCATCAATATTGGCAGCACAAAATGTAGCATGCCAGAACAATGCAGACCACATGACAAGCAGGTAGCAAACAACGTCCACCACATGGAGGCACTGCACTGGAACCACAGGGGCCAGGAGCACAAGCCAGCATGCCATCTCCCCTGTCCTGTGTGTTGTGTGTGTTGCTGGGGACATGCTGGCTTGTGCTCCTGGCCCCTTGCATTATAGACAGCCATCCACATGGTGGCCATGGTCCACCTGTCTTCCAGTGGTTACTCCGGTGCACGTTCTCCATCACTCAACATTCTTGGTAGGGGCCTGTGCCATTAGATTACCATGGTAAGTGTCCAGTGGTGTGCTTCCCCCAGTGGTCGTTGCACCTTGCCCTGTTTCATCTCCCTACACCCCTGTGCTATTCTTATGCACAGGTGCCTGCTGCTGTGTGTTCCAGTACAGTGCCTCCATGCGGTGGACATTGTTTGCTACCTGCGTGTCGTGTGGCCTGCATTGTTCTGGCACTCCACATTTTGTGCTGCCAATATTGATGGTGGCACTGTTTTTGCCACTTTATTTTTGTCCACTTTATTTTGTTCCGCAATGTTACTGACCGGAAACAATTTTTTCCACTATTGAGGTTGTTGAGTTCTGGGAAACCTCATAATAATACATCTCTGTTGGGTTCTGGGAACACATGTAATGATAAATCTGAAATATTAACTACAGAAATGAGATAAAGATTCTGTTTACAAGAAAATGCCTTAAGCATTAAAAAAACTGAAAAACCTCATGCTCAGTATCAATTTAGTAGTGCAACTTGATCAGAATAACTGCTTTGTGCCAGTGTTTGAGTGTGAGTCCCATTGTGATGCACACAAAGGGGCCTCACACCTTTCCCTTGCTGTTACTATGTACATTTAGACAGCACAGGGAAAAGGAACCAGCATAATCATAATAATTCAGATACCACCATGCTATCTTGCCAGCACCTAACACCCCCCCCCCCCTCAGTTTCAAGCCACAGCATCTCTGATCCTGGTAGAACTAGGAGGCCACTAGCTTGCATGCAAGAGCAAAGCTCAAAGGAGAGAAATTATGTTGTGCATAGCACCACTGACATTGTTTGTTTATGTAAAATTGCAACTTCCATAGTGGTGTAATGTAATAAAACACAAACTCATTTTTATATTATATTTAAATATTATTTACCCAGGATTGCCCAGCTGAGATGCATATCTAAATTTCAACACATGGAAGTGCAGGGCCCAGAGGACCCTGTGCTTTAACACCTACATACATATGTGCATCTACAGAGGGACTGGAGGACTCTGCGCTCCCACAGTAAAATAAGAATACTATTACACTATCTCAAAAAGAAGGAAATTCATTGCAAAAAACTATGTGGGGTCTTGCATAAACTGATTTTTACAGCTGGGGAGGACTGGAGCACTTAGAGATATAGTAACTGTTTTAATGTCACAGAGTGTGTGTCTGTGGTGGAATTTGAACCTTGGTCTTCTCCTCATATGGGTTCCCAAGTCTGTAATCTTGCCATCAGATACTGCAGTCTTTTCTTGAATTTCAGGATATTTGGGGCTCAGTACAGAGCTGCAGAGTGCTGTGGTGCAAAATCAGGCTGCAGCATCCCCATTGGAGCACCATGCATTTGTGAACGTCAACATGTTGTCACCTGCAGAGGCGTTTCCCCTGCAAGACTGTCACTTGGCACTGAATGTAAATGAGATCAGCCAGCTGGTAATGAGTGTCCACTAACACACTGGATTAATCTGTGACAGCAGAAGTAGGTAGCCTCATGGCATAGTGCCAGTCAACTGGCGCAATTCCATATGCAGAACCCTGGGCCACTGGCAAAACTGTCAGAGCCATCCCTCCGCCTCCCCATCCCATAGCTCTTGCCTGATGTGGGACTGTCTGCAATGTGCCTAACACCATCCTTGTCCTCTCTGTTGATCTAATGTTCCCACAAACAGCACAACTTCATGTTCCTGCAGTTCCTGGGATCCAGTGGATTCCCACACTCTAGCCCTTTCTCTCTCCATACTATATACAGTAGATGTGTCAGTGTATATATTATTATGGCACAGTAGTGCCACTATAGTTAGGGTTGCATGACCACTTCTATGTTAAACCCCCACTTTTGCACTTTAATAACTTTGCAACCATTTGCTCATTTGCTTGAAAATTTGTATGCCCCATCTGGTACCATAGGTCTCTGGATCTGGTAAGTTTTGTTCTGGTTGGATGTGCAGTTGTGGAGCTGCACAGTACCATAAAATGTGCAAAAAATACTTTTTTGACAATTTCTTTGCTCGGAGCTATGGCCCAAACAGTTTGGGAGTCTGGTTTGAAATTGTTAGGGTATATGGGGTCTTGGTCACTGATGTGCCTTTTGAAGGTTTGGTGAAAAAATATTAAGCCATTCTAAAGTTATTAAAGTTTAAAGTTTCCCATTATAGCCTATGAGAAAAAATGTATGTCTGCCTTGAAAGTACTTTTTGCTTTCACGAAAGCACTTTTGACTGTCACAAATAGTTTTTGTAATTTCACACGGCCACCATCTTGTTTTTGCTTAGCAATGGCTAAAAACACTGTAATTGAAAAAATACTGCCCCTTGGTGAACACTGACAGTTGTGTTTACCTAACTGGGGACCTGAGAAATATAATCCTGGCATTATGTTTTCCACACCGTGGCTGGAAATAGATTTTCTATGTTTTAGCCATTGGTAGTGCCACAATTTGTGGCACTTCTTTTGTGAAACTGCCACAAATTGTGGCACTGATTCACGAAGATTGCCACAATTTGCTGTAATACTTCAGTGGAAAAAAACCATTAGCCTGTGTAAAAAAGCCCAAAACCTTTTCGGGCCACTGTTTGAGCCAAATAACTTCAGAATTGTGTTCCTCAGTCCCTGTTTAGGTAAACACCTGTTGGTGTTTACCTAATAAAATGAGTTTTTCTCCTTTTACTGCCTCTAAGGGGGGGGGGGTGAGGCATGTTTTATTTAATAAAAAAATTTCTGCCATCATTGGGGTGCCCAATCTCCATGTTGGCTTGTAGCCCCACCCCCAGCAGTGTGGGACACTGGGGAGTCCACCCTGAGTCTCCCAAATATTTAATTGTTAATCCTGACACCTGGATGCCTACCTCTGGTGTTGGATGCCCCACCCAAAGGAAAAAAACTTTGTTTTAAATACACTGCTGACATCAGGGTGACCAGTCCCTGTATCGGCATTCTGACCCCCCTCGTGTCCTTAACTGTGTATTCCGACACTGGGATGCCCACCCCTGGTATCGGATGCACCCTACACCCGTTGTTCTAATAAATAAATATTTACTTTGCAGACATCAGAGTACTCAATCCCCATGTCAGTATTCTTAAATAAATCCCCTACCATGTGTTAGCATTCTTAAGTAAACCCCCCTCCAGTACTCAGGGACATTGAGGAGCCCACTCCCAGTGTCCCAAAATGATGTTTCTTTTTAAACCTGTTAAAAAAAAACTGTCCCTGATTTTTTAAATGCTGAAAAGAGAAATGGTCCTAGTCAACTCCCCATCCCCTCCCCATCCTGCCCCCCACTGAGCAACCCCTACCCCACCCACCCCTGCCCTATACTTACCACGGAGACCATCAGCTGCCATCTTCTGTGGACCGGAAACATCTCCACTCTTCAAAGCCAAACTGCGAACTGAAGAATCAAGGTAAGTGCCATATAATGGCTGTCTATGATGTTTTGAACTTGTGTTGATATCTCAGCCATTTATCAGAAGTTATACACCAAATTTTGAACATAGCCTTTTTGGGACCACACCTGATGAACAGTGTCACTATCATGTCATTAATCGGACCCATAAGGTGATTTTATGGTTGCTGTGTGAAATCACCATTTGGGATTGAGTAACAAAATGACAGTGCTAGTGTTCATGAGGTGGGGTCCCAAAAAGTCCATGGTGAAAATCTGGTGCAAATATTCTGATAAATTTCCAAGTTATGCACGGTCATTGAAAATGTTATATGCATGCTCATAATTTCATCAATTTTTTTATATTTTCACTCCAAATTTTCAGTAGTGCTGTTTTTTCACACCACCTCATGAACAGTACAGATGTCATTTTTCACATCCTGTCCAAAATGTGTTTTCACACCTGTGGCACAGAATGGCACAGTGACTGTGTGAAATCTCATTTTGGGACTGATACATAAAATTAAAGTGTCACTATTCATAAGGCGGGGTTCCAAAAAGGCCATGTTGAAAATTTGGTGAAAAAAATTCCTAAAAATGCCAGAGTTATGTGCGTCCATTGAATTTATTCTACGCACATGCAAAACTTTGGAACTTTTCAATATTTTACTGCCAAATTTTCAATATAGCCATTTTTTCACACCACCTCATGAACAGTACAACTGTCCTATTCTACATCCTGCCTGAAATGTGTATTAGTGCCTGTGGCACAGAATGATGTTGCAGTTGTATGTAATTACATTTTGATTTGCATTTCACACTTTCTCTGTACATGAGGTGGGGTAATAAAATGGCTATGCTGACAATTTGGTCACTGTTGTTTGACACATGGAAGTGCAGGGCCCAGAGGACCCTGTGCTTTAACACCTACATACATATGTGCATCTACAGAGGGACTGGAGGACCCTGCGCTCCCACAGTAAAATAAGAATACTATTATACTACCTCAAAAAGAAGTAAATTCATTGCAAAAAACTCTGTTAATGCATCAGTTAGGGTTTCTATTAAAGTGACAAAAGTCTGGAAATTTAGTGTTAGGGTTATTAACCCTACCACCCCACCCCCACCCTCCACACACCAACAGTCATTGGGATGTGCCTTGGGGCCACTGGGCCTAACTCTCACCCCATTCTCCTATACTGTATCATCTCAGCTTGCTTACACATAGAATGGGGTGAGGTTAGGGCCGAAGACCCCAAGGCACATCCCAGTGCCTGTTGGTGTGTGGAGGGTGGGGGTGGGGTGGTACAGTTGGTAATCCATTCCTAAAACCAAATTTCTAGAATTTTAGCCTTGTAATAGAAACCCTAACTGATGCATTAACAGAGTTTTTTTTGCCATAGTTGGGGTTAGTGCAAGCATGTAATGTTAAAGGCCAATTTATGCAGGGTGACAGCTTTGGCCAGGTTCAACATATCTGCTTGACATTTGGCATGCATCGTTGGAAGGGCTAGGTCTATTGTTGTTCCAAATTTGGTTTGAATTCCATGTGTGGTATGTGAGATACAGAATGTTCAAAAATAAGAGATTTTCATGTTTTAGCTGTTTTTATTTTGTCAACCTGTATCTCACAATCAGCTATAGCTACAGGCATGAAGTTTTCAGGGTAGAACAATTTTGCCTCACAGATGTGCCTTTTGAAGGTGTGGTGAAAAAATATGAATCCATTCAAAAGTTATTAATATTTGTTTTTCCCATTATTTCCTATGGGTAAAAAATAGACGTCCCTGGTGGCATAGGAATCTAAGTTGGAGCAGCACTTCTGCATAGGATTTTATGCCAAAGTTTAGCAATGGACATACGATACTATGTTGGAGCAGCTGCCCAGCGTAGGATTGTATGCCAAAAGGTACAGGTGCAGGTCAGCACCCCATCACGACTGTGGGACAGTGGGGATCCCACTCCCAGTGTCCCCAAATGTATTTTGTGTCATTGAAAAAACAGTCCCCCAACATAATTTTTTAACTTCGATGCAGAATCCTGCATCCTGCCATTTTTGATGGAGAATCCTGCATCAAAGAGCTAGCTTTCAATTACGTCAGGGTGCTCAGTCCCTGAGTCTGCATTTATACTCCCCTACACTACTGTGGCACACTGAGGAGCCCACCCCCAGTGTGCAAAAATAATTAAATTAATATTTTTCTGACACTCGTGGTGTCGGAAGTCTCCCCGAGCCCACTTCCATTGTCAATGGGGGTGCCCAATTCCCCCTGTCATTATAATGTATCTCCCAACTCATGTGGCACACTGGGAGCCCATCTCTGTGTGCCCACATTTAGTTTTGCTTTTCCTGTAAATAAAGAAAATTGTCCCAATGTCTTTTTTTTACACCTGTAATAAAGAAAACGGTCCTTCATCATCTCCCCAGTCCCTCTTCCCCCGTCCCCACCCTTCCACTGAGCACCCACCTTCCTGCACCCCCCCTTACCCATACCTACCTCTGGAAGTTTGAAGCAGTAATCTTCTCTGGACTGGGACACTTCTGCACGCTTCAAAGCCCAACCACAAACTGAAGAATCAAGGTAGGCTTGTATTATGGTTCTAAATGGGGTTTACAACTTAGGTTGCTATCTCAGCCGTTTTTAGATATTTTTACTCCAAATTTTCAACATGGTGTTCTTGTGATCCCACCTCATGAAAGGTCACTACATGGAATCACCTTTCTGGACTGATTAATGAAATGATAGTGACAGTGTCCATGAGAGGAAGTTCCAAAAAGCCCATGTTGAACATTTGGTGAAAAAATTCCCAACAAGCATTTGTCAATGCTGAACGTTCGCTTGCAGGTATTTGCAGTGGTGTTTGGCACGTATGGTGCTTTACCCTATTGCCCTGTGCGATTGCTGGTATTTGCACTATAAATTTTCAGCATGACCTTTTTGTTACCCCCACGTCATAAAAACATTAGAGACCTCTGCTTATGAACGGTCCCACTGTTATTTTGTTAATCTGTCTGAGCGTTGATTTCCCACAGCGACCACACCGTTGTGCTCCACATATGCAAAACACAGTTTGGGCAGGATGTGAAAAATGACAGCTGTAGCATTCATAGGGAGGTGTGAAGGGATGGCAATGTTGAACATCTGGAGTGAAAATACAACAATTTCTCGAACTTACGAGCATACATGGAAACTGTGCAATGAACGCTCATGACACAGTCATTTTGTGGACTTTTGTCACCAAATTTTCAACATAGGCATTGTGTGACCTCTGCTCATGAACAGTGTCACAGGGATTTTCATAATCTGCCCTGAGCATTGATTTCTCACTGTGACCACACCATTGTGCGCTGGATGTGCAAAAACACATTTCAGCCAGGATGTGAAAAATGTCAGCTGTACTGTTCATAAGGAGGTGTTAAAAAATGCCAGTGTTGAAAATCTGGAGTGAAAATATTTCAAATTCTGGAAGTTATGAGTGTGCATGGAAACTGCGCAACGCACTCTCGTAACACAGTCATTTTTTGACATTTTTTCACCAAATTTGCAACATAGGATTTTGGAAGCCCACCTCATTAACAGTGACACTGTTGTTTAGTTAATCAATCCCAAAAGGTGATTTTGTGCAGTGACCATGAAATCACCTTTGAGGACCGAATAACTCACATGACAGTAACTGAATTCATGAGGTGGTGTCCCAAGAACCCCCTGTTTTAAATGTCGTGTGAAAATTTGCAAAAATGCCCGAGATAGCCACCTAAGTTGGAAAAAAAAAGACATTTATGCCATTATACAGCTTACCGTCATTTCTTCAGTTTGCATTCTGCTTTCAAGAGTGCAGACGTGTTCCCACTCCACTGAAGATCATTGCGCCAGGCTCCGGAGGTAAGTATTGGGCGAGGGGGAGGTGGGGTAAGCAGAGGGTGGGTGTGGGTTCAGGGAGGGGGCACAAGACACAGCGAGGGATGGTTTTCTGTTTTCACACGTTTTAAAAAAACAAAATATGTTGCGGGACAGTTTTCCCATTTACAGGGACAATGGGCATGCTGGGGTGGGCTCCCAGCATGCCATCTGGGTGTTTGTTGGGGGGGGCCTGGAGACAATGGGGACTGTGCACTCCGTCTGCACATACAATGTGTTTGGTGGGGGCAATAACAAGGAGCAGGGTAGGCGGCAGCAGAGGGAGGAAGTGGGAGGATTTTATTAGCAGCCAGAGGGGAAAGGGTGGCGTCAATATGCTAAATACACACCGTTACCACCGCTAATTGCAGTGGTGCTTTTCTTTTAACACTGAACCACTGCTAGCCAAACTGCTGTCATAGACAGCTCATGCATCCATTGGTGCAGTAGGGTTGCACAGTTACACTGAGCACTGCATTGGACAGGAGGGTCACACACCTTCGAAAAGTCGCACTGTCCCAAACGCCCCTGCACATGCATGCAGCTTAATGCAAAATAAACAAGCATTTGTCAATGCCGAATGTTGCTTGCTTCTATGTGCTGTTTAGGTATTTGAAGTCATTGGAGTGCAAATATTGAAAATTCGTGAACTACGAGTCTGCGTGGGAACTCGCAATGCACACTCATAAAATAGTCATTTTAGGAATGTTTTGCACCAAAGTTTCAACATGGGATTTTGGGACCCCTTCTCATGAATGATGTCACTGTCATGGGTTATTCAGGCCCGGAGGGTGATTTCGGCCGAATAACGCCATGACAGTGATATCATTCATGAGAAGGGTCATAAAACCCCATGTTGAAAATTTGGTAAAATTCCAAAAAATGCCTGAGATATGCACTAAAGTTGAAAACCCCCTATCTATCCCATTATATAGCTTACCGGCATTTCCTTAGTTCGCGGTCGGCTTTGAAGAGTGCAGATGTGTTCCCGGTCCACCGAAGATCATCGCGCCGAGCTCCGGAGGTAAGTATGGGGTGAGGGGGTTGTGGGGAGGTAGGGTGCACAGTGGGTGTGTGCGGGTTGTGGGAAGCGGTTCAGGGAGAAGCGCCATGGGACCGTTTTTACTTTCTAGGTAACAAAAAAAAAAAAGACAATGCGGGACGTTTGCCATGCTGAGGTGGGCTCCCAGCATGGCACCAAAGCTTTTGGGGGGGTTTGGGGGACGTGGAGCTGACGTGGGATTGGGCACCCCCATCGGTAGATGGCGCAGGACGTTTGCCACGCTGTGGTGGGCTCCCAGCGTGTCACCAAAGGTTTGGGGGGGCCTTTGTGGGGACGTGGAGCCGATGGGGGATTGGGCACCCCCGTCGGCAGAGGACATAGGATGTTTGCCACTCTGGGGTGGGCTCCCAGCGTAGCACCAAAGCTTTGGGGGGGGGGGCGTGAGGCCTACCAGCGCTGTGTATGACAGCGGTGTTTTTCTTTGAAGTGAAGACCACTGCTGTCATACACAGCTCCCGCACCCATTGGTGCAGGACCGCCACGCCTGCTCAACGGAGCAGTGGATTGAACAGGAGAGGCACACCTCCAAAGTGTGCTACTCTTCCAAAACATTCCTTGCGCATGCGCGCAAGCGAACATAAAAATGACTGCTTTATGAGTGTGCGTTGCGCAGTTTCTACGCAGATTCATAACTTCACAAATTTTTTATAGTTTCACTCCAGATTTTCAACACTGAGATTTTTTCATACCTCCTTATGAACAGTGCAGGTACCATTTTTCACATCATGCCCAAAAAGTGTTTTCTCGGTTCTGGCACAGAATGGCACAGTCACTGTGTGAAATCAGGGATGTACTAATGAAATCACAGTGCCACTGTTTCTTCGGTGGGGTCCCAAACAGGCAATGTTGAAAATTTGGTGCAAAGATTCCACCAAATGACTGTGTTATGAGTGTGCATTGTGCAGTTTCTTCGCATATTTGTAACTTCACCAATTTTTTATATTTTCACTCCAGATTTGTGACGTTGAGATTTTTTCACACCTCCTCATGAACAGTGTAGCTTCATTTTTCATATCCTGCCCGAAAGGTGTTTCCACAGCTATGGCACAGAATGGTGCAGTCGCTGTGTGAAATCAACTTTTCGAATGTACTAACAAAATCACAGTGCCGCTGCCCATTAGGTGGGGTCCCAAAAAGGCCATGCTGAAAATGTGGTGCAAAAATACACAAACCACCTGAGTTATGCATGGTCATTAAAATTTCATGATGCACGTGCATAACCTTTACAAAGATTAAAATTTTCACTCCAGATATTCAACATTGCCAGTTTTTCACACCACCTGATGAACAATACACCTGTCTTTTTTCACATCCTGCCCAAAATGTGTTTATGCAGCATTTGCGCAAAATGGCACAGTTGCTGCTTGAAATCACCTTTTGGGACTAAGTACCAAAATAAAAGTGTCAGGGTTCATGAGGCAGGTTACCAAAAGGCCATGTTGAAAATTTGCAGGTAAAAATACCAAAAAAAATCTCACAAAACTGAGATACTATTATACTATCTCAAAAAGTAAAGAAATTATATAACAAAAACTTCATTTAAAACAAAGTTAATGTTCTAGACATAGGTCTTCAACCGAAGTGATACAGGTCAGGAAATTTGATGTTAGGGTTTACAGTTATTATATCCCTCCCCACCAAACCCTACCATTGAAACTGCACCCCTCTACCCTCCACAAACCAACAAACGTTGGTGTGTGATTTAGGGTAATGGTCCATCCCATCCACCCACCCAACCCTACCACCGCAGCACCACCCCACCCTCCACACCAACAAACATAGGGGTGTGACTTGGAGTCAAGGGCTAACTCTCACCCCATTTTCCTATACTATACCATGACAGGTTCCTTACAGATAGAATGGGGTGAGCGTTGGGCCCATGACCCTATGTCACACCATGACACTTGATTGGTCTGTGGAGGGTAAGGGTGGTGTTGCGATATTAGGGTTGGGTGGGGATGGATGATGATGGATGGGACCCACAACCCAAATCACACCCCAATGCTTGCTGGGTGTGTGGAGGGTGTGGGGTGCAGTTTCAATGTAGGGTTAGGTGGGGAAGGGGTATAACAGTTGTAAACCCTAACATTAAGGTTCTAGACAGAGGTCTTCAACCAAAGTGATAAAGGTCAGAAATGGATGTTGGGTTTACAACTGTTATACCCCTCCCCACAAAACCCTACCATTGAAACTGCACCCCTCTACCCTCCACACATCAACAAGCATTGAGGTGTGATTTAGGGTCATGGGTCCCATCCCATCTCTTCCCACCCCCCACCCAACCCTACCATCACAGCACCACCCCACACTCCACACACCAACAAGCATTGGGGTGTTACTTATATCATGGACCCTAACTCTCACCCCATATTCCTATACTATACCCTGACAGGTTCCTTTCAGATGGAATGGCGTGAACATTAGGGACCACGACCCTAAATCACACCCCGATGCTTGTTGGTCTGTGGGGGTACAGGTGGTGTGCAATAGTAGGTTGGGTGGAGGGTGGGATGGGATGAGACCCATGACCCTAAATCACAACCCAACACTTGTTGGTGTGTGGAGGGTGGTGGGGTGCGGTTTCAATGGTAGTGTTTGGTGGGGAAGGGGTATAACAGTTGTAAACCCGAATGTCCAATTTCTTGACCTGTATCACTTTGGTTAAATACCTATGTCTTGAACCCTAGCTTTGTTTTAAACTAAGTTTTCATTATATAATTCTGGCTTAATATGGGTATAGAAAGGGTGGAAAAGTAGCAGGAAACAAACGTTTGTTTACTTTATCATGCCATACAGTAGTGGGGGGTTGCTGTATAGGAATTGGTCTCTTGGGAGCAGCTATTGAGGGGGAATCCTGCTGTGGAGTATCTGTTTCCAAAATGCCATCAGCTAGGGGAGAGGGGGGGGGGGTTCAGTAGATAGAGGCAAGTCTTCCTCGAGATGCCTAATATTATCCAGGATGGGATCTTGAGAGAAATCGAGTAATTTGAGTTTCTAATAAAGGAGTGACTTGCCCAGGAGGGAGCAAGGAAACAGGGACTGCCACAATAGAGGAGTTATGTTGCTCTGGGCCCGAAATAGGGCCTATAGAAACCCTGTAAGGTTCCACAGAACTAGGAACACTGGGGAAGTTAGTATCCCAGCCTTTTCCATCTGCATTTTTAGCCCAACCAGCAGCTTCTAATGCTGTCACAACCCATGCAGCAGGGGCTTTAATAACCCCATTGGAGAGTTCCACTTCTGTGGAGGTAGCAGAAACAGAAGGAGAACACTCCATAGGTTTTAAAGAAGATCTAGTTTTTTTCTCTTTACCCTGACCAACTGTGCTCCCAGATTTAAGTCCAGTCCCTTTAGGAGAAAGTCCGATATTAATGTAACCGGCCTGAGAAGGGTCAGAACCCAAGGTACCCGATACAGCATGTCCTTCCTCAACTACTACAACCGTGGCAGTTTCAGTAATAGACAAAGGTATCTGAGAACCATCTGGTTCCGTAACAGGTAATCTACCTGCATCTATAGTACTCACAGTCTCCGTCAGTGGTGTCGTACAATGTGGGGAATCCATGGAGAAAAGGGGGGTAATCACCGGTTCAGTGCCTGAAACCATTAATCCAGCAGCTGCACCATCCAGCATAACAGGAGACCGGGCAACTTCCGGTTCCTGTACTTCCATCGAGGCATCCGATGTCTGATCTAATTCTTGAAATAAACGGTTCTTGATGAACAGGAACCATCGCTCTTTCTCCAGAAGCTGTTGGTGAAGTAATGAGGCATCACAGGCTCCATTGGAAACGTAATTCCAATCAGACACAGTCGGTGAGTCCATTACAACTGGAACAGAAGTTCCAGAAACAGTTTCAGTTGGCAAAACAGTTTCTTACATACTTTCATCAGCCATGGTGATCACTAAGAAAACAGGGGGGCCAAGGAGGTGATCAGCACATCAGCATCCCACACGTCCAACCTCTCCATCAGCAGCAAGCAGACTGCGAAATCCAAGGTAGACGCAGTGCCCCCTACCAGAGAGTAGGGCAATTTCCCTGGTGCTCTGGCCAAATTTCCCCCCATTCACTAAAAAATACCACCAACAACTTAATCTGGTTCCAAGTCAGTTGGCATTCGTCTGTATCCACCTCTCCCGGGTCATGCCTGAAAATAGGAGGAATTTGTCTAGTGCACGACTCGGCCAACAAAAACTAAATAAATAAACTGCAGTACGGAACCTGGTACTTTCTTGCATGTATAATGGTCATGTGAAACCATAATTCCCTTCTGGACAGCTATCCAGAAGAGACTCGGCCCATTGTTAGGCCTAGACCAAAAATGTAATCCTGCACCTAGCATCATAGGAGAATATATGGACCAGCTGAATAGAAACCAATGCTTCCACGTGGAACTTATATCAGCTTGTGCCAAAAAAGTGATCTTAAGACACTGGAAAGATCAGATCACTCCAAGTTATACAGAGTGGTATAGGGAAATTATATTTGCACCACAGGCTAAGAGATCGATAATGAGCATGTCTAACAAACCGCATAGATTCCTGAGGATATGGGAACCTTTAAATACCCTTCTATCTATTCAATAAAAGGTATAGAAATAGGAGGTAATGGACACCCCCAATGATCCAACAAAATCTTCCTCTACTGGCTTCTATTTTTTTTTGCAGACTTTCTTTACTCCAGTCACCAGCCACTGAGGCCCCACTCAGATGAGACCCAACCGAGTGGCTCTACCATCCTGTCTGAATCCTTCAGCAAGAAATCAGGAACAGAGCCCTCTCCAACTGACCCCCAAAGTGGAGAGGACCCATGAGACTGGACCAGAAGGGCCAGTGGTGGACATGTGGGACACCCTCTCGGGTCCGCCATCATCCTCCCCGCAGCCAGGGTGTTTCCTCCTTGCTTGGTTATGTTGCCCCCAAGGCATGGATGTGCAATGATGTCACCTTGCAGAGGGCATGCACTTATCCCCTCTTGCAGATGTCTGCCACTGCCTCCCCCCAGTGCAAGTCCTCACATCCAGTTGCAGTGCCCCAAGATCACCACCGGGAGCCATTACAGGGCAGGGAAACCCCGCAACCCACCCCTGGAGAGGAGAGCAGTCCTCCAGATGCTCAATTCTCTCTTCCCTCTCTGACCCCTGGAGCCAGAGTCTGCTTCCGAACCTGGGTCACCCGTGTGGCACAAGCTGTGGTGAGCTTGCTTATAACTGTGGGCTCAGTTTATAGACAGGGCCCCCAATAACCCTGAAGTTAGACCCAGTAACTCATACAGCACTGACATCTACTTAGAATGGGGGTCTCAGTATATTGAGAGGACCACTGTAACTCTGAAGTGAGCCCCTGTAAATCATACAACACTGCAGTTTGCTTATAATGGGGTCTCAAAGTTTAGACAGGAACCCCCATAACCCTTGAGTGATCACTAATAACTCATACAACACTGCAGTTTGCTTATAGTGGGGGGGCTCAGTTTATAGACAGAGACCCTCATGACCCTGATGTGAGTTCCTTTAAGTCATACAACACTGCAATTTACATATGGGGATGGCTCAGTTTATGGACAGTTTCCATATAGCTGTAAAGTGAGAGATCCCCAGTAACTCAAATACCATTGACATTTACTTATAATGGGGGGGGGGGCTCAGATTATACACAGGGTCTTCCATGACCCTGAAGTGAGACCCAGTAACTCATACAAGATTGATCTTTACTTATAGTAGGGGCCCAGTTTATGGACAGTGTCCCCCATAACACTAAAGTGAGACCAAATAACTCCAAGAGAAATGCTATTCCATGATAATGAGGAGGGGTGCTATTTGAATTCATGGTCCCGATGGCTCCCAAAAGTCACAGAGTGTACAGTTATTCCCACAGAGAAAGAATAGCCAGCAGAAAATACATTTATTGCTGTGGGCAGATGTGATTTTTATTTCTTTCCAAGTGACTCAGTACTGAAAATTCAGGTTGTTTTTGGTCATAAGGAAGCAAGCAGGGTTTACAAGAAACAAAATAAGTTGTTTCCTGGAACAATACATTTTTATGTTTGCTTGCATGCATGTGCAAGAAACATAGTGCCACCGTATGAGTTTTCGTAGGTATGGCACCCCCGCTTCTAATGCACTGAGCGTTTTTGCAGGCGGGGCCGCACCGCTTCAATGAATGTCCCAGCTATCTATGGCAGCAGTTCAGATGCAGTGGCATACAGTTGAAAGCAAACAACCGCTACAATCAGCGGTGATAACATTTAGGCAATATGCGTACTGCTGTGCCGTCAGCAGTATGCAAATTGCATATACGTCACCACGGCTGACTGTAGCGGTCGTTGTATGCGCCCCCAAAATTTGTTGTGTGCAGAGGGGGTGTCCAATCCCCCTCAGCTTATGAACCCCCCAAGCACACTGTATGTCTGATGGGGCCCCTGGGGTGCCCAATCCCAGTTGGCTCCAGTGCCCTCAACTCAAAAAAAACAACCTTCCAGGTGCCACGCTGGGAGCCCACTCCAGCATGGCAAAAGTTCAGCATCCTCACATGCCCCCTCGCACACTGTATGGCCAACAGAGGTGCCCAGTCCCCCATTGGCTCCACTACCGCCCCAAACAAACTTCCAGGTGCCACGCTGGGAGCCCACCCCAGCTTGACAAATGTCCCACATTGTCTTGGTAAAATAAAAACCTGTAACAAAAGAAAACGGTCATTAGTTGACTCTCTTACCCCCCCTCCACAACCCATGCCCACCCTCTGCGTGCCCTCCTCCCCATAACCCCCTCACCCCATACTTACCTCCGGAGGCCAGCATGATGATCTTCGGTGGGCTGGGAACACGTCTGCACTCTTCAAAGCCGACTGCGAACTGAAGAAATGCCGGTAAGCTGTACAATGGCATAAATAGGGTTTTTTCAACTTTGGTGCATATCTCGGTAATTTTGTGGAATTTTTGCACCAAATTTTCAACACTGGGTTCTTGGGACCCCACCTCATGAATTAAGTGACTGTCACTTGGTTATTCAGTCCTGAAAGGTGATTTCACAGTCACTGCATGGAATCACCTTTCGGGACCAAGTAACGAAACAACAGTGTCACTGTTCATGAGGTGGACTCTCAAAAAGCCTATGTTGCAAATTTGGTGAAAAAATTCCCAAAAATTACTGTGTTAGGAGTGTGAATTGCGCAGTTTCCATGCACACTTGCAAATTCATAAATTTGTAATATTTTCACTCCAGATTTTCAATATTGCCATTTTTTCACACCTCCTTATGAACAGTATAGCTGTCATTTTTCATATCCTGATCAAAATGTGTTTTCGCACTTCCGGCGCAGAATAGTGTGGTCACTGTGGGAAATCAGTGTTCAGGACAGATTAAGAAAATCACTGTGACACTGTTCATGAACAGAGGTCCTAAAATGCCTATGTTGAAAATGTGGTCACAAAAGTCCATAAAATGACTGTGTTACGAGCGTGCATTGTGCAGTTTCTACGCACCCTCGTAACTTCACAAATTTGTGATATTTTCACTCCAGATTTTCAACATTGGGATTTTTCCACACATCCTTATGAACAGTATGGCTGTCATTTTTCACATCCTGGCAGAAATGTGTTTTCACACTTTCGACGGAGAATAGCGCAGTCGCTGTGGGAAATCAGTGTCTGGGACAGATTAAGATAATCACAGTAACACTGTTCATGAGCAGAGGTTCCCAAAATGCCTATATTGAAAATCTGGTGTAAAAATTCCCCCAAATAATTGCATTACGGGTGTGCGTTGCACAGTTTCTATGCACACTCGTGACTTCACCAGTTTTTTTATATTTTCACTCCAGATTTTCCACATTACCATTTTTTCACACCTCCTCATGAACAGTACAGCTGTAATTTTTCAAATCATGTTCAAAATGTGTTTTCGCACCTGTGGCGCCAAATGGCGCAGTCACTGTGCAAAATCACCTTTTGGCTAACAAACAGATAGTGTCACTGTTCATGCGGTGGGGTCACAAAAAGCCCATGTTGAAAACTTAGAGTAAAAATACCAGGAAACACCCAGGGCCTTGGGGTTTCTGACCACAACACCCTACCCTGTAGGGTGTGACAGGTGTCCACCCTACCCTGTAGGGACTGACAGGCATCAGGGGTGTGACTTGGGATTTTCGACAGTAATGCTCATGCCATTCCACCAACACCTCCACCCTGCAGCCAGTGACAGGCATCAAGGTGCACCTTGGACTCTTTGGCCCCAGAGTTCATACCATTCTCCTACACTGCACCTATTTCAGTGTATTTCCTTATGGAATGAGGTGAGTGTAAAGCCCGAACGCCCCAAGGCACACCTCGATACTTGTCAGTGTCTGCAAGGTAGGGTGAGGTAAAATGTTGTGACCGTTATGGGTGATGACCCAAAGGCACACCCCAATGTCTGCCCATTTCTGCAGGGTGGGGTTGGAGTTGGCGTCAGTTCAGTACATCACTGCCATTCCTATACTGCATCTGTCTAACTCCTGCACTTCCACTGCTAATGCCAGCAAGCAAACATTTGGCATTCACAAATGCTTGTTCTTTAGTATGAACAGGGAAAATGGGTTCTTCTAATCACTAACAGGGGAGCTAGATGGCATAGATCAGTGGCAGAAGTCTCCTGTTGAGGAAACTAGCTGCTTCTAATTTGTTGGCTCGAGTCCAACCTACTATATTGTG
Source organism: Neoceratodus forsteri (assembly GCA_016271365.2). Lineage (NCBI taxonomy): Eukaryota > Metazoa > Chordata > Ceratodontiformes > Ceratodontidae > Neoceratodus > Neoceratodus forsteri. The sequence goes on from CM028138.1 coordinate 729,968,574, forward strand.
GTCCAGTAGCAGACAAAAACCTGATATCTGCTTTTTTTTATTTAGTTATGTGGCCAAGGATTGTTTTTGCAGAAATCCATATGCTCACCCTCCCCTATTCTACTGTAGTAGTGACATAGCTGTTGTGATACAATGACTTCTCACCGAACCACATCTCTGTAGCTGTGTCACAAAAAAAAGTGTACATGGCATAGTGTAACAGGCACACAAAACTGAAACATTAAGGAACTGTGAGTTCCTGCCTGCAATGTAATAACTTGACCAGGCAGCAGCAGCAGTGAGTAACTGATGGCAGTTTTTAAGTTTGGAGGATCTATGCTATATAAAACAATATATGGTCAACCATACCTGCTCAGACTTTGTTTACCTCTCAGGGATTTTTATGATACCAAGGATAGAGATGTGTGAAAATGTAAAATTTAATTAAGCAAAATATTTCGTAAAATTTGCGCATTTCGCAGAATATTTCGCAGGTGCAAAATGCAAAATGTTGCCCGTGAAACATGAAATTTCATCCACAAAATGTGAAATTTCACTGAGGCACAGCAAAATTTTACTCGAGAGTGGTCGAAATTGTGCATTTCGTGGCAAAATTCCTTGTTCTGCGGGTGACATTTCGCAACTTTGCACTCAGCAAAAAATTTAGTGGAACGGAAGAATTTTGTAAAATATTTATGCTGCAAAATTGCCAATTTTGAGGCAATTTTGCCAGTGAAATGTAATTTTTTAGTGTCTCTAACCAAGGAGCAGCATGAGTTTCACTCTATGTCTCATCAAAGCACCTCAATAGAAACAGCTTTGTTGCAGACATACTGTAGATACATACTGTAGACAATGCCAGCAGAGAAGGCCTGTTGGCCTATCCAGCCTTTTCACTCTACCTCACTGGTCTGCACTGGTCCTAGTGGCTACCCCTCATCTTTGTTTATGCCCAGATTTCCTAATTAACCCCATATGACCGTCCCATCATTGTTTGAAGCTCTTCATTGATTTGGCCTGCACCATTTCTCCCAACAGCCTGTTCCACTTGTCCATCACTCTTTCTATGAAAAAGTGCTTAAGGACATCCCACTTGAATCTACATCCTGCAAGTCTAAGTAAGTTCCCACTTGTCCCTGAATTTGCCCACAAGGAGAAAAGTTCCTTGATGTCCATCCAATTTATCTTGTGCAGGTACTTGTATGTCTTCCCTCTTCCTCCTTTCTCATAGATATACATGTTCAGGTCTCGTAACTTCTCCTTGTACAGGTATGTCTTGATCCCTAGTCCATGGACCATCTGGGTTGCCCAGTACTGTACTGCTTCTACCTTGTCATAGTCTCTCCTCAGGTGTGGACTCCAGTACCTTGTGGAGTATTCCAGGTGAGGTTGCATTAGTGACCTGTAAAGTACAAAGGGAGGATCGGGAGGGGGTCACGTGATGTGGGTGATGCAGTAGCAGCATTTTTTCTTACCTCTCCATCCCAGCCCTTTAAAATGCTACAAATCTCCTGTTTACTATCGTCTTTCACTGCTAACTATTGCCTACCTACTCAGTGAAGCTTTCCAGCACACCATCGAACCACGATTGTAGGAAATGGCGGCAACACCATGCAGTCGCAACCTGCAAACTCATCCAGGGAGGAAGAACAGACCACAGCCAAGGAGGCTAAACATCCTCAGTGGAGTACATCACCACTGCAGCCCACCACAGAGGCCCAGGAAGTCTGCCAACAGGACCAAATATCCGCCGACTTCACGGAGATAAAATCTGTAGTTTTGCAGCTATTGGAGCAAATGTAGGAAATAAAACCTACTTTAACAGCTTTGGCTACTCGGGTGTCCGAGGCAGAGGTTCATATTTCCTCATTGGAGGACAGCAACGCAAAAATGGAACCTGAATTAATCCATCTGTGCAGATCCATACAATCTTTGGAAGCCAAAGTAGATGGTTGGGAAGGGAGGAATCGGTGGAACAATTTAGTCATTTTAGGTCTACTGGAAGGCGAGGAGGGAGTCAATGCTGTTGAACTTGTCCAAAAGCTGTGTGCTAAAATAGCTAGGCCTTCCCCTAATGGCCCTGTTTATGTTGTAGAAAGGGCCATAGGTCATTGTGGGCGAAGCCCCCCACTGGAAGACCCTCCACGACCATTAATTTTTAAATTATTAAATTACCTGGACCGGGACTATATTTGGAAAAACCTGATAGCCTGGACAGCATCCAATGGGCTGGCAAAAAGATTAGGATTGTGCAGGATTTAACTTTTAAGGTTCACCAAGCCAGATCTGCTTATTGTGCTATTTTGAACAAGCTATCGGCTGCACAGATTAAACATAGGCTACTGCACCCAGCCAGGTTGGAAATTGTGTTGGCCTCTGATAAACGGCACTTTGATTCTACAGATCAGGCACTTAGGGAATTACCAAAACTCTTCCCTAAACTGTTCTCATCTAAAACCTGACTGTTATTTGACTTGGCAGCAGTACCTAAGACGGAGAATGGGCACTGAATAACCATGTTGTGGAACCCTTAGTTTCCTCAGATTTATGTTTGTTTAGCAACTACTGTGTCGGCTGTGAGACTGTGTACTTTCATCTCAATCTTTCTATCAAAGGCGTTTACAAAAAAAAATACACACTGTATATGCTCCCAGCATTTTAGAAGTAATGTTTTATTTACATGATGCTTAGTAGAGGAGTGCCACCTGCTGGATATCCAGCATAGCTGTTTTCTCCTTTTCTTGTATGTTTTTACATAGAAAGATCCAATCTGTTTTGTTCGTGATGGCACCTTAGTTGGAAGTCCTTATTAATGTAGCCTCACATTCCAATTTCATTTACTGGCCAGAAGTTATTTACACCTTTTACTCCCTTTATCATTCTTTGCTTTTTGTAACTATCAAAGTGTTCTTGTACTGCCATGTGAGTTAAACAAGCAAGATAGGACTATAGCAAGGTGGGCACTTACAATATGCTCCACTGGTGCCTTTTTTTCCCAGTGGTATTATCTCCAACCAGGGCTGGGTATGGGGGCTACTCTCACCCTGCATGTACCACTAGAGTTTGGAAGTTGGCTTTAGGCCTGGTTGTGAAATCAATATTGTAAATAGTTATTGTAATATTTAGTTATACAAGTTTGATGTTTTATATATTGGTTGTTTGTTGTTGGGGAGGTTTCTCGGGGGGAGGGGATACCAGTGTGCTCATATTCTCATTTATGATATGCCATCCAACCTGGTCATTTAAGTTATATGTCTATCTACCTGTCATTTATATCGTGGAATGTCAAGGGCTGCAAGGATAACAAGAAAAAATACACCTTACTCAGGCACTACTTTACTCACCTATCCCCACAGATTGTCTTTTTGCAAGAGTCTCACCTGCTTGAGTCCCAAACAGCATTTTTAACAAAATCCTGGGTGGGGAAAGCTTTTTTTTGGGGGGGGGCAGTACTAGGCAGTGGGGAGTGGCTACATCATTTTCAAAAACTATTACTTTCACCTTACTATCTGAGAAGAAAGATCCTGAAGGGAGATTTATTTTCTTGCATGGTTTTCTAGGCAACTGGGAAATATTGTTTGGATCAATATATGGCCCCAGTTTAGATACTCCAAGCTTTTTTTCCTACCATGGCTCTGGAATTAGCTACATATAGTCATTTACCTATAATATTGGGTGGTGACTGGAACTTAGTCCAATCAAATGAGTTAGATTGTACCTACCGTCCCAAAGCTGGCCTATCCCCTGGACAAACAGCACTTAAGGAATTTATGGACCACCTAGGCCTAATTGACCAGTGGCGGCTACTCTACCCCTCCACTAAAGATTATACCTTTTTGTTCTGTTCCCCATCAAGTTTTTTCCTATATAGATTTCTTTTTTATCTCGAAGGAGCTGGTACCATGGTTACAATATTGTTCTATTTCGGCAAGAGTCCTCTCTGACCATTTGCCTATTGTTTTGCAGCTGGAAATACAATCTCCCTCCTTGCGCCCTCGTACATGGTCATAATAACCAGCTTTTAAAGGACTCGGATTTGGCTTCCCAGTTGCAAAAGTACATGGAGATGGTAATCCATCAAAATACCTCAGCCCCTATACCTTATGATATTATTTGGGGTTGTTTAAAATCTACCTGGAGGGGTGAACTTATTAGGCTAGCAACCACTCGAAAGAAAAAAAATGGAAGCATTATTTCTGACCTATTTTCCCAAATACTTTTAATGGAACATTCTTTGTCACCCTCATCCACGGATGCAGATAGAGAGAAAGTAGCCTAACTTAGGGCTCAATATTCTAATTACTTAATGTCTAAGGTAGACCAAGTGATGAATACAGTCAAAGCCACATACATTGGTTAGGGGGAAAAGGGGGTAAGTTTTTGGCCATGAAGATAAAACAGCAAACGAGTTCTAGATGGATTTCTTCCCTAAGAGATCCATACTTAGGTCTACTCACCACTGATTCTCAGACTATGGGGAACATTTTTTCTAAATTCTATTCCTCCTTACATATGGCTCCATCCCTTTCCCATATGGAAACCAACCCAAAAATACTGCAATTTTTAAGGGAAGCACATCTTCCAACCCTTACTGAAACACAGAGACTATTGTTAGTTGGCCCAATTCACCAAGAGGAGGTAGCCCATGCCACAGATTTCCTCCCTTTGAACAAGGCGCCAGGCCCAGACGGTTTTTCAACCCTCTTTTCTGTTTAATCCCTCTACTTAACCACCTTTTTAATCATTGGGTACTCCACCCACCTGTGGACAAATCCCTCTTTGAAGCTAGAATTGCACTAATACCCAAGCTGGGTAAAGATCATACCAAACCAGAAAAGTTCCGTCCTATCTCCTTAATTAATAATGATATTAAGATACATGCCAAGATTATAGCTTCAAGGTTGGCTCCTGTTTGGGAAGCTTTGTTAGGACCTGACCAGGTGGGCTTCATAGCTGGCAGAAGCCCTAACTTACATTTTCAGAAGCTTTTCCACCTTATCTCCGTGTCTGGGGAGACCGGAAAGTCTTCAGTGTTGGTCTCCCTGGACAATAAGAAGGCTTTTGATTGTGTCTCATGGACATACCTTTTTAAGGTCCTGGAGGCTTATTCATTGCCAAAATATTTTATTGATAAAATCAAAGTATTGTATCAGATTCCATCAGCCCATATTTTGTGTAATAATCAGATCTCTAGCCCCTTTCAAATTGTGCAAGGTACTAGGCAGGGATGCCCATTACCTCCCCTTTCTTTTTAATCTTTATTTGGAGCCCCTCATTAGAATGATGTATCAGTCCACAAAAATGAAAGGGATCACCCTAAATGGCTCTTCCTTTAAAGTATCAGCCTTCACGGACGATATCCTACTACATATAGAAGACTGAGAAACTTCACTCCCTGCAACCATATCAGTTATTTCGGGCTTTAGTTCTTTTTCGGGATATAAACGAAATCTTTCTAAGTCTACAATCTACCCCTTATCTCTCTCCACTCCCAAATCAATCAGCTCCATCCTTAGGACTTTCATGGGACAACTCACCTCTAACATAATTAGATATAAAAATCTCCAGGAATCTTGGTAAATTAAGACAGCTTAACTTAGACCTGGTCCTTCAGGAACTGAAGGGAGACCTCAGTCAATGGAAACACCTCCCTTCGACCTTGTGGGGATGAGTAAATATTATTATAATGTGTGTCCTTCCAAAAATAATGTATCCCTTGGGTATGCTTAATATTTTCTTACCCAAATCATGGTTTAAAACCCTAAGCACTTTTCGTTCCTCTTTTATTTGGGCAGACAACCCCCTGAAGAACATATGTCAAACTGTCCCAGCCTTATCCCCAAGGTGGTTTATAGGTGCCAGATTTTTTCAAGTACTATTTGGCCTTACATGGTGCCTCATATTTTAATTGGGGTGTACCCAGATCTTCTGAAGACCACACTCTCAGTTGGCTTGTCATAGAACAGGGTTTAGTCCAGAAATATAAGATTTCCCTAGCTTCATTATTGCACCTTCCATATGGTAGATTACCAGTGACTCTTCAGAACACTACGATTCAATAGAGTATCAAAGCTCACCATCAACTATGCCATCTGTTAAAAATTAAACCCACTGTAATGCCTGAGCAACCTCTATTTCAAAATCTCAATTTTTGTATTGCAAAGAACCCATCACACCTTTTGCCCTATACTATCACATTTCATAGTACAACACTTTTTAGTGGGAAAGGAGTTGAAACCATTTAAAGAGGTTTGCAATCAATTTAAGCTTCCTCCAAATCTCTACTTTAAGTTCTTACAACTTAGTAACTGTATTCGACAATCACTGGGGAGTCTTCCTATGAGTTGGGACCACAATATCAGTTTTTCCAATTTTATCCAATATATGGGAAAGAGGAAGGTAGTGTCCAAACTTTATAAATATTTATGGAGTTGTGACCTGCCTGCTACCCCTAATTCTGCAATATACTGACAGAATCTGTTGAAATTAGATTGGCCTATGGCTCAGGGGCAATCTACTGCATCTTGTCTTCAATTTATACTTATTTAAAGCAAGACCGTCTAAGACTTATTCAATTTAAAGTTCTGCACAATCTATATTTAACACCAGGTATACTTTACCGCATGAAAAAGTTACCCACTTCAGCCTGCTTAACTTGTCAAGCAAAAGTGGTCGCCTTATACCATATATTCTGGGAGTGCACCACTGCAAAGCAACTATGGTCCCTGATTTTTAGAGAAACTAACACTTTTATTCGGTGATGATGCCTACTTTAATTTAAAAATCTATCTGTTGGGTGACTATTCAAAAAGGGAAAGGGAAAGGGGAAATTGTTTAACTAGAAAAGGCACACTAAGCTGAAGCTTGTTTCCAGGTGTGACCTGGGAGCACAAGGAAGTTAAGTGACTTGTTTAGGGTCACACAGTATGCAAGTGGGGGCTGTGGGATTCAAACCCCTGTCTGGTTTGCTGGATATCACCAGATTTGCAGCTCAGAGCCTTAAACCACTGCGCTATACTGCCTCCCAAAAATAAGATATTTGAATCATAAATACTATATTGCATTGTCTACAGCGGTGGCCAAGCTAATCACAGCGAGGCACTGGATTGGTAACAGGACTCCATCTCTATCTGAATGGACTCAAGAATGTCTAATGGCTATTGCTGCTGAGCGCATGGTTGCAGGTTACAACTCTATTTAACCCCGAGCATACCAGCATTGGTCTCAGCTTTATGACCATCTGCTTAAATGAGCAGAGGATAGAGCACATTAATTTAATATTAGAGATCGTATCCTTGGTCCTTTCTAGTTACAAGCACACTGGTCGAGGGTGGGGGGTCTTGGAAAAGGTGGAATAGTTCTGACTGTGTACATTTGTTATAGGTTTGTTTTTTGTTTCTTTTGTACCCTGATGTGTTCACCTCTTGTTATTCTATGATGATGAGTCCTATGGCTTAACGATCTTGTATTGTTAAACAAAAAATTAAAAAAGCTTACTTTGTTAAAAATTAAAAAAAAATAAACAAAGGAAGGTTCACCTCCCGACTTCTACTGCTTATCTCACTCCCTGTGCAACCCACCATCCTGTTGGCCTTACTCACAGCTCTATTACAATGTGTTGTTGTTTTTAGGGTCTCCAACATCATGTATGGTTGCTCCTACATTATCTAATATATTAAGAATACTTGAACTGTAGCTCCTTAGGTATAGATTCAGTGTCAGGAGGTCCTGTGGCAATGGGACATCTCACATCAATCTTTTTATACTTACACCAGTCGCATTTATTCGTTGGCAAACATGTAATCATAGAATTTTGTTAGCGATAATCTATTCCTGAAGTCCTTGGACTCATCATTAGTGTACTTTTTCATTTTTATATGCTTTTTTAAAAGCTTTTTTTCTTTAGGTTTATAATTAGTGACTCAAGTCATAAAAATATCTTCCATGAGCTATTTTAAAACTTTCTTCCCTTGAAGTTCTTTTTTTTTTCTCATAAACCAAATTCATTCTCTTGACATATTTGGATGGTGCTGATACTACACAGCACAGCACCCCTCCAAGATGTTTATTTGTATTCCGGTGATCATAGCAAAAGAGCACGATATTGCAAAAAAATGTAAAAATCACATACTGTAGCTCAGTTCAGACATGAGAGTGTAACTCCCCCCCAATGGGGGCTTACCTTAATTGCCCCTGTATCACTCATTGTTCTTGATTGCCTCCCGTTATGCTTTAGTGTTCCTCTGATGTCCTCCAGTGCTTTCACCACCAAAGTCCAAGTTCAAGTGTGCCCTGGGGCTTCCAGGTGGCCCCTGTATTGGTTTGTGTCCAAAATGGGCTTTGGGAGCATTGCAGAGCTGCCGCCCATTCTTTCCCATACACTTCAATGCTGAGTGAATGGCTTGCACAAGCAGGAAGTGCTCCCAGTGATTCTGGCTGCAATTTGTGGTAAAAGTCACCGCCTCTTGAGTAGTCCCAGTCCCTGGTAGCCACAAGGGGACCAGAGACCTCAGGTAGGTGCAAGATGAGACACTAATTTGTAAATAAAGAGTGCTGTTTTCTATGTACTCGGGGTACTATGAATATTAATGAGCATGTATTAATATTCATGAGGTAGTCTGCTGCTGCCTAGGAACTGCATATTTCAACAGCAGCGACAAGAGCAGTATTGTATATAAATGTATAATATTGTGAGTGTTGTACAGGGCACTAAAGGGGCTATTAAACTGTGGGGCTATGATTAAAATTAAATGTCTAACCTGGCTGTATCAGAATTTTGTTGTTGGGACTACAATGGACTGCATGGGACTGTGAATACTGGCAGCCACATTTGCAGCCTGTCAGCTGTCAGCAGATTGGAAAGCCGGGATGTTACAGCCAGGACTCCTGGGACTTTGCCAGAGACTTATGGGACTATGTCAAAAACTTGTGGAGGAAAACCGGGGATTAAATTTAGGTGCCCAAACAAGAAGCCTATTAGGCATCGAGGAGGCCTAATGCATATTCATTTTTGAGACAGACAAGTGGAGTCAGTCAATCAGGAATCTCATAGAGCTCTCAAAACCCAGAGATTTGTCAAGCTGAGTTTAGTTCAGTGCGAGCCCTTCCAGAGGGAGGGGGACTCTGGCCCAGGAACAATGGTGCTGTGCTCAGGAACCAGGGCAGGGTGTGAGTACTGGGCAGCAGCCCATGTAATGATGCTTACAAGACAGGTGGGGCACTTGCTCTCCAGAGACAGGAACAAAAAGCTCCAGTGAAGGAAACACAAGTTGTTTAAATTCAAATCAAATGAAAAATGTATTTGCTCATTAGCAAGTAACTGCATACACAGACAGTGGAGTGTGGCAAAATAGACCTCTGTACGTCCAACAGCCCCAGTGCTTCTCCACATCAGGCTTCATTAGGGGGCCTCTGGCACCCTACTAAAAAGAATGGGCCTAGTCAGTTCAGTGCAAGCTCTTCTAGAAGATGTTAGTCTCTGTCTCTCTACTAAAAAGAATGGGTCTAGTCAGATCAGATCAGTGTGAGACCCTCCAGAGGGAGGGGGCTCTGGCCATCTACTAAAAAGAATGGGCCTAGTCAGTTTGGTGTGAGCCCCTCCAGAGGGAGGAAGGGCTCCAGCCCCCAGCTAGAGAAAATGGGCCTAGTGTGTTCAGTGGTAGCTCCTCTGCAGGGGAGGTGGCTCTTGCCTCTGCCAGAAGTAAAGTGGCTGCAAGAAATGAGAGTCGCTGCTCTGGGTGTTGTCCCCCAGGGCTAGTTTTTGCCTTTCCACATAAGGAAAATGTGGGGAAGAAACCTGATTCAATTCCTAGCTGTAAGAGAGCTATAAAGTGCATCTGCTTGCTGCTATGAGAGAGCTGCAAGAAACCTTTCTGCCTCAGCAGTGAGAGCGCTGATGAGACCTGTGACTTCAGATATAAGAAAGCTTCAATGCCAGATCCTGACTGATTAAAATTTCTACTTACAAGTACAAGCTATTTTGAGATCTGCTTAGGGTCAAGAGGTGCTCAAGTTCTGTCTGCACCCTGTGTTTGATTAGCACCAAGGAATGGGTGGATGTCTGTTTGTTGAAGAGACCGAACAATAGTCCGCTTTTGTGAAATGCCTGATGTGACTGTTTAAAAGTGCCTGTGAGAATGGAGGCAGTGTTGGATAAGTTACTTTTTCTATTACTTTCTATTACTTTTGGAAACTTGTTCCAGAAAGCTCTGTGCAGTCGCTAGCAAGGATGGAGAAGTACTGGAACAAGTAATACACCTTACAGTTACAATTACTTATGTCTTTTTATACAGAAGTAATACGTAACTGTAACTGATCACATTTATTTGAAAGTAACTAGTAACTAACATATTACTTTCAAATAAATGTCATCTGTTATAGTTTTTTATTATATTTGCATTGTTTTTGTATAAAATGAAATAAGTAACTGTAACTGTCATGTGTATTACTTTTTCTAGTACATCTCTATCCTGGCCAGTGACTGCACAGAGCTTCCTGGGTCAAGTTTCTAAAAGAAATAGAAAGTAATAGAAAAAGCAACTTACCCAACACTGAATGGAGGGAGATTATCCTGAGGTCAGAGCTTTTCCTGACATTGTTTGTGAGAACTGTGAATGTCCAAATGGAGCAGCAAATGCCAACATAGTCAAGAGGGACTTTGATAGTTTGATTGGGTTTGAGAGAAGACAGAAAAGAGCTTGTGAGAAGCTACAAGTAAATCACATGTGCTGACAAGCAAAGTGTTAAAGTGATGAAGCATCATGGCTTAAGCTTCTACATATTTCTGCTTGGAGAATGAAAGAGACTTTACCTATGCATGGACTGTGCAAGTTTTGGGTCCTCCCTAGCCTTATGGGAATGCACCCATGTAGATAGACTGTGTCTTGAAAGCTAAACAAACCATGTCTGCCATGCTGGTTGCATGGCTGAAGTGATTGTGACCACTTGAAGCAACAAGAATGTGCAGAATGTAAGAATGTGCTGGATGTAAAAGACAGACTGTTTTTAAGATCAGTCTGGGAGTCAGCCTGGTAGTGTGCCAGATAGGTACTGCCATATGCACTTCCCCCTGAGAGGCACAGCCTAGAGGTGGGGGTCTGAAGTGTGCTGTCCCCAGTCACAGCCTGGTCTGTCCCAGAATGTGACTTCTAGCCCAGAGAGAGAAGGGGAAACTATGAAAGATTGCTGAGTAAGTTCCAGCTGGCAAGTTGCAAGACCCTGGTAAAGAGGGGTCAGCTAAAGCTCCTGCTTGCACATCACCTAAAATTTCTCTACACCACTGATGACTTCCAAACTGTGAGTAGACAGAGCCAACCTCTGCCACCTTGTGAGAAACTGTAATTAGTTAACCTAAGTTCTGCTATGTACAAACATCAGGTCATAGTGTTAAAGTTTAAAATTTGCTTTTCAAAATCATCTAGAATTATTAAAGTAATCTAAAGAAAGGATCTAATCTGACTTATCCTTTAAACGACCACAATGCTAGCTAACTCAACTGCAACTGCAACTGCATCAGGCCTGCACCTAAAACTTAGTATTAGGTACCCAGGATTAAAGTGTAGGCTTGTGGCATTCTGTAACAGTCTGGAACTGGTGCCAGTGCGGGCAATGTGTCACCTAATTTATTTAATGCAGCTAGTTAGACAGCAAGCCAATACTGAATCCATTGGAATGTTGGTGGTGACCGCTGTGATTGCAGTCTGAAGGTGGAATGCAAAATGATTATTCTGATGCCAAGTAAAATGCCAATCTAAACAAATGTCTGTCAATGTAAATATTTAACCTCTACTTCCAATTCACCCATCCTAACCCTCACCTCTTGTAAATAAATTTATAGTTTTTTATAAATCTTGCATCCTGAGCATATTATTGGAGTGAGCCCTTAATTCTAAAATGTTTGAAATGTGGTGTTTTGGTTATTGAGTCATGTGTGGGGTGACAAAATGGTATTGTGGGTGGGTACAGTAGCCCAGGGGGTTGTACCAGGTTTTATCTAGACCCATGTACATGTATACTCTGGTTGGAGGCACTGCATAATAATGTTACCTATGGGAAGGAATGACTTTTAAATCAGTAATGGGAAGCCATTCCCCTCAACCTTGGTCAGGCCTGCAAGGCAGGGGTTAGTAGCTCATTGGGATGTGGTATCCGAGTTACACAGATGGGATCTCCTGCTAACTATGTCACACTCATCATGGACCCTCCCCCCCACAGCTCACTAAGCATGGTGACTCTTAAAATGGTAAAAACCATCATGGGGATAATGGAAACATATTTTGTTGCCAATTCTTGCTCTAGGTTGCTTTCATTGCTGGTCAATGGAAGTATGTAGGGGGGACAATCCCTAGTGGCAAAAGTGGAAGTGCACCAGAAATTTATTCCAAAGTAAAATCTATTACTGCAAAGATCCCTGGGGAATTTGAACTATCTGAAAATGTTCACTGTTTGTTGTAATGTTTTATTGCTGCTTAATTAGAATGTATTTATCTAGATCAGGACATGTGGGAATCCTATGTTGGCTAGGAAACTTATGTATAGATCAAATGTTTAAAAGTTTTTGAAATGATTGATTGCCACTTATTGTGTGTCAGGACATGCCCCAGACTTGGTGAAGATGTGAAGTTTTCTCAGGCAGGGGAGAGTGTAACCCCCTGTGGGGACTTACCTTAATTGCCCTCGTATCTCCCATTGCTCCTGATTGCCTCCCGTTATGTCTTGGTGATCCCCTGATGTCCTTTGGTGCTTTCACCATCACAGCCTGAGTTTAAGTGTGCACCTGGGACTTTCAGCAGCCCCTGCATATGCTTGTGCCCATAATAGGCTTTGAAAGCATTGTGGAGATGCCACCCATTCTCCCCATACACTTCGATGGCAGGTGGATGACTTGCACATGCAGGACATGCTCCAGTGATTCTGGCTGAAATTTGCAGCAAAGGCATCTGCCTCTTGCATGGTCCCAGTCCCTGGTGGCTGCAATGGGACCAGAGACCTGAGGCAGGTGCAAGAGGAGCCGCAAATTTGTAAATAAAGAGTGCTGTTGAAGCTGTAATGCAATCATGATCTACTTATACCATTCAATCACAGATGGCGTATTAACAGCTTTCCAATGGCTAAGAATAACCGCTTTTGCGGCAGCTAATATAATAGCCATAAATGCCTTCCTCTGTTTACCCATGTCTCTGGGATAGTTATTTAGTAAACAGATTTCTGGCATGAAAAAATACTCTAATCCTATTACTGATTGTAATGAAGTACGAATTGAATTCCAGAAAAGGTGAATCTTGGAGCAAGCCCATAATATATGGTATAAATCCCCCTCTCCAACCTCACATCTACCACACTTGGGCGATATTAATTTACCCATTCTGTGCAATTTAGCAGGGGTATAATACAAGTTATGTATGATATTGAATTGCTGTAGTTTATATCTGTCCTGTCTTATATATTTATTACTGTTCTCCCAAATTTGTTCCCACACTCTTTCATCTACTCCTATCCCTAATCTCTGCCTCCAATACATACCAACCTTAGAAGAAATCCCTTTGTCCAAGACCTGAAATTTGTGATACAGTTTGGAAGCAGAATGTCGCTGCTCTGCTGTCTTAAATAGAGAGGTCAGTTCAATCCTATTTTCACCCCATATTCCGGTTTTTCTCAGATGGGCTTTTATTGAGTAACTAATTTGCCAGAATTTATAAGTTTTCCCTTTCAAATCTGGAATCCGAACATAAGCTTGCTCATACGACAATAACTTCCCCTGAGGGGCTAGGTCTCCCAGCTTTAACCTACTTAAGGGTTCCAAAAATGTAAAAGGTATCGGGGTACGTTGGATTTGAAAATGCATATTATGCATCAAAGGTTGATCCGGTGAATTCTGCTAATTTATCTTTAGAAATTTCTGTACCTGATGCCGAGCTTTAATTGACCATCCAATGGGCGTATTTTTAAGTGATTTAGGTAGAAGTCTGAGAAAAATATAAGGGATTGAATTTGAAGTGAGTGAGCAATTAGAGACCAAATCTCTCTCAATGTAGATCCAGGGAGGAACATACTGATTGAGGTCTATTGCGGGGGTCGGCAGAGTCCAGTGAACTAGTTTGCTGACATGTGATGCCATGTAATACTTGAAAAAGGAGGGGAGCGCTAGGCCCCCTAGTTTCTTTGGAGCTGTGTGTTTCACATATGATCTTCTAACCGCTTTCCCTTTCCATATGAAGTCATTAAGAATTGTTTGCAATGGGCCAAACCACCCTTTTGGTAAATAAGGACCCAACATATTTAAAGGGTAAAAGATCCTCAGTAATATATTCATTTTAACTATTTCAATTCTGGCCCAAAGTGACAGCAGTAGCAAACTCCATCTGGCCAAGTCTTGCTTAATTATTTTGACCTGATTATTAAGATTTTCCTTGATCATTGTAACTATCTCCCGTGCAAATTTAATTCCTAGATATAATAACAGCTTTGGTTCCCAGCTAAACCCCGACTCTTTAGCCACACCCGGAAGGCATTTAGAATTGAGCGGAAAAAACTTTGTCTTGGAAATATTAAGCTTATAGTTCGAAACTTTTGAAAACAGTGCAATTTCATGCAAGATTACTGGAATGCTCATGTCTGGATCCTCCATATGCAGGAGCAGGTCATCTGCATATGCAGATACCAGGTATCTCCTATTACCTATTTGTTTTCCCCGATCTCCTGAGCTGTAATTAACCTATGAATCAAGGGTTCCAAATATAAGTTGAACAGGAGTGGGGAATGTGGGCAACCCTGTCTTGTGCCACATGAGAGAGGAAAAGGATCCGACAGTGTTCCGTTGCACCATACCCGTGCTTTGGGAGATCTATATAATAGATGGATCCAGTTTAGAAAACCATCTGGTAAACCAAACTTTGATAAGACAGCAAATAGAAAATCCCAGGAAACCCTGTCGAACGCATTTTCTGCATCCAACGCTAACAGGGCAGATGGGGTCTGTGTATTACGTGCACGTGCAATTAAGTGATGGAGTTTACGTATATGATCACTTGACGCTCTACTATTCATAAAGCCAACCTGCACATCACTAACCATCCTACTCATAAACGGGCTAAGTCGGCTAGCTAAAACTTTTGCAAGTATTTTGATATCCACATTCAACAATGATATCAGCCGGTAATTACCAGGGAAGATGGGGTCTTGCCCTGGCTTAGGAATAAGAGTTATGAGGGCCTCCAGAAAACTCTCATCAGAGAAACCCTTGTGGTACCAGTAATTATAAACCTTAGTCAGGAAAGGGGGAAATTTCTTCTGTAAAGGCTTTATATATATTAGTAGTAAGGCCATCAGGTCCAGGGGACTTATCTGAGGTGAGTTGAGTGACTGCTTGCTTCACTTCCCATACTTGTATAGGTAATTCCAGCTTGGCCACATCTATAAAATCCAACTTAGTTAGAGCAACAGAGTTTAGGAAATCATTAATCTCTTCTACTTTCACCCTGTCTTTCGTGGGAATAAAATAAACCTTGCGGAAATACTCTCTAAAGACTGCCACAATTTCTTTAAGGTCTTTAATAATGGTATCCCCCCCATTATTTTGCAAAGCTGCGAAGAATCAGTTTGTAATATATGGATAATGAAAATAATACCCCCAAAATGCATACAAAAAATTCCTTGTAATACAGTAGTTAGTCCCGTAATAGTATACTTCCGGTCCTCGTAATAGTATACTTCCAGCCCAATAATACTATACTTCCGGTCCTCGTAATAGTACAGTTGGGATTACCGATGTGACTACTGTGTGAACCGAGTTTTGTTTCTTTTTTTTTGTGAGAGAAACATGCGGAATGGGACTGGAAGTGGGAGCAGGAGTGGGGGTGGTGTGAGCGAGGAGCGAGGAACGACACTCGGGAGTCTTACTAACTCTGCAGACCACAGCGCCGTACAGCAGGCACAAGTAAGAAATTAAAAAATTCCTTGCATCCATATATTACAAAAAATAACAAATAGGTTCTGGTGTTTCAAGGCAGAAATTCCATCTCGAGGTTCTGGGGATACAAGAAACCTCTCGATGGAATTACTGCCTAGTAATACACCAGAACCTATTTATTATTCTATTTGAGTCTAACTGTCTAAGTCTTAAAGCCAAGAGTTTACCTGCCCTTTCACCAGATTCAAGGTATTTAATCTTAGTTCTTTGAAGGGCTAGTTCTGCTTTCTGCAACATAATAGAGGAATATTGAGAGTGTAACTGATGCAACTTAACCCAATCTACCTCTGCCGAATGCTTAGTGATGTTATATTCCGTTGACCTAATTGCGTTAGTGATCTCAATTAGCCGTAACTTATCTTTTTTAATTTTCATGGATGTGATTCTGATGCATTCCCCCCTCACTGCACACTTCAGAGTTACCCAAACAATATCGATCCTAGAAACTGAACCTATATTTTGATCAAGGAAATGAGTTATGAAACCCTTGAGGTGTTCATAGATATAAGGGTCTTGTAATAGCTTATTGTTAAATCTCCACGTAAGATCCCTCTTAAATCCAGGATTAGGCTCATACTGGATAGACACTGGGAATGATCCGAAATTACCCTGGTGTGTATCCTTGCATCTAAAATCGAGGGAAGTGATTTGCTGCTTACTAACCAGTAATCAATTCTGGAGCATGTTTTATGCAGCATTGAAAAGAAGGTATATTGCCTTACTCCCACATTATTAAGTCTCCAAACATCCACAAGATTTAACCCCTCCATCAACTCTTTTAGCGCTCTTTGGGCCGGGGATAACCCCACTCTTTTATTATCTGGCCTATCACATTGTAATTGTGGAGTTATATTCCAATCGCCCCCCAAGCAATAAGATCCTGGATGAATGAGAATTTAATTTGTCCAGTAGGTGTGTGAAGAATTGTAGGGAGTCCATATTAGGACCATAGATCGACCCGATAATGACCTGCTGTGTCATTAAGACTCCAATCAGTAGGATATAGCGACCCTGTGCATCCCATACTTCTTTTTCCAGTTGAAAATGTGTTCTTTTGTGAAATAAGATAATGACTCCGCCCTTATTTGAGGAAATCCCTGCACCAAATACCTGACCAACCCAATATTTCTTGAACAAGTGAATGTCCTCTCTTTTAAGATGAGTTTCTTGTAAGCATGCCACATCACAATTTAGAGTTGAAAGATGTCTTAATACAATTTGCCTTTTGCATCTATCCCAAGCCCCTTTAATATTCCAGCTTAATATATTATTAACTCCTGATATCATCGTCTGGATCAAACTGATGGGCTCCCTGCTGCATTTTAATTGAAATTCCATCAATCATACCCATAGAAGTGGCTCTTATTCTCTCCTTACAAAATAAGTAAATGCTTTCCATCCCCTCCCTCCCTTCCCCCAAACATCGCCATTGACCCCGCAAAATCAAAGTACTACCCCCAGTTCTAGCAACTGCTCTACTACACCAAACCATCATGTGATTCATATCAACCCAGTAGAAAGTCTACCCGCTACCCAAATCCCAGTCCCTATACTCACTATATCCACCCACCTTTGTAATCTTGCCCCTCATGCAATTTAACTTAAAAGTTGTCTTGACTAAGTAAAATAAAACATTTTTCACCCCTTTCCATTACAGGACCCCCTCAGCAGGAACAGATCTATCAAAATACCCTATATGAATATATTCTTCCCTTTCCAGCCATTATACTTATATTCCAATAATAGCAATCCCACTGCAATTATAAAAAGAAAAGGAAACTTATTCGTTAACTTTTACTCCCCTCTAGTGGGGAGTAGAGAGTACTGCATTTCGAGACCCTAAAGCTGAAAAGCTACAACTAAAATATAAAATACAACTACTCCAGCTAACTAGAATGTTTAAATGCCCCATTTAAACTCCATGTGCTTGTTGCTGTTAAAGTTGCCCCTAGTTGCAGTCCTTCTTTGCCCCCCCATTAAAGTTGCCCCTAATTACAGTTATTATCACTAAGGTAGGTCGTAAACAGCCAATTGGCCACTAACACAAATGTTTCCATCGTTAGCTCTGCAATGATTTTCCTATTATTCTGCTCAGATGTCCTGTTCTTCTCTGTCGGGTGGCTGCTTTGGTCTCAATGTTAGACGGACTGTCAAACTCAACAAAATGGTATAGGAAGTTAGTTAGCCATATTTTAATTTAAGCTCTTTTATCTACTAGTTCCGGTTCTATTCTTACAAGTAAATTAGGCACAATTGCGTCCACCCTAGGGTAGCCAGGATATTGGAAGAGGCTCTGCATATTACTCCAGGTGATAAAAAGCAACCAAGCTCTCCTTTAAATCACCATATGGAGGAGAAATTTGCGGATCTCCATATCCCATGTCAGGTCCAAGGTGAGAAATATATTAGAGTGGTGATCGTGCTGTAACACGGGGAATAGGACTGCTAGAAAAATACGGTCGAGTGAACTTCAGTTTATTTAAGCGACTTGACTTGGAGTTGAACGGGGTTAGGCAGCGACCTTCACAGGACTATATAAAATTCACTTAACTTTCTCAGAACAGGAATTCTTAAACGGTAATCGCTGAGGAAATTTCACGGATCTCAGTGCCCCAGATCAGTCCTAAGGCGCAGTAAATGTTAATATTGAGATCCCATTATGAAACATGAATTAAGTCATTAGCTAAGTTCAATGGAGCAGAATTGAAATTACTTAGGTAATTTGACCTGAAATATTTGCTAGCAGTCTATAAGATTTGCACCTTGTCGAGGTTGATTTGCTCTTTCTCAGTGCAGTCGGTGCATGACATGAATTGCCATCAGTGTAAGTGCTCACAGAACCAGGGAAAATTATATTCCAAATCATTGAAAGAGGGAGGCCGTGTCCTCCTAGGGAAGGGCTCTCAGTGAAGCTCTAGAACTACTTCAAAAGCTTTACCATTAAAGCCACCAAGGGGACTCAAGCAGCTAAGCGTCTTAATTTCTCGAGTTTAGGACATCTTGTGGCCACCAATAAGCTTAATTCTACTATATTGTGGTAGTCCAAAAATCTCATTTAAACAGTTCTGGCAAAGATTTCTTGAGTTCTTGATGTGCAATCTCAACACTCTCGTAAGAATGCCACTGATCACTTATTTTCACCTGCAGCAAGGCTGGATATTTCACACAGTACTGTATTTCAGCTGCAATTAGTTTGGAAACTACTGGATGCAACTCCTGGCCCTTCAGCCACACTGACTGTAGTAAATCATGAGTTATCCTGATCCACTTACCTTCCCAGGAAACCTCTTGTAGGGATCTAATCTTGCTCAGGATATGCTGCTTGTCTAGATAATTTAATAATTTGCAAATTATTGGTCTTGGCTGTGCACCAGTGGGAGGGGGGAGGACGGTGAGATCTATGTGCCCGTTCCACGATGTAGCTTGAACCATTCGGGGATGGGCCAGCTAGTTTTTCAAATAATTTCTGCACAAACTGAATGGGTGACGCACCTTCTTCCCTCTCCGGGATTCCAAAGACAATTAAATTACTTCTTCTACTCCTCCCCTCCAGGTCCTCAAGTTTATCTTCTATTTTCTTGATTCTCTTGCCCATAGAAACTCACTCTAGTTCCTGTTTGTCCAGTTTAGTTTCCATAGACTTAATTCTAACTTCATTGTCTCCCACTCTGGTGGCTAAAGATTCCAGCGACGATCTGTAACTGCGTAATTCAGAAGAAATCTCTTCGATTCAGTTTTGCAGTGGCATAATGATCTCCAAAAACCGTTCTTCCATTAGAACAGAGGGCCCCGATGTTGATTTACTAGATCCCTGCCGAGGGCGCTTTGCGGCCTGCTCCTTCTCCGGAGAAGGAGGCAGCATATGTTTAGCAGGCTGTTTCTTAACAAATGCTTCCATTTTAAAATATTTTTAAAGCTGATAGCCTTCTTTATAAACTTATATGCCAACTCCAGTTCAAAATTGTCAAGATAAATCAGATTGAGGGTTATAATCTGGGCTGGGAGCGGAGCCAAGCAAAAGGGCTGCTTTCCTCTAGGCTGCCATCACGTGACCTTCAAGACCTGGAATACTATCGTGAACTGTTAAATGAGAAAGTGACAGCACGTATAGTTGAGAATAGTAATACATCATCAGTGGCCTTGTGGCAACATTCAAATTCTGAACAAGGTCTGGTGGAGAGGGAAGGAGCACAAGCTGCCATTGCTGCTGCTGCTGGTGCCACCACTACTGATGTGTTTTGTCATCAAACACCAATCAGAACTGCTGCTACACCACAAGAGGACAAACTACTGTGGGACATGCTGTCAGATTTTGGTCTGATAAAAACAGCTGGAATGGCTCAGCCAGCTATTGTGGTACCAGAAGTCCCTGCTGCAAAAATGGTAAAAGATTATGTGGGGGAGACTATACATCTCACTGCAGGTGATGAACCATTGCTGTATTGGCAACAGAAAAAATCTGTGTGGCCTTCTTTAACTGAGATCGCAATTGAATACCTCAGTTGCCCACCCACAAGCACATATTCCAAGATACTTTTCAGTGCTGCTGGAGCAATAGTGAATGACAGAAGAACATGTCTTTCCACAAGGAATGTAGAAAGACTTAATTCTCTTAAAATGAACCTGCCACAGTTCAGAAACATATACTGTCCAAAATGTATGCAGGCTGACAGCACCCAGAAGTCATGCCATACTGAGTAAGGGTCCATGGCTACAGCCATTGGGTTCTATTAGTAGTTCAGTAGGGAGTTACTACCTGTGCCAAGCTTCAAGCAGGAGCCATTCAGTAGCTGTACTGTTGTCACTGTTGCCTTGATTGCCTGAGAAGTCCTGTTGTTGTTTTTTTTTTACCACTCATGGCTGCGTCAAGTACTTTAAGTAGTAACACACAGGGATATTTTTTCCCTAACAGGTAAATATAGCACTGCTGGCTGCATCGAGTCATGTACTTTAAGTAGTAAGACACAGGGATACTTCTTCCCAAGCAGGTAAGTACAGCAACACTGATGGGCACAAAAAAAAACTTGCCTAGGCTGGTTCAGTAGAACCTTTTGCCTTGAGCGCTCCCTCCCAGACAGAAAACACTAAAATATGATTATTTGCCCCAAGAAAGAATAAGGAAGATGCTGCCTGTGCCTACCTGATGCAAAAAAACAAATAAATAAATAAATCTGTGCGGTTGCAACAACCAACAATGAGGACAAGAAGCTGTCTGTCTGAGTGTCTGGACTCTTGTTACCCCTCCCCCACACAACACGAACTGCTGTCTGCTACTGCTATGCCTTGCACAAGCACCAGCAAGTTGCTATGTTAACTTAAACTTATTATTATAAGTTGCTGGGGTTATCTATCTGCTGCTTCAATTTAAACTTTCAAATTTTATTTCAGAACACACAATCACCACTGTCCAGAACATGAGCCCTCCTGTAGTACAGTAGTGTGACTAGGCAGCGCCACCCACCACGCACTCCTGCAGGAATTTTCCCTTCCCCCTACTGACTCCCAGACCCAGTCAAGTGCCCTCGTGCCTAGTCTAACTTCAACTGCACTGCAGTAGTGCCAATAAATATATTTTCTCAGGTTGGAGCTTTTCCTCTGACATGGAAGATGGATAGAGTTGGATGTTAAGAAAGAGCAGCAGGAGTAGTTCCTTGCTTGAGTCAGTCTACTCAACTGCTCATATTTCATTAAGTCACACACACCAATTGCCAGAATGAAGAAAACTGGTGCTGCAACTCTACTCTAGTCAGCCACCCACAACATGACTGTCTTCTCTACTGGCCAATAGAACTGGAGTTATCTCTGCCAGACTCAGCCTTGCAGCCAGTCACCCACGTGTTTACATTCCAGCCAGGTGGGAATAAAGCTGATATGTGGCATTGATTGATTGCTGGCTGGGCTGTTGTCTGAGAGTCATCAGATGATCAGAGATCAGGATCTAGTCTGCACCACCTGATCAGGCACTGCAATATGAAATATGCGAACGTTAATTCACCTGGCTCGATGCTGCAATACCCATCAAATTAAAATTTATGAGAATTGCATGGGCAAACTGGGCAAACCAAAGTTTGCATATTTCTTCCAGATGTTCGCGCATAGCGGACTAGGGCCAAGATCTGGGGTTCGACCCATTCAGGCTGAATGGTTGAACTGAACTTGCAGCCCTACTTGAAGTAGGGACCACACTATAGAAGCAGATGAACTCTAAGGGATAAGATGATCTATTCATGCAAGTTAACTCAGTAACAAATGATGTAGAAGAGAGAGATATATAGAATATATATGGAATGCAAGCTTTATTGTACCTAATTATTATGTTTTTCAAAGTTTTCTTAGAGGTGTCAGTAGGTCTTGAAATACCTGATGTGACTTGAGCGCCTACAGGAATGGAGGCAGAGTATCCTGAGGGTGGAGCTTTTCCTGACATTGTCTGTGAGAACTGTGAATGTCCAATCGGAACTGCAAATGTCAGCATAGCCAAGAAGGACTTTGACAGCATGATTGGGCTTGAGAGAAGCCTGAAAAGAACTTGTGAGAAACTACAGGGAATCAGATGTGCTGATAAACAAAGTGTTAAAGTGGTGAAGAGTCATGGCTTAGGCTCCTGCATTTTTCTGCTTGGAGAATGAAAAAGAATTTACCTATGCATTGACTGCGCAAGTTTTGGGTCCTCCCTAGCCTTAGGGGAATGCACCCATGTAGAGAGACTGTGTCTTGAAAGCTCTCTGTGAAAGGGAAGGATAAAAAGCAATGGAAAAAACGAGTAAACCGGGAGAAGAGGAGGCACTGTGGGTCACCTTAGAGACTGGAAATGGCACCACAAACCACACAGGGGTTGTATACAGGCCCCCATGTCAGGGAGAGGGAATGGACAAGAATGTGATAGAAGGCATCCTTAGGATGGCAGAGAAGGGTGAGATACTGTTGATGGGGGACCTGAATATGCCAGATGTTAATTGGAGCACCTTTGCTGCAGCCACATCCAAGAGGAGGGCTATTCTCGATGCCCTACAGGTGGCATGCCTCAGACAGCCAGTTTTGGAACCCACTCATGAGGGAGCAATCTTAGACCTCATACTCTCAAATAGGGACAGTGAGGGGATCACATATCTAGAAGTGGGTAGCTATCTGAGAAAAAGTGACCGCCAAACAGTGTGGTTCATGATAAACTCATCTACAGCGTCAAGCAATACAAAAGTGAGGGTACTGGACTTCAGGAGGGCTGACTTTGGCAAGATGGGAAAGTGCCCTAGAAAAGCACTAGCAAAAATACTAGAAGGAGGGGTGCAGCAACAAGGGGGAAACATCAAAACTGCCATCACAGAGGCAACAGGCCTTTGTATGAAGCAAATAAACAAATCAAAATGAAAGAAAAAGCCACTATGGTTCTCAAAAGAGGTGGTGGGGAAGGTTAGGGAGAAAAAGATAACATTTAGGAAATATATGGAAACACAGAAGGAGCAGGACAGAGAACTGTACCAGTTAAGGCAGAAGGAAGCAGGGAGGGAAGTCAGAATAGCAAAGGCCCAAACTGAGGAAAAGATAGCCAACTCAGTTAAAAAGGGGGATAAAACCTTTTATAGGTACATCAGGGAGCATAGAAAGACAAAGGGAGGGATAGTGAAGCTGAATAGAATGGACGGTGGGTGGGTAGAGAGGGACAGTAAAAAATCAGGGATACTGAATGAATACTTCTGCTCAGAATTCACAAAACAGGAGTAGGGGGAGGTGCCTAAACCAATTAAGAGAAGCACTCTGGATGGGAAGGGTCAATCCCAGTCCTTTCACAAAAGAAAGAGTTCTGAAAGAACTCATAAAACTGTGTTGGACAAAGCAATGGAGCCTGATGGAATTTACCCCAGAATTCTAAAAGAATGAAGGGGAGAACTAATGACACCATTGACAACCCTTTTTAACAAATCATGGGAGGATGGTGTGGTACCTGAGGACTGAAGGAAGATGGATGTGATTTTCCTTCACAAAAGTGGGGGCAAGACAGAGGCAGGAAACTACAGACCTGTCACTTTGACCTCTGTGGCATGGAAAGTGATGGAATCACTTCTGAAGGAAAGAATTGTTGAGTACCTAGAGGACAGTGGGGCACAGGACCCAAGGCAGCATGGGTTCACAGCAGGAAGGTCATGTCAGAAAAATCTAATTGATTTCTTTGACTGGGTGACCAAAAAAGTAGACCAGGGAGGAGCTGTGGACATGGCCTACCTAGACTTTAGCAAGGCATTTGACAGTCCCATACAAATGATTAAAAATCAAACTAACCAACCTGGGAGTGGGTCCCAGGGTGGTAGCCTGAGTAAAACACTGGCTGGACAACAGGACACAGAAGGTAATTTTAAATGGAGTCCACTCCGAAGAAAGATGGGTTACTAGTTGGGTACGCAGGGTTCGGTACAGGGTCCAGTCCTTTTTAATGTCTTTATAAGTGGCATTGCAGAGGGACTGGAAGGAAAAGTATGTCTCTTTGTAGATGATACAAAGATCCTCAACAGGGTTGATACAAGGAGACATGGAAAGGATGAGTAAGGACTTGGCAAGGTTGGAGGGATGGTCAGAAGTATAGCAGCTTGGATTCAATGCAAAGAAGTGCAAAATAATGCAACTGGGAAACAAAAACCCAGGGGAAGATTAGACAATGGGAGGGAGGGGTAGTAACAAAAAAAAATGGAAATGGACCTGAGGGTAATCATATCAGATGACCTTAAGGTTAGCAAGCAATGCGAGAAGGCAGTAGGGAGGGCTGGGGGGATACTGGGATGTTTAGGGAGAGGCAACACCAGCAGAAAACAGGAAGTTGTTATCCCTCTGTACAGACAGTTGGAAAGACTCCATCTGGAGTCCTGCGTCCAGTTCTGGGGACTCCATCACCGCAAGGACATAGAAAGAATAGAGGCAGACCAGAGGAGGGCAACTAAAATAGTGCAGGGTCTGCAAGAGAAGCCATATGAGGAGAGACTAAAGGAGCTTAATATGTATACCCTTGAGATGAGGAAGGAGAGGGGGGACATCATAGAAGATTTTAAGTACATCAGTAGAATCAACAAAGTCCAAGAGGGTAGCATCTTTCAGAAAAAGAGATGTGCAAAAACAAGGGGACGCAATTTGAAGATGGGGGGTGACTGCTCAGGGGCAATGTGAGGAAGTATTTTTTTCACAGAGAGGGTGGTGGACGCATGGAACAGCCTTTCTGAGAAGGTTGTGGGGTCTAAAACTGTGGGAGAATTCAAGAATGCATGAGACAGACATAAGGCAATTCTTGTGGGGGGTAGGAAGAAATAGGCCGTTGGTTAACTAGGATCTGCAGCTTATCCTGTAGGTAGGGAAACGGGAAGACTAGGTGGGCCAAGCTGTCCTTATCTGCTGTCAAATTCTATGTATCTATGTTTCTAAAAGGACCATGCCTGCCATGCTGGTTGCATGATTGAAGGGATTGTGACCACTTGAAGCAACAAGAATGTGAAGAATGTAAGAATGTGCTAGATGTAAAAGACAGACTGTTTTCAAAATCGGTCTGTGAGTCAGCCTGGTAATGTGTCAGCTAGGCACTGCCATATGCACTTCCCCCTGAGAGGCACAGCCTAGAGGTGGGGGTCTGAAGTGTGCCGGGACAGGTCACAGCCTGGTCTGTCCCAGAATGTGACTTCTAGCCCAGAGAGAGAGAAGGGGCAACAATGAAAGATTGCTGAGAATGTTATAGCTGGCAAGTTGCAAGACCCTGGTAAAGAGGGGTCAGCTAAAGCTCCTGCTTGCACATCAGCTAAAGTTTCTCTACACCACTGAAGACTTCCAAACCGTGAGTAGGCAGAGCCATCCTCTGCTGCCATGTGACAAGCTGTAATTAGTTAACCTAAGTTCTGCTATGTACAAACATCAGGCCATCGTGTTAAAATTTAAAATTGGCTTTTCTAAATCATCTATAATTATTAAAGTAATCTAAATAAAGGATCTATTCTGATTTATCCTTTAAAGGGCCACAATGCTAGCCAACTCAACTGCAACTGCATCAGGCCTGCACCTATAACTTGGTACTAGGTACCCAGGATTAAAGTGTAGAATTGCACCATTCTGTAACAATCTGGGACTGGTACCAGTGCGGGCAAAGTGTCACCTAATTTATTTAGTGCAGCTAATTAGATAGCAAGGCGATACTGATCGTTCGGAAGGTTGGTGGTGACCGCTGTGATTGATGTCTGAAGCTGGAATGCAAAATGATTATTCTGATGCCAAATAAAATGCCAATCTAAACAAATGCCAGTCAATGTCAATATTTAACCTCTGCTTCCAATTCACCCATCCTAACCATCACCCCTCGTAAATAAATTTACAGTTTTTAAAAAATCTTGAATCCGGAGCATATTATTAGAGTGAGACATTAATTCTAAAATGTTTGAAATGTGGTGTTTTGGTTATTGAGTCATGTGTGGGGTGACAAAATGGTATTGTGGGTGGGTACAGCATCCCAGGTGGTTGTACCAGGTTTTATCTTGACCCATGTGCATGTATACTCTGGTTTGAGGCACTGCACAATAATGATACATATGGGAAGGAATGACTTTTAAATCAGTAATGGGAACCCATGCCCCTCAATCTTGGTCAGGCCTGCAAGGCAGGGGTTAGTAGCCCACTGGGATGTGGCATCTGGGTTACACAAATGGAGGCACTGAAGGGATCTCCTGTTAGCCATGTCACTCCCAACATGACCCCTTCCCCCGGCTCACTAAGCATGGTGACTGTTAAAATGGTAAAAACCAGCATGGTGATAATGGAAACATGCTTTGTTTCCAATTCTTGTGCTAGGCTGCCTTCATTGCTGGTCAGTGGAAGTATGTAGAGGGGACACTCCCCAGTGGCCAAAAGTGGAAATGCACCTGAAATTCATTCCAAAGTAAAATCTATTACTGCAAAGCTCCCTAGGGAATTTGAACCATATGAAAATGCTCCCTGTTTGTTGTAATGTTTTATTGCTGCTTAAACAGAATGTATTTATCTAGATCAGGGCATGTGGGAATCCTATGCAGGCTAGGAAACTTATGTCTAGATCAAATGTTTAAAAGTTTTTGAAATGATTGATTGTCACATATTGTGTGTCAGGACATGCCCCAGACTTGGTGAAGATGTCAAATTTTCTCAGGCAGGGGAAAGTGTAACCCTCCTGTGGGGGCTTACCTTCACTGCCCCTGTATCTCCCGTTGCTCCTGATTGCCTCCTGTTATGTCTTGATGTTCCCCATATCTCCTCTGGTACTTTCACCACCACAGCCTGAGTTTAAGTGTGCACCTGGGACTTCCAGCAGCCACTGCATTTGTTTGTGCCCTTAATAGGCTTTGAGAGCATTGTGGAAATACCACCCATTCTCCTAATACACTTCAATGCTGGGTGGATGGCTCGCACATGCAGGACATGCTCCCAGTGATTCTGGCTGCAATTTGCAGCAAAGGCATCTGCCTCTTGTATGGTCCCAGTCCCTGGTGGCTACAAGGGGACCAGAGACCTCAGGCAGGTGCAAGAGGAGCCGCAAATTTGTAAATAAAGAGTGCTGTTCGAGCTGTACTGGGAGCACTAAGAACATTAATGAGCATGCATTTATATTAATGATGGAGTGGACTGCTGCCTAGGGGCTGCATATTTCAGCAGCAGTGATGGGCACAGTATTGTACATAAATGTAAAATATTGTGAGCCTTGTACAGGGCACCAAAGGGGTTTTTGAACTGTGGGGCTATGATTAAAATGAAAAGTCTAACCTGACTGCACCATAACTTTATTGTTGGGACTACAATGGACTGCATGGAACTGAGAATACTGGCAGCCATATCTGCAGCCTGACAGCAAATCGGAAAACTAGTATCTTACAACCAGAATTCTTGGGACATTTCTAGAGACATATGGGACTATGTCAAGGATTCATAGGGCAAAAGTAGGCACTAAATTTAGGTGCAGAAATGGGGAGCCTATTAGGCATCAAGAAGGCCTAATGAATATTCATTTTTGGGACAGACAAGTGGAGCCTGCCAATCAGAAAACTCTGAGAGCTCCCCATACCCAGAGACCATGTAGGCTGAGTTCATTTCAGTCCAAGCCCCTCTAGAGTGATTGGGGCTCTGGGTCACTGCTACAAAGAATGGGCCTAATCAGTTTAGTGCAAGCTCCCAGAGAGAGGAGGCTCTAGCCCTCTGCTAAAAAGAATGGGCCAAGTCAGTTCATAGTGATCCCCTCCAGAGGGAGGGCAGCTCTGGCCCCCAGCTAGAGTGAATGGGCCTAGCGTGTTCAGTGGGAGCCCCTCCACAGGGCAGGTGGCTCTTGCATCTGCCAGGAGAAAAGTGGTTTCAAGAAATGAGAATCGCAGGCCTGGGGGTTGCCAGATATTGTCCCCCTGGGCTAGTTTTTGCCTTTCCACATTTTGAAAATGTGGGAAAGAAATCTGATTCAACTTCTAGCTGTGAGAGAGCTGCAAACTACATCAGCCTGCAGCTGTGAGAGAGCTGCACGAAATGTTTTTGCCTCAGCAGTGAGAGTGCTGATGAGACCTGTGACTTCAGATAAAAGAAAGCTGCAATGCCAGATCCTGAGAAAGAGTAAACGTCTACTTATAAGGAAAAGGTATCTGTAGACATGCTTGAGGCTGGGAAGCCCAAAAAGCCAAGAGGTGCTCATGTTCTGTCTGTACCCTGCATTTGATTAGCACCAAGGAATGGGTGGATGCCTGTTTATTCAAGTGACTGAACAATGGTCCAGTTTTGTGAAAGATCAGCTGACACCTTCGGGACAACATCAACAAAATATAGTGTTTAGACACAGTTCAGCTTGTATTTCACACCATTTCTATATTCCATTTCCCCATTATTTATTACTGAGGTCATTTGCACTGAAACAGAATTTTTGTTCTTGAAGACTTCATCTATCTCTATTGTTTTCTCCCTACCTGAGGACATAATGCACTGCTTGTGACATTACAGTTGCTTTCATGGCAACAGATTGTGATGTCACAACAGAGGAATATGATTTGAAGTTAGGGCTGCATGAATAGATTGTGATGTCACAACACAGGAATATGACTTGAAGTTAGGGCTGTATGAACCTCTAACAGTTCAACCTTGCGAACTTTTTGAGTAGAACCCAGAAAAGTTATACCTGGTTCAACCAGGAAGGACCCAGTAGAATCGGGTTCTGCCATTTATAACCAAGTTCTAACAAGTAAGACCAGGTTCGACCAAGTAGAACCAGGTTCTACCAAATAAAACTAGCTTCTACTAAGAAGAAAAAACATGTTATACTAAATCAAACAAGGTTTTACAAATATCCTTGTGTCTTACTACTCAAAGTACTTGACTCTATGCAGCCAGCAGTGCTGCATTTACCTGCTAGGGAGAAAATATCACTGTGTTTTTCTGCTTAAAACACTTGACTTGATGCAGCCATGACTGGTAAAAAAAATAACAGCACTTCTCATGTAATCCAGGCAATAGTGACAACAGTACAGAAAATTCAGGACACTGCAAGAGCAACATGTCATGGTTCTAAGAGGTTGCGCACAAGGGCCGTCATAGTGCGGCAGCCAGTCTTAGTAAGCACAGAGATGGATGATGATAATGAGGAGGAGAAGACAGATGAAACAGGGAGAAATCAGTTAAATAGATCCTGAGTTTGTAGTAGATAAAGTAGCAGTAAGTCTGTCAAGTAGCTGCCGTTCTGTGGAGTGGAATGATGATGATGAGGAGGACTACAGGGCCAGAAAAAGAGCAGAAAAGAGTTCCAGGAATGATGGTGGTGCTAAGAAAAAAATAATAGGGCATAATGAGACACCCACACCTGCAGTGAAGAAACAGAGACAAGAAGATGAACAGGGTCCAATAGGAGTAGAAACAGAAGCAGCTGAGGCAAGAATAGTTGCTGTGCATCAACATTCATCGATTGGCATGGAGATGGAAAGACCTCAAAGAGATACTGGCAGCAGTAGTGGCTGTGGTGGTGCCATGGACAGAGGCAAACATATCCACCTCATAAGCAGCAGTGAAACAAAGTCTGTGAAATCCATAGTGTGGGATTTTTTTTTACACAAGACAAATCATCCTGCAGTCATGCAGTTTGCAAATTATGCAACATCCACAATGATGGAACATATGAACAAGTCTCACATTTATCAGTACCAAAAAGCACAAAAGGAGCACTCATAAGTTGTTACACTGTAGTACTCTACTGCGGAGGAGAATTATATGGATCTTTACCAAGGTCACTGTGATGATGTAATTGATGCGGACTTGGAGGATGATGAAAGTCTGACTTCCAGTCAAAGAACAACATTTTCAATTTCTTTACCACTCTGAGCCCACCACCACAGCCTGCCTGCAGTTATACACCATCTATGGCAACGACATGTACCCCTCGTGGTGGTAAAAGTCAAGGGAAGCTGCTAAGAAAATCTGCTGATATCAGCAAGTGTAGCAGTCATCAAATTTCACTGAAAGACTGTTTTGAGCAGTCACAGAAATATAAGCCCAACAGGCCTGAGGCAAGGTGATTAACAAAGGCAATTGGAGAGATGATAGCCACTGACTTGTTACCATTCTCCTTTGTGTCTAACCCAGGCTTTAAAGCAATAATGGAAATCGCAGAGCCCAAATATCAAGTCCCCAGCCGGACTTATTTCTCAAATGTTGCCATCCCAGACTTCTACGATGCTGTTTGTAACAGCATGTCTGAGGCTTTTAAAGGTTCAGTGGGCAAAAAGGTCCATGTCACAATGGATATGTGGACCATTGGCCAGACGACTGACTTATGGCTGTGACTGACCATTGGGTAAACTTTCCTCCATCCTCCTCATCATCATGTAGTGGCACTAGTGGCAGTAGCAGCAAAGAGCAAGGGTCTTTTCCTATTTGCAGACAGGCAGCATTATGTATGTTCAGTTCTGAAAACAATCACAAAGCAGAATATCTTCTGGAGGGCCTTGAAGGAAAGTTTGCTGAGTGGCTAACTCCAAAGTCCTTGCAACCAGAGTTTATGGTGTCTGACAATGCTTCTAACATTGTTAAAGCAGTAAGGCTTGGTAATTTTACACATATACCATGCTTTGCACACACTGTTAACTTGGTAGTGAAAGACTTTATCAGTGATGACCGAAATGTTCTGAACTTGATTGCAGATGCCTGCATTGTGTGCACCCACTTTGGCCATTATGTTAGAGCCAGAATGTTGTTGTGGCAGATTCAAATAGAAAACAGCCTCCCTCTCCCCCAGATGATCCAAGAAGTTCCAACCAGGTGGAATTCCACCTACTCTATAATGCAGAGAATGCTTGAGCTGCAGAAAGCAATCCATCAATATGGAGTCCAACATGGCATTAGGAAAGGAGATGTGAATATCAGCCCCAATCAGTGGTGTCTAATGGAGAATCTTACTTGTGTTCTTAAACCCTTTGAGGAGGCTACATGAGTGGTGAGCTCCGATGGTGCTGGGCTAAGCCAGATACTACCCTTAATCTCACTCATCAGAATGAGACTGAAGCATCTTGAGTCACAGTTCCTTGACACTGATGACATCAATGCTGCATCCCTTATGGGAAAAATGCTGAACACATTCCTGGCTGACAAGCACATTGTCAATATGTACAAAGCAGAACATGACATTTTGGCCACACTTCTCGATCCTCGGTTTAAGGAGACAATTGAGATATTCTTCAAACCACACGACTTTGAACACCTGGAATACTATCACGAACTGTTAATTGAGAAAATGTCAGCACGTATAGTTAAGAAAAGTAATACATCATCAGTGCCTTGTGGCAACATTCTGATTCTGAACAAGATCTGGTGGAGAGGAAGGAAGCACAATCTGCCATTGCTGCTGCTGCTGGTGTCACCACTACTGATGTTTTTTGTCATCAAACACCAATCAGAACTGCTGCTACACCATAAGAGGACAAACCACTGTGGGACATGCTGTCAGATTTTGGTCTGATATACACAGCTGGAAAGGCTCAGCCAGCTATTGTGGTACCAGAAGTCCCTGCTGCAAAAATGGTAAAAGATTATATGGAGGAGACTGTACATCTCACTGCAGGTGATGAACCATTGCTGTAGTGGCAACAGAAAAAATCTGTGTGGCCTTCTTTAACTGAGATCGCAATTGAATACCTCAGTTGCCCACCCACAAGCACATATTCCAAGATACTTTTCAGTGCTGCTGGAGCAATAGTGAATGACAAAAGAACATGTCTTTCCACAGAGAATGTAGAAAGACTCAGTTTTCTTAAAATGAACCTACCACAGTTCAGAAACATATACTGCCCAAAATGTATGCAGGCTGACAGCACCCAGAAGTCATGCCATACTGAGTAAAGGTCCATGGCTACAGCCATTGGGTTCTATTAGTAGTTCAGTAGGGAGTTACTACCTGTGCCAAGCTTCAAGCAGGAGCCATTCAGTAGCTGTACTGTTGTCACTGTTGCCTTGATTGCCTGAGAAGTCCTGTTGTTTTTTTTTTTTACCACTCATGGCTGCATCAAGTACTTTAAGTAGTAACACACAGGGATATTTTTTCCCTAACAGGTAAATATAGCACTGCTGGCTGCATCGAGTCATGTACTTTAAGTAGTAAGACACAGGGACACTTCTTCCCAAGCAGGTAAGTACAGCAACACTGATGGGCACAAAAAAAAAAAACCTTGCCTAGGCTGGTTCAGTTGAACCTTTTGCCTTGAGCGCTCCCTCCCAGACAGAAAACACTAAAATATGTTTATTTGCCCCAAGAAAGAATAAGGAAGATGCTGCCTATGCCTACCTGGTTCAAAAAAAAAATTAATAAATCTGTGCGGTTGCAACAACCAACAATGAGGAAGAGGAGCTGTCTGTCTATGTGTCTGGGCTCTTGTTACCCTTCCCCCACACAACACGTAGCTGTCTGCTACTGCTATGCCTTGCACAAGCACCAGCAAGTTGCTATGTTAACTTAAACTTATTATTATAAGTTGCTGGGGTTATCTATCTGCTGCTTCAATTTAAACTTTCAGGTTTTATTTCAGAACACGCAATCACCACTGTCCAGAACATGAGCCCTCCTGTAGTACAGTAGTGTGACTAGGCAGCGCCACCCACCACGCACTCCTGCAGGAATTTTCCCTTCCCCCTACTGACTCCCAGACCCAGTCAAGTGCCCTCATGCCTAGTCTAACTTCAACTGCACTGCAGTAGTGCCAATAAATATATTTTCTCAGGTTGGAGCTTTTCCTCTGACATGGAAGATGGATAGAGTTGGATGTTAAGAAAGAGCAGCAAGAGTAGTTCCTTGCTTGAGTCAGTCTACTCAACTGCTCATATTTCATTAAGTCACACACACCAGTTGCCAGAATGAAGAAAACTGGTGCTGCAACTCGACTCTAGTCAGCCACCCCCAACATGACTGTCTTCTCTACTGGCCAATAGAACTGGAGTTATCTCTGCCAGACTCAGCCTTGCTGCCAGTCACCCACATGTCTACATTCCAGCAAGGTGGGAATAAAGCTGATGTGTGGGGTTGATTGACTGCTGACTGGGCTGTTGTCTGAGAATCATCAGATGATCAGAGATCAGGATCTAGTCTGCACCACCTGATCAGGCACTGCAATATGAAATATGCGAACATTAGTTCACCTGACTCAACCCTGAAATACCCATAAAATTAAAATTTATGAGTATTGCAGGGGAAAACTGGGCAAACCAAAGTTTGCATATTTCTTCCAGATGTTCACGCATGGCGGACTAGGGCCAACATCAGGGGTTCGACCTATTCAGGCTGAATGGTTGAACTGAACTTACAGCCCTACTTGAAGTAGGTAGCATGCTATAGAAGCAGATGAACTCTAAGGGATAAGATGATCTATTCATGCAAGTTTACTCAGTAACAAATGATGGAGAAGAGAGATATATAGAATATATATGGAATGCAAGCTTTATTGTACCTAATTATTATGTTTTTTAAAGTTTTCTTAGAGGTGTCAGTAGCTCATGAAATACCTGATGTGACTGTTTGAGTGCCTACAGGAATGGAGGTGGAGCATCCTGAGGATGGAGCTTTTCTTGACATTGTCTGTGAGAACTGTGAATGTCCAATCAGAGCTGCAAATGCCAGCATAGCCAAGAGGAACTTTGATAGTGTGATTGGGCTTAAGAGAAGTCTGAAAAGAGCTTGTGAGAAACTACGGTGAATCAGATGTGCTGACAAGAGAAGTGTTAAAGTGCTGAAGAGTCATGGCTTGTGCAACTGCATTTCTCTGCTTGGAGAATGAAAAAGTATTTACCTATACATTGACTGTACAAGTTTTGGGTCCTCCCTAGCCTCAGGGGAATGCACCCATGTAGAGAGGCTGTGTCTTAAAAGGTCTGTATGTAAGAAAAGGCATAAAAGCAATGGAACAAACGAGTAAACAGGGAGAAGAGGAGGCACTGTGGGGCACCTTAGAGACTGGAAATAGCACCACCATCCACACAGGGGTTGTATACAGGCCCCCATGTCAGGGAGAGGGAATGGACAAGAATGTGATAGAAGGCATCCTTAGGATGGCAGAGAAGGGTGAGATACTGTTGAAGGGGGACCTCAATATGCCAGATGTTAATTAGAGCACCTTTGCTGCAGCCACATCCAAGAGGAGGGCCATTCTCGATGCCCTATAGGTGGCATGCCTCAGATAGCTAGTTTTGGAACCCACTCATCAGGGAGCAATCTTAGACCTCATATTCTCAAATAGGGACAGTGAGGGGATTTCATATCTAGAAGTGGAGCCATCTGAGAACAAGTGACCACCAAACAGTGTGGTTCACGATAAACTCATCTACAGCGTCAAGCCATTCAAAAGTGAGGGTACTGGACTTCAGGAGGGCTGACTTTGGCAAGATGGGAAAGTGCCCTAGAAAAGCACTAGCGAACATGCTAGAAGGAGGGGTGGAGCAACAATGGCGAAACATCAAAACTGCCATCACAGAGGCAACAAGCCTTTGTATGAAGCAAATAAACAAATCAAAATGAAGGAAAAAGCCACTATGGTTCTCAAAAGAAGTGGTGAGGAAGGTTAGGGAGAAAAAGATAACATTTAAGAAGTATATGGAAACATAGAAGAAGCAGGACAGAGAACTGTACCAGTTAAGGCAGAAGGAAGCAGGGAGGGAAGTCAGAATAGCAAAGGCCCAAACTGAGGAAAAGATAGCCAACTTGGTTAAAAAGGGGGATAAAACCTTTTATAGGTACATCAGGGAGCATAGAAAGACAAAGGGAGGGATAGTGAAGCTGAATAGAATGGACAGTGGGTGAGTAGAGAGGGACAGTAAAAAATCAGGGATACTGAATGAATACTTCTGCTCAGTATTCACAAAACAGGAGTAGGGGGAGGTGCCTAATCCAATTAAGAGAAGCACTCGGGATAGGGGGGTCAATCCCAGTCCTTTCACAAAAGAAAGAGTTCTGAAAGAACTCATAAAACTGTGTTGGACAAAGCAATGGAGCCTGATGGAATTTACCCCAGAATTCTAAAATAATGAAGGGGAGAACTAGTGACGCCACTGACAACCCTTTTTAACAAATCATGGGAGGATGGTGTGGTACCTGAGGACTGAAGGAAGATGGATGTGATTTTCCTTCACAAAAGTGGGGGCAAGACAGAGGCAGGAAACTACAGACCTGTCACTTTGACCTCTGTGGCATGGAAAGTGATGGAATCACTTCTGAAGGAAAGAATTGTTGAGTACCTAATGGAAAGTGGGGCACAGGACCCAAGGCAGCATGGGTTCACAGCAGGAAGGTCATGTCAGACAAATCTAATTGATTTCTTTGACTGGGTGACCAAAAAAATAGACCAGGGAGGAGCTGTGGACATGGCCTACCTAGACTTTAGCAAGGCATTTGACACAGTCCCATACAAATGATTAAAAATCAAACTAACCAATCTGGGAGTGGGTCCCAGGGTGGTAGCCTGAGTAAAACACTGGCTGGACAACAGGACACAGAAGGTAATTTTAAATGGAGTCCACTCCGAAGAAAGATGGGTTACTAGTGGGGTACGCAGGGTTCGGTACAGGGTCCAGTCCTTTTTAATGTCTTTATAAGTGGCATTGCAGAGAGACTGGATGGAAAAGTATGCCTCTTTGTAGATGATACAAAGATCTGCAACAGGGTTGATACAAGGAGACATGGAAAGGATGAGTAAGGACTTGGCAAGGTTGGAGGGATGGTCAGAAGTATGGCAGCTTGGATTCAATGCAAAGAAGTGCAAAATAATGCAACTGGGAAACAAAAACCCAGGGGAAGATTAGGCAATGGGAGGGAGGGGCAGTAACAAAAAAAATGGAAATGGACCTGAGGGTAATCATATCAGATGACCTTAAGGTTAGCAAGCAATGCGAGAAGGCAGTAGGGAGGGCTGGTGGGATACAGGGATGTATAGGGAGAGGCAACACCAGCAGAAAACAGGAAGTTGTTATCCCTCTGTACACAGTTGGAAAGACTCCATCTGGAGTCCTGCGTCCAGTTCTGGGGACTCCATCACCGCAAGGACATAGAAAGAATGGAGGCAGTCCAGAGTAGGGCAACTAAAATAGTGCAGGGTCTGCAAGAGAAGCCATATGAGGAGAGACTAAAGGAGCTTAATATGTATACCCTTGAGATGAGGAGGAGAGGGGGACATCATAGAAGATTTAAGTACATCAGTAGAATCAACAAAGTCCAAGAGGGTAGCATCTTTCAGAAAAGAGATGTGCAAAAACAAGGGGCATAATTTGAAGATGGGGGTGACTGCTCAGGGGCAATGTGAGGAATATTTTTCACAGAGGGTGGTGGCGCATGGAACAGCCTTCCTGAGAAGGTTGTGGGGTCTAAAACTGTGGGAGAATTCAAGAATGCATGGGACAGACATAAGGCAATTCTTGTGGGGGGTAGGAAGAAATAGGCCGTTGGTTAACTAGGATCTGCAGCTTATCCTGTAGGTAGGGAAACGGGAAGACTAGGTGGGCCAAGCTGTCCTTATCTACTGTCAAATTCTATGTATCTATGTTTCTAAAAGGACCGTGCCTGCCATGCTGGTTGCATGATTGAGGGACTGTGACCACTTGAAGCAACAAGAATATGAAGAATGTAAGAATGTGCTGGATGTAAAAGACAGACTGTTTTCAAAATCGGTCTGCGAGTCAGCCTGGTGGTGTGTCAGCTAGGCACTGCCATATGCACTTCCCCCTGGGAGGCATAACCTAGAGGTGGGGGTCTGAAGTGTGCCAGGCCAGGTCACAGCCTGGTCTGTCCCAGAATGTGACTTCTAGCCCAGAGAGAGAAGGAGCAACAATGAAAGATTGCTGAGAATGTTATAGCTGGCAAGTTGCAAGACCCTGGTAAAGAGGGGTCAGCTAAAGCTCCTGCTTGCACATCAGCTACAGTTTCTCTACAGCACTGAAGACTTCCAAACCGTGAGTAGGCAGAGCCATCCTCTGCTGCCATGTGACAAGCTGTAATTAGTTAACCTAAGTTCTGCTATGTACAAACATCAGGCCATCGTGTTAAAGTTTAAAATTGGCTTTTCAACATCATCTGGAATTATTAAACTAATCTAAATAAAGGATCTATTCTGAATTTTCCTTTAAAGGGCCACAATGCTAGCCAACTCAATTGCAACTGCATCAGGCCTGCACCTAAAACTTGGTACTAGGTACCCACGATTAAAGTGTAGAATTACAGTATTCTGTAACAGTGTGGGACTGGTGCCAGTGCGGGCAATGTGTCATCTAATTTATTTAGTGCAGCTAGTTAGATAGCATGCCAATACTGAATACATCGGAAGGTTGGTGGTGACCACTGTGATTGATGTCTGAAGCTGGAATGCAAAATGATTATTCTGATGCCAAAAAAAATGTCAATCTAAATAAATGCCAATCAATATAAATATTTAACCTCTGCTTCCAATTCACCCATCCTAACCATCACCCCTGATAAATAAATTTACAGTTTTTATAAATCGTGAATCCGGAGCACATTATTAGAGTGAGCCATTAATTCTAAAATGTTAGTAATGTGGAGTTTTGGTTATTGAGTCATGTGTGAGGTGACAAAATGGTATTGTGGGTGGGTACAGCATCCCAGGGGGTTGTACCAGGTTTTATCTAGACCCATGTACATGTATACTCTGGTTGGAGTCACTGCACAATAACGATACATAGGGGAAGGAATTACTTTTAAATCAGTAATGGGAAACCATGCCCCTCAACCTTGGTCAGGCCTGCAAGGCAGGGGTTAGTAGCCGATTGGGATGAGGCATCTGGGTTACACAGATGGAGGCACTGAAGGGA
The DNA here is from genome assembly GCA_016271365.2 of Neoceratodus forsteri. Lineage (NCBI taxonomy): Eukaryota > Metazoa > Chordata > Ceratodontiformes > Ceratodontidae > Neoceratodus > Neoceratodus forsteri. The sequence goes on from CM028138.1 coordinate 730,006,831, forward strand.
TCCCCTGTTAGCCATGACACGCCCAGCATGGACCCTCCCCCCTGCACACTTAGCATGGTGACTCTTAAAATGGTAAAAACCAGCATGGGGAAAATGGAAACATGTTTTGTTTCCAATTCTTGTGCTAGGCTGCCTTCATTGCTGGTCAGTGGAAGTATGTAGAGTGGACAATCCCTAGTGGTCAAAAGTGGAAATGCACCAGAAATTTATTCCAAAGTAAAATCTATTACTGCAGGCTCCCTAGGGAATTTGAACCATCTGAAAATGCTCACTGTTTGTTGTAATGTTTTATTGCTGCTTAAACAGAATGTATTTGTCTAGATCAGGACATGTGGGAATCCTATGCAGGCTAGGAAACTTATGTCTAGATCAAATGTTTAAAAGTTTTTGAAATGATTGATTGTCACATATTGTGTGTCAGGACATGCCCCAGACTTGGTGAAGATGTCAAATTTTCTCAGGCAGGGGAGAGTATAACCCTCCTGTGGGGGCTTACCTTCATTGCCCCTGTATCTCCCGTTGCTCCTGACTGCCTCCCGTTATGTCTTGATGTTCCCCTGATATTATCTGGTACTTTCACCAACACAGCCTGAGTTTAAGTGTGCACCTGGGACTTCTAGTAGCCACTGCATTTGTTTGTGCCCTTAATAGGCTTTGAGAGCTTTGTGGAGACGCCACCCGTTCTCCTCATACACTTCAATACTGGGTGGATGGCTCACACTTGCAGGACATGCTCCCAGTGATTCTGGCTCCAATTTGCAGCAAAGGCATCTGCCACTTGCATGGTCCTAATCGCTAGTGGCTACAAGGGTACCAGAGACCTCAGGCAGGTGCAAGAGGAGCCACAAATCTGTAAATAAAGAGTGCTGTTCGAGCTGTACTGGGAGCACTAAGAACATTAATAAGCATGCATTTATATTAATGATGGAGTGGACTGCTGCCTAGGGACTGCATATTTCCGCAGTAATGATGGGTGCAGTATTGTACATAAATGTAAAATATCGTGAGCCTTGTACACGGCACTAAAGAGGTTTTTGAACTGTGGGGCTATGATTAAAATTAAAAGTCTAACCTGACTGCACCAGAACTTTATTATTGGGACTACAATGGACTGCATGGAACTGAGAATACTGGCAGCCGTATTTGCAGCCTGACAGCAAATCAGAAAGCCAGTATCTTACAACCAGGATTCTTGGGACATTGCCAAAGACATATGGGATTATGTCAAGGATTCATAGGGCAAAAGTAGGCACTAAATTTAGGTGCAGAAATGGGGAGCCCATTAGGCATTAAGAAGGTCTCATGAATATTCATTTTTGGGACAGACAAGTGGAGCCTGCCAATCAGAAAACTCTGAGAGCTCCCCCAAACCCAGAGACCATGTAGGCTGAGTTCATTTCAGTCCAAGCCCCTCCAGAGGAATTGGGGCTCTGGGTCACTGCTACAAAGAATGGGCCTAGTCAGTTTAGTGCAAGCTCCCAGAGGGAGGGGGGTCTAGCCCTCTGCTAAAAATAATGGGCCAAGTCAGTTCAGAGTGATCCCCTCCACAGGGAGGGCAGCTCCAGCCCCCAGCTAGAGGGAATGGCCCTAGTGTGTTCAGTGGGAGCCCCTCCACAGGCAGGTGGCTCTTGCCTCTGCTAGGAGAAAAGTGATTTCAAGAAATGAGAATCGCAGTCCTGGGGGTTGCCAGATATTGTCCCCCAGAGCTAGTCTTTGCCTTTCCACATATTGAAAATGTGGGAAAGAAATCTGATTCAACTTCTAGCTGTGAGAGAGCTGTAAACTACATCAGCCTGCAGCTGTGAGAGAGCTGCAAGAAATGTTTCTGCCTCAGCAGTGAGAGTGCTGATGAGACCTGTGACTTCAGAAAAAAGAAAGCTGCAACGCCAGATCCTGAGTAAGTAAACATCTACTTACAAGGACAAGGTATCTGTAGATATGCTTGAGGCTGAGAAGCCCAGAAAGCAAAGAGGTGCTCATGTTCTGTCTGCACCCTGCATTTGATTAGCACCAAGGAATGGGTGGATGCCTGTTTATTCAAGTGACCGAACAATGGTCCAGTTTTGTGAAAGATCAGCTGACACCTTCGGGACAATATCAACAAAATATAGTGTTTAGACACAGTTCAGCTTGTACTTCACACCATTTCTATATTCCATTTCTGCATTATTTATTACTGAGGTCATTTGCACTGAAACAGAATCTTTGTTCTTGAAGACTTCATCTATTGCTATTGTTTTCTCCCTTCCTGAGGACATAATGACATTACAGTTGCTTTCATAGCAACAGATTGTGATGTCACAACAAAGGAATATGATTTGAAGTTAGGGCTGCACGAACAGATTGTTATATCACAACACAGGAATATGACTTGAAGTTAGGGCTGCATGAACCTCTAAAAGTTCTACCTCGCTAGCTTTCTGAGTAGAACCCAGAAAAGTTGTACCTGGTTCAACCAGGTAGAACCCAGTAGAATCGGGTTCTGCCTTTTATAATCAAGTTCTACCAAGTAAGAACAGGTTCAACCAAGTAGAACCAGATTCTATCAAATAAAACTTGCTTCTACTAAGAAAAAAAACAGGTTCTACTAAATCAAATAAGGTTTTACAAATATCCTTGTGTCTTACTACTCAAAGTACTTGACTCGATGCAGCCAGCAGTGCTGCATTTACCTGCTAGGGAGAAAATATCATCGTGTTTTTGTGCTTAAAGAACTTGACTCGACGCAGCCATGATTGGTAAAAAAAATAACAGCACTTCTCAGGCAATCCAGGCAACAGTGACAACAGCACAGAAAATTCAGGACACTGCAAGAGCAACCCATCATGGTACTAAGAGGATGAGCTCAAGAGCCATCATAGTGCGGCAGCCAGTCTTACTAAGCACAGTGATGGACGATGATGATGAGGAGGAGAAGACAGATGAAATTTAAGGGAGAAATCAGTGAAACAGATTCTGAGTTTGTAGTAGATAAAGTAGCAGCCAGTCTGTCAAGTAGCTGCCATTCTGTGGAGTGGGATGATGATGAGGACTACAGGGCCAGAAAAAGAGCAAAAAAGAGTTCCAGGAATGATGGTGGTGCTAAGAAAAAAATAATAGGGCATAATGAAACAACCACACCTGCAGTGAAGAAACAGAGACTAGAAGATGAACAGGGTTCAAGAGGAATAGAAACAGAAGCAGCTGAGGCAGGAAGAGTTGCTGTGCATCAGCATTCATCGATTGGCATGGAAAGACCTCAAAGAGATACTGGCAGCAGTAGTGGCTGTGGTGGTGCCATGGGCAGTGACAAACATATCCTCCCCATAAACAGCAGTGCAACAAAGTCTTTCAAATCCGTAGTGTGGGATTTTTTTACACAAGATGAATCATCCTGCAGTCATGTGGTCTGCAAATTATGCCAAACAAAATGAAGTCACAGTAAAGTGGGAACCAGGATGGGAACATCCGCAATGATAAAACATATGAACAAGTCTTACATTTATCAGTATTAAAAAGCACAAAAGGAACATGCACAAGTTGTTACACTGTTGCACTCTACTGAGGAGGAAGAGGAGGAGGAGGATGATATGGATCTTTACCATTGCCACTGTGATGATGTAATTGATGCGGACTTGGAGGATGATGAAAGTTTGACTTCCAGTCAAAGCACAACATCTTCAATTTCATGTTTCTTTACCCCTCTGAGCCCATCACCACAGCCTGCCTGGAGTCATACACCATCTATGTCCACGACATGTACCCCTCGTGGTGGTAAAAGTCAAGGGAAGCTACCAAGAAAATCTGCCAATATCAGCAAGTGTAGCAGTCATCAAATTTCACTGAAAGACTGTTTTGAGCGGTCACAGAAATATAAGCCCAACAGGCCTGAGACCAGGTGATTAACAAAGGCAATTGGAGAGATGATAGCCACTGACTTGCTACCATTCTCCTTTGTGTCTAACCCAGGCTTTAAAGCAATAATGGAAATCGCTGTGCCCAAATATCAAGTCCCCAGCCAGACTTATTTTTCAACTGTTGCCATCCCATACTTATATGGTGCTTTTTGTAACTGCGTGTCTGAGGCTCTTAAAGGTTCAGTGGGCAAAAAGGTCCATGTCACAACAGATATCTGGACCAGTGGCCAAATGACTGACTATATGGCTGTGACTGGCTATTGGGTAAACTTTCCTCCCTCCTCCTCATTATCACATAGTGGCACTGGTGGCAGTATCAGCCAAGTGGAAAGGTCTTTCTCTGTTCGCAGACAGGCAGCATTAAGTATTTATGATTCTGAAAATGATCACAAAGCAAAACATCTTCCGGAGGGCCTTGAAGAAAAGTTTAACGAGTTGCTAACTCAAGTCCTTGCAACCAGAGTTTATAATGTCTGACAATGCTTGTAATATTGTGAATGCAGTAAGGCTTGGTAATTTTACACATGTACCATGCTTTGCACACACTGTTAACTTGCTGGTAAAAGACTTTATCAGTGAGGACCAAAATGTTCTGAACTTGATTGCAGCTGCACGCACTGTGTGCACACACTTTAGACATTCTGTTAAAGCCAAAAAGTTTTTGCCGCAGATTTAAACAGAAAACAGCCTCCCTCTCCACCAGATGATCCAGGAAGTTCCAGCCAGGTGAAATTCCACCTACTATACAATGCAGAGAATGCTTGAGCAGCAGAAAGCAATCCATCAATATGCAGTCCAACATGGCGAGATGTGAATATCAGCCCCAATCAGTGGAGTCTGATGGAGACTTTTAATTGTACTCTTAAACCCTTTGAGGAGGCTACACGAGTGGTGATCTCCGATGGTGCTGGGCTAAGCGAGATATCACCCTTAATCTCACTCATCAGAATGAGACTGAAGCATCTTGAGTCACAGTTCCTTGACACTGATGACATCAGTGCTGCATCCCTTGTGGGAAAAATGTTGAACACATTCCTGGTTAATGAGCACATTGTCAATATGTACAAAGCAGAACATGACATTTTGGCCACACTTCTCGATCCTCAGTTTAAGAATACAATTGAGATATTCTTCAAACCACACAACTTTAAAGACCTGGAATACTATTGCGAACTGTTGAGAAAATGTCAGCACAAATAGTTGAGAAAAATAATACATAATCAGTGCCCTTTTGCCAACATTCAAATTCTGAACAAGATCTGGTGTAGAGGAAGGGAGCACAATCTGCTATTGCTGCCACTGCTGGTGCCAGCATTACTAATGTTTTTTGTCATCAAACACCAATCAGAACTGCTGGTACACCACAAGAGGACAAACCACTATGGAACATGCTGTCAGACATTGGTCTGATAAAGATAGCTGGAAAGGCTCAGCCAGCTATTGTGGTACCAGAAGTTCCTGCAGTAAAAATGGTGAAAGATTATATGGAGGAGACTGTATATCTCACCTCAGGTGACGAACCATTGCTGTACTGGCAAAAACAAAAATCTATGTGGCCTTCTTTAACTGAGATAGCAATTGAATACCTCAGTTGACCACCCGCAAGCACATATTACAAGAGAATTTTCAGTGCTGCTGGGGCAATAGTGAATGACAAAAGAACAAGTCTTTCCACAAAGAATATAGAAAGACTCAGTTTTCTTGCAATGAGCCTGCCACAGTTCAAAAACATATACTGTCCAAAATGTATGCAGGCTGACAGCACCCAGATGGCATGCCATGCTGATTTATGGCCCATGGCCACAGCCATTAGGTTCTATTAGTAGTTCAGTAGGGGGTTACTACTTGTGCCAAGCTTCAAGCAGGAGCCGCTCAGTAGCTGCACTGTTGTCAATGTTGCCTTGATTGCCTGAGAAGTCTGTTCATTTTTTTTCACCACTCATGGCTGCGTCAAGTACTTTAAGTAGTAAGACACAGGGATATTTGTTACCTAGCAGCTAAATACAGCACTGCTGGCTGCATCGAGTCAAGCACTTCAAGTAGTAAGACACAGGGATACTGCTTTTCTAGCAGGTAAATACAGCAATGCTGATTGCGTCGAGTCAAGTACTTTAAGTAGTAACACACAGGGATATTTTTTCCCTAACAGGTAAATATAGCACTGCTGGCTGCATCGAGTCATGTACTTTAAGTAGTAAGACACAGGGATACTTCTTCCCTAACAGGTTAAGTACAGCAACACTGATGGGCACCAAAAAAAACCTTGCCTAGGCTGGTTCAGTTGAACCTTTTGCCTTGAGCGCTCCCTCCCAGACAGAAAACATTAAAATATGTTTATTTGCCCCAAGAAAGAATAAGGAAGATGCTGCCTGTGCCTGCTGCAAAAAAAAAAATAATAAATCTGTGCTGTTGCAACAGACAACAATGAGGATGAGGAGCTGTCTGTCTGAGTGTCTGGACTCTTGTTACCCCTCCCCTACACAACACAAACTGCCGTCTGCTACTGCTATGTCTTGCACAAGCACCAGCAAGTTGCTGTGTTAACTTAAACATTATTATATGTTGCTGGGGTTATCTATCTGCTACTTCAATTTAAACTTTCAGGTTTTATTTCAGAACACGCAATCACCACTGTCCAGAACATGAGCCCTCCGGTAGTACAGTAGTGTGACTAGGCAGCGCCACCCACCATGCACTCCTGCAGGAATTTTCCCTTCCCCCTACTGACTCCCAGACCCAGTCAAATGCCTTCGCTCCCAGTCTAACTTCAACTGCAGTAGTGCCAATATATATATTTTTCCAGATTGAAGCATTTCCTCTCACGTGGAGGATGGACAGAGTTGGATGTTAAGAAAGAGCAGCAAGAGTAGTTCCTTGCTCATTACTGTCTACTCAACTGCTCATCTCTTGTCCGGTTACACACACCAACTGCCAGAATGAAGAAAACTGGCACTGCGACTCGACTCTAGCCAGCCACCCACACCATGACTGTCTTCTCTACTGGCCAATAGAACTGGAGTTATCTCTGCCAGACTCAGCCTTGCAGCCAGTCACCCACATGTTTACGTTCCAGCCAGGTGGGAATAAAGCTGATGTGTGGGGTTGATTGACTGCTGACTGGGCTGTTGTCTGAGAGTCGTCAGATGATCAGAGATCAGGATCTAGTCTGCACCACCTGATCAGGCACTGCAATATGAAATATGCGAACGTTAGTTCACCTGGCTTGACCCTGCAATACCCATAAAATTAAAATTTATGAGTACAGTAGGGCAAACTGGGCATACCAAAGTTTGTGCATATTTCTTCCAGATAGATGATGGGACTAGGGCCAGCATCGGAGGTTCGACCCAGGCTGAGTGGACGAATCAAACTTTTTTTTTAATTGTTTAACCAGGAGAAGCACACTCAGCTGAAAGCTATTCTACAGGTGCGACCTGGGAGCACAGGGAAGTTAAGTGACTTGCCCAGGGTCACACAGTATGCAAGTGGGGGCTGTGCAGTTCAAACCCAGGTCTCCAGATTTGCAGCTCAGAGCCTTAAACCACTGCGCTATATTGCCATGAAGTAGGGAGTACACTATAGAAGCAGATGAACTCTAAGGGATAAAGATCATCTATTCATGCAAGTTTACTCAGTAACAAATTATGGAGAAGAGAGATATATAGAATATATGTGGAATGAAGCTGAATTGTACCTAATTATTATGCATTTCAAAGTTTTCTTCGAGGTGTCAGTATCTCTTGAAATACCTGATGTGACTGTTTGAGTGCCTACAGGAATGGAGGCGGAGTATCCTAAGGATAGAGCTTTTCTTGACATTGTCTGTGAGAACTGTGAATGTCCAATCAGAGCTGCAAATGCCAGCATAGCCAAGAGGGACTTTGATAGTGTGATTGGGCTTGAAAGAAGCCTGAAAAGAGCTTGCGAGAAACTACAGTGAATCAGATGTGTTGACAAGCAAAGTGTTAAAGTGGTGAAGAGTCATGGCTTAGGCTCCTGCATTTTCCTGCTTGGAGAATGAAAGAGAATTTACCTATGCATGGACTGTGCAAGTTTTGGGTCCTCCCTAGCCTTAGGGAATGCACCCATGTAGAGAGACTATATCTTTAAAGCTAAACAAACCATGCCTGCCATGCTGTTCACATGGTTGAAGGGACTGTGACCACCTGAAGCAACAAGAATGTGTTGAATATAAAAGATAGACTGTTTTCCAGATCGGCCGGGGAGTCAGCCTGGTAGTGCACCAGTTAGGCACTGTCATATTCACTTGACTCTGAAGGGCACAGCCTAGATGTGGGAGTCTGAAGCATACTAGCCCCAGTGGGAGGCAAAGAGAACTGCATCATCGGCGTAGAGGAGCATTTTTCCTGTGCAGGAACTGGGGAGAGTGTTGAGGTAGAGGCCAAAAAGTACAGGGCCCAGAATGGAGTCCTGGGGTACCCCGGAATGAACAGGCTGGGTATTGGATGGGGAACAATTTATCTTCACATGCTGGGGTCTAGCAGAGAGGTAGCTGGAGAACCAGGCAAGGGGACCAATGGAAAGGCCGAGCTGGTGGAGGGAGTCGAGCAGGAGGGGGTGACAAACAGTGTCAAAAGCCTTGGAGAGGTCTATGAACACTGCGCTGGCAAGATTGCCAGAGTCAAGAGCAGAGTGCAGGTATTGAGAGAACTCCAGGAGAGCAGTAGTGGTACTGTGCCCTGGGCAAAAACCATGTTTTTCTGGGCACATTATGTCATATTTGGCCAGGTACTCAGAGAGTTGAATAGACACTATTTTTTCCTACGACTTTAGAGAGCGGGGGGAAGATAGAGATTGGACGGTAGTTGTTAGGTGCGGACCGATCTCCACTTTTATGTATAGGGGTGATTTTGGCTGATTTCCAAGCACTGGGAAACTGACCAAGGCATAGATACCGGTTTAGTATGTCTGTAAGGGGACTAGGACAACATCCAAGACTGGGCGGAGGATCCTGGAGTCTAGGGGGTCACAGCTGGGGTTGTTGCTACCAAAGGCTTTTAGCAGGTGTGGCCTGGCTACATGGGGGGATATAGTGTGCAGGTAGAAAGGAAGGCAATCCAAGGCAGGGGGGTTAGAGTCACGGATTGGGTAAAAAAAGTTGTTTGGGAGGACAGAGCTTAGGTCAGAGAAGGTAGTATTGAGGCAATCAGCTATGCGAGTTGGGCCTGTAGTGATGGTGCCATCGATGGAGAGCTGGGATGGTGGGGGGGGCAGGTCTTCCCATTAAGCTCTTTCATGCTGTCCCAGAAAGTCCGGACAGAACCTCAGGTTGATGTGAGGGTGGTCTGATAGTACTTTGCCTTGGCCTGTCTAATGGCCCAGGTGCACTAATTACTTGCCGCGCTGTAGGCTTGTTTATCAGTCAACTTGCCTGATTTGATAGCGATGTGCAAGAGATTATCCCTATGGTTAAGTTTTTGGATAATGGATGGGGAGCTCCATGCGGCATTTTGTTTTTTAGTATGGATTCTAGTGTAGGGGTGAAAAGGTCACAGGCCTTGCTGAAAGTATTAGTGAAGAGGTCTAGGGAAGAGCCAATATCAGGGGCATGATAGATGGGGGACCAGTCCAGCTGTGCTAGATGCAAGTTTAGCTTTCTGAGACCCGTGGGGCATAAGCACTGGTGCAAGGTGGCCTGGGACACAGGTTTCAGTATGGAGGATGACCAGAGACAGAGGACACTAAGTGAGTCAGGGAGGACGTTGATATCCTGGATTTTATGAAGGTGGTTCAATAGTATTATGTCTAGGAGGGTGCTGGAGCCACTTGTCCGGTTGATTCTAGTGGGCTGAGTGACTAACTGGGATATGTCCAGCGCAGCGAAGGAGTCCCTGGTATGGGAGGCAGTGGTACCAAACCAACTGATGTTAAGGTCACCTAGGATGAGTTGCTCGGCTTTGTGTGGTAGGGAGGTGAGGTAGTCGATGAGAGACTGGATCGCTGGGTTCTGGTTCCTCTTGGGTATGTAGGAGACCGTGAGGAAGCGTGGGCCCCTGGCTGAGTCAGGGGTAATTTTTGGAGTGAGGGCTTGGGCACCATAGTCAAGCTTGGGGGCAGGGAGCGCATGGCTTACAAGGGTGTCCCGCATGTGGATTGCACACCTACCGCCATGTTTACCAACTCAGTCTTCCCTGAAAAGGGTGTATCCAGGGAGGGAAATAATGGAGTCAGGGGTTGATCTGGAGAGCCAGGTCTCTACTACCGCAATAATATTGGGTTGGTGTTGTACAACCCAGCACAGGACTGTGCAGATTTCTTTCTAAGCTGAAGCCTGTTTCCAGGTGTGACCTAGGAGCACAAAGAAGTTAAGTGACTTTCTCAGGGTCATACAGTATGCAAGTGGGAGCTGTGGGATTCAAGCCCAGGTCTCCAGGTTTACAGCTCAGTGCCCTTAACCATTGTGCTATACTGCCGCCTAAAGAAAGGATCTAATCTGATTTTTCCTCTAAAGGGCTCCAACGCTAGCCAACTCTGCTGCAACTGCATCAGATCTGCACCTAAAAACTTAATAAATAAGTAAGTAAAATTTTATTTCTAGGAGGAGCCCTTCCAATGCACAGAGCACCTTTACAATACGAATACAGACAGTATAATACACATCTTAAAATACAGGCCATAATCCCCTTAAAACTACATGCATATCCAAGGCTGCTACATTCCTAGAAATGCCTTTCCAAAAAATATGTTTTTAGGGAGCTTTTAAACCTCTCCATGGTCAGGCTCTCACATATCTAATGAGGTAGAGAGTTCCACAGGGTATGGACCATAAAGGCAAAAGATCTTCCCTCAAACATCTTCAAGAGTACCCTGGTAACTTCTAGCAATCCCTCATCAGAGGATCGGAGTGAACGGGAGGGACGGTAGGGAGATAGGAGCTCTTGCAGGTACTGGGGTCCCAGCTCATGTAGGGCTTTACAGGTCAGCAATGTGACCTTGAAAGGGATTCACCATTGTATAAGCAGCCAGTGCGGGTCTATGTGATATCGACGAATGCCTAAAGGCGATCGCCATTATCGCTCAGTCAGAGTGCCAAACACATTTTTGGCACTCTGACAACCTTGGCGCACCAGCACAACGGCGCCAGGACATATTGCGGACATACTGCAGTCGTCGTTCAAGCTGCGGCTTGGTGTTGGGGATTGGGCAATGACTGGGGTGGCTGAGGTACTAGGTTCAGGTTCAGGCCCTGGTGTGATTTTTATTGTGCCCGGACGGAACCTTTTTATTTTTACTACTTTCACCCCCCCTACATGCACCCCCATGGAGTTGAGAATCCTTAAGTAGGGGGAGCTGTGCCTCACAAACCCCCTCACGAGGGCTGGCTCACCGCACTCTCCCTACTTAAGGATTCTCAACCCATGGGGGTGCATGTGGGGGGGTGAAAGTAGTAAAATTAAAAAGGTTCGGTCTGGGCACAATAAAAATCGCACCAGGGCCTGAACCTGAACCTAGTACCTCAGCCACCCCAGTCATTGCCCAATCCCCAACACCAAGCCGCAGCTTGAACGATGACCGCAGTGCCACCCCCTACAGCCTCTCCACCCCCCCAGCCCACACTCGCCATGCTCGCTTCCACCCACCCCAGCGCGCATACGTAGAGTGGCATCCTGTTGCCTACTTCGCCCACCCCCTCATCCGGTCGCCCTACCCATCAGTCGTCATGAGTGGATTGTGCGAGGAAGGTGTCGCCGTAACGGACGGTGCCCTTCCTCATGCGCCCACTTCACGGGTTACCAGCCAGTGCAGTTCGCGTAGCATAGGTGTTATGTGACTGGATCTAGGGGTTCCAGTTAACAGCCTGGCCATCGCGTTCTGCACTAGCAGCAGCCATCAAATGTCCACTCCCGGTAGCCCTAGGTAAAGGGCATTGCAGTAGTCTAGCCAAGTGGTAACAAAGGTGAGGACTAATGTTGACAGATCCCCGAACGGAACCAGATGCTTCACCCTGGCGATGTTTCTGAGATGGTAAAAGGAGGACTTGACTACGGTTGACACCTGAGCCTTCTGGGTCAAACCTTAATCAAGTACCACCCCTAGGTCCCGCACCTGGTTCAAGGCAATGAGCAAACTACCCCCCAAGCTGTAGGCTGGATGTTTTTTCTGCCCATGACCCAGCCATCCTCAGATCTGGGTCCACAACCAACATCTCAGTTTTCTCCAGGTTTAACATGAGCCAGCTGACACTCATCCAGTTCTGTATCTCCTGTAGGCAGTTGTTAAACATTGAAACTGTATCATATTCGTGGCCAGGTACAAAGGACATGTACAGTTGAGAATCATCTGCATAGCAGTGAAAATTCAACCCGTACCATGTAATAACGTCCCCCAGTGGTAGCATGTACACTGCGAGCAACATGGGGTAAAGCACAGAATAAACTGAGTACCCAGGATTAAAGTGTAGAATTACAGGGTACTATAACAGTGTGGCACTGGTACCAGTGTGGGCACTGTGTCACCTAATTTATCTAGTGCATCTAGACAGATAGCAAGCCAATACTGAATCCATCAGATGGTTGGTGGGTGGCTACTGTGACTGTTGTCTGAAGTTGGAATGCAAAATGATTATTCTGATGCCAAGTGCAATGCCAATCTAAACAAATGCCAATCAATGCCCCTCTCCACAGCCTGGCTGCTCCTTCCTGTCCTCCATCCCTCTCCTGCCGCCTCCTTACCTGCTTGTGTCTCTGTCCCTCATCTCTCCACAACTCCTCAAGTACTAGACCTGGGCTCACTCATCCCTCCACCACTCCTCTATCACTTTCCTCAGGCTGCCACTTGTCTTAACTGACACATGCCACAGCTGGCTGCACATTGGGCCTTTAGGCCCAGCTAGTTCTCTTAATTTTGTTATTGTGGTTACCATATAGAACTTGTCTCTTTACCCTAACTGGGTATTTCTCTACCTGTCTTCTGCTTTGTGTATTTTCATATTTTTAGTTATTTGTGATTTTGACCTCTTATTGAGAACTGATGTGGAACCTGTGTGAAAGAGTCCCTGACTCACAGGTATTTGTAATCCAAGACTGTAATTAGAGATGCAGTGAATTAAAAAATCCGCCAGCGAAGTGAACGCGAAGTGGCCACTTCATATTGGCACTTCGCTACACGGAGTGCCCCATAGGAAAGGCTCACTTTGCCATGTTATTATTACTTTGCATTTTCATTCTGCCTTAAACATGAAGTAAATCGGAGTGACAACAATATTGGCAGCATCCCACCCACACAGTAACCAGAATGAATGTGCATCCCCAAAGTGCTACTGTCTTGTGTCCAGAAAACTCCCTAGTGCTGATGAAGTGAAATGAGAGTGTAACAAGAAATGCAAAGTCTCCCAGAATTAATGGTGCACTCAATCATGTTTACAGTGGTCAGGTCACACACAGAATCACCAGAATTAATGTGCATCCCCCAAAATCTACTGTCTTGTGTCCAGAAAATTCCCCAGTGCTGATGAAATGAAATGAGAGCGTAACAAGAAATGCAGTCTCACAGAATTAAGAGCACCATGCAAATGCACAGACAGATTAAGATTGTGCTGTAACACTCAAGGGATGCATACGAAAAGGCACAACAACACGTAACCAGTGCTTACAAGTCACAAATCCAAATCTGGAAAGGAATATATTTTGCCAGTTGTGGGATTAGTACATGGCAGTAACAATCCACTACCAGTAAAGATACCACAAAGCAGTATAAAAAATTTTTGCAGGTGCTGTGGTTAGCAAGTTCACAGTGCTGCAATGACTCTGTAACACAATAAAAGGTGTCTGATTAAATGGGACACATCGCACACACACTCACACGCACACTCAAGTAATGTGTAGCAAATTGAAAACCTTTAGTAATATAACCAAATGTTTTAAACAGACAAATTGTACACTGCTGCACCACAACAATCAGCAAAAAAATGTAAAGAATTACTAAAAATATTACTGTGTGTACATTAACACAGTTATACAAGAAAAATATAACCAAAACAGAATGACTGCCTTTTTCTCCCAGTTAATCTACCTACACCACAAATACACCCCTCCCCCAAAGCACACTTCACAGTACACAGACTGACTGTTCTAAATTAACATTCAAAATCCACACACAACAATAAACACTCGATGATATGAGCAGAGAAGGGTTTCCTACAATCGATGTACTAATTTTGAGCAAAAAATATTACTTAAAAAGGCATTTTAAACAGCTTTTAGAAGTTTTGAATCGCAGAACTCTGAGAGCAAACTGTCTCCAGCTACCACTGCACACAAACTACCCAGGCCAGAACTGAGGCTGTGCCAAACAATCTGGAGCCCGTGTGACCTGCAATCTCATGAATAACTGCAGAATTTCATTGGGAGCTCAATTACAGGGCTAAGTAAGGCGCATTACATTGATTTCAATGTACTATGCCTTAAAATTGGTGGAGAAGTGGTTTGGGGAAGGCGGAATAACGCAAAGTCATTGGTTTCAGTGAACTTCACGTTCCTCATTATGAAACAAAGTACTCCGCTTCACATTGTCGAGTTCTCCGCGGAATCTGCGTTACTCAGTGAATCACTTCTCGGAGCAAACTGGGGCCACTTCGCCCACCACTACTTACAGTACTGTAACTCACATGCTGCACAGGAAGGAATGCAAGTGCCTATGGCTGTACTTCCCCGATGAGCTGTAGCATGAAATTCCCTGACTTAAAAATGCTCATTAATGACTACAATGGCAGGGTGGTGGAGCCTGGAGAGATACAAAACATGCTTACAATACATCCAAGTAACTAGTCAAACAAGCATTTGTCAATGCCGAATGTTGATTGCGTTGGTCTGTTGAGCTCGTTCAGTGGCCCTCTGTCACTGGCTCAGTCTGTTTGTCCCAGTGCTGTAGGCTGCTGTTTTGTATTGGGCTGCTGCCTGCATTGGCGCCTTGTTCTGCTGAGGAAGAAATCCGCAGCTGTCCTGAGAGAGCTCCATTGAGGCGGCTCACTCCCCCTCTCTCACTCACTCATTCTGTTTCTCCTGGCGCTGCAGGCTGCCCTTTTGTACTGGGCTCTTGCCTGTGTTGGTGGCTTTTTCTACCCACAAAGAAATCTGCAGAAGTCCTGACAAAGCTGCATTGAGCTCGCTCACTGCCCTTCTCTCACTCGCTCCTTCTGTTCTGCCGGCGCTGCAGGCTACCTTTTTCTACTGGGCTCCTGCTTGCGTTGCTGCCTTCTTATGCCCACAAAGAAATTTGCAGCAGTTACAATGTAGCTCTGTTGAGCTCACTCACTCACTCATTCTGGTTTTCCTGCCACTGCTGGCTGCCCTTTTGTACTGGGCTCCTGCCTGCATTGGCGACTTTTTCTGACCAGAAAGAAATCTGAAGAAGTCCCGACACAGCTCCACTGAGCTTGCTCACTCCCCCTCTGTCACTCTCGCATTCCGTTTCTGCCGGTGATGCAAGCTGGCCTTTTGTACTGGGCTCCTGCCTGCGTTGCCACATTTTTTGCCCACAAAGAAATCTGCAGCAGTCACACTAGAGCTCCGTTGAGGTCGCTCACTACCGCTCTGCCACTTGCTTGTTCTGTTTCTCTTAGCGCCGCAGATTGCGCTTTTCTATGGGGCTCCTGGCTGCGTTGGCACCTTTGTCTGTCCAAAAAGAAATCCGCAGCTGTCCTGACAGAGCTCCATTGAGGTCGCTCAGTCTCCCTCTCTCATCACTCATTATGTTTGTCCTGGCACTGCAAGCTGCCCTTTTG
Organism: Neoceratodus forsteri; assembly: GCA_016271365.2. Lineage (NCBI taxonomy): Eukaryota > Metazoa > Chordata > Ceratodontiformes > Ceratodontidae > Neoceratodus > Neoceratodus forsteri. The sequence continues at coordinate 730,022,470 of CM028138.1, forward strand.
TACGGGGCTCCTGCCTGCATTGGCGCCTTTTTCTGCCCACAAAGAAATCCCAGCAGTCCTGATAGAGCTCTGTTGAGCTCACTAAGTCCCCTTGTCTCACTCGCTCATACTGTTTCTCCCACCGCTGCAGGCTGGCCTTTTGTACTAGGTCCCTGCATGTATTGATGCCTTTTTCTGCCCACAAAGAATTCCGCAGCAGTCCTGACAGCGCTTCGGTGAGCTCGCTCACTCCCCCTCCCTCCCTCACTCGTTCTGTTTCTCCCAGTGCTGCAGGCTGCCCTTTTGTACTGGGCTCTTGTGTTGGGGCCTTTGTCTGTCCACAAACAAATCTGCAGCAGTCCCGACGGAGCTCAGTTGAGCTCGGTCACTCCCCCTGTCACTCAGTCGATCTTAATCTGTCCCAAACACTGATTTCCCAGAGTGACCATGCTATTGTCCGGCAGGAGTGCGAAAACATATTTTAACCAGGATGTGAAAAATGACAGTTGTAGTGTTCATAGGGAGTTGTGAAAAAATGCCACTGTTGAAAATGTGGCGTGACATTATTACAAATTTGCGAAGTTACAAGGGTGCGTGGAAACAGTTCAACGCACGCTTGTAACACAGTCATGTGATGGAGTTTCAGCATAGGGATTTTAGGACCTCTGCTCATGAAAAGTGCCACTGTCATTTTCTCAATCTGTCCCGAACACTGACTTCCCACAGTGACCACGTTATTCTGCGCTGGAACTGTGAAAACACATTTCGGTCAGGATGTGAAAAATGACAGCTGTACTGCTTATAAACAGGTGTGGAAAAATAGCACTGTTGAAAATCTGGTGTGACAATATTACAATCTGTGAAGTTACAAGGGTGCGTGGAAAGTGCGCAATGCACACTTGTAACACAGTCAATTGATGGGCTATCATCACCAAATTTTCAGCATAGGAATTTTAGGACCTCTGCTCATGAACAGTATCATTGTCATTTTCTTAATCTGTCCCGAACAGTGATTTCTCACAGCGACCACTCTATTCTGCACCAGAAGTGAAAAAACACATTTCGGCCAGGATGGAAAAAATGACAGCTGCACTGTTCATAAGTAGGTCTGGGAAAATGGCAATGTTGAAAATCTGGAGTGAAAATATTACAAATTCGTGAAGCTACGAGTGTGTGTGCCAACTGCACAATGCACGCTCGTAATGCAGTCATTTTATGGAGTATCATTACCAAATTTTTAACATAGGCATTTTAGGACCTCTACTCATGAACAGTGTCACTGTCATTTTCTTAAACTGTCCTGAACACTGATTTCCCATAGCAACCATGCCATTCTGCGCCGGAAGTGAGAAAACACATTTCTGCCAGGATGTCAACAATGACAGCTGTACTGCTCACAAGGAGATGTGGCAAAATGCCAATGTTGAAAATCTGAAAATATTGTAAATTCACGAGATTCTGAGCATACGCAACAACTTGCATAACACGCCTCGTAAAACAGTCATTTTTTGGATTTTTTCCTCCAAATTTGCAACATAGGCTTTTTGAGAGCCCACCTCATGAACACTGGCACTGTCATTTCGTTAGTTGGCCCTGAAGGGTGATTCCACACAGTGACCGCGAAACCATCTTTCGGGGCTGATTAATGCCATGACAATTCAAGAATTCATGAGGAGGGGTCCCAAAAACCCCATGTTGAAAATTTGGTGAAAAAATTCCCTAAAATGCCCGAGATATGCACTAAAGTTGAAAAAATCCTATTCATTACATTATACAGCTTACCGGCATTTCCTCAGTTCGCGGTCGGCTTTGAAGAGTGCAGACGGTTCTTGGTCCACAGAAAATCATTGCACCAAGCTCCGGAGGTAAGTATGGGATGAGGGGTGTGGGGAGGCAGGGTGCGCGAGTGGGCGAGTGCGGATTGTGGGAGAGGGGCCCAGGAGACTACGAGGGACCGCTTTCTTTTTTCAGGTAAAAACGTAGTGGGGCCATTTTAACTTCATAGGGCATGTCGTGCCACTGGAGTCTTGCTTTGGGGGCCAGCTGTAGCCGATGGGGATTGGGCACCCCTGCCGGCAAACAACAAAAGGGGGAGAATTAGTTTCTGCCAACGGTTGGGCACCCCATTGGCAAACAACAAAGGGGGGAATTCGCTTCTGCCTGACGAGAGTTGGGCACCCGTGCAGCAAACAACGAGGGATATTCATTTCTGCCAACGAGGATTGGGCACCCCCATCGCAAACAACAGAAGGGGTTCCTTTCTGCCCGACGAGGATTGGGCACCCCGTCGGGCAGACAATAAATGGGGGCTACAGTATGCCTATGGGGGTGGGCTCCCCGCTGGAAAATAAACATGGGGGTAGATATTGTTTGTGAATACAGCGGCAAGCCACCACCATGTTCACAAACAATATCAGACATCCTACATTCCGCCCTGCAATGACGGTTCACTCCCTCATTGCAGCAGATGGCTGATGCTGCAATGACGAGGTGGCCCCTGATTGCAGTGGCTGATTTATTAGAAAGTTGTGGCATGCTGGCTGAACTAGTATCAGCAGCAACATGCCACAGCATTGGGGGATGGGGGACAAGCCTTTGCAAACTGTGGAGGCATTGAGCACAACAGTGCCACGCCTCCTTAACCTGCTTGTGGAGAAAGCTGACGCAACATGTTGCTTGCGCATGCGCGCAATCAATATAAAAATTAGTGTTGTGATTTGTGACGTGATCGTGAATCGTGATTTGTGACTGCATTTTTGACCGTGATGATGAAGAACGTGATTCAGTGTCGACGGTGTGAGATAAACAATATGGAACTATACTGGGAATGCGAATGCCTATGGCTGTACTTTCCCAATGAGCTGTAGTACAAAACAAAACTCCCCAACTTAAAAACGCTCATTAATGAGTACAATAGTGGGGTGATGAAGCCTGGAGAGATACTACAAATCATGCTTACAATACATCCAAGTAACTAGTCAAAAAAATTAGTGTTGTGATTCATGGCATGATTGTGAATAGTGATTTGTGAGTGCATTTGTGACCGTGATGATGAAGAATGTGATTCGGTGTTGACGGTGTGAGATAAACAATATGGAACTGTATTGGGAACGCCAATGCTTATGGCTGTACTTCCCTGATGAGCTATATCACAAAACTCCCCGACTTAAAAATGCTCATTAATGAGTACAATGGCAGGGTGGTGAAGCCTGGAGAGGTACTACAAAACAGGCTTTCAATACATTCAAGTAACTAGTAACAAAATTAATGTGATTCGTGATGTGATCGTGAATTGTTATTTGTGACTGCATTTGTGACCGTGATGATGAAGAACATGATTTGCATCATGAGTGACTCATGATAATGGTCCTGACTTAAAAACGCATATTAATGATACAATGTTCATGCAGAACTATGCACCACACCAGTCCAGTACTCTGAAGGCAAGCCAAAGAAACAACTGTGATTTAAGTTAGAGATAGAGATTGGGCCCTAAAGAGATGCAAATGCACAGACAGATTAAGATTGCACTGTGCATTGAAGAGATGCAGATGCAAAGGTACAACACCTAACCAGTGCTCACTATCAGAAATTCAAATCAGGAAAAGAATACCTTCATCGCCGGTTGGGGCGGGCCATGGGGGGGGGGGCAGTGTACTGCACTGCTGCAATAACAGTCACTAGTACTAGTACCAGTAAAGATACCACAAAGAAGTACAAAAATCATGTAGCTGCAGTAGATATCAGGTTCACGTTGCTGAAATTACTATGTGGCACAATAAAAGGTGTCTGATTTGATGACATGTGTCACACACATAGTCACACACACCCTAAGTAATGCATAGCAAATTGAAAACTTCAGTAATATAACCACGTATTTTAAACAAACTAAAATTATGCACTGCTGCACCACAACAATCAGCAAAAAAAATGGCAAGAACTATTGAAAATATTACTGTGTGTACATTAACACAGTTATAAATATCACCAAAATAGAAAGAACTGTCTTTTTCTCCAAGTTAATCTACCTACATCACAGATACGCCCCTCCCCAAAGCACACTTCTACTGTCTCTCAGTACACAGACTGAATTTCATACATTAATATTCAAAATCCATAAACGCTCGATGATATGAGCACAGGAGGGTTTCCTACAGTCGATGAACTAAAGTTTCAGCAAAAACAAGAATTTGTCATTGCCGAATGTTTGCTTGCTGGCATTGGCATTGGTAGTGTAGAAGTTACAGAGCTGCATAATAGGAATGGCAGTGAAGTATTGAACTGAAGCCAACCCCACCACCACTCTGCAGAGTGTGACAGTCATTGGGGTGTGCCTTTGGGTCGTCAGGCATAACGACCATGCCATTTCACCACACCCTACCCTGCAGACACTGACAAGTGTCACAGTGTGCCTTGGGGTCTTTGGCCCTTATGCGCACCCCATTCCGTCAGGAAATACGGTGAGATGGGATAGGAGAATGAGGTGAAGTTTGGGCTCAAAGAGTCCGAGGCACACCTTGATGCCTCTCACTGGCTGCAGGGTGTGGGTGTGGGTGGAATGGTATGAGCATGACAGGCAAGAATCCCAAGTCACACCCCTGATGCCTGTCATTCTCTACAGGGTGGGGCGATATGGTCGGAAACCCTAACGCCTGAGGCATTCGTTGGTATTTTCACTCCAAATTTTCAACATGTTTTTTTGATGACCCCACTCATGAACAGTGGCAATATCAGTTTGTTAGCCAAAACTGCTTTTGCACAGCGACTATGGCATTTGGCACCACAGGTGCAAAACACATTCGAACAGGATGTGAAAATGACAAGCGGTACTGTTCGATGGGGAGGTGTAAAATGACAATGTTGAAAATCTGCTGGCAAATCTTAAAAAACTGGTGAAGTACACGATGCGTGAGAAACTGTGCAGCGCACACCTGTAATATTAACTAGTTTGAGGATTTTTACAGCAGATTGTTAACACAGGCATTTTGGGACCTCCGATCATGAACAGTGTCAGTGTGATTTTCTTTATCTGTCCTGAACAATGATTTCCATAGCGACCACGCATTTCTGTGCTGAAAGTGTGAAAACACATTTCGGCCATGTTGTGGAAAATGACAGCTGTACTGTTCATAAGGAGGTGTGGAAAAATGCCACTGGTGAAAATCTGGACTGAAAATACTACAAATTCATGAACTTACGAGGGTGCGTGGAAACTATGCAATGCTCACTCATAACACAGTCATTTTATGGAGTTTTGTCACCAAATTTTCAACATAGCCATTTTAAGACCTCTGCTCATGACCAGTGTCACTGTGATTTTCTTAATCTGTCCCAAACATTGTTTTCGCATAACCGACTGTACCATTGTCGCTACGTAATGTGGAAACACATTCGGGCGAGATGTGAAAAATGGTAGCTATGCTGCTCATAAGGAAGTGTGGTAAAATGGCACTGTTGAAAATCTGGTGTGCAAATATTACAAATTCGCAAACTTGCCAGCGTGCATAGGAACTGCGCAACGTGCGCTCCTAAAACAGTCATTTTGGGGAAATTTTTCACCAAATTTTCAACATAGCCATTTTACCACCTCTGCTCATGACCAGTGTCACTGTGATTTTCTTAACGTGTCCCATACATTGATTTCGCACACCGACTGTGCCATTGTGCGCTACATGGGCAGAAACACATTGTGGGCGAGATGTGAAAATGACAACTGTACTGCCTATAAGGAGTGCAGTAAAAATCAATGTTGAAAATCTGGAGTGAAAATATTGAAAATTTGTGAACTTACGAGCGTGCGTAGGAACTCTGCAACGCACACTCGTAAAACAGTCATTTTTAGGAATTTTTTCACCAAATTTTCAACATAGCCATTTTAAGACCTCTGCTCATGAACAGTGTCACTGTGATTTTCTTAATGTGTCCCGTACATTGATTTCGCACACCGACTGCGCCATTGTGCACTACATGGGTGGAAACACGTTTTGGGTGAGATGTGAAAAATGACAGCTGAGACCACGTGATGCAGCACGCCGAGTAGCAGCTCACTAGTTCAGCTCCCATCACCTGGCATGTTTAAAAGCCCAATTGAAGTATTTAATCCAGTTGAGGGTCGTTATCTGGGGGCTGAGTGCTTGACTAAGGACAGAAGAGGAGTCTGGTTAGCGAAAATGGAGGTGGAGATGCATTCGGCGCCCCCAAAACACACCCCGTCAGTATCCCCGGAGAAACAGAGCAAGCGGCCTAAGGCCCAGCAGGGTCATGGCGTCAAGGCAGCAGCTATTAGTGCCATTTCAGCGAGACAGCCCGGGGAAACTCCTCTAACCTTGGAACGGTTTCTCGCCAAATTTACACCGTTCAGGGAGGATGTTAAATCTCTAACAACGGAGGTCAAACAGATAACCGCGGTACTGGAAGACCTAACTACAAGAATCACTGACAATGAAGCCCGTACTGTATCGCTGGAGAAAAAAGCTGATAGCATAAGGGAGGAGGTAGTAGAAAGTCATCACAGGATCAAAAAATTGGAGGCTAAGTTGGAAGATTTGGAAGGAAGGAGCCACAGAAACAATGTGGTCTTTCTTGGTATCCCAGAAAAAGAGGAAGGTCCAAATGCTATTAGTTTCATCCAAAAACTGGTGGAAAAATTAGCTGGTCCTTCTCCGTTTGGAAAAGTCTACACTATAGAGCATGCACACAGAGCTCTCCGACCCATGCCACCACCTGGAGCCTTGCCTCGACCGATCATATGCAGGTTCCTTAATTTTCAAGAGGGGCAATACTTGCTGGGAAAAGTAAAGGAGCTGCAAGAAATTAGGTGGGAGGGTGTAAAAATAAGAATAACTCAAGATTTCCCTGCCTCCGTTAGGCAACATTGCACACAATTCCACCCAATTGTTTCAAAATTAATCGCATCTGGTATAAAGTTTAAAATGGGATACCCTGCCAGATTGCAAGTACTGCTGGATGGCTCCTGGGTTACATTCGAGGAGGTGGAGGTGGCCAAAACAGCCCTTCAGAAGTCCCTGCCTGATTTGTTCAGCAATCACAGAGGGCAAGAAGCAGAGCTCTAGGTAGCTGTGTGCTCAAATACCAGAAAGTTGAAATAAAATCAGTTGGTCAAAGAGATTTTGATAATCGTCGCATGGAAGATCGCCCTCCTCCCTTTTCGTTAGGGTCAAAGGTCTCGCGACCCTAGTATAGCCGTGGTAAAATCCACAATCTAAGGACTTTCACTTCGAAAAGGGGCCCTTGAATAACGGACAGTGTACAGTATTCGAAGGGCAGGAACCTGCTTTGTAAGAGGTTTAAATTGCAAATAGGGAGCTGATACTTGTTTGTTCAAGCAATTGAATGATGCGGTTACGTTATGCTACCACTAGAGGTCCCCAGGAGAAAGAAGAAAGACGTATGGACATTTCGTGGTGATGCACAGCGAGTCAAAATCTGGATTTTCTTTAGCTCAGCTAGTTCTACAGTGCGGTTTATCAGACCTCTGGGTTTAATACTAGAGTTTACTCTACAGTAGTTTCCAGTTGTTTCTTCATTGTAGGTTCTGTAGCGGTGGTGTGCTCTGCCTCTGGTCATTACTAGGGGACAGTATGCAGGATATAAAAATAAGCAGAGAGGCTCTTTTGGTTTTTGTTTAAAGTTACCCTGAGGATAAGAGATAGCCCTTTGCTGACTCAAGCACATAGTGTTTTGTTTTAAGGAGGATCACCTCCCAAGCGCTTTATGGGGGTTACTTGATAAATGTGTGGGCTCTCTTTCAGTAAGCTTGAGTCAGGCCTATGCATGAAGCTACAGTCTCCCCCATTTTAGAGCCGCTTATCTCCCAAAGGGGTATAAAAGGCTATAACATAGTGGCTACGTAGGCACAAATTAAATGCAGCTGTTCACTTTTAGGATTTATCATAACCCCATTAGGTTCTATTACACTAACAAACCTATAACCAAGATTGCAGTTTATAAATATTATAGCTCATTTTTAATTGAGGGGTTAGTTGGTGTGATTATGTTATGTTGGGACTATTCCACCAAATGTGTATGTGGGTTTCCTGAAGCATTAAGCATTAAGTTGGGCTTTCTAAAAGTTTTAGTATAGTTTTATAGTGACTCTTCTAGAGAGTCGGCTGACGGGGCAGAACAACTGGGAAGAGTAGTGAAAGTGGTTCTGCACAAAGTGGAAAAATAGAAGAGGGGTAATTTGGGTTAGTGATTTGGCAGGGTTATTATCGTTACAGTCTGGTGGGGTAGATATGGGAGGAAATAAGGGGACTGGGTAAGGGGCAGGGGGTAGGGGAGGTGGGGAGGGCACAGCACAGTACAAACAGACTCCACTACAATATTTCTGGTGGAAACTTTTTTGCATTTACATTACTGTCGGATTGCATAGACAAAGGTCAATGACTAAGCCATTGAATGTTATAACATGGAACGTGAAAGGGGTTAGACTTAAAACTAAGCAATAGTCGATCTTGAAACACTTAAATCTGGTTGCTGCAGAAATCACGTTTTTGCAGGAAATGCATTTACTAGATGTTGAGGCCATTAAGTTACGGAGGCAACAGGTGGGACAGGTCTTTTCAGCTGAGTGCTCCACGAACAGAGGTGGTACCATGATTTTGGTCCATAGGAAACTCCCCTTTACCTCGACACAAATAACTAAAGACCCTAAGGGTAGATTTATCTTTGTTATAGGTAACCTATTTGTGAAAGAAATACTCCTGGGGAGTATTTATGGACCTAACCAGCATTCCCCTAGTTTTTTTACACAAATTATTACCACTTTACTTCCTTTCCTCTCAATACCGATGATACTGGGTGGGGACTTTAACCTGGTGTATGACCCGATGGTAGACAAGACCGGGCACTCTAGGAGGGGATTATCTCCGGCCCAACCTGCATTTAGAGATTTATTAGATCAGGTTGGATTGTGTGATATTTGGAGGGTTTAACACCCCGGTGATAGGGAATATACCTTTATTTCTCCAGTCCATAAAACCTCGTCCAGAATAGACTATATGCTTATTTCAAGGGAAAACATCCCACAAGTAATTGACTCTTCGATACAGCCGGAACCCCCGTTAGATCATTCCCTCGTAAGCTGTCAACTGACTATAGAGCCTGCGCGTAGAGGTGGAGGAAGATGGAAACTCAATGATCAACTCTTTAAGGATCCTAAATTGGCTCGCACAGTGCAGAACCATATAGATCAGTTTATTCAGTTTAACCAGGGTACAACCTGAAGGCCGGACATCTTATGGTGTGCTTTTAAGGCTTACTTAAGAGGAGTATTTATTAGTTTAGCTTCTAATAGGAAAAAAGCAAGACAGCAGGAGATGTCCCAGCTGCTGTTTCAAATAAGATCCATAGAAAAGGACCTGTCTCCCACCACACCAGAACCCACACTTCAAAAGCTCATTAAATTAAGGGCGGCCTATCTCGAGATACTCCGGGAAAAAGCGGAGCACGCTATCTTAAAAATGCAGGCATCATTCACTGACCAGGGGGAGAAAGTGAGACGACTCCTGGCTCATAGAATTTTAACAAATAGAATCCTCTAGGTATATTGCATCTATCCTAACTCAAACGGACGGACTTCTGAAGACTGCTCCGAATGATATAGTATTGGAATTCCTTAATTACTACACTGATCTATATGGTCCTATGCCCAACCCCCCCAACCCAGATTTACCTAGAAAATTATTTAAAGGAGACCCCCTTGCCGAGTCTTACTGAAGACCAGCAGAAGACATTAATTTCACCCATTACAAGCAATGAGATATTTAATGTAATAAGTGCTTTACCCTTAAATAAAACCCCAGGGATAGATGGTTTCTCAGCTTATTTTTATCAAAGGTTTAAAACCTCCATCATCCCTTTGTTGCTTCCTTTATTCCAGTATATACTCTCAGGAGCTGAAATAGACGCTTCTCTTTTTGAAGCATTAATCGTACTTATTCCTAAGCCAGGCAAGGCACCTGAATTAATCATCAACTACCAGCCGATCTCCCTTTTGAATCAGGACATTAAGATACTGGCTAAACTAATAGCTTGCCGTCTTAACCTGATTCTCCCCTCCATTATTGGCCCCGAACAGGTGGGATTCATGAAGGGCAGATTTTCCTCGGACCACCTCCGCACCCTGGCTCATGTCTTCTCGGCGTCCAGAGATGCCCCATATCCTGCGGCTCTAATCTCTCTGGACGCCGAGAAGGCATTTGACAGAGTCAACTGGCAATACTTATTTCAGATGTTGAAGGCCTTTAAATTTCCCAATACATTCCAGATTTGGATTAGATCCCTTTATCATTCTCCCACTGCAGGGAATATCAGGCAACGGAGTTATTTCGGACCCATTCACCCTTTACTCGGGAACTAGGCAAGGTTGCCCCCTTTCCCCTTTATTGTTCAACATATATTTAGAGCCACTAATCTGTAGACTGCAGGCCTGTCCGGAGGTGCAAGGAATTCCAATTCACCCATGCGAGGTCAAAGTCTCCGCTTACGCAGAAGACCTTCTCCTCCAAGTTGCTAACCCCGTTTCCTCCATCCCCCCAATGTTAAAGATTATTAAATCCTTTAGTTTAGTCTCTAATTACAAATTAAATGTAAACAAAACAATTGTTTTCCTCTTAACCACAAGCTTCACAAAACAGATATCCTCGAATTGGGACTTGTCTGGAAACAGGACTCCCTTCGATATCTGGGTATCGAATTATCCAGACTTATGGGAAATACTATAAAATTGAATTTGGATTCTCTGCTACGTGTGATAAAACAGGATCTATCAGCAGGTGGGCCTCCCTCCCAGTTTCCATTTGGGGAAGAGTTAACCTGCTCAAAATGAATGTATTTCCACGGCTTTTCTATCCCCTGTCAATGCTTAATATTTGGCTTCCGGTATCGTGGTTTAAGAAGGTAAATAGTCTGTTCTTAGAGTTTGTCTGAGCATACAAGACCCCTAGGATCGCGTTCCACAAATTAGGTGCACCCAAGTTGAGAGGGGGCTTGCGTTTGCCTTACCTAGGGCTCTATTTCTGGGCGAGTCACATTAATAAATACCTGAGATGGACACTACCCGTATCAACGAGTTACACTCCGCCATGGCTCAAAATAGAATGGGCCCAGATCTATGAATGTGGTTTAGTACCAGAAGCCCTCTTGCATATCAAGGAGAATCTCCTTCCCAGCAGATTAAAAAATTCCCCATAGCACTATCACTTAGAGTTCACTGTCAACTATCTCGTTTTCTCAAATATGATAACAAAAGAGACACAAATTAACCCCTGTTAGGAAACCCCAATTTTAAGATCGAAGATAAATGTATCCCCTCTAACTGCTTACCCCAACTGAAGGGTACCCCATTGAATTCCTCAATAGGGGATGATGACTCCTGGTTATCAGGCCAAAGTATAATGCAAAAGTTTAAGATCCCTACTAAACATTTTTTTAGAGTAAGTCAAGTCAGACACCTTTTAATTAAAGTGTTTGGGGAAAAGGTAAGCCCATGTACAGGCCCTCCCCTAGTGCTTGATTTGACTCAATTGGTGGGCCAGCAGAAAGCTGTCTCCAAGATTTATGGTATTCTGTTTGATAGATTATATCCAGATTGCTACGGTCCGACTCGTTACTGGTCCTCTCAGTTCCCTGGCAACAACATTAATTGGGCTGATCTTTGGTTTAATTGTCATACATTCATAACGCAAGATAGATTAAGGATGATGCAAATGTGTATTTTACATAATGTATATCTTTCCCCTGAAAAAATGTTAAAGTATGGTCTAACATCTTCTTCCCAATGTGTGAGATGTTTTGAACACAAGGGCTCCTTACTTCATATTTTTTTGGACCTGCCCCAAAATAGTGCCTCTCTGGACTACCATTCGAAATAAGACTGATCCCATCTTGGGACTAGAGGACCTGTTTAAACCTGAAATATGTATCTTAGGTGATTTTTCAGGCATTAGTTTTCCCAATAGAAAATATTATATGGCCTTGATATCCCTGTCACTTAAGAAAGTAGTTCTAAGACACTGGAAAGACCAATCTGAAATCATGTACGGGGAATGGTTATCTGAGCTCCTTGTGAATCTCAGAATGGAAAAGGCTATTGCAAGTTTAAATAATAGGTTGGAAAGGTTTAAGAAAATATGGGACCCCTTATATACGTTATTCTCGATCTAAAGTTTCTCAGAGTGAGGACTTTAGTATCTAGGGTATTCTATTACTATTGTGATGTCTGTGCTGTGGGATTGGTAGGGAACAGGTTCAGACCAATGCTTTATTAGTGGGGTGGGGAATAGAGATGTGGGAAGGGGGGAGCTGACAGATTAAGATTATTGTATATTGCCAATGTATACTATATCTGTACTGAAAGATCTGTCATGAATGGTAAAATTATTAATAAACTTTAAATGGGAAAAAAAAATGACAGCTGTACTGCTCATAAGGAGGTGTGGTAAAATGGCAATGTTGAAAATCTGGAGTGAAAATATTGAAATTTCGCAAACTTATGAGCGTGCGTAGGAACTGCTCAACGCACGCTCATAAAAACAGTCATTTTTAGAAATTTTTTTCACCAAATTTTCAACATAGCCATTTTAAGACCTCTGCTGATGAACAGTGTCACTGTGATTTTCTTAATGTGTCCGTACATTGATTTACAGCACACGACTAAGCCATTATGCACTACATGGTGAAATGCATTATGGGTGAGATGTGAAAATGACAGCTGTACTGCTCATAAGAAGGCATGGTAAAATGGCAATGTTGAAAATCTGGAGTGAAAATATTGAAAATTTGTGAACTTACAGCGTGCGTAAGACTATAGCACAACTCTGGCTAAGTCATTTGAATTTTTCACCAAATTTTCAAAATAGGCTTTTTGAGAGCCCACCTTATGAACACTGGCAGTGTCATTTCGTTAATCATTCTGGAAAGGTGATTTCGTGCAGTGGCTGCGAAATCACCCTTCGGGCCTGAGTAATGCCATGACAGTGACAGCATTCATGAGAAGGGGTCCCAAAATCCCCATGTTGAAAATTTGGTGCAAAAATTCCAAAAAATGTCTGAGATATGCAATAAAGTTGAAAAAACCCTATCTGTCCCATTATACAGTTTACTGGCACTTCCTCAGTTTGCGGTCGGCTTTGAAGAGTGCAGACGTGTTCCCGGTCCACCAAAGATCGTCGTGCTGAACTACGGAGGTAAGTATGGGGTGGGGAGGCAGGGTGCGCAGTGGGTGGGTGCAGGTTGTGGGAGGGGGGCAGGGAGAAGCGCCGAGGGACAGTTTCTGTATTTACAGGTTTTTTGTATTGACTAAGACGACAAGGGATGTTTGCCACACTGGAGTGGGCTCCCAGCGTGGCAGCAGGAAGAATGTTGGTGGAGGGAAGGAGCCGACAGGGGATCCGGCACCCCCGTCACCAATAACATCATTTTGCCACGCTGGGGTGGGCTCCCAGCATGGCACCTGGATGCTTTGGGGGCGTGGGCCGAGCAGAGTTAGGGCACCTGTCGGCCATACAGTGGGGGAGGCGATGAGAACACAGTGTGGGGTAAGCACGCGTGTGTGTGTGTGTGTGTGTGTGAGGGGGAGTCTGCTCACTGAAGCAGAGCTCTCCCCTTTCAACTGTATGCCACTGCATTTTCAGTTATCGTAGATAGCTGGAGCAGTGATTGGCGCACTGCGACCATGCCTGCAAACACACTGACTGAATTGGAAGAGGCTGACACACCTCTGGAAAACTCGGATGATAGCACTATGTTTCTTGCACATGCGTGCAAGCAAACATAAAAAATTGATCAAAAAGGATTTTTTTAACAGCTTTTAGAAGGTTTGAATCACAGAGAGCTCTCAAAGCAGACTGCTACAGCTTCCTACACATACTACCCCAAACTGAGGCTGTGCAGAACAATCTAGAGCCCATGTGACCTGAAATCCCATGAATCACTGCAAAATTCGCCTTTGGAGCTTAAAAACAAGACAAAGTGAGGTGAAGTACATTGCATTCAAGTACTTCACCTTAAGAATTGATGGAGTAGTGGTCTGGGAAGGCGGAGTAACGCAAAGTCATTGTTTTCAATGGACTTCGCGTTACTCATTATAACGCGAAGTAATCCACTTTGTGTTGTGGAGCACTCCACGAATTCGCTTTCACTCCGCATTCCACTTCGCGGAGCAAATTGGGGCCACTTTGCCCATCTCTAATTGTAATAAATAAATAAATAAAAAATGTAAATATTTAACCTCTGCTTCCAATTCACCCATCTTAACCCTCACCCATTGTAACTAAATTAACTGTTTTTTGTAAATCTTGCCATGAGCACATCATTGGAGTGAGCCTTTAATTCTAAAATGTTTGAAATGTGGTGTTTTGGTTATTGGGTCATGTGTGGGGTGACAAAATGGTATTGTGGGTGGGTACAGCATCCCAGGGGGTTGTACCAGGTTTTATCTAGACCCACGTAAAAGTATAGTTTGGGTGGAGGCACTGACAATAATGTTACCTATGGGAAGGAACCAGTTATAAATCTGTAATGGGAACCCAGTCCCCTCAACCTTGGTCAGGCCTACAAGGCAGTGGTAAGTAGCCAGCTGGGATATAGCGTCTGGGTTACAAAATAAAATTAAACCAAAAAATAGGTATAATAGTGTTTTTTGTCAGAAACCCTACCATGAAAACTGTGTGATGAAATGTTCTGCAGATTAACACATACTGCCATGGTAACCTTTATATTATTTATTTTTTAAGGGAAAATTCTACACCAAATGTACAGTATATGATTTGGAAAATGTAAATGCACATGAGGTCCCAATATTTAGGTTCAAGTCTTAAGAATAGCATGCACCCTTACTTCACTTTCTTTTCACAAGTCTTATAATCTGGTGGGCTCTCACAGTTCTATAAATAGTCAACCTAGCAAGGTTTCGTGTCCAACCCCCTACTAATTTTATTCACTCCTTTAGTAGCAGCATTAGTACAGTTAAATCATGTTCTTACGTTTAGTAATTAATTTGTTTGAATGTGTCAGTCTTGAAAGTCTTGTCTTTTGTTGTATCAACTGCCATAAAATGTTCCTGTAGCACAGCTTTTTGCACTGTACAGTGTATCTGGATCTTTAATTCCTCTACAACAGCTTTTTGCACTATATATCTGGATCTTTGATTCCTGTATGTTCTTTCATGTAACTAATTCAAGGTCGACCCTGAAAACGGACTTTCAGTTCCAGAGGGCCTACCCGATTACCAAAAACTCAAATAACTAGCAAACTAACTAACTAACTAAACTAACTAACTAACTGAAATACAGATACCAAAAGCAAACAAATCAATAAATGGAATATAGATACTGGTCATTATAACATCGTGGTGACCAGTACCTGTAAACAGAACTCTGACTTCCAGTGCATAGTATACTATACCCCTACGCTATACCAATAATCAACAGGAAATGGCTAGCTGAAAGCGTGTACACAAAAAGTAGAAATATTAAATAATGATTACCTTACTTTTTCTTATTTATGATACCACTATCTATGGTAACACTATTGATGCCAAGTTAAATGCTGGATCTCCTTTCTATGTGCAATCAAAATACATCCTGGGGCTGGATATTCAAAGGGCCAAAAATGGCTCTGGGACTAAGTCCCATGCTGCAGTCTGCTGATGCAGAAAAATGTTCTCTGTACTGGCAGACATTCCTATTTTCACCCCATGGTGTGCAGGGGCAGTGGGCACAGCTGGGGGTGATGTTACACTTGGTACTATTAGACATAGCACTGACACAGCTGGTCCTGAAAAATGGGTGCAAGCTGCTGTAAATTGCTGAGCCAGTTGCAAAACGGCTCCAAGTTGGAAAATATGGCACATGTGGAAAAACCTGTGGGTCTGCACTTGCACAAGGTTTTCAACATGTGCACCAATTTCACTGTTCTTTTTGGGGGTTTTTTTGCACCTCCCCTGGACCAGTCCCCATTGGCCCAACTGTGCTTCCAGCCCCATCACCCATCTTCCTCAGGACTTACCTCTCTCCCTGGTCGTTCCTCCTTGGCTTACCCCAAAGGGCAGGACATTTGGAGGCCACCCCTCACCTCCTTCGGTTCTCAAGCTCAGTTGGCTAAGAGAGTGCCACGGTTGATCGTGCAGGGCCTGTGGAGTGCTTGGGGCAGCATCCTGTGGTGGTCTGGCATTTTCTTCCTGTTTCCTTCCTTGGGAGACATGGTTTGCAATGATGTCATGCTGACATCTGCCATGTCTCCCATACCAATCTGGCTCAAGCTGCCAACCCCCCAGCTTCCACCAGGGGCCAGTCAGGTGCCGAGCACTTCCCCAGCCTCCAACTGGAGGAGGAGAGCAGTCTGTTGGATGCTCTGTCCTCTTCCCATTGGCAAGCTTTCAGACAGCCTGGGCTCACACCTAAACCCTGGTTGTCAGCTTGACACGCGGTAGCTCTACTGCTGCACTGGTGGGCCAGCTAATTTTACTGGTCTTTGAAAATCCGGCCTCCCGGTATTTGCAACCTAATTACAGATCAGTACCCCTCTCTGTCCCTTGGTTGGATCCCTTGGCAGAGAACTGCAGCTTACACAGCTGAGTGGCAGCTCTTTGATCAGCATCACAGCTAGAAGACTTTACACATAGTTGACCTAACATAGCTTGGTTTTAGCTTGTAATCAGCAGTCCTCAACAGCCAGAATCTGTCATGTCAATGTTAGAGAACTTAAAGCAACAGTGCAATGAAAGCAGTTCAAATTTGACTCTACATTTTTATGTTCGCTTGCGCGCATGCGCAAGGAACGTCTTGGGAGAATGGGACACTTTGGAGGTGTGCCCCTCCTCTGCAATCCACTGCTCCATTGAGCAGGCATGGCAGTCCTGCACCAATCAGACGTGGTGCTGTGTATGACAGTGGTGGTCTTCTCTTCAAAGAAAATGTGTGCTTGCACCGCATCATGCTGCCCCCCCCAAATCTTTGCTGCCACGCTGGGAGCCTACCCCAGCGTGGCAAACGTCCAGCGTCATCTGCCAACGGGGGTGCCCAATCCCCGTCGGCTCACGGCTCCAGCTATCCTTCTGCCATGCCAGGAGCCCACCCACATGGCAAAACGTCACATAGTCTTTTTTTTTTTTCAAAAACCTGTAAATTAAAAGCGGTCCCACAGCTTCTCCAGCCCCGCCTCCCACAAACCGCACCCACCACTGCGCACCCTACCTCCCACACCCCTTCACCCCATACTTACCTCCGGGCTTGGCGCGATCGCATCGCTGGACGGGAACACATCTGCACTCTTCAAAGCCGCCGCGAACTGAGGAAATGCCAGTAAGCTGTATAATGGACTAGATAGGGGTTTTCAACTTTACTGCATATCTCAGGCATTTTTTGGAATTTTTGCACAAAATTTTCAACATGGGGTCTTTGGGACCCCTTCTCATGAATGATGTCACTGTCATGGCGTTATTCAGGCCCGAAGGGTGATTTCGCGGTCACTGCGCGGTCAGTCACTCTGCAAAATCACCTTTGGGCCTGAATAATGCTCATGACAATTTGTCATGAGAAGGAGTCCCAAAACTCATGTTGAAAAGTTGGAAAAAAAATGACTGTTCTGAGCATGTATTGCGCAGTTCCTACGACGCTCATAAGTTCGCAAATTTTCAATATTTTCACTCACATATTTTCAACATTGCCATTTTACCACACTCCTTATGAGCAGTACAGCTGTCATTTTTCACATCCTGCCCAAAACGTGTTTCCGCCCATGTAGTGCACAATGGCGCAGTCGGTGTGTGAAATCAATGTATGGGACACATTAAGAAAATCACAGTGACACTGTTCATTAGCAGAGGTCTTAAAATGGCTATGTTGAAAATTTGGTGAAAAAATTCCTAAAAATTACTGTTTTACAAGCGTGCATTGCACAGTTCCTACGGACGCTCATAAGTTTGCAAATTTTCAATATTTTCACTCCAGATTTTCAACATTGCCATTTTACCACACCTCCTTATGAGCAGTATAGCTGTCATTTTTCATATCCTGCCCAAAACATGTTTCCGCCCATGTTGCACACAATGGCGCAGTCGGTGTGTGAAATCAATGTATGGGACACATTAAGAAAATCACATTGACACTGTTCATGAGCAGAGGTCTTAAAATGGCTATGTTGAAAATTTGGTGAAAAAATTCCTAAAAATGACTGTTTTACAAGCGTGGCGTTGCGCAGTTCCTACACACGCTCGTAAGTTCGCGAATTTTCAATATTTGCACTCCAATGACTTCCAAATACCTAAACAGCACATAGAAGCAAGCAATATTCGGCATTGACAAATGCTTGTACTTCTTTGTCACTGATTTTTTTAAGCCATGTCCAAGTGCCAAATACCACTGCAAATACCAGCAAGCGAACGTTCGGCATTGACAAATGCTTGTCTTCCTAATTGGTGCTAAATCTCTTCCAGTTTATTTTGGTGGTAAAATTTTCAGCTTTTGTTATCATTTATGAATTTTATGAAAGTTTTAAAATCATTATTTCTCAAGAAAAAAGCATTTGTCAATGCCGAATGTTGATTGCGTTGGTCTGTTGCGCTCGCTCAGTGGCCCTGTGTCACTGGCTCAGTGTGTTTGTCCCCCGGTGCTGCAGGCTGCTCTTTTGTACTGGCCACTGCCTGCATTGGCATCTTGTTCTGCTGAGGAAGAAACCTCAGCTGTCCCGACAGAGCTCCATTGAGGTGGCTCACTCCCCCTCTGTCACTCACTCATTCTGTTTCTCCTGGCGCTGCAGGCTGCCCTTTTGTAATGGGCTCCTGCCTCTGTTGGTGCTTTTTTCTGCCCGCAAAGAAATCTGCAGCAGTCCCAACAAAGATCGGTTGAGCTTGCTCACTCCCCTTCTCTCACTCACTCTTTTCTACTGGGTTTCTGCCTACGTTGCTGTCTTCTTATGCCCACAACGAAATTTGCAGCAGTTACAGTACAACTCTGTTGAGCTCACTCACTTGCTCATTCTGTTTTTTCTGCCACTGCAGGCTGCCCTTTTGTACTGGGCCCCTGCATGAATTGCTGCCTTTTTTTTGCCTACAAAGAAATCTGCAGCAGTCCCAACACAGCCCTGTTGAGCTCACTGACTCCCCCTCCCTCACTCGCTCGTTCTGTGTCTCCTGGTGCTGCATGCTGCCCTTTTGTACTGGGCTCCTGCCTGCATTGGCGGCTTTTTCTGACCATAAAGAAATCTGAAGCAGTCCCGACACAGCTCCACTGAGCTCACTCACTCTCCCTCTGTCACTCTCGCATTCCGTTTCTAGCGGCGCTGCAAGC
This sequence comes from Neoceratodus forsteri, assembly GCA_016271365.2. NCBI lineage: Eukaryota > Metazoa > Chordata > Ceratodontiformes > Ceratodontidae > Neoceratodus > Neoceratodus forsteri. The sequence goes on from CM028138.1 coordinate 730,041,762, forward strand.
TGGCCTTATGTACTGGGCTCCTGCCTGCGTTGCCGCATTTTCTGCCCACAAAGAAATCTGCAGGAGTCACACTAGAGCTCCGTTGAGCTCGCTCAGTAACGCTCTGTCACTCGCTCATTATGTTTCTCTTGGTGCCACAGACTGCACTTTTCTATGGGGCTCCTGGCTGCTTATAAGGAGGTGTGAAAAAATGGCACTGTTGAAAATTTGGTGTGGCAATATTACAAATCCCGTTGAGCTCACTGACTCCCCCTCCCTCACTCGCTCGATCTGTGTCTCCTGGTATTGCAGGCTGTCCTTTTGTACTGGGTTCCTGCCTGCATTGGCGGCTTTTTCTGGCCAGAAAGAAATCTGAAGCAGTCCCGACACAGCTCCGCTGAGCTTGCACACTCCCCCTCTGTCACTCTTGCATTCCGTTTCTGGCAGCGCTGCAAGCTGGCCTTTTGTATTGGGCTCCTGCCTGCGTTGCCCCATTTTCTGCCCACAAAGAAATCTGCAGCAGTCACACTAGAGCTCCGTTGAGCTCGCTAACTACCACTCTGTCACATGCTCGTTCTGTTTCTCTTGGCGCCGCAGACTGCGCATTTCTATGGAGCTCCTGGCTGCGTTGGCACCTTTGTCTGTCCACAAAGAAATCCGCAGCTGTCTCGACAGAGCTCCATTCAGGTTGCTCAGCCTCCCTCTCTCATTGCTCATTCTGTTTGTCCTGGTGCTGCAAGCTGCCCTTTTGTACGGGGCTCCTGCCTACATTGGCGCCCTTTTCTGCCCACAAAGAAATCCCAGCAGTCCTGATAGAGCTCCGTTGAGCTCACTAAGTACCCTTGTCTCACTCGCTCATACTGTTTCTCCCACCGCTGCAGGCTGGCCTTTTGTGCTGGGTCCCTGCCTGTACAGACACCTTTTTCTGCCCACAAACAATCCGCAGCAATCCTGACAGAGCTTCGGTGAGTTTGCTCACTCCCACTCGCTCTCTCGTTCTGTTTCTTCCATTGCTGCTGGCTACCCTTTTGTACTGGGCTCATGTGTTGGGGCCTTTGTCTGAACACAAACAAATCCACAGCAGTCCCAACAGAGCTCAGTTGAGCTCGGTCACTCCCCCCTCTCACTCAGTCGATCTTAATCTGTGCCAAACACTGATTTCCCAGAGTGACCATGCTATTGTCCGTCAGAAGTGCAAAAACATATTTTAACCAGGATGTGAAAAATGACAGCTGTAGTGTTCATAAGGAGTTGTGAAAAAATGCCACTGTTGAAAATGTGGCATGACAGTATTACAAATTGGCGAAGTTACAGGAGTGCGTGGAAACAGTTCAATGCACACTTGTAACACAGTCATGTTATGGACTTTCGTCACCAAATTTTCAACATAGGGATTTTAGGACCTCTGCTCATGAAGAGTGCCACTGTCATTTTCTTAATCTGTCCCGAACACTGATTTCCCACAGTGACCACGTTATTCTGCGCTGGAACTGTGAAAACATATTTCGGTCAGGATGTGAAAAATGACAGCTGTACTGCTTATAAGGAGGTGTGAAAAAATGGCACTGTTGAAAATTTGGTGTGGCAATATTACAAATCCCGTTGAGCTCACTGACTCCCCCTCCCTCACTCGCTCGATCTGTGTCTCCTGGTACTGCAGGCTGTCCTTTTGTACTGGGCTCCTGCCTGCATTGGTGGCTTTTTCTGGCCAGAAAGAAATGAAGAACCTCGACACAGTTCGCTTCGAGCCTCGCATTGACTCCCTCTGTCACCTTCCTGGGCATTCTGTTTCTGGCAGCTGCAAGCTGCCTCCTTTGTATTGAGCTCCTGTCTGCGTTGCCCCATTTTCTGCCCACAAAGAAATCTGCAGCAGTCACACTAGAGCTCCGTTGAGCTCGCACACTACCACTCTGTCACTTGCTCGTTCTGTTTCTCTTGGCGCCGCAGACTGCGCATTTCTATGGAGCTCCTGGCTGCATTGGCACCTTTGTCTGTCCAAAAAGAAATCCGCAGCTGTCTTGACAGAGCTCCAGGTCGCTCAGTCTCCCTCTCTCATCGCTCATTCTGTTTGTCCTGGTGCTGCAAGCTGCCCTTTTGTACAGGGCTCCTGCCTGCATTGGCGCCTTTTTCTGCCCACAAAGAAATCCCAGCAGTCCTGATAGAGCTCCGTTGAGCTCACTAAGTCCCATTATCTCACTCGCTTGTACTGTTTCTCCCACCGCTGCAGGCTGGCCTTTTGTACTGGGCCCCTGCCTGTAATGATGCCTTTTTTGGCCCACAAAGAAATTCGCAGCAGTCCTGACAGCGCTTCGGTGAGTTCGCTCACTCCCCCTCCCTCACTCGCTCTCTCGTTCTGCTTCTCCCAGTGCTGCAGGCTACCCTTTTGTATTGGGCTCTTGTGTTAGAGCCTTTGTCTGAACACAAACAAATCCACAGCAATCCCGACAGAACTCAGTTGAGCTCGGTCACTCTCCCCTCTCACTCGGTCAATCTTAATCTGTCCCAAACACTGATGTCCCAGAGTGACTATGCTATTATCCGGCAGAAGTGCAAAAACATATTTTAGCCAGGATGTGAAAAATGACAGCTGTAGTGTTCATAAGGAGTTGTGAAAAAATGCCACTGTTGAAAATGTGGCGTGACAGTATTACAAATTTGCGAAGTTACAAGAGTGCGTGGAAACAGTTCAATGCACGCTTGTAACACAGTCATGTTATGGACTTTCATCACCAAATTTTCAACATAGGGATTTTTGGTCCTCTGTTCATGAACCGTGCCACTGTAATTTTCTTAATCTGTCCCGAACACTGATTTCCCACAGTGACCACGTTATTCTGCGCCGGAACTGTGAAAATACATTTCGGTCAGGATGTGAAAAATGGCAGCTGTACTGCTTATAAGGAGGTGTGAAAAATGGCACTGTTGAAAATCTGGTGTGACAATATTACAAATCTGCGAAGTTACAAGAGTGCATGGAAAGTGCTCAACGCACACTGGTAACACAGTCAATTGATGGGCTATCATCACCAAAATTTCAACATAGGCATTTTAGGACCTCTACTCATGAACAGTATCATTGTCATTTTCTTAATCTGTCCTGAACAGTGATTTCCCACAGCAACCGCTCTATTCTGCGCCAGAAGTGTGAAAACACATTTTGGCCAGGATGGAAAAAATGAAAGCTGTACTGTTCATAAGTAGGTCTGGGAAAATGGCAATGTTGAAAATCTGGAGTGACAATATTACAAATTCGCGAAGTTACAAGCGTGCGTGCCAACTGCGCAACGCACGCTCGTAACACAGTCATTTTATGGGGTATTGTAACCAAATTTTCAACATAGGTATTTTAGGACCTCTACTCATGAACAGTGTCACTGTCATTTTCTTAATCTGTCCTGAACACTGATTTCCCACAATGACCATGCTATTCTGCGCCGGAAGTGAGAAAACACATTTTGGCCACGAAGTGAACAATGATAGCTGTGTTGCTCACAAGGAGGTGTGACAAAATGTCAATGTTGAAAATCTGGCGTGAAAATATTGTAAATTCACAAACTTAAAAGTGTACATAGCAACAGCACAACGCACGCTCGTAAAACAGTCATTTTTTGGATATTTTCCACCAAATTTGCAACATAGGCTTTTTTGAGAGCCCACCTCATGAACACTGACACTGTCATTTCATTAATTGGCCCCAAAGGGTGATTCCACACAGTACCACGAAACCACCTTTCGGGGCCGATTAATGCTATGACAGTTCAAGAATTCATGAGGAGGGTTCCCAAAAACCCCACGTTGAAAATTTGGTGAAAAAATTCCCAAAAATGCCCGAGATATGCACCAAAGTTGAAAAAACCCTATTTATTACATTATACAGCTTACTGGCATTTCCTCAGTTCGCGGTTGGCTTTGAAGAGTGCAGATGTGTTCCTGGTCCACCGAAGATCATCGCGACGAGGTAAGTATGTGGTGAGGGGGGGTGTGGGGAGGCAGGGTGTGCAGTGGGTGGGTGCAGGTTGCAGATGGGGGGGGCAGAAGCGAGCCCCGAGGAACAGTTTTCTTTTTTCAGGGCACAAATAAAACAAAAGACATTGCGGGACCATTTTTCCGTTCACAGGGGTATCTGGCATGCTGGGGTGGGCTCCCAGCATGCCAGCAGAGGCTTGGGGGCAAGCATTAGCCGACAGGGGATTGGGCATCCCGTCGGCAGGAACAAAGGGGTTCATTATGCCAATGGGGATTGGGCACCCCTGTCGGCAAGACAAAATGGTGGGGTTATTATGCCGGCGGGGATTGGGCACCCGTCGGCAGGGTCAACCGTGGGGGTTCATTATGTCATTATGCCGATGGGATTGGGCACCCGTCGGCAGGAACAAATGGGGAGGTTACAGAATGCCGACAGGAGTGGCTCCCCGTCGGCAACAAGTAAACACAGTGGGGGGGGGGGTTATATTGTTTGTGAACATGGCTGGCAAGCCGCAGCCATGTTCACAAACAATATCAGGGGGTTTCACATCCCGCCCTGCAGCGGCTACTTTTTTAGAATGTTGTGGCACGCTGGCTGAACTAGTGTCAGCAGAAGCATGCCACGGCACTGGGGGATGGAGGACAAGCCTCTGCAGGCTGTGGGGGCATTGGGCACAACAGTGCCATGCCTCCACAACCTATTTTTGGAGAAAGCTGATGCAATATGTTTCTTGCGCATGCACACAATCAACATAAAAAGGAAGGCCACCTAATTTTTGCAAAGGAATAATAGCAAGGACCCAAGGAGGTTAGGAGTCGAGACAAAAATGAAAATGTACAGTACACAGCACAGGAAGCATCCAGAAAACATAAATAAACAGTTCTGCCAATACTTTTCATAACCATAGAAGAAAATTAGTTTTTTGGAATAACTTTTTATGTTTGCTTGCATGCATGTGCAAGAAACATAGTGCCTTCATCGGAGATTTCAGAGGTGTGTCACCTCCTCCTCCTCCAATTCAGTCAGTGGGCTGGCAGGCACGGCCCCTGTAAGCCAATGCATTTTGGAGCTGTCTATGACACGCTCCAAAATGCAGTGGCACTCTGATTGAAAGAGGACTACGCTTGAGTGAGCACCGATAAGATATCGGCTGCTCACGCCAGCCTCACCCCACACCTGAACAGGCGTCCGGCGCCCCGTACTGTATAGCTGACGGGTGCCCAATCCCTGTCGGCTGAGCTCGTCCCCACCCCCCAGTTGTAGGTGCCACGCTGGGAGCCCACCCCAGTGTGGCAAGCACTGTAGTCCTTTGGCGGCGGGGTGCCCAATCCCCGTCGGCTGAACGCCCCAAGTCCTTGTGCCCGCTGGGAGCCCACCCAAGCGTGGCAAATATCCCTAGACGTCTTTTTTTTTAAACCTGTAAAATAAAACTGTCCCGCTGGCGTGTCTCCCAATGCCCTCCCACAACCCGCACCCACCCACTGCGCACCCAGCCTCCCCACCCCCTCACCCCATACTTACCTCCAGACTCCTGCTAACGATCTTCAGTGGACGGGAACACGTCTGCACTCTTCAAAATCGACCGCGCGAACTGAGGAAATGCCGGTAAGCTGAATAATGGGTTACATAGAGGTTTCAACTTTACTATATCTCCAGCATTTTAGAATTTTTGCACCAAATTTTCAACATGGGGTTTTTGAGACCCCTTCTCATGAATTATGTCACTGTCATGGCGTTACCGGGCCGAAGGATGATTTCGGCGCGGTGACTGCGAAATCACCCTTTGGGCCCAAATACCACCATGACAGTGACATCATTCATGAGAAGGGGTCCAAAACCCCGTATTGAAAATTTGGTGCAAAATTCCAAAATATGACTGTTTTAGTGCGTTGCGCAGTTCCTACACAGGCTCGTAAGTTCGCGAAATTTCAATATTTTCACTCCAGATTTTCAACATTGCCATTTTACCACACCTTCTTATGAGTAGTACAGCTGTCATTTTTCACATCTCACCCAAAATGTGCTCCCTTCCATGTGCGCAGAATGGGCGATCAGTGTTGAAATCAATGTCCAGGACAAATTAAGAAAATCACAGTGACACTGTTCATGAGCAGAGGTCTTAAAATGGCTATTTGAAAATTTGGTGAAAAATTCCTAAAATGACGCTGTTTTACGAGCGTCGTTGCATGATTCCTCGCCGCTCTGTGAGTCGTAATTTTCACTATTTTCACTCAGATTTCCAACATTGCCATTTTATCACACCTTCTTATGAGTAGTACAGCTGCCATTTTCACATGTCACCCAAAACGTGTTTCTGCCCATGTAGCACACAATGGCGCAGTCGGTGTGCGAGATCAATGTATGGGACAAATTAAGAAAATCACAGTGACACTGTTCATGAGCAGAGGTCTTAAAATGGCTATGTTGAAAATTTGGTGAAATAATTCCTAAAAATGACTGTTTTTCGAGCGTGCGTTGCGCAGTTCCTATGCATGCTCGTAAATTTGCAAATTTAATATTTTCACTCCAGATTTTCAACATTGCCATTTATTACACTTCCTTATGAACAGTACAGCTGCCATTTTTCATATATGCGCCCAAAATGTGTTTTGCACATGTAGCGCACAATGGTGCTGTTGGTGTGCGGCAATATTTAGGACAGATTAAGAAAATCACAGTTACACTGTTCATGAGCAGAGGTCTTAAAATGGCTATATTGAAAATCTGGTGACAAAAGTCCATAACATGACTGTGTTATGAGTGAGCAATCGCAGTTTCCACACACCCTAATAAATTCATGACTTTGTAATATTTTCAGTCAGATTTTCACCAGAGGCATTTTCACACTTCCTTATGAATAGTACAGCTGTCATTTTTCACAACATGGCTGAAGTGTGTTTTCACACTTTCAGCGCTGAGATGCATGGTGGCTGGGGAAATCATTGTTGGCACAGATAAAGAAAATCACAGTGACACTGTTCATGATCGGGCACCAAAATGCCTGAGTTGACAATCTGCTGTAAAATATCCCCAACCTAATTATATTACGGCTGTGCGTTGCACAGTTTCTATGTACGCTCATGACTTCACCATTTTTTAAATATTTTTACTGCAGATTTGCAACATTGCCATTTTTTACACCTCCCCATGAACAGTACAGCTGTCATTTTTACATCCTCTTGAATGTTTTGCACCTGTGGTGCTAAATGCCGTAGTCGCTGTGCATAAGCAGCTTTCAGCTAACAAACTGATATTCCCCTGTTCATGAGGTGGGGTCACAAAAAACTTGTTGAAAATTTGGGTGAAAATACCACGAATGCCTGAGGTATCAGGGTTTCCAACCATAACGCCCAACCCTGTAGAGAATGACAGGCATCAGGGGTGTGATTTGGGATTCTTGCCTGTAATGCTCATACCATTCCACACCCTGCAGCCAGTGAGAGGCATCGAGGTGTGCCTTGGACTCTTCAGCCCCAAAGTTCACCCCATTCTCCTATATCGCACCCATCTCACTGCATTTCCTAATGAAATGGGGTGCGCATAAGGGCCAAAGACCCCAAGGAACACCGTGACACTTGTCAGTCTCTGCAGGGTGGGGTGTGGTGAAATGGCGAGGCCGTTATGCCCGACGACCCAAATGCACACCCCAATGCCTGTCACTCTCTGCTGGGTGGTCGTGGGGTTGGCTTCAGTTCAGTACTTCACTGCCATTCCTATTACGCAGCTCTGTAACTTCTACATTACCACTGCCAATGCCAGCAAGCAAACATTCGGCATTGACAAATGCTTGTTTTCATTGCACTGCTACTTTAATGTATTCTGTTAACTAGAATTGTAACTCTTTTGGTCATTTTATGCATGTTCAAACCAAATCAAGTTTATTTATATTGCACCTTTCAAACTATCATGGCACCTCACAAAACAAGTAAAACAGCTGAAGCATAAAATTACATACATTATAAATAATATAAAATAAGGAAAACAAAACAGTATCCCAGTTATTCCCCAAATGCTTGTATTCATAAAAAGGTTTTTAAGGCCTGCTTAAAACCCTCCATAGTCACGCACTCATGTAACTGATGGGGTAGAGAATTCCAAAGGGTGGGGGCCGTGTGCATAAATGCACGAGCCCTGGAAGATTTTAAACAATACCCTGGAATATCTAGCAACCCCTCATCAGTCAAGCAGAGCAATTGCTCAGGGCATTAAGATACCAGGGGCTCTTTCAGGTAGACCGGACCCTGTCCATGTAGGGCTTTATAAGTCAGAAGACTGACTTTGAAGGTGATTGGCCACTGTACCGACAGCCAGTTTAGTTCACACAGCACCGAAGAAATATGACAGGACCGAGGGGTTCCTGTCAATAACCAGGTCTCTGCATTCTGCACCAGCTGCAAGGGGTGAATATCCACCCCCAGGAGCCCTAGGTATAGGGTGTTACAGTAATCCAAGCGCAAGGACACAAAGGCATGGACCAACGTAGGAAGGTCACCGGACGGTACAAGATGCTTAACTCTGGAGATATTCCTCAGATGGCAGAAAGAGGATTTGATGACAGCTGACACCTGTGAACGCAGTGTCAGTCCCTCATCAAACATTACCCCCGGGTTTTGCACCCGTTCAGAGCTCAGGAGTTGCAAACCCCCAAAAAGAAGTTCAGAGGGTAGCCTCACCACCGACCCCCCTATCCAGCTACCCGGGTCCACCACCAACACCTCAGTCTTTTCTTTGTTCAACCTCAACCAGCTCGAACTCATCCACTCCTGGATTTCAGTAAGGCAGCTATTAAATACTGAGAGAACTCCATCCTGGTCAGGTGTGAAAGAAAGGTAGAGCTGGGTATCATCAGCATAGCAGTGAAACCTCAGACCATACCTTTTTACAATGTCTATAAGTTTAGTAAGCCACTTCAAGTGTGTGTAACTGCTGGTATAAACCCTCTTCTTGGGTGGTTGAAACAATCCACTCACTGCATTTTTTTATAACAATACTGTTGCACACTCAACCGTGGATTATTTCTTACATGAGAACGTGCCAGCAGAAGTGGACCTTGTGATCCATCTAGTCTGCTTGTGCAATCTACCCCCTCCCAGTTTCTTTACTGCCTTAGGTTCCCCCCAATGCCTATTTCATGCTAGCTTGAACTCCTCCACTCTCTTTGCTGTGAAAATTTCTGGGGGCAGACTGTTCCAGGGGTCCACCACCCCTTCCATGAAGAAAAGCTTCCTGCTGTTTGTTTTGAAACTACGCCCCTTCAGGTGCATGTTGTGCCCCCTTGCCCGGGTATTCGTGTTTTCCCTGAAGAGATCCTGTGTTTGTACTGAGTTGATACCTTTGAGGAATTTAAATGTCTCTATCACATCTCCCTTGTACCTTCCGTCTCCAGTGAGTACATCCTAAGATGTTTAAATCTCGATTCATACTTTTTTTTATGTAGTCCATGTATTATCTTCATAGCTCTCCTCTGCATAGTTTCCAGGCAATCCTTGTCCTTCTTGAGGTGTGGTCTCCAGTACTGGATGCAGTACTCCAGGTGAAGACTCACCAAGGACCTGTACAGTGGGGCTATCATTTTGCTTTTCCTATTTGTGATACCCTTTCCTATGCATCCAAGAATGCTGCTAGCTTTTTTACACCACCATTTCGTACTGCCTGGTTCTCCTTAAATTATCAGATACAAGTACCCCCAGATCTCTCTCCACCTTAGTTTCAGTCAGCTGTTCCACCCAGGGTGTATTTCCAGTCTTGGTTCTCCCCCAGGTGCATAACTTTGCACTTCTTGGCATTGAATTTCAACTGCCACTGTTTAGACCATTCCTCAGTTTTTTTTGGGCAGCAATCACTTCTGAGACACCCTTCTTGTGTGTCCACTCTGTTGCAGAAGTTGGTGTCATCTGTGAACAGGGATGCCTTTCCTAGAAAACCTTCCACAATATCACTGATGAATATATTGAGTAGAATTGGCCCCAGCATTGATCCCTGGGGGACTCCACTGGAGTTTTTAAAATTACTTCCTAGCCTGCATCCAAACAACAGTCCTTGTATATTTCACTAAACTATCATCTCAAAATGCCCTTTTATATTTTTAGAAAAAGTCACTCCAGGGTTTGGTTTAAAGGATTTTGATGTAAGTCCCAGGATCCCTGGCCTTTAATCTCCTGTTTTGCACTCCTATGGCTTGCATCAAAATCCTTTAAACACCAGCCTGTTGTATCTTATTCCTTCCCTAAACCATTCATCACACTGAACTTTAGGTATGATACACATTTCCATTTTCTTGTTCTCTTTAGCTATTTGGTGTTTGCCCATTTCCCACCACAGTGACTGGAGTCATTACACTTGCATCCATTCTCTGGCTGAATGGACGAGCGAGCTGTTGCCTTCACAGTCAACACCAGTTCTGCTCCTTATTTGGCCCCCCTGGGGATCTAGAAGGTTGTGTGGGTCAATGATCTGCCTCCCTTCCACCTCTGCCATGTCTCACCTACATGACTAATTCAGCTCCAACCTGCCATCCAACTTCTGAGTGGGACTGTGGGACTCAAATATGAACCGTAGACTCCCAGGTGGCTGCACATCAAGCTGCCACCACATCACTGTGCCAGACCAGGGCATATTTCTTTCAAACCTGCCCACTTACTGTAGTAATGCATTAAAGGGAAACTTTTTGTAGGTTTCTATGAGGATCCTGTATGTAAATTGCTGGGTTATATTTACAAAATGTTTTCAGTAAGACAGAAAAATGCATTTAAAATTGTGATGTGGAGGCATCCATTTTGTGGACACGAAGGGTACTGTGATGATGTCACTGCCTCACCAACTCTAACAGTATGCAATTAGGCAGGTTAAAATAAATTGCTCCAACAGACAGGTATCCTGTTCTATCATGAAGAGAAGTACTGGATTCTTTTCTTGCACTCTGTCAAACATAAAATCCTGGATGTTCCTCAGACTATAATAGGATCCCTGACAGCACAGTCAAACTGTTCTCACCTGCTGCACTGCACACTGTTGACACTGGTGAGGCAGTTGCATCATTACAACACCCTTCCTATCCACAAAATAGATGCCTCCACACCCCTATTTAAAAAAGCCTTTTTCTGTCTTACTGAAAACATTTTCTAAGTATAACCCAGCAATTTACATACTTTATCTTCACAGTAACCTTTACAATCATTTCATAAGGAAACATACAGAGTCACTTTAAGACTTTTTGTTTACCACAACCTGTTGTACATGTTATAAATTAGCTAACCATTCAGGAAACAGTATGGCAAATATAATGTTTAGACTTAGTTCAGTTAATATTAAATGATTTATGGGGTTCTGGTTCTATTTTTCTTCACTTTATTTTCCATTTACTATTTATGCCCCCTGGCCTCCAGTTCTGATCCTCTCTGCCCATAGGCGACCCCTCTGCCATGAGACTGCTTTTTGCCTTTCACTTCCAGTGACCCACAGCTTTCCCCATCATGGTGGGACATTCAGGTCAATGCCCCCCTCCAGATCCGACATCCGAGGAGTGACAAGTGACAGAGTAGCACCCCAAAGTGTCTGGCATCTTCATGTTCAATAAGTGGGGCATTTCTTTATGAGTTTCCCACAGTCTCTGGATGCTGCCAGGAATTGCCCCAGGTGGGCATGTATACTCCCTCCCAATTAACATCTTCCAGCTGCACCACCACCTGTGGTTACCTATATGGCTATAGTGCAGCAGAGTCAGTGAACTACCCAGGAGGAGAAGCACATCATGTGGGATGATCAATCCTTCACCTCCCCTCCGTCTTGTCATGAACCAGGCTTGCACCACAGACCCAGGTAACCAGCACCACAAGTGGCGATGGCAAGAGACAGATTCCTTTAATAAAAGTTGCTCCAGGGCAGCCCTGCTTCTGAGGCAGTACTTTATTTTTGCACTTAAAGAACTCCAATCATTGTGATGGGAAATGGATAAACACCAAATAGCTAACGATAACAAGAAAATATAAATGGATATCATAGCTAAAGCTCAGTGTGATGAATGGTTTAGCCAAGGAGTAAGATACACCAGGCTGTTGTTTAAAGGATTTTGATGCAACTCTAGGAGCACAAACACAAGAGATTAAAGGCCAGGGACCCTGGGATTTACATTGAAATCCTTTAAACCACACCCTGGAGTGACTTATTCTACTTATAAAAGGGCATTTTGAGATGGTAGTTTAATGAAATATACAAGATCTGTTGTTTGTATTCAATCTAGGAAGTAATTTTATATAAGGAATATTCCACGGTTGGGTGTGGAACAATATTGTAATAACAAAATGAACTGAGTTGGTTGTTTCAACCACCCAAGAAGTGGAATTATAACAGCTTCCTCTTTCCTGATTTCACATTTGTCCCTTTTCCTATATATTTACTATTCTTATTCCATGTCACCACGTATATCCACTCTAGTGAAATTCTGACAAAAGAAAACCAAGGGGATCTCTTCTGGATTCAAACTCACAGCCTCTTGTTTATCAACATGTCGACCTTCCAACTATGCTACCAAGCTGGTGGAGCAACATAGCTCAGCTCTTCAGCTACAGAGCTTAAAGCCCTGCCTGTAAGGCAGCTATGTCTATAATATATGCCTCCTAGGTACTGCTACCTCTGAGGCAGGGCTGCCCTGGAGACAACTTTAATTAAGATAATCTGTCCCTTGTATGTGCAATGCAGCCCCTGCATCAATGGACCCATTTTTTTCCATTCATGAAGAGCTAGACATACAATAGCAACTGCTAGGCTGATAAGCATAGGTGCCAGAACTGAGGTGTATAGGGCAGTGTGGCCATGGTCCTATCTCTTTCATAAGAGGTAGGGACTGGCCCTATCAGTTTTTGTAATCACGTGTGTGCATCTCTAGGGATGACTGTGCCTTTAAATTGCAGTATGTGCAGTAAACAGTGTTACTATTAATCACTCCCTTTCTATCTTGCAGGGTGTCTGCAGAATTTTAGAAAGTGAATGCCTGAGTTGTGTTGATTGGTGAGTGGACTGGGTTCACAGCCTGTCGAGTAAAGGCACAGTAGTAAAGATTTAAAATGAAAAATCATAGATTACACATTTTGGTTCAGAAAAATGTGAGGGTGTGGGTGAACTCATTCAGTTTGGGGCCCACTTATATCCTTGACCCTACCACATTTCAGAAGCTTATGTCGCCTACAGTATGTTGATGTGTACCTACTGCATATCTTTCAGTTTAACTGACACTGACGGTACCTCAGTGGGGGCGAGTTAAAGATGAAGGTTTTAATACTTTAAATTTAACATGCATAACTTATCCTCCCTCTGGCCTTCCCCCAACTCTAGGTTCTTGAAAATGGATGCAGGAATGTGATATCGACCCCCTTGTGCAACATGTTGGGGGAACTGAGAAGGGCACTATTGCTCATGAGAAGATAGAGACCCATAAATGGAGCTTCTGGCTTTAATTTCTGCATGTAATATCATTATAAAATAAATGTAGTGCGGAATGGCATCTAGGTTTGGAGGCAGACTTCTGATTCTGGAGTCAGGTGGCCAGGCTAAGAAGCATGTCAGCCCCAGGGCTGACAGTATAATAATCCACTGTCACAGCATCCCATGCCACGGGCTGGTGATCCTACTAGTCCACAAGGGGAGCTGATTGCATGCAAGGCCATGCTGGGTCTGAGCTGCACCAGCACAAGTGGTGGGAGAATGGGAGTTGGGAGAGAAAACTGAGGGAAAATGGAAAAGATGACAATGTGAAGGGCAGATATACTCCAGGATTCCACCACTGACTGATCCCCAGGAACATTGGGTGATTTAAGTTGGGTTGTGGAGAGTGAGAGGTCACAGCACCTGATGCCAGTGGTTCAGCAGATTGCACACTGACATCTGAGGCTGGAAGATCAGAAGGATGTAGGTTCTAGCCCCACGCCAAGCGCTTTGTGCAAAATCCCAGTGCTGACACTGTAGCACAGCATGAGCAAAGCGCTGCACTCCTCAGGCACAATCTTTCAGTTGAGATGTTAAATTAAGGTTCTGTCTAGCTGTTCTGGTGGTTCTTCAGGTGGACATAAAAGATCTCATGACACTTCTTGAGAAGAGTAGGGGAATTTCCATGGAGCCCAGGCCAAATTCCCCCTATTCACTAAAAATAGCACTGACAGCTTAATCTGATTCAGTTTCAATTGGGTACCATCTTTATCACACCCACCATGACGGGGCTGGAAATAGGCAAACTTGCTGAGCCCTCCTTTCCTGGTCAACAAAAACTACATAAATAATTAATAAAACTAAATGATGTAGGGTGCCTGGATCAGAGGTGGAAATAAAAAGATTGAAAAAGACTAGTCTGGGCCAGTTGTGTAGCTATCTGAATCACTAGCCACCTGCCACATGGTGACCCAGTTTCAGGAACAGACCAGGTCACTCAGGGGCTGGCTGGGAGAGGGAGGCTTGAGGACAGCTTTCCTCTCTGGCGGGGGGGATTGTGAATCCTGTCACTTGATGGCCATCTGGTGGAGGCTGAGTAACAGTGCTGGCAGGACCGGAGGATCGGGGGGCGGCAGGAGTCTGAAGATGCAGTGCACAAGTGCAGCAGTATGCATCAGCATGCCTTGCCTCGCAAGAAGATACCCAGGGACAAAACAAGCCTGTGGAAAATGCCCTGGTTCACTTGTTATTTTCCGCTGGTACGACACAGCCCTATGTAGCAGGCCACCTACTAAACATGGCTCTGTGTACATGGTAGGCTGGGGGATGCTGCTAGGGACCAGAAATAGAAGATGGGAAATTGAAATAATAAAAAAGACTAAACACCACCAAAAATATTCAGATTTACCAAAAGGCATTGCCAGTATCTGTTTTTTCATTGCTTCCTCTTTCCTAATTTTTCAAACACCAAACATTCTGATGTCACCAGTTAGATCACCAGTGTTTCCCTATTGCTACTCCCAGACCATTATGCGAGCAATAACATATGAGGAGGTGTGGGTTATCTCCTGATAAGAGCACACCCAGGTGTGTTATAAGGCACAAGGGGCTTGCACCGAGTGCATTATGCACCTGGGCATGCTTTTATCAGGAGATAACCCACACTTTGGAGTGTGTTATTGTGTTTATAAAATGGCCCCCCTCCCATAAAGAAGTTGATTAAAAAAGATAAACATAATTGTACATAAAAAACATGAAGAAATATGACTATATGTTTTGAAAAAAAGAAAAAATAGTCCCTCTCAATGCTTTGCAATGGAGGTTTTCATTAAAATTACTAGAGGAGTCTCTAATGCCCCCCACCCCAACACACACACAAAACACTCAAAAGCATGTTTTTTTTTAATATTTATTACTTTTATTATGAGTTTTAGTTACATACAGGCAGCGGGATAGCTTGAGTGGGACCGAATGTGTCACTCAGTGGCTTCCATACAGTGTTGTTTCAGGGTTCAAGCAATTGTGGCTTTTTAAACCATAACTGTTTGTGTTTTCCCACAACACTCAAAGTTTTCATCCCCACCACACCAACGTTTTTTTTATTTACTTTATTTTTGTTTTATTTAGTATTTAGGAGTTGTTTTCAAGCTGCAGCCAACTGCCTGCTTGACTCTGATCAAACGTTTACATTAGCAGTCACCAGCACAGTTTTGGCTGGACACTGTGTGCTATACTGAAAGCGGGAATGTTAAAAAAAAATTGAAATCATCAAAAAAATGGTCCCGAACATGTGGGGGAGAAGTGGGACACGATGGAGATGGGTCTGTTGAGTTGTGGAGGACCAAGTATGGGCTTTCCTTTGAAAGCCACGTGATGCCCGCAAGCACAGCGCTCATCAGTTTTGGGGTGACTTTTCACAAGCAGCAGAGATTGCTACTTAAATGAGGACAAATAAATATTTTTGTGCTGGTGTTGTGGTGTGTGAAAGGTTCCTGAAGTAATGGACACTGTGTGCTGCGGGGGTGGGGGGCAGACTGGCAGCTCGGTTAGGGAGACCCTCATTGCTGGCAATCTGATTTTATTGACTTCTGTGGTGTGGTTACTAATGGTCATTGATATTTTGCTGTTGTTGGCTCGCTTTGGGGAACTTAGTGCTGGTTGACATAGTTGTTGGCTAATAAGGACACAGATGAAGAGTCCTTTCAGCCAATGAGATTTAAGGATTTGATTTGTCCGTTTTATAAAAATGGTTATTTTTTGTAAAAAAAAGAGCAAGTCATAAACTAATAGTGATGCTCCGCTGGTTTCATTTCAGATGATTCAGTCTGACACTTTTTCAATGACAATTTGTATTTTTTTAGTTATGAAAGTTATAATTATAAATATCATTATATTTATTTACACTGCAAAACTGAAATGTTATCAAGCCATTGTGAAATGTGTCTAAATATAAATGAATGAATGAATGAATAAATAAAACTGAGTGAAATTGCCTGGAACATTATTTGCAGATTCAGGAAAAATCATCTATTGTCATGGGGTGGGGTGGTGGTGGGGATTTGAGTAAAATCACAATTATCACACCCACGGCTGCCATTTGCTTGCAAAACTGGGTTTTTTGCACAGTTTGCTTCCACTGAAATGGCATTTTTACACAGAACAGTAATTTTCATATGACGCCTAATCACTCCTGAAATTATCAAACTACCATTTTTGCTTCATTTGACCTTTTGCATGAACGTAAGAAATTCAATGATTTTTAAATAAACAAAAATGGCACAAAAATTGATTTTTGTCAATGTTCATAAGCTTAAATGAACTTTTCTCCATCCCTAATGAATATGTAGATAAAAACTTTATAAAGTTTTAACTTTAACAGAAACAAATATATGTAGCAATAAAAACATTTAACAAAATACTAAAGTAAATTCATTCCAAACAAATATCGTGACAAGGAATAAAATGGTAATATATACTGTGCCACCAGAATAAAAATAAGAGTGTCACAAAATAGTAAGCAAAAAACAGGTTTTACAGCTTGAATGGCATGATGCAGATTGCCATGGAATTTTGCAGTGCTGAGAGTTCACAGCAGTGAAAACAATGACACAGATCCTATAGAGTGGCACATTTTTATTTAAAGGGGATTATTATTTTCTTGTGACTGTATCCAGGATATATTTTAAAATGGGAAAACAAGACATAATGCAATTGATGTTGCCAGTGGTCTTTAAAGGAGCTTAGCAACATATTCCCTTGCATCTCCTATCTTATCCACTCCACCCCACCAAAATTTATTGATATGTATGGCATACTAGTGACCACATGCTTTTTTTCACTCTCCGTAATCCCTCTGTACAAGGGACAACCCTCAGCACATTTCTTTGCCACCAATATCTGCTGCGTGGGTAACTGTCCTCCAGTGTTGCCATGAGTTTTTACTGTGCTGTTAGTAACTTGCATTTGTGTCTCCTTTTAGAACTAACATTTTTGTAACATATTGCACTGCACTACAAACTGAGCACTTTTTGTACTCTGCTGTAAACAAGTGACCCCCAAGAGAAAAGGATACTGTGTCTCATGGAAAAACCCAGTATCAGTTTGACGCAAATCTCAAATAAATAAATACAGTTCCAATGGCCTTTAGACTTGAAGAAGGAAACAACAAAATAATTAGTATATGACATACTGTACCTGGGTTTGCAAAATTGCCCAGAAATAAGGACCGCAGATTTCTTAACCAAGTGGAATATCTGCAGGCAGCAAGCAGAATGGCTTACCCTCTTCTGTCATGGAAGTATCCTGGTGTCAAACAACTACAGTATGATATTCCAATATATTTACTGTATATAACACACAACACATATTTTGACAGGTACTAGAACAGCCAGCCTACCATGACGTGTGCTACAGCAAAGAGTTCTGCCCTGCAGGCTTCATTCACACGGTAACATGCATTCTTGTTATCATAGAGGTGTTGAATAATGCCACAAGGAAGAACTCTCTCAAGAAAAGAATGATAGTGGAAGGGGAGGCTGGAAGAGCTGGAATTGCTGACAGAGAGGAGAGTAAGCACCCAAGCTCTCGATAGTTGAACTGGGCTTTCATTTGACTAAAGTGATCCTCTAAATTACTAAAAAACAAGTTGTAAAATCTGGTCCCTTTCTAAAGAATACAGTGCATCCACACACTTTACAAACTCCTACATCATAAAACGTTGGAGCACGGGGGCATCACAATGGCTGTGCTTGCTACAGTTGGTACCAGGAAGGGAAATATTTTGGGTGGTTGATGGGATTAAGATCCCTTTGCCTAAAGTATTGTAGGCAACTAAAATTATTCAAAGTGGACTGTTTCAGTCTGGGGTAGGTAAGCTTTCATGTATGGACTTGACGAGCTTCACTCTTGGGGTTTGTGGATTATCACGCACATTAGGATGTGTGAAAAATCCTCATAACACACACCTGTAAAAGGCATTATTCTCTAAATAACAGCTTCTATACAATGTGAAAATGATAAAGGGATTTCACATTGGTTGAGGTCTGCAGCTAAGGCCTGAGCCAATGGTGTGTAGTTACATTTTTGAAGCACATCTAACTTTACTTGGATCTGGACTCCAAGATATTGAGTTTTCATGGCAACCCATCTGTAAGGTATTGCCCCTTTAGTTTGTCTGGTAAGTTCCCCCACCAAGACTCTGTACACACTGGGCTGGTTGAAATGTTTTTACAAGCCCAAACACACTTCGCATCCACACTGAACATGGTTTGAAACCATGTTTAAAAACTGTGTTTAAACCTTGCAAGAGACCTAGTCTTAAAACTGGTTTTAAACACAGTTTCAGACCTAGCATAGTTTACCTGGTAGTGTGGACAGGAGATCAAGCTGTGTTTCTGCAGAAGCTGCACTAATCTGTGTTGCTTTACCTGGTACCCGCCTGTCATCAGCTGGCTCCTGGATGGAATGCAGATGGGCTGCACATAGTGGTTTTCCAGATGGATACCTAGTGCAGCCTGTTGCCATTGGGAATATCCTAGCCTGGAGAGTCAGAGCTTCATTTGATGGGGATTACCAGTGTTTCACTGTCTGGTATATCTTTTGGAGATAGCGATTATGCTGCAGCATTACTTGCCATGTGGTGGGCCCCCCCCCACCCCCACTGGTATCTTACAGAAGGCTCATTGGTGGAATCATGACCTTTTTCACCACCATAACAGCAGTGAACAAGCATTTGTCAATACCGAATGTTTGCTTGCTGGTATTAGTATTGGAAATGCAGGAGTTAGACAGATGCAGAATAGGAATGGCAGTGAAGAATTGAACTTCACGTGAACCCCACCTCCATGCTGTAGAGACGGACAAGAATTGGGCTAAGTGTTTGGGTCATCAGCCATGATGATCACGCCATGTCACCTCGCCCTATTCTGCAGACATCATCACGTGTTGAGGTGTGCCTTAGGGTGTTTGGCTTTACAGTCACCCCCTTCCATAAGGACATACGGTGAAATGGGTGCAGCTTGCTAGAGTGGGGTGAAGTCTTGGGCCGAAGACTCCAAGGTACACCTCGATGCCTGTCAGTGGCTGGGGGTTGGGGGTGGGACGGCATGAGCAGTATAGCCGGCAATCTAAAGGCACACCCCGATGTCTGTCTGTCTGTACAGAGTAGGGTATTATGGTTAGAAACCCTAATGCCTCGGGCGTTTGTTGGTATTTCCAGCACAAATTTTCAACATGGCCTTTTTCTGAACCCACCTCAGGAAAGCATTTGGGACCTCTTCTCATGAAGAGTGGGTGGCAGTGTGATTCTGTCAATATGTCCCGAAAACTGACTTCCAACAGTGACAGTGCCATTCTGTGCCACATGTATGAAAACACAGATCAGACAGGATGTGAAGAATGACAGCTGTACCATCCATAGGGAGGTATGAAGAGATGGCAATGTTGAAAATCTGTAGTGGGAATATAAAAATGCTCACACTACCTAGCATACTGGAAACTGCGCAATGCATGTGCATAACACAGTCATTTTATGGACTTTCATCACCAAATTTTCAACATAGGCATTTTAGGACCTCTGCTAATTAACAGTGTCACTGTGATTTTTGTCATGTGTCCCGAACAGTGATTTCCCACAGTGACCATACTATTCTGCGCCGGAAGTGCGAGAACACATTTTGGCCAGGAAGTGAAAAATGACAGCTGTACTGTTCATAAGGAGGTGCGGAAAAATGGCAATGTTGAAAATATGAAGTAAAAATATTGCAAATGTGCAAAGTAACGAGCGTGCATGGAAACTGTGCAATGCACGCTCGTAACACATTCATTTTATGGACTTTTGTCACCAAATTTTCAACATAGGCATTCTAGGATCTCTGCTAATGACAGCATCACTGTGATTTTCCTAATGTGTCCCGAACATGGACTTCCCACAGCGAGCGTGCTGTTCTGCGCCGGAAGTGCAAAAACACATTTCGGCAGGGATGTGAAAAATGACAGCTGTACTGTTCATAAGGAGGTGTGGACAAATGGCAGTGTGGACAATCTGGAGTGAAAATATTGCAAATGTGCGAAGTTACAAGCGTGTGTGGAAACTGCGCAACGCATGCTCATAACACAGTCATTTTATGGACTTTCCTCATCAAATTTTCAACTTAGGCATTTTAGGACCTCTGCTAATGAACGGTGTCACTGTGATTTTCGTAATGTGTCAAGAACATGGATTTCCCACAGTGACCCCGCTATTCTGCACCGGAACCACAAAAACACATTTCGGCCATGTTGTGAAAAATGATAGCTGCACTGTTCATAGAGATGTATAAAAATACCAATGTTGAAATCTGAAGTGAAAATACTGAGCAAATTCATGAAATTCTGACGTGCGTAGTAACTGCATAACAACTCATAAAACAGTCATTTTGGGTTTTTGCCACCAAATTTGCAGCATAGGCTTTTTAGAGCCCACCCCATGAACACTGGTACTGTCATTTTGTTAATGGGTCCCGAAAGGTGATTCCGTGCAGAGACCGCAAAATCACCTTTTGGGGCTGATTAACGCCATGACAGTGAAAGAATTCATGAGGAGGGGTCCCAAAAACCCCATGTCGAAAATGTGGTGCCAAAATTCCAAAAAATGCCTGAGATATGCATCAAAGTTGAAAAAACCTTATCTATTCCATTATACAGCTTACCGGCATTTCCTCAGTTCGCGGTTGGCTTTGAAGAGTGCAGACGTGTTCCCGGTCCACCGAAGATCGTTGCACCGCACTCCGGAGGTAAGTATGGGGTGAGGGGGGGTGTGGGGAGGCAAGATGCGCAGTGGGTGGGTGCAGGTGGTGGGGGGGCCAGGGAGACCGCTGAGGGACCATTTTCTTCTTTACAGGAAAAAAACAAAACATTGTGGGACGGTTTTTGTTTTGCAGGTTCTATTAACTGGACATTTGGCATGCTGGGATGGGCTCCCAGTGTGCCAACCTACTATTTGTTGGGGAGAGACTGTAGCCAACTGGGGATTGGGCAACCCGTCAGCATATAGGGGTCTCAAAGCCGAGGGGATTGGGCACCCCTCGGCAGCTAATAGGTTTTGTGTGTGTGTTGGGGGATGTATGCCAATGGGGGCTCCCCGTCGGCACATCCAGCAACTCAGGCGGGCTGAAGCCAGCGGGATTGGGGCCCCGTCAGCAAACAAAGACTGTTTGGGGGCACATGCCAGGAGATTGGGCACCCCCTTGGCATGGGAGCTGCGTAATACTGTTTGTGAATGTGGCGGCGAGCCACCTGCCATGTTCACAAACAGTATTAGGCTAGCTTACGTTCCGCTCTGCAATGACGGGTCGCTCCCTCATTGCAGCACAATGACTGATGCTGCAATGACGAGGTGGCTCCTGATTGCTGCAGCAAAAACGTTTGTACTTGGTGAACTTTTGGAGACCAGTGTCATCAGCACACTGTGCCTCCATTGGTCCACCACTGCCAAGCCCCCAAATGCAATGCCTCCCTTGGCTGAAACAGTGCCGCGACTCAACAACCCACTTCTCTCCTAA
The DNA here is from genome assembly GCA_016271365.2 of Neoceratodus forsteri. Classification (NCBI taxonomy): domain Eukaryota; kingdom Metazoa; phylum Chordata; order Ceratodontiformes; family Ceratodontidae; genus Neoceratodus; species Neoceratodus forsteri. The sequence goes on from CM028138.1 coordinate 730,063,668, forward strand.
GCTGTCACATAATGTTTCTTGCACATGCGCGCAAGCAAACATAAAAATGACTACATTTGATCCCCGTTCCCAAAGAAAGCATTTCAGCTAGAACCATTACAGGGCTACAAAGTGGAATACGGTGCAACCATGTTTAAATACGGTTCTGATAAAAATTCAAGCAGTGTCGACAGACTTCCATGGTAAGTTTAAGTCATTTTTATATTTGCTTGCATGCATTTGAAAGAAACATAGAGCGATGATCCAAAATGCAGTGCTGTACAGTTGAAAGGGAAAGCTACGCCTCAGCGACCAGCGATAAGATATCACGTGCTCATGCGCGCTCCCCCCACACACACATGCACGCATACTGCGTGCTCCTGCTTCCCCACGCACACACTGCATAGCCAATGGGGGTGCCCAATCCACCATCGGCTCTGCTGTGCTCCCCCCCCAACAGAGTTCCAGATGCCATGCTGGGATCCCACCCCAGCAAGGCAACAGATCGCATGGCCAATGAGGGTACCCAATCCCCTGTCGGCTCCACTGTCCCCCCCCAAGAGACTACAGGGTGCCACGCTTGGAGCCCACCCCAGCATGGCAACAGATCCTATGGCTGACAGGGGTTCCCAATCCCCCATTGGCTCCACGGCTCCCCCCAAACAGTCTTCCAGCTGCCATGTTGGGAACCCACCCTAGCATGGCACAAGTTCTGCATTGTCTAAGTAAAAAGAAACGTGAAAGGAAAAAACCTTCCCTCGCTGACTGTCCTGACCCAATCTCCCCACCCACGCCACCCTCTGTGCACCCTGCCTCTCCACACACCCGCCTCACCCCATACTTACCTCCGAGCTTACGCAGCAATCTTCGATCGACCAGGAACACGTCTGCACTCTTCAAATCTGACCGCGAACTGAGGAAGTGCCGGTAAGCTGTATAATGGAATAAATAGTTTTTTTTCAAATTTAGTGCATATCTCGGGCATTTTTTTGAATTTTTTCAGCAAATTCTCAACATGGGGTTTTTGGGACCCCACCTCATGAATTCTGTCACTGTCATGGAGTTAATCGGCCCTGAAAGGTGATTTCACAGTCACTGCGCGGAACCACCTTTCAGGACCAGTTTATGAAATGACAGTGTCACAGTTCATGAGGTAGGCCCCCAAAAACCCTATGTTGAAAATTTGGTGAAAAAATTCCCAAAAATGACTGTTTTATGAGCATGCATTGCACTGTTCCTACCCACGCTCGTAAGTTCGCGAATTTTCAATATGTTCACTCCAGATTTTCAACATTGCCATTTTACCATACCTCCTTATGAGCAGTACAGCTGTCATTTTCTCACTTCTGACCCAAAATGTTTCTGCATATAGCGCTAATGGGCATAATCGGTGTAGAAATCAATGTTGGACCGATTAAGAAAATCACTGTGACACTTGTTCATGAGCAGAGGTGTTAAAATGGCTATGTTAAAATTTGGTGAAAAATTCCCCAAAATTACTGTTTCTGACATCGTTTAGCTGTTCCTCATGCAGCTCGTAAGTTCAAATTTCAATATTTCACTTCAGATTTTTCAACAGCTGCCATTTACCACACCTCCTTATGAGCAGTACAGCTGTAATTTTTCACATCTCGGCCAAAACATGTTTCCGCCCATGTAGCGTACAATGGCGCAGTTGGTGTGCAAAATCAATGTTCGGGACAGATTAAGAAAATCACAGTGACACTGTTCATGAGCAGAGGTGTTAAAATGGCTATGTTAAAAATTTGGTGAAATACGTCCATAAAATAACTGTGTTACGAGCGACCATTGTGCAGTTTCCACGCACTCTTGTAACTTCATGGAGTTCTAATATTTTCAGTCCAGATTTTCACCACTGGCATTTTTCCACACTTTCTTATGAACAGTACAGCTGTCATTTTTCACACCATTGCTGAAATGTGTTTTCACACTTCCAGCGCAGAAATGCGTGGTCACTGTGGGAAATCACTGTCCGGGACAGATTAAGAAAATCACAGTGACACTGTTCATGAGCGGAGGTTACAAAATCCCTGTGTTGACAATCTGCTGTAAAAAAATCCCCAAACTAATTGCATTACGGGTGTGTGTTGCGCATTTGCTATGCACACTCGTGACTTCACCATTTTTTAAATATTTTCACTGCAGAATTTCAACATTGCCAGTTTTTGCACCTCCCCATGAACAGTACAGCTGTCATTTTTCACATCCTGTTCGAAATGTGTTTTCGCACCTGTGGTGCCAAATGGCGTAGTCGCTGTGCGAAATCAGCTTTCAGCTAACAAACTGATATTGCTACTGTTCATAAGGTGGGGGTCACAAAAAAAAACCATATTGAAAATTTGGAGTTAAAATGCCAGTGAACGCCTGAGGCGTTAGAGTTTCCATCCATAATGCCCCAGCCTGTAGAGATTGAGAGGCATCAGGGGTGTGACTTGGGATTCTCGCCTGTAATGCTCATACCATTCCACACCCTGCAGCCAGTGAGAGGTATCGAGGTGTGCCTTGGACTCTTCAGCCCCAAAGTTCACCTCACTCTCCTATACAGGACCCATCTCACCGTATTTCCTGATGGAATGGGATGAGCATAAGGGCCAAAGACCCCAAGGCACACCATGACACTTGTCAGTGTCTGCAGGGTAGAGTATGGTGAAATGGCGTGGATGTTATGCCTGACGACTCAAAGGCACACCCCAATGCCTGTCAGTCTCTGCAGGGTGGTGGTGGTGGTGGGGTTGGCTTCAGTTCAATAATTCACTGCCATTCCTATTATGCAGCTCTCTAACTCCTACACTACCAATGCCAATGCCAGCAAGCAAACATTTGGCATTGACAAATACTTGTTAAAAATGTTTTTTAAACCGGAATGCAAGTGTAGGTATCATGTGCATACATGGAGATGCAGTGCTCATGACCTGCCACTAAGATACTTTGGATTTCTGTGCTTTGACAGATGGCCACTGCCAGAGGCTCAGTACTGAGAACCAAAATTATTAGTGACAGTGGACACCCCTATCTGGTCCCCCTAATATTGCCAAAGGAAGCAGATAATGTGCCATTGACTCTAATTATAGCTGGTGGTTTGTCATACAGTTTAGCTAAACATTGTCAGAAGTTATCACCAAATCCCGTATTGATAAGAATTCCAGCTGAAAAACAGCACTAGGTCCTAAACCCAAAGAGAAATACAGCACAGTCAAAAACCACGTACAAAAAAATGGTACTTTAGAAAGTAGCACTGAACAAAAACACCAAGTACAACAGCAAAGCCAACGGCAGTGGTCAAAAACACACCGACCTCAACCATGGCTAATGACAAACAACTAAATTTTGCCCTCCCCCAAACTTAATATAACAAAAACCACAGGGGTTGCAACTCAGGGATGGGGAGGAACTTGGGGGGTTGTATTTGTGAGGGTGGGGGCCAAAAGTGCAAGGTAAGGGGAGAACAGACAAAAAAGAAAACTGCCTTCTTAGAGGTTGGATCAGAGATTGCCACCACCTGCTCCATGCCCACCAATTTGAGTTTATTGTGTTCTATATCAGATAAGTGGGATTCCTGTATGAATGCTATTGTACATCAGTGTCCAGATTTTTCAATTCTACCAAGATTTTAGTGCATTTGATTGGTGAGTTGATGCCCTTAATGTTACCAATTGTAAAGCTGTCATGATGATGACTAGAGTGAGTAATTCCTACTAGACCCCTGTGTGATTAGTAGTTGTAGTCAACTAACTAGTAGGCTTCAAAAAGTCATGGCACTGAGCAACAACATGTGCTCACTAACTAACAAGAAAAACAGTCTTAACATTTCAAACCACCATACAATTTGAAAGATAAGCCAAGCCCCAACCCCCATTGCCAACAGGTTAGGATCCAGCAATTGTGTCAATTTGACTAGATAGCATTTTCATCAGGCAAAGTTCTAGGGAAAAAATATCAATTTTGTGCACTTCCTAGATGATTATAGAGATGTGAAGGTTTGTCAAACAGCCTTCCAAGTGGGTGAACTGGTGTACACTTAATTTCCATCCACGATGGTCCTTGATTCCATTGAAGTTGCCAGTTATTTCAATATAGCCTTTACTCATCTCAGTTCTGTTATCCCACTCAGCTTGCCCAGACTGCCTGCAGGGAACCCTATCCTGAAGCCTCCTGGTTGGTGGGATCTGAATGAGCGTAACCTGAATGCTTCTTTAAGGCTGTTTCAGTCAAACACGCCTCAAAATGAATCTGTAGGATACTTTACAAAACTAGGTGTGAGAGTGATTAGGTCGATATGAAACTTCTTGCCCTGGCAGTAGAGAAACATTCTCAGCCCATCGCTAACATTATTAATTTTTCTCTGTGCTACTCGCTGTCCCCTGAGAAATTTAAATCTGCACTGGTTACACCAGTTTTTGAAAATGGAGAATGCACTAGCCTTGCTAGTTACAGAGATTTTTCTATTATTTTCCCTCTGTCCAAGTCCCTTGTGAGAATAGTCTCTGACTGACTTGTAACATACCTCAAAAAATGCAGTCCGGTGTGTACAGAAGCATGGCTTCTGGAAGCTCCACAACACCAACACATCATTACTGGAATATGCCAACTATGTTCATGAGGCCCTTGACAATGGTAACCTCATTGGAGGTATATATATCAACCTTACTAGGGTCTTTGATTTGGTCTGCTGTAAGCTTCTACTTAAACTCCTTGGCCTGGGTTTGTCATAAAACAAAGTTGACTGGTTCCTCACCTATTTTACCAATCTCTCTGAACAAGAAAAGATTGATAAATCCTTGTCCGACACTAGGGGAGTATATACTGGTATCCCCCAGGGCTACATCTTGGGATAACCCCTATTTGGCCTCTTCATAAATCAACTGTCCAATGCCTGTCAGACAGTCAATGTGCTTATCAATGCCACTGATACTGTCATCTACTTCAAAATCCCTGATTATGACAACCTCTCTTCTACTCTCCAAAGTAACTTCAGGTGGAAGATGGCTGCTTAATTGTCTCGCTTCCAGTGCTTACGGGGTAAATCCGACAAAATCCGATGTCAGGGTCTATTTTCTGATACCGGCTGACAGTGCTTAATCTGTCTGAGCGACCCGGGCATCTACATATTTTGGAAATCTACAGAGAAAGCCTTGAATCTGCTGAAACTAGCCCCTACCATCTCGGTGTTGCGCCGGACATCAGCTATGGCCTGTAACGTTCCTATAACAGGGGAAAATTCCCGAACTGAACAAATGTTTGCACAATTAATTACTCAAATCACTCAGCTTACCTCAGCAGTCAACGTGACTAACCAAACACTGCACAACATTGAAGTCCGCATTTTCCATACGGAGCGGAGATTGGGGTCACATGACACCACAATCCAGGATGTTTCGGCCACTTTGCTGGAGCAAGCAAAACTAATTCATCATCTTCAGGATAAGGTCGATGACATTGAAAATAGAAGCCGATGAAATAATTTAAGGTTTATAGGCTTTCCGGAAGGGGCAGAGCAAGCAAATGTGGTCTTGTTTCTCCAACAAATCCTCCCAGCTCTCTTAGGCCTCCCGGAAGATTTTAGGCCTCAGATAGAGCAGGCCCATCACTTGCTTGCTCTACCTACCAAGCTGGGTGAGTGGCCTAGACCACTTCTGGCCAGATTCCTGGATTACAGGTAAAAAGAAGCCATTGTGAAAGCTGCTAGAGAATCCAACAACCTCATATGGCAGGGGCACAGAGTTCATATTTTTCAGGACTACTCAAGGGAACTGTCCGAGCACCGGAAAGAATATGGCCCAGCTAGGAAAATTCTCCATGTGCACAATTATTCTTTCTACGCTACCTTGCTACCATGAGGGTCATGCACAATGGGGTGCCACTAATGTATGCAACACCTGAAAGCCTTATGGACTTTCTTAGAGCCCAACACTCAGCAGATTTTCAAGAACAAGATCTATTTACAGCCACTCCTACAGCAGCAGAACTGCCAGAGCGGGAGAAATCTCCACCAGCTCTAATTGACTTACCCGTTAATTTGCAGGTCAAGAATTTTGAGGCTGTTCTACCTCCTAGGTCTAGGAAGAGACACCCCTCAGCTCGCCACTCCAAACGCCAGCATCCGAAGGTACGGGCTGCCTCGCCAAGCCCTCGACTGGAGCCAGGGCACAGAGCCCATCCAGGGTTGGATCTGTGGGCCTACTTCACCCCGAACCTGTACACACTGCTGCAACTTCACACCCCGGAACCATTGGTGCAGAACAGTACAGATGCAGCATCGCTGGAGGAAGACAGGATGGCAACTACACCCTCACAGAGCACCTCTTGGGTGGACATTGTGGCTTCTACCTCGGGACAGCTGGTGATCTCTTCATCCCCTTTGGCTGTCAGCTCTGCTAGCTGATCCCCAGAGCACCCAGTTGTGGTCAAGACTCAATCAGCAGCTCATTCAGGCACTCTTACCTGAACATTTGATGGCTAAGTAATGGAACTTCTTTTTTGCTGAAGCTGGGCTACTCAGGCCCGATGGAGCTGTTTTCCCTCTTCTCTCTTCCCCCTCCAGTCCTTGCCCCCCCCTTATCTTACTACAGCTCTGATCGTGCTTAGCAGTGACACCAAGACATGGGCGGGCCACACAAGTGGACCTCCAAATCCTACATTATCCCCCTTTTGGCTGAGAGATAGTATTTTTATGCAAGGTAAGACACTGCCCTCTCCTCCAGCCCTCAGGGAAGCCTGTGGGGGCCTTGTAGCCTCAGCTACTGGCCTGTACCATGGGGCCTCCCCTTGGCTGCAGTTAGGCCTGTTGTATATAGTTATGGTTTATATGTTTGTTGGTTGTTTACTTCTTTGATAATGTGTCAAGGTTGTTCTCTGCAAAATGTTTCTGCACAAGCAATTAATATATGGGTAGAATCTAATATGGACAGCTGCTTCATAATCTCTTGGAGCCAGCCTCTTTCCTTTTCAGCCCTTTGCTTGATACTGTATCAGAATTTTAGCTATGCTTGTACAAGGATCTGGGACTATGGCTGATATAAACTTAATTACCTGGAATGTGAGGGGTCTAAACACCCCGGTGAAGCATTCGCAGGTGTCAGGACACCTCAAAAGGCTGAAAGTGGAAGTCGCTTTGCTCCAAGAGACTAAACTTAGGAGGGAAGATCATGGCAAACTCAGACGGGCATGGGTGGGCCAAGTTATTTCCTCCTCTGCCCCCATGCACAAGCGAGGGGTTGCCATCCTGGTACACAAATCCCTACAATGGACCCTTGTTAAATCCTAGTGGGATGCCCTCGGGTGATGGGTGATGGCTGTCTTCAACACATTGGAAGGCCTCCTAGCGGTTGTCAATGTAAACGGTCCAAATGAAGATCAACCGGAATGTTTCCATGCCCTTGCGCACAATATCTCATCCATTGCCAGTGACGACACACTGGTGGGCTTGGGAGGGATTTCAATATCCCCTTAGATCAGATCCTTGATCGGCACACGACTGCCCCAGACAATCATCCGAAGACCCGGCGGGCACTCCAGCAACTTATATCTGACCTGGGCCTGCAAGATATCTGGAGAATCCTTCATCCCAGGGACAGGGATTATACTTTCTTTTCCTCTGTTCACTACTCCCACTCCCGTTTAGACTATTGGCTAGTATCCACCTCCCAGATGACTGCGGTGCTTGACACTCGGATCCTCTCGATGGTGATTTCAGATCATGCCCCAGTCCAACTGTTTCTAACTCGGGGCCCAGTGGCTACCCTGTCTTGCAACTGGAAACTTGACCCTCTTCTGCTGTGGGATCCAGACTTCCATCTGTGGCTAGTTACCCAAGTTAACTTATTCCTGCAGGACAACCCCCTCTACCTCAGTAGACCCGGCGCACCTATGGGAAGCCCTGAAGGCCACCATCATGGGAGCTATAATTTCCTGCACTGCCAACCGCAGAAGACAGAGGGAGTAGCAGCTTATAACTCTTGAGCAGTGGCTGGCAGTGCTGGAAGCTACCTGTAAGCATCAGCCCCCTACCTCCACACGATCTTCCCACCACCTTGAAATGATACACATCCATTATAACATTAATGACCTTTTGGCTGGGAGGGCGGAGCTGGCTATCCTCCATCTGAAGCATAAGTACTGTGGGGGGGGGGAGAAAGTGTTAGCATATAGGTTACGCAAGCAGAGGGCTAAACACTTTATCTCAGGCCTCAGGAAACCAGGAGGAACAGTGCAGGTGAGTCAGGAGCATGTGAATTCCATTATGGTGGACTTCTACAAAGAGCTATACTCCCCCTCCAGGACTATTGACCCCATAGTGATACACCAGTTTCTTGGCTCACGTCCCATCCCTCAGCTGTCTCCGCAGCAGGCAAGTTTCCTGGAGAGCCCCATCTCACCACTGGAGGTTATTACAGCCCTACAAGCTCTGAATGTGGGCAGGGCGCCAGGAGGGGATGGCTTTCCTCCAGAGCTTTGGTCTCTTATTGCCCCTCAAATCGCCCTGCTACTGGCAAATCTTTTTAACTCAGCAATAGCCACATGCTCCTTTCCCAGCATGCTTAGAGAAGCAATCATTACAGTTTTCTCCAAGAAAGGGAAGGATCCAACATGGCCCTCTAACTATCGGTCTATCTCCTTAATTAATTCGGACAGCAAAAATATTTGCTAAGATTATGGCCACCCGTCTAAGCCCCTTACTGCCCTCCCTAGTTTGCCCCTCTCAGGTTGGCTTCATCCCAGGCAGATTTAGTAGGGATCACATCCGCTCTATGATTAACATTATGGTCTATGCTCAGTCTAATATGATCCCTGCCACAGCTGTGACGATCGACTTCAAGAAGGCCTTTGATTCTCTTGAATGGTATTTCCTGCTCCAGGTGCTCGAGGCTATGGGATTTGGACCCCAATATTGGTCCTGGGTTGCTGCTTTGTACAACCAGCCTATGGCATGGGTCCTTATGAATGCCACACTGTCTGATCCTTTCCCTCACGGGCAGGGTACTAGGCAGGGGTGCCCATTATCTCCCCTCCTTTTTATCTTTTCAGTGGAACCCCTTGCAATTGCAATTTGCTCCTTTCCTTATATTGAGGGAGTTTCAATTGGCGACAAGGTCTATACTACATTTTTATATGCTGACAACCTGCTCATGCTTTTAGCCAATGCCCCGGCTTCCATCCCCCCTACTCAACCTGCTGGCCGAATTTGCTACACTCTCAGGGCTAAAGATTAATCATTCAAAAACAGAGGTGCTGTCACTCAACCACCAATACACGGAATCCTTAGTTTCCCAGTATGGCATACTGTGGGCTGCTCACTCGCTAGTATATTTGGGCATCCGGTTATACACTGACTTAACCAGAATCTGGGAGATTAATATAAAACCCCTGCTGACGGAAATTAGGATGGAGTTTGACCGATGGTGCAAACTCCACCTTACTGTGGCTGAGAAAATATCAGCAATAAAGATGGCCATAGCCCCAAAACTTCTGTATACCCTCTCACACATCCCACTGGCACTCCTAGCAACCTGGGTCACTCTCATAGACAGGATGTTCTCGGGGTTCCTATGGGAAAATTTTAGACCCAGATATAGCAGGAATAAGCTGCCAGCTCATTGGATGCAAGGAGGTTGGAGTCTCCACTGGATGGAGGGATACAAACTAGCCTACCTCACAGCACAGACCTTTGCATGGTTCCTGTCACCTGGGACAGATGCACCACAGTGGGCTGGGATGGAGGCTGAGGTGGTCTGATGGCAGAGCCTATCGGCCTTGCTGTACTCTCCTCTACCAAAATCCTTGCGGGAACATCCTACTATTTCGGCCTCAGTCCTCACATGGCATCTGGTCCACAAAAAGCTGTGGGCTAACCCATGTCCAGTGGCTGAAATGCCAATCTGGCACAACAGTGCCCTTTTGATTGATGGAAAACCTCCTTTTTGGGCAGAATGGGCCAACAAGGGTATCTTTAAATTGACCCAGGTACTGGACAAAGAGGGATCCAATTTGAGATCCTTTATGGAGTTAGATGTCAAATTCCACCTGGGGAAAAAGACCTTTTGGCAATATTTACGCTTACATCAAGAGACAGCAAGGTTCACTACAGAGGTATCCTGCTCCCCTCTCCCGTTAACTCTCTGTTAAAAAAGGGGTAGTTAGTCATATCTATTCAGGTCTTAGGTCTCAACTACCCTCCAGCTCTAATGCAGCTAAAATGAAGTGGAAGAAGACCCTCAATCAGTCTATTTCGGAAGAACAATGGCTGGCCTGCTGGCAGGGTGCCCACATATATCTCCTGGATGCCCGAAGTCAGCTTATACAACATAAAATTCTCTCCCATTGGTACTGCACCCCCAGCATGCTTAACCACATGCATATTCTTGATAATGACCGATGTTGGAGGTGCAGTACCCATTTGGTTCACACATTATGGCACTGCCCATTGCTTTCACCCTTCTGGTCCGCTGTACTGGGATTAGCCAAACAGGTGCTAGGGTGTGCAGTGGGTATGAACCCTCTGGTCTGGATTCTGGGGCTCCCACCTAATAATGCTAAACTTTCCAGTGTGCAGATCAGATGGCTCTCTATCCTTAGTCTACAAGCCAAATGGCTTATTATAAGTCTTTGGAAAACCACAGAGGTTCCCTCTCTGCCTGAGCTATATCACTCGCTGTCTCTCATTGCCCAGCTGGACCGTCTATCCCATATAGTTTTCAACAATTTATCTAAGTACTATTTATGCTGGGCTCCTTTTCTGACATATCTTTCTCCCCGTGTAGTTATAAGTTGATACCCAATAAAAAAAACCTTTTGGTTATGATCCATTTAATGAAGAGAAGCGACTGTTGGACACCTGATTCCTCAACTTTGGAATCTCATTATCAGATAATGCCTTGTATGACTCTCTATCCTTACTTTACTAGATGTTATATTTGCAGATGGACATGATGTTTATTGATAAATCTAGAGCATAAATATCCTCTTTCCAAGTGAGATCTGCCCCAGTATTCCCTTATGGACACTGAATCTTGATTTTTGTATATCTTTGTCTCTGGATTATAAAAGAGATATCTTTCCTTTTCTGCTGGGGCAACACCCTTTTTTTTTGCTTTATCCTGTGGCAGCTCTGTGTTTGTGTATTCATAACCAATGTTAAATGTAAACATAGTAATGTAACAGTGAAGAAATGTCACACATGTACCACTCTCACACTGGATGTCTTAGCTATGTTTTTGTTTTATCCTTTTTTGTTGCTGAAGTGTTCTGAAATCCTGGCTATGAAGCATAACTGTATTGCTTTAACTGATATATACCAATAAGAAGCACTAACTACAAAGTAACTTCAGGTCACTAGAAAGCTGGTTCTCCAACAACAAATGGGTCCTCCTTTACAAAAAGAAAAGACCATGCTCTACTCTAGCTTTCCACAGAAGAGGAAAGTTCCACCCTTGGTCATCCAAGATGGCCAGGGACAAAACCCTGAACATGTGGAGACCTTCAAATACCTCAGAGTAACTATGGACGACACCCATCTTTTGCGCTCCATGTTGACAATCTGGTGACCATAGACATAGTTAACAGAAGACTGGGTGCCCTGTACTATAACAGGAACAATATCACTGGGGAAGCTAGATGCCTTAATGTAGCCAGCTCCATTCAGTCACTTATAGATTATGGCCTCCCTGTCTATGCAGCTGCCTTTGACATGGTACTAAACAGAGTAAAGCTGATCTGTAATAAGGTGTGCCGCTTTGTACTTGGTGCAGACAACCACACTCATAATTGTACCCTTTAAACACTGTACTGGCTACCTTTATGCAGCAGAACAAAGTGGACCTGTTTGCTAGCCAGAAAGACATACCTGTGGGTCTAACATCCCCTGCTTTAGCAACTTGCTTTCACACTATCTCCGCCCAATACAACATCAGGAACATGGCCAAGAATGTCCTTCACCTCCTTTCTGGCATACTCAGCTGGGTAAGCAGTCATTTGCTGTCAGGGCTGCTGAATGAGTAAACAAACTGCATGATACACTGCTCAGTCTCCCCAAGATTAATCAGTTTATGAGATCTTTGTGGTCTGCTTTTGCAGTCCAATGCAACTGTCACTGCTAAACTGATTTCTCTCTGTACATATCCTGTGACATTTTATACAATTATTTGCACAGATATTTTGAAACTTATATTCAACTGTTCTGTGTTAAGTGTTTGCCTGATTCAATTGCATTTCCCTTGGATCTACCTACTTATTGTACTTTTAATGTTTTCTGTGACTATGTATTTGACTTGGAAGCTTTGTAAATGAGCCCTTGTGCTCAAAAGAAATTTGCACAGTTTTAAATAAATAAATGGTAGATGTTGGTCTTGCTCCCCCCTTTATCTCATTTACCATATAGCGAGCTAGTTACATGAAAACAGATAATAAGATGACTATCTCCACCACATTAAGAAAGTAAGCTGGGATAGCACAATTATCACCCCCCCCCCGACAGCAACTGATGCATTGGACCCCCAAATTGACCATTAGGCTTAGCTCTTATACCCAGAGAGGGATCCCCTGGAGGTTCAGAGCTTTCTGAATTGTCAATAGCTGGCTTGCCTGGCTGGAGGACCCCATGGGGAGAGGAAGCAGAACAGAATCCCCCAGTGGCAGTTTTCTACTCAAGGAGCACATTCCCAGACATCCTTATCATACCAGTGGATTGGTGAACTAACACCCCCATGAGTGCCGGGCACAAGTGTAGGCAGCAGTGCAAACAAAATATGTCTTGGGTCTCTGGAGAAGCTTGTCTAGGGGTAGATGAAGAACCCTGACACCAATCTCTGAGCATTTAGTGGTCTGAAGAAAATGGAGGGGAGGTCCCAATCTGCCTAACCTAGTAACCCGGTGAGTCCGGACAGGTACTGCCATCATGCAAAGCTCACCTCAGAGCAGGAGAGTCCAGTCATTCTGTTGGGCTGCAGGTGTATACCCCATAGTGCACACTATGCTAGTCAGACACATGGATACTACCAGTGATAAAGCAAGACTCTGTCTTCAGGCCCCTCTGCTAAGCAGATTGCTGCCACGGCCAGAACACACTGCCCCAACCCCCCAAGAGCTGCCAAGTTCTTGCCTTAAAGGATGGCTGGATAATGTATGAGCCCACCACCATTTAGAAAGTAGCTCCCCAGGCACCACCATAGGGAGAAGAAAAACAGACCCCCCCGGGAACGGTGAGGACCCCCTACCAGTCAAGACCCAGTCATAAGGAGACGTTTCAGTTTTAGTAAATAACATACCTTTACAAGAAGTCTAGCAGTGCTATTCCATAAAGCTTGGGGTCCCCACACCTCACATTAAAATACAACCCTTTGAAAAGTGAAAAGAAAAAATGCTGCCCCAGTCCAGAAATTATGCAACGTCTCCATATCCATTTCTAAGAGTCTCTCAATCCAAGAGTGTACAAGTTTTCAATTCCCCAACAGAACAGAACATCTTATGAGAAATAATCACTGCTCAAATGATAGAGCAATATACATTACACAAATGATGGCAGTTTATCAGCCATTTAATGAGGGTTCTCCTTACAATGGCTGTGGCTCCTGGTCTGCTCTCTGCTGTTTTTTTTTTCTCACAAAGCTGGTCAGAGCTCTGACGAAGTGCGAGGAGAGGCCTCTGTCGACACATGGCCTCTTCTTGCCTCTGACTACCATCAACGAGGCTTACAATGATTGAGCCTCCAAGGCCTCCAGCTCCTGGTCGGGACATGCAATTTTCAATTTCTTTAAGCAAAATAGGGCTTTCAGGAGTGATGCATAGGTTTTTGCCCCTGATTCAATATGAATCTTTATTCTGACTGGATTTAACAGTTGAGCCTTTAGGTTGTGTTGTTCTTTTAGTACTTTACTCGCTTGCCTGACCACTTGACATTTTGACTGTAGTACTGAAGACAAGTCCAGGTAAAAAAAGACCCTTGTATTCTCAAAACTGACCACCTCAGCCAACCAAGCCACTGAAAGGATAGCTTCTTTGGATTGGTGCTGTAGCATTTTTACTATCAGCAAACATGGTCTGGCCAAAGATTCTAAAGGTTTTGGCTCAAGTGAGCGGTGGATTCATTCAATCATGAGGGAATGCTCTGGGAGTATCAAGAGGAAAGTATTAAGCATATATATCACAGAGTCATTAATGCTATCAAAGCCTTCCTCCACTTCCTCCTGTACTTCATGAATGCGAAAATTGTTCCTCCAGGACTGATTTTCAGCATCTGTAAGTCTTTGTTGTGTAGCTCAGTCCTGGCTCAGAAGTTGGAGCAGCAGCCTGTAATGCACTTCTACAGTTTGTGGTTTCAGTAACTTTTTGGCCTGTGGCATTAAGCTTAGAGTTCATTGTTTTTATGCCAATTCTGAAATCAGCAAATACTGATTTGATTTACTGTGTGTAGGATTTTCTGTATAGTTTGTTCTGACGGTGTTAGTAATCCCTTATATTCTGTCTCAAGGTCTACTGAGGAAAGTGAGGCCTGAGAGTGGGTCGGAGATTGTCTGTGCGTCGGTCCTTATTCTCGCTCCCTCCACTAAGGAACATAGTTTTGCAGCCAGCATTGCAATTTTGTTTTGTGGAGTAGATAACCATTCTGGAAGTCATTGCTGATATGTCTAGAGCATTTTTAAACTTTTGCCAAGCTAGATTATGATGAACTGTCAGTGGGTAAGTGGGATCTCCACTGTCACCCTCCCACCATGTTCATGACATCATCGGAAGTCCAAGAATGTTTTCAATGATTTTGATCTCCTGCCTCATTCAGGGCCCTGCACAAACAAAGTAATGAATGATCTTCTGCATGAAGAAAGTTATGACTGATTCTGCAGGCACCAAGTGGTGAGCCAGTTCAAGCACCAGACATATGAGGCATGTGCTAGGACTTGGAGCTTGTCTTTGGGTCATGAGGGGCACATCATCTTCCTGACCAGTCCCAGAGTGACTCAAGTCCATTCACGAACCTGTGTCCCCTGCATAGTGAGTGGTAACACTGTGCTACTAGGCCAGCTGAACACCCTGCTTTCACCAACCTAATGTTGGGAGGCAGGGCAGAAACATTTTATCTACTATCAGTGATTCTGAACTGAACAAGATGGGTTAACAAGATGGATAGTCTGGGCATGGAGTACAGGGTGGTAAACTGGGTTAGAAACTGGCTAACAGACAGGAGGCAGAGGGTGGTGGTAAATGGGATGCAATCTAGGGAGAACGGGGTGGCCAGTGGGGTACCTCAGGGATCAGCCCTGTTTAATGTCTTCATTAGTGACATTGCAGAAGGGTTTGAAAGAAAGGTCTCCTTGTTTGCAGATGACACCAAGATCTGCAACAGGGTGGATAGTCCAGATGAGGTGGAGAGAATAAGGAGGGCCCTAGGGAAGCTTGAAAAATGGTATGAGGTGTGGCAACTGAGGTTCAATTCAAAGAAGTGCAAAATAATGCACCTAGGTTGAGGAAGCCCTGGAGAGAGCTACAGGATGGAGGTGGCATTGCTGACGATCACTAAGGAGGAAAAGGATCTGGGGGTTATAATTTCAGATGACCTAAAGGTGTCTAAGCAGAGTACAACGGCTGTAGGGAGGGCCAGTGGCATGCTGGGGTGCATAAGCAGATGAATCACCAGCAGAAGGAGGGAGGTAATGATGCCATTGTATAAAACACTGGTGATGCCTCACCTGGAGTACTCTGTGCAGTTCTGGTGGCTGCACCTTCATAGGTACATTGACAGAGTGGAGGTGGTCCAGAGAAGGGCGACCAATATGGTACAGGGCTTGCATCAGAAAACATATGAGGAGAGAATAAAGGACCTCAGTATGTACTTGCCAGCGAAGAGGAAGAATTGGAGTGACTTGATAGAAACATTCAAGTACCTTAAGGGCACAAACAAGGTGCAAGGGGGAGACATCTTCCAATATAAGAGGAGTGCAAGAAAGAGGGTGCATGATATAAAATATGAAGGTGGCAGGTTGAGGGGAAATGTGAGGAAGTTTTTCCTTCATGGAGAGGGTGGTGGACACTTGGAATAGTCTGCCACAGGAGGCGGTGGGAGCAAGCACAGTGGAAGGATTTAAACATGCCTGGGACAGGCATAAGGGAACCTTGGAGGTGGGAAGGCATGGTGAAAGGCCATTGATCAGATAAGGTCAGAGTCCACAAAGAAATGTAGGGCTTACAGGTAGACTGGATGGGCCTAGAGGTCTTTATCTGCTGACAATTTTTATGTTTCTATAACTATTGAAACAATGAAAACAAATGTTTCCATAAAGTTTTCTACATAATACCCAATCAGGAAAAGGGTGCCCAGCCACTGCTGTTATGGACACCAGTGCTGACTCTCCCTTGTAGTACCATCCACCCCAGGGATGCCTCAAGCCAAGATTGTTTCTAGCCTGCAAGCAGCTCATTTGTCCCCTAGAGTAAGAGTGTTATTGGCCCTCTCAAACTCCCCCATGATTATCACAAGTTGCTCAACTTAGGAACCCAGGCAGCCCCTTGGTGTAAAGGGACATGTGCCTCAAAGGTTCTGGCATGACACCCAGGACTTCCCGACACCCATCCAATAGACACACCATAACACATAGAGTTTCTGTCCACACACACACACATGCATGCAAGCATGTGCACACACACACACACACACACACACACACACACACATGCACACACTGCTAGTCAGTGGTACTTTGAAAGAACTATGAAAACTGAATCAGGCCCACAGAGAATTACAAACAAGAGTACTTGTGCATTTTGTTGGGGGGGGGGGCAGTAATTCTGAGTTTCTGCTACTTTCCCAAGTATAAGTATATCAGCTGTGATCCAACTGCAGCCTCAGGCATCCAGCTTCATACCATTTCATGGAGTTTATTTAGAAAAGTAATGGCAGTGTCAGTGGCTCAGTAGGTAGCACCCTCGTCTCTGAGGCCGGGAGATCAGAGGGCTGTGGGTTCAGTTCCCACATCTGGCACTTGGGTTAATATCCCAGTACTGACACTGTAATGCAGCATGAGAGGGGTGCTGCATTTCTGAGGTGCCGTCTTTCGGATGAGATGTTAAAACCGAAGTCCCATCTGCCTGGATTGGTGGTAGTTCAGGTGGAAGTTAAAGATCCCGTGGCACTTATTGAAAAGAGTAGGGGAATTTCCCCGGTGTCCTGGCTAAATAAATAAAAGAAAATACAGTTTTAATCATATGCTGTGCTCCTGCACCTTTGTTTCCTCCTGTTATAATTTCCAGACTGAACGTACATCACCAGTCTCAGCATTCTTACATAGTTAGAAGAAAAACAGTCCAATTGCTCATTTTCCATGCTTGTAACTTGAGTGAGGTTTACTTTACAAACTAAAAAAAAAAATTCAAGTAATTTATTTATTTAAAATATTTTGTCATAGCTTGTATTAACTTAACAGGATCTCTGTGGGACTCTTTTTTTTATATATATATATTCTGCATGTGAGGTTTTGGCAGTCAGAATCACCTTATCATTGCAGTTCTCTTATCCAAACCTCATGTGGCAACTCTCTTATACCATAAGACAGCTCTTCTGGAGGCCATATTAAGTTATATCGATGGTTGTCTCTGCACTGTATGTCCACAAACACAAGCAGCAGTATCTGAGACAGAAAACTTAAACCAGGGCTACTAAGGTTTTTGAAAGAGAGCTACAAACGTGAAGAATATTGCTTGTTTGTTCCTTTCATTGAGAACTGACTGTCTCTTACAGACAGGCAAATGTGTAAGTAGATAGCTGGGTACATATGTATACTACCTATCTGCCTGTCTTCCTACCTGTATATCTATCTAGCCATCTGTCTGTCTGGGTCTGTCTGTCTGTCTATCTACCTATCTATTCTATGCAAAAAACTACATTAATGCATCAGTTAGGGTTCAACCTGATGCCACAAAAGTCAGGAAATGTGGCACTAGGGTTTCCAACCCTAACTCCTCCCCCAAGCAGCAACAGGAAAAAACATTAGGGTTTTGGGTCTCTGGAGTCTTGGCAAATCAGTGGGAGGGTGGGGGGGTTCCTTGTGGTTGTCAGTCCTAATGGCCACCCCATTCCCTGAACAAACAATGTCATACATGATGTTGTCTCTTCACTCAAGGAAGACTGCACAAATGATTTGCCAAGACGCCGGAGACACAAAACCTAATGTTTTTCTTTTGCTGCTTGGGGGTGGGGTGGGGGTGAGGGGGTAGGGAGTTAGGAGTTAGATTGGAAACCCTAACACCACATTTGCTGATTTTTGTGGTGTTAGGTTGAACCTATCTGGTGCATTAATGTAGTTTTTTTGTAAATCATTTCATTTCTTTTTAATATAGTGGAATCATATCCTCATTCAGGTGCAGGGCCCTTTGGTGATTCAGTATTCACAGATGTAGAACTTGTTAAAAAATGCTAAATATGCCAGTTTACAACTAGGGCTGTGTGAATATATTTAATGAATATTTGGGCCAATTATTCATTCAGCTGCCAAATATTCAGGTATTTGTATTTGGAGTCCATTAGCTTTTGGATTGGCTGTAAGCATTCTATCAACCTTATGTTAATCTTTTATTAACATACATGCAGAGCCTAATCATATCTAAAACAAAGTTTAACACTGTTTAAAAAATGTTTCTTATTATAATAGCAATATGGCACTGCCAGGGGTTATGTTAATGGTCAGTTAATCACCCTGTATGCACATGTGGCACTTGACTATGTATTGTGCAGCATTACATCAATAGAGGGTGATTGAAAGACCATTAACACAACTCCTGGTCATACTTTACTGCTTAAATGTATTCTTGTAAGAAGGAACAGGAGCAGTTTTTACCATCCATAATGTTCCTTACTTCTTTGTTGAGCATCAGTTCACTTGCAGGTACTGACATGTGGTGCAGATAAGGTGCAGCACAGCAAGGTTTTATTCTTACATTATACTCAAGTGTCAAATATTGATCACATAATGCAATCCCTAATATCAGCATGTCTAAGGTAACCGAGGATAGACATGGGCCCACCTATATACTTCAGACCAAATATAGTACAAGTCCAGTGTTTAAAAAAGAAAGACTGTATTGTATCATTTACTTTAATAACAAAAGTAAAAACTGTTGAACTGTCAACTCCAAATGCATTGAACCAGAAGAGACATGTTGTTTGAGAATTGCAATAATAGTACCAGTCTATGTGAGTCACATTTCAGTATGCTACAAAATGTGTAAAGATGTGCTAATTGAAGTATTGTATTTAGTGATGTGCAAAATTAAAACACTTCACCTAGCAAAATATTTTGCATAATCCATTTCGCGGGTGAGAAATGCAAAATACTCCTGGGCAAAATGCAGAATTTTACCTGCAAAATGCTAATTTCACTGGCGAAATGTGGAAGTTTACCACCTGCTGGTGAAATTTCACATTTGAAAGCCAGGGGGATGCTAATATTTTAAAAAAGTGCCCCACTCATCCAGGCCAATATTAAAATCTTTATCCTTACTGTCATCCCTGGTGTATGTTGGTCCCATCCCCCTGGCTGATTGCCAGTCCAATATGAGGAGTTCCCCCACCGAGATTCAGCTCCATCCACCATCCGGAATTTGCAACAAAAATCAATTTCCCTGGTGTCTAGTGGCCCCGCCCCCCAGCTGATGAAGAATGCCCCCCCCATGAGATTCACATCCATCCCTCCCACTGTCCATGCAAGTGCCACATAAGACCAACACTGGGGTGAACATCAACCATTTCATATTCATCATGTAAAAAAAAAACAAAACTTTTCCCTGCTGTCTAGTGGACCCCTACCCTCGGTGGTAATCCCACCCAACCCCACACCCCCCATCTAGGACCCCAACAGGCCATTGGCACAGCCCTCCACTCACCTCCATAGCTGGCAGCCTGACCAAGCGCTTTTACAAATGAGCCTGACTGAGCCCTTTCAATGAATGAGCACGTGCACACATACATTCATTGAAATGGCTCAGTTGGGCTGCCAGCCATGAAGGTGAGTAGGGGCTATGCCAGTGGCCTGCTGGAATCCAAGATGGGGGACGAGGGCGGTAGAATGGGAAGTTGACCAGATAGGTGGCTAGGGGGTTCACAAGACACTAGAGAAAGGTTTATTTTTATTACATGAAGAAGATGAGATGTCTGATGTTGGCCTCGTGATATTTAGCAGCAGCACTTATGGACAATGGGGAAGGGTAACTTGTGGTGGGGCTATTAATCTTAATTTTTGCTGGTGATCAGCCGGGAGGGTGTGGCCACTAGAAGCTGGGGAAATTTATTTTTATTTCAAATTCTGATGGGGATGGGACTGAATCTTAGTGGGTGAGGAAGATTCTTCATATTAGGCCAGCAATCGGCTGGGGGTGGGAGCACTAGACACCAGGGATGACAGACGGGATAAAGATTTTAATGTTGGCCTGGACAGAAAGGGGGGGGGACACTTTTTCTTTATTTTTTTTTTGGCAGTGTACTTGAAATTCCGTATTTCACAGTGGCAAAATTCCAGTGAAATGTGCGAATTTCACAAAATATTTTGTGGGGCAAAATTCCTGGTTTTGTCAGAATTTCACTGGTGAAATTAAATTTCACTGCATCCCGAACTATAATGCCAGTGAAATTAAATTTCCCTGCATCCCTAATTGTAATTCAAAAGATCATGTTATGAAGGATATGTCCTTATTTTGTCTCCAGAAGTCCCCAGTCCAACAGTAAGAGGATGATGTCTCACACTCTACAAGATCCAGTTTTGTAAAAAAAAAAAAATAAATAACTAATAAACTAATAATTAAAAAATTGCACTGTGTAGCTTGTGCTGATCAATAAAAAAAAAAAACTGCACAAACCTTGTGAGCACAAATTTCCAATGATTGGAGCTCATCTGGTTGGTTGCAGAGTCCAGTATTTTACCTCCTTTACACGTAGTTTGAGCGACTGTGCTCTATCTCTAGGTGCTAAAAGGTGTGATGGAATGCTTTGAATATCTCTGTGGTCCTCAAAAAATGAAACCTGCTCCAGCACAGGGTAGGGATGATGGATGGAGCACTGTTACAAAAGAAATAGCATACAAGGTCTATTGTCTCACATAGTGTGTGTGTGAGTGTGTGTGTGTGTGGGAGGGGGGACTCTGTGCATTGCAAGAGACAGGAACAGTGGGATGTGAGGGTGATCAGAATAAGGTGGAGTTTGGTTGATGCCAGAGACCTGTGTGAGGGAAATTGGGCCTGGCAGTGAGAAGGTCGCTAGGCACCAGGGATGTCTGGGGCTGGACAACAAGGATCTCATCACTGGCTTGAGTTGCTGCAGTGAATAACTTTGGGAGGTGGGGTGGTGTTATTGGTGGTGGTGGACACTAGGATACTAGAGATGTGAGAAGGATCAGGCAGAGGATTGTGGAAAGTCACTTTATGTTTCAAGACAAGGCACTGGAGGCAGTGATCTGAGAGTGGGTGGGCTATATGCAGTGAGCATTTTTTTTAGAGTTGGTACCCAGGGAAGTGATTGCAAGGTGGGCTGACCATGCAGCAGATGGAATTTTTTTTTTTTCAAAATCATTGCCAAATATCCCTGTGTTTGTAGATTCAGTGACTTCTCTCAGGCAGAGCTTTGTATTGAAAATCGCCACTCAGCATCTAAATTGTAATTGCTGAACTTTTCTTACTGCTTGTTTTTCTCTATTGCTACTCACACAGTGTTCAAAACATTACAAGTTAAATCCCACTTAGGATAAAGCTCTAGTTCATACATTGTATGGCATATCCAGCTACTTTTGCAGTATACTGCACTTGTTCTTAATTTTATTAGTGATCACCGATTTAGTTCCCCCCTCCCCACACACACGCATACTCACTGATGTGCAGGTTTTGACACATGAGAGTGGGTGAAGTGAAAGTAAGTCAGCGATCACAAGAGACAATGAAAATATTAAAACTGAGAATTAAATTGCTACTACATTTATTTATGACATGTGAGTAAGGCATCCACACGTGCCGGTGAAGATCTGGATGACAGTTCAGTGTGTTCAGTAATATCAATACAGACTATGATCTCTACTAACACAAGCCATGTCTTTAATTATAGGCAACTATCCCCTCAATTTCTTCATTCTCAAATGTTGGGTTGGTGATTTGGAGCTGGCTTGGGAATCCGAGGAGCTTACCTGTTTGGGGTTTAAGGTGCCCTGCTCGTTGTCCGAATTAATTAATTTGTCCCCTTTATTTCAAGTGATTAAGTTGGATTTTCAATGATGATTGGCACTCCCTCTCTCCCTCTGGGAGAGGGGGAGTGTCATTAAGATGAATATTCTCCCCTGGATCATATACGCTGAGTATGATAGGGCCTTTTCTACCCCAGTCCTGGTTTAAGATCTTACAGAGTATGATTCCCATTTTCTGTGGAAAGGTAGAGCTTCTCAGCAAACGTATTCAAAACTTACTATCCCCAAGGAGTTTGGAGGCCTTAGATTACCCAACTTTTTCTTGTACTATTGCTCTGTACATTGCATTAAGGACGTTCTTTGGGGTGGTCCTCCAGTCGCTACAGCCGATCAGACCTATTCCCCTTTATGGCTCATGCTTAAGTCACATCTTTGTAGACAATATGGGCTTGCCTTTATTAGTCTTCTTTATGTTAAACCCCACACTCTGCATAAGCCCCTCTGTTTGACTTCCTTAGGTTGGTCCCTTAAAGCCCTCCATGAAATGTATATTTACTTGAACTTAAATTGGCTCTCTGATTGGTCCCAGCCCATTGTTGGTAATTCAAATTTTTTAATTGCTTCCCATCCCATACCCTTCAATTTCTTCCCTCCTTTTAGTACCTGATCATTATGTGATTTGCTAGAGAATGGTAGAATCCTCTTGGCCGAGGCCCTTCAGTCTTGCTTTGACATCCGGTTATATCATCCTTTTAAGCATTTGCGAATTTCCAGGGTACTGGCCTCCTTCCTTGGTTCTCCTCCCTGGTTTGAGCACCCCAATTTGATTTTACATGAATTTTTGGCTATAGCGGTGCAACCTCATCCCATTTCCCATTTTTAGACAAAGCTCCAGGAGTCCGATAAGAGCAGCCTGAGAGGGACCTGTTTTTATTGGCAGCATGAGCTCAGACTGAAGCTTGATGAAAAGGCCTGGCAATTGATTTGGAGAAGTCTTATAAATTTATTAAACAAGATCAGTTTAGATTTGTTCAATTTTGAATTTTGCATAATTTGTATTTTATCCCCCTTCGGTTGTTCAGGATGGGCAGATCTGGACCACCAGCTTGCTTTCATTGTGGGTTTATGGATGGGAGTATTAGGCATATCCTACGGGATTGCCCTACGATTGTTCCTTTTTGGAATTCTGTTTGTAGCTCTCTGGACCCCTTCCTGGATATAGATTCATTTTTCACAACACAGATCTGTTTGGTGGGTTACCATCCTGCCGAGATGTTTGGGCCTCTTAGGGCCTTTATGTTCTTGATCTCAATTAGAGTTAAATTAATTCCTGGTTGGATGATTCCACACCTTCTTTTTGGGAATAGCATGTTGAAATTGTGCAGGCCCTTGAGGTTCAGTAGCATATTGCCTGTTGGCAGGATCAATATAATAAGTTTATGTCTCGATGGGGCCTCTCCTTGCTCTCCTCCCTACTTCAGGGTAACTCCCATTGCTTGGAGTATGGGTTGGCTGGTGATTGGTTCTGCCCTTTCCCCTTCTTCTCTGCAATTACAATATATTTAGTTCTGTCTATATTATATCACTCAGAACCGTGAGTTTCCATTTTTTGGCTAGCTTACAGTAATGGAATGCGCTCTTGAACTTGTGGGGGTGGTGGTTGGGTTGGGGATTGGGATGGGGTGGGTTTAGTTATTTTTTGTTTATTGTTCATTGTTGTTCTATGTTTTTGTTTGTGATATTTACTGTTATTATGTTTTTGTATTCTTTGGAACTTCTAATAAAGCATATTAAATAAAATAAAATTGTAGGCAACTATCGCACCTTTACTTATACTGTTTATAGTTTTTACTGTTGGTGGTCTTTGTTTTACCTTGCATTCTAAACAATTTTGCTTCATATTTGTTTGCCCCTCCCCCCTTTTACAGCCGGCCCCCTTTGCATTCCCTTTTGTTTATTAACTTACATCATATAGTATTTTAGCTTCCATTGTGGTTGTGCTTCACACCTTTTCTACTGAATTTGTGGATTCCCCCCAAAAGACTTCCACCATTTCCTTGGTCCATCCCATGATTTAAAGTCACATGCTTTACTTTGTGTTTCATGTTCATTTTGACATATACTGTGATCTCTACTAATAGAGGTCACAACTTTTCCTGATATCATCGATTATTGCATCTTCACAGATAATGTTTACGATTTTTACTGACATTGTTCAGATTGCGTGAGGAGCGGAGTCAGGAGCGGGTCACAGTCGGCGACCGGGGAGAAGGCGGAAGGTGGAGAAATTGAAGCTGCAGTCGGCAGCCTGGTCGCAGTTGGCGACCAGGGAGAAGGCGGAGGGTGGAGAAATTGAAGCTGCAGTCAGCAGCCTGGTCCCAGTCAGCGACCAAGGGGCTGTATTTGGTCTGTCCCACCTTCCCCGACTCCGGCCGCTATTAAATGTGGAGGGCAGAAGGAACCATTGTCAATTAAAGCAGCTGACAGGCTGGCTCAAAAGGGGGAGTGGCAGAGTACATCAAAGGAACAAAAGTGGGGAGAAGGAAAGTACTGAGTGACAAAAGCACCGCAGGAAATTGGTCTGCAATGGAGGAAGCTGGGTCCTGCATCTTCTACACAGGGGATGTGGACTTCAGCCTCAGTGGATATTGGAAATGGACACAGTCATTTAGAAAGCATTCACAAAAGAGCTGCATTTGCCATGTTATGAACTGGGTCGGGGCTAAGGATGCTGCAGGTACTGGGAACTTGATCTTGGACTACTGACACTAGAGGTGCTGGGGACTTGGTCTGGACTTTGAACTTGATCTTGGGCTACTGACAAGGGAGGCTCTCTGGACTTGGTGTCTTGGACTTGAATTGGTGACTATGGTTCTTAATTAGAAGTGTTTATGGTTTTATACATGCTTTATTAATTCAAAAAAGTATAAGCTTTATTATTATTTCTAAAAGTCTCGACTGTGATTGGGAACTGAGGAGGAGGTGAGGATCAGGGGACCAAAAATTCATAAGGTGTGGTTTTGGGTTGTGTCTGGGTATCACGGTAGAAATGTTAGGGCAGCACAGAGGGAGGGGTGACCAAGGAAAGGGGATTTTTGGCAGGGTGGTGGGGAGCAGTGGCTGTGGAAAGGCTATGATCCTAAATTGGGCTTGAAGGATGGGGGGATGAATGATGTGTAAGCAGCTCGCTCAGCTGAGGGAGGAGGTGGCAAGGATAAGGTGAAGGTTAAGGGAGGGAGCTGGGAAACATGGGTGGTGATAGAGAGACTGGGCTGGTATAAGCCAAGGAAGGAGTGGGAAGGGCTGAGTGGATTCCATGGAGGATCGGATATAGAAACATAACATATAAATATAGAAACAAAGAAGTTGATGGCAGATAAGGACCTCAAGGCCCATCCAGTCTGCCCATTTCTTTTTCTACCTTATAAATGTGCCATCGTCCTTTGCTGTCAGTGGCCTATCTATTCATATTTATCTGTATTGCTCCCTTATATACCTGTCCCGTGCCTGTTTGAAGCCCTGCATTGTATTCATAGCCACCACTTCCTGAGGTAGTCTGTTCCATGCATCCACCACCCTTATTGTGAAAAAGAACTTCCTCACATTACCCCTTAATCGGCCTCCTTCTAATCTCATGCTGTGTCCTCTTGTCCTGCTGTTTTTCTTATATTGAAACATGTTAGACTCTTTCACCTTGTTAATGCCCTTAAGGTGTTTGAATGTTTCAATCATATCACCTCTCTCCCTCCTTTGCTCTAGGGTATACATATTGAGCTCCGTTAATCTGTTCTCATATGTCTTCTGATGCAGTCCCTGCACCATTTTGGTTGCCCTTCTCTGGACTGCCTCAATTTGGTTAATGTCCTTGTGAAGGTATGGCCTCCAGTACTGCATGCAGTACTCCAGATGGGGCCTAACCAGTGTCTTGTAAAGAGGGATTATTACCTCCCTCTTACAACTTGTGATACCCCTACTAATACACCCTAACATCCCCCCTAGCCTTATCTACTGCTTTAGAGGCCTGCTTGGATGATTTCAGGTCATCGGTGATGATGATGTCTCTTTCTTCCTTTGTGACTGCCAGCAACTCCCCTCCCAGGCTATAGGTGGCTTCAGGGTTTCTCTTCCCTATGTGCATGATCTTGCACTTCCGTACATTAAATCCCAGTTGCCACTCTTCCGACCATTTTGCTAGTTTATCCAGATCTCTTCTCATTCTGCCCACCCCATCTGGAGCATCTACTCTGTTGCAGATCTTGGTGTCATCTGCAAACAGACAAACCTTACCCTCTAGTCCATCTGCAATGTCACTGATGAAGATATTGAAGAGGACTGGCCCCGGGACTGATCCCTGAGGTACTCCACTTGTGACTTGCATTTCTTCTGACTGCATACCATTTACCACCACTCTCTGTTTTCTGCCCGTCATCCAGTTTGCCACCCAGTTTACCAACTTCTGACCCACCCCAAGCCTACCCAGCTTGTTTATCAATCTTCTATGTGGAACAGTGTTGAAAGCTTTGCTGAAGTCAAGGTAGGCAACATCAGCTGCTCCCCCTTGGTCTACCACTCTGGTTACTCAGTCAAATAAATCTATGAGATTAGTTTGACAGGACCTTCCTTTTGTAAACCCATGCTATCTTGGATCCTGTGCTCCTATGGATTCCAGGTGTTGCACTATCCTTTCCTTAAGGAATGCCTTCATAATCTTGCCCACTACTGAGGTGAGACTGATTGGTCTGTAGTTCCCTGCCTCCTCCCTGCTACCAGTCTTGTGGAACGGGATCACATGAGCCCATCTCCAGTCTTCTGGGACCTCTCCTGTGCTCAGAGACTCACTAAACAGTTCTGCTAATGGCTCTGCTAGTTCCACCCTTAGCTCCTTTAGTACCCTGGGATGTATGTCAGGTCCCATTGCCTTGTCCACCTGAGCTTGAGCTCTTGTAGGACCCTTTCTTTGTGAAGGGAGTCATGTTCACCTCCCTCCCCCTGTGTCCATGGTGCTGAGCTGTGGGCCCTGCCTACCTTCTCTTCAGTAAATACTGAGCAAAAGTATCTTTTAGGATAGATGCTTTACAGGGTCCTCCTCCTCACATGTCCCTTTTCTCCTTGAGCTTAGCAATACCCCTCTGGACTTTCTCGTTTCACTAATGTATCTATAGAAAGTCTTGTCACCTTCTTTTACTGTTTGTGCTAGTGTTTCCTCAGTTTGCGACTTTGCCTGCCTTACTGCCTTCCCTGCTTCCCTTAGGGCAGTTTAGTATGCCTTCCTATCTTCATCCCACTGTGTTCCCTTATATTTCCTGAAGGCCAGCCTTTTGGCTCTGACCTTTTCTGCTACTGTAGGTGGGATGTTGCTTTAAGTATTTCACCCTTAAAGCTTGCCCACTTTGCCTGTACCCCCTCACCTGTGTTTCTTTTTGCCAGGGCTAGCTTAACTCTGTTGGCCATCTTATCAAAGTCAGCTCCTCTGAAGTCCCATATTTTTGCCTTGGAATGGGATGATTTAGTTGTAGTGGCCAAATTGAACCATACCATGTGATGGTCACTGGCCCCCAGGTGACCTTCTACCTGGAGATCTGTGATCCCTTCCATGTTAGTCAGTACTAGATCTAGGATAGCCCTGTCTCTTGTGGGTTGTTGTACCAGTTGTTTGAGGCCCTCCCCCTGCAGGGAATCCAGCATGTGTCTAGTTCTGGCAGATGTTCCTGCTGGTATTGACCAATCTGTATCCGGCATGTTGAAGTCTCCCATTATCAGAACCTCCCCTTTAGCTGTCGTGTTTTGTATATCTTCTAACAGTAATGTGTCTATGTCCTCCCCTGGTCTGGGGGCCTGTAGACAACCCCAGTTCTTATGGCTGTCCCATTTCCTGTTTCCAGGATGGTCCACAGTTCTTCTGTTCCTTATGAGTATTCTTAATTTCTGTAGCTTTGATATTTTCATTGACATACAAGGCCACTCCACCCCTCCCCCTTTTTGCACCTCGGTCTCTTCTGAACAGTACATAGCCAGGTATTGAAGTCTCCCAAGTGTGGTTACTGGTAAACCACGTCTCACTAATTGCTACTATGTCCAGTTTAGCCTCTGACATTATTGTCTGCAGGTCTGGGATCTTATTTCCCAGGCTGTGAGCATTTGTGTACATGATTTTCCATTGGCCAGATTTTGGTGTGTTAGTTGTTGGGTGAGGTCTGGCATTTCCCCTGTGCATCGTATGGGGAGACGGACCTTTTTTCTTACCTGGTGATGCAAATGAACTGCAAACATGCTGAATCCCTGTTTGACCACTAGCTGAGGGGGGAGGGTGTTCCTCCCATTTGATGTATGGGGTGCTGCACCCCTCTCCCATTTGCTAGTTTAAATATTCTGCAAAGACATCAAACTTCTGCCCCAATGCGCTAACTGCCTCCTTAGTCAGATGCAGTCCGTCAAATTTAAAGAACTTTCACTCCCAAAACTGTTGCCAGTTCTCTACAAATCTGTGTCCTTTTTCCTGGCACCAGCCCTTGAGCCACATGTTTAGCTCCCCTATCTCCCCTTCTCTGACCTTCCGTCCATCTGCCCCCCTCTCCCAGACTGGCAGGATCTCAGAGAAAGAGATGCCAGATGAAATGGATGATAGTTTGTCACTCAGCCTGGTCAGGTGTTCCTTGGTCTCCACAACTGACCAGCAGGCGAGATCATTAATCCTTATGTGTACCAGGAAGTCAATGTTTTCTCCCGCTTCCTGAACAATTTTAGCAATGCGCTCAGTGTCTCTCCTCGCTGCTGTACCTGGGAGACATCTGACCATTACCCCTGACTGTGGAGATAGGTATCAACTCCCCGAATCATGGAGTCTCCAATGATTAGAAGTTTTTTGGATTTCTTTTTTGCTTTTTTTGTTTTGTTTTGGGTTTACAAAAGGAAGGCCCTGTCAAACTAATCTCATAGATTTCTTTGACTGGGTGACCAGAGTGGTGGACAAAGGGGGAGCAGTTGATGTCACCTACCTTGAGTTCAGCAAAACTTTCAACACTGTTCCACATAGAAGATTGAGAAACAAGCTGGGTAGGCTCGGGGTGGGTCAGAAGTTGGTCAACTGGGTGGCAAACCAGTTGACGGGCAGAAAACAGAGAGTGGTGGTAAATGGTATGCAGTCAGAAGAGATACAAGTCACAAATGGAGTACCTCAGGGATCAGTCCTGAGGCCAGTCCTCTTCAACATCTTTATCTGTGACATTGCAGATGTACTAGAGGGTAAGGCTTGTCTGTTTGCAGATAACACCAAGATCTGCAACAGAGTAGATGCTCCAGATGGGGTGGGCAGAATGAGAAGAGATCTGGATAAACTAGCAAAATGGTTGGAAGAGTGGCAACTGGGATTTAATGCAAAGAAGTGCAAGATCATGCACATATGGAAGAGAAACCCTGAAGCCACCTATAGGCTGGGATGGGAGTTGCTGGCAGTCACAAAGGAAGAAAGAGACTTGGGCATCATCATCACAGATGACCTGAAATCATTCAAGCAGACCTCTAAAGCAGTAGATAAGGCTAGGGGGATGTTAGGGTGTATTAGTAGGGGTATCACAAGTCGTTAGAGGGAGGTAATAATCCCTCTTTGCAAGACACTGGTTAGGTCCCATCTGGAGTACTGCATGCAGTACTGGAGGCCACACCTTCACAAGGACATTAACCAAATTGAGGCAGTCCAGAGAAGGGCAACCAAAATGGTGCAGGGACTGCATCAGAAGACATATGAGAATAGATTAACGGAGCTCAGTATGTTTACCCTAGAGCAAAGGAGGGAGACCGGTGATATGATTTAAACATTCAAACACCTTAAGGGCATTAACAAGGTGAAAGAGTCTAACATGTTTCAATATAAGAAAAATAGCAGGACAAGAGGACACAGCATGAGATTAGAGGGGGGCCAATTAAGGGGTAATGTGAGGAAGTTCTTTTTCACCGAAATGGTGGTGGATGCATGGAACGGCCTACCTCAAGAAGTGTTGGCTATGAATACAGTGCAGGGCTTCAAACAGGCATGGGACAGGCATAAGGGAGTAATACAGATGAGTATGAATAGATAGGCCACTGACAGCAAAGAACGATGGCACATTTATAAGGTAGAAAAAGAAATGGACAGACTGGATGGGCCTTGCGGTCCTTATCTGCCATCAACTTCTATGTTTCTATGTTTCTAATGGATACTGTTTAAAGGCAGTCTTTGTTGTCAGGGGTCACCTGACCTGAAATGTAGCCAGCTAAGGAGAGGGATGTGGTTGTGGGGGAGGGGGAGAGGGAGGAAGAGATTTCTGGGAAGGGGGAGAGAGAGAGAGACACAGACACAAGAACAAAGGGTGCTGGCAGAATGAGGGATTTGGCTAGAGAGGGAGGGGCTAAGGAGACAAAGCAGCTGATTGGAGCAAAGGAAACCAAAGGGTTTGAGGACTTAAAAAGGTGTGTTGCAGAGAATTTCCACTTCTTCTACTAGAACAATTTGGCCCACCCACATGCCTGGTAAATAGGCACTGGTTTTGAACTGGTGGTCAGGGGTATGGGAGCTGCTGGAAGAGGGCAGTAGTGTGGCCCAGTGATGGTGAATAACCCTGAAAGTAAGAGTGAAAGTGGAAAATCTGGGTACGGTGGTGATATTCCCCTGGTAAGGGAGAAAAGGAAAAATTCAATATGAAAAACCCTGAGGTAGGGGAAAAATAGAAAATACAGATATGGACATGGGAAACCCCAAAGTAGAGGAAAGAAAGGAATTCTGGTAAGGATGGTGGATAACCCAGAGGTAGGGGTCTTTGAGATGAAACGCCTGGGAAATAAAACAGTGGGGTTTGCCCCTGTTAAGGGTTAGGGAGAAAAGGGGGCGGGGGAAGGGAGTAGAATAAAGAAAGAGAGGGCCCAGGGGTACTGGGCCAGGAAGAAGAAGAAGAAGATGAAGAAGAAGAAGAAGAAGAAGAAGAAGAAGGCACATAAGCTGGGTGCGCATCTAAAGCATGGGTAGACACCTTGTGGTTTGCACCCAGATGGCCATGTCCTAGGTTGGGTGTGCATCCGACTATGATAAATACTTATAATAAAAATGGTTGATTGATGGAATCGGAATTTAAATGAATTGCTGGAATACAGTATGTAAATAAATGTAGTGTATAATAAAGATGTGGATAATCATGTATGGAATTCCATGGGAATTGAACAAAATGGTATATTGTTACATGGGCTATAAATTTGCTGACTGGGCACCCAATAAAGATGAGTCTAGTGTGAATTATTACAGAGGAGGGGATCCCATGACAAGTATCCATGTTATTTATATCTAACTAGCTCTCCCCCTTAAGGACATCCGGCCCTTTGTGTCTCTTCAACCTGCTGTCATCTGACTTTACAAGTCCCTAATGGATTCACCTTATACTTATGATTCTCTTCCATTAAGCCCTTGCTTTAAATAATCTCCTCTGGTCACTTCTTAAACATAACAATTTCAGTAATAAAACTTGCAAGTAAACATTATTATCCATGGCCAATGCTTGCCATATAATGCTGCTACTACTTGAAATAAAGGTACCCCTGATTTGAGAAACATTGAATCAATTATAAACATACGAACATACGAAATTTGCCAGTAGATAAAGGCCTAGAGGTCTATCAAGTCTGCTTGAATGTGCAGCTAGCACCCCTTATTCTGCAGCTGCCCCTCCCTTCCACCCTTCCCCTTCATCGACCCTCCCCCTTGTTCTGTCCCATCCCCTTTTGAAGCAGTCCACTGTTCTACTGGATACCACTTCTGCAGGTAACGCATTCTATCCAGCCACCACCTTCTCTGTAAAAAAGTGTCTCCTCATCTCCCTCCTCAACCTTCCTCCTTCCAGTCTCATATCATGGCCCCTGGTGTCCCTCCCCTCCCTTACTTTGAACAGCCCCTCTGTACCTGTCTTGTTTATTCCTTTCATGTACTTAAAGGTTTCAATCATGTCCCTCCGTCCCTCCTCTCCTCCAGCGAGTACATGTTCAACTCCCTCAGCCTCCTCTCGTATGATAGTCCCCAGCCCCTTGATCATCTTTGTCACCCTGCTCTGCACCCTCCAGTAACTTAATGTCCCTCTTCAGACATGGGCACCAGTACTGCCATGGTATTACTCCAGCTGTGGTCTAACCTAGACTATACAGTGGCAGAATCACCTCCTCCCTCCTCGAGGATATACCCCTTGCAATACAACCCAGCATTTTGTTGGCCTTTGCAGCTGCCTTCCTACATTGTGCCAAGTTGTTCATTGACCCTGTAATGAGCACCCACAGATCCTTCTCCTCCTCTGTCTGGGCTAGCTGCACTCCCCCCAGCTGGTAACTCCTCCTTGGGTTCTTCATCCCAAAATGCATCACCTTGCACTTTTTGGCATTAAATCTCAGTTGCCAGGTGTCTGACCAGGTTTCAAGCTTTGCCAGATCATCCTGCAACCCCTGCCATCCCCCTAGATCATCCACCACCGCTCCTACCTTGGTATCATCAGCAAACAGACTGATCTTGCTCTTGATGTCCAATGATATGTCTGCAATGAATATCTCAAACAACACTGGTCGCAACACTAAGCCCTGTGGAACATCGCTCGTCACTACCCTTGGGTGTGAGAGCTCCCCACCCACCACCACCCTCTGTTGCTTTCCCTGAAGCCAGTTCCCTACCCATCTCACCAGATTTGCACCCGCCCCTGTGCCTTCTAACTTACTTCCCAGCCTTCCATGCAGCACTGAGTCAAATGCCTTACTGAAGTCCAGATACAGGACATCCACTGCATGGCCCCTGTCCAGTTGCCTAGTTACTCAGTCATAGAACTCCACCAGGTTGATTTGGCAGGCTCTGCCACATATGAAGTCATGCTGTCTGCTGTCCTGTAGTCCTTTGGCCTCTAGGAAGGCCACCAGCCTCTCCTTCAGGATAGTCTCCATTAGCTTACCCACGATGGATGTGAGGCTCACTGGTCTGTAGTTTCCCGGTTCATCCTTGGGGCCACTCTTGTGGAGGGGCACCACATGAGCCATCCTACAGTCCTGAGGTACCCACCCCGAATGTAGTGAGGCATTAAATAGGTCTGCCAAAGGTCCCACAAGGACCTCTGCCAGCTCCTTCAGTACCCTGGGATGGATGCCATCTGGGCCTGGCGCCTTGTCCACCCTCAGTGCCTTCAAACCCTCCCGAACTCTGCCCTCCATGATTTCCCTGTCACCCCCCGTTTCTGCCATTCCTCCCCCTTGGGTGTCACCCCCTTCTCCTTAGTAAATACCGAGCAGAAGTAATCATTTAGTGCTTCTGCCTTACTTTCCTGCTTCCACCAACCCCCTCCTTCCTAATCCTTACTATGTGATTCTTACAGCTCCTTTTCTCCCTGATGTACCTAAAGATGTCCTTCTCCCCCTTCTTAATGCCTTGTGCCAGCCTGAGTTCCGTAGATGCCTTGGCTCCCCTTACTGCCCTTGTCACCTCCTTCAATTCCGTCAAGTACTCCTCCCTGTCCTCCCCCCTCCCTGTTTTCTTGTACCTCCTAAAGGCAGCTCTTTTCCTCCTTACCTTTTCCATAACCTCCTTGCTCAACCAGCTCAGTTTCCTAGCCCTAGCCTTCTTGCTCTGGGCCTGGCAGCAGGTTTTGGTTGACTCCTCTATCCCCAGCTTTATGAGCTCCCACCTCTGGTTAGTGTCCATACTATAATGAATTCTGGCCAGGTACCCTTTTACCACTTCCCCCATCTTCCCAAAGTCTTCCCTCCTGAAGTCCAGCACTCTTGTGTCAGATCCCACTCCTTCCTTGCCCATATCCAATGTGAGCCATACTGAGTGGTGGTCACTCCCTGACAGTGGTTCCTCCACTGTAAGTTCTCTCACAAAGTCCCCATTTGCTAGCACAAGGTCAAGGGTATTCCCTAACCTGGTTGGTTCACTGACTATTTGCAGCAGGAAGCTGTCCTGGAAGGCATCCAGCAGTACCTGCTGCCTTCTGTTCCTGGTTGTTGGGGTATTCCAGTCCACTTCTGGCATATTGAAGTCCCCCACAATCACCACACTACCCTACTCACAGGTCCTCCTGATCTGTCCCGCTAGTTCCCTGTCTTACTCCTCTGTCTGAGATGGCGGCCTGTACACCACTCCCATTCTGAGAATCCTATTCTTGGAATCCTGGATTTGCAGCCAAAGTGACTCCGTACTACCCTCCTCCCCTTCCTCCCTTACACACTTCAGTCCTTCCTTCACATATAGTGCCACACCCCCCTCCTTTCCCAATCACTCTGTCCCTACGAAATAACCTGTACCCTGGTACAGACAGGCCCCAGTCATTGTATTGGGTGGCCCATGTTTCTGTGATGGCTGCAATGTCCACCTCTCCCTCTGCCATGAGCACCTGTAACTCTGCAGTTTTCCTTCCAAGGGTCCTAGCATTAAGGGTAATCACCTTTCACCCCCATCCTACCCTCCTTTACTAGCATCATCAATAGTACTTGCCATTTGTCCTTTGTCACTGTTATGGGGGCTAAGCTCATATGGTTTCCCAACCTGTGGTCTCTGCAATTAAATACTTTTCTTGTTAGGTTAGTACATTTTTACATGAACAGTATGTTACCATATTTAATTGTATAGAAATTGTTTTGCAAATAATTTTAGAGTTGTATATTTTGTGTTACTGTATACTTCTTGTTATTGTTATTTTTTCAGCTTTTATGACTGGCTTTGGAAATTGCTCTAATAATCATATTCTGATAAAACATTTTACCTATCTACTTGAGTTGGCATCATTGAAGATACTAAAACACTTATACATGCACACTGACCATGGCAGCAAATTTGGAAAATCTTTTTTTTTTTTTTTTGTGAGGGAAACACAACTAGAAAGCCAGTGTTATATCTTGGAATATTGTTTGACCAGAATGTATTTGCTGGAGCATAAGATGTGTTATAAGTTTGAACCATAGACATATTAGCCAACGCATACAATGCTTCTCAATAAACAACACCCCCTTTACTAGAACAACTACTGTCCTTGGAATGGACATGTCAAGAAATAAAGCATGCTTTCTTCAACTCCTCTATGGCCTTGTTTTTTTGTGATGTGGCCCCAGGTCTGTGGGATCTGAGCTTGTTTTGCTCTGTTAGTGTTGGCCAGCTTGTTTTTGATGGTGAAAAAGATGTACTTCCAGTATGCTGAAGCCTCTGTAGAGCAGTTTGGTTTGATGTCCCAATCCTGGTAATGCTCTTGGTAACCAGCATATTGTCAGACTATGTCTGTATCAGCATTTCTGAAGGACAAGAAAGAGGCCACCAGTGATGGCCAGATTGCAATCTCCAACTTCCCATCAAAACCATACTTGTATTTGTTTAGCCCTACAGGACAATGCTTTGATGTGGAATGCATTTTGTGCCCTCATCCTTCTATTTCACACGGCTCCCAGCAGAATGGACACATCTTCCTGAAGCCTGCAAATTGTTTATACAGCTCATCCTGAGTCCTGACAGGCAGGTTCACTAACAGTCCCTTCATATTCTATTCACTTTTAAACACTTCGGCCAACTTCTCCTCAATTTAGTCAATGTAATGGACTATGTCTGCAATGAATTCTTCAATGCAGACATTATTTTTGAACAGCAAAGCCCTCTTGTCATGTTTAGAGATCACAATATATTTTCTAACACCTTACAAAGTGAGTTCAAAAGCTTTGCCATGGTCCTGTATTTTTTTTTGCTGTACCTCACAAAATCCTTCCTTGACCTTTTGTACAACTGATTTAAGGAGCTTGATCATCAGGTCACTAATCTTAGCCACTGTTGTGTACCATTCAACCAATCGTTTCACAATCCAGTCCCTTGTGAATTCAGTGTATCCATTGAAGTACACAATATACTGATCAAAATCTGACTTTTCAAGCAAATACAACAGTATTTTGCCTTGCAGATTGGCATGACAGCTGAACTCCTGGGTATCATTTTGGACAGTGGCATATTCAACAGTTTTTAGGCCAAGCCTTTGGTAGACTGCCTTTTGAATGGCTGAATGAAGGCACCAGTCACAAAAATCTAATGTTCTTTTCTGGTTTGCATCTTTATTGTGGTAAATATTTTGGAATGTGTACAAGTAACTGGATTTCAGTCTTTGGAGATAAAACATGGGATAATTCTCATACAAGAACTGTTCATGCATTCTCTGGAATTCCATTGCAGCATAGGTAGAGATATAATACTTTATGTCAACCTCAAGATTGGCAGACAGATTGATTTTCTTTTGCTTGAAGTTCTGGATGTTCTCATCAGTTATCCTCAGCAGTGCCAGGTAGTAAGTTGAGTCATAATTACATCCTGAGCACTCTTTACTTTATATATATTCTTTGCACTATGCTGTAAGTAAGTCAGTCATATGTGTAGTTTCTGCCTTGTCATGGTTTAGTTGTTGTTCTGATGAGTACCTTTCAGATCAAAATGCATTTTCTTTACAGTAAACATATCTGGTATGTTTTCAAACAGCTTGGCTGTGCTGTCTAAACTCTTCTTCAATTCACACCTGTGGTTCTTTAAGTGATTATTCAGACAGGTAATAATCATTTGCTTAACATTCATTCCCTTTAGGTGTAAATCATTGAATTTAACTTGAGTTTCATCCTATATCTTTTCAAATTCACTTAACGTTTTCTCCTCGTAGTTCTCATCTGACTTTTTTGACCCCATCGATTTCCGAAGAAGCTCAGTGATTTTTTTCCTCAAAATATGAGACACAGTCCTGAAGGATGTGTTCTAAACTTCCTGATCCCTTGTGTCTATTGATGGCATCTTCACATTTAATTACCAAATAACATTGAAGCTCATGTGATAGTCTATCCTCACCTCAGCATCTTGCCTTTCGAGTTCCACAAGGGTTATGTTTTCCACATCGCTGTTAAAATACTCATCAACTTTTACATGACTAACGACGCAGTTTCTGTTGACTTCATCTATTGTATCAGTTTTCAGAGTCTTCAGAATTCTTCCAGATTTTCAAACTCCATATTGCAAATTTTGTTCTCCTGTCCTTCAACCTATTGGTGGATACTTGTTTGAAACTCTCACTCAATCTAGGAGCACTTGATGCAGAGCAGAATGTAGGCTTCAGCCACCAGGCCATTCTGGAAGTTAAAAATGAAGTTTTCATGCTTTACCACATCCCACAGACTTTCCAAGAGCTTAATAAACTGAGGAATTTGTAGCAATTGTCTACTTTTTATTGACAACTTATTTGGTCAATCAGGTATTTCTTTAATTTGTAAATATTCTCACTGTACCCACTGCTTATGGGAACCATTGGTGGCCGTCCATGCCACAAGCTTTGGATGTGCCAGTTCTGCTTTTCAGGGCCATAGTCCAAAATGTCAGAGAACTTGGTGTATGGGCTGTGCATCTCCATACAGGCAGCAGCCTGTGTCATCTTGTCAAGGTTCTCTGACAAGTGCTTCCTGCTTTTCATGTTCTGTTTATATGATCAGACATCTTTGACATTTTGATGGATGAGCTGACAGTTTGGCTTAGGCCTTCCAGTATGGCTTTGATTCTCATAAACGCATGGACTACAATCTGCAATATATCAAGGACCTCTAGAGAGACCTCCATAGATATGTTGACTAATGTAATATCACTTAACCAAACAATCAGTGTGGCCAGCTCATTATCACATTCATAGCTGTCTGCTAACTTGGCAAGTTCTGGGGCCATTATGCCCTCTGCGTCAATGACCATGATGTAGTCACATTCCACCTACTCCCTCAAGTCTTTTTGTATTTTAATCAACTGCATGTAGGTACCTCAAGTGCATCTCCCACTGCTAATTGCAAATTGTAGACCAAACATGGTATTGAGTAGGGTGGCTTTCCCAGTACTTTGAACTCCCAATACTGGCAACACAAACAGTTTGGAATCTCTTGCTACCTTTATATTCACATCATTGAGGACATCAGCAATCCATCTTAGTGGTATATTAGAGGCAGCGCCATCCACAAGTTCTATGGGATAGCCCTCCAGTATTAATTGTGCTGCAGTACTTGGGAACTCATGGAACTGTTGATTACTTGAAGAAGTTTTACCCTCATCCACCAGAAAATGTTCTGCTTTATACAGCTGCCCAGTCTTATGCATGAAATGTTCTATTCCTAGAGAGCTAGCAGAAATTTCCTTCTGTAAGACACTAACCTGTTACCAAAGACTAAAATAAAATAAAAAATAAATAAAAACTTTTGCCCAACGCATCTGGAGGCGCAGTGCACATTTGTTGATATTTACTTTGTAGTGATGTGAGCTTTGTTCTTGCTATGGCATCCAGCAAAAATTTCACCCACTTCAGGAAAAAGTGTCTTTTTCTTCAGAGGTGCAGCATACGACTACAGAGAAAATGGCAATGCCTCCTGCTACTGCCATATCTTTCTATCTCTTTTATAGTCTTCTCTTCTCCTCATCAGGTTGGTTTCTGTACACCTCTATCTGGGTGTCTTTCTGATTCTTAAAGAGATATCTTTCCTTGTCAGTTTTGGACCACTGCCTCCAGAGCTCACCCTGAAGGGGCAAGTTATTTTTTTTCTACTCTGCAATATCTTTTATTTCATCGGTTATTTTTGTGGCTAGTTCTTTCCCTCTTTGGCAGCCAGTATGGTTTCCATTGACCTGCATTCCTAGATTGATGACTATATCGGCCATGTTCTCTAGGCTTGTTTTACAATTGTTGCTCTCTTTTATCACATCCTTGATACATGAATGGATTTTTCTGATGTACTTTGCATCATTTGTCTTCACTGATTTCACAAGCACATGATTCTTTTCAATATGGAGGGCTGGTCTGAGTTTATCCAAGATAGCCATAGAAATTGTTGACTGCTCCTCTGGTTTGCAGATCAGAATTAGGAACACTTGTTCCTGAAACCTAGAGCATGAAGAAGATAGGAACTCATACCGTTGCTGTCCATAATACTGCATACCATGGTGGATACCTGCACTAGGAAGCAAAACTGAGACATGAACTGACTGACATCCCCTCGAAGATTAGTGATGGTAATGGACACAGTAAAGATGTCAAGATTTTTGCTACTACTTGTCAAAGGCTGTTGGATAATAAATGGACCAAGAGACAGTGATGGCTTCAGAACAAAAATAAAGTTGTATTCTCTCCAACAGGACAAAATAAAAGCTAACTTGTTTTGGCAAAATAAAAGAGAAGGAAATCAAATAAATGAGGCTATTATTCAGCACAATAATCAAACAGCATCCAGTTCTAAAAGTAATTAAACTGTAGTAGGTGTTTCACCTTCAACACCCTTCTCCACTCTGATCTATGTGGACATTAGTTCAGTATAAATAGAAAGCTAGACCCATTTGATGGGTTCGCTCCACCCATTCGTCAGACATTTCACCTTAAATCTTTTTAAATGACATTCTTATTTACTGTTATGACAATACAGGCATCATTTTAATATAGCAGTGTCTGCATATCACTGTAAACAAATAATAGAAACATAGAAACATAGAATTTGACAGCAGATAAGGACTGCTTGGCTCACCTAGTCTGCCCATTTCCCTACCTAACGGATAAGCTGCAGATCCTAGTTAACCAACAACCTACTTCCTCCTACCCCCCACTAGAATTGCCTTATGTCTGTCCCATGCATTCTTGAATTCCTCCACTGTTTTTGACTCTACGACCTCCTCAGGAAGGCTGTTCCATGTATCCACAACCCTCTCTGTGAAGAAATACTTCCTCACATTACCTCTGAGCTGTCCCCCCTCTATCTTCAAATTGTGCCCCTTGTTTTTGCACATCTCTTTTTCTGAAAGATGCTACCCTCT
This sequence comes from Neoceratodus forsteri, assembly GCA_016271365.2. Taxonomy (NCBI): domain Eukaryota; kingdom Metazoa; phylum Chordata; order Ceratodontiformes; family Ceratodontidae; genus Neoceratodus; species Neoceratodus forsteri. Next base: position 730,103,637 of record CM028138.1, read on the forward strand.
TGGACCTTGTTGATTCCCTTGAGGTATTTGAAAGTTTCTATCATGTCCCCCCTCTCCCTCCTTTCCTCGAGGCTATATATCTTTAGTTTCTTTAGTCTTTCTTCATATGTCTTCTGATGCAGACCCTGCATCATTTTGGTTGCCACCCTCTGGACAGCCTCCCCCCTGTCTATGTCTTTGCAGACATGGGGTCTCCGGAACTGTACACAGTACTCCAGATGTGGTCTTACCAACTGTCTGTACAGAGGGTCAACAGCTTCCTGTTTTCTACTGGTGCTGCCTCTCCCTATGCATTCCAGTATCCCCCCAGCCCTCCTTACTGCCTTCTCACATTGCTGGCCCACCTTTAGGTCATCTGATATGATATGAATAATGTATTGATACAGAATTTACCCTATTCTGTTGTCAGTAAGCACCACCCACAGCAGTTCCATGCATAAATATGGATAGAAAGAGGCTGGCCGGCTCTATAGTGATGGACGGCTGAGAAGGTGCACTGAGAACCCTTGGCAAACAGACAAGTTTTACTGAAAGACTGAAGCACTGAAAACAACAGCATTCTTTTGGTAAATATGGGTTTTTCCTCTATTATTGAATGCAAAACATGGGTGCATATTTGGTATTCACTTTCCTTTCATTTGCAGCACAATTTTCTTCTCCGAGAAGTGGAGCCGGCATTCCTATGTGCAAGTGTACACTTTCATGAAGAAGAAACAGGAGAACCCAGCAAGAGAAGCTGCACCGCCAAGGAGAAATGAAAATAAACAAATCATTTTCACCAGGCGGCGGTTTCTCATACATCCGAGCAATTTCTGGGCTGGCTGCCTATTCAGTACTAAAAAAAATCGATCACATAGCCTTTCGCTTTTGTGCAATGGTAACCTTTTGTCATGATTAGTTTAAACAATACTGACCTATGGTCAGCTTTTCTCTACTTTGGGGAGTTCTGCCCTACAAGTTTATTCTACTTTCCAGGAGCCATTTTAGCATACCTCAAGAACGCTAGACAACTGCAATTCAGCACTAGACATAGCGTGATACAATACGGAACATTTTCTAACTGTTTCCATATGAAACCTGTATTACAGAAGCTTGGAGAACTTATTATTACCAGAATAACATAGTTTCCCTGCGATGGGAAACAAACAAAACCATTGCAGGCATTATATTTCTTTCTATCCCAGTAATACCATGAGCTCCAGCAGACTTACTCCTGGATGCTTCCTAATCAAAGGGTCCTAGCCATTAATACTGGGACTGTCAGGGGTCTGCAAAGACAACCGAACAACAGGAACCAATGAGTGGCCAGCCCATTTAATACATAGACATTAACAGAGACATGTTCCACAACATACTGAAATGCATACAATAAAGACAGAAAGAATATAGCAGACCCTGAAAAGACCCAGTAATCTCTGACTAGGGGACCCTTACACATACTCCTCCCCACCTAAGACAAGACCAGTATGGTTTTGTTCAGCTTTCTTTTATATCTTACACCTAGTCATCAGATCTCTCAAAGGAAGAGATGAAGCTGTAGCCCACCCTCTCCTAAGGTTTCACCTCGGGGTCCCTAAATACAAAATTAACCAACTGTGAAAAAGTAAGCTCTTCCACACTCAATTCTTTCTTAACCCCGAAGTTTGATGACAGGTGTTTATCTTTACCTGTCCCATATCTGTACATGTAGTTTGCATTACAGTGTGCAGTTCCTTTATGATGTTTTAATTGTAAAATGGTATGGTTGTAATGAAAGATACCACCGTATGATTTGTGGGTTTTATCTTTCATGACATGAAGCCAACACAAAGGGTTGTGGTCTGCCCACAATTCAAATTCAACTCCCCAAAAGTAAAAACATAGTGCTTCAATGGGCCACCTAACAGCCAAGCACTCCTTCTCTATGGTGGAGTAATGTGTTTCCCTTTCATGAAGCTTCCTACTCACTTAAATAATGGGATGTTCCTCCCCATCCACTATTTGTGTTAGCACAGCCCTTATGCCATAGTTAGATGCATCAGTCTGTACAATGAAGGGTTGTGTAATGTCTGGGGTTTGTAGAACCGGGGAGGAACATAACCTTGCCTTTATGGAGCAAAAGGTTTCTTCACACTCAGATGTCCATTGTACCTTATCTGGTTTGTTTTTCTTTATTAGATCAGTAAGGGGACCGGCTATTGTAGGAAAATTAGGAATGAAGTGCTAGTAATAGCCAGCTAGACCCAAGAAGGATCTCACTTTTTCATGACAGGTCTAGGGCTATTAGCCACCGCATCTACCTTACTATGTCAAGTTTTATCTGGCCTTTCCCAATCTGAAAACCAAGGTATTTCATCTCTTGCATCACTAGAGAACATTTAGAAGGGTTGATAGTCAATCCTGCTTCTGTGATGGCAGACAACACTAGGAATAGATGATGTTTATGTTCTGCCCAGGAAGGGCTAAAGATCTACCACACTGTAAGCGGCATGTGGTGTTAATATTTTACCCATCACCCTTGGAAAGGTGGCAGGTGCACCATGCAGGCCAAAAGGCATTATGGTGAAGTGAAAAAGACCTAAAGGGGTACTGAATGCTGTCTTTTCCCTGGAATCCGGATCCAATGGAATTTGCCAGTAGCCTTTGGTTAAATCCAAAGTACTGAGCATTACCTAAATAGTCCAGAATGTCATCAATGCATGTCATGGGATAACTGTCAAACTTTAAGACAGCATGTAAGCATCTAAAATCCAGACAGATCTGCACTCTCCACCTCTTCTTTTTTACCTACAACAACCATTGGGTAACTCCATCCACTGTAAGAGAGTTCTATAATGTGCAGCCCTTGCATTTTCTTTATTTCTTGTCCTACATCTTCCCTGATCCTTTCTTGGAGCCTATAGGCCTTTTGTCTAATTGGCAGGTCTTGGGAAAGAGAGATGTAATGTGCCACAACTTTTTTGCTCTCCCAGGGGTCCCTGTAAATGTGTTCTGGTAGATCTGTAACAGGGTATTTAGTTCAGCTGCCTATTGAGGTGACAAATCTGGGTTCATCTTTAAGTCTGCTACTTCCCCTGAGCCTTCCAGATGTTGGTATGCTACATCCAGCACACTTTCTGAAGGTTCAGGATGAATATAGCCACAGAATTGGGGAGATCTGTCTATCCATTCTTTCAGCAGGTTAGCGTGATAAATAAGCTTCTTGTGTTTCTTGCCAGGTAATTATACTTTGTAAGTCACAGGCCCAGTTCTCTTAGTTATTATGTAGGGACCCTGCCACTTCATGAGTAGTTTGTTATCAGAAGATGGTAACAGTAACAACACTTTGTCTCCCTCTGTAAATTCCTTATGCCCTGTCCCTTTATCATAGTGTTCCTTTTGTACTGTCTGTTGTTTCTGATTAGTGTGGTGGTTTTTTTATACATATTTCATTATTCTTTGGTGTAGCTGTTGCAAATACTCTATAGAGATTATACCTTTTATTTGTTTTCCCTTCCTACCATTCTTCTTTGATAATGTCCAATGGACCTCAGGAATTACGCCGGTAGAGTATTTCAAATGGGAAGAAGCCTGTAGAGGCCCGGGGTACTTTCCTATAGGTAAACATCAAATATGGTAGATTGGTATCCCACTTATTCCCTTCTTCCTGCACATATTTTCGTAGCATCTTTTTTCAATGTTTGGTTGAAGTGCTCAACCAGACCATAAGTCTGGGGATGATAGGTAGTAGTAGTATGTATGGCCTCAATGCTTAGGGTCTGGTATAGGCACTTCAACATAACTGAGCAGAAATTACTGCCTCTCTCCGTTAGGATTTCTCTAGGGATGCCCATCGGCTAAAGATCTTACTTAGCTGGTCTGCAATTCTAGGAGCAGTGACACTACAGAGGGGAATAGCTTCTGGGTACTTTGTTGCATTGTTGCAGACTATCAATATGAATCAGTTGCCTTTTGAGCTTTTGGGCAGTGGTCCAGCAATATTCACTGCAATCCATTCAAATGAATTTGTAAACAATGGCACTGGGAGCAGGGGCACCTTGTCTTTCCTTCCAAGTTTGGCAACCTTCTGGCATTCACTACAGCTTTTACAGTATTCAGTGACCTGCTCATGAATGCCAGGCCAAAAATATCTGTGGAGTAGGTGGCTAAGTGTGCGGTCCCTTCCCAAATGCCCTGCCAGGGGTATGTCATGTGATATTAATAATAACTGTGTCCTATAGGGCTGGGGTACCATTAGTTGCTCTACTGTTTCCCCTGTCCAGGGGTTGGTACATAGTCTATATAACAAACCATTCAACACCCTATATTTGTCCCGTTGAGAACCATCAGACACATTGATCTGTGAAAAAAAGCTTTTAAGTGAGACATCATTTTTCTGTGCACTTCTAAATTCCTCAGATTCATACCCCTGAACACATTTCATATCAACAGGTGTTACATCATTATTGCTATTATTTTGTGTCCACAGTTCTTTTTCCTTCCTTTTCTGTCTTCTGGGTTTTCTATTTTTCCCTGTTGGTCCATAAATGTCCACGTCAAATGGGAAAAGCTGTCCCAGAGAATCATCTCTCTTGGCTTGTGCCCTTGTCGTGACAGCACAAACATTAGCTGTTAATAATGATTTAAATTGGGGATGATCATGGCCAATCAGAACTGGTACTGGTAAGTGAGGTACAACACCAACCTTTATTTGTTGAGAGTGTCCATGGACATCAAGTACAGTTTCTTGTAATGGATAATGGTGCACATCACCATGGATGCATGTCACCCCGGTGGTTGGCCCTCCTGATCCCAGAATAATGTCTAACAAGTTTGCATGTACTAGAGTCTGCTTGCTTCCAGAGTCCAGCAACCCGGATACTGTTTTGCCCCCAATCTGTATTGGAACTGTGTATTCGCCCCAAATTAGCAAGAGTCAGGTGTGTGAACTTTTTCTTTGGGCAAAACCAAGCGATATGTCCTTTTCCATTACATTCCCGACATATTATCTCAGGATTATGCCCCCTTCCAGGCTTGTTGTTATATCTAGTCCCAGAACTAATGTTACTTTGGGTAGTAGTTGCAGCAGCAGGTCTTACCATGGATTGGTGGGTTATGGGGCTCACCGTTCCCTTCTATCTATGGGGTCTAGCAGTTAGGTAGTCCTCCGCTAGACGAATGGTGACATTAGAGGCCTCTGAGTGGTGCTCCTTCACTCAGAGCTGGACATCCTGTGGTAAAATCCTGATAAACTGTTCTAGGATGATATATTCTAGAATCTGATCAGGCATTCTGGTTGCAGGTTGTAACCACTTGACACACAAATCTTTGAGCTGTGTGTATGCATCCTGGGAAGTATCTGCAGAATGAAATTTGTAAGTCCTGAACCTCTGCCGGTATGTTTCGGTATCGATATCATACCATTTCAGGATGCTTGCTTCACTCGGTCATAATTGTTAGAATGTACAATGTCCTCATGGCTGTAGGCCAACTAGGCTTTTCTGGTTAGATGGGGGTCAGCCGGATAACCCATTGGTCCCTCGGCCATGCACAAGCTGTAGCCACCCTTTCAAAAATCATTATGTAAGCTTCGATATCATCAGTGTCAGACAGCTTTACCATTTTAATGTCTTTCTGACACACCCAGGGAGGGCAGGGGTCTACTTGTGCCCAGTGCCTGTATGGCATGGAGGGTATCTGTCCACTGGGCCTCACTCTCCTTCTGGTCCCTCTCTCGCTGCCTTTCCATTTCTACCTGGAGAAAGCATAGCCATCTAAAGAGCTCATGGGATTCTTCTGGTGGGGCTTTCTCCTCTGGCACTCCCCCACTTGCCTGGGTCACTGCCTCCATTTTCTTATCTTCCATCTTCAACTGACCAGCTTCTCTTTTTGCCACCTTTCTTCTGACAACTGGATCCAAACCATGAACCAAAGGGATCTGGTATTTCTCAGACATTGACCTCGTGGCCACACCAGAAACACAGGTTGCATCCACCTTGTCCTGCTGCATGAACTGCCAACCTGGGCCTTATTACAGACTCTTCAGTCTCTTTGGGGGCATGGTTTGGATCCGGTTGTCAGAAGAAAGGTGGCAAAAAGAGAAACTAGTGAGTTGAAGATGGAAAATACCAGGCAATCTCGACCTCCATCTGCTATCCTGTGGGGCATCACCAGATTCCATGCTGCGATCAATGAAGAAGTTGTGTTGGTGCTCAGTGCTCAGAATGTCATTGGGGAGCTTGGATTTGGATACACTGCTGCATCTTAGGTGGACAAAGGTAATGATTGACAACTCAGATGTGGCTATGTTCTGCTTCATGAACCCATGCCTGCTTTCCAGCTCCTGGATCTCCATTTCTTCACAATTAGATGCATGGCCCACAGCAGTAATGTTGATTTGTTTGTAGTGCAATCAGGCAACAGGACCAGCAATGCAAACTGGCACATGGACATCTTCAGCATCAGCTTCTGCTGCACAGAACTATTTGAGCATAAGAAAAGGATCACAATGAGATCTGGTGGGTTCAGTGATTTAGAGTCTTCATTATCAGTTGAGAAAAGGTCAGCAAAATAGCCAGTTTCTTCTAGGTTTGAACTGTTTTTTCTGTCTGCAGAAAGCTTGTAGTTAATGGTTCTTGAAAGCCTTAAAACCAATCAGGTTCTTTAGAAAATGCCAATGAACATATTCTGGTGAGGTTTCCTCAATATCCTGTATGGAATGTGATCCGATCTCTAAAACGTGACTGACAGTGATCTTGTGTGTATAATTCTCCTCCAGTCTTAGGGATGATAAGAGATTCTGTAGCTCATTCACTGCAATTTAAGAAGATAACATTGAGTTAGAAACATTGAAAAAAGTGTAATGGAGTCCTAAATTTCAGAGTTATTTTCAAAGAGTAATGTGTTCACTGATATAATTTTCTGTTTTAACCCCTTTGCCATCCCTTATCTCCACTACATTTCTTCTTCAGGTTCCCACGATGTTGACTCTGAATGGAGTACTGTCTGCCAGTTCCACTGTCTCTCAATCCACAATCCACTTTCTATCTAATGCACCCTACTGAAAATACCAGATGTAGTGGCACGCCGACCCAGCTGCGTTAAAGGCTGTAGCTGGGATTATAGTTTTGCGAGGGAAGCAGAGAAAACCAGGAGATGGTACACATAGGCTTGGGTATTTTAAATTCTCATTGGTGACTGCAGTCATAATTTTGTTCTTTTACCTGGTCACCCAGCCACCTCTCAGTGTCTAACATCCTTGCCAAAGCACTGACCAATGAAGTGGGGATAGTGAATCCCATCCACTCACTGACCTTGTTAATACTTCTTTTAACCTTACCATGAGAAGTTCCCATGTAGCTCAAGGACCACTACGTTACCCAGAATTCAAGAGCACTAACAACATAAGTGGATAACTAAGGACCCAACTATAGTCATTATGTGTATACTGTACTATAAAATTACGTAATGTCACTTATTTCAACAGGTTCAGAGATGCAAAAAATATGGACTATGTGGCAACGTTCTAATTTTTTGTTTAAGGGATGACCATATTATAGGAATTTTTTTAAGGTTCAATTGTATTAGAAAAGTATACATAAAAACAGTTATTACATACACAATTGTTAAAACATTCTCAATTAATAAATAATTCCAATAATAATATTCATGAAAATACATTTTTAACAAAGTCTTGTCAATAAATTATCTAAAAATTGTCAAATTCTACATTCTATGTGATTGTGCACTTTGTTATTTTTATTGCAGCTGAGTATGTGTCCCTCCTCCTGCCCAAGCCCCCATGCCACAGCGCCCCTTTACCATCCTTACTCTGGTTTTGATCCTACTCGACCTACAGTACCTTACATGTTGCCTTACTTCCCTCTTAACTAGTTTCTAATATTTGTTTGTTGGCACTTCGTTACTTTTTTGTGAAATTTCCTACAGCAAAGAGATTTAGCTGTTTCAATGACTAGCAATTTAATTGTTTTTGCATTGTAATCATCTCCTCCCAGCCTTTTATTAAATGGCTGTAGCCATTTCTTACTCTGATCCTCTAGCAGCATGTATTCAAATAAAATATGTGTGACTGAAAGTTTGGTGATCCAGTCACAAAGACAAGGGGAAGGATGTCTGGTATGGCCAGGTCCTCACCAAAAGTTATCCAAACACTGAACTCTGAGTCTGCTTAAACTTTTTCCGTGTAATGCATTTTCACAGAATTGCAGATATTTTTCAGTGATTTGTTTTTAATGTTTTTTTTTTAAATAATCAACTCCTATGAGTCATTAATAGCTGCTAGGTCCTTCTCAATTGCACCATTGGTGATTCTTTGTATTGTTATATCTCTAAATACTTGACAGTCCCCCTTTGGGACCAAAATAAAATTATTTTCTAGATCTAGTTTGTTTGACATTTTATTCAGGCAGCTAAACCAATTCTTTTAATTTCTATGTAGCCTTGCTTATTCCCAGCAAATATTTAACAGGGAATCTATAGGTGCATGGGTGATTTTTAACCAGAAATTCACTGCTCTTTTTGCCATCCTTGATTTCATAGAGAGTGTTCCTGTTTCAGATCTCACGGCCACATTGAGGGTGCATCTTGGGATTCCCAAAAGCAATTTTAAATACTGGTTTTGTAATAGCTTAAATTATTTATAGTTAACAGTGGTTCCCTATATCTCTACCCCATATAGTGCCTGGGTGGTAATTTTTGCTTCATAGTGTCTTTTTGGCGCTGTATAGGACATTTTTGCAAATGTATGCATAAAGTGGTTTACTGCTAGCATAGATTTCAATGTTGACTCCTTTTTTTTATGTTTTCTGTCCAAAATTGTCTTTTGTTAAACCAGATACCCAAATAGCAGAAGCTATCCAATTATTGAATAACTTTTTTGTTCATTTCCATGAGTTAGTTTTTTTATTACCGTTTTCAAAAACATGAATTTTTTTTTAGTTTGCTTTTTTGCCCGCTGGGTCCCAGGTAACTTAGCCCTTGGTCACAGCCACTTTGTACCCCCACCTCCAGCAATCACCATGCTTCTCCACAGTCACCCTGGTTTGCCCCCCAGAGGGCGGGGTTGCGGAGCTGCTCCCCTATCAGCTCTGCACTACAAATATCTAGTCAGGATAGCACTGGCACCAGAGGCTAATTGGGGCCCAAAGGAAAGGGCGCCATGAAGGAGACCCAGCAGCATTTTCCCCCTTTAAGCAGGGGGGGGATGTGCAATGATGACCAGTGCCACCCCACCCTGTAATCTTGCTGGTGTCAGCACATTGCGGCGAACCCAGCCTCTGCTGGGTGCCACTCATGCAATGAACACACAACCCCCCTCCCTCCTGGAGAAGGAGAGCAGTCCTGGGGATGCTTGATCATTCTCCTCCCAGCCACCCCTCTGACAACCCGAGTCCATTCCTGAACCCGGGTCGCCAGCATCGCAAGCGGAAATCCAACTGCTGCGCCAATGGGCCAGGCCTGATGTTTTTGGTTTTTTTGAGATTTACCTCTAGTTCTAAGTTTGTTAGACTTTCCATACAAGCAAACTCAATGAGGTTTGTGATAATATCACCACATTGTCTGTGTATAACAAAATCCTGGCTGGGGCTTTCCTACTACTGGTGGGAAGGTTTCTTCCACTAATCTTTCAATGTAAATTTTTAAAAGAGATTGAGCAAGTATGCAGCCATGTCTGACACCATGATTGGCAGTTAGTGGGTCTGTGACAGCTCCATCTTTTCCATATCTATTGCCTATCTTTGTGTTGTTGTATAGAAGTTTTAATATCAAAAGCAGTTTAGGGTTTATATTTTTCCTTTCATTCTGTCTCAGAGGATAGTTCTAGTTCCACTGTCAAATGCAGCTTTGTCATCTAAAACTGTGGCATATAAGTTTCTTTTCTATGATTTAATGCATTTGCAAGGTTAGATGATTTAAGATAAAAATGGGATCTAGTGTTGATTTTCATTGCCTAAAGCCAGACTGAAATATTGAGATCATCTCAGAGTTTTTGGCCAAGTATTTTAATCTTGTGAGGAGGAGGAGGAGTCTGGAGAACAGTTTTAGACCGATGCATAGTGGTGGGTGAAGTGGCCAAAATTCGTTTCATGAAGTGATTTGCCGAGTAATGTGGAATCCTCAAAGTAATCCACAATGCGAAGCAGAATGCTTCGATCAAAACCTCATTGCAGGGGTAGACCGAGAACCCACAGACACTGAGCCCAGCTTTGAGAACCAGCAGCCTGGCTGCTTTTGGAGCCATTGGCTGGGAAATCCGTAAACCTAGAGGTCTCCTTTAGCCCACCGGGGCTTCAGACCTCCGCTGTTGGAACTGCTGCCTCTACTTCTCCATGGTGGTCCCACTGATCTACAGGCAGTGACCACACAGCTGGAAAAGACATAGCACTGCTCCTCCAAGCAAAACCTCATTGCAGGAGCAGACTGAGAACCCGCAGACCCGGATCCCAGCTTTGAGGATCAGCAGCCTAGCTGCTTTTGGAGCCAGGGTCTGGGATAACCGTAAACCTTAAGGTTCATTTGACCATGGATTTGAAAGTGGGGCACCTGACCTCTGATTGGTGCAAACCAGTCCTTCTGTGTGGCACCGATTGGTGGGAGTCCCTTGGATATTTTGGCTCCAATTTCTAATGCCTTTCTGTGCCTGAGCTGTGGAATAGAATTTTCGGCTGAGCGCCGCTTTACTTTTCTGGTGTTTAGCAGCCTGAATCTCCCTGTTAGAATTGCTATGCAGTTACAGTTGAAAATGAATTCAATTTGAGTGAGCCTCCTGGTGCCCTAGGAACCTAAAGTAGCTTGTGATTACAGCTTCTTTTTGGATCCTTTACCGCTGTGTTTTACAGCTTAAATAAGTTTAAACATAGAGTTATTAATTAACCCTGTTACTTTGTTAATACCTTTTAGATTTAATCTTAGAAACATTTAAGTTACTGTGCTTTCTATTTGTCTCTCTCACCCCTACCTGTTCCACTCCCTCCTTGACTTCTCCTCCTTAATTTCGCACTACCTGCCCAACTCCGTTGTTTGCTGTAACCTCCACCTCCCACCTGTTCCTACTTAAACACTTCTCCCTTCTTCTACCCTCAGGTCTCCTTTGACCTCCGTTGTTGGAACCGCCGCCTCTATTGCTTCTTGGTGGTCCCGCTGATCTATGGGCGGTGACCACATGGCTGGAAAAGTCATAGTGCCACTCCTCTGATCAAAACCTTGTCGCAGGAGCAGACCGAGAACCCGCAGACCCTGAGCCCAGCTTTGAGGACAAGCAGCCTGGCTGCTTTTGGAGCCAGGGGCCAGAAAAGTCATAATCCTTAAGGTACATTCTCTCCATCTTCCAGCATGGCTTCAGAAAAAATCATTGTTCTACTACTGCCCTACTAAAACTCACCTCGGATATACTCTCAAACATGGACTCTGGCCGACTTACTGCGGCTGTTTTCATTGACCTTACCAAGGCCTTCAGTCTTGTGGATCATACCTTGCTCCTGTCTACCCTTTGAAACATGGGTTTCTCGACTTCTGTTGTAAACTGGTTTAGTAGCTACTTATCGGATAGGACCCAAACAGCGAAATTCAACTCCACAGTATCGGACAGTACTACAATCAACATTGGTGTTTCGCAATGGTCAATCCTGGGACCACTTCTTTTCTCACTGTTTATAAACAACTTTCCTGATGTCCTACAAACCTGCTCTTCTCTTCTATATGCAGATGACCTTGTCATCTATACCAGCTCAGCTGCAGTCGATAGCCTGAAGTTATCCCTTTCCATTGACTTCAGGAACATTCGAAACTGGCTGCATGACAACAAACTAGTACTTAATACTAAAAAAATGAAAGCCATGCTCCTAGGCTCTGTTCCAAAACCAGGACTTGTATGTTGCCCCTAATGATCTATGACCTTGAAGGGTCTAAACTAGAGACTGTCATGTCCTTCAACTACCTTGTGTCATGCTCGATCAATCACTAGATCTAAATCTTCACATTCATTCTACCTGTAAAACAGTTAATAGTAGACTGGGAGTTGCCTACAAGACTAGCTACATGCTAACTCCATCTGTAAAGCTGGCCATTGCCAGGGGGGATCTTACTTCCTGCACTAACCTACTGTTCGCCTATCTTTGCTGCTGCACATAAAACCTCACTACAGAAATGGGGCTTCACATAAAATAATATCTGTTGTTATGCCTCATCATCCCCTCAACTGAAGCACCGCTGGCAGCTCTGCAGTGACCTGGGTTGGCTCTCTCCCTCTGCAACTACATAGACAATATTATCTTGGCTCCTTGTGTGACTCCATTATCAGGCTTCACACCCGTCATCACTTGCAATGCTACTTATTCCCTCCACCTCCTCCCATGGACTGCGATGTGTTGACAAAGAACTACTAAATGTTCCTAGGTGTCACACCTCAAAGGGTGCTGGTGCTTTTAAGCATATGGCACCCCAGCTTTGAAATACTCTTCCTTTAGATCTAAAGCAGTCTGCATCTCACTGCCACTTTAAAATAAATTTACAATGATATCTATCCCAGTCAGACCCATGTACTTGCTTCGATCCAACCTGATCTCTTTTAGGTCCTCCTTGCCTTTATCTTATCACTCTACAATCAAAACTCTCCTGTTTTCTCGGACACCTTCTTGCACTCTTTCCTGTCCCCAGATCTCAGCCCTAACCCTTGCTGAACCTTGTTCTTGCCTCTACCTAGGCTCGCCTACACCCCTCCAATTATACTGGTCCATCCAAAGTTTTCTCCTCCTCTTCTTACTGCTTGTTCTGTGACTGCCTCCCTTTATCCTCTAGCTGCTATCCTCAGGATATATCTAGTTATATTTTTCCTATTTACTCTTACACCTTCTACATGTTATCTCAGAAGCCTGAGCTTCCCATAGTGATACACTTTTGCTGTCATTTGTTCATTTGTATGAAGTCTTATTTACTATTGTCTCTTATGCCATTATTATGCATTGCCTGTACTGTTCTCTGCTGCTCTGTTATTGATATGTTGTATTCCATGTTCTCTGGTCTATACTAAGCAATATGTAATGCTGTTATGCACTTTTGAAATGTTATGCATGTTCTCTGGTCTAAACAAAGAGAAACCTAAAGCTGTTATGCACTTGTGAAATGTCATGTATGTTATTACGTCCTGTACTGTCCCTGGTCATGCCTGAAAATAGTCATTTTTTGGCTAGTGCACTTACCCAGTAAACAAAAACTAAACAAATAATGAGGAATGAGAAGTCCATTGAAACCAATGACTTTGCATTACTCCCCCTCCCCAAACCACTTCTCCACAAATTTTAAGGTGAAGTACATTGAAATCAATGTACTTTGCATCACTTCACCTTGTAATTGACCTCCAAGGCAAATTTTACAGTGGTATTGCAGGTCACATGGGCTCTAGATTGTTCAGCACAGCCTCAGTTATGGGTAGTGTGTGTATAGTTGTAGCTGGAGACAGTTTGCTTTCAGAGCTCTGCAATTCAAAACCTTTAAAAGCTGCTTAAAATGCCTTTTTGTCATTTTTTTTTTGCTCAAACTTTGGTTCATCGATTGTAGGAGACCCTCCTGTGCTCATATCATTGAGTGTTTATTGTTTGTGTGTGGATTTTGAATGGTAATTTAGAACATTCAGTCTGTGTGCTAACAGACACTTGAAGTGTGCTTTGGGGGAGGGGCGTATCTGTGGTGTAGGTAGATTAACTGGGAGAAAAAGGCAGTCTTTCTGTTTTGGTTATATTTTTCTTGTATAACTGTGTTAATGTACAGTACACACAAAAATATTTTCAGTAATTCTTGACATTTTTTTACTGAATGTTGTGGTGCAGCAGTGTATAATTTCAGTTTGTTTAAAAGACTTGGTTACATTACTGAAGTTTTCAATTTGCTATGCATTACTTGTAGTGTGTGTGTGAGTGTGTGTGCGATGTTTGCCATCAAATCAGACACCTTTTATTGTACCACAGAGTAATTGCAGTAGTGTGAGCCTGCTATAAACCGCACGTGTGTCATTTTGTACTGCTTTGCGGTATCTTGGTTTTGGGCTGTTACTGCAGTGCACCCTACCAGGTTATAATGTTGTACGCTTAATAGAGTACGACATTATAGCTAACCTGCAACAGCGCTGTCCATGACAGCGAATGGTGCAATACACTCCCAGGCAGAGGATAAGACCTCTGCTGGGAGTGGGTAGCACTGAACAGCTGCCATGGCTCAATGGACTGAGCTGCAGCAGCAGGAACCCAGGTGCTGCATCTGGGACCGGGTTTTATTCCTGGTCCCAGACATTTTATTTTTCACCACAAATTGTGTGCTCCCCGAGTTGGATCCCCCCCCCCCGGAGTTGAGAATCTTTAGTGGGGGGAGCCAGGGGGTGTGGGGGCAGAGCCCCCCACAGAAAAAAGAGTTATGCTGCATGGCAATATTGCGCTGTAGTGGCAGCATGATTTTGCCATGTGGCATAATGTCTTGCGACATTATGATCCCGTGCCGCGGTGCACTGCCCCCCCCCAAACTGGCAAAAGATATTCTTTTCCAGAATGGATTGTGACTTGTGAGCACTGGTTAAGCTGTTGTTGTGACTTTGCATCTGTATCTCTTCTTGATTGTGCAGTGCAATCTTAATCTATCTGTGCGTTTAGTGTCCAATCTCAATCTACAAACCACAGTTGATTTTTTTGGCTTCACATCCACTTGCCCAGACTGAAAGTTAAGAAATCTAAATTTGTTTAGAATTATCTTGGCGATCTCCCAAAATGCCTGTAAAGAGATGTGCAAGCAAAGCTCTTTCTGGCCATAGCACTGCTGCCAGTGGCAAGATTGTCTGCAGGTGTGGTAGCCCAGAGGGAAGTGAAGTGTTCAAATAGTCACTATATGGTGTTATTTCAGTGTTACAGTAGCAGTGTACACTTTCTGCACACTTCATTCCATAGTGCAGTCCATCTGTGTTTAATAAGTGCATCTTCAGGTCTCTGTTGGTGTGCATGCAGTGCTGACACAGTGTGTGCAAATTATGTTAATGAGCACTGCAATCACACTGCAAAAGTACTGCAGTTAGCAGTGTTTTGTCATCAACACTGCCTGAAGCAGTGTTGGTGCAGCAATACTGGCTGAAGCAGTGTTGTGTCAACAACACTGCCTTAAGCAGTGTTGCACTGCTTTTTCAGTGTGTGCGAATTATGTTAATTAGCACTGCAATCTCGCTGCAAAAGTACTGCAATTAGCAGTGTTTTGTCATCAACACTGCCTGAAGCAGTGTTGGTGCAGCAATACTGGCTGAAGCAGCGTTGTGTCAGCAACACTGCCTTAAGCAGTGTTGCACTGCTTTTTCAGTGTGTGTGAATTATGTTAACTAGCACTGCAATCTCACTGCAAAAGTACTGCAAGTAGCAGTGTTTTGTCATCAACACTCCTGAAGCAGTGTTGGTGTAGCACATTGCTTTTTCAGTGTGTGCGAATTATGTTAATTAGCACTGTATCAACACCTGTAGTGCACTTCAGTGTGCAGTGTGATTTTAGTAGCACTTCTGTCAGCAGTGTTGCAGTTCTGTTTTAGTGTATTAGGCTGCATTAAAGATGATGTCACAAAAAATTCAACAAAAACACAAGTATCCATCATAATAAGAATTAGCAATTAGAAGTTTTGCCGTTTCTTGCATGTTACTTATAGGCAGACAGTTGTACGTCTATCAGTTTGCCTGTGCTAATTTGATAGCTATAGAATTATTCAGACACATTAACAAGCTTGAAAATGTGCACAGTACACAGTGTTGTTGTATCATTACCATTGGTTCAAATCACAGGAAAGTCCATATCTGTGTAGCTATATCCTGCAACAAAGCATGAAAAATACTGCATGTCCTATAACAGAAACAACATTTACTGAACATTTCAAAAAACGAATACCTTTAGACACCATAAACTGTACCATGGCCTGCAGTGTGCGCAGTATTGTAAGCAGCACTCCCTTCGGCCATCTATTCTGCCCTTGTCTATGCACAATATCTGCTTTTGCTGCTCCTTTACACGGAAAGTTAGTAGTAGGGGAGGCAGAACAGCACAGTGGTTTAAGGCTCTGAGCTGCAAACCTGGAGACCTAGGTTTGAATGCCACGGCTCACACTTACATACTGTGGGACCCTAAGTAAGTCACTTAGCTTTCTTACACTCCCAGGTCGCACCTGTAAGCAAGTGTGTCTCTCCTCCTGGTTAATAAAAAAACAAATAATAACCATAGTCCATAGGAATGGTTTAGCAGCTCTGTTGAACTGCTTGTAAGTGCATGCTCAGATGAACAGGACTGTTCCAGCTGATCATCAGCATGTATACACATGACTAGAAGTTACCGGGTAATTCTGTTGTTAGCCGGTAATTACTTACCCAGTAATGCTAGCGTGCCTGTAAATGTAGTGAATGTGTCCGAATAAGCAGTATCACCCAGTTAAGAGGAGCCCTCAGTTCAACATAACATTACCTTTTGTTCTGAAATACACTGTAAGTTGTTCTCACTCCTGTGGGGGTGTTTATTGCTTATAATATAATAAGTCATATGACTCCAGGTCAAGTCGCCCAAAGTTGAGATCCCAAAAATTATAGAGACACTATTTTAAAAATGTGGGCTCCATAAGTAGCTGAAACATTAATTAAAATGATGCATATAGCTAGGGTCTTACCCCCCAGTGACTCCTCCGTCGCTGTATTAGTGTCCTTGTGAAGCTTAAGAGATGAGACTAACAATTAAACTTGTGAAAACCTTGTAACCGGTCATGAAAAGGGAAATTAGGAGTCTAAATATCTCCTGTGAGTTCTCACAGTCTGCTGCATTCTCATTACTTCAGTTTGGTTTTAAATATTTTTTTTTTACCTGGAACTTTGTCTTTATTTTTGTAGTTAATTTATTTATTAAGTTTCGTTTATAAAGTACAGTACATCACATAACATACTATAATATGTATACATTTTGTAACTGTAATAATATTAATAAGATAGCCTGTTAATATCTTATATAACCGTAACATCTTGTGCTAAATAGTCTATTTGACAGATATGAGAAAATATATAAGGTGTTACAATTAATGAAGTAAGATGCCAGTACTGTTAAACAATACACTTAATCATGTAATTATATAACTATTCATAGGAGTTGCATAGAAGGATATATATATTAGGCAATAAGTGTCGTATGACACCAAGAAGGAGGGTCTAGTAAGGTAATTTCACTATTCCTGAAGAAAGTTCAAATAGTCTTGCCAACATAAATAAAATTCATTGAGTCGGCCTTGTATCAAGTATGATATCCTTTCCAGAGAGGCAATATGGGTTAGGCTGTTCAAAATATCTGTCATAGTAGGTATTGATTGAGATTTCCACCTCATTAGTATCAACCTTTTTACCTTGCATAAATAGGATGCGCAGCCATTTATATTGATAATTTGTTAATTTTGTGTTTATGTCTATAACATTAAGTAGACAAAATTTGGGTTCAAATGGAATATGTCAACCAATAATTTTAGATGCTATATTAAAGATAGATTGCCATAATTTACATATTGGTTTACAAGACCATAATATGTGCAGAAGGTCTCCATCCTCTGAATCGCATCGCCAGCAATTATTGCTGGGTATTAATCCCAACTTATGTAAGCGAGAAGGCGTTCTATACCATAAATATAGTATTTTGTACTGTATCAATCTACTGCGTACATCTCTAAAGGTGTTATGACAGAATTTCCAACATTCATCCCATTGAGAGTCAGATATATTTTCTTTTAACAAAGCACTCCATTTATTTCTGGACATAATCGATTGATTTGGTAATGCGTCCCTAATTGATTTATAAATTTTACTGACCAACCCAGAGGAGGTATTAGCCCACGAATTGATGTATAGAGAATTTGTGATTGATCTAGTAATTTGTTGAGTAACCTGAAGTGTGGCAGAGCGAATTTGCAAGTATTTCCAAAATTCATTTTTGGATATATGCCACTTTACCTGTAAATTACTGAAAGAATCTAGTAATGTGCCTTTCTCATCAAGGATATCTTCCAAAAAGAAAATATTTTTTTGTTTCCAAGAATTACAATATATGGGTTTGTGCTCTAATATAATTTTTGGATTTCCTCATAAGGGTGTAAAGGTTATAGGAGTAGGGTCTGTTTTAAGCCATTTGTGCAATTTAAACCAATAATGAATAGATGTTTTAATAGTGGGATGATTGTTTATTTTAGAATTAGATAAAGAATATGAAAAACTATTGGGTATTTTTCCAGAAGATAGGGTAGCTTCCATATCTAACCATAATGGCGAGTTATAGTTGGGTTTAGTAAACCATTTAACAGTTTGCGCTGCTCTGAATGCCCATAAATAAGCCAAGAACCAAGGTAAACCAAAGCCACCTTTAGACCAGTGAGAGCATAGTTTGACATGGTTGAACCTAGGTATGTGACCTTCCCATAAGAAATCTCCTATTATTTTATCAATTTTTTGAAGCAAGCAAAGGGAGATTTTAAGTGGGATACAAGAAAATAGATAAAGAATTTTAGGAGTAATACTCATTTTTATAGCAGCAATCTTACCAGGGAAAGAAAGATTTAAGTTTCTCCATTTATTTAAGTTTGTTTTGATGTCCATTAGTAAGGGCTGGAGATTGAATTCCCAAATTTTATTGAGATCAGGAGTAATTTTTATCCCTAAATAGGTAATGCCCTGTGGAGCCCACCGAAATCCTAGTATATTGTTCATACAGGGGTTGCAGTTTTTATTTAGGGGTAAGATCTCTGTTTTTAGGTAATTTACTTTTAAACCGGAGAATTTAGAGAATAGGTTAAGTGCTTGAATAAGTGATTGAGTGGATAAATCAAGATTTTCAAGCAGGATAATCATATCATCTGCATATGTTAAGGATGTGTAATATGTATGCCCAATAGGTATTCATATAATATCCTTATGCTGTCTTAAATGAGCCGCAAGAGCTTCTAGAGCTAAGATAAAGAGGGATGGGGATGGAGAAAGAGGGCATCCTTGCCTGGTTCCCCTTTCAAGATTAAACAATTTAGATAACGTAGAATTGGTGAGAACCCTCGCTTGTGGATTTGTATAAAGAAGTTTAATCCAAGAGCAAAAAAGATTACTAAAACCAAAGTGAGTTAGTACCAGGTAAAGGAAATTCCAGTCTAAAGAATCGAAAGCTTTTTCGAAGTCTACGGCTATGGCAGCAGCAGGGGAGTTAAGAGATTGGGCCTTGTGCATTATATTAATTAAAGAACGGATATGATCAGAGCCCATCCTACCTTTTACAAAACCTACTTGCGATCTGTGAATTAGCTTGGAAATCTGTGGTTCTATATGATTAGCTAAGATTTTGGCAAATATTTTACCATCTGTATTGAGTAGTGAGATAGGGCGATAGTTCTCCGGAAGAGTGTTATCCTTGTCTTTTTTGGAAGAACAGTGATAATTGCTTCGGTCATAGTATGGGGTAATTTACCTTTCTTAGAAGACTCTTGAAATATATTACATAATAAGGGACATAATTGATCTGCTAAATGTTTATAAAAGTCCACTGAGTAACCATCTCCACCAGGAGATTTACCGGATTTAAGGGAAAAGAGTGCCTTCTTTACTTCTTCTACAGTAAGGGGTGTATCCAAGGAACATGCTGCATCTTGAGGAAGTTGGGGAAGCATTAGTCTGCCTAGAAAAGAGGTAATATCAGAGCTTGATGCAGAAGAAATAGAAGTATATAACTTTTTATAATAAGAAGTCATGATCTCGTTAATAGAGGATTCTTTGGTTTGGATTTCTTCTACCTGGTCTTTTAATGCTGCAATATGACGTTCCATTTGTAGCATTCTAAGTCTATATGCAAGTATTTTGCTTCCTTTTTCCCCTCCTTCCCAATATTTATGATTTATTCTTAATAAAGCAATTTCTGTCTTATGAGCAATTATCTCATTAATTTGCATACGTAATTGCAAAATTTCATAATGTAAAGGAGATGAAGTGTTGGGGTGAGGATTAGCCAAATATAATTTTTGTCTTTCTCTCAGTAAGTTTTCAAGGTTTTTAATCTTTTGTTTCCTAGATTTCCTCCTATACGCTGCAAAACTAATTATCTTGCCCCTTAAGGTTACTTTAAGTGCTTCCTATGTGGTTCCCATAGATGTGTCACCTGGGTCGTTATGAGCAAGAAATTCTTCAAGTTGTGTCCTAATCCAGGTAAAAATTCTGGATCTTTAAGTAATAAGGGGTCTAGTCTCCAGGGGGGAGATTTTGAAGGAAGGGATCCCCATGTAAGTGTAAGTTTAACCGGAGCATGATCGGATATGATTAAAGGAAGGATGTTAACATCTAATATATTCGCTGTAACATTAGGAGCGGTTAACCAATAGTCTATTCTACTATAAGATTGGTGATGGGGAGAATGAAAAGTGTAATCTTTGTCTCTGGGATGTAAAATCCTCCATGTATCTGATAGGCCCAGCCCAGATCCTTCATTAGCTGTAATACCAAATTTAAATTTTTAGGGTGACTGTTACAGAAGTTATTACTTCTGCCCATATAAGGATCCAAAGTGAAATTGAAATCTCCTCCAATAAATAAGGGTGAATTAACCAGATTTAGTGAGATTAACTGATTAATCAGCTCTTGAAAAAATTGAGGGTCATCAATGTTAGGCGCATAAATATTAACTATTGATAATGGACCTGTAGGAGTATCAAAAGTTATGATGAGCCACCTACCATCCGGATCTTTCAAAAAATTAGAAGGTTTCCAATTCAGATTTTTATGAATTAATATAGCTACACCTCTTTTTTTTGTAGAGGCGGAGGCTGCAAAAACCTGACCGACCCATTCACGTCTCAATCTAAAATTATCTGCATCCAGTAGTTTAGTTTCCTGCAGTAATGCAATCTGTATTTTATGTTTTTTAAGATTATTAAGAACTTGTTTACGTTTACTTGGAGTATTTAGTCCCTTGACATTCCAAGTGCATATTGATAGGTTAGTCATCGTTTATTAATATCTATTGTATATTGTGTATCACATAGGAAGTCAAGGAACTCATATATCCAAGTAAGTATGAAAACAGTATTACAGATCATCACAATGTATATATGCAGTGCGAAAAAATCATTGGCAAGATATTGTGAAGCCAGACCCTTAAAATAGTATATAAACTCCACTTGCTTACCATCCCGTGTTCCTTTTATGCAACTCCTTACTAACAATCTAACTATACTATTAATAAACAACCAGACAATATAATAACAATACACTAAAGTCATCTATGATGAACAAAGGAGAGAAGGTTGGTCCGACAAGAGAAAAAGATATTAAACAAAAGGGACCAAGACCCGTCCTATGTTCTCTAGGACGTAGCTTATCAATGAGAACTGGAATAGTACAGACAAAAGTAAGACAAACTGGAGTACTATTCAGTTCACCTTGTAATAAGTTGACTAATAAGTCAGCTATAACAGTATTAGATCTAGTTCTAAATTAAAGTAAAATGGAATCCCTAAACGAAAATGAGGGATTCAAAGGTGATTTTTCACTATTGGGTATAGATCTAATTAAGTTTTATCCACATTCTCACTTCTAACATCATGATTAATTGTAGTAGGAAACTGAAATAACTTACATAATGATAATACATCGGATAAAAAAAAAAATTAATCGAGTGTCTATTGTTTACATTAGTACCCTAAGGTGTCACACATCTCATCATAAGTGTATCCAATTACATATAGATGTAACTAGTAACAATATGCCTGACACATTATGTTACGCACATTATAAGTCATCATCTTATGTGAGGTTTTATAAGGATCTTACAATGAGTATTTGACCCAATGCAATGCGATAAGCTAAAAATTGCACTAACGAATATGCTGGACCACATTAACCTATCATCATCTAATAATGCATATTGCAACTATTTGTTCACCTAGGTAGATAACATTCAGCCATAATATGCTGGAAGAAAAAAAATATATATATTTTACACTACTGAGTTTGGATATTGGCAAAGGTACATTCCATCCTAAGTGTTACTGTCACATATATATGTGACTAATATTCGTGTATTCACATTATACGAATCTATTATATGTAATTCCTGTTTTATACAGAACATTACATTGCTCTTATAACCAGTAGCTGGCCCAAATTTGTAAATGGCGAGATAGTATTAAAATAATAAACGTCTTAGGCGACTCAGATCGCTGTCAGCTATAACAACTACAGAGTGCCAGTACTTAATATATAGACTCCCTAATAGTTATTAAAACTAATAGAGAACATGTAGCAGTCATCTCTGATGTTTCACCGGAGTGGAGTACCCTTTATATTTGCCCTTTCCACGATGCCTTTTTATAGGGGGTTCATTTGTTTTAGAAGGAGAATTATCTGTGTTACTGTTCCATGAAACCTCCAAGGGGTTATTGTCCCTATCTGATCCCAGTAACGTACTACTCTTTTCTGTCAGGTTTTCAAGTGAGGAATGTAAGTCTTGCAGTAGAGCATATTTATTATGTACTGGAATATTAGGAATATCGGGAGTGTTAGAAACAGATTTAGAAGTATTGTTGCACATTTCCACTGAGCTGCAACACCGTGGATTCAAGTGGTCCCCGCCAGTTGCCATCCGTTCCTGCACACGATTAGACCATCTTCTCCCAGGCTCCTCAAGCGAATCAGCCGAATGCAGCTCCCTTTCCTCGGACGGCACGCCCGAGGCCACAGCGGCGCCATCCCCACCCAGGGGCACAACCGCAGCTGGAGACCCTCCAACTACTGAATCCATCTGGTGAGCTTTATATTGTGTTTCCAAAAATGATAGCAAGGATTCTGGGGTATGGAAGTCCTTTTGCGAGTTACCAGTATAAACCCTCATTACTGCAGGATACCTGAGGGAGAAGCGGAGCCCTACCTGGTGCATAATTCATCTTGCTGGAGTAAAAGCCCTCCTTTTTATAGATAGTTCCTTTGAGAAGTCATGGTAAATATATATTCTGTGCTCTTGCCAGATGAGTTGACCCATGTTTCTTGATTTCTGTAATATGGTCTTGGGACCTGATGGTAGTTTTAAGTTCTTGTATTGAATCTTCATTAGTACGAATTCTGTTCTCAGTAAAGGCAAGTCGGGAGTCAATAGATTTCATCGTTTGTGAGTTATTTTGTGTAGCAATCTTTAAATCATTCATATCCATCGACAACTTAGAAAACATTATTTCTATTTTTTCCAGGGAAGCTGACTGCATTTCTGATTTAGCCATTTTAACGAATTGTGGTAGGCCTTCCGATTTTGTATATAAACCCAGATCCGTAGCACTTACGAAGAACGAGAGAAAAATAAAGAAAAAAAAAAGCTTTTAAAATCTTCTATTAAGTTGCTCTTGTATTTATTTACATAGGTAAGGTCTCTCAGTTGACTTAGATGTCTAAAAAATGATGTTAGATAGTGATAGTAAGTGGGAGCTCAGAAGTCAAGCGACCATCTTGCTCGGTGCCAGGCCACACCCCCTCGAACTTTGTCTTTATGACTCCCTTTCCAGCTCCAAAAAGTGACTGCAGCTATACAGTACCTTTTCTGAAGCAAAGGTACCAAAAAGTGGTATAAATGACCAGGGCATCCTATTTTCCTCTCCCAGGCATTCAATTCCGATAGATTTTCTTTATGTGTGACAACTCTCCAGCACTTAATATGGATTCCACCTAAACAGTGGCTTATCTTTCAGCACGCTGACTAGCACTCCGCAGCCGGAAAAGCACACACAGATGAGCCGAGAAGCACTGTGGCCTTTTAACACAACTCCACACTGTCAGAAAAGCTTTTAACAAATATACGGTGCCTAAACAAAACAAAAGCTCCACTTGAGTGACTCATAACCTGAGCAAAGAAAAAATCTGTTGCTGGTTAAATACTTACAAAACCAACCAGCAGCATGGATTTGGCTCGAGCATGTTACATTAAAGTTCCAGGTAAAAAAAATGTATATGCACCATAATTTCACAATTGCTGATGTTCCATGTGTGTGTTATGTACTTTTCTTTCACCTCTGTAGGTACTGTCATTTTTTCTGTATTAGAGCAGTAGTCTGAATTGTGTATTCCATGTTATACTGTGTTCCACTCTATTTGATGTAAGACGTGGAGCCTTTGCAAATGAGTCTCTGACTCAAAGGGTTGTAATTCCTAGACCATAAATAAATAAATAAATAAATACATGCACTTAGAATTACACAGTGTCCATAAGCATAGCAGCACTTAACTTCAATATGATATGCTGAGTGCAATTTAAACATTTGTTCCATTCACCAGTGTAAAATAAATACAAAATGCAGCTTTTTTAGCAAAAAGATTTACAAGCAAGCTTGTTCTAGGAGCGGAGCAGGTTGCAGCCATCTTCCTGCTCCCCCCCTCGAAAGCAATAAATACTAACATACTATTTGCCAGCAGATTAGGCCTTACGGTCTATCGAGTCTGCTCGAACCTCAGATCCCTAGTTGGGTGCCGAGGCCTTCCCCTCCCTTTTGTTCCAGAAACCCCTATCATCCATCCCCACCCCTCTGGGACAGGCCATTATCTGATACATCCACTTTCTGTGCCTGTCCCACCCTCTCTTGAAGCCCTCCACTGTGGATCTCTGAACCAGCTCGCCAGGCAGTGCATTCCAAGGGTCCACCACCCTCTCAGTGAAAAACCTCCTCCTCTTTTCCCTCCTCACCCTTCCACCTTCCAACTTCAAACCATGCCCTCTGGTGATACCTCCCTGCTTTAGTCTAAAGATCCCCTCCATGTTTACCCTATTTATTCCCTTGAGATACTTGAAGACCTCAATCATGTCCCCCGTCTCTCTCTCCTCTCCTCCAATGAAAACAGGCAGAGCTCCTCGAGTCTGTCCTCATCGTCAAATCCCTAGCCCTCATATCATCTTAGTTGCCTCCTCTGTACCCTCTCCAGGAGCTGTATGTCCCTCTTCAAGTGTGGTCTCAGTACTGTACACAGTACTCAAGGTGTGGTCTAACCAGTCCATTGTACAGCGGCAGAATCACTTCCTTGCTCCTAGAGGTGATCCCCTTATGATGCATCCCAACATCCTGTTTGCCTTGCTAGCCACTCTCCTGCACTGCTCAGAGTTATTCATACATGCATCCACCATGACCCTAGGTCTTTTTCCCTATTGAGGCCTCCAGCACCTCCTCCTAGGGTGTACCTATGTTTAGGGTTTCCCTGCCCAAGATGCAACACCTTGCACTTGGTGATATTGAAATTTAATTTCCATGTGTGAGCCCAGCTTTCCAGGGTGTCCAGGTACCCTTGCAGGGCCAACCTCTCCTCTTCTCCTCTCCTCTTTGTAAGGCCTAATAGTATCTTACTGATTTTGTTTAGCATGTGCAAGCTGTCACACCCAAAAATAAAGGGCCTAATCATGGTCATTTTGGGGGCCATGATCAATTGAGGATCCCTTTTTTTTATTTTATCAGATTGCCTGTCCTCCTGATTCCGATTTACTGTACATTTGAAAAGCACTTAGACAGAGATCTTTGACCTAAACGTACTTACATATTTGTCATATAGGCAGAGTCTTAATTCTTTTCCCCTCTATGTGTCAGGACTGACTTGCTCATACCTCAGATTGCCACACCAACATAATTAAGCTCTTTGATGGTGTTGGGACTTTTACAAATATGGATCTGAGATTTAAAATAAATCACCCTGGCGCATTTTCTTTTACCTGATGCTACAGAGATGTTCTGCTACGATGTTTGGCACTGTTTGATAACTGCTTGCTCCAGACAGTGCAACGTGCAAAATGCTGGCTTGAGCATGGTACGTTACAAAACAATGCTCAATAAATACTTTCCCTTTTTAAAATTCTAACCTCTGCCTCTTTTTTTTATTTGATACTTATCTTTTATTTAGATCAGAGAACATTTTCTTTTCCACATGAACATTAAATTTTAGATCACAGCACTCAATCCTGTTCATTTTATACATCTTTGACTTATACATTTGATACATTGTTTGTCAAAGTATATATGTTACACAGATGCTCATTTTATATATATATATACACATATACATACAGGTCTATATATATTAAATATTTTCTCTTGTCTGTTAGTTTTTTCATTGGGTATAAAGTGTTAAAGCTCTACTACAGCATATACTAATAAATTGGTCACCTCTTAAAAATCATCTGTCTATTGTGCATATAGCTTCTAAGTGTTATCAATCCCCTCCTCTAATTTGTTTTTCCCTTTTTAGGTCTTATTCTTCCCCCTTTCTCTTTCCCCATTCATCCTTCCAACCATCCACTCAGGTAGCTTCTATTTGAGTTTCATATAGCAACCACCTTGTCCACTGGTTTTGGAATTTGGGTGTTTGTCTTCTGAGCCCCAATGTGATTTTCTCCATTCTCTGAATTTCCGCAATTATATCTCTCCATTCTCCTTCAGTCAGTGGTTCAGTTCTCAGCCATCTCCTTATTACCGCTTTAAGGACAGCGACAACTAAAATTCCCCAAAGTTGTCTTTCATCCTTCCCTTTCATTCCTACAGGGTGTATTCCCAAGACTAAGTACTCCGGGTCAGGCAGTGTAGGTGTCATAAACACCTTTGAAATGTGTCCACCCATCTCTCTCTCCAAAACTCTTATCTCTGGACATGTCCAGAAAATGTGGGCCTGTGAGGCCTTGGCTTCCCCACACCCCTGCCAGCAAAAGCTGGAACCACCCCCAGGCCCACGCACCCCCTGTGCTGGAACCATAATATATCTTGTTCGAATTTTCCAACCAAATTCTCTCCACACTGGAGAAGTCATTATGCGCCATGTGTTCATCCAGACCAATTTCCATTGTTTGTTAGTTAGGGACACCCCTAAGTTGCTTTCCCATTTAACCTTTATGTATGCTGAAGTCGACTGAGTATCTGCTATGTAACTTGTATAAAGAATGGAGAAAAGCATGCTGCCCATTTGGTGAAGCCCAAATTTTGTGGAATATTGTATCCTCACCCATCTCCAGCCCCTCTTTCCCCAACTTACTTCTCTTATCTTGTATATAGTCCCTAATTTGATAAAATCTTATTCGATCCCTTTCTTCCCAATTAAATTTTTGTTTAGCAGCTTCAAACGATAGCATGGTTGACCCTGTAAATAACTGTCCTGGGAAGACCATTCCTCTTTGTACTTGTCTTTTGTACCAGCTATCTTGTTCAGCTGCTGTGAAATGTGTATCATATACTAACCACCTGTATCTCCACATCTGTTTCTGTGTGTTTCCCCCCTCTTAGTTCCTCTTCTCCACCCTTCTAGTACTGCTTTAGTTCCAGTAGAATTTGATTTAAAATATTTGTCCCCCTCTCCCCTGAAAAAGGCAGCCCACATGGGAAAGTCAGAGTGTTCATGTATATCTATCCTTTTCCAAAGCACATCATACTGAGGGTTACCCCGTAACAAAGCTACCCTCATCTGGGCCACACACCAGTATCTGTGTAGATTTGGCAATGCAAGTCCCCCCTCAGCTTTCAGGAGATACAGCAAGTGTCTTCTAATCTTAGGGTGTCCCCCTCCCAAACAAAGTCTAAGAACATCTTCTGCCATTTATCTATTTCTCCTTTTGGAACCAAGCAGGTACACACTGAAATAGGTATAATAATCGTGACAAAGCATTCATTTTCAAGGATTGTACCTTGGCATGAAGTGTCAGCAGCAGCAAAGCCCACCTCCCAAAATCTTTCTCTAACTGGGCTATCAGAGGTGGGTCGTTCAAGTTAAATAGCTGTGTGTTCTAACCTCTACCTCTTGATCCCGCAACAGAGTTGTCTTGTTTCTAGAGCCCATAACCAGTCCCACATAAAAATAAATCCAGCTAGCTGGCAAAAATGTGGTGCATGCTGCAAAACAGCTCACAATTACTACTGCTCCCTCTCGATCAGCACAACAGTGCTGAGCTGTGCACCTACTTGATTCCCACAAATGCAATTAAAGCTGGGACCACCACACTGCAACATTTTTTGGGTGGTGGTGGGTGGATAGGGGCACAAGATCCTGCAGGTATCTGAAATCCTCCTTGATCACTCACAAAATGACTGATCGCGCCAGATTGCTGAGGTAGGCGGGATCACACATGCGTGCAGCGCTTAAAGGAACACACTCTCTACTATCCCATGTGGGTGTAGTGCAAGGAGCGAATGCGTCAAGCAGCATATTTATATTGGGACCAGTACTTTTCAAACAAGCATTTGTCAATGCCGAATGTTTGCTTGCTGGCATTGGCATTGGTAGTGTAGAAGTTACAGAGCTGCATAATAGGAATGGCAGTGAAGTACTGAACTGAAGCCAACCCCACCACCACCCTGCAGAGAGTGACAGGCATTGGGGTGTGCCTTTGGGTCATCAGGCATAACGGCTATGCCATTTCACCACAACCTACCCTGCAGACACCGACAAGTGTCACGGTGTGCCTTGGGGTTTTTGGCCCTTATGCACACCCCACTCCATCAGGAAATACGATGAGATGGGTGCGGTATAGGAGAATAGGGTGAACTTTGTGGCTGAAGAGTCCAAGGCATACCTCGATGCCTCTCACTGGCTGCAGGGTGTGGAATGGTATGAGCATTACAGGCAAGAATCCCAAGTCACACCCCTGATGCCTGTCATTCTCTAGGGCTGGGCGTTATGGTTGGAAACCCTAACACCTCAGGCATTCGTTGGTATTTTCACCCAAATTTTCAACATTTTTTGAGACCCCACCTCATGAACAGTGGCAATATCAGTTTGTTAGCGAAAGCTGCTTATGCACAGCGACTACGGCATTTAGCACCAATGGTGCAAAACACATTCGAACAG
This sequence comes from Neoceratodus forsteri, assembly GCA_016271365.2. NCBI lineage: Eukaryota > Metazoa > Chordata > Ceratodontiformes > Ceratodontidae > Neoceratodus > Neoceratodus forsteri. The sequence continues at coordinate 730,132,466 of CM028138.1, forward strand.
GATGTGAAAATGACAGCTGTACTGTTCATGGAGAGGTGGAAAATGGCAATGTTCAAATCTGCAGTAAAATATAAAAAACTGGTGAAGTCACGAAGGCAGTATAGAAACTGTGCAACGACAATCTGTAATGTAATTAGTTTGAGGATTTTTACAGCAGATTGGCAACTCAGGCATTTTGGTGCCTCCGATCATGAACAGTGTCACTGTGATTTTCTTTATCTGTCCCGAACAATGATTTCCCAGCGACCACACATCTCGCGCTGAAAGTGTGAAAACACATTTCGCCATGTTGTGAAAATGACAGCTGTACTGTTCATAAGGAAGTGTGGAAAATTGCCACCGGTGAAAATCTGGACTGAAAATATTACAAAGTCATGAACTTACAAGGGTGCGTGGAAACTGCGCAATGCTCACTTGTAACACAGTCATTTTATGGACTTTTGTCACCAAATTTTCAACATAGCCATTTTAAGACCTCTGCTCATGAACAATGTAACTGTGATTTTCTTAATCTGTCCCAAACATTGCTTTCGCACACTGACTGCACCATTGTGCGCTACATGTTCGGAAACACATTTTGGGCGACATGTGAAAAATGGCAGCTGTACTGTTCATAAGGAAGTGTAATAAAATGGCAATGTGGAAAATCTGGAGTGAAAATATAGAAAATTCGCAAACTTACGAGCGTGCGTAGGAACTGCGCAACGCACGCTTGTAAAACAGTCATTTTTAGGAATTTTTTCACCAAATTTTCAACATAGCCATTTTAAGATCTCTGCTCATAAACAGTTTCACTGTGAAAAAATTCCTAAAAATGACTGTTTTACGAGCGTGCGTTGCGCAGTTCCTACGCACGCTCATAAGTTCGCGAATTTTCAATATTTGCACTCCAATGACTTCCAAATACCTAAATAGCACAGAAGCAAGCAACATTTGGCATTGACAAATGCTTGTACTTCTTTGTCACTGATTTTTTTAAGCCATGTCCAAGTGCCAAATACCACTGCAAATACCTGCAAGCGAACGTTCGGCATTGACAAATGCTTGTTAGGAATTTTTTCACCAAATTTTCAACATAGGCTTTTTGAGAGCCCACGTTATGAACAGTGGCAGTGTCGTTTCATTACTCAGTCACGAAAGGTGATTTTGCGCAGTGACTGCGAAACCACCCTTCGGGCCCAATTAACGCCATGACAGTGAGAGCATTCATGAGAAGGGGTCCCAAAAACCCCATGTTGAAAATTTGGTGCAAAAATTCCAAAAAATGCTTGAGATATGCAGCAAAGTTGAAAAAACCCTATCTATCCCATTATTCAGCTTACCAGTATTTCCTCAGTTTGCGGTCGGCTTTAAAGAGTGCAGACGTGTACCCTGTCCACCAAAGATCGTCATGCCAGACTCCGAGGATAAGTATGGGGTGAGGGTGTAAGGAGGCAGGCGTGCAGTGGAGTGGGCGCGGGTGGGGCAGACACAGCGAGGGACCGCTTTTAAGTTTCACAGTTTTTTTTTTTTAACGACGATGACGCTGGGACGCTTGCCACGCTGGGGTAGGCTCCCAGCGGGCAGAAGGACGCACTGGTTGGGTATGGTCGACGGGATTGGGACCTTGCCGGGCTATAAGATGTGTTGCCACACTGGGGTGGGCCCTGTGGGCACCCTGTACTCTGGAGGGTAGACAGTGAGCCGACGGGGACTGCGCACCCTGCTATTATACGAGGTGTGCAGCCACGCCTGGGGTGGCACCAGCGCGGCATGCAACTGTGTTTTTGGGGCACAGCACAACTGACGGGATTGGGCACCCCCATCAGCTATACAGTGTGTGCGTAATGGCACGCAGCGCAGGCGTGCAGGTGTGTGTGTGTGTGTGTGTGTGTGTGTGTGTGTAGGGGAGGCGCCATGGAGGCGATATCTGATCACTGCTCACTGAAGCGTAGCTCCCCTTTCAACTGTATGCCACTGCATTTTGGAGCTGTCATAGACAGCTCAGCAGGCATTGGAGAACTGCGGCCGCACCTGCAAACACACTGACTGAATTGGAAGAGGGCTGCCACACCTCCGAAAACTCGGATGATGGCACTATGTTTCTTGCACATGCGTGCAAGCAAACATAAAAATTTATGAAAACGTCAAGATTTTTCACATAGTGAGTGATCCAATCTACCCATAATAAAGTGGTAGAGCACTTACCTGAGTCCTTGGGATTCCTGTATGGGGTTGAGTGACTCAAAGAGAACATCCAGTTGTACTATACCTGTAATATAATATAAAAAATAGCAACAAGGTCTCAAACACTCTGCAGCTCTTTAGTAGCTAAAAACAAGGCAATATGATATAATGACAAAACAATACTTGTCTGATACATGTGGTCAATGTCCTCCCACACTGTGGTCGTTGTTCCATGGGATCTGTAGACAATGCAGAAAATAGGTTAATATTAGTAATAAAATTGTGATTAGCCAAGTCATTTGAGTATGAAGGACTTTGTTGTTTGTTTAAATGGGTTGGTCGGGAGGGTAGATACCAGAACCAAGGTAGCGACCTAAGTTCGTGAAAAGACTCCGGTCACTCACACACACTCAACTCCCCCTACCCACATCACCCAGCTCCTCTCCACCCATGTAAAGCCCTTCCACACACAGTCATGCTCAGTTTCTCCACTCTGATACAGCTCCCCAGACACACACACACACACACACACACACAGCCATAAAAACTGCTCCATACCAAAAAAAACACTCCCAGCTCACCCCATGCACAACCTGCTCCCTATACAGATACACACCAAGCTATACAATACAGAGATGCACACAGATGCACACCCAAACACACACTGCTCCACATACATGCCACTCAGACTAGGTGGACCATTGGTTTCCTCCTCTTCTGTCATTGTCCATTTCTATGCAAACCCAGCCATCTCCCACACATGCCAAGCTCTTCTACACAGTCTGTCACACATGTACACATACATCCAGATGCTCAGCACCCTGTACATACAGCCAGCTCCCCACCCACACCTGCATGCCCAGCCCCACACAGACACACACACACACACAACCTTGCTCCACATACATGCCTCACAGACTAGATAGACCTTTTGTATCTTCCTCTTCTGTCATTGTCCATTTCTATACAAACCCAGCCATCTCCTACGAGTGACAAGCTCCTCCACACTGTCTCTCACACATGCACACACACCCAGACACTCAGCCCCCCAACATACATACAGCCAGCTCCCCACCCACACCCATGGATGCCCAGCCCCATACACTACTAAACTGTCCACTATGTGCCAACCAAAAAGAGAAAACTACCTATAGGACTAACTACAGTGCCTGCAGACACTGGGATGTGCAAAGGAGGAAACAGAACTCACCTTCATCATGGTAGTTGCTCTGGGCTTTTGCGTGTCCAAAGTCTTGTTCTTTGCCACTCCACTGATGCGCCATCACTCCTTCAGTTGTCTTCACACCAAATCTGCCCAAAGGGTCACAGCGGAAGAGAAAGGGTAGGAGCCATGGTAACATGTCAGCATGGAGTACGCATAGCGCATCATCACCCTATTGTGGATGCCAAGACCTGGAAGTGGCCCTTTAACAGTCACATAGTTTAGGTGGTGCCTTGAGTCCATGCAGCATTTTCAGTTTTTTTAAATAAATTAATATAGTAGATGCCACCCTGACAGGATTTGCATTGCCAGTGGCCGTATGCACTGCAGTAACCAGGGGCTCCTTCCACACAGGTACGTGGTCAAACCTTATAACATAAGCATTTCATACTTACTGCAGTTGCCACTTTCAATACAACAAATGAGCATTACCACCATACAACAAAACAATAAACATAATATTCTGTTGATATGACAGTCTCTGTGCACCAGGCTATGTGTGATTCTCCTCTTAAAGGATTCAAAATTAAAAAGAAAGCTTAAGAACCCTGACATGATCCTGCTGTAAAACACCCCCATGGGGGCTCATCTGCTTTTGCCTTTTAGGGGCTACCCAGTGCATTTCATTCCCCCGGTCCTGCCTCTGCATTGCCCATATTGTCCCTGAAGTCTCCATCTGGCCCCTGGGTTGTTGTGTGAATTGGGGCCAGAGGAGCTAATCCACTGAGCCGCCGCACTACTTGAAGTTAGAATGAGTAGCGGTGGCCCGCACATGTGCAGTAGCACATTCTGTCTTCCTTACTGCAATTGCAGAAAAACAGATGCCCCTCCAGTGGACTCCATCCCAAAAATATGTTAATTGGGGACCCAAGACCTGGAGAAGGTGCATAAGGAGTTGTGGTTTGTTGTGAATAAAGAGTGCCAGTAAGCACTGTGGGGAATGCTTCATGAATATGGGGAGGCAGTACAGTGCAGTGGTTTAAGGCTCTGAGCTGCAAATCTGGAGACCTGGGTTTGAATCCTACAGCCCCCACTTGCATACTGTGTGACCCTGAGCAAGTCACTTAACTTCCTTGTGCTCCCAGGCTGCACCTGTAACAAGCTTTCAGCTTAGTGTGTCTCTCCTGTTTAAGCAATTTGAAAAAATATATATATATGTATATATTAATGAGGCACAATACATGTTGATGAGCTGCCTACCTGTGCCTCTGGGATATGAGATACAGCACCAGCGACAGGCATGGGGTTAGTTAAAATTGTTAGATTCTGCAAGAGTTCAACAGGACACAGGGACTGCTTAGAGACTGTGGGGCATTAAATAAATAAAGGTGTGTATACTGGCTGCACCAAAACTTTAAAATTGGGGCATTTGACTGCCTATTGATAAATGTTCCCAGCAGTCATGATTGCAGCCAATTGGATGGCCAGGATCCTGATAAGGATTTATGGTACTGTGCCAAAGGGTTATGGGGGAGAAAAAGCTGTGGAAATTCTTAGCACCCTTTTCAGAACCAATCAGGCGTCAAAGGAACTTACGCATATTAATTTTTCAATGGGACAGTTAAATCAGCCAATCAAGTAGCAGCAGAGAGCTCCCAAAACCCAATGTCTTTTGGTTCTGGGCTCAGTTCAGCTGCAGCCCCTCCAAACTAGGGAAGGGGCTCCAGCCCCTTTGTAGAAGGATGTGGCTGCAAGGTTTGGGAAGGGCCTGCCTGGGGGTTGCCAGATACCTGTCCCCCAGGGCCTCCATTTGTCTTTTCTCATATGCTGGAGGAACTTTGTTCAAGGAACCCTGTTTTGCAACTTCAACTGGTAGACAGCAAGGGCCAACAACTTTCAGCTGTGAACTGCAAGTATCTGCAACCTCGGCAGAGGAAGCTTTGCTTAAGGGCTCCTGAGTGATAAAGTCATCTGTGAATTCCAAAGAAGATGGAGATCTTGAGGGCTCTGTCTATAGGAGGTACTAAAATCTGTTACCCCATGTTTGACTCAAAGCCACAAGGAAGGGGGTGGACATTTAGTTAAAGGAAAGACCACCGATGGTTCTGGTTTGCAGAAATGGATTTGTGAAAAATGGATGGTGCTGATCTACAGAAAATGGTATGGGAATCTCCCTGACATGCAGGGCCTCACCAGTAGTTCCAGGTTTATCTTCAAAAGGAGAAGAGAGCCTCTTCGGATTGGGAGCACTTGCATGGTGAGGAAAATGATTTTCGCTATCAAGGGGCTGTTCGAGTGAAATGTGTATTCATATAGATATGGATATTATATATAATGGGATTATCATTCGCATTGGACAAACACCAGCAGGTGACCATGCGTACATCAGAGCATGACCACACACCTGCACTTTAACCCCCCTCCAAAACAATTTTGCCATTTTATATGATAGATAACCCACTGTGGGGTGTGCGGTCGCGCACTGATATATGCACGCCTTGGGTGGTTGATCCACTCGGCCTGCTGCCTCGTGTGTAACAACGCACACCAAAGTGTGCGTATATCAGAGCGTGAACGCACACCCTACAGTAGGTTATCTATTACACACACACACACACATGAGATAGTACTTGTTGCAAAATAAAAACACTACATTAATGCAGGCATTATGCAAAGCACACAAAGCAAGAAAATGAAAAACAAGGTTTGAGCCTCACGAGTCTTGGCAAATTGGTTGTGTGGTGTTTCTTGGAGTTCCCAACCTTAACGCCCATTCCATATCCTCAGCCCATAGCCTCCATTCTAAAGCCCAAGCTATAGCTCCAACCCAGTGCCTCCCATAGCAGCCATTCGTACCTGTAAAACAAGAACAGCAATGGGCTCACAAAGGATCTGCAGCTCGTTATGAACTACTGTATGATAAAGAATGTAGGGTAAACAAAAAAACAATACTTATTGGATAAGTATGGTCAGTGTCCTCCTACTCCTGGTCAATGCCCCGTCAGACCTGTAGATATAAAAGGGAAAATGGGTCAGTATGAAAAATAAAAATACTGACCAGCTGGGTCAGTTGGGAAGGATCTGTAGAGGTTAAAATAAAAAAAGTGGGTTGTGGGGGGAGGGATTCCAGACCTATACCACACCATCAACCTGGCTTTTAGAATAGACTCGGTCACTCAGGGGATGTCACGATTGGGGGAGGGAGGGAGGAAGGAAGACTCCTTGCCCCTGTGCCCCTAGAACTGATCTTTTTTGGGGAAAGGAGGCCATGTTGCTCCACACATCAATCAACACAGGGCAGGATAAAGACACCAAGGGACAGATATTCAAAGCACAATGAATGTTTTCCTGGTGGTGTAGTGGATCCCCCCCTTTTCCCAATCTGCCTGTAGAATATATAGGTATGTGATGGCAGAAAGGGACTGTAGGCCCACCTAGTCTGCCCAGTTTGCCTGGATATAAACTAGGCCTTTTCTGTAGTCCACCCCCCCATGCCAGTTGCCCTCTGTGCTTATCCCATGCCCTCGTAAACCCTCCCACCATTTCCCTCAGCAGCCCATTCCGGTTGTCCACCACTCTATCAGTGAAGAAGTGCTTTCTAATCCTTCCTATAAATCCCCGCCCCCCCCCGATTTGGAATTTCCAACTACCATCCATTGTAGTATAGCACACCACAGCAGGCCAACTGTGACCATCTCTAGGCAGATATCCCCAGCCACAGCCAGTCCCAGAACTCCCTGCAGCTGGCACCAGAGCAACAGGCAATAGAAGCTCCAATAGCCTGCAGTGCACATTTGAGCTTCCACAATCGCTGATCAGACGTTTTCTGCTTCTGCTTTTCTCTAGGGGATACGTCAGTCCGTGACAGAACTTAGTCCAGGGAGTACAGTGGGGCCAGTAAACAAAAGATGAGAGCCTATATAAACTCTTAACATGCACTGTAGGACAATCTCTCACCACAGAGGTCTCCAGAATCTGCTGCAAATGAAGCTGTCAGTGCAGAATCAAGCAAAACCAGTTCACCATAATCCACTACACTACAGCACACAGCAGGAAAACCAAAATGGCTCCACATGCAAAGTGCACATTGGCACCAGACCCACACTTGTGTGGGACCCTTGGCACAAGCCAGCCAGTGGGTACAGTGGTAAGAAGGGATAAAACCTTTTACATGCAGGTGCATCAGGGAGAAAAGGAAGGCAAGGGGAGATATTGAGTGTCTGAAAAGGGTGGCTGAAGGGAGGGTAAAAGATGACCACCAAAAAGCAGAAATACTGAACAAATACTTCCATTAGGTTTTTACAAAGGAGGGGGCAGGAAATGGGCCAGCATTAAGTAATAAGGATGGAGAGATCACAGAAAAGGACACAGGTCCCTTTGCAAAAGAAAGGGTCCTCATGGAACTGGCAGCAATAAGGCTATGGGCCAGACAGATGCATCCCTGGACACTGATGGAGCCAAGGGAGGTGTTAGTAGGGCCTCTGACTACCCTGTTCACTCTGTCTTTGTAAACTGGTGACATGCCCAGGATTGAGGATGGCTGATGTGGTCCCACTATACAAAAGTGCTAACAGGGAGGATGCAGGAACTACATACTGGTCAGCCTGACCACAACAGTGGGAAAAGTAATGGAAATACTTCTGAAGGAAAGAATAGTGGAACACCTTGTTGTCAATGGTCTACAGGGGAAGTGGGGGAAGGAAACATTGTTTAACCAGGAGTAGCACACTAAGCTGAAGCTTGTTTCCAGATGCGACCTGGGAGCACAAGAAAGTTAAGTAACTTGCTAAGGATCACACAGTATGCACTTAGATGGCTGTTGGATTCAAACCCAGGTCTCCAGATCTGTAGCTCAGAGCCTTTACCTAATATGCTATACTGCCTTCAGGACCCAAGGCAGTTCGGTTTTACGGGAGAAAGGTTGTGCCCGACAAACTTAACTGAGTTTTTTGATTGGGTAATAAGGAAGGTGGATGGGGAAGGATGTGAATTACCCAGATTTCAGCAAGGCCTTTGATACCTTGCCACATAGAAGGCTGGTAAATGAGCTAGAAGGCTAAGGGGTGGGACAGAAAATAACAAGGTGAGTGGAGAACTGGTTGAAGGACTGAAACCAGAGGGTGGTGGTAAGGTAAATGGAGTGCATTCCAGGGTGGGAGTGGTGTGCCCCAGGGGTCAGTGCTGGGACTCATTTTTTTTTATTATTTATAACAACGATTAGCCCAGTTGCAATCAGAAGATGAGAGCTGTTCTTTCCAGACCAAGGCTTGTCGCTGGAAGGGGTCAGGGCAGGCATTCTGGGGCTGCAACGGCAGCGGGAGAGGACAGGACCACATCGGTGATCGACAAGGAAGCTCTTGTTGGCTGGGGCCAGGCCATGAATACCAGGGCCACATCAGCAGTGGAAGAGGCTGGGAACTACAGCTAAACTGTGCAGGCCGGTGACTCAGGAAGGAGCGGCCAATCAGCGAATAGGGCACGGACCTGTGACTGTGTGACTGGGCCATAAAAGGCAATTAGTCCAGTCACAATCAGAGGAGGAGAGTGGTTCTTTGTCCCACACCACCCACCCTGGCCCCGACCTCTATTAAATGGTCGGTGAGGGTGGAGCCTTGGAGGAGGACAAGTCGAGATTGAGTGAACTGGAACACTAGGAAGCTGAATTTTTACTGATTGGGGAAAAGGGTCCTGTATACTGTGCTGCTTGGGCAACACTGACTACTACCAGGAAGGGGCATAATGAAGCAGACTGTATAAATGACTGTGTATGCCAACTACATCCAAGGAAGAAGGCAAACTGTGTGTGAATCGATTACTGCTAGTGCCTCTAAGCTGGCTAGTGTTGTGGTGGGCTAATTTTGCTTGTGAACTGTCTACTGCTAGGGCTAGAAAACTAGCTACTCTCAAGAAAAAGAGAAAATTGCTGTAATCAGAGGGGGCAAACTGCTTGGATTTTAGTGTAACACTGACTGAATTATTTCTGTCAGAGGGCTGCATTGCTCACCTAAATTGAGGGTAGACTTGTGGGTGGCCAAAGCGGGCACCTTCGGTAGAGTGATTGGGTGTACAGGGTGCGGGGAGGCAATAATATTAAATTGTGCATGGAGGTTCTGAGGGTGCCCAGTGTGTTTTCAGTTGTCAGGCCTTAGGGAGGAGGTAGAGGGGATCTGTAGGCAGCTGGAAGGTGGGAGGGTTGGGGAGGAAAGGTGTGGAAAGGACCTCATGAGAGTAGACGAGGCCAATATGGCATAACCCAGCGAACAGGTGGACAAGGACCATATGGTTACTCAGGAGGGGTGGGGCTCAAAACAAGCAACATATGGAAATCACTCCATAGGGAGGTGGCTGAACAGAGGGAGGGGGAGACAGGTGAGAGCAAGTCGGGGGCAAGCATCACACTTACTAATCAAGTCACCCTGCTATATCCGGGAGATGAGGTGGAGGAGGCTGGCAGGAGGGGGGAGAAGGCAGACAGAGAGAGTTTGGTCAGTAAGCTGGGGGTGATGGGGCAGGAGAGAGAGCCAGATCCACAGAAGGGGGGGAGAGACATTAGCCTAGGTGGGAGGGAGATGGTGGGATGGGGGAGCGCAGAGTAAAGCCAGGGTGGGAAGAGGGAGGACTAAGGTCGGGCAGGCATCCAGGTTAGGGAAATCAGCCAAGGATAAGGAGTACTCTAGATAGGCCAGCTTCGGGGTGGGAGAAATTGGATGAGGTGAGGGAGGGGAGATGGGGGTAGGGAGAAACACAGCAGATGAGGTGGAGTATGCAGAACTTGAGGGGGGAGGCAAGGAGGAAGGTAGAAGGGAGCCTGAGTGGGGGATCTGAGGATACCAGCCCAGAAAGGGAGTCCGGTGGAGATCTGGGGGGGCAATCTGTGCCACCCAGGGGGTTGGGGCGAGGAGCAAGCTGGGAGCTACAGGTAGAAGAATGAGCATGGTAGGGCAAGCACTAGGCTTGTGGTCCCCAGGCTGAGGGGGGGCAGGAGGAGTAAGCTGGGGGTTGATGACAGAAGGAAGAGCCTGGATGGAATCAAATGGGCCAGTAAAGTGGGCCGGGTGAAGGTGATCCTGCTGAGTGACTCCATGACCTGGGGCATCCAGTGGGAGAGGGTGGGTGAGGGAAAAAGCAGCCCAGTCAAGGCTAAATGTATCCCAGCCCTATCCATACACAAGGCCAAATTCTAGCTATACGTGATAGTATTGGAATGTGGGAAATCCCCAGACTTCCTAATACATCTGGGAACAAATGACTTAGAGGGGAACAGTGAACTAGAAATCCAGGTGTGATTCCGGGAACAGGACAGGGTTTACCACTCTATAGGAAGCACAATCTCCTTCTATAAGATTCTGCCAGTACCTAGGGCATCCGGGGAGACCAAGCATAAACTGAGAGGGGTGAACCAGTGGCTCAGGGACTGGTGCAGGGAAGAAGAATATGGGCTGGTGAGGGACTGGGGGGATTCATGGGAGGACAAGGGGTTATATGCCAGGTATAGGCTACACCTCAACTTGGAGGGGAGGGAGATCTTGAAACTAAAACCTGCTGGTTTCATAGTAGAGAGGTGGAGTTTAAACTTGTAAAGGGGAGGGTTAAGTAAAAGAGTGGCTCCAGGAGGGCTGCTCGAGGGTCCAGGTCTAGGGCATGAATAGAGGGTGGGAGACTGTAATGTAAATTCATCCAGAGCTGTGCAGGAAAGGGCATCTAGGGATTGCTCAGGGCCGAGACAACTGGAGAAGGGAGAGGGGTTGGGGTTGAGGACGGTCCTGATCAATTCCAGGAGCAAGGGCAACAAAATGCCTAAGCTCCAGGCGATGCTGGTTGAGAGATCAGCGGATGTGGTAGCAATTACTGAGACATGAGCCACTCAGAAAAATGATTGGGACCTAAATTTGGTGGGCTACAAAATATTCAGGAAGGATAGAGGAGAGGGAAGAGGAGGGGGTGTAGCACTGATAGTCAAAAATGACATAGTAGTTAGCGGAGTGGGGGAGGCTGTGGGGGGGTGGAGGAGATCTGGGTAACCCTACAAATGAGGGTAGGTAAAAGACTGAAAATAGGGGTGGTGTACAGACCCCGCCATTATGGAAAAGGCCCTGGAGGACAAACTAGTTGAGAACATCAAGGGGCACTGTGACCGTGGAAAGGGTATGGTGGTGGTCATGGATGACCTTAATATGCTGGGGACAGACTGGGACACTATGGCATCCTCTGTGGCCGGGGAACAGAGACTGATGGATGTGTTCTAGGATGCCTTCCTGGTCCGACAGGTGGGGGAACCTATGAGGGAGGGGCAGATACTGGACATTGTCCTAACAGCCAGTAACCAGATAAAGGGCCTGGAGGTGTGCAGCCCACTGGCAGGTGGTGACCACACTACAGTCTGGTTTCTGCTGTATCGGGGGGGGGGAGGATAACCATTCTAATACAGTAGTAGTGGACTTCTGGGGGGCGGACATCGTGGGCATGGGCAGGATTCTACAGGGGAGCTTGGACAAGATTAGGCCAGACATGGATGCTGGCAGCTTGTGGGAGGCCACTAAGAAGGGGGTGCAGGAGACTACTTACTCCTGTACAAACATAAGGCGTAAGCATGGTAGAATCATCAAGCCATGTTGATGGACCAGGGAGGTGCAGGAGGCGGTGAGGGATAAAAAGGCTGCCTATGCATGTTTTAAGCACTCCAGAGGGGATAGGGAGAGGAGTATGAGTTGATGGCTAGAAGGGTCACCAGAATGGTGAGGGGAGCCAAGGTGAGGAGGGAGCAAAACCTGGCTAAGGATATCCGGAGTGGGGAAAAGGAATTCTATTACACAGGGGAGAAGAGTAAAGGGAGGGGACAGATCAGCAGGATTAGGACTGGGGAGGGATGGACTAAGGAGGCGAGGAATCAGGCAGAGGTGCTAAATAAGTACTTTGCCTTGATATTTATGGGGTGAGGCAGAGGAGCCTTCCAGCCCAATGGGAGGGAAGGGGAGCCAGCAGAATCGAGATGTTAGATGGAGTCTAGAGGACTGAAAGATGCTGGGGTACAGGCTGGGCCAAGTCTAGAAGGGATGGGTGGTTAAATGAGGGGTGGGCTGGGAGGGAAATCACAGTGGGAAAGGGTGAGGGAGGCCCTTCGGATGCTAAAAACTGATAAGGCACAGGGGCCGGATGGGCTGCATCCGAGGGTTATGAAGGAATTGGCGGATGAGCTTGCAGAACCACTGGCAGCACTCTAACACCTCTCTGCTGACAGGATGAGTGCTTCAAGACTGGAGGGTGGCTCATGTGGTGCTATCCACAAATGGGGGGTCTAGAGAGGAGATGGGGAATTATAGGCCTGTCAGCCTAACATCTGTGGTGGGCAAGGTAATGATACATGGATACATACATAGATACATAGACAGTGTCGGCAGATAAGGGCCTATGGCCCACCCAGTCTGCCCATTTGAGCTTGTAAGTTCAGTTTGTTTTCCTAGAAGTCTGTTGCCCCTTACCCCTGACCTCCAGAATTCCTTTATGTCTATCCCATGGAGGGCATTATCAAGGATAGGCTCAGGAGGCAGCTGGAAAGGTTGGGGCAACAGGATGACAAACAGTATGGTTTCATCCAGGGGAGATCGTGTTAGACCAACACCATAGATTTTTATGACTGGGACCCTGGACCGGCATAGACCGGAGGACGTCCTATACCTGGATTTCAGTAAGACGTTTGATTCGGTACCCCAAAATGGGCTGCTAACAAAGCTGGGGGGGAGGACAGTTGCTCAGACTGAGGGGGATGGGGTTGAGGACAGTTGCTCAGATGTGTAGAAAATTGGCTAACAGGGTGAATACAGAGGGTAGTGGTGGGTGGGTAGTCTCCTCCCCCAGGAAGGTCACCAGTGGGTTCCACCAAGGTTCGGTACTGGGGCCACTCCTGTTCAGTGCCTATGTCTTGGATATGGGGAGGGCGGTTAAGAGTAGGATGAGTCTCTTTGCAGATGACTCAAAACTGGGAGCACTGGTGGACAGGGACGAAGTGAGAGAGACAGTCCAGAGGGACCTGGATACCCTGGAGGGGTGGTCAAGGAGGTGGGGACTGAGCTTTAATGCAGGGAAATGTAGGGTGCTGCATCTGGGGGTCAGAAACCCAGGCCATGTATACACCCTGGGGGGTTCATACTGCAAGCCACAATGAGTGAGAGGGATCTAGGGGTGGTGGTAGATGTCAAAATGAATAACACTGAAAACTGCAGAAGAACTGCAGCCAAAGCAAACCGGATACTGTATTGCCAGGGGGATTACATTCAGGAAAAGGGAAGTGATCCTCCCTCTGTATAATGCCTTGGTCAGACCGCATCTCGAATACTGAGTGCTGTTCTGGATACCTCACCTCAAGAAGGATGTAACACTGCTGGAGAGTGTCCAGAGGAGGGGAACCAGGATGATTCAGGGAAAGGGAGGAAGGTCCTATGAGGAAAGGTTGGAAGAGCTTGGGCTGTACTCGCTGGAGGAGAGGAGAGGCAGGGGGGACATGATAGGGCTCTTCAAATATGTAAAAGGAATAAACAGGGGCAGTGCCAAAGACATGTTCAGACTAAAGAAGGTGGGGAACAACCAAGGGACACGAGTGGAAGCTAGAGGGGGAAGTGCGGGGGAATGCAGGAGACATTACTTCACTGAGAGAGTGGTGGAGCTCTGGAATGCACTGTCCAGGAGTCTGGTGGAAGAGGGCACAGTGGAGGACTTCAAGAGGGGTGGGACAGGTACAAGGGTAAACTGAAGCAGAGGATGACCATCTCTGGGGCATGGGTGGGTGGGAGTGGTGGGAAAGAAAGCACCTATTAGGAGGCTGGCTACCTAGCAGACACTACAGACCATCAGGCCTATTCTGCTGGCTTTTATTATGTTAGATATAGTGGAAGGACTGCAGGGGAAGGTGTGCCTATTTATAGAGGATACGAAGATCTGTAATAGGGTAGACACTCTGGTAGGGGAGGAGGAGGCACTGAGGGAAGGCCTAAAGATTCTGGAGAGGTGGTCAGAAGCTTGGCAGCTGAAATTTAATGCCAAAAAGTGTACAGTAATGCACATGGGTGTAATAACCCGCAAACCATTTACACACGGGGGGTGTTAAGTAAACTCAGTAGAGTAGAGATCTGGGGATTATAATTTCAGATAACCTCAAGGCGGAGAACCAGTGCAGCACAGTGGTGGGCAAAGTGAATAGAATGCTGGTGTGCATAGAGAGGGGTATAAAACAGAAAGAGGGAGGTGCTGATGCGCCTTTATAAATCCATGGTGAAGCCTCACCTGGAGTATGGGGTTTAGTTCTGGAGGCCTCACCTACACAAGGACATAAGACAGGACTAAAAGGGTTCAGACAAGGGCAACCAAGATGGTGCACGCTATGCATAGGAAGCCCTATAAGGAGAGGTGGAAGGAATCTGATCTGTACCCGCTGGAGACTAGTAAGGTGAGAGTGGGAAGCTTATTTGCAAGGAAAATAAGTGCTAGAACTAGGGATCATAAACTAAGATTAGAAGAAGGAAGGTTTAGGGGCAATGTGAGGGGGCATTACATCACCGAGAAGGTGGAGGAGTCCTGGAACAGACTACTGGAAGAGGTGGTTTGCACAAACATTGTGAAAGGATTCAAGGGGGCATGGGACAGACACCAGGAGCTGACCAGTGGGCAGAGTGGGGTGTCTCTTGACAAAGAAGATGAGTGGAGGGGTAAGGGGCAGACTCAACTGCCAAAATGGTCCTTTTCTGTCACCAGATTTCTATGATTCTAAGGCAGTTAAGTAATTAAGACGTACCTGCTCCATCAGAGTCGGGGAGTCCAAAGTTGAGGTGTCCTAGGTTCAGGGTATTCTGGTAGGACCTGAAAGGGAAGAACAGAGAAGGTTGAGGGGACACAAAGGGGCGGAGGTTCTAGAGGAGAGATTAGAGTGTTAGAATTAAACAAAGATACTTATCTGATTGGTATGTTTGGCCAAACCTGTAGAAAAAAAGAAAAAAATAGATTAGTATGGGGAAGTTATGGTAGCAAGAGAAGAGAGAGATACAAAATGGTACAGTATAGCACAGGAGTAAAGGAAGAGGAGTTTTAGAGGAAAAGACAAACTAGGTCAAAGTAAGGAAACTAGAGATAGAATTAAAATGCAGACAGCTAAGAACAGAGAATAAAGTGGTATTTGGGACTCAGTAAAACCCCCCTTAGTGCCCCTGAGTGACCTGCAGGTAGCCAATAAATTTAAAAAGTAGTCCAGATGGGCAGGTGGGGATGCTTTTGGGCTAGTGGTCCCTATATTATTTAAAAAAGGGGACACTGGTGGTTCAGGTGTCTTGCGTTGTCCCAGGAGACCAGTGGTTTAAAAGGAATAGCTCTGGTGGTGTAATGGGCCACTCCCTCATGGACAGTGGCAATTTTTTTTATTTTTATATTATCTTTCCCAGGCATCTAGAGTGGGGGAAATGTTCTTAGACCCAGACTGTATGTAGCAGGTAGGAGGCTATTCAGAAAACTGATGACCAGAAATGCTGCGGCTGTTGCTATGCAGCCAGTTTAGTGCTACTGAACAACTGTGACAGTATTGGCAGGCACTTTCAACTGCCAGCCCAGAGGAGGGCAACTAAAATAGTGAAGGGTCTGCACCAGAAGCCACACAAAGTGTAACGAGCTGAATATGTAAGCCGTTGAGGAAGGGGGGACACATGATAGAAAATTTCAAGCACCTAAAGGGAATCAACAAAGTCCAAGAGAGTAGCATCTTTCAGAAAAAGAGATGCGCAAGAACAAGGGGCAGAATTTGAAGACAGAGGGGATGGCTGAGGGCCAACATGAGAAAGTATTTTTTTCACAGAGAGGGTGGTGAACACATGGCATGGCCTTCTTGAGGAGGGGTTGTGGGGTCAAAAATAGTGGGGGACTTCAAGAATGCTTGGGACAGACATGAACCAATTCTATTGGTGGGTAGGAGGAAGTCAGCTGTTGGATAACTAGGATCTGCAGCTTATCCACTAGGTATGGAAATGGGCAGACTGGGTGGGCCAAGCAGTCCTTATCTGCCATCGAGGTCTATGTGTCTATGATTCAGCCCACAGAGCTCAGGCTATAGCCTGCTCCATGTGTGTGGGAATGAAGATGGGATATTTTTGGGAGGGGGAGGAGGCTAGAGCAAATATGCCTTGCTCTACCCATCAGCCACAAAGTGGCATGGGAAGAGCCCCCAAGGGACAGGTTAAGAGGGTCTGGAGGGTGGGCAGCCAGCAGCAAGTGGCAGGAACCTTTAGCTAAGCCGCATGGTGGCAGTCTGTAGGTGCCCTGAGGGGCCTGGTAGAAAAGGACTGGGAGAGCAAATGCACAGGATAGGGGCCACTAAGGGAACTCCACAGTGCAGCAGAAGGGCAATGCCTGAAACTGGCTTAAAAGTAGCTGTGGGTGGGAATCAAACAGGGGAAATCAGTGGGCTCCCTGAGGGGAACATGAAAGCAGCAAGCACTGCATACAGTAGAGCTGCACAGCAGCTAATGTCAGAGTACCAGGGGCTAACAAAAGGATTTGGGGGAGGAAAAGAACAGCATAAGGTCCAGGACAGCCCACAATTAAAAGTGCAGAGCAGTGCACAGAAAGAGCCCTGATGGGTTATAAATATAAGTAAATGTATGCAATGGGGTGGACATAAATGAAGTGTGATAAATCCATTTTATCTGAGTAAGTATGTGTATACATGCAGAATCTTATATTTATGCATATAGTTATCATTACATCATCCTCGCTTAATGTACATAGTGGACTGCATCACACATCCCCATCCCTCGCTCCCATTGTTTGGCACTGCTTACTGGTATCTTGCTTTAAGTTTTGTTTCTCCCAGGTTGTCCGTCCCTCAGCCACACCACCTGCCATTTAGTCATACTTCTTCCCATTCTTCCCACTATCATACAGGGATCATTTGTTTCTGTTTAACAGTTTTAGTTTTTTTGCTTTTTACCAAACCTTTTTCAACTGGCTGCTCCAAGCTGCGCTCCAGCTGTCACACTCTTCTGCATGCTGCTGCTGTGTCCTCGCCACACCTCTCGATATACAAAACAGACTTTTTTTTACTGCTTCCTCAAAACTGATAAGCCCTCACTCTTATTCTTCCACTCCGGTTTCCGAACCTCGCTACAACTACCACCAGAGCTCCCCCAACACTTAGAAACTGTCAGATATTTTTTTCCTTAAACTGCATGCTCGCAAACCCCACTGCTGATAAGCCCTCACTCTAGGTCACACTTCTGCTCTGGTTTCCAGACCTCGCTACAACTGCAACCAGAGGCTCCTGTGAAGTCCTTCTCTGCAAACTCTAAATGGTCTCTTGTGGCCCATATGGCCCTCCCTCTTCCCTGCTTATTTACTGATATTCCCCTATGTCTATATACCACACATGTTTTAAGCCCCCCCTACCGTTTTTCACTCCTGACCTCCAACACTACAATGCTGTCAGTCTTTTCCAGTTGTCTACTATCCTTTCAGTGAAGTAGTAATTCCTCACATCCATCTTACCCCAACCATAAGATTCATCACATGCCCCATGGTTCTCCATCATGTCCCCTCTCTTTCAGGGTTTACATGTTGAGATCCCAGTCTCCTCACATGGCTTTTGCCACAGCCCATGTACAATTTTAGTTGCCCTTTATACTGCCACCACCCTATTGATTTTTTAAGGTGCAGCCTCCAAACCTGGACACAGTACTCTAAGTCGGATCTCACTAATAAGGGATTACTTGCAACACCACCACCTCCCTCCTCCTGCTGAAGATACCCCTACCTATGCAGCCCCAGCATCCTCCTAGCCCGACCGACTGCTTTGTCACACAGCCCAGCAACTTTAAAGAGACTCACCAAGGTAACTGAGTTGGCCCATGCACCATACCCATTGGTTCCTTGCTGCCAGAGGACCCCAAGGAAGTTAATATGTCCCACAATCTTTAATTAATTAAAAAGTTCCGTCCCTCAAAAAAATATACAAACCAGGTCCCAGGGACTTCCTGGTTGCTTGCTGCTGCCCCAGCTCCACCCCCACTGTCTGTAATGGGTGGCAGCTTTTCTATTGATTTTAAATGATCTAGTGGCCACCTGGCAATAAAACGTGGGCACCAGTCAATTAACAATGCCCTTGGTAGTTGAACAATGCCCATGTTTCCTTGCCAGGTAGCCACTATATCATTTAAAATCAATAGACATGCTGCCGCCCATTACATATAATGGAGCATGCCCCCGCACTCTCACTGGTATCTCATCATCCTGGTAGTGACTGTGAGGGCAGAGCTGGTGCAGCAGAAAAAAAAACAGGAAGTCCTTGGGACCTGGTTTATATATTTTTATGAGGGACAGAACTTTTTAAAGGCTTAAAAATTTGGGGACATATTAACTTCCTTGGGGTTTCTGGTGGCAAGGCACCAATGGGTATGGTGCAGGGCAGTATCTTGGTGAGTCTGTTTAAGATCATCATAACCCCAAGGGCCCCCCCCTGCTTAGTGCTCAACAGTACCACTCGCAACCTTATAAATCATCTCCTGGTTTCCTATGCCCTAGGTGCACAATTCTGCAGTCTGTCATTGAACCCCAACTGCCACGATCTTTACCACTTTTTGAGTTTCTCCAAGAGCCATGAGCATGCTCTCTGCTCCCTTCTTAGTGCCCACACTACAGATTTTGGTATTGTCTGCAAAAAGGCATTCTCTTCTCTGCCAATTTTTCTGCAATGTCACTTATGAAGACACTGAAGAGGATCTCTGCCAGTACTGAGCTGAGCTGCTCACTGTCCCATCACTGTAATGAGTGCCATTAAACATCACCCTCTGACACCCTAACCCCCACCCCCAGCTACTACTTTTTTTTCCAACCTGCATCTCTGGTCGCCCTCCTTCTGTTCAGCTACCACAACACCATTACTCTGGCATCTGCCAGGATTTGCTCCACTGTAGAATGAATCCAATATGTGGAGAAGCTGCCTAGGTAGTCAGGATATATTCGCATGTCCTTCCATCCCCTAGGACATGAGTGGCAAGGGTGCACAAACATTTGCACAGACATGTGTGGCACAGCACCAGTCAATGTCTTGGCCCACCCATGGGCTGCTCCCACCTGCACTGCCACTTGTGTTCACTCAGTTGGCAGTACTACAGCTGAGCTGGCTGTCCTCCTTCCCCAGAAGACAGCCTCTTATATATCAGTTGATCCTCCTCCTCCTCTCCCAAGAGAGCCCCTGACGCGAGCTCATTCCTGAACTAAGGTCACCTCTGCAGCAGGCCATAGCGCTACTGCTGAGCTGAAGGGCACACATGTTAACCAGTTTCTAATTAATTTCACCACTTTGGATCCCTCCTAGGCTGATCAATCTCTTTAGCCTCACCCATCACCCCCAAAATAGTTAACCACCCTCATCTCTGCTAGATCACCCTTCCAGGTACCAGACTATCCTCCATGCAGCTGGACAACCCTTTTAGCCCCAGCCTCTCACATAATGAGCATTGGAGCTAGAGCACCACACAGGCTCCGGGCCAGCTGCTTACCCAGCCAACCACCCTCCCTACATCTGGACCAGCCTCCAACTACATTCTATACAACCTCCATGTAGCTGGAGCACCACCCCAAACCTCCACTCTAACAGACCACATATATGAAGCTGTCCCTTCAAGCCCCTGGACCAGCAGTCCCCCACTCAACCACTCAACCTACAGCTTGATCCACTAGAAGCTCCATACCAGCCTCACCATCCAACCACCCACCCTGCAGCTGGACCTCACTTCCAACCTTGAACTAGCCCCACCACCACCACCAGCCACCCTCCCTTCTGCTGGCTCACTTTTTCATGCCCTGGACTAGCCTTCCCAAGCAGACAATCTTCCCTGCAGCTGGACCCCTGTGTTCATTCCCACCCACAGACCAGTTCCCTTCCCCTCTGCAGGTTGAGTAACCTCCCCAGAGCTGGACATCCTTTCCAAAAGCTGGACACACCCTCCATCCAGAGCAGAACCTCCCTACACCTAGACCTCCCCCCGATCACCCTTCCGCAACCATGGACCCCATACTTCTCAACGTAGTATAAAAAAAATAAATGTGTGACACTAACCTATTGCATTTGCAGTGTCAGTGGCTCTGCAGGTAGCACACTCACCTCTGAGGCTGAGAGATCAGAAGGCTGTGGGTTCTATTCCCACACCAGGCACTTGGGTTAATATCCCAATACTGATGCTGTAGTTCAGCATGAGGGTGATGGCTGCACTCCTGAGGTGCCATCTTTCAGATGAGACATTAAACCGAGGTCCCATCTGCCTGTTCTGGTTGGCAGTTCAGGTGGATGTTAAAGATCCCATCGCACTTCTCGAAAAAAGCAGGGGAATTTTCTCCGGTGCCCTGGCCAAATTTTCCCCCCATTCACTGAAAATATCACCAACAGCTTAATCTGGTTCAAGGTCAGTTGGCTTTCATCTCTATCCCCCTCCCTCTGGGTTGTGCCTGAAAATAGGCAAGAATCTGTCTAGTGCACTTAGCCAGTCAACAAAAACAAAATAAAATAAATATAAAATATAAATTTATGCAGTCTTCAGCAAAATAAAATTAAAAATACACTGATCACCAGATTACAAAATGGATTAACACGTGCAACTGTTAAATACAAATATTAAATGCAAAAAAAAAAACAGTTTCCCCACAAACACACTCAAATATCTGCAGTAAATAATTCTTCCTTTATCTGCAGGTAACTCCAGATTTTCTCCAATTAAAAAAGTTGTAATCTTTTCTCTGTAAATCTAGTTAAATAGGTTACTAAATGGATACACACAGAAAATGCATTCTGAATTTGCACAGTTATACAATCTTCCTGTTCATTCTCCTGCCCCCACCCCCACTACTTTAAACTAACGAAATCAGCAAACATTCCACAAATAACAAGTAATATAGAGGCACAATGCATCCTAGACACTTTAAGGGGAGATCTGATTGAAAATAAACTGTGTATTTCAAAGTTTAGTCACGAGTTCAGAGCAGAGAAAATGTTTTCATGACAAAACATTGATAGTGAAACCTGCCCAGCATTTCATTTAGAAGAAAAAACAAAACACCTGAGTGATAATTCCCTTACTGTATTTAACATTTCAGGGAGTAAAAAAAATGTACTTTTTAAACATAAGCTCTTACCTTAACATGTAAATCTTAGCTGTAGGAAACCCCAGTGTTGTTCAAAAATGGAAACCTCAGAATGCTCGTGCAGCTTCATCAAGCAGGACACAGACAGGAAGTGAGCTGGAAAATGTAGTTCTCTGACTGAGTAGACTTATGGGAAATGTAGTTTAGAATAGACTTTTAAAGGGACACTGCCAACTTTTTTTTTTGCACCATATTATTTCCAGGTAAAAACCCATGTTTTATGATTTCTTACCTTCTCTAAAATTCATTGAGGTTGCTGGTTGTTTTATCTGTCTGCTTGCTTAGTAGAACTGAAATGTATGGTAATGTACCCAGCCTTGATCGGCTAATTTAAATCCTAAAACTATTCCGCTGACTGTAATCTTCATTTATGATTCAGTAGTATTAAAAAAAATTGTACTTTTAAGAGCATTGCAGATCTATTTCTAATCCTCATTTAGCAATAACTTGCTCTTGAACAAGTAGTCTGCTGAAATACGTCTTAGAATTTAGTATTCTTAGAGGTTGTATTTTTGAATGATGATTAAAGATGATTAAAAATGACTAAAATTAGTCTTTGAAGGCAAATTAATGAATGCTTTAATACTAAATTTAGTATTTGACTTCAATGAGGGTTCCCAAGTACAACCCTTTGGGCCTGCACCCCCCATGACCACTCACATCTTGAACACCCCCTGCCCAGATGACCACCCAGCTGGACAATCATATCAACATCCCAGTAGACCTCTCCCAAGCTGTGTACCCTGCCTGCAGCTAGACTACCCTACAAGCCCCAAACCAGCCTCTTCCCATCAACTCTCACCCTCCCTGTAGCTGGCTCCTCCAGACCATCCTTCCTACCCTCAGACAAGATCCCCCTGCAGATGGAACCCCCCAGACCTGCCTCCCCACCTCAGTAGACCATCTTCCCTGCAGCTGGACCAGCCTTCCAGCCCAGCTGTTGGACCAACCTCCCAGCCTCACCAAACAAAACACCCTTCTTGGAGCTGGTCCAGCACACCCTAGATAACAACTCTTCCTGCAGCTGGACCCACTCAGACTACCCATCTTGCCCACATACCAGTTGCCCATCCCACCACTGACCACTCTCCTTGCACATAGAAAACCCTGCCCTGTTAGATACCCTTTTATAATCCCGACGCTTACTAGCCTGACATGCCGCATCCCACACACAACAACCCAACAGCCCCAGCAGCCCGACACACAGCGGTCTGACCCAGGACAGTGCCTGACACACTGTCAGGCCAGAGGAGGTCAGGTTGCTGTGCGGCTGTTGAGTGGATTTTCCACAAATGCATGAAGCACCCAA
Source organism: Neoceratodus forsteri (assembly GCA_016271365.2). NCBI lineage: Eukaryota > Metazoa > Chordata > Ceratodontiformes > Ceratodontidae > Neoceratodus > Neoceratodus forsteri. The sequence continues at coordinate 730,155,271 of CM028138.1, forward strand.
TCCCAACCTACGCCAATACCGACCTACGCCCAGGACCTGAGCCACTACTGAACAGCACAGACGATGTGAAAACACCCACCAACATGTGGTGCACCCTCCAAGGACTCACTGACCTGATCAAGGACCTCCGGTAAGGATGACTGTCTCGCCATTTGTGGGACAGGGATGAAACAAATAGCCACGCATGCTCCAGTGTGTTGTCTAGCCATTCCAGGCAACATGGCAGACTGTTCGTGTGTCTCTGCATGCATAATGGTGTCAGCTGACAGCCAGCCAGCTGGGCATGCATGAAGGAATTGGAGTACCATGCCTATTGGTTGGTACATGTATGACACTGCAGGCACACAGCAGAGTGGCACAGCGAGAGCATGGATAGCTGTGCCAGGAAATGAACCACAGCAACACCGCATGTGGATGCTGGGACCCAGATCAGCATGCCATCACACCAACCGTGCAATGTGTGCATGTGACCGCGTCATGCTAGCCCACTATGGGCTTGTAGTAGCCACACAGAAAAAAGCCTGAAGGTGTTTGGGGGGGCCTGTGCCACAGGAGCCCATTGTGGCATAAAGGCTGCCAGATGTGTTGAGGGGGGTTCCACAAGGGCCCATTGTGGGAATGCTGTTACCTCACAGTTGCACAGCTGGAAGGATTGGTGGGCACTCACACAGCTTCAGGCCTGTGCAACGTGTGGCACACACGAACAGCTGAAAGGATTTTGGGGCACTCACACAGAGATAGGCCTGTGCCACATACGACACACAGTGCACACGTAGCAGTGTGCAGTGGGCTGCTTGGTGATACCCAGCAGTGTTGTGACAAGACATGGCCACCAGGTTGGGGTGCATGTGAAATGTGGGGGTGAAACTTTATTCAACAGTAGGGGGCCACAGTGGCAACCTGGTGGCAGTGCATGATGTGTACTGTAAGTGTACAACTGTCAGGTACCATATCACCATGGAAACCCTACAGGGTGGTGTTGTGCACCATGCCACGGAGGAACTTCAGCAGCTTGCCCTTGTCCTTGGATGCCAGTACCATCCTTATCTGCTCCTCATAGCTCTTCTTGGGTGGTGTCCATGGCAGTCCACAACGAATGCCTGTCCTGGTGACATTGGTCCATTGCTGTTCCCTGTGGAGCTCTGCTAGCATTGTCTTGACCCCTACATGCACCTTTCTGAGCAGAGCATGGAGATGGCAGTGCCAGGTCTCGACACTGTTTTGGATCCACGGTATACCTCACTCATTGTGATCCGCAACCAACCACAACTGAGGTGGGAACATGGGGTTGTATCTCATGGGCACCTTGGTCGCTCTACTGTACAGCCTTATCCTGCCAAGCACAAGTGTCTGCTCCCCACAATAGAGGAGTGTGGTGGTATTGGGTGGAATGGTTGGCTTCAGGAGGCTGAATGCTGCTGGAATGTCCTGTGCCAGGAGATGGGCAAGGGACACGAGTTCATGGATCTTCAGGTTGAAGTCTGGGTCACTTCTGTATTGTGGTGCAAGGCCAAAGCTCTGGACCTTCCACCACACAACCTGCCCAAAGTGGAACAGGCAACCCTTGTTCATGGCTTGCGGAAACTCCATCTTAAAGGCATTGATCGCAGTCTACTCAAAGTCAGTGATGATCCTAAGTGGTATGAGGGTGCAGGACTGTATACTGGCATATTTATTCAGCTTCTGGAACAAGGTGTAGTAAAATTGCAAGCTCTTTTTCGTCATCAGTGTATACACCAATGGCATGATGAGGTTATTAGGGCCCGTCCCCATGGGTGCATGGATGGTGTACAACTGAGTGAACAGGTGTGGCACAGTCTTGAAAATACCATCCATCACCCAGAAGGATGCCTGTTCCAAGTCCCTGATGTCCTCTGTGATGAATAGAAGAACCTGGTGGGTGGTACTGCTGGTGATCCTGCTGTACCATGGCCATCCATTCACCGTCTGTAGCTGCTTGGGGATGGTGAGGTCAGCCAGCATCACTGGTTCTGGTGAGAGGCCCTTGTAGTGGGTCCTGTTCACAATCTGCAGCAGGGCCCTCTTGCTTGGCAACTGTTGCTGCAGCTCAGTGGTCATCACAGTTGCCTCAGTCTGCAGTAGCTATGCGGGGCTAGCCATGGTGCTGTGTGCCTTCTACTTGATGCCAGTCAGTGCCTGTGCCAGTAGAGCATCTGTCTCCTCCAGAGCATGATTGTGCTCATTCTTTTTCTTTAGGTGGTGCTGACCATCCTGGAGCAGTGTGATGGCCTGGCCGAGGCAGGACTTGGACTTATGGTGCTGGCAGCACCAGTACACTGTCTCAGGCTGGCCTGGTGGTTCTGAGGGTTGAGGCACTAGATGCCATACCTTGTGCCACACCAGTGGCCTGGGTTCAGGAACGACGGGGTTGGCAGGAGTGAACTGGGATCGAATGTCCGTAGACTGCCCTCCCAGTTCTGGGATGGGCTGGTGAATTTCACCGTGCTGTAGTGGCCCCTTGGGGATGCCTGGGGGAACTACTAGCATCAGTGACACTAGAGGGTGAGCACAGCAGATGTTGGCACATTGCTTCATGGCTGTGCTGTGCACCATGGTCACATTCAAGTTCTGTGTCCACAGTGTCCTGGGCCCCCATCAGCTAACTGCTGCAGCAGGGCTATGCTCCATGGTACACTTCCCTGCTGTCCAGCATGCAGGGGTCCCTGTGTGTTGTGCACTTTACCTACAGGTCAGTGTCCACCTAATTAAGCTGGCCTTTTCACCCCCTGGCATTGGCATCCAGGCATCTGCAGTTCAAATGCATGCCGTCATGAGTGCATGTCCGTCTGCTTCTCCATGCATCATTTTCTAATACCTGCCTGTTCTCCATGTTCTCTTCAGCTGTAGTTCCCTGACGTGTGACTTCTGCAGTAAATGACCTATTGTAGCCCTCACTGTGCTCTTTCCTATGGGGCTTGCATTTTCTGCCTCTGTGCCAGTTTGCTTGTCAGAGTTCCAGTTCACCTGCTTTGTTTACTAACCACTCTCCGTGCATCTGAAGCAGGCCCTGCCCAGCCAACCACTCTCCCTGCAGCTGAACCACCCTTTCAGCCCCTGGAGAAACCTTCCCCAAGGAAAGCACTGTCCATGGACCATTCCACAGTTACAAGGAGGGAGGAAGAGGCCCCCAGCTGAGTAGGAAGCGACTGCTGGTGGGGGACTTAATTGGGGGATAGACTTGCGAGCAGGGTAGGGTAAAGGAGAGGGAGGTGAAATACCTGATAGGTACTTTGGTTTGGAGGGATGAGAGCAGATACAGTGGATCATTAGGCTGCAGGAGATGAGATGGAGCTAGATGTCATTGTCCACCTGGGGACAAATGACCTAGCAAGGGATGGGGTAGGGGTAGTGCAGGGAAATTTCAGGGATGGGGGAGGGTCCTCAAGCATGCATGGTGGCTTTTGCCAAAAGGTTACCTATAAACATCTGGGGAGAAGATAGTACTCTCCACACCGACTTTCAACAGTTAGTTAAAGGCGTGGTGTGGGGTGGGGCTCAGTACTAGGAGTGGGCCACTTCAATATCTCCATAAGTGAAATTTCAGAAGAACTGAATGGGAAGGTATGTCTTTTTGCAGATGCCACCAAAACCTGTTATAGGGTGGACACTCAGGAGGGTGTGGAGAAAGGGTTCACCCATGCTGGTGTGACAGCCATGTTGCTGAAGACGATTACAGCACAGGCCACATTACAGCACCAGGCATAACGCATCCTGGAAGTTACACCACCAAAGCACCCTCCTGGGAAAGAGTCTCCATTGGGACCCGTCCCCTAATTATCCCACAGGTCCAGGTTCTTAATTTACCTGTTCTCAAGTCCTACCCCATCCTACAATCACCCCACAGATATACAGTAGATTGTTACTATCCCTGTTGTCCAGTGGTTCCCATTTATTTATTTATTCATTTGTTTACCGAGTAGATGCACTGGTCTGAGAACCATTTTCAGGCATGACCTGGATCATTGAGGATGGCACATGAATACAAGCAAGTACAAAGGAGGATGGGACAAGGCATACAATAGACAGTAATAAAAATATACAGGACATTTATATAAAGATATATATAAACTTGCAGCACAATGGATAAATAACATTTATGACAATAGTAGGTACAGTAGTAGCCAAGTTGTAATACAAATTAGGCATGATCTGAGATGAGTAAAGGGAAAAAGTGCATCATGGCAGTGTAGGTATGGACCAAGAAGGAAAAGGAGGGAAGGGAAGTAGAGGCATGATAACAAATTGGGAGGGCAGGATCAAGGGGTGGAGGACAGAAGGTGAGATCCAAGGAGAGAGTGGAAGAGTCCTGGAGAGTCAGTGGTGCTAAGTAGAGTGAGCAGGTTGTTCCAAAGGAAAGGGGCTGCAGATGAAAATGCACATTTACCCATACAGGTAGAGACTAGGGGGAACTCAAGCATGGAGCCAGCAGTGAGGCAAAGCTCCCAAACAAACTTTTGGCCAAAGAAGGTGGGATTGCGGAGAGGTAGCTCAGTTTTGGATGGCCTTATTGACTGTGCTGGCCAGGAGATAGGTCCGTTGGGCTGATGGGTGGGAACCAGCCCAGGGCCTGATAGATTGATCAGTGGTGTGTTGAGTGAGAGCCCTTGCCCCAGTACATCCAAAGTCCCCACTATGACCCAGTTAGTTCTTACAGCAAATACTATCCCCTGGTCCCCAGGCTTACTATATATTTGCCACCCTTCCACATTCGGCACAGACCATCCTCTCAGCTCCTTGATCAGGCACAAAATGGATGATAGTTCACAATCATGTGCTAACTGTACACATCTGTTTATACAGTAGGCACGTCAGTGCAAAACTGGCATTTTTTCCTCAGTTGGTCACAGAGCTTAGCAGAGTGTCTCTGCCAATTGCCACTGTGGGGAGAGTGTGAGAACATAAGGTGGGAGCCAAGAATGGTGAGATTGGTGGGACTGGATGGGCAGGTAGGTATTGGCAGTTTCCGATGTATGGAGTGGACAGGAGCACTACTGAACACCAGGGGAAGTGTGATATTACTGATGGTGGGAGCTCAAAGGTGCAGGGGGTAGGAGGCAGAGGTGATAATACCTGGTTTAGGGAGGCAATATCTTTTAGAGCCATTCACCAACTGGTCAGAGACTCACTAATTATGCTATTCAAAATATCATTTTGCAATCCTACTCTGTTTTGGGGGTGCAAAGTGTTGTTTGAGAGTCACTAACCCATTTAGCGATTGCAAATACTCTTTGAATGTTCTGGTCTATGTGAACAATAATATTCCATTACCAGTAAGAAAAAGACAAGTGAACAAATAAAAATATGGAATTAAGAGCTGTTCACCATGAGGTTGATAATGTAATTTATCTTAACAATGCATTAGAGTACAGAGTATAATGAGATTAATACTGGTACCACTGTACTACCACATGAGTCCAGGGTTGCTGTGAGAGGTACCAAATACTGAAATGTCAAAATAACGCAGTACCATGGTGCTACCAGTGTACCAGTATTTGGGGGAGCTGACAAAAATCTCAACATCTAGTGATACCATTGTATTACCAGTGTATGCATGAGAGAGACAGAGAAAATAGTAAAAAATGCCATAGGGATACCATTCTGCCAGTGCACTACCAATGCACAGAGGAAAATCTATATATATATATATCACCTACCACTGTGATACCAGAGTACCACTGGGTAGTCCAGACAAAAATCAATAATCACACAAGTTTCCCAAGGTTCCTTTTGAAATGTATTCAAAGTTTTTAAAAGGGGAGATAGGAAAAAAAGGAGAACTTGTATACATAAATAACGAACCTATCTCAACCCACTGTGGATTTTTCAGCTGACCACAGTATTGCCATTGCTATATCACTGTATTGCCGTTGTGACAAATTAGGCAACCAGATTGTTGAGACAATACATTGCTAAAGAAGTGTGATAAAACTGATAAAGTGTTGCCAGTACTACTGCACTGTGCAGCAAAAATTAGTGAAGGAAATACAGTGCTAAAGAAGTGTGCATGACAATCTAACAATTATTTGCAGTGCTCTTACAGTCTGCATCAAAAAACAAGAAAGATTGAGCAGTGGTACAACAGTGCAGCAGAACGTCAATGCAGTGTATTAACAGTGCACTGATGAAAAGCAGTGCTTTGTCACTCTGGACTGAAATAACACTGAAATGAGGCTCAAAATGGAAGTGTGCACTCCACTTCCCTCTGGGGGGAAAGAGTACCAGGTACATGCTTAGCAGAGCACAAGGAATAAACTTTAAAAAAAGGGTGCTTTTTTCACATTGTACTGCTGCTTTAAATTCAAAGAAACGTATCATAACACAGATTTTAGTTTTCATTTTCTTTATTGTAAGGCATTATATGCATCATATACAAATTCAGTAAACAAAAAAACGTAAATGTCACAAGAAAGGGTAAAAAGTGTCATGGGGGGGCGCCCATCTGAATATAGATTATCAACTCCAGGGGGGTGCATGTCAGGCAGGGGGCAAAATTTCGTATCGCACAAAAATTAAGTGCCGTAGGCAGCAGCAGAGTTTCTGCACACCTGCTCCAGAACCCTGTACCTGCTGCACGAGAGTTATCCACCTACCCCACAAGGCTAGCTCAGTGGCAGCAGGCACACCCATCCCTCAAAACCCCTTCATTGTCCCTCCCCTTCCCCTCACTATTCCCCCCCTCCTGACACTGTCCACTACCCTCATGTTTGTGTACAGTTGCTACCCTTGCAGGGTAGCCCAAGAGTATAGCACCCAATATGAGTCGCTGTTTTAACCTGGTGCCCATATTCTGTTGCTGTACTCATGGTATACCCTCCTTTCCTCCAGCGAGTACATACTGAGGTCTCTTAGTCTCTCCTCATATGTTTTGTGATGCAAGCCATGCACCATCTTTGTCACCCTTCCCTTGATAGCCTCCACCTTGTTAATGTCCTTATGCATATGTGGTCTCCAGTACTACATGCAGCTCTCCAGGTGAGGCCTTACCAGTGTTTTATACAATGGCATCACCCCACCTCCTACTAGTAATACCTCCTGCCTATGCACCCCAACATTCCACTGGCTCTCCTTGCAGCCTTTGCACACTGCTTTGGCACCTTAAGGGCATTAAAAATGATAACCCATAGGTCCCTTTCTGTTTGGTGACAGCACCCCCCCCCCCATCCTGCAGCTCTCCCTAGGGTTCCCCCTACCCAGGTGCATTATCTTGCACTTTTTTGCACTGAACCTCAGTTGCCATACCTCCAACCATCTTTCAAGTTTCTCCAGGTCCCTCTTCATTTTCTGCACTTTTTCTGGAGTATCCACCCTGTTGCAAATCTTGGTGTCATCTGTGTATAGGCAGACCTTTCCTTCCAGCCCCTCTGCAATGTCACTAATGAAGACATTGAACATGGCTGGTCCCAAAATTGATCCTTGTGGTACCCCACTGGTCACCCCTCTCTCTCTCTGTATTGTATCTCATTTATTACTGCCTTCTGCCTTCTGTTTGTCAGTCAGTTTCTAACCCAGTGTATCACCTTATGTCCCATGCCCAGACTGCTCATCTTGTTAACCAACTTTCTGTGTGGGACGGTATTGAAGGCTTTACTAAAATTTAGGTAGGTGACATCTATGGCCCCTCTCTGATTCAATTTCCTAGTCACCCAATAAAAAAAAATCTATCGGATTCATTTGACAAGGCCTTCCTGATGTGAATCCATGCTGTCTTAGGTCCTAGGCACCAGTGGATTCCAGGTGTGCCACTGTCCTTTCTTTCAGCAGTGCCTTCATGATCTTCTCCACCACTGAAGTGAGGCTGACTCACGTGTAGCTCCCTGCTTCCAGCCTACTGCCACTTTTGTGCAGTGAGACTCCATGCACCCTCTTCCAGTCCTCTGGAACGACATCTGTGTTGAGTGAATCTGTGAAAAGGGTGGCCAGAGGCGCTGTTCATTCCCTGAGCAGCTCCCATAATATCTTTAGGTGTATTTCATCTGACCCCATGGCTTTATCCACCTTCAACTTTGTGAGTTCCTCCAGAACTCTCTCCACTGTGAATGGGCTGGTGTCCACTTCTCCACCCAATTGCCTCTGCTCCCCAACTGTGTTCCTTGACCCTCTCTATCCTCAGTGAATACTGAACAGAAGTATTTGTTCAGTATTTCTGCCTAGTCTAAATCCTCCCCCTTACACTCTCCCTCCTCCCCTTTGAGCCTTACAACCCCCCTTGTTTTGTTTATGTACCTGTAGAATGTCTTGTCCCCTTTTTTCACAGTCTGTGATAAACCCTCCTCTGTCTGTGCCTTGGCTTTCCTTACAGCCTTCCCTGCTTCTCTTATACATTCAAGGTATACCTCCCTGTCCTCTTCCCTTTGGATTCCCTTATGCTTCCTGAAACTTGCTGTTTTAGCTCTTACTTAGTCTCCCACCTCTTTAGAGAACCATAGTGGTTTCTTTCTTCTTTTTACTTTGGCCACTATCCTAATGCATTGGTTAGTTACCTTCATAATGACCCTTTTTAGTCTCCGCCACTGTTTCTCTACCCCCTCTATTACCAGGGCTGCTCTTAAACATCTACACATTTCACTGAAAGATGCCCCTCTGATATCTAATACTTTTGCCCTTGTGTGGCTTAACTGAGTCCCTGTCTCCATGCCATACCATACCACAGTGTATAGATCAACATACACAACAGAAATGATGATTGGTAGCATCTTTCATCAAGGTAAAAACCGCAAAGCCATATGGGACAAACTACACGCATTATACACATTCTGACTCTTAGAATTCTGGCTATAGGGTGGAGCTCTTGCAGCTCACCACTGTAATGCTTCTTAGAGCAGTGCCAAGGGGGGGGGGAGAGCGGGGAGGAACATTGTGTACCCTGTCTGCAAGAATTTTGCCTGTTTCCTGTATCCTGTATGTTTATCTTTGAAAATTAATAAACTTTGAATTTATAAAAAAAAAAAGATCTCCATACACAATGACGATCCACCAGGCACTATAGTCAGGGCCCCAATTTTTCTTCGGCACATCGGCGCAAAGTTCTGCGGCAGGGTTCTCATTTGCCGCAGAAGTTCTGCAGCACTCAGCACCAATTTCTGTGGCAATTCTGCAGCACATTTTTACCCTTAATTTTTTTCCCTTTTTTTGTGTTTTTTTGCCCAATTGGACACAATGCACGCTCGTAACACAGTCATTTTAAGGGTGTTTGTCACCAAATTTTCAACATAGCTAGTGTAAGACCTCTGCTCATGAACAGTATCACTGTGATTTGATTAATCTGTCTGGAACATTGATTTTGCACACCGACCACGCCATTATGTGCTACATGTGCGAAAACACATTTTGGGTGAAATGTGAAAAATGACAGTTGTACTGTTCATAAGGAGGTGTGGTAAAATGGCAATACTAAAATCTAGAGTGAAAATATTAAAATATAGAAATTCTGACATGCATAGGAACTGCAATGCCGCAGCTCACAAAACAGTCGTTTTGGGGAATAATCTAACTAAATTTTTTCAATGGGTTTTTAGCCTACTATGAACTGTGACACTGTCACTGTTAATCATTCTGAAAGGTGGTTCTGTGCAGTGACTGTGGAACCACCTTCGGGACCGATTAATGAAATAACAGTGTCACAGTTCATGAGGTGGTGCCCTAAAACCCATGTTGAAATTTGGTGAAAATTCCCAGAAATGGCTGAGATATGCACTAAAGTTAAAAATCCATTTATGCCATTATACAGCTTACTGGCATTTCTTTTCAGTTCGCAGTCGGCTTTGAAGAGTGCAGACGGTTCTCCTGCTCCACAGAAGATCATCTACATGGGCTCCTGAGGTGGTTATGGGTTGAGGTGGGGGTGAGGGGTGAGGGGTGGGAGGTGGGTATGCAGAGGTGGGTGCGGTTGGGGGAGGGAGGGCAAAAGAATCACCGAGAAGTTTTTTTTTCAGGGTGTTTGGAAGCTTCCACAAGGAGGACTTTTGCCACGCTAGTGGGCTCCCAGCGTGGCACCAGGCAGCTTGGGGTGGATGAAGCCGACGGGGAATTGGCAATTTCGCTGGCAGGGTGTTTTGCCATGCTGGGGTGGGCTCCTACGTGGCACAGAAACATTTGGGGACAGTGAAACTGACAGGGGATTGGGCACCCTGTCGGCAAATGAAGCATTTGCCATGCTGGGGTGGGCTCCCAGCGTGGCATACTAATATTTCAGAGGGACCATTTGTTCCAGCAAGCATGATCCTGCAGGTGACGGCAATTTAATGGATATTTCACGGGTTTGCCGCACCTCGAATAGTGGAAAACTCAGGGCCATGACTATAGTGTTTATCATAGAGATGGAGGTTGGGGCCACTGGACACTAGGGAATGGCACAATATTGGAAAAGGCAGACAAATGCCACTAGACAACAGAAAACTTTGCATGGAGTGGGAAGAAAGTGCCACTAGAAACCAGGGAGTGGTCCACATAGGATGAGTGGAAAGAGGGTGCCACTGTACAGCAGGGAATGCCTGCCACAGGATGAGGAGGAGGAGGAGGTATCAGTCTTGTGCAGGAAAAGACTGCCCAAACTGGGAAGGGGTGTTGTTTGCAGTGATGGCCATGCCAAAATTCCACATCAAAGCTCTTCCCAGCTTGCTAGTGGTTTGAAAATGATGCCCAAAACAAAAACTGGCTTATTGATATGCAGTCAAAACTGGGTAACCATCAGCATATATAAAATACTGAATGGGTAACTATGCACAGTCAGAGTGTTCTGCCACAGAGGGCATGTGATTCTCTCTGACCTTGAGGATGAAGCTCAAGTGGTTCATGGGAATCAGAACCCCGAGGTGGCACAACACACTGGTTATACATAAAGTTGTTTATCCTGTGTTTTTAAAGTGTATATTATGATGTGAGATATGTGCATTGTTGTTTTTATATTTAGTGGTTATAAACCACTGCCAGTGAGTGCCCAACAGTTTCGTAAAGCGCATGTGTTATTTATGGAGCTCCATAAACCATGGGCAGAACAGTACCGCAGCATCACCTGAAAAAACAATGAACAAGCTGTCCTCATGCTGGACATTTACAAGCACTACATAATCGGTCACTCAGCGTGAGACAAGCTTGTCGGCAGTAACAGTTACCCTTGCAAAGTGTGAAAGACAATTTAAACCAAAAAACAGTAAATGAAAAAATAAAACAGAAAAGTGTGGTTCTATGGGAATTTTATGCATCATCTCAGTGTGTGATGCCCATATAATCCCCTCAGGCTTCATGGGGCATTACACACCTTGGGGTGTGTAAAATCCCTATAAACCACACTTTTCCATGCATTATTTTATATTTCTCTTTCACAGTGAAATGAACTTGTGCATGTCTCTAGAGGTTTTAGAATGCTGTTCTACCACAAAATGGTACAATCACATTCCATGACATTTGAACTGTGGTACAACAGCATTTTGAAAACTATGGATTTCTATGTAGAACAATACTTTACTATACGCTGTATCATTGCTGCTGTATGCTTATCCTTGCTCTTAATCCACCTGTGACCAGGCCTGTTCAACCCCATATGGTATCCAACCAAGCAGCTGCTTCTGCTGCAGCTTACATAGAAACATAGAAATATAGACTTTGAGGGCAGATAAGGACCACTTGGCCCACCCAGTCTGCCCATTTCCCTACCTACTGGATAAGCTGCAGATTCTAGTTAACCAACAGCCTATTTTCTGCCACCCCCCATTACAATTGACTTGTGTCTGTCCCATGCATGTTTGAATTCCCCCACTGTTTTAGCCCCAACAACCTCCCCAGGAAGGCAGTTCCACGCATCCACTACTCTCTCCATGAAAAAAGATTTCCTCACATTACCCCTGAGCTGTCCCCCTCTATCTTTAAATTGTGTCCCCTTGTTCTTACACGTCTCTTTTTCTGAAAGATGCTACCCTCCTGGACTTTGTTGATTCCTTTGAGGTACTTGAACGTTTCTATCATGTCCCCCCGTCCCTCCTTTCATCAAGGGTATACATATATTTAGCTCTCTCAGTCTCTCTTCATATGATTTGTGATGCAGACCCTGCACCATTTTAGTTGCCCTCCTCTGGACTGCTTCCATCCTGTCTATGTCCTTGTGTAGATGAGGCCTCCAAAACTGCACACAGTACTCCAGATGGGGTCTCACCAACTGTCTGTACAGAGGGATATCCACTTCCCTTTTTCTACTTGTAATGTCCCTTCCTATGCATCCCAGTATCCCCCTGGCTCTCCTTACTGACTTCTCACATTGCTTACCAACCTACCCCCAAGTCCCGTTCCATTTTTGTTGTTGTTAGTACCTCCCTTGCTATTGTGTACTCTTCTCCAGGGTTTTTGTTTCCCAGGTGCATTACTTTGCACTTCTTTGCATTGAATCTAAGTTGCCATATGTCTGACCATTTCTCCAACCTTGCCAAGTCCCTTCTCACCCTTTCTACCCCCCCGTGTATCAACTTTGTTACAGATCTTTGTATCATCTGCAAAGAGGCATACCCTTCCCTCCAGACCCTCTCCAATGTCACCTATAAAGATGTTAAAGAGGACCGGACCCAGTACTTAGCCCTGAGGTACTCCACTAGTGACCTCCCTTTTTTCAGAATGTGTTCCACTCACTATTACCTTCTGTGTCCTGTTGTGCAGCCAGTTTGCAACCCAGGCTACCACCCTGGGGCCCACTCCCAGGCTGGCTAACTTCATTATTAATCTTTTGTGCGGGACTGTGTCAAATGCCTTGCTAAAGTCTAGGTAGGTCATATCCACAGCCCCTTCCTGGTCTATTACTTTGGTCACCCAGTCAAAGAAATCTATCATATCCATCTGACATGACCTTCCTGCTGTAAATCCATGCTGCTTTGGGTCCTATGCCCCGCTGGCCTCTAGGTACTCAACAATTCTTTCTTTCAGAAGTGATTCCATCATTTTCCCTACCACTGAGGTCAAACTTACAGGTCTGTAGTTTTCTGCCTTGCTCCCACTTTTGTGAAGGGGAATCACATCTGCCCTCCTCTAGTCCTCAGGTACCACCTCATCCTCCCATGATTTGTTAAAAAGTGTGGTCAGTGGTGTCAATAGGTCCTCCCTTAGTTCTTTTAGGATTCTGGGGTGAATCCCATCAGGCCCCATTGCTTTGTCCACCTTGAGCTTTAGGAGTTCTTTCAGGACTCTTCTTCTGTAAATGGACTGGTGTCAACCCCCACCCAGAGTGCTTCTATTGTCTGGTTTAGGTAACTCCTCCTCATCTTCTTTTGTGAATACTGAGCAAAAGTATTCATTCAGTATCTCTGCCTTTTCACTGTCTCCCTCTGCCCACCTCCCCTCTCCCTTATTAATCTTCACTATTCCTCCCTTAACCGTTCTATGCTCCTTAATGTACCTATAAAAGGTTTTAGCCCCCTTGTTAACTGGCTAGTTTTTCCTCAGTTTGGGCTTTTGCTATTCTGACTGTCTTCTCCACTTTTTTCTGCTTTAATTGATACAGTTCCCTGTTGTGCTCCTTCTGTGATGCCTTATACGTTTTGAATGCAGTCTTTTTCTCCTTAACCTTCCCTGCCACCTCTTTTGAGAACCATAGTGGTTTTTTACTCCGCTTTGTTTTTTTTATCTGTCTCACACAAAGGCTTGTTGCCTCTATGATGGCAGTTTTGATTTTTCTCCATTGTTCTTCCACCCCTCCATTTTGGACATTTGCTAGTGTATTCCTCAGGTATTCACCCATTTTGCCAAGGTTAGCCCTTCTAAAGTCCAGTATGCTTGTTTTTGTATGGCTTGTTTCCATGGTTGTGCTTATTGTGAAACACACTGTGCAGTGGTCACTTGTTCCCAGATGTCTACTGACATCTAAATTTGTGATCCTCTCTCCATTTGAGAGTACCAGGTCTAGTACTGCTCCCTCCCGAGTGGTTTCCAACACTAGCAGTCTAAGACCTGCCCCCTGCAGGGCATCAAGAATGATCCTGCTCTTGGATGTGGCTGCAGTACATGTCATCCAGTTAACATCTGGCATATTCAGGTCCCCCATCAACAGTATCTCCCCTCTTTCAGCCATTTTGAGAATGTCCTCTATAATTTTCTTGTCCATTTCCTCCCCTTGAGATGGGGGTCTGTATACAACCCCTGTGCAGATTGTGATGCTATTCCCTGTCTCCAAGGTGACCCAGAGTGCCTCTTGTCCTCCTCCTTTACTTTTTAGTTCTGTAGCTTTGATCCCTTCCCTTATGTATAGAGCTACTCCACCTCCTCTTTTCCCCTCCCTGTCCCTTCTGTAGACTGTGTACCCTGGTATGTTGACATCCCAGTCATGGTTCCCCATGTACCATGTTTCTGTGACTGCCACAATATCTAATTTTTCATCTTCCATCAAGGCTACTAGCTCAGGAAGCTTGTTTCCCAGACTACGGGCATTGGTACTTATTGCCCTCCATTTAATGTTGGCTTTATCCTTTTTTCCCCCATGCCTGCTCTTTCTGCCCTTGTCTATTTTTCCATTTACCCCTGTCCTGCCCTCTGTTGAGCACTGTACCTCAGTGTTTACCTTACTACCCATCATGTTTTGTGGGGGGAGGTTTGAAATTTTCTGCCTCTTATTAGCTTCATCTGCATGTTCCAGCTTGTTGTTTTCTACATGAAAATGGAAGGGCCTGCATTTTTAGGAGCAACTGACATGATTGCTAATTCCAGGCAGGCAACTCATAACATGATGGTGCCTACCACAGAAGCTATTTTAGCCATTTATCACATTTTTTTGACTTGCATAAAGAGTTTAGTCCATAAAGGCTGGCTTATAATTTCCTTGTGTGAGTCAAGTGGCAATGAGCACTGCAGCCCTAGCCCTAAAATAGCATAATGATTATGCTAGGCAAATAGCCACATACATGTATACCTGCCAGCAAAGATGATCCAAGTATATTTAGGTGTCCCCCCTCCCTGATCCCACTGCAATGTCCACAGAGTGACTGCAGCTCCATCTCCTACCAAATGTCAACATTATGGTGTTTTAAGGGGTTATTTAATAACTGAGAGGGTTCTTGGGCAATAACTACCAGTTAACAAAAATGCACCAGATAGGATCTGGGGCTGCAGTAGTGAGTAGGGAAATGGGCAGACCAGGTGGGCCATATGGTCTTTGTCTACTGACAGATTCTATGTTTACTAGGGCAGAAATAGCCACAAAAAATAAGATGCCAGGACCTACAGCTACGCATGTGGATGTGCAGACCAATTGCATTTCACAGATCTTAGATTTTTGCAGGCCCACCATTGCAGTGATGGTGCTGTACTTGCAGTGCCAAAGACCCAAGTTTCAAGTGTTATCTTGGGAGTTGGAGAGTCAGCAAGAGGGAAGAAGATTGAGTTCTTGCTGGATTGCTCATCTCAGGGTGGGGTGGAGCAGAGTTTGGTGCTTGCCAGATACTATCAGTGGCTGAGGATAAGTAGGCTGAAACCACCAGAGTTGGGAAGAGGGGAGGCAGATGTCAGGTGTACAGCGCATGGGAACATGCTGCACTTTAGGGGGAGTACTAAGAAAATCTGTGCACCGGCTGCAGGATGACTCCATCTGCCTGCATACCCTGTTCTGATGACCCAAACTGTGCTGCTTCTGAGGGATAGTAAGTCCTGGGGGGTGTTGGCTGGGGTGATGGGGCTGGGGTGGCCGGTATAATGGAGGCTGCCAGTGCATGGGGGAGGAATAAGGCTAACTGGAAAAAAGTGTTGTTTACAGTAAAATTACTTTTGAAAAGTTTTGTTGTTTGACCATCACATACACATTTTGGTATAGAGTTGGTGTTAAAGGGACACTTGTCAATCCTTTCTGCATTATGTTATTTATAATTGAAAAAATATGTTTAGTGATTGCTTACCTTCTCTACAATTCATTCAAGTTGTGGGTTGTTTTTAATGGCTGTGCTTTTTTTTTTTTTAGCTTAACTGAAATGCATGCATATATTGTATTTATTCCCAACATTTTGTTTCAAATCCTTGATCTACTCTTGTTGCATGCTTCTTGAACATTAGGAACACACCCAAAGAGTGCATTTACTCATGATACAATAGTCTCCTCTCCCTCCCACTGCACCGTGAGTGTCTATGCTGTATTGGGGTATTCACAATTTCTAGAAAGACAAAGAGAGTTGAGGACGGTGTCAGTTAAACTTTATGAAAGAAAAATGTGGTCTAGTATGGGCTTCAGTTTCATTTCTAAACCGTGCATATGACCTTTACCTTTCTTTTCTGAACAAATTCAGGATTTAACTCCCAGGAAATTATGAAAAATTGTTAAATGTTTGAGAAAGATGAAGACTTCACTGTGTTTAATTCTATGAGCAGAAATGAAAGTACACCAACAGCCTCCTGAAGAAAGCTCCACCACCAGTAAGTAAATGTCCTAAGAAATGGAAGGGGGGGTGTAGTGTTGAATTGTGGTTATTTGTACCTTCTTTCCATCATAATATTGTCTCTAAAACTGTGAAGCAGGATATCCACTTTCAAGCCCAGCCACAGCTTCTGACTCACTGTGTGTCCCTGAGAAAGTGATCTTGATCTTCATTGAGCTTCTGCTCCTAGTTGTAGAATTATATGAAATGGACCCCACTGAAATGTTGCATCTCTAGGGTTTTCTTGGTCATTATGTGATAAAACACTATTTGACACCATACTGCTGACTGGGGGGGGGATCAGCTTGAAAAGGATTAGGAATAGTGAGTAATGAATAGCAGAGTATCTGAGGTGTAAAAGTATTTGCCAGTGAAAATGTGAAAAAATGTACTTGTACACCCCTATGTGATGGCTTTCAGGACTCCATAACCGTCATTTGAAAAAATAAAATGCACACCCCATCCCCTTTTTTAGTCCTGCTCTGCTTGTAGATTTTTGTGGCTAGTCAGGTTAGAGGCTAAGAAACTGACATGAGGGCAAGAGCATGTTTTGAGTTCCAGATTTGCCTAGTTCAGTTCTCTGGGAGGGCACTGAAGCTACATGGGGATGTGCCCACCACCCCATCATGGAACACGGGTCTCTTCCAGAAGTTTTAATTTACAATTGTGCCCTGTGAGGTTATTTTACACTGAAAGATTGAAGTTTACTCAAGAAGGTACTTAAATTGCATTTTAGGTGCATTTGCAGAGTATGGGTCCCCAATTTGAAGTCTATATACTATAAATCCAAGGCACTTCAGTAATATTTTGGAACACACTCTAAAGGTGCTTTTTCTGGAGTAATGTAGGAGTGTCCCAACTGAGAAGGTACTCCATTGGAGGTGTATCAGGAATAACTATAAGGCACTTCATTAGCATTTTTGCAACACACTCCCAGTTTACTCAGCACTTATTAGTCAATTGCTTGATGGTTACCATAAAGTTTCTTGAATTTGTAGTGGCACATTTGGAGCATGTACCCAGTCTATGCGCTAGTAGGTGACTACAAACTTACAAACAAGTGACTCCAGTTGGGTAAGGGAGTCTTTTCTTGCATAAATGCAGTTTATTTCCGATAGTCATTTGGGACTTACCTCTGCCTCCTGTTTAACACTCAGGCCAACCCTCAGGGCTGTACCGGTGGGATGAAGCCTACCCCAGACAGAGACTAATTTCTGGCTTTTAGGGGGTGGAGGGGTACCTCAGGGTGCCTCAGTCAGATGTGTGGCACCTTCAGTGAGGAGTGGATGTGCTCCTGCAGCTTACTTGACTCCCAGCTGGGTAGTTTCTAGCAGCACTGAGCAAATGAGCTGATTAAGAATTAGTTATTCTTAACTAATAACTATGCTTACTATGTGGTGTACAGTTACTTATCAGCTAATGCTCAACAAGTTGAGCATTGATCATAAATTATTTATTACATAAGCTCAACTAGTAATTAATGAATGCCAAACTAATACTCAATTCATGGGGATTAGTTAATTCTTAATTAGGAAATAGGTCAATGACTAACTGCTGAAACTGTTAAGAATTAGTTAGCAGTAGGTTGAGCTAGGAGGAGTTAGCCACTAACTCCTTTGCATGTGAAAAAATCTACCAACGCGAAACTGAGGAATAATTGAACATTAACTAATTATTAATGATTTGAGGCAGTTGAGCATTTGGCCTATTTGTTGTCTAAGCTCAACTAGTAATTAACGAATGCCAAACTAATACTCAATTCATGGGGAAATAGGTCAATGACTAACTGCTGAAACTGTTAAGAATTTGTTAGTAGTAGATTGAACTAGAAGGAGTTAGCCACTAACTCATTTGCATGTGAAAAAATTAACTAAAGCAAAACTGAAGAATAATTAAACATTAACTAATTATTAGTGATTTGAGGTAGTTGAGCATTAGGCCTATTTTTTGTATGGGCAGTAATCAAAGTAACATTAACAAATCCAATACAACAACAATCCATATAATTAAAGGTACAACTTAAGGTAACAAAACAACCCCCACCCACCGAAGGCACCCGTGCAGCCCAGGAGTCCCACCCAATCTATCCAACCACAATAGGCAATGCATAGTCTAGGAGTGAAGGAAGAAGAGCTATAAAGAGAGCAAAGCCAAAAGGGAAGAGGGGGGAAGAGTAAAGCACCAGTAAGAAAGGCTCAACCGAGTAAACTTCTATTTAGCCTGACCTGATGGACAAAAGGGTAAGGAATGGTTCCCACCTATCACAGAAATGATGAAGGCGCTTTCTGCGACAAGCAATGTGCTTTACCAACATTAACGCAGTCATCATCTCCACATGCTGTTCCATGACCGATGGAACCTATTTATCCAACCCGTGTCCTAAAATAACTAATTTAGCCACGTCCGAAATGAATGCCATATGAGCCTTCCAAATAAGAAAAAGATCCTGCAGGAAATGACCAACCATGCAAATATTAGGAATGAAAAGCTCTTGCAGTCCAAGGAGTGGGCCTAATGAATCCTTAACAGCAGTCCAGAAGGAGGGTATTTTGACACCGTCACATAGTATATGTTTTAAATTACATTCCTCGTGATGACACCTGGAGCATACTGGAGAGACCAGCTTCCCCATGTTAAATAGTCTACAAGGAGAATAATAAAGATTATGTAAAATGTTAAACTGTACCAGTCTGACCCTATCTTGCTTCACATATTGATAAAGAGTTCTCCAAATTCCGGTCAAATCATCGAAACAGCAGGAATCTCTAATGCTTGAGTCCATTAAAAGCAAACTCCTGTCAGAGAAAGGATGTCCAATTCCTGTAAATTTTTGTACAAGGCAGAAACTGGATAAGGCTGGAGGGTGAACCATGACAATTTATTGAGCAGAGCACTCTCACCTAAATTCCATGGCTTAGGTCCTAGCAGGAGAGAGCCGCCTGATAAATTTGTAGGAATTTAAAACAGCTGACAGTAGGTAGAGAGAGGATCCACCTAGCAGCATGAAAAGGAAGTATTTTATCCCTGTCTAATTGTTGGGAGAGCACTACTCCCTGCATGTGTAAAAGAAATGAGAATGGAATAGGTTGCCTTGCTATGTTGAAGTTCAGATTCCCAGAATGGGCTGAAACTGCACTCTCGATCAGTCCCAATGAAAGTAGTGCTCTATCTGTGTTTTGGCTTTGATTGACTATTCTAATGGGGTGGTGTGCATGTTGATGGGAAGCTAACCAATGTTGACATGTAAAAGGCTGGACAGTGTAATACCATATTTCTTAACCGGAGACATTTCGGCCTCTAACCACTGTGGATAGCAATCCCTCCCCTGGGCTAGCTCCTCATACAAATCCCATAGAAGAAATTTGTGAGCATGTAGAGCATAGTAATAAAGAAAATAATCAGGAAGAGATAGCCCCTCCATGTATCTTGGGTGTAGTCAGCTTGAGATAAGGTCTGTGGACTGATTTAACTTTCCAAAGGAAAAAGTTCACTATAGTCTGCAGGCGCAAAAACCAGGATTTAGGTAAAAAGAGTCCCAACATCTCCAGGAGGTAGAGCAAGCATGGTAATGCATTCATCTTTAGAAAATGCACACTACCTCTGGCCCATCAGCACAGCGGTAGGGTTACTGCTCATGGCGCCAGTGACCTGGGTTCAGGAACAGACTCAGGTAGCTGGAGGGCTGGCCAGGGGGAGGAGGATAGAATGCCCAGTAGCCACTCTCCTCCTCTGGGGAGGGTGGGTTGCTTGTTCTGCCTCTATACCACCACCTGGGTGACCACGGGTGGAGGTACGGTGGGGACAACAAGCAATACAAAGGGAGGGGGATGTCGACCAAGAGCCAGAGCATTGGCACGTTGTGACGTGCCCTGCCCCTAGGCTCTCCGAACATGTTGACATCCTGAGGGGCAGACCAGAAACCCAAGGAAAAATCCCGCCGAGGAGGAGGACATAGATGGGACCCGGCTGCCCCAGATAACCCATAACTGGGCTCTAAGCAGATGCCACACATGGACCTCCTGATGCACACTAATGGTACTCAAGGGAGGAACTGAGGAAGCTCCCCTCCTCCCCACCCTGGGAGGTAGGCCGAGGCATGATGGAGGCAGGTCCACGTGGCACCATAAGAGGTACCCAGGGAAAGGATTAGGGGATCCTGAGCCTAGGGATCCCTGAAGAAGTTCCTCCAAGGTGGTGAGAAGGGGAAAAAAATTGAAAGTATAAAAAAAAAAGTACACCCTCCCCCATAGCAAAAGGAGGAGCACATTCCATCTATCCAAGTCCAGCTTGAGCTGTTGCAGCAGGTGGGTAAAATTTTTCTTAAGTACCAGTGGGACAGATCAGGCTAGGTATACACCAAGATATCACAAGAGCTTTGGCTCCCATGAGACACCAAGCCCTTTAATGTCATGTTTGAGGACCAGGCTATTTAAGGGCAGGAGCTTCGTCTTTGTGACAATTAGCTTATAGCCCGTTAATTCAGAAAAGCGGTGTATCTCGGACAGAACCGCAGGGAAAGTTTGTGCAGGATTTTGGGATGAAGCAAAATGTCATCAGTGTAAACTGATAACAAATATCACTTTCCTGCCACCAGAATACCAACATGGCCTAGAGAGTTTTGGAGACTGCATAGGAGAGGCTCAAGATAAAGACTGAAAAGTAGAGGAGAAAAAGGGCAGCCTTGCTGGGTTCCCAACATAGAGGGAAAGTATGTTGTTACACCACACCCATGCCTAAGGGCAGGAGTACAGATGTTCCAACCACTTAACAAATCCATCAGGTAAACAACATTTCTACAAGACAGCAAAAAGAAAAGGCCACGAAACCCAATCAAAGGCTTTTTCAGTGTCTAGGGAGACCAAGGATGCAGGGACCTTGCTCTCCCTGGATACCATGATCAAGTGATGCAACTTTCTCAGGTGATCACTAGAAAGTCTTCCCTTCATGATTCCAACCTGCACCAGAGAGATAAAGGAATCTAATACCCTGGAAAGCCTTGAGGCCAAGACCTTAGACAAAATCTTGATATTGGTGTTTTTTGAATAGATTGGGTGATAGCTGTTGAGCTGCAGCTCATCTCTATCACGTTTTATACCCAACTGGAACCAAAAGTTGTACAATCAAGTAAGGAAGGGGACCACATCCACCATTTTTGTTCATCTTACTAAAGCATTTGGCACAGTGGCACATCTCCACCTTCTGGACAAACTTAAAGCAGCAGATCTTACTGACTCTGCAGTCAGATGGTTTCACTCTTGTCTTGCAGACAGGTCTCAAGCTGTCGAGATAGTTAATTTCATTTCATTAACTCTCCCTATGTGCTCAGGTGTCCCCCAAGGGTCTGTTTTGGGTCCTTTTCTCTTTTCCATATTCTTAAATGGCGTCCTCTCTGTCCGTTCTTCTGCATCCATTCATATGTATGCTGACGATGTTATTTTTGCATCTGGCTCCTCTTCCCATGATCTTACATTACAGCTTCAGTTGGATTTTAACAATATTCAGCACTGGTTCCAGTCTAAACATCTGTCACTCAATGCTAAAAAAATGGTCTCCATGACTTCTGGCACCTATCAGAGGCTTTCCAGACTCACCACTCTCCCTTCTTTCCACACTCTTGATGGTTTTATTATTAAATATGTATCCTTTTACTCCCAAGGGTGCGGAGCTGCAAGGGAGGGGTTACATGCTTTGCGCATGTAACCCCACCCGCGTTAGTGAGTAGGCCCCCGAGAACCCACAATCTGATCCTTCCTCACAGGCAAAAAGTTACCTTGTGATTGGAGGGGTCCAGCAAAACACCACTGAGACTAGTGTTCTGTGTAATTTGTAAAAATTAAATGTAGTGTTGTGGAGGCTTCTGGTACTTTTTAATTTATTTTTCTGACATAGTTTATGACCTGAGTCAAACCTAAATTTAATTTAAAGTCCAATGAACTGTGATAACATCTGATTGCATGCTAATTAACATGAATATCTTTTATGACCAACAACTCATGGCCATTTTCAAAATCAAAAAACAAGTTGTGCAATGTATCAAAACTAACAACATAGACTTTGGTAGATGGCCTAGCCCTTTAAGTTAAATAGTTTGTAAAAGGGGAAACTTCACTTCCAAAATTAGAACTTCTGATCCCCGCATATCTTTATCTATGGTCACTTCTTTAATTAACAGTTCTGCTTTCCCATTAATTAATATTCCACCTGCTTTCTTCCATCTATCCTTCTGCCATGTATGTTACCCTTCCATGCCAGTTAAGTGATCCAACAGTTTTGAATTTAGCCATGATTCAGATATAACTACCAAATCAGGCTTGTAGCAAAAGATCCATTCTCTGACATGGTCCGATTTGCTTAGCAGGCTCCTAGTGTTAAAATGTACAATGCTAAACTCCCTTCCTTTCAAAACATCTGCAGTAACATGGGATGCCTCCATGGGACATGGGTCTGGGTGAATATCACCATATACCTATAACAAGATTACCAGAGCATTTAGTAGCCTGTGGGCTGATAATATTTATTCTTTCTCAGAACACAAAATATAACTTTCGTTATGACATTTATAAATTTCTTTCAACCTCCTTGGTTATTTGGGAAATTATCTAAGATTGATACTAATTTAAATGATCTTTATCCACTATAGAGTACAAGAGGCTGGGTCAAATACACCTGTGCTAGTATTTCAAACAACATGAAGTCTTGCTGTATTCTGACATATGTATTCTGACATATGCAGTGATGTCCAACCTTTGAACTGCCCCGGAGAGGAAAGAGTTAACTTTCCATGCCAGGCATGGAACACTGAGCCCGAGCTCGGTTGAGACTCTGTCTGTTGCTGTTTGAACTCAAACCGTCAGATTCTTTACTCCGCCACACTGAACAGTCGCTCCGGAGATTTCTCCTTTGCTCGGTTCAATTTAGTCGGTTAAAGTGCCATTTTCCTTGGTTTTCGACCGAATTTAATCGGTTTTACCTGTCGGTTCAGTCTCTGTCTGTGGCATCGTGAGTACTAGGTAGGTTTATTTTTGTTTCTTCTGTGTGGAACTTGTAAACGTTGGATCGGTTCGGTTTGAGCCGATCAGGTTTGTTCAAAAAAGTTTGTTCTACTTTTAGAGTGTGGTAACCGGTCCTTATCAGTTCTAAAAAAAACGGATTTCATTACGTTTTTTTCCATGACTAGTAACACGGTCAGGAACCGATAAGGGTGTCTTGCCTAGTGGATTGCCGAAAAAAGGGTACGTTTGGTTAGGACTGGCCATGTCTGAGAAACCCAAAAGAAAAACTGGGCCCACTGGGTTTCAACACTGTAGTGTGTGTGGGGAAGCCTTTGCTAAGGCTGACCCCCACACCACCTGTGTCTATTGTCTGGGGTTTGACCACCTCGATTCAGACTGCCAGATTTACAAGAATTTTCCTGCAGCTACCCTGCAAAAGAGAGTTGGTAGGCTCAGGGAAAGGGAGGCCAAAAAGTCCACTGACCCGGATGGCCAGCCCAGTTCAGTTCCAACCAAACTAGAAGGAGTGCCCTCTGACCAGGGCGAAACTTCTTCAGGCAAAAGGAGAACCGACTCTGAGGAGTCGGTTCCGGTTAAAAGAAAAAGAAGGGATAAATCAGCCAGTGCGGATCCACAAATTCTTTCTCCAACCGCTGATGAAATAGCCAAAGCGATAAGGATTGTTCAATCGCTAACCCTGGTTCCGACCGAACCAGCACCATCGGTTAGGGGCTCGGTTCGGTCGGTTCCCCCAGTTCCAGATTATAATTTAGAGGATTTTTATGAACTGGAGGAGGAGGAAGGAGAGTATGAGGATAGTGATGGTGATTATGAAAGTCTGGATGTGCCCATTGGCCCGGACATCTCCCCAGACAGACCTTCAGGTGTTTCTCCTCCTAGGCTTTCTGAGTCCCCTTCCCATTTTATGTTTTACAAAAAAGTGGCTGAAACTCTTCAGCTTCCTATGAAAGAAGCTGTAGATGATCAGGAGGAGCCTGACTATGTTGAGATGATGGATATCCCAGAGTCCAGGAGGCTGTCTATTCCCCTTCATAAGTCTTTTGGGAAACAGACAATAAAAATTTTAAAGACTCCTAATTCTATACCTCCTGTGGACAAGAGAATGGACAAGAGGTATACTCTCTCAGGCTCAGATACAGAGTTCCTTACCCAGCAATGCAGCCATGTTTGGGTAGTGCAGGCTGCTGCCTGTGATAAGGCAAATATACCCTTGGCTCACACCCCAGATAAGGACTCCAGGAGGATTGATGCCATGGCAAAGAAACAGTACATGGCAGCATCTTTGGGACTCAGGTAGGCTAATTATATGGCCTATACAGCTAGATATCAGAAATCTAGATGGGACACTGTAATGGCTCTGGCTAAACAGGTCCCTGGCCAGCTTGCCAAGGAGCAGGAGCAGGTGGCTGCAGATAGTATTGAGGCATCCAAGGTGCAATTCCATGCTGCAGTGGACTCCAATGATGTTTCATCTAGAGTCATGGCTACATCTGTGGCCCTTCGTAGGATGGCTTGGCTCAGATGTACTAGCCTGTCTCAGGATACCCAGACTAAGAATGGATTTTCCTGTTGTGGGTAATTCTCTGTTTGTGGAGCAAACAGAGAACTATATGAAGAAAATGGATGAATACAGGGCCACCTATAGGAGTGCTCAGGCCAAGGAAAGGCAAGCCACTCCCCAGAGGCAGCATTCCAGGGGCAGGGGCAGGCCTTTTCATAGGCCTTTCTACCAAGCCCAGGCCTCCTCTTCTGCTTATGCTCATAGGGGGTTCTTCAGAGGGAGAGGCAGACGGGGTACAAGCAGGCCTGCTACCACCCCTCAGCCTAAAGCCCCTGCCAAACAGGCACCCTGAGGGGTTTGCCAGGGCCGATTCTCCACCACCTGTAGGGGGCAGGCTAGCTCACTTTGTCCAGGACTGAATGTCTTTAACATCAGACAAATGGGTCCTGGAAGTAGTGAGCCAGGGACTGGTTCTCAGCTTCAAAAAATTTCCCAAGATGAGAACCAGATCCTTTCCACCTGCAAATTCTTCAGAGGCACTTGCCCTAGAGGCAGAGGTCTCTTCCCTCTTGGCTCTGAGAGCCATAGAGAGGGTTCCACCCCTACACAAGGGAAAAGGATTGTACTCCAGGTACTTCCTAACCCCCAAAAAAGACAGGAGAGTGGTGGCCCATCCTGGATATCAATATTCAAACAAGCACCTTTTAAAGCCAAAGTTCAAAATGGTGACTCTGGGAATAATTCTACCCTCTCTAAGGCCAGGGGACTGACTAGTTTCCCTGGACCTCAAGGATGCCTATTTCCATATTCTCATCAGAAGCTCCCACTGAAAGTACCTCTGGTTCGAGCTGCCCTCAGGCCATTATCAATTCAGAGCAATGCCCTTTGGCCTAACTTCAGCTCTAAGGGTGTTCACAAAATGCCTGGCAGTAGTGGTTGCTTTCCTAAGGAGAAAGAAGATCTCCATCTTTCCATACCTGGACGATTGGCTCATAGTAGGTCAGTCTCCAGACCAAGTCAAGTCACACCTACAGATAACTCAGCAACTGCTCGCTTCTCTAGGTTTCCTTCTGAATCTCTCAAAGTCAGTTCTAGAGCCTGTGCAGCTCCTCACCTTCATAGGGTGAGCTGGATACATTAAAGGCAAGAGCCTTCCTTCCCCTGGACAGGGCAAGGACCCTTGTCTCACTGGCCTCTTCATTCACCCTTCAGGTGTCTCGACCAGCAAGGCATTTTCTGCAGCTCCTGGGCCACATGGCTACCTCTACAGCAGTGGTCCAGGGAGCAAGATTTCAGATGAGGGACATTCAGTTCCACTTAAGAGCCTTCTGGTCTCAGAAAAAGGATCCTCTGACCAAACTAATCCCAATGACTCGAACCCTGATCCAGGCTTTGCAATGGTGGCAGGATCCGGACAACCTAAGACAAGAAGTTCCCTTTGTCATTCAGTCTCATTCTCTAATCCTTACTACAGATGCCTCCCTCTTGGGATGGGGAGCCCACTTGGGGGACCTGACCACCCAAGGGTTGTGGTCACCTCAGGAATCTCTGCTTCACATCAATCTATTAGAACTCAGAGCAGTGTTTATAGCACTTCAAGCTTTTTCCAAGTCTGTTCAGAACAAAGTAGTTCAGATCAGGACAGACAATACCACCACAATGTGGTACATCAACAAGCAAGGGGACACTCGGTCTACAGCCTTGTGCACAGAGGCAATGAAGTTATGGTCTCTGGCCTATTCCCTGAACACCTCTCTTACAGCAGTGCACCTCCCAGGGAAGGACAATGTCCTGGCAGATGCTCTCAGCAGGATATCTCAGGGCCATCACGAATGGTCCCTGGATCCCCTGATTTTGAAGGTGATCTTCTCCAGATGGGGCTCCCCACAGATAGATCTTTTTGCAGCCCCAGACAATCACCAACTTCCTCTCTTTTGCTGCAGGCCCCCAGTGTTGGGCTCAGTCCCCCTGGATGCCCTAGTTCTCAATTGGGAAGGGAAGTTCCTGTATGCTCCCCCCCCCCCCCATTCAAGGTGCTAGTCAAAATCAGGTCTCAACCCTGCAAAGTGATTCTGATTGCTCCAGACTGGGCCAGACAGCCCTGGTACCCTCTCTTGTTGTCCTTAGCAGTCCACCTTCCCCTGTCTCTTCCCAGGAATTACAACCTGTTAACATGTGCTATGGGGAGGATTTGGTATCCGAATCTCAAATCTCTCAATCTCAAGACCTGGCTCTTGAAGAGTTAGAGTTTGCTGATTTGCATCTCTCTCAAGGTGTTCTGGATATTTTAAAGGCTTCTCGAAAGCCCTCCACCAGAAAGACTTAAAATTCCAAGTGGAAAAGATTTACTATATGGTGTTCTGGGAAGCATATTTCTCCAGAGTCTGCTGGCCTGCTCACAGTCCTCGACTATATGGTTCATCTCAATAGCTTGGGACTCAGGCCACCTACACTAAGAATGCATCTGGCAGCTGTCTCTGCCTTCCTGTCAGCAGGCAAGCATTCTTCCCTTTCAGTCCATCCTGTATTCCGTAAATTTTTCAAGGGATTGATGCATACCAATCCTCCCTTCAGGGACCCTGCCCCTGCTTGGGACCTTAATGTTTGCATTGCTCAGCTTATGCAACCCCCTTTTGAACCTTTGTCCTCAGCAGAGCTCAAGTACTTGACTTGGAAAACTGTTTTCTTGGTGGCCATCACTTCTGCCAGATGCATAAGTGAGTTACAGGCCCTGTCAGTGGAGCCTGATTTTATCTCCTTCCATAGAGATAAGGTGGTCCTCAGGACTAATAGGAAGTTTTTGCCTAAGGTGATTTCAGATTTCCACCTTAACCAGTCTATGTCTCTTCCTGTTTTCTTCACTGACCATTCCTCCTCTGGGGAGAGGAGGCTGCACAGCTTGGATGTGAAAAGGGCCCTTAGCTACTACATAGAGTGCACCAAGGGTCACAGGTTTGACTCCCTCCAACTGTTCCTCACTTATGGTGAGGTTGGTAAGGGAAAACCTACTACTAAGAGATCTATTGCCAGGTGGATTGTCTCTTGCATACAATTTTGCTATGAAAAATTAGGTAGGATCCCACCCTCAGGCCTGCGGGATCACTCTACCAGAGGTATAGCTGCTTCCCTGGCTGCTGCCAGGGATATTCCTGTCTTAGAGATTTGTCAAGCAGCCACCTGGAAAACAGTACATACTTTTACCAAGCATTACTCTCTGGATATCCAGGCTAGGAGTGATGCTCGGTTTGGCACAGCAGTGCTTCAGAGCCTATTCCCAAAGTAGGTTCTGTCCCTCCTCCATGGAGGTACTGCTTGGTAGTCTGCATATGTCAGAATACAGCAAGACTTCATGTTGTTTGAAGAAAAAATTACTCACTTTAGTAATGTTGTTTCTTCTAATGGAGTCTTGCTGTATTCTGACCTCCCCCCTGCCTCCCCTCTCAGAACCTGGGTTTTTGGGATGTGGGTGGGCAGCAACAGTGTTGGCACTCTGGAGGTGCCCCCTTTTTTCTCACCTCCTTAGTTTGGGTGTGTGTGTGTTGTGTCTTGTTTTATTTTTTGGGTTTCCTGACTTGAGTCTTTGCTTTGGGACCAAAAAATCTTTTTATTATATTTAGTAGCCAGTTGACTAGTGTAGGTTTACAGTTTCCACACAGGACACCCAGTGGGTATAGCTCGTAAAGATCTGACAGTTTGAGTTCAAACAGCAACAGACAGAGTCTCAACCGAGCTCGAGCTCAGCGTTCCATGCCTGGCATAGAAAGTTAACTCTTTCCTCTCTGGGGCAGTTCAAAGGTTGGACATCACTGCATATGTCAGAATACATATGTCAGAATACAGCAAGACTCCATTAGAAGAAACAACATTACTAAGGTGAGTAATTTTTTCTTCTCTCTTAATGTTGATTTTGTGCAAGTTCCTTTATAGATAACTACTCTCCAGGGCTCTTCTCTTAGGTCCTCGAGATTGTTCTCTTTTTTTTTTATTATTTATTTATTTAAAATGTGTTAACTGGGAAAGGCACACTGAGCTAAGGCTCTTTTCCAGGTGTGACCTGGGGAAATGAGTAGGCATGTTACAATACAGGGGGAAATACAACAATAACATTTTACAGTAACAGGATAACAGGGATAATGCAACAGTTTTAAACATAGAGTGAGTTTGACATGGATATGCATAATTTCATATTTACACATTTTACATATAGAAAAAGAGAGAGTAATTATAAGGAGGATGTGACACGTAAATATGAATTAAACCACTTAAAAGGTTCACCACTCACATCTTTCACAACCTATCATATAATAACGAGTGGTTAACTAGGCTAAAAGCCATTGATAAGTCCACAAACATCTATGGAAAAATATAACCCCTTAAGTGCTTATGGAATTACACTGTACATCCTAAACTTTATTTCTTTATTACTGATATATTATGGCTAGCTTCCTCCTCCAGGGAGGCCCTGGCAGCTACTTCCTCCCACACTGCTCCTCCGCAGGCCCGCCACCACCAGTCCTGTGAAATCCCTGGGTTCCCCCATAGATTTGCCCCCTGTGGTGGGGCTGGGAGGGGGAAGTCTATCCTCCCCCAACTCAAAGCACAATCCAGAATGAGGGCCTGACCAGTGGTAGAAGTGCAGTGCAGTGTGGCAGCCGGGAGCTCATGGAGCCCAGGGTCACCATATCATTTTCCATTTTTGCTCCACCCCCCTCCCCCAACAGCATGAGCATGCATATGTGGAGGCAACCTCACACCATGTAGCCGCACTCCTATGCCTCCCTAACACTAGTGCTGCCCCGGACCTCCATCAGGGGGCAGCCATGGAGTGGGACAACAACCCTCCCCAGAGAGAGGAGAGCAGTCCACTGGATGCTCAATCCTCTCCTTCCCTGCTGACCCCTGGCAAACCAAAGTCGCTCCCAACCCTGGGTTGCCAGTACAGCATGAGGTGTGGAGTCCAGTGCCTCAACCCTCAGCACCACCAGGCCAGCTCATTATGGCTAGCTTTAATGGAAAATCAGATACTCTACAGCCATAAGATATCATATACATTGAATATAATAAAGAAGCATTTGTCAGTGTCGAATGTTTGCTTACATGTGTTTGTACTGGGTCCTGCATGTACGCATTTTAACTACAGTATATATTTACAAAAGATAGACCAGTTGAGCTGTAATATGTCATTTGCAATTGGGTCTAGATTTTACAGATTTTTATACTGAATTTACCCAGGATAGTAGAGGTGAGATATGATATCTAATGTTTAGTGTGGCATACTGCTTTTATAATGTATTCCTATAATGTATTTTCCAGGACAGATCATCATAGATGCAAACATCTCCTTGTCAGAGGGGTTCTACAGTAGGGTCCTGTTTTGACACAGTTTTGCAATATGATTAACCAGGATTAGAGGCAGGCGAAGTGACCAAAATCTGCTACACAGAGCAATTTGCATATTAAAGTGGAATCCGCAGTGTAATCCACAATGCAAAGTGAAGTACTTTGCCTTCTAATTATGATCGCGAAGTCCATTGGAAGCACTGACTTTGCATTACTCCGCCTTTCCCCAACCACTTCTACACCAATTTTAATGCAAAGTACATTGATTTCAATGTACTTCGCATTACTTTGCCTTGTTGTTGAGCTCTAAGGTGAATTGTGCAGTGATTCATGGGATTGCAGGTCACATGGACTCTACATTGTGTTGTACAGCCTCAGTTCTGTGTAGTGTGTGTGTAGTGGTAGCTGGAGACAGTTCACTCTCAGAGCTCTGACATTCAAACCCTATAAAAACATTCAAAAAGCCTTTTTGAGCCATTTTTTCTCAAAAATTAGTATACCAATTGCAGGAAACCCTCCTGTGCTCATATCATCAAGGGATTATTGTTTTTGTGCGGATTTTGAATGTTAATTTTGAACATTCAGTATGTGTACTGACAGACGCTGTTGAAGTATGCTTGGGGAAGGGGTGTATCTGTGGTGGAAGCAGATTAACTGGGAGAAAAGCAGTCTTTTTAACGGTTTCGGTTATATTTTTGTTGTATAACTGTGTTCATGTACACACAGTAATATTTTCGGTAATTTTTGACATTTTGTGGCTGATTGTTGTGGTGCAGTTCACAGTTTCAATTTGTTTAAAAGATTTGGTTATATTACTGAAGTTTTCAATTTGCTGCGCATTACCTGTCGTGTATGAATGAGTGTGTGTGTGTGTGTGTGTGTGTGAGAGACGCGTGCCATCAAGTCAGACACATTTTATTGTGCCACACAGTAATTGCGGCACTGTGAACCTATTATCCATCTGAGTTATTTTGTGCTGCTTTGTGGCGTCTTGGTAGTGGACTGTTACTGCAGTGCATTGCCCCCACCCAGCAAAAGGTATTCTTTTCCAGTTTTGGATTCGTGAGCACTGGTAAAGGTGTTGTTGTGTCTTTGTGTCAGTATTGCTTGAGTGCGCAGCTCAATCTTAATCTGACTGTGCATTTGCATCTGTTTAATGCCCACTCTTCATCTACAAGCCACAGTTGTTTTTTAGCTTCCCATCCACCCCAAACTGAAAGTTCATAAATCTAAATTTTTTTAGAATTTTCTTAGTGATCCTCAAAAATACCTGCAAAGAGACTTGCAAGCAAAGCTGTTTCTGGCCATGGCACTGCTGCCAGTGGCAAGACTGGTCATGGGCGTGGTAGTACACAGAAGTGCATAGATGATGTCAGTAAAGGGATTTCTCCATCAATGTTTTTTATAGCACAATCTGTTGCTTCACTGATAGTTGGATGAGATGATCTTGTCCCCGCTGGTGGTGTTAGTGCAGTTGCTGCTGGCATCAATATTGCTGGCCCAAGTTCCACTTCTGACCATTTAACCATTTTAGAAAATATAGTTGCGTCTAAAGCTATAACTGACAGTGTAGATGATGTCATACTCCCCAATATCCTCATGGTAGTTGAACATGATTCTAATCCTGACAACAATAACTCACAATGTCACATTTCCAGCACTTTGCCAGCCAATGATTTAAAGTGTGGCACAAAAATATTGGGTAACAATAATGATGCTGTGGTTGGAACATGTTCTCCACAGGACAGCACTCAAGCTGAAATTGTGGATGTGGATGATGAATATGATGATGATGTCAGTGACTCCTGTTGGGAACTGGAGAAAAAGAAAGTCAAGGTGGCTGTGTCTGGGTCTGTTGGTGTTAAATCCCCCCCACCTCCTGAAAAAACGTTGTGATGTATCGGTTCCAGTTGATGATGATGATGATGATGACCCAGTAATAATCATAGATAGTTGGGCTGGTCAGTCGGAGTCCAAGTGTGTCCCAACAAGAAATACATGTAGTACACCCCCCATTTCAGTGGTTAAAAAAACAGAGTCCAATACGCAGCATCAGGGACATGGTAAAAGTAGGGGATCAAAATCCCTTGTTTGGGATTTTTTTGTCCAAGATGCAAATAATGAGTCAGTTGTGATCTGCCAGGTTTGCCTGCGCATGAGTCGAGGTAAAAAGGGGAGTTATCTGGGCATGGGGGGCCAGCATATACATCTTACGAACAGGCACATGACACTGTGGACTTGGCACCAGAGGGCAACTGATGCCATAGTGGGGCATTCACCCTCATCATCAACCTTATCGAGCATGTTACCCCTTCCATGAGTGTAAGACCAAGTAGCAATGTATGTAGTAGCACTGAAATAACACCGGAGGATTACTACAGGCATGATGAGGAGGAGGAAGATTATGATTTAGAAATCTTGTCAAGTGGTGGTCAGAGAAGCAGCAGTGGTAGTGGTGATCTATGCAGTATGTCTAGTGCAAGTGGTACATCAACCCCTGTGCTTAAAATGGGAAAAATAACTTCATTTGTGGACTTGTCACCTGTGCACCCCTCTTCATCACACATCCACACCCCACCCCTGGCCATTTGCAGAGCAGAACCGTTTGGCACACCAGATGCAAAACGCGTAACAACAAGTCAGCCCACATTACAGAGTGTTTTTGCCCATAACCTGAAGTCCCCACCCAATCATACAGTGTCACATGAACTTAGTGCTGCTGTAGCTGAAATGCTGCCAATTGATCTTTTGCTCTTCTACTTCATGGAGAATTCAGGATTCCGGTGGTTTGTGGCATGCGCCTGTCTGAAATGGAAAGTCCCATCCAGGACATACTTTTCCACCCATGCTGTTCCCAAGTTATACCAGACTGTGGCCGACTCTATAAGACATGCCCTTCAACATTCCTCCTCGCCGTTCATCCATTTAAGTATGGATATGTGGACAAGTGGCAAAATGGTGTGGAGTTCATATTTGTGTATTACTGCACATTGGGCACAGGTGCCAGGGGTTGTTTGTGCTGGTAGTAGTGGGAATAATCAGTGTAGTAAGGCAGACTGTCATGGTAGCAACCTTCCAGGAATTCGACAGCATGCAATGCTTGCAATGTGCAGTGTGGCCTGTTCCCACACTGGTGAAAACATGCTGGACTTGCTACTGACCAAAACTGATGGGTGGTTGAACCCCCTGCAGTATTAGGGGGTGCTGTACTGCTGGGATGTGCCGTCCTTCGGCTGAGACGTTAAACCAAGGTCCCTTCTATCCATTTTGGTGTTGTCCTGGTGGGTGTCCGGTGGAAGTAAAAGAACCCAGGACACTCTTCACAAAGAGTAGGGGACATTCCCAGTGTCCTGGCCAACATTCCTCTTCCCATAAACTGGTTCATGCAATTGTCCGGGCTGTGGGTTGATGTTGATGTGTGATATGCTGCCACTACACATTCAGTCACTTCACTACCAGTCTAGCATTGCTTGTAAAGCACTTTGGAATGCACTGTGTATGAAAAGCGCTATATAAAATGCTGATTCTTCTTCTTCTTTTTCCCTGTCCCTGACAGCTGGATTTATAGCAAGTAATAATGGCTCAAATGTGGTAAAATGCATCATGAATGGTGGCTTTGTTCAGGTTCCATGCGTGGCCTACTGTTTAAATCCGGTGGTTCAGGAGTTTCTGCAGTACCCTGATATAAAGGAAATGTTGACAGTTGAATGCTGTATCTGTTTGCACTTTTCATGCCCTGCAAAGCCCATGACCAACTTCAGCAGCTGCAGATCCAAAACAGCCTCCCACAGCACTGCTTCAAGCTGGAAGTTGTCACGCAGTGGGACTCAACTTTATACGTGGAAGAGAGGTTGTAGGAACAATACAAAGCAATCTCTGAATATCTCGTTATTCACACTAGCCGTGACACTTCTGAGGCCTCCATGTCTCTCATGACCGAACAGTGGCGCCTCATAGACTTTGCTATAACAGTTTTGAGGCCTTTTGAACATGCCACACAGGCAGTGAGTGACAAGACATTGCTGAATCTACAACATAGTCTTGATGGTTCTGGAGAGTGTGCCAGCAGTGGGTTACTGAAACACATGCTGACAGTGTTCGACTGCAATTGGCACA
The DNA here is from genome assembly GCA_016271365.2 of Neoceratodus forsteri. NCBI lineage: Eukaryota > Metazoa > Chordata > Ceratodontiformes > Ceratodontidae > Neoceratodus > Neoceratodus forsteri. The sequence goes on from CM028138.1 coordinate 730,189,635, forward strand.
TCTTGAGCATTCAGCAAAGTGATGAATTTGCAATAGCAACAATGCTGGACTCACAATACAAACATGGAATTGTGTCGCTACTGGAGGGAGGGCCTGAACAGGTTAAAAATGTCAGTGGGCAAGTGGTGTGCTTGGTTCATGGAGCACAGAAGTCACGTGCCAAGGTCAGCAAACCACAGCAGCATAACAAGGCTGAAGGTCAATTTGGAGTAGTACCAAGCACATCTTGTAAGGTGGCTGTGGTTCCTGGTGGTCTGTCATCAAAACCGGTTGTCATTAACCCACTTTGGGTGCTTGCTGCCAAGTCAGGATTTCTGACATCAATGAATCTGAAGAACAGGATGATGAGTCACCACCGGACTTCGTGCAGCACATCGAATGGTTGACTCATATTTGGCTGAAAACAGGCGTCTGTCAGTAACTGATGATCCTCTTTTATACTGGAGTGGAATGGTCAGTGACTAGCCAGAGCTGACCTCAGTGGCACTGAAGTACCTGACCTGCACAGCCTCCAGTGTAAGTGCTGAGAGGGTATTCAGTTCTGTGGGGGCAATAGTTCGGGACCATCATAAAAACCTCTCTCCTTCAAATGTCAGCATGCTGATATTCATAAAAATGAATCGGGGCTCATACCAACTCGAACTGTAACCTCTGTATTCGTACCCTGTCATGGTCATGGTTGTGGTGATGTGGGAGAAGCAGATCATCCTGGTGGCAGCATGAAACGGCCTGCCATTGAGGTAGATGATGACATCATGGAGAAAGAATTCTCTAGTGGGCACAATTCAGACATTGATGACTGCGAGGGCAGCTTCCTGTATGATGATGATGAGGAGGAGGTTGACGCTGGTGGGTTTTAAGTTAACTGGTTGAAAGGCTGTCACATTTTTTCAATGGTACGTTTTGTTTTTCGTAATGTAAAATCAGTGTCACACCCTGAATGAGGCTCATTCCATAATTTCATATTGGCAGTTTGGCACAAGTAAATTCACAATCCTTCTATTTTACCTTCCCTGCCTTGGTATTATGTCTGATTAGACTTAACAGAATGTGTACTGCTGTCATTAGCAAACACAGTCAGCCTCTAAAACACAACTGTCCATTTGTAGTACTAGGCCACTTAAAACCTAGAAAGATATCTGCCTCCTGACCTAAGAGTGAAATACTGTAACACAATACACACCATATCCAGCCACTCACCCTTGTGTGTCTGACAATGAGAGGGAATGTGTTACAGCTGTTCTCATGACCACCACCAGTAAACCACAATCAGCCAAAGCCACCAGATAGTGGGAGAGAATGTCATCATGTGCCCATGACCACCACCAGAAAACTGCAGTAAGCCAAATATGCCAGATACTATTTCAGTGAGAGGGAATGTGATTGTTTTCTATCCTGTTCCCTGCCAATGCCGTGCAGACAAAGACCACATCCAGCAGCCACAGCTGCAAGTCTTCTTACTATCAAAACTTTACAGTGAGTATGTATACTAATGTTTCATACTATGGAAGTTCCTTGAGCTGTGTTATGCTTCCTGTTGCATTTCTGAGATGCACTTGAGAAACAGATATGGTCAACTTATTTTTTTTTTTGTACAGGTTAACAGTTTCAAGCACTCTCCTGGACAAGAGGACTGTAGTACTGCAGTACTGTCTACAACCACCTATAGGATATCCGTTTCAGGTAAATATATCAATGTTATTTCATCAGGTCTCTTTTATAGTTCATTTTTTCAAGATAGTGTAAATCATAGATAGCAGGTAACATGTACGTTACATAGTATATTTTTAATGTACATCAGCCACTGTATTGCCGCAGCAGGCCATAGCGGTGTTGAGCAGTTTTAGTCAGGTCATGACAATACATCTTTTAAAATGTAATTTAAGACATTGGAACAGTGCATGGGTTACACATACTAAATTTGTGATTTGCCGGGTTCAGGAACGGACTCGGGAGCTGGGGGGTCGGCAGGGGATGGGGTAGGATTGAACGTCCATAGGACTGCTTTCCTACTTTGGGGTGGGTTGGGGATGCATGGTCGCTCTGCAGCGGCTCCCGGTGGAGACTGGGAGCACAGCAGAGGGATCGCATTAAGGGGAACACCAGAAAAATGGAAAACACCACTCTGGGAACTGATCGGATGATGGCTGCCAGCCCCAGACACCTCTGAAGACTCCCAGGAAGCCACAGAAAGCCTCAGCAGCACCTGGGACTGAGGAAAAATAGTGTACCGGTCTTCTCCCCGCTGGTGCCTTCCCCTCGGAAGAGAGAGATCCACCCGGTATAGGGTTACACAGGGCTATCCCGAGGATGGCTGCAGATCTGAGGCTAGGTGGCTTGGGGGAGATAGTAGGAGGATGTCTGAGGGTCATGGCAGCCCAAAGGAGAGGCAGCTCCGAGCATGATGGGGTTATAAATAGAATATACAAAAAAAATAAAAAATAAATTTGTGATTTGGTCTTGGTGTGGCTTACTAAGAGCTTGTTATCTGTTAAGCTGGATATATAATAGGCAGTAACGGCCACACTTTGAACAGAATGTGTTACTGCAATGAAGTACTAATAATTTCTTCTTCATCTATTTTTGCAGGAAACATTTTGGTGTTGTGTGCTGCTATCGGTGCTTTCTCCAAATAAGAAGTTCAACATCACACCCACAACTGGTATGAATCCCGACCATCAGGACTGGACTGGAGGATACATAGAAAACCTATGAAGAATTCACAAAAAAAGAAACCCTTAATGAAACCTGCTTCCAAATGATAACACCCACCCACTCCTCCCAAAAAAAATACTTACCGTGACTGGCTTGACAATATTCCAACACCAAAATCCTTCAACAAGCCAAAAAAGGCACACCCCAAGTTTGACTATATGATGACCTGTGATACAAAAAAAAGCAATGATTACATGTATATACGTAAATATATATATTATAAACATTTAAGGTCAGGTTCTGTGGCAAACCCTGATGGTGCCAGGTACATTAACTTAAGAAGGGTAGTATGAGTGTTCACATGCATAAGGCATCCTTCTTGTTTGGGTCAGCGCAGCAGACTTCGTGTAACCAACAGCATCATCATATCAGTCAGTGTCAGTGGCTCAATAGGTAGCACACTCACTCTGAGGCCGGAAGATCAGAGGGCTGTGGGTTCAGTTTCCACATCTGGCACTTGGGTTAATATCCCAATACTGATGCTGTAGTGCAGCATGAGAGGGGTGCTGCACTTCTGAGGTGCCGTCTTTCAGATGAGACATTAAACTGAGGTCCCATCTGCCTGGATTGGTGGTAGTACAGGTGGATGTTAAAGATCCCATGGCACTTATCGAAAAAGAGTAGGGCAATTTCCCCGGTGTCCTGGCCAAATTTCCCTCATTCACTAAAAATACCACCAACAGCTTAATCTGGTTCAAGGTCAGTTGGCATTCATCTGTATCCACCTCCCCCGGGTCGTGCCTAAAAATAGACAGAATTTGACTAGTGCACTTACCCGGTGAACAAAAACTAAATTAAAAAAATAAATAAATAAATAAATCATCATGGTTAACTCAATGGTCATCTTTTGCTAGCACATCATTTTGCAAGCCACTGTGCATCAGCCCAGTCAGGACAAGAAGTATTAGATGAAATTCCAAGAGCAGCAGCAGGTGACATAGTTCTTGCTGGAGTGTGTGCATGCATGAATGAGTGTGGCATGAATTCATGGAGGCTTTGCATCACATTTAACGGTCTCATTTTTTTTTCAATATGTGGAGTCTGGAATTTTCATCATATTTATACAGCACCATTTCTTTGGTCCACAATTATGGGGACTGTGTGCATGCATAATTTAGTGCATCAAGAAATACGGCAGACTATTCAGCACATTATGCTCTCATCATTTTTTAATATGTGTAGTCTGGAATTTTCTGGACATAAGATGACAGCAGCATTTTGGGGTGCACAATTTTGGGGCCTGGGTGCACGCATGAGTGAGTGTGGCATAAATTAATGGAGGCTTTTCATTCCATTTTATGTTCTCATTTCTATTCATCTGGAGTTGGGAATTTTCTGGACATAAGACAGCAGCATTTTGGGGTGCACAATTTTGGGGACTTAGTGCACGCATGAATAAGTGCGACATGAATTAATGGAGACATTTCATTCCATTTTATGCTCTCATTTCTATTCATCTGGAGTCAGGATTTTTTGGGACATAAGACAACAGCATTTTGGGGGTGCATAATTATGGGGACTGGGTGCATGCATGAATGAGTGCGGCATGAATAGAGACTTTTCATTCCATTTTATGCTCTCATGTCTATTCATCCTGAATCAGGAATTTTTGGGACAAAAGACAGCATCCCAAGATTTGCACGAACACTGCCCAAAACCATTCTACAAAAAATAAACTAAACAAGCATTTGTCAATGCCGAATGTTGTCTTGCTGGCGTTGGCATTGGTAGTGCAGGAGTTAGAGAGATGCATAATAGAAATGGCAGTGAAGTATGGAACTGACATCAACCCCACCCCACCCTGTAGAGACTGACAGGTATTGAGGTGTGCCTTTGGGTCGTCAGCCATAATGCTCATGCCATTTCACCTCACCTTATCTTGCAGACTCTGACAAGTGTTATGTTGTGCCTTGGGGTCATCAGGCCTTACGTTCACCCCATTTCACAAAGAAGTACATTGAGATGGGTGCAATATAGGAGAATGGGTGAACTTTTGGGCCAAAGAATCCAAGGCACACCTTGATGCCTGTCAGTGGCTGTAGGGTGGGGATGGGGGTGGAATGGCACGAGTACTACAGCCAACAATCCAAAGGCACACCCCTGACACCTGTTAGTCTGTACAGGGTGGGACGTTATGGTTAGAAACCTTAATGCCCAGGGCGTCTGTGGTTATTTCACTCCAAATTTTCTTTTCATTCAATATACTTTATTAATCCTTATTGAGGTAAAATTGGTACAATAAACAAGGTACAGAACAATACAGGCTGTTAATAGTACAAAAAACAGCACATTAACAGAAGGTGGTATATTCCAGCATAGCGTACACTCAAACAGGTTATATTTACAGAACAGGCACTACCTACACAGCCACCCTCCCCACCACCCCAATTGTCTTTTTTTAATAACAGTTATTTGGGATAACATTAAATATACTAAAACAACAGAAAGGATCCCATTGCCATAGACCTGGACTATAATTAAAATAAGTTCAATTACTTCAAAACTAGCTGTCCTAAAATGGCAGACCTTAGATATACCACAATAATTGTAGTCTCCTTATCACCCAGAGTTCACTGTCAATAAAGTGTATTGGGGAATCCCAGATACACTTGTATTTGGCAAGTGAGTAGGACATACTGGCAATGATACACTCAGCCTGAAGCGTAAACAGGATTTCTTGGAGCCATTCCCGATATGTAGGGATGGCAGAATCACACCAATGGCACAGAATAACTTTTTTGGCACAGGTTGATATTAGGGCTATATGTGGTTTCTGATTACCTATTAAAAATTTGGAGAAATCGCCAATGATACATATATCTGATGTGAAGGCCTGATCAAGACCCAAAAGGGGATCAAGGCAATGTCTGATTTCCTCCCAGAAGGGCCTAACCTCATCGCAATGCCAGAAAATGTGAAGTAGTGAACCCCTGTCACTCTGGCATTTAGTACAACCATCTTGACGGAGCCTGCCCATCTTGTATAGTTTAATGGGTATATAAAATAAGTTATGCAGAATCTGAAACTGCATAAAGTAGTATCTCTCCCATTTTATGTATTTGTAGACTCCTTTCCAAATGTGTCTCCAGTCTTGGGGACAGTCCTGCTGAGGAAGGGCCATGTCCCAGTAATAGTGAAATGGGTGCTCCTTATTAGCAAGGAAGGCCTGAAGCTGTTCATGAAAAAAGGAAACCTCACGGATGTTGGGATGGGATAACAACAAGGGGCGTAAACAGGTGCTGTACTCATTAAGCCAGAGTCCACTTCCAAAGTGACTTACGAGCATGTGACGCAACTGGAAATATTTGAAGCTCACAGATGTGGGTCATCCATGTTTCTGCTGGACTTCATGGGGAGTAAGAAGCTTGTTAGAGGACACGAAATCATCTACTGAAAGGGACTCCAGTGTGGGCCAGGTAAGCCTGGTCAACATTTTGCCCGCAATCTGAAAGTTCAAGTTATAAAATAGTGGCTGTGTTATGTCCTGACAGGGATTTAGGGATAGCAACTGACATAGTTGATGATGGGCCCTAATGGAATAAGCAATAGGGGTGGCATTCAAAGGTTGGGGGATCTTTCTAATGGGGATATACACTAATGAGTTCAGACATTGGCCCTGCTTTTGTGTCAGGAAGCCCTCTATATCTAACCATTGGGGAGAATAACTTGAAGGAGAGATATCTGAGACAGGACCAGGCCAGAGGGAAAGACGAGAACAATGTATGGCTAAATAATACAGGTACACATTGGAAACTTTTAAACCCACAGCCTCTTTAGCTCTCATCAATTTAACTAATGATCTACGGGGTGGTTTCCCTAGCCAGAGGAAGTGGGAGAAAAGCCTATTAATCTGGGTAAACCAACTTTTAGGGAGGTGTATGCTAAGCATAAGGAGAGGATATAAAATTCTAGGAAGGACATTAATTTTGAGAATGTTCTTTCCAGGGGGAAAGAAGAAGCAAAGACCAATGATTAAGATCTTTCTGAATAACTAGAAGTAAGTGGTCCAAATTATACTTTTTGAGTTTCAGTGGGTCCATACTAAGGTACACACCTAAATATTTTAACTTGTCCTTTACCCAACAAAACCCCAAGTGCTCTACCATAGAGCGGTGGCTTGAGTTATTCAAGGGCATAAGTTCAGTTTTTGATAAGTTTAATTTATAATTAAAGAAGGAGCCAAATAAAGTGATAATGTTCAAAACCTCGGGTAACAAGGTGGCTGGTGAGGTAATAGGTAAAAGGATGTCATCTGCATACACGGAAAGTTTATATTGTGAGGGACCTGTGACTATACCATGGACTAGTGGGGAGAGGTTTATTTTCTGGATTAGGGGCTCAAGGTATAGGTTAAACAAAAAAGGGGAAAGTGTGCACCCTTGCCGAGTTCCTTGTTGAAGGGGAAAAAATTCAGAAAACACCCCATTACAGAAGACACAGGCTGAAGGCATGGTGTATAGTATTTTGATCCATGTTATGAATTCATTCGGGAAACCATATTTAGGGAGCAGATGAAACAGATTGTCCCATGAAACTCTGTCGAAGGCTTTCTCCATGTCCAGAGAAGCCAACATAGCGGGAATGGTGGAGTCCCTGGATGCGGAGACAAGATGAAGAATTTTCCAAATATGATCAGCCCGACAACCGACCTGGGACAAAACCCACCTGATCTCTGCTTAGAAGACCTTCCCAGATGACCTTTACTCTCATGGCCAAGATTTTTGCAAGGATCTTAATATCCACATTAATTAAAGATATTGGCCTATAGTTGGCCACCAAAAGAGGGTTGCGCCCAGGGCTTGGGCAAAACAACTATAGTGACAGCGGTGAGAGAAGTGTCTGTTAGCCCCATTTGGTGGAGGTATCAAAAGAGGTCCTGGAGATAAAGGGCCAGAAGATCTTTATATGTATGATAAAAATTGGTGGAAAACCCATCCAGGCCAGGGGACTTAGCTAACGGTAAGGCTTCTATGGCTGTTTTAACTTCTTCTAAAGTTAACGGGGCTTTCAACCAACCCACCTGAGTCTCATTTAAGAATGACAAATCAAGGTCCTGGAGAAAGATGTCCAGGGCAGAGAGGTCTGGAGAGGTCAGGGGGGCTGTATAAAGAGAGCTGCAATAAGTCTGGAATTGATGAAAAATGTCTTTGGGTGAGGTGAGCAAACTTCAAGGGTCTGACCGGATGGATAGAATAATCCAATCGACCTGCTGACTGCGTAAGCGGAGTGCAAAGAGTTTACCAGCCTTTTCCCTTTGATCAAAGTATTGGGATTTGGTTTTTAAAAGAAGGTGTTCTGCCTTTTCCCCCTATGAGGGCATGATACTGAGCTCTTAGAGTTTTAAGGCACTCCCAACAGGATGAAGCAGAGGAATCTGAGAGTCCACTCTCGGCAACACAAATCTGAGACAAAATAGAGGCCAAGGCTTGGTATGACTCTTGTTTCCTTCTCGTGGCTATCCTGATGAGTTCCCCTCTAAGAGCACATTTGAAAGCACCCCAAAGGATTTGGGCATAGAGAACTGGCTGAGACAGAAGAATTCTAAGATAAATGACCGTATTTTATCGATTATGTCTGGGCATTTTAATGAGAAATTATTGAGGCATCACGTTTAGTCCCTTGTGACTGAGGGGGCCAAATTGGTCTGTAAAATGACTGGATGGTGGTCTGAGATAACTTTGGCACTATAACAGCAGGCTATGACTCCAGGCAGTGCTTCAGAGCTCAGAAGGAAAAAATCTATGCGGGAGAAGGAGTTTGTATGGAATAGAATGGAAGGAGTACTCAGTAACTTCAGGAAATATAAGTCTCCAGGGGTCAGCTAAGCCAAAGGTGTCCATTACACCCCTCAATGCCTGTTGACTTGAAGTGGGGGGTTGTGACCGGGAAGGGGATCTATCTAAACAATTACTCAGAACTATGTTCCAAATCCTCAACAACCCCCCCAAAAGCATCCCCTAAACACCAAAAAATTTGATGCATAATGTCCCACTCCGACATAGCTGGCACCTCATCCCACCAACTCCCCCCTTCCACCCCTTGATTTAAATCGACAACTCACCATAATATAACAAACCTCTCAACATTAACTAGCAAAAAGATTATTTCAACAGCCTGTCAGCAGCTACAAAGTAACAGGAAGGAGCTTCACAAATATCCCTAAACCTGGAAAAAAGCAGAACTAATTATATCAGGGAAAATTAGCAGTACAACCCTGACGCTGAATTGGTATTGAGAAGTCAACCTAGGTAGACCACATAGTACAGTACAATCATATACAAATGGACCCAACTAAAGTATTGGGGCTAATAAACAACAATCCTGGCCTCTAACATAAACGAGCTGTCCCTCCAGGGGAGAAAACAGAGTGGAAGGAACGCCCACACAACAGCCGAAGAAGGGAGGTAATCATCCTGGGGCATGATAGGGAGAAGGTATAATATCAGTTTGAAAGCCTCTAAAGTAAATTAGATGAAGTCCCAGAAGGATAAAAACTGTCCAGTACTTGAGAATCCAGAAAAAGTCAGGTTAGCACAGAAAATCCAGTACACACGAAGGCTGGTCGCATATTCATAAAATGGACATCCAAGGAGTAACTCCAACAAGCAGAAAATCTCGTCTAGCTAACAACGATCGTTCATGTCTGATATTTCCTAGAGATCAGCGATCTTTGAACAGGTTAGGGAGTGCCTTTCAGAGAGACTGGGTAACAGATTCAACCGTGTCGTAGGATTGCCAGGTACCCTGCAGGCGGGCAAGATATAACATCTTAAACTTAATATCTGCAGCAATGAGCTTGACTACAATGGGGTGGAAGGTTGCTCTTTTTTGACTCGTGCCTGCAGGCAGGTCTTGGGAGATCTGTACCTTCCCAGAAAATATCTTTTAAATCTGTGATTTTCTGCAGCACATACTGTTTATCCAAGAAGTTCAGGAGCTTGAAATGAAGGGACATGGGGATGAGCCGGCAGAGGGTTTAGAGCACAAGGAACGATGAGCGTGTTCCACTATATATGTGGGGCCATTTGGAGAGGGCCCGGTGATTCGATCTAACAATTTTTGGATGAATTGAATTGGAGCAGTCCCCTCCTTGCATTCAGGTAGTCCAAAAAGGATGAGGTTATTCCACCGGCTTCTCCCCTCCAGGTCCTCCAGCTTATTTTCGAGGGAGCGAACTTTTGGCATAGTAGAGTGGTTTCAGAGCTGGCATCATCCTTCCATTTCCAAAGTTCTGACCTCTAAGTCTTCCGTTCTTCTGTTTAAATCCCTGATATCAAAACGCAGTGATTTCAGCTCTTCTTTAATCTCATGAAGAGACTCCGTAAAGAGTGCGAGTTCTTGAAGGAAGCATTCCTCAAAGTGTGGAGCAGCCACCTGGGTAGGAGTAGAACCTTTGCCCGAACCGGAGCTGTAGGCCTTTGTTTTCTTAGTGGATTTCTCTGGTGTCTATGGGAGTGTATGGTGGATTCCAGCGGGCCTCATCTCTATTTCGGACATATTGGCAAAAACCCGGCAAGGAATACTGCCAATATACTACCGGGATGTTCTATAGGCAGATCCTTCAATGAAAACGGTGAGAAGTAGATCTTTAATAACTATAATAACTATATAACAAAGTTTTTTGTAGGGTAGAGAGGAGAGATGCAGGAGACCAGTTACTAAGCCAGGAACATCATATGACTCCCCTTCACTCCAAATTTTCAACATGGCCCCACCTCATGAAAGCATTTGGGACCTCTGCTCATGAACAATGGTGCTGTGATTTTGTTAATCTCTCCCGAACCTTGATTTCCCACAGTGACCATGCCATGTGCTAGCTGCACATTCGAGCAGACTTGATAGACCTCTAGGCCTTTATCTGCTAGCAAATTTCGTATGTTCGTATTCTGCGTCACATGTGTGAAAACACAATTTGGGCCAGATGGGAAAAATGACAGCTGTACCATTCATAAGGAGGTGTGAAGAGATGGCAATGTTGAAAATATGGAGTGAAAACATTAAAAATTCTCGAAGTTATGAGCGTGTGTGAAAACTGCACAACGTACGCTCGTAACACAGTCATTTTTTGGAATTCTTTAACCAAATTTTTAACATAGGCATTTTGGGACCTCTGCTCATGAACAGTGGTAATATGATTTTCATAATCTGTCCCAAACATTGATTTATCACAGTGACCGTGCCATTGTGCGCCAGATGTGCAAAACAACATTTTGAGTAGGATGTGAAAAATGACAACTGCACTGTTCATAAGGAGGTGTGCAAAAATGGCAATGCTGAAAATCTAGAGGGAAAAAATTAAAAATTCTCCAAGTTATGACTGTGCATGGACACTGCTCAATGCAAACTTGTAACATAGTCATTTTGTGGAATTTTGTCACCAAATTTTCAACACAGGCATTTTGGGACCTCTGCTCATGAACAGTGTCATTGTAATTTTCTTAATCTGTCCCAAACATTGTTTTCCTACAGCAACTGTGCCATTGTGCGCTGGATGTGCGAAAACCCATTTTGGGCAGAATGTGGAAAATGACAGCTGTACTGTTTATAAGGAGGTGTGAAAAAATGGCAATGTTGAAAATCTGGAGTAAAAATATTAAAAAATCTCAAAGTTACAAGCGTACATGGAAACTGCAATGCATGCTCATAACACAGTCATTTTTATGTTTGCTTGCACGCATGTGCAAGAAACATAGTGCCATCATCGGAGATTTCGGAGGTGTGTCCTCCTCCTCCAATTCAGGCAGTGTGCTGGCAGGCGCGGCCTGTAAGCCAATGCATTTTGGAGCTGTCTATGACACGGCTCCAAAATGCAGTGTGCTCTGATTGAAAAGAGGCTCTTGAGTGAGCAGCGACAAGAAGCTGCTCACGCCGCAGCTCCCCCAGCCGCAGGCGTGGCGCAGCCCCGCACGTGCAGTGTATAGCCGACGGGTGCCCAATCCACGCCGGCTGAGCTGCATCATCTCCTCCCCAGTAGTTGGTGCCACGCTGAGGAGCCCACCCCAGCATGGCAATCAGTCATTGTGCTGACGGGGGTGCCCAATCCCCTGTCGGCTGAACGGCCCCCCCAAAGTCCTTGTGCCACGCTGGGAGCCCACCCCAGCGTGGCAAATGGTCCCATGAGGTTTTTGTTTTGTTTTTTTCCTCCTTGTGCTTACGTGGGGTGCCCAATCCCCGTCAGCTGAACGCCTTAAAACTTGTGCCACGCTGGGAGCCCACCCCAGCATGGCAAATGGTCCCACGACGCCTTTTTATTTGTTTTACCTGTAAGCCAAAAGCGGTCCAGCGGTGCGTCTCCGACCCCCTCCCACAACCCGCACCCACCCACTGCGCACTCCAGCCTCCCACACCCCCACCCCATACTTACCTCCAGACTCTGGCGACGATCTTGGTGGACCGGGAACACGTCTGCACTCTTCAAAGCCGACCGCGAACTGAGGAAATGCCGGTAAGCTGTATAATGGGCTAGATAGGGGGGTTTCAACTTTATTGCATATCTCAGCCATTTTTGGGAATTTTTGCACCAAATTTTCAACATGGGGTTTGTGGGACCCCTTCTCATGAATGATGTCACTGTCATGGCGTTATTCAGGCCTGAAGGGTGATTTCGCGCAGTGACTGCGAAATCATCCTTTGGGCCAGAATACCACCATAACAGTGACATAATTCATGAGAAGGGGGGCCAAACCCATGTTGAAAATTTGGTGCCAAAATTCAAAAATGACTGTTTAACGAGCTGCATGCTAGCAAGTTCCTACCAGGGCTCGTGAAAGTCATGGAAATTTCAATATTTTCACTCCAGATTTTCAATATTGCCATTTCACCACACCTTCTTATGAGTAGTACAGCTGTCATTTTCACATATCACCCAAAATGTGTTTCCCCCTTGTATGGCGCAGAATGGCGCAGTCAGTGTCTTGAAATCAATATCTGGGACAAATTAAGAAAATCACAGTGACACTGTTCATGATCGGAGGCACCAAAATGCCTGAGTTGACAATCTGCTATAAAAATCCCCAACCTAATTATATACGGGTGTCGTTGCACAATTTCTATCGCTAAGTGACTTCACCATTTTTTAAATATTTTTACTACACATTTGCAACATAGCCATTTTACACCTCCCATGAAAGAGTACAGCTGTCATTTTTACATCCTGTTGAATATTTTTGCACCTGTGGTGCTAAATGCCGAGTCACTGTGCATAAGCAGCTGCTACCAAACTGATATTCCCTGTTCATGAGGTGGGCGTCCACAAAACAAACATGTTGAAAATTTGGAGTGAAAATACCAACGAATGCCTGAGGCATTAGGCTTTTCAACTAAATCGCCCAACCCTCTAGAGAATGACAGGAATCAGGGGTGACTTGGGATTCTTGCCTGTGATGCTCATACCATTCCACACCCCTGCAGTCAGTGAGAGGCATCGAGGGTATGCCTTGGACTCTTAGGCCCCAAACTTCACCCCATTCTCCTATATCACTTCCATCTCACCGTATTTCCTAATGAAATGGGGTGTGCATAAGCCAAAGACCCCAAGGAACACGTGACACTTGTCAGTCTCTGCAGAGTGGGGTGTGGTGAAATGGTGTGGCCGTTATGCCTGACGACCCAAACGCACATCCCAATGCCTGTCACTCTCTGCAGGGTGGTGGTGGGGTTGGCTTCAGTTCAATACTTCACTGCCATTCCTATTACGCAGCTCTGTAACTTCTACACTACCACTGCCAATGCCAGCAAGCAAACATTCGGCATTGACAAACGCTTGTTTGGAATTCTTTCACCAAATTTGCAACATAGGCTTTCTGGAAGCCCACCTTATGAACAGTGACACTTTTGTTTCATTAATCAGTCCCAAAAGGTGATTCCATGCAGTGACTGCAAAATCACCTTTTGGGACCAAATAACAAGATGACAGTGACTGAATTCATGAGGTGGGGTCCCAAGCACCCCATGTTAAACATGTGGTGCCAAAAGTTGTAAAAATGGCTATGATATCCACCTAAGTTGAAAAGCCCCCATTGATGCCATTATACAGCTTACTGACATTTCTTCAGTTTGTGGTCTGCTTTGAAGAGTGCCGACGTGTTCCCAGTCCACCGAAGATGGTCGCGTCAGGCTCCAGATGTAAGTATGCGGTGAGGGGGGAGTGTGGGGAGGTGGGGTATGCAAAGGGTGGACACTGGTTGGGGGAGTGGCACTGGATACATCGAGGGACCGTTTTCTCATTTTTCAGGGGAAAAAACATAAAGACAACATGGGTCGGTTTTCTTTTTTTGCAGGTGTGTTTTGGCACACTGGGGTGGGCTCCTAGTGTGCCACCTGTATTTTTGGGAAGGGGGACTGAAGCTGACAGGGATTGGGAGCATCAGCATAGAAACATGTCTCTGTTGGGGGGGCGCATGATGCTGAGGGGGATTGGGCACCCCCTCAGCACACGAATTAAATTAGTAGGGGGCCATTATGCCAACAGGGATTGGGCTCCCCATTGGTAAATTGAACTGAGGAGGGGGCATGCCGACACGGGGACTGGGCACCCCCAATGTTGGCTTCTTGGGGAATGTGAGGTGGACGGTGACACCTGCCGCCATGTTTTATTGAAATGTTACACCAGGGAAGGCACACCCTGTAATGAAGGGTCGCTCCCTCATTGTAGTGGCAAATTCATTTCAAGTTGATGGCATGCTTTTCAACTGCTGTCACAGACAGCATACAATCTAATTCATGCCACAGAGCCCAGCCCAAAAAAGCAGTGGTGCCACTGGCCACAACACAACCACACCTCCAAAACCTGCGATTCCAAGCTACCACAATGTGTTGTTTGCACATGCAGAAGACAACATAAAAATGGCATCCTTCCCTTCCTTGTTATATTCTGACTTAATAATCTCTGTTTCCAAAAAGAAAATATTTTAGTGGTCTCAGTAATGTTTTCTTTCTGTCTTGGTGTGTGCATGTGTGAAAAGGAGTGAACAGTGCAATAATCTGCTAAACAGCATGTGTGCACTGTCAGGTGCACACTGCCTTGCACTCTGAAAATATAGGTGATAGCTGACTTGTTTCTCTGTTGTTGGTATAAAGAATATATAATGTATATTTTATTTGCATTATCAACAACAGTGGACCAAGTCGTATAATATGTTTTCAGTGGGTTCGGTGGGCAGTGGCAACCTGACAGTGCACACATGCTGTTTAGCAGTTATTTTACTGCACACTCTTGCTTTTCAACAAACAAACCACGACAGAAAGGAAACATTACTGAGGCCCAAAATATATTTCATTTTAAACAGACATTATTAAGTAGAAATATTACAGGGCCAGAAGCGTGCTGCACTAACACTGGGACGGGTGCTAATAGAGAGCAGCTAGCTCTAAAAGTGCAAGATAAAACCAGAAAGCCAGCACTCCAGATGAATAAATGTCAAGAAAAAATGTTCACTGCTAGTGCAAATTTATTGATGGCTAAACAAGCACACAAATGACCCCTGTGCTTAGGTGGTTAGGCCTTCATTAGGGGAACCCCTCTTGAACACCTAAGCACTGAAGTGCAGGGGTCATTTGTTAGCTTGTTTTGCCATCAATAAATGTGCACTAGCAGTGAACATTTTTTCTTGGCATTTATTTGTCTGGAGTGCTGACTTTCTAGTTTTAAGTAGGAATATAATGAGGGCAAGGATACCACTTTTGTACTTTTATTTTATTTCAGTTGTTTTTGGGCATGGTTCCTACAATTTTTGGGAGGTAAACAAGGTTATGCGATAGAAAGACAGAATGTACACTTAACATTATACACATAACAAAGCACAATGGGGGGAGAGACTAAAAGCAATAAAAATGGACAGTGACCTGTGTCAGATGACCTAAAGGTATACAAGAAATGTGAGAAGGCAGTCAGGTGGGCTGGGGGACGGGGTATACTGGGATGCATTGGGAGCCATCACATTAAAATGAAGTCCAAAAATGGAAGTTCTTATTCCTATGTACATATATTTGGTAAGACCTCATCTTAGCATGCAGAGATGAGGGCATATCTCTGCAAGGATATACACAGGATGGAGGCTGTACAAAGGAGGGAAACTAAAATATTGAAGCGATGCACCAGAATGAAGCCAGATGAAGAGACACGAAAGGACATTACATATAAACCCATGGAAAGAGGGGGGTGGCATGATAGAAACTATCAAGTACCGAAAGGGAAACAACAATGTACAAGATGGCAGCATCATCTAGAAAAAGAGATGTGCATGAAGAAGGGCCCAAAAGTTGAAGACAGAGGGGGGATGGATCAGGGACAACATCAGGAACTATTTTTTCACACAGAGGGCGGTGGGTGCAAGGACAAACTAAAACTAATGATCAGCATTGTGATGGGACAGCAGCAGTTGAAGCAGCCCCATAATTTGTAGCTGGTGCCCCTCCGTTAGCTCCAGCTTCTGCTCAACATTGTCAAGACGGTGGTTATCAGCCTCCAACTCACTCCACATCAGGCCCAAATTGGCCTGTGTGGCAAGAAGTTGGACAGGGTTGCCACTGTCACCTGCTGCAGGTTGTGGTGGTAGAGCAGCCAGTTGATCCATGGCCCTCCCCCGCTTCACACCATCATGCACAGGTGGGCACTGTGCTGTCCCCTCTTCCCCAGCAGGGCCAGCAGGTGCATTACTGCCCTGTTCTGCAACCTTGGCCTGCCACTGTACATGATTGTGGTTGTATAGGTGGGTGTGCTGACCACCTGTGCCAAGGTGAGCTCCTTTGGGGCCACGGTGTACTTCCACACCACACATATTACATTTCACTATACTGCTGTCCCCAGGCAGTGTAGTAAAGAAATCCCACACTAATGAGGTACGGGGAGGATCAGGCACAGGCACCGGGAGGACCCAGGTGTTGTTGGAGCCAGGGGCTGCTGCTGCACAATTTGGGGTGGGGGCAGAAACCTGCTGCTGTGACTGCTGTTGCCTGTTGCTAGCCTTGCTTGTAGAGCAGAAAGCAGCTAACTAAAAGAAGCTACATTTTCTTATTAATTTAAAACTTATATCTCAGCAGGAGTCATTGTCTGTTAAGATAAAGTGGACAGATAACTTTATTAGAAGTAGAAGGGGTCTTATTTAGGGTTAAAAAAAGAAAGAAAAGAAAGAAAGTCAGTGTGTGTTCTGTGCAGGGAAGGGTACTAATCAGCTGACTTTGCTAAACCAGTAGGAGGAAAGAGAGCTTACCTGGGGGGTGTGGTTTAGACACTATAAAAGCAGGTGAGTCAAATTACAACTTCCTGTTGCTAGCCTTTTTTCTTATTAATTGCCCTCCATCCCGCCCACCCAAAGCCAGTTCTACTTTTATAGCCACTGGATTTGACTGTCAACAGGAACTTCCTGTGTGGCAGTAGGAAGGAAAGGATCATAGAGAAACATTGGTTTTGTCAACCCTAAAGGAAAAAAGTAGCTCACTCCCCCAGCTGCTGGTGGTCTGATATTGAGCAAGGAAGAAGATAGGAAGTTGCTGTCACAGAACAGGAAGGGTGAGAGTTGTAAGGAGAGGAGAGAATAAGCATCCAGAGAAGCAGTAGAGAGGACACAAAATAAGACATGATAGGAGTGGTGCAGTTCAATGGCTGTGGGGCGGCAGTGTTCCAGGAGACATTCTGGAGGCTGCGATGCTGCCCTATTTGCAGGCACCTCTCTGGTCTGAGAGAGGAGGTTGCCCATTTCCAGGCTGACCTGGCTAGAATTCGTGAAACCTCTTCCCCCACCCAGGGACCACCAGGGCCAATGCCACTACCTCAGAGGTTGCCAAGAAAGAGGAGAGGCTGGACCAGGGTGGGCTCAGGGAGGAAAGGGTGGTGGAACAGAGTTGCATCCCTCCAGCTGTACCTCTCCACAATTCATTCGCTCTTCTGGTGGATAGTGGTTCCTCTATGGAGGCACCTGCAGTGGAGACCAAGGAGGATGCTGGGAACCTTCACAAAGGAGACCCACAGGAGGGTGGCATGGGACCCCACAGGGGAAGGAAACAACTCCTGGTGGGGGACTCAATCATTAGGGGGTAGAAATTGGGGAGGAAGGGGAGAGGGAGGTAAGGTGCCTTCCTGGCGCCACGGCTTGGAGGGACAGGAAGCGAATCCTCAGGATCGTGGGAGGAGCTGCAAGAGGGAGGGAGCTGGATGTCATTGTCCACCTAGGGACAAATGATCTGGCTAGGAATGGGATCAGAGCAGTGCAAAAGGAGTTTGAAGAGTTGGGAAGGGGCCTTAGACAAGTAGCGCATACGGTAACCTTCTCGGAGGTGTTGTCTGTCTATGGCAAGGGAGATACTAGGGCACTTCTCACCAGGGAATTCAATGAGTGGTTGAAAAACTGGTGTGGAGCTCAGGGTTTGGCTTCATTGGGGACTGGGAGCCACCTGGAGGGATGCAGACCTATACTGGTGCGATGGTCTGCATCTGTCCGGGGAACCAGGATCCTAGGTGAGAGGTTTAAATGCTCATTGGCAAGCATTATAAACCAGCCAAGGGAGGCACTGAAAGGAGCAGGAAATCTGAGCTTCCCCACAAAAACATGGCGATTAGTGAGGTAAACACCAAGGTGCAGATGTTATTAGGAGCAGAACAGATTTAAATGTAAAAAAGGCAAAGGCAGTAAGGACAGAAATGGGGCTAAAAGGGTGAAGCTATCAAAAGTGGAGGGTGATGAGTACCAATGCCCATAGTCTCTGTAACAAGCTCCCTGAACTAGTGGCCTTGATGGAAGAGGGTTGCCTGGATGTTGTGGCAGTCACAGAAACATGGTACGCAGAGAACCATGACTGGGATGTCAACATACCAGGATACACAATCTACAGTAGGGACAGGGAGGGTAAAGAGGAGGAGGAGGAGTAGCTCTCTATGTAAAGGAAGGGATCAAAGCAACAGAACTAAAGAGTGAAACAGGGAGCAGATGAGGCACTTTGGGTCACCCTGGAGACAGGAAATGGCACCACAATCCACATGGGGTTGTATACAGACCCCCATCTCAGGGAGGGAATGGACAAGGAAATGATAGAAGGCTTTCTTAGAATGGCAGAAAAAGGGGAGATATTGTTGATGGGGGACCTGAATATGCCAGATGTTAACTGGAGCACCTTTGCTGCAGGCACATCCAAGAGCAGGGCCATTCTTGATGCCCTACAAGGGGCATGCCTCAGACAGCTAGTATTGGAACCCACTCAGGAGGGAGCAATCTTAGACCTGGTACTCTCAAATGGGGATGGAGAAAGAATCTCAGATTTAGAAGTGGGTAGCCATCTGGGAACAAGCGACCACCAAACAGTGTGGTTCACAATAAACACAGCCATACAATCAAGCCATACAAAAGCAAGAGTACTGGACTTTAGGAGGGCTGACTTTGGGAAAATTAGAGAGTGCCTCAGAAAAGCACTAGCAAACAGGCAAGAAGGAGGGGTGGAGGAACAATGGGAGTGATCAAAACAGCCATCACAGAGGCAACAAGCCTTTGTGTAAAGCAAATCAGTAAAACACAATGAAGGAAAAACCACTATGGTTCTCAAAAGAGGTGGCAGGAAGGTTAAGGAGAAAAGGACAGCATTCAGGAAATATAAGGAAACACAGAAGGAGCAGGACAGAGAACTTTATCAGTTAAAGCAGAAAGAGGCTGGGAAGGCAGTCAGAATAGCAAAGGCCCAAACCGAGGAAAAGATAGCCAATTCTGTTAAGAAGGGGGATAAGACCTTTTATAGGTACATTAGGGAGCGAAGAAAGACCAAAGGAGGGATACTGAAGCTTAATAAAGGGAAGGGAATGTGGGTAGAGAATGACAGTGAAAAAGCTGGGATATTGAACAACTATTTCTGCTCAGTATTCACAAAGGAAGAGGAGGGGGAGTTACCTAAACCAAACAAGAGAAACACTCTGAAGACAGGAGTCAATACCAGTCCATTTACAGAAGAAAGGGTTCTGAAAGAACTAATAAAATTGAACGTGGACAAAGCAATGGGGCCTGATGGGATTCACCCAAGAATTCTAAAAGAACTAAGGGTAGAACTAGTGACATCGCTGACTACTCTCTTTAACAAATCATGGGAGGATGGGGTGGTACCGAGGACTGGAGGAGGGCAGATGTGATTCCTCTTCACAAAAGTGGGAGCAGGACAGAAGCAGGAAACTACAGACCAGTTAGTTTGACCTCAGTGGTAGGGAAAATGATGGAATCACTTCTGAAGGAAAGAATTGTTGAGTACCTAGAGGCCAGTGGGGCACAGGACCCAAGGCAGCATGGATTCACGAAGGAAGGTCATGTCAGATGAATCTAATAGATTTCTTTGACTGGGTGACCAAAGTAGTAGACCAGGGAGGGCTGTGGACATGGCCTACCTAGATTTTAGCAAGGCATTTGATACAGTCCCACACAAAGATTAATTCACAAGATAGCCAGCCTTGTGGGTCCCCAGGTGGTAGCCTGGATAAAAATTGCTAGACAACAGGACACAAAGGGTAGTAGTAAATGGAGTACACAGTGAAGAAAGGAGGGTTACTAGCGGGTGCACCTGAGGGTTCAGTACTGGGACCAGTCCTTTTAATGTCTTTATAAGTGACATTGCAGAGGAACTGGAAGGAAAAGTATGTCTCTTTGCAGATGACACAAAGATCTGCAATAGGGTTGATACACAAGATGGAGTGGAAAGGATGAGAAGGGACTTGGCAAGGTTGGAGGAATGGTCAAATGTATGGCAGCTCAGATTCAATGCAAAGAAGTGCAAGGTAATGCACATGGGAAACAAAACCAGGGAAGCATACACAATGGGGGTGAGATACTGACAACAGTAAAAATAGAAAGGGACCTGGGGTTAATTACATCAGATGACCTAAAGGTGGACAAGCAATGTGAGAAGGCAGTAAGGAAAGCTGGGGGGATACTGGGATGCATAAGAAGAGGCACCAATAGTAGAAAACAGGAAGTTGTTATCCCTCTGTACAGACAGTTGGTGAGACCCCATCTGGAGTACTGTGTGCAGTTCTGGAGACCCCCATCTCCGCAAAGACATAGACAGAGTGGAGGCTGTCCAGAGGAGGGCAACCAAAATGGTGCAGGGTCTGCACCAGAAGACATATGAAGAAAGACTAAAGGAGCTTAATATGTATACCCTTGAGGAAAGAAGGGAGAGAGGGGACATGATAGAAACTTTCAAGTACCTCAAGGGAATTAACAAAGTCCAAGAGGGTAGCATCTTCCAGAAAAAGAGATGTGCAAGAACAAGGGGGCACAATTTGAAGATAGAAGGGGATGGCTCAGAGGGTAAGGTGAGGAAGTATTTTTCACTGAGAGGGTTGTGGATGCATGGAACAGCCTCCCTGAGGAGGTTGTGGAGTCAAGAACAGTGGGGGACTTCAAGAATGCATGGGACAGGCATAAGGCAGTCCTAGTGGGGGGTAGGAGGAAGTAAGCTGTTGGTTAACTAGGATCTGCAGCTTATCTGTTAGGTAGGAAAATGGGCAGACTAGGTGGGCCAAGCGGTCTTTATCTGCCGTCAAATTCTATGTTTCTATGTTTCCTCTTCCCTGACTTCCTGCTGCTGAGCCACTGGTGCAGGGGCCATAGCAGGTGATGGCATTGGGGAGCACTGGTAGGTGCCACAGGAGGTGGTGCTTCCATGGCACGAAGTCCACTACCTCCAGTTTCGGGGGGGGGAACACTACTCAAGATGGTGCTGTGGTCCAAATGCAGTCTGCCACCATGTGTGCATACACCTATGTGATCTCCTCTGCTACATCTGCAAAAAACACCTCTCTCCCCCTCCATTCTGGTCTCTCTCTCTCTCTCACACACACACAAAAACAGTTAACAAATACTAAACTGAAATACTGCACAAACACAAATCCAGACAACAAACAGGCAAAAATAATCAGCCAATTAGCAAAAAAATTAAAAGGTTTATGGTAGTTTTGGACTAGTTTGTAGATTTTCCTCTCCAAGTCTTTGTTCAACAAGCTTTCTCCTCCTACAAGGTGAAAGTGAAACTCTCTTTCAAGCATGTTTCACTTCCTGCCTGCCTGAAGCACGTGACCTAGACTGTGCAAGCCATGTGATGTGTGTGGGCTGCCTGTAAATTTTTACTCCGCCTCTAAAGTGAAGTAAGGTGGAATGAGCAACACGAAGTCATTATCACCATTAATACAAGGCGAAGTAGCAGTTTTCAATAGGCACTTCGCGTAACCTGAGAATAACGCGAAGTGGGCTACTTTGCATCTACTTCACGGGAATAATTTAACTTTAACCAGCATAACCCAGCTGAGATGCAATATCTCATTTTCAATTGGGTTCTGCTTTGACATATTTTTATAATGAATCTACCCAGGATTGCCCAGCTGAAAGACAAGTTACATTTTCAGTGGGGTCCAGTTTTTACAATGTATTTTCCCCAGGATAGAGCAGCATAGATGCACAGTTCAGAGGGGTCTCTGCTGTACTTGTGTCATGCTTTTCCACATTTTTACTACATATTTACCCAGGACAGACCAGATGAAATAAAATAGCTCATGTTCAGTGGTGTCCTGATTTTACACATTTTTAGATTGTATTTACCCAGGATAGGCCAGCTAAGAGGCAATATTGAATTTTCTGTTGGCTCTCACATTTTGACCCCACATTTCCAACGTAGTCTTTTTATGACCTGACATTATGCTCAAGACAAGTGGAATTTTTTAAAATCCCATCCAAAATGTGATTTTGCAGCTTGACTGTTTCAGGAAGATTTGAAAAATGACACCTGTCGTGTGAGGTGGGACTACACAAGGGATACATTGAATATTAGAGGTCAAAATCTGCAAAAATGAAGTTATGAGTAAACATACCTCACAACTTTCCTACATTAGGAGAGACATCCCTCATTTCACCCCTCAGAACACCTCTCTTCATACCTCTCAACTGTCCACATTTGGAGAGACATCCCTCATTTTACTCCTCAGAACACCTCTCTTCATACCTCTCAACTGTCCACATTTGGAGAGACATCCCTCATTTTACCACTCAGAATCCCTCTCTCCTTACCTCTCAACTGTCCCACATAAGAGACACATCCCTCACTTTACCCCCTCAGAACCCTTCTGTCCTTACCTCTCAGTTGCCCCACATTAGGATTATCAAGAATATCTATTTGAAGCAGAACTCAGGAAATCTCTGAATAGTTGTTTGAAAACTTTATTTGGTAACATGTACAGGAAAAGCAAATCTTTTTGAAAATTGTTTACAAAGTTGCTTTTTGAGAAAAATTGTATCAAAACATGAATGCTTTCTTTTGCTACAAAATGTATTGTTATTACTAAAAGCAGAATATGTATCAATGTTAGAGGGCATGCAATCCAACATTGAGACTGTTTATTTTAATCCAAGGAATACACAAATCAAAATAAAATTATTTATATTACTATAAAACAGCACATGTGGCAATCTGAACTATGTATGTGGAAATATATTGTATATTGAAATAAATCAAGGAGAGTGAGAGGGGACATGGCCTCAGTCAATCCCATACTCTGTAGTGACATGATCTATCAGACAGAGATGTTTGATCTGAGGTCCTGCAGCAGGATCCGGGGACATGACCTGAAGCTTAGGGGTGGTAAATTCATGGGCAACTCTCCCAATGTGGGCTAAACTTATAGGATAGCCTACCAACGAAGACAGTACAGGCCTCCATGGTCAGTGAAGACAAAGTTCTAATTACCAAGGAATCACTGGATAATCTGGGAAAGGGTACTAGAGTTGGTAGGTAATACTTATAAATTGGTATGTGTTTGCACAAAATCCATCCTTGCTTATGAAGTGGGAGGAGCATATGATGGGTCCAGAGTCCCTTTTGATCTTCAATTACTGTTACTTTGTAACTTGGAGTGCATCTGAAGTACTGTGTGCAAATCTGTGGTCCATACTTGTGAAAAGACTGGGCTAAGGTAGAGGCAGTACAGAGGATAGCAGCCACCAAGGTAACTCATGATCAGTATGTGAAGCTATATGGGGAAAGGCTATAGAACCTGGACACGTGATACAGACCTATTCATTTTTACATGGGATAAACTGGTTGGACTGCATGAATTTTTTCAATGAGTATGGACATGGTTACAAGGTGAAACACTATAAAACTGTCAAAAGAGAGGGTCGGAAAGGCTGTCCAGGAGTTTACCAAGATGGTGGTAGATTAAGTGGGACAAGTTTGCCAAAGAAAGAGATCTGTGCCAAAACAGTAGCTGGAGTTAATTATGGGTGTGATACTCCTAGGAGGTAGTAAAAGTGGGTGGGTAGGTTGATATGTGGAATAGATGTGTATGTGACCTTTAGGGTACTTTCAACATACAGTAGGTAAGATTGGTCAGACGAGGTGGGGGGAGTTTATGAGACCTTTCCCTGCTGTCATTGTCTATGTTTCTAAGTTGCTGTTCACAGAGATAGAAAAGTTTACAGTGATTTAAAGGAGAATGGTGGTGTGCAGGGTCATACATAGTCTGAAAACCCATGGAATGTTCTTTTACCCAAGGTGTTGGAATTCCCTACATATAGATGCTAGTTGTTTAGAGAAAAGCTTGACTAAATATTTCCTGTCACAAATCAAGACAGCAACAATTTTGTGGTATGTCAAGATAGAAGGTGATATCACTGAGCAAGCAGTGTGTTGTTGAGCACAGTTTGTCCATCCATGACATAATGTTTTGCTTGTTTTCTTTTCAGGGTTCAAAGGAGAATCTGGATCGAATCAGAACAGTGAAAGATTTATCCCAGTTCCTACATTAAGTAAAAGGTGTGTCCAAATGAACTAATCTGACTGCCATTTTGACAGATTATGCTAATTTGTTGTTGCATTTTTTTCTTTGTTTTCTTCCTTCCACAGCAGACTGTCACATCAGAATGAGCAGGTCATCACCAAGGATTCATCACTTGGTGCCACTGGCTGTGTTACCAATGTGGTTAGATCTTTGGATGCGCCGTGGCCAGCCAGCCTTCTCACGGCACTTTTCCGCTATGAGAGAGAGAGAAACAAAGTGAGAGGAATCAATTATTTTTTCCATTATCCATTGAAATTCTGTAAAGTGTCATATTCCATTATGTTATCACCTTGCTTTTGAGATAAATATTAAATGGAATATGGTTTAAGTAATCAGTCACAGCTAACAAAAGTCTACATATGCTGTCTCTGTATTTGTATGTTTTACCAAGAAAAACCTCCACTGAGCAACACTAATTTGCAACGAGGTCCTGGTAAGGACAGACAAATAGTACAGCAAAACCAGAAGTATAGTATTTGTAATTTTATACTCAATGTGCTTTTCTTTTAAATGGGAGAGAACAATGGCCACATGATAGTGCCACAGAATAAGGAATGAAACAGGTCCTCTTGGGTGAGTCCAGTGGCAAAGAGGGCTGAGGCACTGTAAACACCAT
This sequence comes from Neoceratodus forsteri, assembly GCA_016271365.2. Classification (NCBI taxonomy): domain Eukaryota; kingdom Metazoa; phylum Chordata; order Ceratodontiformes; family Ceratodontidae; genus Neoceratodus; species Neoceratodus forsteri. The sequence continues at coordinate 730,214,765 of CM028138.1, forward strand.
ATCTTTCCCATGCTGGTGACCTGAGACCAAGTTCAGGTCACTGGGGGGTTGGTGGCGGGGGGAGGACTTGGAGAAAACCAAGTAGCCATCTGGCAACCCTCTTCTCCTGAACTGGGGTGGTGAATCATCCAAGCTCTTGTCTGCCGCCTGGTGGTAGCACCAATGCTTGGGAGACAGACATAGGTCAGGAAGGGTAGAACAGGCTGCAGTTCTGGAATGTATGCGCTCCTCCACATGCATGCATCCCTCATGCCGCCATGGCCCCAAGATGTAGGGAGGAAAAAATGAAGGTAAATGGGAGGACTAGGCCTTGTGAAGCCCCATCTATGGCATAGTGACCTGCCTGTCACTCCAGTTGTGAAAGGCAAATTCTGGTTGTGTGTATGCCAGGAGGGGGAGGAAGATCCCCCTCCCTGGCCCCACGATGGGGGAAATCTCTGACGAAACCTAGCACCCAACCAGAGAGGGAGACACAGGATGGTTGTTGGTGCCTGGAGACAAGGTTGATAGTTGCCCAGTAGTGTTGCTTGGATAGTATCCTAGCAATTAGGATACTAACAAATACATGCCATTTATCTAGATACTGGATCTGGTCAGATAACAGCGCTAGCCGACCATGGATCCGACTCCCCTGGACCCAGGTTGTATCCTGTATTATCCAATGTTGGAATCGATGTTGGATCCCTGGATCCAGCATCAGATCCCTGGATCCGACGTTGGATAATGCGGGATGCGATCCGAGATATGACCTCTGAATTCGGCCAGATCCCAGGTTGGATCCTGCTCAGATACTGCAGCTATTCAACAGATCACAGTCTGATCCATGGAGGCACTATCTGAGCAACACTACTGACTGGTCTGTCTCAGAGGAATAAAAACATTTATGGAAAAAAAACAGGTCCGCTATACAACATACAGTAGAGGAAGAAATCAAAAACTGTTGAAACTTTATTCACCTATACTTAAAGAAATATTTCTAGCAGCATTTTCTTAGTTGAAGGGAGTACTTGAACACTTTTGTTCTGTTTTAGGCCCAAGACCTGTTACAGCACTCTTGTTTTTTTTTCACCTAAAAAGGAGCTCTCTATAGACTCACCTATAAGCCTCTCTTCCTGTTCACAGACAACACGGAAGCACACCTCCTTGTTGATGACATACATCCGACGGAGGCTGGAAAAAATTATATCACAAGGATAAGCTGGTACTTCTTCATAACATATAAAGCAAGACTTAGAAACAGAAACATACAAGTTGACAGCAGAGAAGGACCGCAAGGCCCCTCCAGGCTAACCATTTTTGCAGATTTGCTCCCCCCTGCCTCTACTAGGTCAGCGGCCTCAGCTATGCCCCCTCATATGTATGATTCCCTTGTGCCTATCCCATGCTCCTCTTGAATTCCTCAACTGTATGTGCTCTCACTGCATCCTGAGACAGGGCATTCCACACATCCTCCACCCTCTCTGTAAAAAATAACTTTCTCACGTTACCCCTTATGTGCTCCCCCCTCCAATTTCATGTCATGCCCTCGAGTTCTATTGTACTTTTTAAACTGGAAGATGCTATCCCCTTATTTATGCCCTTAAGATATTTAAAAGTCTCAATCATGTCCCCCTTCTCCAGTCTGTTCCAATGTGTACATATTGAGGACCCTAAGTCTATCTCCTGTGCCTTGTCGTGCAGACCCTGTACTACTTAGTTGCCCTTCTCTGTACTGTTTCCACCCTGTCAATATCCTTACACAGATGTGGCCTCCAGAACTGCACATAGTACTCTAGGTGAGGCCTAACCAGCGTCTTGTACAGTGGGATCACCACTTCCCTCCTGCAGCTTGTAATACCCCTCCCTATACTCCCAAACTTCCCACTAGCCCTCCCAACTGTTTTTTGCAGTCTGCTTGGTGGATTACAGGTCATCTGATATAATGATCCCCAAATCCCTCTCCTCCCTGGTGACTGTCAACAACTCACCCCCCAACATGTACCCCCCCCCCCAGGGTTTCTGTGCTCCACATGCATGATATTACACTTCTTCACATTAAACCTTACTGTAACTGCACCATGTGGGACTTCACAGTGAACCATTCTGGGTGAGGAATTCTATATGCCTTGAGGCAGAGAGCTCAAATATTAAAAGGGACAGGGCAGACTAAGATTCTGAATCTACTTTTCAACATCTGGAGTGTATAATATCTATCTGATGTAACTAACCTAATTACCTCTGGTGGAATAAACCATCACATGTGCGTATCCAGATTATCTGAGGTGAATAGGAAGTGTTCAGTATAACTATGCTGAATATTTGTTTTTGAATTTTTTTGTCATTTAGAACTCTCCTGGCCTAAAACAGGTTGAATAGTTTGATATACAAATGATCTAGACGGGTTATCCTTTTCATGCCACATGCATGTAGATTGCATGCAAATTAGCAGCTGGAGAATGGTTTGGATATGGTGCAGCCAATCTAGCACAAAGGGATACCCTGAATTGTATTATTCCTCTTTCAAAATGGTAAAAAAAATTAAAAAAAAATAAATGTAATGAAAACCCAGCCATGAGATCTGAAGTGTTTGTTTGTGCTGTGATAAGCAAACAGACACATGATGCTCTTGTCCAATGAGATTGCCAAGATTTTGTTTCCTGTTATATCAGTTAACTGTGATTTGTGTGCAAATGATATGTTTTTCCTCCATTTGTCTTGTGTTCTGAGATGCATATTTGGTTAAAAAAAAAAGAAAGTGCTCCCTCACCTGTAGAAGCACCGATGGTGAAGGCATTGCTTTAGGGGCTGATGGACAGAGTACAGCCGTGTGCACGGATACTGCTCCTCGCGGCAATCTGAAATTTTAACACAGAAGGACAGTGCATTACAGAGAGATGAACTGAGCTCAGACAATAGCACACTATTTTTCTGAGATGACTTTTTTTTGTATTTAGTATTCTGCTTCAACTCAGTAACAGCTGAGCGTCTGTCCTTTACACTTCAAACAACAGGTAAAAGAAAAAGCTGCCTTGATCAATAACTTCATAACTGTGATGTTGAAATGTGGACTTGGTGTTCATATTGCCTACTAAAAGTTCCATGTTCAGTCCTCTTTCCCCAGTCCCTCCCCTGAGGGCAGCGGGACTGAGCACAGGGTCTAGTAGATGGCCCATGGCCTGCGCCTGGTGTACTAATGTCACTCAGAGGACATCATATTCAGGCTTGCCTCCCTGACCACAGAACAGTTTGATATGTGACTTACAGAACCTGACCTCACCTAGGAGGGTTGAGGCAGTAAAGCAAGAGGTGATAAGACATGAGGTCACCCAAAGTACAGGTGAAATAGGCTGGGGGAAGAGAGAAGCTGAGGATGAGTAATAGTCTCAAGAAGGATCTGAGGGATTTTCCCTCACAGAGCACTTTAGCCTTGGAATGTAAACTGTTCCACTTGTAATAAATTTATTACGTCAAACCACATCTGTCCATACAGTCTTTTTGGAGCTTGCTATGAAAATCAGGTGCTTTGAGGGATGCCTAATTTGACTGCTTGTCTTGTTTAGGATACAAACTTGGGACGCTGAAGGCACATTTACACTGCCACCTTTGCAGCTCATCAACCCATGCACACAGGTTGATGCGCTTCAAAGTCAGCAGAGTGGATGCTCACCAGACCATGCTAATAGTGCTTCAGATCCATTTTCTGCACCAGCACTAGAGTGGGTATGTTTATCAGAGTGAGCATATTATGTGGCAGTGTAAATGTACTGTAGCACTCGTTCCAATAAAAAGCAGCCACTCCCAGACTCCTCCACTGGTCTCAACCCTTCCCCACAGCTCCTCACTGGTGCAGCCTGCATTGGCATGAGGGAGGGCTTCGTGAACAATGAACTGACCCCACTGGTGAGATCGCAGCAGAAGTGGAGTGGTGCAAATGTTATAGCACTGCAACCATGTAAACACAGCTTGATAGACCAACAAGATTTCCCTTTTGAAAACAGTGGCAGGTGGAGCTTAGAGCAATCCATTTGACAATCCCACCACCACCACCACCCCACCTTGGATCTTCTTCCTTTAGCCTTCATCTATTCCCATTGCTTAAGCCTTCAATGAAGTCTGGGGATGTGCGAAAAAAAAATTTCCACCAGTGGATTTTCGGCAAAAGTGCAAATTTCTCTTCTGCGAAAGTTTGGAAATCATTTTCGGAACTTTCGTGGAAATTACACCTTAAGACTGCAGAAAAAATGTAAAAAACTGTGGGTTAATTCATTAAACTGCTGAAAAAAAATCAGCAGAAAGGATCACTGCCGGTGGTAATTTCTGAGTTTTTTTTAACTGCAGTTTAATTCATTAATCTACCCCCCACTGATCAGGGGTCCCAGTAAATACCTCCAATCCCTTCCTTAGACCCTCATGGTTTCTAGGGGACCCCCACCCACCGATCATGGCCCCCAAAACATTTTATTTCCCTGATGTCTAGCAGCCCCCCTCCCTATCCTGGATTCTATAATCCAAATAAACAGCTGTCAGTCCACCAACTCATCCTCTTCTATTCCCAGTATTCCCTGGTGTCTAGTGGACCTACCCATCCCAGATCCCTTATAAAAAAAATAATCCTTATTCCCTGGTGTCTATTGGACACCCCCAACCCTACCCTGACAGTTCATCTGCCACCACCCATTCCCCTCCCCTCCCCACACCCCTATCCCTGAGGCGGGCCACCAGCGCAGCACTCCTCTCTCCTCCACTACCAGTGGCCCACTGAATTGTCAGTGAATAACCACATGGTTGTACAAGCAGGCGCTCATTCATTGACAGTTCATTAAACTGTGGCTAGAATAAATTCCACAGTTTATATGCACTTTTCTGCAGTTCACAAAAAAAAAGTCTGCAGAAATCTGCGAAAATCTGTGGAAAATCCCAGTTTTGCCAATGGCGAAAGTTCCACAATTTCCACGAAAATTTGCAGAAGTTACACGAAAGCGGAATTCACAACTTTCACACACCCCTAATGAAGTCATAATCATCTGCTTATGACATCATAACCTGTTGCCACAGAAATTATGCTGATGTCACCAGCAGAGGTTATAACTTCTGCGCAAGAAAAACAGCAGGACCAGATTAAGTTAATAGGGCGTAAACAGCTTGTTTTCATCCAAATAACTTCATGATAAAGAATGGAAAATGCCATGGAATTAAGTTTTTTGAAGAATGTTTTTATTGATTTTATTTATTTATTTCAACGTTCAGAAATACACCTTTCAGCAGAAATGCTCATTTACAAAGGTTCCTTGTTAGAACAATTTGTTTACACCATGTCAAAGACAGTATTAAAAAACTGATTAACAAAGGCTGGACAATATTGATTCAGTGACATAGCAAAACAAAATGAGTAACATAAGTGCTGTTTCAGCAATACAGAGTGAACAGAAGTTAACATTCAACAGGTCAAATAATACAAAACATAACATAGGCACTAGGAGCTCTACAAAGGTAGCAGCCCATCTGGTCATTGTCAGAGTTTAAGTCTCTGTGCTTTTGTATCTTGCTGATGCCTATGATAATGAGTTTGTAAGGTGCTTTAAAGTTATTATGTTTGTCATTGAACATCTTGCTATGCTAGTTGGATTTTAAGAGGTGTAACACTGTCTGTCCAATGCAAAGCAGTGTTTTAGGGGCAAATAAGTGCCGCTCCAATCATCATTCATGCTGATAATGATGGTGTTTGGGCTGGGTGGAGCAGAGACTGCCTGAACTACAAAAGAAATAGCCAACCCAGTCCTGTGACAGCTTTTCATTTGATGTAGCAGCACAGCTGTCTGTGTAATAAGCCTGGAATTTCAAGCATGTTGGGGGCTCAGATGGGCTGTAATAGAAAAAAGTCTGTCTGTTTGTGTGTGTGTATCTCTCTTCCATCTCTCTTTCTCTATGCCCACTATGTTAACTGTACTTAAACATACTCAAATGCCAATAACATTAAAATGATAAATGACAACATGGTACTGTGAGCAAGAAAGTTGCACAGCACCAAAATACCTACAAAATGAATTGTTTCATTTGCAGATACCATTTAGTTATTTTATCATTAGCAAACAAGACAGCAGAAAATTCAATTTGTTTACTGTTTCAACAAACAAATGTGAAGAACTTTAAAACAAAAAATGACAGCATGCTGCTGAGAGCATGACCATTGTTCAGCACAAAACTATCTACAAAATAAGTGGTGTTTCCTTTATTTATATCTTTTAGTTTTTTATGTGTGCTTGCACACATGTGCAAGAAACATAGTGCCACCATACGACTTTTTGTAGGTGTCCCAGCCTCTCTTCCAATGCTCTGATCCTGTTTGCAGGCACGGCCACACTGCACCAATGAATGTCCCAGCAGTCTATGACAGCCATTCAGATGCAGTGGCGTACAGTTGAAAGAGAACTACTGCTGCAATATGCCGTGGTAAGGTGTAGGTTATTTGCATATTTAGCCCGTCGTCATACCAATCAGGTTTCAGCTAATCGGTATGATGACGGTCTAAATATGCAAATGACCTACATGTTACCACCACTTATTGCAGCAGTCGTTGTCTGTCAACTGTATGCCACTGCATCTCAAACTGTTTTTTTTTTTTAAGGTTTACATGATCACTTTCAGTTTATGGGCTTCAATAACCAGCAAAGCACATCTAAAATAATAAATCAATGTAAACTTGGCCACTAATCTGGGCTTCTTTGACCTGTAAATATTTTAGATCCATGTTGAACTCAAGGATAACATAATACCATTTTCTGTTAGCATTTCACATATGAGGGTTTTATTTCATGATCACTCATAAACAGCATTCGTTCTTTGCCACCCTCTGGTACCTTGCACTGATCATGTAGCTACCCATGGGCACTCCTGATAAAGAACAAACCCTGCAGGTAAGGTGACAGTATGTTTGTTACACAGTTACCGTGTCACTTTCTGTTTTGCAACTCCTGCAAGTGTAGCACTGCGCCGCCACAAAACTGTCCATAGAGAACAAAGTGCCACCAGCAAAAAAAGCATTAGTTCTAAATTGCTTTGAAATTGCCTCTTTATGGGAAAATTTGGGATTGTATGTTGGTGTTTGGGGCTTCAGCAATTCCACGCTACCCCTCCTGCAGCCAATCAAACTCTCCCATCAGTTATGCTTCACTATAGAATGGCAGCAGCACTTTGAGACAACTTAGTAGCAGACCCAATTTCCAATGTCGAATCCACATCAACCGTAACACAGCTTTCCAAAACAAAAATCTCCAGAACTCGGGTCGAGAAGGTGGAAGCTTTCCTTGAGCGATGCGTCATGCCTGTGTTTGTAAATATGCCCATGGTTAGTAGGGCCCTGTCTGGATTCCGGAGCAAGGCAGAAGCAGGAAACTATAGACCTGTAAGTTTGACCTCAGTGGTAGGGAAAATGATGGAATCACCTCTGAAAGAAAGAATTGTTGAGTACCTAGAGGCCAGCGGGCACAGGATCCAAAGCAGCATGGATTTACAGCAGAAAAGTCATGTCAGATGAATCTAATTGATTTCCTTGACTGGGTGACCAAAGTAATAGATCAGGGAGGGGCTGTGGATATGGCCTACCTAGACTTTAGCAAGGCATTTGACACAGTCCCGCACAAAAGATTAATAAACAAGTTAGCTAGCCTGAGAGTGGGTCCCAGGGTGGTAGCCTGGGTAGCAAACTGGCTGCACAACAGGACACAGAAGGTAATAGTGAATGGAACACATTCTGAAAAAAGGAGGGTTACTAGTGGAGTACCTCAGGACTCAGTACTGGGTCCAGTCCTCTTTAACATCTTTATAGGTGACATTGCAGAGGGTCTGGAGGGAAATGTATGCCTCTTTTCAGATGACACAAAGATTTGTGACAGAGTTGATAAACAAGGGGGGGTAGAAAGGATGAGAAAGGACTTGGCAAGGTTGGAGGAATGGTCAGACATATGGCAACTTAGATTCAATACAAAGAAGTGCAAAGTAATGTACCTGGGAAACAAAAACCCTGGAGAAGAGTACACAATAGCATGGGAGGTACTAACAACAACAAAAATGGAAAGGGACCTGGGGGCAGTCATATCAGATGACCTAAAGGTGGGTAAGCAATGTGAGAAGTCAGTAAGTAGAGCCAGGGGGATACTAGGATGCATAGGAAGGGGCATCACAAGTAGAAAAAGGGAAGTGGTTATCCCTCTGTACAGACAGTTGGTGAGACCCCATCTGGAGTACTGTGTGCAGTTTTTGGAGACCTCATCTATGCAAGGACATAGGATGGAAGCAGTCCAGAGGAGGACAACTAAAATGGTACAGGGTCTGCATCAGAAATCATATGAAGAAAGACTGTGAGAGCTTAATATGTATACCCTTGATGAAAGGAGGGATGGGGGGGACATGATAGAAATGTTCAAGTACCTCAAGGGAATCAACAAAGTCTAGCACGGTAGCATCTTTCAGAAAAAGAGATGTGTAAGAACAAGGGGGCACAATTTAAAGATAGAGGGGGGACGGCTCAGGGGTAATGTGAGGACACTTTTTTCACGGAGACAGTTGTGGATGCATGGAACTGCCTTCCAGTAGTCTGATGTCCCTTTTCAAGTAGGGGGCACCAGAATTGCTTGCAGTACTCTAGGTGCGGTCTCACCAGGGACCTGTACAGGGGCAAGATGACCTCTCCACTCCTAGAAGTAATCCTCCTTGCTATGCACCCTGGCATCCTGTTTGCCTTCACTGCTGCCTTCCTGCACTAAGCAGAGTGGTTCATCTACACGGTTACCAGCACTCCCAGATCCCTCTCCTCCTTGGATTTTGTTAATGGGACACCCTGCAGCCAGGAATTGTGTCCTGGGTTCTTGCCTCCTAAATGCAACATTTGCACTTCTTGGCATTGAAACCACGCTGCCAAGTGTGAGATCATTCCTCAGTTTTACCAAATCCTCTTGAAGTACTTTTGCTCCATCCCCCCATCTACCTCGGCATAAATCTTTGTGTCATCTCGTGAAGAGACTGATCTTGCTCTTAATCCCCCGGCAATGTCAGCTATGAAAATGTTAGAACCGGTACCAGCACTGAGCCCTGTGATACACCACTTGTTACTGCCCTGGGTTCAAATGCCCTCCCCCCACATTACTACCTTCTGCTGTCTGCCCTCCAGTTAGTTCTCAACCCATCTGACCAGTTTCCTCCCTGCTCCCAGACTCTTCAACGTGCAGGTCAGCCTACCATGTGGCACTGAGTGAAAGGCCTTGCTGAAATCCAGGTAGAGGACATCCATCACATATCCCCTGTCCAGTGCCCTCGAAGCCCAGTCATAAAAAACAATCAAGTTCGTCTGGCAGGATCTGCCTGCGAAAAACCCGTGCTGCCTGCTGTCTTGGAGATTGTTATCCTCAAGAAATTACACCAGTCTTTCCTTGAGGATTGTCTCCATCAGTTTTCCCACAATTGCAGTAGGGCTTACCTGTCTGTAATTTCCAGGTTCGTCCTTGGGCCCACTGTTATGGAGAGGTACCACATGTGCTTCCCTCCAGTCCTTGGGTACACACCCTGAGTTCAGAGAGGTATTGTCCCATACCCTGTTGTAGGTTATTGCTTACAGATATATTTTGTGTAAGCCCCCTCTATGATCTTCTTATATAGTGAATAAACAACAAAGATATTTGTGCTGATTCCCAGTCTAGGGGGTGTAAACTCAGGTAGGCAACCATGTAAAGCACCACTGTTAAAGACAGTTACACTCCGAGGTACAGAGACACACACAAACCAAATGTTGCAAAACATACAATAGTACTGTTTGCAGCATTTGGTTTCTGTGTCTCTCTCTACCATGGAGTGTAACTCTCTTTGACATTGGTGCTTACTAATGTATAATGCAATGGTATTGTGCTTACACAGTCTGTATAGGCCCCCTGCCAGTTGAAAGGGTCACAGGGGCAGCAGGGGAAATTTATCATAGTATTTACAGAAATATATGTCATGTCTGTGCAATGAATCTTTTTTCACAAAATGAGATTTAGATATAGTGTAAGAAGTATTGTATTTTTGGAGGGTGCAAGAATAGACCAATAATCATTACCAATTAATATTGAAAAATGGACACTACATGGGTTCATATACATGGCTGTACTTGGATATATATATATATACAATAAAAATAATTATTTAAAAATCTACATTTGTATTTATCAGAACAGACAGTCAAGCATGTTTTTTACAAGATGGACTACATTTAAGAGTAAGAAGAGTTTGGCATTTGTGCAGTGGTAAATAATTTTCATGACAAACAAAGATAAAAAAAAAAAAAAATAATTCAGTACATTAAACATATGTTTGAACCAAAGACTGAGGCATGTATGACTCATCGTCCCTCGGAAAGGATTTACTCACTGAAGGACACACCTCCCACACACACACACACACACACACACACACACACACACACACACACCTACTGTTTTCCTAAAAAAAAAACATCATTTGCCCTGCGGCTGCTCCAGCCGCCCCTCGCCACACACACACACACACACACACACACACATCTGTTTACATTCCAATCTCACTTAGTAGCACCTCCTTCTCAATTCCCCCCTGCTGTTAATAAATGTTTTCAACCTTATACACACCTATGTATTTCTGTACTCATTCTTTCATTTTTATTTAAAACTTTGTTAACCAGGTAAAAAAGCACTGGGTCACTTGGCCCTTTTACAGGCTTGACCCAGGTACAGAAACAAGATTACATCACAATCAGACAGACATAATAAAACAGCACATAGCATTGTAAGTATACACAAATATCATTCCTTAAATATAATCCTAAAACAGATTATATTATATTACTGTAACACCCAAAATAAACCCGTAGGTACACTTACATCCTACCCCTAAGTACAAGTGTCTTTTTAAAGATACTTTAAAAGAAGCTAAACTTTCTACATTTCTTAAGTAATTGGGCAATTTATTCCAACTATCCGTAGCACAATATTTAAAAGATGTTTGATTCTTTATTGTTTTGCAAAGAGGAATTTCCAACAAAACAGAGGAACTAGATCTTGGCTGCCTAGGATTTATTCTTTGAATGAAAAAGTTATTCATAGGGGTATACACAACACTATAAAGTGATCAATGCACAAAACATAGTTCCTGTATGGTGTCTCTTTGCTCCAGGGGTAACCAATCCAACCTGCTGTATAAATTACAATGATGTTCCCTATGTCTAGCTCTCAATGCAAATCTACAAATAGAATTGTAAAGACTGTGTCTCTGCTGTTTTACCTTTTCTGACCCTTCCCCAAATCAACCCTCCATAATCCAATATAGGCAATAGACATGCTACTGCTATGGTTTTCCTAGTATCAGCTGTTAAAAAATCCCTTACTGTATATATGGCACCAATTCTACTATGTATCTGTTTAGTCACATTAGTCAAATGAGGAACAAATGAAAGATGGTTATCAAGTATCACACCAAAAGAACAAAACTCAGTGACCATATCAAGAGAAAGACCTTTACAAGTCATCCCTCATCCTCCCTGACTTTGCAGATGTGCAGCACAACATGCCCTTTGTCTTTTTTTTATTCAAAACTAATCCATTTACTTTTAACCATTCTATCATTTTACTATAGTCATTTTCTAACTTTGTTCTGATCGTATCAATATTTTTCTCAGCCACATATGAAACTGGGTCATCTGCATACAAAATCAAGGAGGAGTCTTTACATATTGTGGGTAATTCATTTATGTATAGAGAGAACAACAAGGGCCCCAATATCGATCCTTGTGGTACCCCATAATTAACTTTTCTAAAGTCAGACAGTATCATTTATCCTAACCTGTTGTTCTCTCATAATCAGATAATCATTTAGCCAATCACTGAACCTCCAAACCCCAACACTTTCAGTTTAAAAATCAATATCTGGTGGTCCACCAGGTCAAAGGCCTTGGTCAGGTCCACAAACACCACACCCATGTACTTCCCTTGATCCATGTTTTCTTGCAGGTTGTTCAAGAACCTGACTGAGGCTGTTACCCTACCACACCCACTATGGAAGCCATGCTGTGCATCCGTAAGCACCTGGTATTTATTTAGATGTTCCACAAATTTGAGGTGCAGCAACTTTTCCAGGACTTTTCCCACTATAGACAGCAGAGATATTGGTCTATAATTTACGGCAAGATCTGCCTGACCCCCCCCCACCCTTAAAAATTGGTATCACTATTGCTTTCTTCCACATGGTACAATCTTTGTCTCAAGTGATATGTTGAAAATCAGCTGCAATGGTTTTGCAATCTCATTTGCTATTATTTAAAAAAAAAACTCAAGCTTTCCACGCCCCGAGTGGCGCCCACGGAGCCCGGCGGCATCAGCGCCGCCATCACCGGATAAACCGACGCTTCCCTCCTGCCCTCCTGGTCCTGCCTCCCGGATCCTCTTCAAGGTAATCACCACTAAACACCCTCAGCCGCCCAGCTTCTAGCACCTCCTCCAATTGGTGCGCCTACCGCTTTGATGGCCCCTGATTGGACCAGAGATAAGCCCTCTCCTTCCGATTGGAGCGCCTGTTCAGCCGAGCCAGCCAAGCTGCTACCCGACCCATGGAGCCCTCCAGCCAGATTGCCGGAGCAGCCGCTAGCCTGGGGATACGCTCTTCTTTCTGCTGGGCTATTTTAAACTGTACAATAATTCTATGTTGATGCCATATTACTTAGCTTAAAAGGCCTGTAATTGTAATCCTTGCTCGTGTTATATCTAATTATATTCTCTGCTACCTTACAGCTTAAGTTGAAGTGATACAGCCTTTTTGTGTAGACATTATATAGCCAGTGCATCCCTCGCTTTTGTAAGCCTAGATAACTAGCTATTTACTTACTCCTACCCTACCCCATGTTGTTTTCTACTCTTGCTGTGTACTCTCTTCTCTACCCTCCAAACAAGACTGTCATTTTCCCTCTGCCTAACCTCCAAATCCCTGTTTCCGCACTCCTTGGCGTCATTTATTCTCTGCTTTTTTCCCTCCCTTACTCCTGCACTAAGCTCCATTTTAGTAGCCTGCCTCCCACCCCCACCCATCTAACTTATGCCTCCCTAAAGCTCTTCCTCCTAAATTGCTAATTCCTGTCCTTTGTCCTTGTTCGCACACCCACCCCCTCTGTAAGCTCCAGCCTGTCTCCTGCCTTCCTTTTGTTCCCTTCAACTACTTAATCCTCAATTTCTCCTTGCTTCCCTCTCAGGAGCCTTCTGCGCCCCAAGCAGTGCCCACGGAGCCTCGGCAGCATCAGCGCCGCCATCACTGGATAAACTGATGCTTCTCTCCCGCCCTCCTGGTCCTGCTCCCAGATCCTCTTCAAGGTAATCACCACTAAACACCCTCAGCCGCCCAGCTTCTAGCACCTCCTCTGATTGGTGCACCTACCACTTTGAAGGCCCCTGAATGGACCAGAGATCAGCCCTCTCCTTCTGATTGGAGCGCCTGTTCAGCCGAGCCAGCCAAGCTGCTACCTGACCCATGGAGCCCTCCAGCCAGATTGCTGGAGTGGCCGCTAGCCTGGGGATACGCTCTTCTTTCTGCTGGGCTATTTTGTCCAGTCCCCACCACCCCCTCCCAGGTCACCTATTAAATATGCTACTTACCCCGCCCCTTTCTACCTACTCCTATCCCTTTCCTACAAATACTACCCCTCCCCTCTTCCCCCGCCCAGCTATCTACCTAGTGCTTCTCGCGACTGATCCTCTTCTCCCTCTATCTACACTACCCCACATTAGACTGTACCTCTCCTCACTCCCTACCTGTTCCTCCTGTGCATGGAAAAATGGCACAAACAATAACCCACTTACTTCTGATCTTCTCCATCCTATTTTTCTTCCCCCTTTTAACTCCCACTTTAAGTTGCTACCCTGCATCCCCCCCTCTGCTGTACTGACTCATCCTACAAATGCCCCCTATAAGTCCACAGCATCTCTCCCAGCTACCATCTGGTCCTGTTTCTCTACGAACCCCACCTCCTCGATCTATTCCTTTGGCTGCCTCCTGGTCTCCCTCTACCAATCCAGAGTCCACTTTCTCCACATTGCCTGCCCTACTGCCTCCCCCAAACAGTGCTTGGCCAAATCCTGGTGCCTCCACATACTATGCCACCACCTAACACTTGCCCTACTACTACTGGCTGCAGGTGATATACACCCTAATCTCGGCCCATCACCAACTCCTGGTCCCAGCTACCCCCTGCCTAACCCCTCAACCAAGGCCACCACTGACACTCACTCTGGCTCCCTTCCCCGAGGTTTATGCCTACTCCATCTAAACATTCGTAGCCTAGCCCCCAAGCTCGATCAGCTCCAGGTTCCAGCCCCCCCCCCACTATGCCCCTGACATAATCATTCTATCCAAGACCTGGCTAAACCCAAACCTCCCAGACCACAACATCGCTATTCCAGGGTTCACCATCACTGCAAGACCGCCCACTGAGGAGGAGGAGGGGTGGCTATCTACAACCAGCTCAGCCTCACATTTTCTGTCTCTCTTCAGCTGAACCCAAAGCTTATGAGCTGCTTATGGTGAAATTGTCCCTCCTCCTCATTACCCATCTTTGTGGCTGGTATTTATTGCTGCCCTGGCACTCCAACCACAACAGTCACTGACCTTCTGTGCCAACTCACATCTCTTGCCCAGTCGGGTGAACTATATGTTATGGGTGACTTTAACCACAACTGGCTAGCCCCCACTTTTAACAAAACCCGAACTGAGATATCTGCTCTCAACCTTACCCAAACCATTATGGAACCTACTCGGTCAAACCAGAAGACCGGAAACCACTCCCTTCTTGACTGGGCACTTACCTCCCCCTCACACCGCGTTGTCAGCTCTGGCCTCCTCCCTGACTCCATTAGCAACCACCACCTAATCTACTTGGCCCACAAAATCCATAGAGTTAAATCCACTCCCAAATTTATATTCCAACAGTCATATAAATCCCTAAACCTCTCCCCTCTCCGGAAGAACTAGCTCACTCAAACTGGGACCCAATCTTAAGCTGCTCTAACATGAACGTTGCCCTTATGCACTTCCGGAACACCTTCCTTACTGCCTGGGACAAACACGCCCCCCTGTGCCATGCTGGAGTCCAGGGGGGGCATCTTCCATGGATATCACCCAAGCTGACAGCTTGCCAACAGGCCCATGACAAGCCCTGGCACATTAACAAATCCATGCTCCTCCCAGGCGACAATCTCACCTACCACATGCACCTTAAGAAGTGCACACAGGCCATCCACTTAGCTAAGGCCAACTATTTTAACAACACCCTAAATGCAAATCTTGGGAGGCCTTCTAAATTTTGGAAAGTCATCAACTCCCTTTTCTCCCACCAAACATCAAATCCCCCACCTCTCCTCCTCGCCCAAGGGATTCTACTCTCCGACCCCCTGAAGGTAGCCTCCGAGTTTAATTTCTACTTCACTACTTGTGCTACAACCCGCCTAGATTCCCTTCCTCCTGTAACCACACCCACTCCCCAGACAGCTACCCCCCTACCACCTGGCCAGGACCCCTTTTCCTTCCGACACATCTCCGCCCTCGAAATCCTAGATGACCTTCGCTCCCTGAACCCCAACAAAGGTAAATCCCCCAATGGTCTCGACAACAAACTCCTCTTTCTATCTTCCCCTGCTATCGCTACTCCCCTCGTGGCCATGCTAAATCTTTCATTCACCACCGAGTCACTCCCCACTGAGTGGAAGCATGCCACCATCCTACCCCTTCCAAAAGGAGGTGATCCTACCTCCGCAACTAACTACCGTCCCATCTCCCTCCTCCCCACTCTCGCCAAACTCCAGGAACACCTAGTACTATCTCAGCTCTCCCTCTTCCTCTCAGAAACTAACTTCCTCACTCCATTCCAGTCCGGTTTTAGAAAAAAACACTCTACCACTACCTCCCTACTAAGACTCATGGACTGCATCCTCTCTGGGATGAACAAAGGACAAATTACTACCAATATTTTCATTGACCTAGCCAAAGCATTTGATACGGTATCCCACTCCCTCCTACTATCCTGCCTATCAGGGGCTGGGTTAGCAGCATCCACCACAAACTGGTTCAGTGCCTACCTACAAAATAGAACCCAATCCACTAACATAGCTGACTACACCTCCTCCCCCCACTCCCTATTACCACCGGCATTCCCCAGGGCTCAGTCCTTGGCCCCATTCTCTTCTCCATCCTACTAAATGATCTGCATAACTCTTGCTCCACTACTGCAATACACATGTACGCTGATGACACGGTCCTCTTTACTTCCGGCCATACCCACTAAGAAGTCACCTCTAAATCTTCAGACCGACTTCAACAAAGTTCAACACTGGTTCAACTCCATCCAGCTCTCCCTAAATGCCAAGAAAACTGTCTCTATGTCTTTCGGCACTAGACAGAGACTATCCAGATTTACATCGCCCCTAATCTTCCATACCCTAAATAACACCATCCTTGATGATGTACCCTCCTTTAGGTACCTGGGGGTTTGGCTTGATTGCCACCTCTCCCTTTCCACACACGTGGACGCCATCCTATCAAAACTGCGCCCAAAGCTTGGTGCCCTCTATAGAAACTGCACTAGTCTCCCACTTCCTGTGAGACGCGAAACAGTCCAGAAAATGATTCTACCCTCCTTCTACTACTGCAATGTTGTTTACAGCTCTGCCTAGAAGTCCACCTTAGCCAGACTGGACCTCCTCTTTAATGCTTTCTGCCGCTTTGCCCTGGATGCCCCCTCCTGCACCCATCACTGCGAGCTCTTCCGTTCACTGGCCCTTCCATCCCTGAGTAACTGGTGCCTACTCCACAGTGTTAAATTTGTTTCTAACTTCTGGCTCGGTTCCCTTCCTCACTACCTTGTATCCTCCCTTTCCTCCTCATCTATCCCCGCCCTCGCCCTCAGATCTACTGACTCCAGGCTATTAGTAATCCCTCACCGAAGGACCACCGCAGGCTAATCGGCTTTCTCTTACAGTACCTCTTCTCTAAGCTCTGGAATGGCCTGCTGACCTAAATCCACCATTCTTCATCCAAACACTCTCTATCCTCTGCCCTCACCAACTTCCTTGCACCAAATTGTACCTGCCCCTGACCTCCCACCCCCTGACGGAGTCTCTCCCCCCTCCCCGATCCCCTCCTCCCTACATGCCTGACCAGTGGCTCGGCCTTCACCTAATTGTCTGGCTTATTCATTGCCCTAAACAACCAATGCACTTACTGTTTCATTCACTTCTGCTGTCTCCCTTCTCTTTCCCCCAGCGTCTTCCCTAAATCAACCCCCCTAAATACCCCAGTGTTTACTATACAGTCCTGCCACCACTCCTTTGCCCCAATCCCCTACTTCCAATACCCACTGCCAACTTGGTGCATCCTGCTCCAGTTCAATCTCTGTTACTGGCACTTATGTAATCACGTATAGTCCTTGATGTGTATTCAAGTATGTATGCCACTTTCCTTGAGGGTCATGTTATGTACTGTACTCCTCATGTAATCAAGTTCATAAGTAATCTCATTCAATTATGTAACAATTGTTTGTGTTGTTCCACTCCAAGTTCAACCTACTGACTGCTGTATATATACCGTCCTCCCTTGTACCCCTCCCCCCCCAGGTCGTACCGTGAGACAAGCATCTTTTTGCTCAGTGTGCCTTTCCTGGTGAAACATTTTCAATAAATAAATAAATGATCAAACCCAGGTCCTTTTGTTTCATCCAATTTTGATAGTTCCTGGTAAACTTCATGCCATGTAATTTTCTTAAAGTAAAACTTTGGTAAATTATTACTTTGATCAGGCATTCTGAATTTAACCCTTCCCCTAAATCCAAAAGATACTCATCTAAATCAGTGAATTTTTCATTCAAATAATCTGCCATTTCCTTGTTCTCTGTGATTACCCGCTGTTCTTTAACTAAACCAGTTATATTATTCATCTTCTTAGGTACCAGCAAATTATTCACATTTTTCCAAAACTCAACCTGAGATCTTTTTATTTCTTTTTTACATCCATTTCTCAGTTGTCTATAGTGGTTCCAGTCTGATTCTAACCTAGTTTTTCTGTATAACTGGTTAGCTGCATCCCTTTCCTTCATTAGTTTAAACAATTTAGGACTTGACCATTTATTTCGAGTGCCGCTCACCCTTCTTTTCTTTAATGGGGCTCGTTTATCAATTATTACATTTAAAGTTTCTGTAAATAAACTTACTGCTTTGTTAACATCTTTAGTTCTGTTTAATTGGGTCCAACTAACCAATGATAAATCTTGTTTAATAGCTAACAAATTATCTTCATTTAAAGTTCGACATTCCACTACATGATATTTACCCTTAGGTCTTCCATTCCCCCAAACACAGTAAATTGGATGATGGTCACTAATTACATCAGCTAATACCCCTGAAATACCATTATTCTTTACATTACTTGCCAAAACCCAGTCAATTAAGCTAAATTGCTTTGTTTAATTATTTAATCTTGTTCCATCTGTTATAATTTGTTCAAGATTCACTCCCTGCAGCAGCTTCCTACATCTACTGTATTTACCTCAGTTCCCCACCAATTTAAATTAAAATCCCCCATTACAATTAATTCCTTTTTGCTATACCCTTCCAGTATTTTAATTAATTAGTCCAGTCCCTGAATTTTGGAATTTGGAGGATTATACATGCATCCTACATTTAATTTCCTTGTTTTGCCCATTACTGTTTCTACAAAAGGACACTCACATCCTGAATCTAATACTGGGGTGGGTATTTATTTTACCTCTAAATGCATTTTATAAAAAATGACTAACCCCCCCTCCTTTTCCATAGTCTGTCCTTTCTTAAATGGTTAATACCCAGAATGTCTATTAAATTATTATCTATTTTGGTTTTCAAACAGAATTCAGTTATCAATATTAAATCAGGTTTATGTACCTCAACCCAGGCTTCCAGTTGCTGTATTTTTGGCACAAGACTACAAATATTTAAATGTACCATTTTAACCCATCGTGCTTTCATCCATTTTAGTCCTACATTTTCTAGAGGTCCTGGGTTTTCTTCCACATTCCCTGATTCCTGTAGTCTTTTTATTATTAAATAATACAGACAGAAATGTAATCTCCTAGAATTTAAAAAATACCCTAATTTTCCAACTTCCCGTTTTCCCAAAAGGCCAAATACAATTTTACTATCCTCTAATTTGTTTTCTTTATTGTGAAATTCCAGTTGAAGCCTATTGTCATAAGCCCCATTTTCTTCTGCTCAGTGGATTTTCTGCACTAGGCCATCCAGTGAGCAGAACAAAGTGGTATACATCAGAAAACGTACCACCCCTATATAATGCATCAAATGCTATACTACACAACCCAATTTCACACAAACCTTACTTAAATATCAAGTAATGAGTTACCTTAGAGGTAAGTTATAGCTTTTTTATGTTTGCTTGCACGCATGTGCAAGAAACATAGTGCCATCATCCGAGTTTTCGGAGGTGTGGCAGCCCTCTTCCAATTCAGGCAGTGTGTTTGCAGGTGCAGCCACAGTTCTCCAATGCCTGTTGAGCTGTCTATGACCAGTCCAAAATGCAGTGGTGTACAGTTGAAAAGAGGAGCTACGCTTCAGTGAGCAGCGATAAGATATCACCTGCTCATGCGCGCTCCCCCTACACACACACATACACACCCACGTGCGCACGATACTGCATGCTCACCCCCACACACACACTATGTAGCCACGGGTGCCCAATCCCCTGTCGGCTGTGCTGCGCCCCCAAAAAAAACAGAGTTCTTATATGACACACTGGGTGCCCACCAGCATGGCTAACATCAGTATAGCCGACGGGGTGCCCAATCCCCCATCGGCTCCACTGGTTCCGCCCGCAAAGCACAGGGTGCCACGCTGAGCCCACCCCAACATGGCAAGAATGCCATCGCCGACAGGGGTGCCCAACCCCCCGTCGGGCCCACGCTTCCACCAGCCATCCTTGTGCCATGCTGGAAGCCCACCCAGCGTGGCAAACATCCCGTGTCATCCTCATTTAAAAAAAACACTGAAACTCAAAAACGGTCCCTCGGTGTCTCTGTCTCCACCCACACCACCCACTGCTTCCCTGCCTCCCCACCCCCACCCCATACTTACCACCCAGACTCTGGTGCGGCGATCTTAGTGGACCGGGAACATGTCTGCACTCTGCAAAGCCGACCGCCAAACTGAAGAAATGCGGTAAGCTGTATAATGGGATAGATAGGGGTTTTCCAACTTTACTGCATATCTCAGGCATTTTGTGGAATTTTGGCGCAAATTTTCAATATGGGTTTTTGGGACCCTTCTCATGAGTGATCTCACTGTCAGTGGCGTTGAATGAAGAATGATTTGCGAAGTCACTGTCGAAATCACCTTTGGAGACTAGTAATGAAACAACACTGCACTCTTCATAAGGTGGGCTCTCAAAAGCCTATGTTGAAAATTTGGTGGAAAAATTCCTAAAATGACTGTTTCCAGCGTCGTTAGCAGTTCCCGCAAGCTCGTAAGTTCAAAATTTTCAATATTTTCACCAGATTTTCAACATTGCCATTTTACCACACCTTCTTATGAGCAGTACAGCTGTCATTTTTCACATCTTGCCCAAAACGTGTTTCCTTGCGGTAGCGCACTAATGGCAGTCGGTGTGCAAAATCGATGTATGGGACACATTAAGAAAATCACAGTGACACTGTTAATGAGCAGAGGTCTTAAATGGCTATGTTAAAATCTGGTGAAGAAATTCCTAAAATGACTGTTTTCACGCATGCGTTGCAGTTCCCTCGCATGCCTCGTAAGTTTCGTAATTTTCAATATTTTCACTCCAGATTTTCCACATTGCCATTTTATTACACTTCCTTATGAACAGTACAGCTGCCATTTTTCACATGTTGCCCAAAATGTGTTTCCGCACATGTAGCACACAATGGTGCAGTCGGTGTGCAGAAGCAATGTTTGGGACAGATTAAGAAAATCACAGTTACACTGTTCATGAGCAGAAGTCTTAAAATGGCTATGTTGAAAAATTGGTGACAAAAGTCCATAAAATGACTGTGTTACTAGTGATCATTGCGCAGTTTCCACGCACCCTTGTAAGTTCATGACTGTAATATTTTCAGTCCAGATTTTCACCGTGGCATTTTTCCACACTTCCTTATGAACAGTACAGCTGTCATTTTTCACAACATGGCCAAGTGTGTTTTCACACTTTCAGCACAGAGATGCGTGGTCGCTGTGGGAAATCATTGTTCGGGACAGATAAAGAAAATCACAGTGACACTGTTCATGATCGGAGGTCCCAAAATGCCTGTGTTGACAATCTGCTGTAAAAAATCCCCAAACTAATTACATTACGGGTGTGCGTTGCACAGTTTCTATGCACGCTCGTGACTTCACCAGTTTTTATAATATTTTTACTGCAGATTTGCAACATTGCCATTTTTTACACCTCCCCATGAACAGTATAGCTGTCATTTTTCACATCCTGTTCAGAATGTGTTTTTGCACCCGTGGTGCTAAATGCCGTAGTCACTGTGCATAAGCAGCTTCCGGCTAACAAACTGATATTGCCACTGTTCATGAGGTGGGGGTCACAAAAATACCATGTTCAAAATTTGGAGTGAAAATATCAATGAATGCCTGAGGTGTTAGGGTTTTCATCCATAACACCCCACCCTGTAGAGAATGACAGGCGTCAGGGGTGTGACTTGGGATTCTTGCCTGTAATGCTCATACCATTCCACACCCTGCAGCCAGTGAGAGGCATCGAGGTATGCCTTGGACTCTTCGGTCCCAAAGTTCACTCCATTCTCCTGTACCGCACCCATCTCGCTGTATTTCCTGATGGAATGGGGTGCGCATAAGGGCCAAAGACCCCAAGGCACACCGTGACACTTGTCAGTGTCTGCAGGGTAGGGTGTGGTGAAATGGCATGGCCGTTATGCCTGACGACCCAAAGGCACACCCCAATGCCTGTCACTCTCTGCAGGGTGGTGGTGGGGTTGGCTTCAGTTCAATACTTCACTGACATTTCTGTTATGCAGCTCTGTAACTCCTACACTACCAATGCCAATGCCAGCAAGCAAACATTCGGCATTGACAAATGCTTGTTTAAACAGATCTTATGTTCTGAACCTAATAAGGACAAGCTAGTAACTTTAAAACCTTTTACGGTTTTTTTTAAAAATAGCCTAATTGTGATATTCTAGACTTATACAAATTGCATTACCTTCCATGCTTACATTAACATTTGACTACACTTATCTATTAATTTCAGTGCTGAGTGGCACCCACGCCACACATGGTCTCGCTACAGTGCTCACGTTTGTAGGCAGTACGTTCCTCTTATGTCTCACGGCCTCTCCTCCTCCACTGTCGCTTGCAGCAGTTCCTCCTTCACAGCCACAGGTGTTAAGCAGATAAATCAGCAGAGGGGGAGTAATGGCATACAAATTAGGCAAGATAGGCTCAGGCACATAGTTCTCAAATAGCTATTGCAGATGATGTTTAATGCTGCTCACAGTACCCTAATGTAAAATGGGCGGCACGCTCCTCTTATGTCCCACTGCCCCTCCTCCTCCACTGATTCTCGCAGCAGTTCCTCCTTCACAGCCGCAGGTGTTAAGCAGATAATTCAGCAGAGGGAGAGCAACGGCACACAAATTAGGCAAGATGGGCTTAGGCACACGGTTCTCAAATAGCCTTTGCAGACAATGATTAATGCAGCTCACAGTACACAATATCAAAACTTTTCTTCTATCTTATGATGCATCTCTCTACCTCCTGTACTACCAATGCCAATACAAGCAAGCAAACATTCGGCATTGACAAATGCTTGTTATAATTAACAAAAGACAGCAGAAAATTATTTTTTTTTTTTTTACTTGTTGCAACATACAAATGCAAATAGCTTTAAAATGAAAAATGATAGCATGGTACTTTGAGCACAGAGGTTGTTCAGCACAAAAATATCTGCAAAATTAGTGGTGTTCCCTTTATAGATAGCTTTTAGATTTTTTATAAACAGCAAAAAATGGCAAGAAATTAAATGTTTTTTTTTTTTACTTTCTTGGAGGTATGGGCATAAATGGAATACGCTACCCCCACTGGGAATATTGTGGATATTTTTTGTTCTACTGCCAAATTGACCTGATAACATCGGTGACATCATGAGTGGAGAGTACCTCTAATTACTAGTTGTTGCAACAATGATTGCAAAATTGCTCAGGGTAGGTTTAGTCTGGTTTTTAGTCAGTCATGGGACCTCCACTGGACACATTCAGACCACTCTTGCCACAGTCTGACACTATTCGTGAATTACTGGTGACCACCTGTAATTGCCAGAACTTGCAACAATAGTCACAAAATTGCTCATGGTAGGACCGGTCTGGTGCCTAACCAGTCTTGGGAACCTCCACTGGACAATTTTGGACCACTCTTGCCATGGTCTGACACTGTTTGTGAATTATTGGTGAGCACCTCTAATTAGCAGAAGTTACGACAATAGTTGGGAAATTGCTTAGCGTAGATCCAGTCAGGTTTCTAGCCAGTCATGGGACATCTACTTGCCACTTTTGGATCACTCATGCCACAGTCTGACACTGTGAATTACTGGTGAGTACCTCTAACTAGCAGAAGTTGCAAGAATGGCCATGAAATTGCTCTGAGTAGGCCCGGTCTGGTTTCTAACCAGTCATACAACCTCCACTGGACACTTTTGAACCACTCTTGCCACAGTCTGATGCTATTCCTGACTTATTGGTGAGCACCTCTCTTTAGCAGAATTTGCAACAGTGGTTGCAAAACTGCTCAATGTGGGACCATTCTGGTTCCACACATGAATGCATGCAGTCTACTGAAAAGCTCAATCTAATGCAGGCCTGGGCTCTTCATGCCACACCTGACATACTGGTGATATCTGAATCATGGTTACAGGGTTCCACCCCAGATCATGACGTTAACAGCCCAAACATATTCAGGGCTGATAGGCACACCAGGGAGCAAGGGGTTGCAATATACGAATTGAATAAGTTTACGGCCTCTGTCATTGACTCCTCCTCCAGACACAAGGAATTTGAAAATCTCACCTTAAAATCTCCCTTCCTTCAAACAAAACTATCCATGTAACAGGCTGTTATAGACTTCCTTCAGGAGGACTTGAGATATTAACTCACCTGTGCAAATTACTGGAACCCACCGACTCAGAAGCTATCATTATGTGTGATCTTAACCTTGATTGGAACTCTACTTGTTCTCAACCCCTTGAAGACCTATGTGATGCCTATGGTCTGCATCAGCTAATCTCCAATGCTACCTGCCCCAACACCAAAACTCCTACACACAGCACCCTCCTAGGCATAATTCTTACTAACAAACTGCATAGCATTTCACATACAGGAGTATTCCATAAAGACATTAGTGACCATAGGGCAATTGCATGCATAAGACATACACCTAAATCCACCTCAACTTCAAGTTTCATTTTCAAAAGATGTTACTGCAAATTTAATAGCTCAGACTTCTTAACTGATCTCAGTAGGATTAGATGACAGGACTTTTAACTTTCACCCTCAGTCACTGAAGCCTACGAGATATTTCAGAACCAGTCTTAAAGGTGGTTAATACTCACGCACCTATTGTAAAGATCAAAGCAAGAAAAAGATCTTGTCCCTGGTTTAATGGTGCCATAAAAAATGCATTACATAACAGGGATGCTATTTGGAAAAAGGCAAGACTAGAATCTGACTGGACCACATTTTGAACAGCAAGGAATTGCTGTACTAAATTAATAAGGTCTGAAAAGGCAAAAAAGCACACTGGATTCCTCAAAACATAACAGTGCCAAATTTTGGAAGATTCTGAATTAAATAGGACATAGCCCTTCTTCCTCATTACCAACTTAAATAGGGTTGGGGTTTAATGCTAATAAGTGCAAGGTCATGCACCTCAGAGCCAGAAATCCCAGGGACAGCTACTGGCTGGGAAGAGTGCAGGCAACAGCTTCAGAGGCTGAAAGAGACCTAGGGGTAATAGTTACAGGGGATATGAAGGTAGCACAGTGTAGGAGGGCAGCAGAAAGGGCAAATAGGATGCTGGGGTGCATTGCCAGAGGGATCTCCTCTAGAAAGTGAGAGGTCATCCTGCCATTGTATAGAGCACTGGAGTACTGTGCACAGTACTGGTGCCAATACCTCAAAAAAGAATGGGAGATTACTGAAGGGGGTGCAGCGTAGGGCTACAAAAATGATCATGGGGCTAGGGGAGTTGCTGTATGAGGAAAGGTTGAAGGAGCTCAACATGTACTCACTGGAAGAGAGAAGGAAAAGAAGGGACATGCTAGAGACCTTTAAGTACTTAAACGGCATAAACAAAGTCAGGGAGGGAGGAGTGTTCCACTTAAAGGGGGGAAGTGTCGCTAGGGGGCACAGTCTGAAGTTTGAAGGGGGAAGGTTTAGGAGGGAGATGAGGAGGCATTACTTCACAGAGAGTGGTGGCAGGTTGGAACGCACTGCCAGAGGACTTAATCACTCAAAGGACAGTGAATAGCTTTAAGTGGGGTTGGGACTGAGTCAAGGGCAGGGTTAGTACAGACAAGAACACAAAGAGGGGAAGGACAGAGAAAGAGGAAGAAGGGAGGGGGTTTGGGTGGAGATGGGGCAGCTGTAGTGATACGAAACTAAGAACTGCACAATTGGGTAGACTTGATAGACCAGTGGGCCTTTTTCACTAGAAGCACTCAACAATCACTTTGCCACTGCTGGCCTAGCTTTCGACACCTCCCCCATAAGCAAGCTACTCCACCATCAAAGTAACAATGACCCACCAAGCCCTACCACCAATGATTCTACACACCCTGTGAGTTTTACCTTTAGCGCAGTCACACTCAAACAGGTTGAAGACCTTTTAACTTAACTAGATGTTAAAAAAAGTGCAGGACCAGACCAATGTGATCCCTCGTTTTTAAAAGTAGGCTATTACCTGCTGGCCCCACCCATCACACACCTCTTTAATCTGTCCCTTGCCAAAGGGGCCCTTCCTTCTGCGTGTAAAAAAGCCCACGTTATTCCACTACTCAAATCAGGGGATCCAGGTGATCTCAACAACTACAGACCGATTTCACTGCTACCCATCTTATCAAAACTTCTTGAAAAACTGGTTAATACTCAATTAAGAGAGTATTTGGAATCCCATGATGGGTTAAATCTTCTACAATTTGGTTTCAGGCCTAACCACAGCACAGTATCTGCACTAGCCAAAGTCACCAATGACTGGCAAACTGTCCTTGACACTAAAAATCATGTAGGTGCACTCTTTCTAGAGCTAAGCAAGGCTTTTGACACTGTCAACCACAAGTTATTATTGACTATGTTACAAAGCATTGGGCTAGATGGCATTGCCCTAAAATGGTTTTCCTGTTATATTATTGGTCGACAGCAACAGGTTAAAGCTCAAGGCACCCTCTTCCCCCTTAAAACACTGCAGGGGGGGTCCCCAAGGGTCAGTCTTGGGCCCCTTACTAGTTGCAATGTATATCAACAACATCAATCACAAAATTAATTTGGCCAGTGTCCATCTTTTTGCTGATGACTCTGTGTTCTATTTTGCATGACCTACCATCGAAGCAGCACCTTCTGAATTACAATGGGAATTTGATCTCTTACAGTGAAACTTACTGAACCTAAGATTGCTACTCAATGCCAAAAAGACAAAAGTTATGTTCCTCTCTCCGCATTCCAAAGCAGCTACCACCTGCACTCCAACTCCCAATATACATATTACAGCTATCCTGGGAAAAACACTTGACAAGGCTGATAAATTCAAGTGTCTTGGCTTCTGGCTTGACTGCAATCTGTCCTTTACCACTCATATTGATGAACTCTCAAAAAAGCTAAAACAAAGGCTAGGTCTATTTTTCTGCATTACGAAGTCAAATTAAGACTGGTCCAAGCAACATTTCTTCTGCTCCTCGATTATGCAGATTTTCTCTAAAGTCATTGCCCCAAAACAGCATTGGCAAAACTGGATGTTCTGTATCACATGGCCTTAAAATTTGTTACAAACTCGCCATACAGAACACATCATTGTTTCCTATACTCACAATTAGGCTGGACTTCGCTGTCTACTAGAAGGTGGAAAAATGCTGCTATATGGGATTTTAAAGCCATCACCAAAAAACTCCCTCCATACATTTGTAGCCTTTTCAAATTGACTCCTTGTGTAAACTCACTTAAAAATTACACATATATTCTACTTGACACCCCCAGGACAAGGTCCCGCTTTGGCACAACATCACTTAGTTATGCTCTGCCATCACTGTGGAATACCCTTCAAAGCATCCTGAAACTGACTCAACTTACTAGGTTATCCACCTTTAAATCTTTCCTAAAACCATTATTGAAGGAAGATTGTCATTGCTTCCCCTAACTTGCCTTCCCCTCTAGAGGCACTTGTCTTCATCCTTTCCTTGCACTTGCCTCCGGGCTCCTTGTTATGCCTTTCACACATTTATACCAGTCCTTGCACTTCCTCCCCCCCCACCCCTATGGATTTCCTCTCCCTCGTTCAATGCCCCATGTTCTATATCTCCTTCCAGAACCCTGCTCCTCTAAATATCCCCTATCCCTACCACAACTATATCATATTGCTACCTCTGTGTTGCCCTGTGCTTTGAGTAGGTTCTATATATATATTTTCTATTCCCATTACGTAGCCTGT
This sequence comes from Neoceratodus forsteri, assembly GCA_016271365.2. NCBI lineage: Eukaryota > Metazoa > Chordata > Ceratodontiformes > Ceratodontidae > Neoceratodus > Neoceratodus forsteri. The sequence continues at coordinate 730,242,496 of CM028138.1, forward strand.
AAAGTTTAGCCTTACTCCAAAATGTATATCTTCTGCTCCTAGCTGTGTATTCCTTGTGCTATTCATGCAGGAACTCTTTGTAAATGAGTCTCTCTATGGTGCATCCCCTGGTAAAAATGATGTTAGAATTTAATTGCTCTGGTACTGTATTATGCCCCCACACACACACACACACAGAGGTTGACTGCTTTGTGTTGCATTACTCTGATGGTATTTGAAACTCTACACTAATTGTTATTGATCATTGTGTACCTGTTTTATCTGGCCTCTTCCCTCTAAACTGCTGTATTTTTCACATTGGTAACTAACTGACCACACCTGCACTGTTTTTCTGCTGTATTACCTCTGACCCTCCCGATTGCAATATAAACATTACTGTCATTGTATATTGTATGAACTGTAAAATTGTTCCTTTGTATTCATTTTGTGTCCTTCCAGGATCACCTTGTAAATAAGCTTGCTCAATGGTGCTATTCCTGGTAAATACAAATGAACGAATGAATGAATGGTTTCTAACTGGTCATGGGACATCTACAGCAAACTTTCAACCCACACTTGCCATGGTTTGACACTGTTTGTGAATTATTGGCGAGCACTTCTAATTAGCAGAAGTTGCAACAACAATCAATAAACTGCTCAGAATAGGCCCGATCTGGTTTCTAGCTAGTCGTGGGACATCTATTGGACACTTTTGGACCACTCTTGCCATGGTCCGACACCATTTATGAATTATTGCTGAGCACCTCTAATAAGCAGAAGTTGCAACAATGGTTGCAAAATTCCTTAGGCTAGGCCTGGTCTGGTTTCTAACCAGTCATGGGACCTCCACAGGACACTTTTGGACCACTCTTGTCACAGCCTAACACTGTTCGTGAATTATTGGAGAGCACCTCTAAAAAGCAGAAGTTGCAACAATGGTTCCAAAATTGCCAGGAAAGATCCAGTTTGGTTTCTAACTAGTCATGGGACTTCCACTGGACATGTTTGGACCACTCTTGCCACGGTCTGACACTGGTCATGAATTATGGGTAAGAACCTGGTCACGAAATTGCTCAGGGTTGGTCCAGTCTGGTTTCTAACAAGTCATGGGACATCTACAGGACACTTTTGGATGACTCTTGCCACAAATTAGCAGAAGTTGCAACAATGATCATGAAATTGCTCAAGGTAGGCCTTTTCTGGTTTCCAACCAGTCATGGGACCTCCTCTGGGCTCTTCTGGGCCATTCTTGCTACTGTCTGACACTGTTCGTGAATTATTGGTGAACACCTCTAATTAGCGGACATTGCAACAATGGTCATGAAATTGCTCAGGGTAGGCCCGTCACCAGGAAACTGAGGTAATATTCCAACTTAAATGGCACACTGCTGAGTGACACAAAATGAAAACAAAACAAGCATTTGTCAATGCCAAATGTTGATTGCTTTGCTCCGTTGAGCTCACTCACTCCCCCTCTGTCAGTCACTCATTCTGTTTCTGTTGGTGCTGCACGCTGCACTTTTGTACTGGGCTCCTGTCTGTGTTGGCAACTTTGTCTGCCCACAAAGAAATCTGCAGCTGTCCTGACAGAGCTCCATTGAGGTCGCTCAGTCTCCCTTTCTCACGTGCTCATTCGGTTTCTCCTGGTGCTGCAGGCTGCCCTTTTATACAAGGCTCCTGCCTCTGTCGGCATCTTTGTCTGCCCACAAAGAAATCTGCAGCACTCCTGACAGAGCTCCATTGAGCTCATTCACTCCCCCTCTCTCACTCGCTCATTCTGTTTCTGCCAGTGCTGCAGGCTGCCCTTTTGTACTGGGCTCCTGCCTGCATTGCTGCCTTTTTCTGCCCACAAAGAAATCCGCAGCAGTCACGAAAGAGTTCAGTTGAGCTCGCTCACTCCCCCTCTCTCACTCGCTCATTCTGTTTCTCCCGCCGCTGCAGGCTGCCCTTTTCTACTGGGCCCCTGCCTGCATTGCTGCCTTTTTATGTTCACAAAGAAATCCACAGCAGTCCCAACAGAGCTCCGTTGAGGTCACTCATTCCTCCTCCCTCACCGGCTCGTTCTGTTTCTCCCAGCACTGCAGGCTTCCCTTTTGTACTGGGCTCCTGCGTTGGGGCCTTTTTCTGCCCACAAAGAAATCTGCAGCAGTCCCGGCAGAGCTCACTTGAGCTCAGTCACTCCCCCCCCCCACTCGCTCGATCTTAATTTGAGGTGTGAAAAAATGCCAGTGTTGAAAATGTGACATGAAAATATTACAAATTTGCTGAGCTACAAGGGCACATAGAAACAGTTCACACACGCTTGTAACACAGTCATTTTATGGAGTTTCATCACCACATGTTCAACATAGAGATTTAAGGACCTCTGCTCATGAACAGTGTCACTGTCATTTTCTTAATCTGTCCCGAACACTGATTTCCCACAGTGACCGCGCTATTCTGCGCCGGAAACGCAAACACACATTTCGGTCAGGATGTACAAAATGATAGCTGTACTGCTCATAAGGAGGTGTGAAAAAATGCCAGTGTCAAAAATCTGACGTGTCAGTATTACAAATCTGCAAAGTTACAAGGGTGCGTGGAAACTGCACAATGCACACTTGTAACACAGTCATTTGATGGGCTATCATCACCAAATTTTCTACATAGGCTTTTTAGGACCTCTGCTCATGAACAGTATCACTGTCATTTTTTTAGTCTGTCCCGAACACTGATTTCTCAAAGCGACTGTGCTATTCTGCGCCGGAAGTGTGAAAAGACATTTTGGCCAGGATGGGAAAAATGACAGCTGTACTGTTCATAAGTAGGTGTGGGAAAATGGCAATGTTGAAAATCTGGAGTGAAAATATTATAAATTCGCGGAGTTACGAGCGTACGTGCAAACTGCACAATGGATGCTCGTACCATAGTCATTTTATGGAGTATCGTCACCAAATTTTCAACATAGGCATTTTAGGACCTCTGCCCATGAACTGTATCACTGTCACTTTCTTAATCTGTCCTGAACACTGATTTCCCACAGCAACCAATCTAATCTGTGCCGGAAGTGTGAAAAGACATCATTTGATGGGCTATCATCACCAAATTTTCTACATAGGCTTTTTAGGACCTCTGCTCATGAACAGTATCACTGTCATTTTCTTAATCTGTCCTGAACACTGATTTCCCACAGTGACCACGCTATTCTGCGCTGGAACTGCAAAAACACATTTCGTCCAGGATGTGAAAAAAGACAGCTGTACTGTTCACAAGGAGGTATGAAAAAGTGCCAATGTTGGAAATCTGGCATGACAATATTGCAAATTCGTGAAGTTACGAGCGTGCATAGCAACTGCGCAACACACACTCATAAAACAGTAATTTTTTGGATTTTTTCCACCAAATTTGCAATATAGGGTTTTTGAGAGACCACCTCATGAACACTGGCACTGTCATTTCGTTAATCAGTCCCGAAAGATGATTCCGTGCAGTGACCGCAAAATCACCTTTCAGGGCCGAATAACGCCATGACAGTGGCAGAATTCATGAGGAGGGATCCCAAAAACCCCATGTTGAAATTTGGTGCCAAAATTCCAAAAAATGCCTGAGATATGCACCAAAGTTGAAAAAAAAACTATTTATGCCATTATACAGCTTACCGGCATTTCCTCAGTTTGCTGTCAGCTTTAAAGAGTGCAGACGTGTTCCCGGTCCACCGAGAGATCATCGCGCCGGACTCCGTGAGGTAAGTATGGGGGGTGGGGAGGCAGGTGCAGAGGGTTGGTGCGAGTTGTGGGAGGGGGGCAGGGAGACCGCGAGGGACCGTTTTCTTTTTTAACAGGTACAAAACAAAACAAAAAAAACATTGTGGGATTTTTTTTTTTACAGGGCCATTTGGCACACTGGGGTGGGCTCCCAGCATGCCAACAGAGTGTTTGTTTGGGGGGGGCAGCTGTAGCTGATGTAGGATTGAGCACTCCTGTCGGCACAAACGGGGGGGTGCAAGAGCTGAGGAGGATTGGGCACCCCCTCGGCACAAATGTAGTGTGTGTTTGGGGGAGTGGGCTCCCCTGTCAGCAAATGACACTGGGTGAAGGATCATAATGCCAATGGAGACTGGGCTCACCCGTCGGCAACATCAACGTTAGGGCACCGAAGCTGACGGGGATTGAGGCCCCATCGGCAAACAAACACGTTGGGGGGGCACATGCTGCCGAGGGGGATTGGGCACCCCTTTGACAATGGGACTGCTTCATATTGTTTGTGAACTAGGTGGTAAGCAACCGCCATTTTCACAAACAATATCCACACAACAGGTTCCGCCCAGCAATGGTCGTTTCCTCATTGCACAGCAGAATGGCTTGATTGCAATGACAAGTGACCCCCCTGATTGCAGCGGCTGAAACCTTACAAGGTTGTGGCATGCTGGCTGAACTAGTGTCAGCAGCAGCGTGCCACCCCATTGGGAAAAGCGGGCCAAGCTTCCAATGGCTGTGGGTGCATTGGCCACAAGAGTGCCGCGCCTCCACAACCTGCTTCTGGAACAAGCTGTCACAATATGTTTCTTGCGCATGAGCGCAATCAATATAAAAAGGAAACTGATGGCAGAGTGAGCTGTACAGTACCTCTGGGTAGTATGGAGAAGGCAGTTTTCATGTGCACTGACTAAATGCAAGGAAGAAAAGGGAGTGTCTGTGGGTGGCCATGTGAGACCTACAGCGTGCCCTATGTCACTTTGCCTGATAATGTAAAGTGGGAATTCAAGAAGCTGTGGCTCACACTGTCACAGCAAAGCAGCATTGACTGGGCAGGGGAAAATAGAAATGAAAACACTGAGTGTACAACAGTTTTGCACACCTCTCCCTTTCTTCAGAAGGCAGGAAGTGAGAGCTATTTGAATAACAAATTGCAGTTTGGTTAATTAGCAGAGAGGAATCCTTAGATTGTTTCTGACATCTGTGCCCCTGCAGAGGTCCCACCTGCCACCAGACGCAACTGACAAGCAGTTTCAGATGCACCAGCTGCCCCCCCAAGCCCTATCTATTCTGCCCAAGCCTGTCTTATTATGAGACTCTGCCGCTATAACACCATTAGCCATTTTCCCAGAGTTGCATGACCATGTTCCAACCCTGTTTACAGGCTGTCTCAGTTTGACTGATATTTCCCTGTTGCCCCCTGCTGAGAGGCATAATAACCCCACCTCATCTTGATGATTCCTATTTTGTAAGTGTAATGGAACTATAGCACTTGCTTGTGTGTGTATACTCTACACTTCCTGTTCCTAGTCTGCAATGCATGAGTGTCAGAAGCAATGAGAGGATCTCATTCCTCCAATTAACCAAACTGCAATTTGCTTTTCAAATAGCTCCCACTTCCCACCTTCCAAATGGGGGAGTGTATGCTTAATATGAACATACGAACATATGAAATTTGCCAGCAGATAAAGGCCTAGAGGTCTATCAAGTCTGCTCGAATGTGCATCTAGCACCCCTTATTCTGCAGCTGCCCTGCCCTTCCCCTCCACTGACCCTCCTCCTTGTCCTGTCCCATCCCCTTTTGAAGCAGTCCACTGTTCTACTAGATACCACTTCTGCAGGTAATGCATTCCACCCAGCTACCACCCTCTCTGTAAAAAAGTGTCTCCTCATCTCAAGGCCCCCGGTATCCCTCCCCTCCCTTACTTTGAAAAGCCCCTCTGTACCTGTCTTGTTTTATTTCGTTCATGTACCTAAAGGTTTCAATCATGTCCCCCCACCCCTCCTCTCCTCCAGCGAGTACATGTTCAACTCCCTCAGCCTCCTCTCATAAGATAAGTCCTCCGGCCCATTGATCATCTTTGTCGCCCTGCGCTGCACCCCTTCAAGTAACTTAATGTCCTTCCTCAGATACAGGCACCAGTACTGCACGTAGTATTCCAGGTGCGGTCTAAATAATGACCTATACAGTGGCAGAATCACCTTCTCCCTCCTCGAGGATATACCCCTTGCAATGCAACCCAGTATTTTGTTGGCCTTTGCAGCTGCCTTCCTACATTGTGCCGAGTTGTTCATTGACCCTGTAATGAGCACCCCCAGATCCTTCTCCTCCTCTGTCTGGGCTAGCGGCACTCCCCACCCAGCTTGTAACTCCTTCTTGGATTCTTCACCCCAAAATGCAGCACCTTGCACTTTTTGGCATTAAACCCCAGTTGCCAGGTGTCTGACCAGGTTTCAAGCTTTGCCAGATCATCCTGCAACCCCTGCCATCCCCCTAGGATTCCATTAATGTTTCCATTTCTATTTTCCCCTGCTCTGTCAATGCTGCCTTACCACGACAGTGCGAGACACAGATTCTTGTATTTTCACTTTACATTATCAGGCAAAGTGATCTAGGACACGCTGCATTTCTCACGCACCCAATCTACGACACTTCCCTTTCTTCCTTGCATTTTGTCAGTGCATATAAAAACTACCTTCTCCATACTACCCAGAGCTATAGCTCACTCTGCTGCCATTTCCCTTTTTTGGTTTCATTTTGTGTCATTCAGCTATGCGACAGATGTAAGTCTGAATGTTACTGCTGTTTCCAGGTGAGGAAGCTAAGGACCTGGTGCTTCTCAGAGCAGCCACCTGCTGACTCTACCAAGTCCTTAGCATGTGCTTCCATCGCAGCATAGGTGCCTTTGGCACCTGACTGAAGGCATACACACTACCCAGGGGGTCGAGGCACTCAGCTGCTCCTCACACCTGACAACCCACCTGGGCTGTGCGGTAGTTTAGCATTACTGCCCTCCCAGTGGTGTGATATGGCTTACTTACTGATTCTATGGGATTGTTATATCACACTTCACAGGTGGTTGAAGACATTCTGTGTTAACCCTCAGCCAGCATGTCCTTTACCACCATTCGCACTGTAATCTTGCAAAGCATCTAGTACCACAGGGCTTCTATACCTCTGATGAACATCCAGCATTAACAAATGCTTGTTTTAAGATTAAGGATGCTACGGTGGTCTACAGGTTAAAGCAAGGAACCCTGGGACAGAAGAATTCCAGATGTGGTCGTGTTTCTGTTTTACAGTATATTTCTCATTCAACCTAGAACCTTACACAACCAAACGCTCCCCATTAAAAACAAACCTCAAAAGATTTCTAAACGCAAAAGAGTAATTAGCATGGATTTTCATACAAAATGACCTAAAAATAAAACTTATTAAATGCATAAAATGAAATACAATGCATTATTAGGTACAAAAAGAGGTTTGAAAAAAAGAATCTTTCAGAGCCTTTCTGAAATTTTAATCATATTTATTTGCTTATTCATTTATTTCTGATCTGATGACTGGGATAGACATAGTGAATTGGAGCTCATTTCCAGGTGTGACTCGGGGGTGGGGTTACAGCAGGGAATGAAAAGAGCAATTATAGGTATAGTGACAATGGGGCATGTACATGAACAATAAAAGAAGGGACAAATGGTAAATTCGAGGAAAAAAACAATGTGAAATGTGCATCGTTCATGGGGGGAAGCAATGATGAGAGCTAGGATAACATACCACCAACGTAGAGCAAGATCTTTGTGACAGAATCATGGTGGTATACGTTCAAATTACAGAGTAATTTCAAGCTATGCAGGAGGGTAAGAGGCAAATGGGTAAAAAGTGAGGGGAATGAACAGAGCGTGAGTTGTTGAAATGTGGAGGAAATATTAATCTGATTAGCTGCAGGTGTATGCTTTTGAGAAGTGTGCTAGTAAGAGTGGTTTAAGAGGGTGCAGGATAGAGAAAGACAGATGGGGAGTGGGAAGTTGTTCCACAGTTGTTTGAATCAGAACCAGGAACCATGTGCCCCACCCCAGATTGTTTTCAGTGCTGGAATGCTTGCACAGGTTTACAGCTGGAAGGTGCTTAAGAAAATAGGGGGTCAACTAACGTTCTCAAGATCACATGATTCAGTGACTGGCGGTGGATTTTGAACCTGGGAATCTCTGCTTTGACAGTTCAGTACTTTAACTTGCCATGCCACAGTGCACATGATATACCACCACAACTGCTGGCTCACAGTGTTACCATGAGTAAGTCACTGCACCACCCCCTCGCTTCAATCCCTCTCCCGGATATATATATATATATATATATATATATATATATATATCAGCACAGAAGCAAAGCAAGTACCAATCAACACTAAAAACAACATATTTTCAAATTGCAATGGCAGTATTTTTAAGTGATTTCTTTTTTAGTCACCCTAATAAAAGCAAATACGTATTTGCTGTCATTTCAGTACATTAGATGAAGAATCCCTTAAAAATTGTGCAGTTCTTCCAGACCCTGATGACATTGTTTTAACCAGCTAGGTCAACTCCTTTGTTTCTTAAAGGAGATCTACTGCCCAGGGTGCTCGAGCCACTGATGCATAGATTGTGGCTTGGCACTCATTCCGAAGTCTCAGTATGTATTACTAACATTATTACCTGATCACTGTAGAAATTTAATTTTCAGGAGTAGTTAGCATATTGAGAACGGCAGCGATGAACCCTGGGAGATCCCGTTGGCAAATACCACGATACAATGACACGGTTTTGCATCTTCCTCCCTATTGCCCATACGTATGGAGATATTAAAATCTCCATTTTTAATATGCAGGGTGTTATTTTTATAAAAGGTGCATGTATGCTATGTGGGTGCCGCGCCTACATGGCATATACAGGCAATGGGGAGGAAGAGGTAAAACTGTGTCACCATATCGTGTTATTTGCCAGTGCAATCTCCCAGGGTTCATCGCTCCAGTTCTCAAAATGCTGGCTGCACCCCCTGAAAAATTACATTTTATGAGTGATCAGATAATAATATTATTAATTACATATTGGGACTCTGGGGAGGGGGTCTGGGTGCCCGAGACACAATCGATGCACCAGTGGCTCAAGCATCCTGACCAGTAGATCTCTTTTAATTAACCTTTATGAAGTCACATGGTAGGGTTAACACCTGGGAGAAGTCTAAGAAATCCTGATTAAGCAAGTCCAGAACAAATGGTTTGATACCTTTCACTGGACCAACAAGGGTGTTACAAACAGAACAAAGAGCTTTAGCTTTCAGACCAACAAGTCCTTCTTCAGAAACTTATTGAGAGTTGATTAAGCAAGTAGCATTCATAACATTATATCTGTGATTTCTTCATTTGGCCAACAGGGCCTTAGACAGAGAGAGGTAGGTCTCAGCAGCTGGTATTTTCCTTGACTTGTTGTCATCGAGGGGAGTGTAATCATTTGATTGAGACTGAATTGCTGGCATCAAAGAAAATTATGTTCTAATTTACTGTTATAATGAAAAGCATAGTAAGGGAAAAAATTGGACACAATTGTAATTCACAAAACCAGCCACACAGTGGCACTCTTACCGTACAAATATCAGGAGAAGTGCTTTATTTATTTATTTATTTATTTATTTATTTATTTATTTATTTTATTGCAGTTTGGGATTAATACCTTTGAGAAAAGACTCGTTTACAAAGGTCCCAAGGCGTAAGGAGACAGTACAAAACAAATACATTATACGTACTACATACATTTTGGGTAACATTTCCGAATATACAATAGGAGAAAAGGTAAAAACCAAATTACAAGTCAGAGGTTTGAACAAATTTCCATCAGTTCTACAATACATAGGTTTTTATTTATTTATTTTTTTAACACTAGGTTTAGTGTGGTACTTCTCTTGTAACTGCAGGAAACGAGAGGGGTGCCTAAAGCCCTTAGGCAGGGGGAGAGGGGAAGCAGCCAGGGAAGGTTTTGTCAGGGAATGGGAGCAGAGGGGATGGGGAAAAGTGGGGGAAGAGGGGAAAAGGGGAGAGGAGGTGGGGCTAGGTAGCTGGGAGGTATGTGGGGGTGTGTGGGGGAAAAGGGGGATGCAAGGGGAGTAGGGGAGGAGTGGCATTGTATACTGCAGGCCAGGTCAGGTTACGTGAAGCAGGTGCAGGTGGTTTCTTGGGCAAGGTGTAAAGAGAAGAAAGCTTTAAAATGACTGAGTTTTTTACAGCCAGCTAGGTAAGTGGGCAAGTCATTGAGCATTTTGGTCCCCTGTAGCAGATGGATCTCGGTGCCATTGACGTGCACTTGAAAGGCACCAGAAGCAGCCCTTTGAATGCGCTTCGAGTGTTGATGTGGGGTTGTGCATGTTTAAATAGGCATGTGGTTGAATCTGGAGTGAGACCAAGTAAAGACTTTTTTGCCAGAAGGCAGGTCTGGTACTTGGCCCAAAGGTCTAGTGGGAGCCATTCAGTCTGTGAGTATAAAGCACGTGTGTGCGTTAGATGGTTAGCCCCAAGGACCAGCCAGTACGCCTTGTTAAGTAGGGTTTTGGCCCTCTTCAGGGCTGTGTCTGAGCCCGCACTGTAAATGGCAAGGCCATAATTGATGGTGGATAGCACCAAGGATTGTTATGAGCTTCAATGCGTCCTGCGACACTGAGTACCTCTGCTGGTAGAGGATGCCTAGCTTGATATTAGCAGTTCTGACAACATTGTTGATGTGTTTGGAGAAGGTGAGGGTGTTGTCTAGGTGTACACCTAGATATTTGAAAGAGAAAACTTGTTCCAAGATGGTCCCTTTGGAGCTCTGCAGCAGCAGCGGACCATACTTCTTCTTGTTTTGTGGAACTGTAAAGAGCATGCTCTTGTTTGTTTTTTTTATAATTGAGCATCAGTTTATTCTTCGTAAACCATCATTCAAGCTCTCGGAAGTTGTCTTGCAGCATTGTCATGATTGCAGTCTGTTGCTTGCCAGATATTAATATGATGGCATCATCAGCGTAGAGCACTGTGTGTGCTGACTAGACAGAGGGCAGTGTGTTGATAAAAAGGCAGAATAGGAGTAGCCTGAGAATAGACCCTTGGGGAGACTCCTAGGTTGACTTCCCTTGGTGTAGAAAACTGACCACTGATTCTCACACATTGTGATCTGTGCGAGATGTAGCTATCGAACCAGGCCACTGTGTCTCGTGACAGGCCCGTGGATACTAAACAATTAAGGAGGAGTTGATGGTTAACAGTGTCAAAGGCCTTGGTGAGGTCTATGAAGATGGACCCCACTGCTAGATCATTGTCTAAGGCATCGTATATCTGAGTGGTGTAGTCAACTAAGGCTGTGAGGGTGAAGTGCTTTTTCCAGAATCCATGTTGTTGCGAGCAGAGTAGGTTATTTTTGTCCAGGAACTCTGTTAGTTGGTCTGCGACCATTCACTCCAGCGATTTGGAAAGGGGGGAGAATAGAAATTGACCTACAATTGGAGAGGCTAGTTCTATCCCCAGCTTTGAAGACTGGGGTGATGAGCACTGCCTTCCATTTGTCAGGGAAGACACTGGTTCTTAGGGATATGTTAAAGACTCTTGTCAGTGGGTCAGCGAGCTCTTCAAGGGTGAGGGCTACCATCTTCATATCTACAAGGTCATTTCCCATTCTTGTCTTCATGAGGACCCATTTCATGTATTTTATGGTCTCAGCATGAGTGACTTCCTTAAAATAGAAAGGCAGGACTTTACTGATTAGTGGAGTGAGGGAATTCATATTGGTTGTGTTGGAGCAATGTGGTCGCTCAGAAACACGGAGCTTAAGTCCATGAAAGCCCTGTTGAATGCATCTACTATTTCCCTAGGCTCCTGGATGGTCTTGGAACCTGTGATAATCTGCTCCATGGGGGCTGATCTGGGTCCTTCCCAGTTAGAGATTTAACAGAGTTCCAAAACTCTCTCCCATGGCCCCAGCTATAGCTTAGGAGCTCCCTGTAGTAAGAGGCTTTGGCAAGTCAAATAAGTTTCGTGCACTTATTTCTTGCAATCATGTAGTTAGTGATATTGGTCTGTGACTTGGTAGCTTTTGCTTTGTGCCAAAGATGATCCCTATGGCGCATGAACTCAAGGACGGATCCAGAGAGTCAAGGGCTAGGGGTGCCTCTAGCCTTTTTGGTTTTGTAGGGGGCAAATATTTCACACCCATTTGTGAAAGCTGAGAGGAAGTATTCTAGTGCTTGGTTGCTGTCCACAAAGGAGTCTATAAAGGACCAGTCTGTGAGTCTCAGGTGTTGCTTGAAAGCCTCCAATAGCCTAGGTCTCAGAGTGTGATTTCTCTGGACATGAGGTGTCTTTTTTGTAAACCTGTTCGTCCAGCTGCACACAACCGGGGAGTGGTCACTGAGGGAGTCAGCGAGGGCAGTTACCTTAGTGATGTGCTCTGGACAAGAGGATAGGAGTCAATCAATGAGCATACTTGTCCCTGTTTTGTAGTTATACCTGGTTGCTTCGGTGACCATCTGTGTAAGATAGAGACTGGGTATCTGGTCTCTGATTGTGGCGGCTTCATGGGATTGCCAGTTGGTGTTAAAGTCACCTAAAATGACTTGCTCCCAGTTATTCTTGTACTGCTTCTGATTGCTGATAAACTGTTCCAACCTGATGGACCGTTTACCAGGAGGTATATACACTGTTGAAAGCAGCAGTGTTTTGTTTTTCTACCCAATAGAGAGCTTCCTTAGTGTGGAGACTGGTGGGTAATATCTGGCATCTAATATCGCTCCTGAAGTATACCATGCATCCTACCCCCGCCCCCCCGCTTGGATAGCCTGTCCTGGTGGAACAGGGTAAAGCCATCCAGCACAACAGCTGCATCATTAATCTTTTGGGAGAGCCAAATCTCGGTCAGGGCTATAACGTTGTGCTTGATCACTTCTACCCAAGCTTGGATTTGTGCCATCTTGGGCATAAGGCTTTCTATGTTTAGTGAGGTGATCTTAAGGTGCCCCATTTTTGAGTGGGTGCATAAGTGAGGAGGTCCTGGATTAGGGTGGATGTTTCCAGATACTGTAGCATGAGTATTATCAGGATCATCTTACGTATAAAGGGAGACCAAAAAAATCCAGTTTGAGCCTGGAGTCTTTGCCTTAGGTGGCTTAGGGTTGGTTGTGGAGGGTGGGAGGAAGCATTTGTAGAGCAAGGCTGCTAATGGAAAATTAAGAGGAGCCAGCAAGGTGTAGATCTGAGGTGGCTGCTTGTACATGCTGAGCTGGAGTGAGTAGGGGATTGTACCCCCTCCAGTGTAGTTCTGTGACAAGGGGACACCTGAGTATGACTGCACGATCAAGCAGTGAACAGTCCTTTCTTTCCTTCTATCTACCCATGGGTAGGAGGCAAGGAGAAGTAGTAGCATCAGTATAGTGGTTATGCTGCACTCTGGCGGTTGAGGGGATAGATGCTGTCAGTGTAGGTAGGACGTCCAATTTCCACAGCCTCGTTAGGGACAAGTAGGCTAACATTTTATCCACTAGTGATTTAACTGGACTGTAGGCCTGCCTTGGGCTTGGCTTGTTTCTGAGTTGTCTAGTAGGGGTTAGGCATATGGAGCCCAGGTGGTTCTGATTGGTTATAGGGCTCAGTACATCTTAGCCTATCAGCATGGTGCTGTCTATGGAGGGAGAAGCGCAGGTGGATTTAATAAGTGCGGGGTTGGGGAGGGCAGGCAGGACAAAAAACCCTCTGTGAGAGAGCAAAGGTTTGTGTTTTGGGGGGTTTATTTTGTCGGATACATTTCTGCTGGAGTTTGTAAAAAATAAATTGGTGTATTACACAATTTTAGGAATGTTATAGATATGCTTCTGTACAGTGGGCACCCACCTGGGTGTTCCTTGAAAGCTCCATATTCGTGTACCTATATTTGCAACTGCTTCTTCTTTTCCTGCTCTCCCTTCAATCATTTCTCTACCCCCTTCTTTCCCTCAAACTACTCCCATTACCCCTCTATCCCCTAAACTACCCCTCCCCTCACTGTCACCCCTTCCCTTTTTTCCTCACCATCCTTACTTCATTTGGCATGCCCTTCCCATTCCAGGTTACACAGGGATATCCAGCAGGGCATCGTCAGGTAAATAATTTATCCAAATGAGTTGCGTCAACTCCATGAACCTCAAGAATGGCAGAGTGAAGCGTGACCATGAGTGATGCAGCAATAATAGGGTCAACACAATGAGTCTGAATAAATTATTTATCTGACGCTGTCCTGTTACACATGCAATTATTTTGCACTTGCATAGGTGTGCCATTCTGTAAATGCACTTTACTTTTTGACAACATTTGTGCCTGTGTTGCATTTCATATTGTACTGTATCTGCACTTTATTATGTACCAAGAAATGTGACTGCATTATGCTGTCTATTTCTCTTGTACCCCCTTCCTCCAAGTCGCAACTGGAAATAAGCCTTGGTTTCGGCGTGCCTTTCCTAGTCACCAGTTTTCAAAAAAATATATTCATGCACTGCGAGTGTGTGTCTATAGAAACATAGAAACATAGAAACATAGACTTTGACGGCAGATAAGGACCGCTTGGCCCATCTAGTCTGCCCATTTCCCTACCTACAGGATAGGCCGCAGATCCTAGTTAACCAACAGCCTATTTCTTCCTACCCCCCACAAGAATTGCCTTATGTCTGTCCCATGCATTCTTGAATTCTCCCACAGTTTTAGACCCCACAACCTCCTCAGGAAGGCTGTTCCATGCATCCACTACCCTCTCTGTGAAATAATACTTCCTCACATTGCCCCTGAACCGCCCTCCTTCTATCTTTAAATTGTGTCCACTTGTTCTTGCAAGTCTCTTTTTCTGAAAGATGCTACCCTCTTGGACTTTGTTGATTCCACTGAGGTACTTAAAAGTTTCTATCATGTCCCCTCTCTCCCTTCTTTCCTCAAGGGTACACATATTAAGCTCCTTTAGTCCCTCCTCATACGGCTTCTCTTGCAGACCCTACACCATTTTAGTTGCCCTCCTCTGAACTGCCTCCATCCTGTCTATGTCCTTGCAGACATGGGCTCTCCAGAACTGGATGCAGTACTCCAGATGGGGTCTCACCAACTGTCTGTACAGGGGGATAACAACTTCCTGTTTTCTGCTGGTGATGCCTCTCCCTATATATCCCAGTATCCCTCCAGCCCTCCCTACCGCCTTCTCACATTGCTTGCCAGCCTTAAGGTCATCTGATATGAATACCCCCAGGTCCCTTTCCTTTTTTTTTGTTGTTACTACCTCCCCCCCATTGTGTAATCTTCCCCTGGGTTTTGTTTCCCAGGTGCATTATTTTGCACTTCTTTGCATTGAATCCAAGCTGCCATACTTCTGACCATTCCTCCAACCTTGCCAAGTCCCTTCACATCCTTTCCATGCCTCCTTGTGTATCAACCCTGTTGCAGATCTTTGTGTCATCTGCAAAGAGGCATATTTTTTCATTCCAGTCCCTTTGCAATGTCACTTATAAAGACATTGAAAAGGACTGGACCCAGTACTGAACCCTGCGGTACCCCACTAGTAACCCCTCGTTCTTCATAGTGGACTCCATTTACAATTACTTTCTGTGTCCTGTTGTCCAGCCAGTGTTTTACCCAGGCTACCACCCTGGGATCCACTCCCAAACTGGTTAATTTGACTATTAATCTTTTATGTGGGACTGTGTCAAATGCCTTGCTAAAGTCTAGGTAGGCCATGTCCACAGCCCCTCCCTGGTCTACTACTTTGGTCACCCAGTCAAAGAAATCAATTAGATTCATCTGACCTGACCTTCCCGCTGTGAACCCATGCTGCCTTGGGTCCTGTGCCCCACTGGCCTCTAGGTACTCAACAATTCTTTCCTTCAGAAGTGATTCCATCACTTTCCCTACCACAGAGGTCAAACTGACAGGTCTGTAGTTTCCTGCCTCTGTCTTGGTTCCACTTTTGTGAAGGGGAATCACATCTGCCTTCCTCCAGTCCTCAAGTACCACGCCATCCTCCCATGATTTGTTAAAAAGGATAGTCAGTGGTGTCACTAGTTCTCTGCTTAATTCTTTTAGAATTCTGGGGTGAATTCCATCTGACTTCATTGCTTTGTCCACCTTCAGTTTTAGGAGTTCTTCCCACAAGGACCCCAAACCCCTACAACACAATCTGCAGCTAGGATTCATGTCTGTTGAAAACTGGTTTAGTAAGCATAAGTTGGTCCTAAATTATAAAAAAAACAAGTCAATGCTTTTCAGCAACTCCCAAAACAAGCATAGGCTACACCCCTTTACCATTACAACCAGCCTTGGAAATGCCCTCGAGCATGTGTAATCCTGTAAATACCTTGGTATCTTGCTTGACCCTAATCTATCCTATGGAGCCCACATTGATAGTGTTGCCAAAGCTGCTAATACTCGTCTAGGCCTATTTTTCCGGCACAGGCAACATCTTACCCCGAAAGCATTGAAGGCCGCTGTCCAGAGCTCTGTGGTCTCCATTATTGACTATGGACTAATCATCTACGGCTTTGCCTCTACTACTGCTCTCAGATGCATAAATACGTCCCTCAACAAGGCCTGGCGGTTCATCACTGGAGCCCACCGTCTCACATATACGTGTGACTTTTATGCTCAGACTAATTAGCTTCAACTCTCCAACCATATTAAGTAACTAACCTGCATTATGGTGAAAAAATAACCATGGGCCTCGCTCCTCCCATAGTCCAAGCTCTCCTGCACCCAAGCATCAATCCTCGCAACACCAAGGGATCTGAATCTCAGCTCTTGCAGGTTTCCTGCTGTCATACACACAGGGTTAAAGATCTTTTGCTCATAGGGCACCTAGCTGGCTGAATGGTCTCAGCTCTGACATCTCCTCCATTCCCAAGCTTGTCACATTTAAATCCAGGCTCCACCTTCATCTCACTACCTCTAGCTCCTGCGACTGCCTCATCTAGTCAGCCCCACTTAACACTACCCAAGCCTCTTCCATGCTCCTCCTACATAGCACTTATTTTCCTATCTACCTTTATTCTGTCACTGCCCTTCCCCCCACCACCTGCACTTCTCCCAGTTTTGTTGACAATGCCACTGGCTGCTCCGACCTTCCTATGTGTCCCCCCCCCTTTGTCCCCCTATCTCTCTCCTCTCCTCATCTATTTACCTCTGTTTTGGTTTTCACTAATGTGTTTACACTCAATTACATGTTATCTGATTGTTGCCCTGTTTATTTACAATGTTGTTATTCTGTTCCTATTTCCTGTACTGTACTGTTACTGACGTGGAACCTTTGTAAAACAGTAGACAGAGGCCAAATGGTAGACATCCTCTGTCTTGATTTCAGCAAGACTTTTGACTCTGTGCCCCACAAAAGGGTGATCAGGAAGTTGGTGGATCTTGGGGTTGGGGAAAAGATGACCAGATGGGTGGAAAACTGGCTGAGGGACAGAACCCAGAGGGTGGTTGTGGGGGGAGAGTTATCTGGCATCAGAGAAGTAACCAGTGGGGTCCCACAGGGCTCAGTGTTGGGAACAGTGTTGTTTAATGTCTTCAACAATGACATTGGGGATGGCATTAAGGGCAAAATGTGCCTATAGTCACGGATGACACCAAGCTCTGTGGGAGAGTGGACACAGCGGGAGTGATACAAGACCTACAGGAAGATCTGGAAAAGCTGGGGAGGTCCAGAATCTGGCAGCTTGGCTTCAATGCCAAGAAATGCAAAGTTATGCATATTGGAGCCAAGAATCCCAGGACAGAGTACTACCTGGGTGGAGTCTGAGTATCTGCATCAGAGGAAGAGAAGAACCTGGGAGTGATGATCACTAGTGACCTGAAGCACTCCACGCAGTGCAAGAAAGCAGCAGCAAAGGCAAACAAGATGCTGGGATGCATATCTAGGGGGATCAGTAGTAGGAGAGAGGACGTTATACTGCCCTTGTACAGGTCACTGGTAAGGCCGCATCTAGAATATGGAGTTCAGTACTGGTGCCCACACCTCAAAAAGGACATTAACCTGCTGGAGAAGGTCCAGAGGAGGGCTACAAAGATGATAGCTGGTCAGCAGGATAAGGAATACAAGGAGAGGTTGAGGGCACTGAACATGTACTCCCTGGAAGACAGGAGAGAGAGAGGGGACATGATTGGGACCTTCAAGTACTTGAAAGGGATAAATAAAGTTGATAAGGAGAGTCTTTTTAAGCTGAGTGGCAACCATAACATGAGGGGGCACATTCTTAAGCTGGAGGGTGGGAGGTTTAGGAGGGAGGACAGGAAGCACTTCTTCACAGAGAGGGTGGTGGACACTTGGAGTGTGCTGCCGGAAGAGTTCATCTCATTGAAGACAGTGGCAGCTTTAACAGAGGCTGGGATAGGCATGGGAGAAGGTAAGGATCATGGGTAGGGAGGATGGGAGGAGTGGGGAGGAGGGCAGGGACATTAGCTCAAGCTGTGGACCCTGCAATATGAGCAGACATGATAGACTAAATGGCCTTCTTCTGCTGACTTCTTCATATATTTGCATGTTCGATGTACAGATAAAAAATAAATATAGAATTTAGGCACACTGGGGTGGGCTTCCAGTGTGCCACAATAGTGGTAGGGAGGGGGATGCAGACATGGGGACTGGGCATGCCAGTGTTGGCTAGGGATACAGATGGGTTGGGGGGGGGACACATCCAACACCGAGAGTGGGAATCTCGGTGTTTGAAAGGGAAAGGGGAAATTGTTTAAGCAGGAAAGACAAACTAAGTGGCAGCAGGGAAAGGGGACACTGTTTAACAAGGAAATACACACTAAGCTGCAGTTAAAAGGCTTGCATTTCAAAGGACAGAGCCGCACACAGCATCGGCTCTGTCCTTTGAAATGTTTGCCGAGACGAGCCCTCTCAGCAAACCAGTATCATCAGGATACTGCCTGCTGATTTGTCTGCCACAGACTGGCCCCTGCAGCACCGCTGGCCATTGGGCTGACAACCCTCATACCTCTCTTTCTTTCAACTCCCATATCAACATGTTCATCTGTGCTTGTGTGCATGACAAGCATAATAAAATACAACTATCATTACTGGTGATGGTATGTCCATATGTCTTTATTACTTAAATATCTAATAAATGTTTTTATTTATTAAAAAATAAAGTATACAATGATAAAAAAAAAATAATTTGAAAACTTCACACCTCGGTTAGGTTGCAGTTCTAGACTCCTTGGTTAGGGCTATCCAAACTATGCCAAAGATAAAGGAAAAATTGGGTATGCCTCCCCAACAGTGACACCAACACAGTGACCTACTTCGCTCTTGACAAAATCGACAATTCGCAGACAGGTTGCTGTGTTGGTGTGCCTGACACAGGTGCACACTGTCTCCCGGTACTGCACCCCATCCCCGAATCAACTCCGACTCAGAGTTGATAATCATTAGTATGGGGGTGCAGGTGCAGAGCCCCCCATGAGGGGGGTTTGGGGGGGCCTTTGCCCTAAATAAAAAAAACAGACTTGGAGACAATCGGGATTTATGTAAACCACAACCTGCAGTCGACATAAATCCCATCGCTGTGATGCCGATCGATGAAATTATTGTCGAATCGGCATTGTAGAACTGAAAAATTGCACACAACCAAAACTTATTTTACCGCTTTTAAAACTCAGCTAAACAAAGAACATTGGAGGAGTCTCGGGTACATTATGGAGGTCATGAGTTCATCTAGTCAAGTGGCATTGCATCATGGGCAGTCTCACAATGGTGGCTATGGCCCCACTGATTGAGTGTAATATGGTGAGCACTGCCTTCCAGAGGAGGTGGGTGGGAATTCAGGAGAAACTGGGAAAAAGGCTGCTTGGCATATTAGATAATGGCAGCAAGGTCCTCTCTACCTGGTCATCAGGCCTCTAATGCTGTGATGCCACCCCCAATTACAATCCAGCATACTCACTCAGCATTGGGCCATTCCCCTAAAGGAGAGATGGGATGCATGATCAGGTTGAGCTCTTGGGGGTACCAGGAGGGCATCTAAGTGAACTCCATGAAGAAGGGGCATATGTTGCCAGGAAGGCGTATGGTGCCAGGGGACAAGGAGTAAAAGAAAAGAAAATTTACCACTGTTAAATATTGCACATTGAAAATGATTTCCTTTAGCAGAATAACTGTGTCACTGCATACTTCCACCTGAGAGACCTATCGATTATAGTGCAGGCCTTGAGATCCCTCACTGTGTCCAGCAGGGTCAGACTGATGCACTTGGACATGAGGTAAAAGGTTCCCAGGAAAAAGGCAGAAATGTTGCTTGGCATTCTCGCTCCCCTGCCAGTAGACCAAGTAGTGGCTTTGGATGATTCAACATGGCCAAGGCAACCCCTAAGGATGGGATGAGAGGCAGACTCGGGAGACTGGACTGTCTCACCACAACCAAAAGATTTCTGACTAGAGGAGATGAAAGCAGTTCATGTGAGCTCGGGGTATAACCTGCCTTGCTCTAACAGAGCAGGAAACAGAAAAAAAATAGAGAAGAAAATTGTTAATGAAGAAAGACGTACCTGGTGCAAGAGGGTCTATTGGTTCCTCAGTATCTGGTGGGAAAGGTCGGGGACCATGTGCTGTTAGACCTGAAAGAATTACAAAGAGTTAGTTAGTAAGCTAGTTAGTTTCTTAGTTTTATTTAAGCCAGACATGTCATCAGTACCAACATCAATTAAATTTATTTGGGCTGTGCCTTTGTCATGGTAAACTGTGGAGTAAACTATGCTGCTGTCATGGGTAAAATGACAGAAGTCATGGAAACAATAGTAAATTATATAAAAAGTCCTGGATCCGTTTTGTTTTGACTAAACTACATCTTTGTTGATATTTTTTTTTTACTAGGATATCAGCAAGGATTTATGTTGTCGTTTTACATTTTGGAGGGCTGGCCCAGTCATGTGGTGGCAGGACATTGCACTGCCAGCTGGATGGCTGGAGTTCATGTGTGATCTCCAGAATCCTATACCAGGGCCAGCTGGAGGCTGGGTACAGTATGGAGGTGAGGGGCAAAAATCAGGAGCTTTTCATGGCAATCACAAAACCCTGTGGTATTATAATAGGTAAATGGCAAAAAAATGGCACCATCATTGGGAAGATGCCAACAATCATGGTGTGATCATTAAAAACATTAAAAATCACAGTGCTGGTACTAGAAATACCAAAATAATTATGGTGTTGCCATAGTAAATACCAAACAAAAATAATGGTGGCATCATTGCAAATGCCAAACGTTTCGATGTTATTATTGGAAATGCCAAAATTTATGGCGTTATGTTAAGTAATGCCAGAAAATCTTGGTATTGCTATTGAAAATGCCCTAAAATTTGGTGATGTCATTGGAAATGCCAAAAGTTATGGTGTTAAGGGGTGAAGAAAATGAGGAAGGACCTGGGAAAGCTTGAGAAATGGTCTGTGGAGTCACAACTGAGGTTTAATTCAAAGAAGTGCAAAATTATGCACCTGGGGCATAGAAACCCTAGAGAGATGTACAGGATTTAGTGTGGGGGGGGGAGGAGGGTGCTGAGAGTCAGCAGGGAAGAAAAGAACTTGGGGTTAGTATTTCAGATGACCTGAAAATGACAAAGCAGAGTACAAGGGCAGCAGAGAAGGCCAGTGGCATGCTGGGGTGCATAGGCAGGGGTATCACCAGCAGAAGACAGGAGGTAGTGATGCCAGTATATAAAACCTTAGTCAGGCCTCACAAGGCGTACTTTGTGCAGTTCTGGAGGCTGCACTTTCAAAAGGACATTAACAGGTTGGAGACGGTCCAGAGAAGGGTGATAAAGGTGATACAGGGCTTACACCACAAAATTTACGAAGAGAGATTAAGGGACCTCAATATGTACTCACTGGAGGAGAAGAGGGAGAGAGGGGACATGATAGAAACATTCAAGTACCTCAAGGGCATAAACAAAGTACAGGGGGGAGACATTTTCCAAGACAGGAGGAGTACAAGAACAAGGGGGCATGACGTGGCATTGGAAGGTGGCAGATTAAGAGGGAATGTGAGGAAGTTTTTCTTCTTTGAGGAAATGCTAAAAAGCATAGTGTTGTTAATAAAACACCTAACAAAATGATATTTTTCACTCGCAATTAAAAAAAACATGGTATTGTCATTGGAAATACCCCAAAACAATGGTAATATTACTGGAAATACCAACAACCATGGCATTGTCACCGGAAATGCCACAAACCATGGTATTTTAATTGGAAATGCTGAAAATCATGCCACGGTCATTGGAAATATTATACATTATGGTACTGTCTTTATAAGTGCCAAAAATCATGACATTGTCACTGTAAAGTATATAACACATGATATCATTTAAAAGGGCAAACATCTTGGTATCATATTTGGAAATACCAAAACTCATGGTATACATGACTTCTTGACACATGAGCAGCCCTAAACACCGTTGTGTGCTGCAGCAAAACTGTGTATCATAAACAACCTGGGTTAGCAAGCACATTTTGATTGGGATCTGGCAAATCTAAATCTTATACAACATTCAAAGCAGCAGCACAATGAAATTGAGCAAAATATTAGACCCCACCGTTTTCACTATAAAACATTCCAGGCACCTTCCTGTTTTATTTGGTGGTACCATTATATAGTTCCGCCACAATTTTCAGTATTTTATAGACGGTTTAAATTAGTTTTGTTTTTCTCGAGAAAAAAGATAGCTGCCACATTTGGCCTAGAATACCATTGTAAACATAGTAAGGGTTAGGACTGAGAAAATAATAAAAAAAAACTTATGGTGCACAGCATAGAAGATACCTAGAAAAGTAGATTTGACAAGTGTGCTCTTATTTGTATTAATTGTAGCCGGTACTAGCTTTTTTGGAAAAACATTTTTTGTTTTACTGCTGCTTCAACAACTTAAAATTTTAAATGATTAAAAGGAAACTGAACATGATTTCTAACTTGCAGCTGTTTGTAATGTCCCCCTTTACAGAAATGACACAGTATTCACATCCTGAAATGATCCCTATTGAACTGAATGGAAGCTGACGTGAAAAAAACTTTCATATTATTTTCATTTTTCTGGGCAACATTCTGTACAGCTTTCCTCACAGAACCAATAATTTGGAGTTCTATGCTTATTTGAAACATCTCATCTTTTATTTTCAAAGTGTTATTTTTAATTGTTTTCGGCAATAAAACCACGAAGTAGTGTAAACATGAAAGAACAGCACTCTTTAGTTGCAGCTTCACCTTCACCTTCTGATGTGTGAGGGATTTGCAAGCATCATGCAATACTCAATGTCTCAAAATGTGAATGTGCAGAAATCCTGTTTAGAGTTATAAATATGGGTTTTGCAAAGGAAGACGTTTGCAGCCTGGTTTTTCCACAATTTCATCCATGTTGTGGGAAAAAGCTAATTCTTTAACATTTTATCAGAATTTCACCTGCCAGGGCTACTTGAGGTGCAGGCCACCTGTGGTAAAGGATGGGGGCCAAAAGCAGGTGTAAGAGGTGCTGCCCAAGGAATGATATGTGTGCCATGGCAAGAAAACGATAATTAGGGGGGTGACATCCTGGCACCACACTCAGCTGGCTGCTGTAACAAAATCACAATAGGCCCAGCACAGCTTTATCAAAATTTATTAAACAAAATTCAATGACGTGCAGTTTAAAGACACAATAGACACACAGTGACATAAACCTCAACTATTTTGATTCTTCTGCTTTCTGAAGAGGCTATTTTACAGCATAAAACCACTCACCACATGAACTAAGTGACTGTAAAATGACCAGATTACACTGCTGATACAATGAATGAACCCATAACCCAAAGACATACATTCAATTAAATGAACACAGTATAATGGCATGAGTTAACAACTACAAAAACTAGAGCTTTGAGAGACATACATCCATTTCCCATGCTGCCATTTATAACATTTCTTTATCTCTCTGTACTTCAGAACTGAAGCTAGTGTGACATTGTCTTGCATTGTTTTATACAGAAACATAGAAGGCGATGGCAGAAAAAGACCAATGGTCCATCCAGTCTACCCATGGGTCTCTATAGAGCCTCGTGACCTGGCATTGATTGGGGGTTGTACCCCTCCCCAATGGTTATCTTATTTCTCCATCCTTGTCCCCACCAGTGAAGACTATCCCCTTCATTCTATCCCATGCATGCTTGAGACCACCCACAGTTTCTGCTGCCACCATCTCAGCTGGCAGGCTGTTTCACGGTTCCACCAACCTTTCCATAAAGTATTATTTTCTCATATCCCTCCTGAAACTTTCCCCAGTCAGTTTCCAGTCATGACCCTGTTTTGTCAAGTTGGTGTTCCTGTTAAACAGTCCCACGGAGTCCACCTTGTTTATTCCTTTCAGGAACTTGAATGTCTCTCTCATATCCCCCCTCTCCCTTCTAGCCTCCAATGAATACATATTCAGCACCCTAAGTTGTTCCTTGTAGGACTTCCCTTGCTGGCCCTGAATCATCTTTGTTACCCTGCACTGTACCGCCTCCTGCCTATCCTTATCCTTTCTAATGTGAGGTCTACAAAACTGGACGCAGTACCAAGATGTGGTCTCACCAGGGATCTACACAGGGGGAGTATCACCTCCTTCCTTCTACTGTCAGTACTACTCCCTATACACCCCAGCATCCTGTTTGCTTTACTGTAAGCCTTGTCACATTGGGTAGCCTTCTTAAAGGTATTGCTAATAATGACTTTGAGGTCACGTTCTTCTGCTGTAGTTTTGAGTTTTACCCCACTCATCCAGTTTTCTATCATGGGATTCCTTTTCCCTAGCTGCATTACCTTGCACTTTTTGGCAGTTAAATTCAACTGCCAGGCATTCAATCATCTATCTAGCCTCTGCAGATCCTCTTGTAGTTCTCTAACTGCTTCAGCACTATCCACTCTTCCACAGAGCTTTGTATAATCTGCAAAGAACCCTTCTCTAACCTGGATTTCTTCTCCAGTGTCACTGATGAACATGTTGAAAAGGACCAGACACAGGACAGAACACTGTGGTACCTCACTTGCGACCTCCATCTCATCTGATTTAACACTGTTTGCCAGTACCTACTGCCATCTCCCATTTGGCCAATTTTCCACCCATCTGACTGTATCCCTAGTCACCCCAAGGTCACCCACCTTCTTCAGTGGGAGTCAGTGGGGCACAGAGTCAAAAGCCTTGCTGAAGTCAAAATACAGCATATCCATGGCATGGCCTTTATCCAGTTCCTTTGTAACCCAATCAAACAAGCATTTATCAATGCTGACTGTTATCTTGCTAGCATTGGCATTGGTAGTGCAGGAGTTAAAGAGATGCATAATAGGAATGGCAGTGAAGTAATGAACTGACGCCCAATCCCACCCCCACCCTGCAGAGACTGACAGACATTAGTGTGTGCCTTTGGGTCATTTGCCACAACGCTCATGCCATTTCACCTCACCCTACCCTGCAGACACCAAGAAGTGTCGTGGTGTGCCTTGGGGTCTTTGGGCCTTGCACTCACCCCATTCCATAAGGAAATATGCTGAGATGGGTGCAGTATAGGAGAATGGGGTGAACTATGGAACTGAAGAGTCCAAGGCACACCTCAATTCCTGTCACTGGCTGCAGGGTGGGGGTGGAATGGCATGAGCATTACAGCCGACAATTCCAAGTCACACCCCTGATGCCTGTCAGTCTCTACAGTGTGGGGCGTTACAGTTGGAAACCCTAATGCCCTGGATGTTTGTTGGTATTTTCTCTCTTCAAATTTTCAACATGGGATCTTTCTGACTCCACTTCATGAACAGTTTCACTATCAGTTTGTTAGCTGAAAGGTGACTTTGCACAGTGACTGCGCCATTTGGAGCCACAGGTGTGAAAACACATTTTGGGCAGTATGTAAAAAATGACAGCTGTACTGTTAATGAGGAAGTATAAAAAAATGGCAATGTTGAAAATCTGGAGTTAAAATATGAAAACTTCATGAGTGTGCATAGAAACTGCTCAATGCACACCCGTAACACAATTATTTTGGGGATTTTTTTAACCAGATTTTAAACAGAGGCATTTTGGGACCTCCGCTCATGAACAGTGTCACTGTGATTTTGTTAATCTGTCCCGAACATTGATTTCCCACAGTGACCACGCCATTGTGCGCCACATGTGTGAAAACTCATTTGAGGCAGGATGTGAAAAATGACAGCTGTACTGTTCATAAGGAGGTGTGAAAAAATGGCAATGTTGAAAATCTGGAGTGAAAATATTAAAAATTGTCGAAGTTATGAATGTGCGTGGAAACTGCTCAATGCACGCTCATAACACAGTCATTTTTTGGAACTTTTTCACCAAATTTGCAAGATAAGATTTTTGGGACCCTACCTCATGAACAGTGGCACTGTCATTTCATTAATTGGTCCTAAAAGATGATTCCGTGCAGTGCCCGCGAAATGACCTTTCAGGACCGAATAGCAAGATAACAGTGCATATGTTCATGAGGTGGGGTCCCAAGGATCCCACGTTCAACATTTGAAGCCAAAATTCAAAAAAAATGGCTGAGATATCCACCTAAGTTGAAACCCCCCATTTATGCCATTATACAGCTTACTGGCATTTCTTCAGTTCGCGGTCGGCTTTGAAGAGTCCGGACGTGTTCCCCCTCCACCAAAGATCGCAGCACGGACATCCAGAGGTAAGTATGGGGTGGGGGTATGGGGAGGTGGGTGCACAGAAGGTGGGTGCGGGTTTAGGGAGGGGGGTGCCACGGACAACGGACCATTTTCTTTTTTTCAGGTACAAAAAAAAACGGACACTACATCACGGGACAGTTTTCTTTCTTTACAGGTAACAGAAAACAAATGTTGGGCACACTGGGTAGGCTTACAGTGTGCCCCGTGACTTTGGGGCTGGGAGCAAGAAAATGCCAATGCAGTCGGCTTACTGTGAGTGGCAGCACACTTGGGTGGGGTCCCAGTGTGCCACACAATGTGGTGGTGGTGGTGGCTGGACATGCCGACATGGGGATTACACCCCTGATGTCAGCTCTTTTGGGGATTGCATGGCGGCAGTTCCGCTGCCATGTTTACTGAAATGTTTCACTAGGAAAGTCATGTCGGGAGGCATGTAATTTGTGCCGCTGCATGACAAGCTTGTCTCTGATTGCAGCGGCATTTTTCTTGCAAGTTGTGTCCACTTTACATAATTCTTGTGTCAACACTAGCATATTGGCTTATTGGGGAATAAGGGATGCACCTACTAAAGCGTGCCTTGCATTCACCAACACTGACACACCTCTGAAATGTGCTACTAGCATAAGATGTTACTTGCACGTGCGTGCAAGCCAACATACTAAGACTATTAAACTTGTCTGGCATGACCTCCCTGGCATGCTGTCTGCTATCCTGGAGACCATTACCCTCCAGATAGTCCATTAGGTTTTGAGTCAAGTAGTGGGTATTATCATGATCTTTTCCCTGGATCTATCATCATCACTATAGTAACTATAAACATTAAGAACAACCACCACATTAGTCCATAGAACACATCAGAAAAGCATCAAAAGAGTGAGTTCTTTTTCCACATATTTACAAATGAATCAATATTTTAGAAAAGGGCTTCAGTGTGAACCTATTCTTCAGTCCCAAACTACTCAATGCCCCAAACGTATAAATTCGGTACACCTGGGCCATTGTTAACCTTCTCCAGACCCATACACTTAAATGAATGGTTTTCCCCACGACTTACTGTAGACCATGTTCAGCCAGTGAATTGTTTGTATCCTCCGTTACTAATGTTACTCAGATGTTCACATTTGAGAACATTGTGGGCATCAAGTAGGTTGGAACAGAACAATAGGTTCCGTCTGGGGCCCTTTCTGAAATGTTGAGTCAACTGTAAATATGTACGAAATGAACTTGCTTTCTTTGATTCTTTTCTGATGTTTTCTATGAACTAACATGATGGCTCTTGTTTGCTTATGTTTACTGTTACCATAGTGATGGTGACAGCTTCATGGAAAATACCATGATAATACATACTGCTTCACTCAAAACAGCACGAGATGGCATTGCTCTACCTTCTGTTCTGAAGTACAGAGAGACAAAGCAATGTTATGTCTTCAAATGAATGACATCATGGGAAATGTACATATATCTCTCAGTGCTTTACCTTTTGTAGTTTATAACTTATGCAATTGTACTGTGTTCACTGAGTATATGTCTTTTGGGTTGTGGGTTCATTCATTGAATTAGCAGTGGAAGCTGGTCACTTGAAAATCACATAGTTCATGTGGGAAATGCAATTGAAAGTAATTTAAACTGACAGCTGACAAGGGATATATTGTAGGAGGCTGGTTTCATGCTATAAAACATCCTCTTGAGACAACTATAGACACGAAACTGTGGAGACTGTGGTCACTCTGTGTCTCTTGTTTTTAAACTGCACATCATTGAATGTATTTAATAGATTTAATTTTGATATGACAGTGCTGAGCCTATCGTGATTTTGTACAGGTGCTGAGTGTGGTGCCAGGATTTGTTTGCACTAGTAAAGGAAGTGGGATCTCTGCAGAGTTCTTTCTGACTTGTATTATCATGAGAGGGACACACAGACGAGACCCAAAAAAGTTGAGAAAGGTTTGAGTAGCATCTTGTTCCATATAGATGTGCGAAAATTGTAGTGTCTGTAGTGGTATTCTCTCAAAAAGTGCCTGTCATCAAAAAAGGAAACTTCGGAAATATTAATCACATTTCACATAAGGATGGTGTTTGCGGTATATACACTGGAAATTATGGGCATTTTTCAAATTACAGCATAACCATACACAGTGTTGTGTGTTATTAAGGTTTTCTTATTTTATGGTTGTAACAGTCAGATCTGGGTGCTGAGTTTGCATCTGCCCAGTGTGTCTTATGATACAAATGACATTGGGGTGAGCTTTTTGTCTGCCCTCTGTAATAAAATTCCCCTCTGGCACTTGATGGGAATCAACCAAGAGACCCTTAGTTCCAAAGGCAGATGCTCCAGCCAGTCAGCTAAAAGGAATTTCTGTCATTAGCTGGGAGCTTAGCTAGAACATTTGACTTCATACATTGCAGTCTTAGTGACTACCAACAGAGGTTACTCTGCTGGTATGGTGTTTTAACATTGTAAGACTCCGTTACTGCACCTCTCATATCTAGATGATTCTGCTGTTATAATTCTTCAGTACTGTAGAATTCTGATATTGCAACATCTCACATCTTGATGGCACTGCTGTCACAATACCTCAGCACTGTAGGATTCTACTATTTCAGCATCACATATCTAGATGGAGCTGCTGTTACAATCCATCAGCATTGTAGGTCTCTGTTATTACAGCATCTCACATCTAGATGGCACTGGTGTTACAATTCCTCCACATTGTAGGACTCTGTCATTGCAACATCTCACATTTAGATGGCACTTCTTTTACAGTTTCTCAATACTGTAGGACTGCTATTTCAGCATCTCACATCTAGATGATGTTGCTGTTATAATCCCTCAGCAACTCTACAGGACTGTTGTTGTAGCAATCACAACTAGATAGCACTGCTGTTGCAATCTCTCAACACAGTAAGACTGCTGTTTCAGCATCTCACAACTAGATGGCGTTGCTTTTACTACTCATTAGCGCAGAGCTCTGCTATTGCAGCATCTCCCATCTAGAGGGCGCTACTTTTCACAGACTGCTGTTTTTACTTTTTAGGACACCAGAACAGAAGAAGAATCAGCGAGAGTAACTTACCATTAGTCTCTTCATTCACGTTGTCATCACCTGGAATGAATAAAAGAATGAGGGAAATCACTGCTTGTTCCATTTATTCTGACCCACAGCTGTCCTGCCACAAGGTCTGCAAATGACTAGACAGATATTTTCTTTTCACAATCATTAGTGCAACCTTCCAACCCGGTCCCCCCTCCGGGATTAAACATCTGTTGGGGCAACAGGAGCCAATCCTCCTGCAAGAGGCTGAGGTGAGGCTGGGAAAATCTCCCACAGTTCTGACTCATTATGTTAGAGGATCTATACCCAAGATTCAAAGGATAGTAGATGTGAATAGTCAGAAGTCTGCAAATTATGAGGGCTTTTACGTAAAAAAAAAAATCCTGTTTTTCATTAAAGCATTTTGGTAAAGAGTTACCGTACTGCCTCAAATTAATATTAACTTTCAAAAGTGGTGCACAATTACTTCTTATATCCAAAGTATATTATTTTTCTATTTTCCTTTTTGCTTATTAGATTTTTTTACCTGACAATAGCTGGTGTGGTATGTGGAACAATACTCTACTTGGAGGCTGACAGAGCAAGTTTTTTCCTCCTCCTCACACATCATCAGCCCTAGGATTTCACTGTCTAGGACATCAGAGTTGACAAAGGAGAGCAAATCACTTGCCACAAGCTTTGTCACTTGTGATATCACAACAAGTGAGGTCACAATGCAGGTGAAGTATGAAGAGAAACGGAAGTAGCTATGTCAGTTTCCAGGTCAAGTACTGCTCTTTACATCTCACCTGACACTATCAGGCAGAAAACCCTCTCACAAGTGAATGGAAAAAGAAAAATAATCAGAAATGAAAATTAACGGCTGGCTATATTTAAAAATTAATAACAATTTCTGCTCACAATTTTTTTTTAACCTATCATTTTCTTCTCTCCCCGGCTGGCCTCTATACCTCTCAACTCCCCATCAGCTTCCAACTTCTCCTGGACTTACTAGCTCTATTCCCCCATGCTTTACCTCCTGTGGTGGAGAGCCTGGCTTGATCCGCCCTTCAAGGATGTGGTGGAACTGTGCCATGGTCATCAGTGCGGGGCCTACGAGGCATTGGGCAATCATCCAACCAACCAGGGGGGTTTCTACAAGATTTTCTCATATGCAGTGAACTGATAGCCACCACTAGGGACCAGGCTAATGTCAGGGTCTGCACCACCCCCCCCCGGAGGAGGAGGACTGCAGGCTCTTGGATGCTCATTCTTCCTCACCCAGGCTGAGCCTCCAATGATCCAGGTTCTAGGTGTGAATCCGGCTGAAGAAGAAGAAGAATTAGCATTTATATAGCACTTTTCATATACATTGTATCCCACAGTGCTTTGCAAGCAATGCTATACTGCTAGTGAAGGGACTGAACATGTAGTGGCAGCCATGGGGAGGGACAAGAAAAGGTAGAAAAGCACAGGCTGCTGGGGGTTGTGGGGTGGGAGAGGATCAAGTGTCCCAGGGCCTGCTGTCCTCTCCCAGGCCAAGCTGTCTGGGCTGATGACTGCCACCAGGAGGAAGCCTGCTGGTAGTGTAGGCATGAGCAACTCGAAGGGTGGGGCAGTGGCAGCATAGGATGTGTATGCCTCCATGCATGCATCCTGGTGCTGCAGCACGGGGCGGGACTAGAAGAGCAGAAAAACTAGGGCCGGCAATATAAGCAGTAGCTCTACCGCTGTGCTGACGGGCTGGCCCTGCCTGCTATTTTTGGTGCTACTAGCTCTTTAAAATACTGGGGTGCATGGGAAACCATCCACAGAGTGGCAGTGTTGCCACAATGAAAAATAGGGAATTTGTCACCTTTGACAAAGCTTTCAAAAAACATATTTATTCACAATTCAGCTTGTATTTCACAAATTTTCTGAATTTCCATTTCTTCTCTTCTTTACTACAACGTTTATTGACATGCTAACAGGATACCGGTCCCCTCAGTTGATCTACTCCAGCTGTTCCATCCTTTGCTGACATCACAATCCTGTGCTTGTGAGATAATTTCCATGGCAACAAACCGTGACATTACAAACAGGAGGCTTTGACTTGCCAGCCCGATGGCATGGAGGGCTAAGGCACTGAACACCTTACCTGCTGGCACAACGGCGGCCTGTGTTTGGAAACAAGCATGTGCTGTTGGGGTTCATGGGGTGGAGAGAATCAAGCATCCCCGGGACTGCTCTCCTCTCCTGGGCCAAGTCATCTCAG
Organism: Neoceratodus forsteri; assembly: GCA_016271365.2. NCBI lineage: Eukaryota > Metazoa > Chordata > Ceratodontiformes > Ceratodontidae > Neoceratodus > Neoceratodus forsteri. The sequence continues at coordinate 730,274,185 of CM028138.1, forward strand.
TTGATGAGTGCCACCAGGTGGAGGTCTGGTGGTATTGCAGATGCGAGCATCTCGAAGGGTGGGGCTCCTGTAGCATAGCATCTGAGTGCATCCATGCACATGTCCTGGTGCCACAGCATGTGGAGGAACAGGAAAACAGAAAATCTAGGGACAAAGGCTTTGTGATGCCTTGCCCATCTCTTTGAAACCTCCCTAGCACTCTGGTCCCAGGGTGAATCTGTATGTGTGCTCTGGGGGGGGGGGGAGATGACCTTCCCCCTGGCTCCACCGCAGGGGGAATCCATGGAAGAACTGAGCTCCCAGACCAGAGAGAGGCAGGGATGTGGGAATGAGGCTGATAGCTGCCAAGGTCTGCTACAAGAGGATAAAAACCTTTGTGAAGAAAAAAAAGACTGTGACTTCAGCAAAGTATTCTGCAAAAGAAGCAGACAGACTCTACGGGACGTAATCCTGTTTCCATGTAAAGTAGCCCAATAATAACAAACAAAGGGAAGAGAACTTCAGACAGAATTATAGTGGCATGGTGCAGTAGTACCATTGTAGTTAGGGCTGAGTAGGCACTTCTCTGTTATTCCTTGATTTTCAGATGCTTATACCTTCACCACCATAGGACATGGGGACCAGAAACATGACTTGCATGCACTTTGTGGCAGGTTCTCTGCACCCTATCACATTTGAAACATCTCCGTTTTCTAGTTTTGGAGTTACAGAGAGGTGAAATAACATAAAATATCCACATTAAAACTTTTTTTTTTTTTGCACACAAATACATACTCAGTTGCCACTGATTATGAGGGATAGCCCCCATTTTACCCCACAAAATTGCTCTGTCCCTCCTGTGAAAGGTGCCGCCCTTTTAGAGAAGGTGCTGTAAATTTAGACTTTCAAGCAGAAATCCATAGTATTTTAAGATGCGGATACAAATATAAATGTTGTGCAAGTATACACAATGGTTCCCACAGTGTTCTGAGCTTGCATCTCTGTGTTTGAAGATGTGTCCCTCATTATGAGGGTCAATGTCCCTCAGAGTCCTACATTTTGAGCGTCTGTGTCCCTCATTTCAGTGACAAAAGGTTCAGAGGAGTACAATGAATAAAAAAAGCAGTCTCAATTTGAAACCAAAAACATTTAGGATTCATTCTTTAGAATTCACCCAGAATCTTTTTTTTTTTTGTCTCTCTCTCTCTCTTTCTCTCTCTCACTCACTCTCACTCTCTCTCTCTCTCTCTCCCTCCCTCCCTCTCCCTCCTCCTCAACCTTCCTGATATCCCTTAACCAGCAACAGAATCAAAGCAGCATTGTCAATACATATTTTATTACCCGCTACTCTTTTTGTGTACATCTCTCTTTTTTATTTTCCATTCCCCTGATCTTTCAAACCAGCTCTGTATGTAGCACACCCCCCATTGCTCCATTATAAAGGCTCCCAACCAGTGACATCATTGGCTAGCTTAGTCACTGGAGCCTGATGCTGAAACTATTACTTGCATGGGTTACTGCCAGTGACATCATCAGTTCGAATCAGCCAATGGTGTCTGATGCTGATACCACTACTTGCATGGATTTCTACCAGTGACATCATCAGTCAGAATCAGTCAGTGGGGCCTTACGCTGACTAACGCTACTTGCATGGTTTACTACCAGTGACACCATCTGTCAGAATCTGCCAGTGGCACCTAATGATAATACTGCTACTTGCATGGGTTACTACCAGTGACATGATTGGTTACAATCAGTCAGTGGCATCTGATGCTGATACCACTACTTGCGTGGGTTGCTACCAGTGACATTATCGGTTAGAATCTGTTAGTGGCATCTGACGCTAATACCACTAGTTGCATGGGGAACTACCAGTGACATGATTGGTTAGAATCTGTCAGGGGCACCTGACACTGATACCGCTACTTCCATGCTCTACTATCAGTCACATCATGGGTTAGAATCTGTCAGTGGCACCTACTTGCATGGGTTACTACTAGTGACATCATCAGTTAGAATCTGTCAGTGGCATCTGACACTGATACCACTATTTCCATGGGCTACTACCAGTGACATCATCGGTTGGAATCAGTCAATTGCCCCTGATGCTGATACTGCTACTTGCATGGGTTACCACCAGTGACATCATCGGTTAGAATCTGTCAGTTGCACCTGACGCTGATACCCCTACTTGCATGGATTACTACCAGTGACATTATCGATTAGAATTAGTCAGTGGTGTCTAACACTGATACTGCTAAATGCATGGGATACTACCAGTGACATCCTCGGTTACAATCTGTCGGCGGCGCCTGTCGGTAATACCGTTATTTGCATGGGTTACTACAAGTGACACCATCAGTTAGAATCTGTCAGTGGTGCCTGACACTCATACCACTACTTGTATAGGTTACTACTGGTGACATCATCAGTTAGAATCTGTCAGTGGCACCTGACATTGATATCAGTGCTTGTATGGGTTACTACCAGTGACATCATCGGTTAGAATATGTCAGTGGCACCTGACATTATTACCATTATTTGCATGAGTCTCTACCAGTGACATTATCAGGTAGAATCTGTCGGTGGTGTCTGACTCTCATACCACTACTTGCATGGTTTACTACTGGTGACATCATTGGTTAGAATCAGTCAGTGGTGTCTGATGCTCATATCACTACTTGCATGGGTTACTACCAGTGATATCGTTGGTTAAAATCAGTCAGTGACATCTGATGTTCATATCACTACTTGAATTGGTTACTACCGGTAACATTATCAGTTAAAATCAGTCAGTGACGTCTGATGCTCATATCACTAATTACCTGGGTTAGTACCAGTGACATCATCGATTAGAATCAGTCAGCGGCATCTGACGCTTATACCATTACTTGTATGGGTTACTGCCAGTGACATTATTGGTTAGAATCAGTCAGAAGTGTCTGACACTTATACCACTTCTTATATGAGACTGCTACTTGCATGAATTACTACTAGTGACATCATCGGGTAGAGTCTGTTAGTGGTGCCTGACACTGATACCACTACTTACATGGGTTACATACCAGTGACATCATCAGTTAGTCAGTCAATTGCGTCTGACTCTGATAGCGCTGCTTTCATGGATTACTTTCAGTGACATTATCAATTAGAATCAGTCAGTGGTGTCTGACACAGATACCACTACTTGCATGGGTTACTACCAGTGACATCATTGTTTAGAATCTGTCAGTGATGCCTGACACTGATATCATTACTTGCATGGGTTACTACCAGTGACATGATTGGTTAGAATCTGTCAGTGGCATCTGACACTGATAGCACTACTTATATGGGGTAGTACCAGTTGTATCTGTCAGCGGCACCTAATGCAGATAATGCTACTTTCATGGGTTATTACAAGTGATATCAGTTAGAATTAGTCAGTAGTGCCTGACACAGATACTGCTACTTTCATGAGTTATTACAAGTGACATCATCAGTTGGAATCAGTCAGTAGTACCTAATGCTGATACCGCTACTTACATGGGCTGATACCAGTCACATCATTGGTTAGAATCTGTCAGTGGTACCTGACACTGATAGCACTACTTACATGGGTTCCTAACAGTGATATCATTAGTTAAAATCTGTCAGTAGCATCTGACACTGATATCGCTACTTGCATGAGTCACGTTCAGTGATGTCATCGGTTAGAATCAGCCAATAGTGTCTGATGCTGATGTCACTACTTGCATGGATTACTACCAGTGACATCATCAGTTAGAATCTGTCAGCGGCACCTGACACTGATACCGGTACTTGCATGGGTTACTACCAGTGACATGATTAGTTAGAATCTGTCAGTGACGCCTGATGCTCATACCACTACTTGCTTTTGCCACTACCAGTGACATCATCAGGTAGAATCTGTCAGTGGCACCTGACGCTGATACCCCTATTTTCATGGGACACTACCATTGACATCATTGATTAGAATCAGTCAGTGGCCTCTGACACTGATACCACTACTTGCAAGGGTTACTACCAATGACATTATCGATTAGAATCAGACAGTGGCATCTAACGCTGATACAGCTACTTGCATGGATTACTTCCAGTGACATCATCAATTAGAATCAGTCAGTGGTGTCTGACACAGATACCGCTACTTGCATGGTTACTACCAGTGACATGACTGGTTAGAATCTATCAGTGGCACCCGACAATGATACCACTACTTGCATGGGTTACTACTAGTGACATGATTGGTTAGAATCTGTCAGTGGTTCCTGACACTGATACCACTAGTTGCATGGGTCACTACCAGTGAGATCATCTGCTAGAATCTGTCAATGGCATCTGACGCTGATACCACTAGTTGCATGGGGAACCAGTGACAAGATTGGTTAGAATCTGTCAGGGGCAGCTAACATTGATACTGCTACTTTCATGGGATACTACCAGTGACATCATGGGTTAGAATCAGTCAGCAGCATCTGACACTGACACCACTACTTGCATGGGTTACTGCCAGTGACATTATTAATTAGACTCAGTCAGAGGTGTCCGACACTTATACCACTTCTTATATGAGACTGCTACTTGCATGAATTACTACTAGTGACATCATCAGGTAGAGTCTGTTAGTGGTGCCTAACGCTGATACTCCTACTTGCATGGGTTACATACCAGTGACATCATCAGTTACAGTCAGTCAATTGCGTCTGACACTGATACTGCTACTTGCATGGGTTACTACCAGTGACATCATAGGTTAGAATCTGTCAGCGGCACCTGATGCTGATACAGCTACTTGGATTCGTTACTACCAGTGACATCATCATCATTTAGAATCTATCAGTGATGCCTGACGCTCATACCACTACTTGATTTTGCCACTACCAGTGGCATCATCAGGTAGAATCTGTCAGTGGCATCTGACGCTGATACCACTACTTTCATGGGATACTACCAGTGACATCATCAGTTAAAAATAGGCAATGATGTCTGACACTGATACTGGTACTTGCATGGGCCTTTACCAGTGACGTCATGGGTTAGAATCTGTCAGTGGTGCATGACACTGATACTGCTACTTGCATGAGTTACTACTTTAATGAAAATGGAGCAACTCTGCCACTTGCTCAGTTTGTGTAAAAATAGCAGCCCATGCAAGCAGCATCAGCATCAGAAGCCACTGACTGAGTCTATTGGATGATGTTTCCTCATTAGCATTGTGGTGAGTGTCCCTACCTGTCACAGGGAGAAACCGAAATATAGTTCCCAATGGGGGGTGCAAACATGCTTTACAGAGAGGGTGTTGGACAGGTGGAACTGTCTACCAGGCAAGGTTTTTAAAGCTGAGATTGTTACAGGTGTCAGTAGAGGGTGGGATAGATATATGGCTCTGTTGAAAATAACAGTGGGGGAGAGGCATTAAGTGGGGGTCCCTCAATTAACAAAGTGGGGATACAAGCTGGAAAGAAGTGCATATGCCTTACCAGTGCTCAGTTGGTGGGGGGCTAAGGTGGGGTATGGGCAGACACGATGGATCAAGGGTCTGTTTCATGCCATTAAAATTTTGAACATTTACTGTATAATGGCACAAAATAAAGGTTACATACAGAGCTGGTTTTAAAGACCAAGGAAACAGAGAATAAATAATGAGAGAAACATACAGAAAGAGAACAAGGGGTAAGCAAACGTGGGCTGGGAATGCTGCAATGTGTCCATTGTCCTGCCTGTCTCTCTGTTACCCCGCTATGTGCCTGCTCGTAGCTGATGCAGCTGTTCATAGCTTGAAATGTACTTTGCTATACAGTGTGTATTAAAACCTCTATAAATCCAAATTCTATTCTATTCTATTCTATTCTATTCTATTCTATATTCTATTCTATTCTATTGCCCCTCTACCACCAGTATCTGACCAGTAACTACCAAAACAAAACACACAGGTACAAGGCTTCAGTTTGATAAATTTACTTTGGTGCAAAAAACGTTAAATAGCAGGCAGCATACATACAAAGTGACCGTGCAACGCAGGCAAGCAGAACTCCCAACCAGGTTTGGCCGTAGGGCTTTCTCGAGGGTTACCAGTATCTAACTCATTGCTTTGTAAAACTCTTTGGGATACAGCAGGTATGAATAGCAGTATATAAATACAAATTTTGTTCTCTCTGCAGTCCCTGCACTGCAGTGCGCATTAGACTTTTTATAAGCCCTTAGGTTCTGTTTGCAGGTCCTGCTGTCCTCCCTCTGCTAAGGACAGTCACAGGGAACTATACCTAACCCTAGGATAACAGCGAGGTTGGAAGATATCTGATTTGAACTTATAAAAGCTTTAACATGCATGGTAAGCTATTGAGTCTCCCACTGCTGCAGCCCTCCTCTGATGTCAACTGCAGGGGATTCTGGGATTTGCAGTTACAGAAAATGTCAGCTTGCAAGTCAACAAAATCAGTCTGATACAATTACTATACTGCAGTTAACAGTAAGTTAAAAAATATATAATAACTGGCTTTGCCTTTTTCCCACAGGGAAACTGTGGCATAATTTGTCATTTTAAAGGAGTGTTTATAATGGCAAACATGCAGACAGTTTCCCTCGCTCTGAACATGCCCCACTGCATCTCTTCCCTTTGGACCACTGGCTGCATATTTGTTTTTCTCCAGAGACTGAACCACCTCTCGGACTCAGCGGTAAGTAAATTTTAAACAGAAAATCTACTACAAGGTAAAAGAAAACTTAACTTTCCACTGCCAACTGAAAACAAAAATGTTTTAAATAATAGAAAACAGCACCATGGACAGCACGCTGAAATCTAACCGGGCCACGGCTGCATAGGAACCTCCATTCATTTTATATAATTGTTGTGGTGAAAAAGGTAAACCCAGCAATTATATAAAATAAAAATATGGTGTAGTGTGTTTTAAACTTGAAGTTTACGCTCACCATTGGGCTTAGATACTAACATAAACATCTTGAGCTTTGCTTTCAGGGTTTATGAGCATCTAACCCCTCGGGTGTGTGTAAACTTCTCGTTACACACAGCACCCCACACTTTATTCTATACATGTTTTTTCACACAGCGTGCATAGTGATACCAGACCCACACTTGGGTGTGGGGTCTTTGGTGCTGGCTGTTGCCCTTTAGTGCTTCAGAGTAAGATGTGGTTCTCTAAATCAAAGACTTTAGACAGATAAGTATACAGTAGCCCACCCTGCCTCAACTCCCTCTGTCTAACTCTCCCAGTACTTCGACAGTGTTATTTACTAAATCAATGTCACCCTGGGATACAGTATGTATGGATTGTGCTATATACAGCAAAATCAAATTCTGTTCTAGTATATTCTACAGCATCTGCACTGCCAGTTTCTAACTCATTGTTTAGTAAAACACTTATGGATACAGCATGTATGAAAGGCACTATATATATATACAGTAAATCAAAATTCTATTATGTTCTGCTATCCCTGTGCTATCAGTATATAACTCATTGCTTTGTAAAGTGCTTTGGGATTCAGTGTATTAAAACATCAAATGTTATTCTATTCTGTTGTCTCTGCACTACCAGTATCTAACTAATTGTTCTGTAAAACACTTTTGGATACAGTGTGCATGAAATGTGCTATATGTAAATCCAAACTCAGTTCTGTTCTACATTCTTTGCACTGCCTTTGAGATGCAGATCTTTATTAAACCTTGGTTCTAGACATGACTGGTAAAAAGAAGTCACATGACGGTATTTAGTAGGAACTACTGCCCAGCTTTTCCTTAATTATGGGCAGTAAGTTCATGACCATGGGCTGCAGTTCAAAAATGATTGAGTGCCAACATGAATGCATACGCACCCCCAGCCCAAGATGGTTACTCGCACTTACTTTCAGCTCACCTCTGCTGCCAGCAACTGTCACACGCAAGTACAGTCAACTTGCTTATACAAGTAACTTTGTTGATATTGTACTTGTGGTCGTACAACATCAGCACAAGTTACCGGTACACTCAAGTGACTGTACTTGTGTGAGATGGCACCCAGCAGCAGAGGTGAGCAGAGGTAAGTGCCATCTGCCATCTCAGGCTACGGGTGTTTGTGGTACTGGGGGCACTTGACTACCAGGAAGAATATTTTTTACTATGGTCAGAATAAGAAAAGGGGAGGGTTTACCACTGGCACCAAAGTTTTTTCTAAACAAGGGGGCTACTCAGGGAAGGGGTTGACATAACTGAGGCAAAGTTTACCAAAACAAACCTTGGCAGGAATTGTTTCAGATATAGAGGATAATGCCAATGGAGGGACATCAGATAAGAACAACACTGTGCTCCCATCAAGAGGTTGTCATGACAACCTAGTAAACCTCAAGAGCGAAGCTCGAGAGGTTTACTGTTGTCATGATGACCTCAAGATAGGAACTTCACATTGTTGTTAAGTGGTGCCCATCCATTGTCTTTTATAATGTATGGGTACCAGTTAAATGAAATTTGTCCTTTACTTTACATTTTTTTTGCATACTGCCACTTTCTTTCAGGGCTAGCGGTCTCTACCATGGCTATTCATTGTAAGCTGATAATTCCAGAGACGAGCATGCGCAAAGCCATTCATGTTGTTATCATTGTGATGTACTCAAGAGGGTGTAACAGCCTCTTGATGTCACAATGACAGCATGTCAAGGATAGAAACTCCCTGAATTACATCCTTAACAACCCTCTCTCCCATACATTATATAGTGGGAAAATCCTGACCCCTCAGAACGAACTATTAACTTACAATACCATAATGATATTGCCCAAAGCCATCAGTCAATATGCGAACCATTGGAGTCAATATTCTCCCACTATATCTCTCGTCTCCAGTCAATATTTATATAACATTCATGAAACCCTTCATATTTTTTGTGTAAAAACAAAGTAAGCCCCATTCTTAAAGGCATTTTCTCACATTCTCTCCATAATTCACCAACCAAAGCAGGAACACTGAGTCTGAGAGAGTAGCTTAAAGTAGAGAACAAATGCTGCAACATACTTCTGTTAAAGTTTTGTTGTCCATGAACCTGGAAGCGATCTACTCCCTGACTGCTGTGCATAAAAGCTTGTACTGCATCACGAGTCTTCTGCAGTGACGTGTTACCAGGTAAATGCTTCACTACCAGCACGGCTGATTCAAGTTTAAGTAGCAGTGCCACTGTGTCTGATGGTTTCATTTTTGGATCAGATTGTAAGCCCGACTATGTAAATCTTCAAACCGGCATCAGACTCTTGGACCCCTTCAGGGACGTCCCTTACCTTTCCCATGCCTTGGAGCATGGTAGCAGCAGCAAGGAGCTGACTCCGGGACACGGCCTGACCCAGAGGCATACAATGGTGACAGGCACTTGCTTTGCAATAACTGAGAAGGGCATATTTTAAAACCGCCTGTGTAATGGCCACTCTGCATGCAGCTTTCCTGACCCCCGATCTGATTTGAGTTACTGCGGTCACTCCATTCTTGTGGTCGGTCTGAACTGTAATTCGAAGGAATTCGGCGACAAAGCTGAAATAATTATTTCCAATGCCAGATGTCTGCCTGCCCACTGCACTGCGTCCGATGCCCTTTTTGCTGTGCATTACTATGAGATCCCAAGCTAAGCAGCTTGCTCAGATTTCTTCCTCATCCCTCAACCTCAATAATCAGCTAGCTAATAGTTAATCTGAGATACAAATAAATAACTAAATAAAATATTGTTTCCACATCTACAACAACCCTGAATGTAGCATGAAATTTTGTCCTATGAAGGGCAGTTCTGTTTTTGTGTGTTGGCACTGGTACACTACGATTGGTAGCAACCCCAGGCGTTATGCTACATATTTTTACCCATAAACTGTATGGACCAGATTTTCTCTCCCCCACAGACAGACTAATGTCACTGAAAACTATGCATCTAGCATCGCGGTCAGCATTATAGCAGGACACCTACCCATTGCTGACATTTTTACCTATTTGTGAACCTAATCATGAAATTGCTCTTTCCAATGCCATTTTGTTCATATGCTTCCCTGACCCCCAATTTCTGCATTATTATTGGTTCATGAGTTTCCCCCAGTGCAGCAAAGTGCTCAGTGAGAGTGAGAGAAAATAGGACTATCTATAGCGACATATACTAGCACCAGTATATGACTATGCAATGGAGTGCAATCCAGTAAACTACAGCACGTGACGCAGAAAATAAAGAGTTAATGATCTGGTGTTTGATTAACAGTGCAGGGTCATAAGAAATAGCAATGTGGTTGTCAATAACAAGAACTATATGCCAATGACCGTATATGGCAATCTGTCAACTGCAGTAAATTACAGAAAGCTAACATTAATTCTGGGGAGAACAACACAAACTAAAAATGGTAGTTATAATCCTAATTCAGTGAGTAGACTAACTGTGAATGCCAAAGAGTCCAGGGTCAGCAGAAGCAAAGTTTGACACACAAGCACAAACAACGTTTTTAGCTTTATACATGTTTTATTTTAACCTCTTTATCTCTTTACAGCCCCGGCATCGTTCCAGGGTACTCTCTCGGTGGGGCCTCTACTCCCTCCCTGAACTCCCACTACCAGTGTCCTCCCACTGAGCACCCAGTCAGGTCCAGTCCCCCAGCTAATCCAGTACCCCCAGGGCAGGGTCCACCCTCCCGTGGTGACCTTACAGTCTCAAAGGACCCTACCTGGGCGTTGGGCCAGCGAGGGAGTCTCCTGGTGCGCTGGGCTGGCCTTTGGGATGTGGGTCTGCCCCTGGAGTACCCATCATCTCCACAGCTCTGCAGAGGGATTTTTCCCCTTAGGTGTGAAGTTTCCCCACTGGAGTGTGACGTACAATGACGCCAGCACAAGGCGGTCCCTGACTGTGTCTGCCGCACTCCACCCGCCAAGTTGGCTGATGTATCTCTAATACCCCTGATCTCCATCGGGGACCACTAGGATGCTGAACTTGCCTGGATCCCACCCCAGGGACAGGAGAGCTGTCCTCTGGATGCTCCATCATCTCCCTCCCCTTCTGACCTCTGGCAACCCGAGTCTGTCTCTGAACCCAGGTCACTGGCATGGTACGAAGTGTGGTATCGGGTGCCTCGACTCTCAGCGCCACTGGGCCGGCTGCATTATGCACCTTGAAAGACCATTATATATAGAATAATGGATGGGGAAGTGTGTGATATGAGAATTTCATGCACACCCAAGGTGTGGGATGCTACATAAACCCCGAGGGTGAAGTTTGGCGCCGCAGCAGACAACACAGCATTATGCCCCTCACAAGTCACTTCTAAAAGTCTGTAAGCAGCAGCTTGGTGCACAAGGATGAGGAAACCAATCCACAGAATCACTAACTTGTGGCATGAATTTATAACAAAGGTATGCCAGAGGAACGAAATGCAGAGAGAACAATCGTAGAATAACCGTGGGTGCAAAGGCAGTCTTTATGATTAACATTGCACCACGACTGAAAGCCCTCCTTGCTATTACACATCTCGGAGGTGCCGCTGTGAATTCTGGGTAGAGAAGACGGTATCTGAACACAGCATACTGACACGGCGTATCAACAATAACATGGTATTGCAAAGAAAATAGTGACTTATTTGTTGCGATTTTTGGGTGTGCAGGTAGTGTGGCAAACTTTATCATCTGAGCCAAGATAAATGCGTTTCAAGATATGTGATAAATTTACTTTAAATCATTTCATGTATTTATTTTGTGAATTTTTCTGCATATACTTATGTAAATAGTACTCATATGAATGTTTAATACTTCATTAGCCTTTTGCTATATTGTACCACATGTTGAAGAAAAGGAACATTTCTGAAGTAAACAAAATACACAAACACATACATACACGCACACACTCATATACAAAAATGTGCAGCACAAAAATATATGTTCATACAAACACACATAAATACATACCTGCTTGTACACGAACACAGTCAAACATACAAAACACACTCGAACATGCAAAACACACACAGAAGAACAAAGCTCACACATATGTAGATTTTGTGTCAGTACTGACAGGATCCAGATAAATCATGAGGGGTATCACTATCAGTGAAGAAATACCTACCTCTGTCTTCCTGGGCTGCAACATGAGCCACAAACAGAACTGTAACAGAGAGAGAGAGAGACATTACTCAATGACTGAACAACTAGGTCATCTTAAAGCACAAAAGCATTCTATTCCTGCACTGAGAGTGACAGGGATGTGCACATTCGGTGAGAAGCTATGCTTCACAGAAGGTAGGGTGTGTGGAGTACTAAGGTACTCACACGTCCCTGCCAGACAACCTAGGTGTGGAACAGACATTAGCTGTGAAGGCAGCTTAACTCCTGCCTGTCTTTACAAAGGTATTGAATTGTTGATCAGTGGGGGGAGGACAGGAAGGGTACTAGGTAATATTAGGACATGTATTTCCAAGGGTGAAGTTTGGTGTTGGGAAGCCTGCACTACACCTGTCCATACTGTACCTGTCTCTGTAGATAAACTAAGGGTTTCACTCCCTGCCATGTGAGAAAGGGGATCCTTCAAGGTCAAGGTTTAGACACATTGATGGAAGAATGTGTACAGAAGCCTGTATTATGCACTGCCCATACTGTCCCTGTCCTTGTGAATAAACAGAAGTCTTCAGCCCCTCTGTCTCCAAGAGAAAGATGGCTCTTCCAAGTCAGGGTTGGGGTACCTACCGGGCCATAATGTTGTACGCTTAATACTGTATGACATTATGGCTAACCTGGAATAGCATGGTAGCCGAGAGCGAATGGTGCAATACTGCATATACTGCTGTACCTGGTATTGCACCACTCGCACAATCCCAGGCAGAGGATAAGACCTCTGCTGGGATGGGGTTCCACCAAGCAGCTGCTGTGGCTCACTGAACTGAGCCACTGCAGCAAAGAACCCAGGTGCTGCTTCTGGGACGAATTTGATTCCTGGTCCCAGAAACATTTATATTTTTTTAAACTTTGTGCAGTGTCGACTTGAACCCCCCCCCCCGGAGTTGAGAATCCTTATGGGGGGGTTCGGGGGTGCAGCCCCCTGTAACAAGGGTTATGGGGAGCAAATCCCTCCAAAAAAATACTTATGCCACATGGCAGAAATCGCGCTGTATCGGCAGTGTGATTTTGCCATGCGGCATCATGTCTTGCGACATTATGACCCCATGCCTTTGGGGTATATTGGTGGAGCAGAGGGCAGGAAAGCCTGTGCTGCACACTACCCATACTGTCCTTGTCCCATGAATAAACAGAAGGCTTCAGTCCCTCTCACCCATCTGTTTTTTTGGGGGTAAGGGGGTTGTTCCCCACGGGCCCCAGCCCTGCCTCTCCTTCGAGCTCACTTATCTCCCGTTGCCTGCTGTCTCACCTCTGTTGCCTCCCTCTATGGGCCTTGATCCTATGTATCCTGCACCCCGGGTGGTCCAGGCCTCTCCCTGGGAGCAAGGGAGGAGAACTCAGGATATGGTGCCCCCAGGAGAGGTACACAGGAGACAGAGGAAGTGCACTCTAGGGACTGGCATGATTTGTGTAGCAGCTATCATCTGGTGAAGCAGGAGCCATTTTTCTGTTTTTCTTGGCAGGCATGACGTGCCACATGATGTTAAGGCACAAAGCCAACGTCTGACATGTTCCCTCCCATAGTGAGGCTTGTCATACTGCTGTGCCTCCAGCCACTGCCAGGGACCAGCAAATGCTGAGCCTCATGCCCCCTCCCTCCCTGGAGAAGGTGAGCTGTCGCTGGATGCTCAAATCTTCTCCCCCAGCCAGCCCTCTGACTCTCGAGTCCATTCCCAAACATGGGTCATCTGCATCACAGGCGGAAATCCAACCACTGAGCCAGCAGGCCAGCCTTCCATCTGGTTTAAACAGTAAAGCAGAGAGTGTAAGAGTTAGATGAGAAGCCAATTTGGATAAGACCACAATTCTGTCCCAGCTTGATGAGGATGACATGAACTTCTTCAGCTGATGCAGAGTGCAACATTAAGCCTCTCTAAAAAAACTATAAATCCTGAGGCAGCTGTAAAAGACAGGCAGATTTTAAAACATACATCAAGTACTGTACTCTGGGAAGCAAACAGCTATGCATTGGATTCTACTCTCTCTGTGTGTGTGTGTGTGTGTGTGTGTGTGTGCTCGCACGCGCGTGTGTGTGTGTTTCCAAACATCTCGAGTTACTATAGCAACAGGATGAGCTAAGCAGACTCACCTGGCAGCACTAGCCATATCACCCAGAGTGCTTTATGATCCATCGCTGTTGTGGACTCTCAGCTGTCTGCCACTGAAGAAAGGCCTTAATGAGACAAACAACAGCAAGCCCATGAGTCAAACAAAAATTAGGTCATTGGATGCCGTTGTTGCCAACAGAACATCTGTTTTCAGAATGACTTCCTTTTCCATCTGTGAAGCCGCAGTCCTTATTGAACAGTAAATAACACATTTCATTCTGTGATCCTTTTCAACCCCCACTCGTGATCCCTGCTGTTCAATGTTGCTCCCAAAGCCATTTATAAGGTACCACATTTCATTTTATGTTCACCACACTGGAGCCTAAGTTCTGTGGTTTGGCATTAGTCCTAATGCCCCAGTGTCCTATCAGATCAGGGAGCAGTATCTGGCACATGCGTGTTCACCCTTTTCACAAGAAGAGTGATGTTAAAGGAGAAATAAAGTCAAAATCTGCAAAAGCATATGTTATACAGAGTGTTTTGATTCGTCTGCATAGTCCTAGTTTATCCTTTCCTTTGTTAGGTATTGAAATTTTTTTCCTAGGATTTGCCTACAGCTTTATGCCCCTGGGGATCTCCATGTTTGAATGCTTTATTGCTTTTATTTTTCCTACAATGCCTCCTGTCTCACATTACATTAATGTGTTCAAGACCAATAATTCAATGAGTGATAGCTGCTGCAGCAGCAGTCAGCTGTTAGAAGCCTGACATTCTAGCTTCACCTAAATAACTCTTTCTAATCCAGTCTTTTTGCTTTACATGTATGTGTCTAGTTCTTGCCAGCAAGAGCAGATTTTTTTTGTTTTTAAGCACTTCATTTCATCAAACTACACTCGGCCATAAAAGAAGCACACAAATCTCCCCAGGTCATCAATGCTATAATTAGTGAAGACTGTAGCAGTCTCCTTACAGAATAGCCCACTCAATTATCCCTCCGTTGTTTGTTAAACTGTGAATGTAGCCATTATTAATATTCACTGGATAAGGAGAGGCACTTAAAATCACAACTCGGCTGCTGTAAACTTGACACTAAACCAGCACTCACTGAATCTATGGTCACGGAAGCATCACTGTCACATAGGATGGGAGACACTGTAGGAAAAGCAATACAAAATTCAAACATGGAGATCCCCAGGAGCCATAAAACTGGTAGGCAAATTTAGAAGAAACTCCTAACAGCAAATAAAGAAAAGAGCAGATTGTGACTACACCAACACATTTAAACACTCTGCATATCATCTTTTTTTTAATATTTTGACTGTAGTTCCCCTTTAAATAATCATTGTTCAAGTACACCTGAGAACATTGATGAAAACTAGTGCTATGTGGACTGTTCGGATTCTGATGGAATGGAATTCTGTGTAATTTTGGGAAATTCTGTGGAATCCCATCAGTAGTAGAATTCTGACATTTTACTTGTGAAATGGTTTTCGAGGATTAATAATTGTTAGTTAACATAAATGTGAATTCTTTTTATACAATATATGGAAACATATAATGTGGTTTACAGAGAATTGCTTTCTGGAATTCTGCTGATTTTTTTTTTTTAATTACTATACTTTTTCACAAGGACCTGTCCCCCCATCGGCCTTACCCTGCTCCCAGCCCCATCAGCCACTGCCCCCGGGACTTACCTACTGTAGGTATGCCCTGGATTGCCCCCTAGGGTGGGGTCTTTGGGAGAGGGCTCCCAATTTTCCCTCCCACAGGATGTGATATAGTTCCAGGATGCCACAGGTCAGTGATGCAGAACCTGCAATGTGAGGCATGCAGCATCCCGTGCAATCCCAGGTTTTTCCTGTTTATCTCCCCAGAAGGAGGATGTGCAGTGACATCATGGGTGCATATGCCGACGTCTGCCCCATCTCCAACTTCCACCAGGGGTTGAGCAAGTACAGCAGGGAGCTTCCCTTCTCTCCCTCTGGAGGAGGAGACCAGTTTATAGGACACTCAATTCTCCACCACCCCTCCCCCAACATCGCTGGGCCGGCAGGCTGGCCTTATCCTGCTGAATTAAAAAAAAAAATCAGAAAGCTTTTTGAAAGAAGAAATGTATGTTGGGTGTATTCCACCATGGAATTCTGCATTTGTGACAGCTCTAAAGAGACCCTTAGGGTATCTGTGCTTGAATGGGACTCTTCTGTCATTATAAAGTAGACTCACAAGGGTGTGAAAGTGGCATTTGACAAGACCGGAGAAAAAAGGCAGCCTAAACTCAAATGAAAAAAAAGAGGTGCAACATTTTCCCTGTAACATTTTAACTCTCATGTCATCTGTCTGTTTGAAACCTGGTTCGGTAGTCCAGAAGTTGAGTGCCTACACACCATGGAAGACAGCAGGGAATGGGATAATTTCCTGATTGCAGAGTCACTGTTGGACCAATGAGGGGAAAACTAACATGCACAAGTCTTTTAGTCACTTTTTCTCTTTCATCTGGTCCTCAGACTTTCATTCCACACTCCAAAATGGAGTGTGCCCCAGAGATCCCCACCCTTCAGATACACAAATGCCAAGTTGTCTCCAGCCCTGAGAGACAAGCACTTCATCACCATAGCATGCTCGTCCCCCCAGTCAGCTTCAGCATTGGATTTTCCAAATCTTGGACACAGACACCCAAGCACCCAGGTTGTGGCACTGGGCTGAGCCAGGTACCTTGTCACCATAACATGAGCTACTGATTTAGATGAGAAGGCTGAAACTGCCACAGGACAGCAGCAGAGGAACAAGAATACAAATCCGATTCACAGTGTACACTATTACAAGAAGCAGCAGAAAACTGTTTTAACTCTATACACCTATCTTTAAAGGTGACAATTGAAAATTTAAACCTATTATTTTTTTCTGTATTCCATAATTACCTATTTAATTAATCTTTAATCTGATGTTTCTATATCTTAAAAGCTGTTTATTGTTTCTTAGAAAATGGGCTTTTTATTTCCTGGCATCTGATTGGCTGGTACCCTGGCTGGGGGGGGGTACATTAACTTTCAATAGATGCCCAGGAAATAAAAGGTACCAGCCCCAGTCTCCCTTCACCCACTCAAGTATCCCTGTGCCCACCCTGTTCCCTCATTGGCCAAAAAGCACACCAGTGAATTTGAAATCCCTGCCATTTTTTATATCGCTTAGCAAGAGATACTACCCCCAACATCATTCTCAAATTCAGTGGCATGTGCCACACAGACCCGCACACCAGCCTTAGCTGGGCTCACTTCACTTCTCATTACACCACACAACAGAAAAAGTAGCCATACATTTTAAAACAAAAAGCAAGCAGTCATCCTGATTGGCTTCACGCACATATGGTGGGCACTGCGTTTAAACTGCAGCTTACGCCGCTCCATAACAAAAATAACTGCTGCTTGTCACACACTTCGCACCCTGTAGAAAGACATAAAAACATAGAAAAAGCCTGCAAGATAAAACCCAGCAGTACTGTATACTGCCTATGATGTCCACCAAACACACCTGTAAGTCCCCCCGCCGCCACGCTGTACTTCCGTATGTCAAACTGACCACATACCCATATGACCATAACAACTTTGTTTCCTATTTTTTTTTAAATGGGGCTTCAAAGTGACAAACGCCCTTTTCAGCTCTAATAGCAGTTGCCTGGGTCATTTGGAGAGCAGGGAAATGACTACACAAAGCTGCCCAAAGTCAAAATTAATTTATTCAGGGAATTGGTGCTGTACTGCTTGCTGTGCCTTAAACTGACTGTGTTCTCAAGTCACTGGTCCCGACTGCGATGGCGACCACAACAGCTTCGCTTCCGATTTTTAAAAACATAACAAAAAACATTTCAGGGCTAACTAATGGAGATTGTCTGGGTGATTGGGAGAGCAGCAGATGATTTTTTCTCTTTTGTCGGATTCGGTAATGGAGCGAGTAGGGCTGAACTGGATAAGCCCAAGTGGCCCTTCAGTGTCAGAAAACTAAACTGCAGTGCCCTCTACTGACAAGTACAGCATTAATGCTGTAGTAGAGGGACTACTTTACAAGAACCTTTATTTTAATACTTTTTTTGCCTTTATTAGAATTGTTTTGTATCTTTTATTTAAAATCAGTAAAAATTTTACTTATGGCCCATTTTCTAAGCACAATAATACCCTCCAGGGTGGACGGTATGGGCAATACCAGACCTTCCAGGAGCTATAAGACCCTCCGCCTGTGGCGTCGGGCCTCATTACACCCCTTGGTGGTCCGGTATTGTCCAATACCACCCACCCTGTTGAGTATTATTGCTCACACATATTTTATTTATTTAGTTAAGTATTTGATAATGTAATGATATGATGAAACTATAGCTGTTGGAACATAGGGCTTCTTCCATTATGGAATGGAACAGACAGATAATTTTTTGAAGCCCAAGGCTAGAGAAATGGGCTCAGGGCTATGGTAATGGCAGCATGGAATTCAGTAAAAATGGATAGCCCTCTCTGATTTTGTGATTTTGTGAAAAGAGGCACACAACTGTCTAGTGTGCTTACCTGGTTATCAAAAACTGAATAAATTGTAGGATATGTCCTGTTAACATTTTAATTTATGTCATATGTACTCTTCTCATTTAAATCTCTTACATGTTTAATCTGTCAAGCATCCCAATTCAGATTGGTACAGAAATACTCAATGAAACTGTATTTTGTTCTTTTTTATGATTGGTGTGCTCTTATCCGCCATTTGACTGATTTTCCAATGAGTATGTAATATCTATAATATTTTCTGCTTTATTGACTTTTTAATATTTGTTTAGCCACTTTCATTCTTTTTACATTGGATGCGCACATGCAGAAACTAACATATTGTTGCATTATGGGATTTTGGGTGTACGTCGCTGCTGAGCCAGTTGCGGTACCCAAAACCAAGGGCTTGTAATGGACTCGGCAGTCGGCACCAATGACCACTTGGTGTGGTCCTGACGCAGCTCTCTGCAAGGTGGGCTGAATGGTCAGGCACTTCAAAGGGCTGAAGCCACTCCAATCAGAGAGGGCTTTGGTCCTTTGATTTGCATGATGCCCACGTCAGTAAACAGTGAAAGGGAAAGTCTTGCAACAACGGCTTCCAAAACAAACAAACAAAAAAATTTCCTTCCCAGAGAAACAGGCCCCCCATCCTTCTTAGTGTGGGACATTGTGTAGCCTACTCCCACTGTCACAAGTTGTCCTTTGGTCCATTATGGTTCCCCCTCCTTCCCAGCAGTGTGCCCTCTTCATCTAAGGTTTGCCGACAGTGGGGTGCCCAATCCCCATGTTGGCAGTAGCCCCCCTCCCCTGACAGTGTGGGACACTGGTAGCCCAGTTGTGTACTAAATCCACATATTTTTGTTGTAGAACACTGGGGATCCCACTCCCAGTGTTTCCAGTATGGCTGCCCCCCCCAGCAGTGTTGCCATGTTCCCCTCTTATGTTTGCTGACAGCGGGGTGTCCCACTCCCTCAGACAGTGTGGGGCACTGGTAGCCCATGCCCAGTGTCCCCAAATGTATAATGTACCTATAAAAAAGAAAACAGTCCCCCAACATCTTTTTTTTTTTAAAGCTGGAAAAAGGAAATGGTCCTTGTCATCTCCCCATTACCCCTCCCCACCCACCCTCCATCTGTGCACCCACCTCCCCTTATCTCCCTTATCCTATACTTACCTCCAGAGTCAGTGGCTGCAGTCCTCTCTGTACTGGGACATGTCTGAACTCTTCAAAGGTGAACCAGGAATTGAAGAATAAAAGGTAAGTGCCGTATAATGGCAGTCAGTGGGGCTTTCAACTTAAGTTGATATTGCAGCCATTTTTAAGCATTTTGACCTTAGATTTTCAACATAGGGTTCTTGAGACCCCACATCATGAATACTGACACTGTCATCTCGTTAATCAGTCCCAAAAGCTGATTTTGTGGTTGCTGCACAGAATCACCTTTCAGGGCTGATTAACAAAATGACAGTGCCGGTATTCATGTAGTGTAGTCCAAAGAACCCCATGTTGAAACTTTGGTGCAAACAGTCCCCAATATGACTGCGTTACAAGCATACATTGCGCAGTTTATACGCACGCTCATAATTTTGCCAATTTTTAATATTTTCACTCCTGATTTTCAACATTGCCATTTTTTCACACCTCCTCATGAGCAGTATAGCTGTCATTTTTGACATCCTGCCTGAAATGTGTTTTCATACCTGTGGCACAGAATGGCACGGTCACTGTGCGAAATCAACTTTTGGGATGGATTAATGAAATCACAGTGCCAGTGTTCATAAGGGGAGGTCTCAAAAATCCCATGTTGAAAATATGGTGAAATAATTCAAAAAAATTACCGTGTTACAAGCGTGTGTTGTGCAGGTTCTACGCAAGTGCTTAACTGTGACAATTGTTAATATTTTTACTCCAGATTTTCAAAATAGCCATTTCTCACACCTCCTCATGAAAGTATACAGCTGTCATTTTTCACAATCTGACCAAAACATGTTTTTGCACGTGTTGCACTGAATAGCACAACTGCTTTGCGAAATTAACTTTCAGGACAGATTAACAAAATGACAGTGCCAGTGTTCATGATGTGGGGTCCTCAAAAGGCCATGTTGAAAATTTGGTGAAAAAATTCCTGAAAATGCCCAAGTTATGTGTGTCCATTGAATTTATTCTACACATGCACATAACTTTGTGGGATTCAGATCCTGCGCTCCCAAAGTAAAATAAGGATACTATTATACTATCTCAAAAAGAAGTGAAATTCATTGTAAAAAACTACATTAATGCATCAGTTATGGTTTTTATTAAAGAGCAGCTGACACCTTCAGGAGAACTTTAAAAAAATCTAACATTTAGACACAGTTCAGCTTGTATTTCACATTAGTTTTGTATTCATCAGCCCCCTTATTTATCACTGAGGTCATTTGCATGGAAACAGGATCTTTGCTCCTGAAGAGTTCATCTGTTCCTGTTGCTTTCTCCCTCCCTGAAGTCATAATGCCCTGCTTGTAACATCACAGTATCACAGTATCACAGTTATTCCAATGGCAACAGATTGTGATGTCACAACAGAGCATAATGACTTGAAGTAGGGAGTAAACTACAGAAGCAGATAGACGCTAAGAGAAATCTAAGGGATAGAATCATGCACTTATACAAATTTACTCAGTAATAAATAGCAAGGAAGATAAATATATAGTATACATGTGAAAGTTTTCTTTTTGGCGTCAGTAGTTTTTAAATTGTCAAAAGCTGGGAAATTCGATGTTGGGTTCCCACCCCTACCACCCCACCCCACCCACCCTCCACACACTAAGAGGCATCGGGATGTGCCATGGGGTCATCAGGCCTAATGCTCACCCCATTCTTCTATACTGGACCATATCACCTTGTTTATTTATTTATTTTTATTTATTTATTTAAGAGATTAACCAGACAGGCATACTGAGCGGAGAACTGCTTGTTACCAGATGCGGTCTGGGGGAAATAGGGTGGAGGGACACATAGGATGAAATACATATTTGCAGGGTCACAGTGTTACAGAGTATACAATAGCAGGCTAAGTCATACATACATTACAGATTTCCATTTTATACATACATTACAGATTTACATTTGTACAGAGTTTACAATAGCGGAGGTACTGGGTACTAACATGACATCACTGGTATACAGCCTCAGGCCGGGACAACCTAGATTGAGAGTCCAGTGAAGACAGATTGGGGTGAGAGTTGGACCTGATGACCCCATGGCACACCCTGATGCCTGTTGGTGTGTGGAGGGTTGGGGGGAAGGAGTGGGAATTCTAATATTAAATTTCGAAGCATTTGATGATCTAATAAAAATCTGAACTGATACATTAATATACTTTCTTGCAATGTGCTCTGCTGGCTGAACTATAGCAACAAGCAACGTAGTTTTATTCACTAGAAGCCAGTGCTTGGCACTGTAGGAGAGAGGGTTGTGTTGTGCTAGACTGACGGGTGGTGGCAATAGCCTTCTCCTAATAGGGAGAATCGGGTGCTGGGTGTAGGGTGCGGGGGAGATGGACAGACAGAGTGATCAAGTCACTGCTTGTTGTTGCTGGGAGGGGATTTCTCT
Source organism: Neoceratodus forsteri (assembly GCA_016271365.2). Lineage (NCBI taxonomy): Eukaryota > Metazoa > Chordata > Ceratodontiformes > Ceratodontidae > Neoceratodus > Neoceratodus forsteri. The sequence goes on from CM028138.1 coordinate 730,296,437, forward strand.
GTATTTTTGGTGCTACTGCCTCTCGCTTAAATTTGGAGGATTGCTCTGCATTCTTGGCACTGCTGCCTCTTACTTAAATTAGTTTACAAGATGGGGGCTGGCCGTGGAGGCGGGCGGGTTCTGCAGGTCCCCATTAACAAACATTTTTTGGCAGAAAAAATAAATTGTGGGTACTAGGTGCATAGGAGGGTGGGATTTAAATAGGTGTTACTGAAAGAAGTTGCCTTTAAAGTACATAAGGCTTTGGGACTAGATGAGATGCAGAGTATAAAGGGAGCTCAGGGAAGTGCCAGCGTTAAACAAACAACCAACGTTCAACATTGAAAAATGTTTTTTTTTTTTTTTTTTATCTTCGTGCTAGTTCAATTAAGTTGCATTGACAAAAAAAAGCATGAAACTGCTGTCTACGCTGTCACCAGTAGGCAGCTCTATATGACTGTTACTGTTTTACATACAGCTCTCCTACTGTAGTGGTGGAAATGTCCTCTGCTGGTAACAGAATTTATTCACTTATTTTTATTTATTTATTGAGTTCTAGGAATTACAACCCTTTGAGTCATAGACTCCTTTACAAAGGCTCCGGATCATCGGAAAAGACAGGCAGGCAAAACAAAACAGTTGTTACAGCAACAGGTGATAGACTACGTAACAGTACTACTGGGCAGTTATACATAGAGGTAAAAAACATAGTTATGCATCATGGTAAACAATCAAGAGATACATCAGTAAAATACAACATTTAAGCAATATACCATGCCAGGGAGTGGGTATATTGGTGGATTTACCACATCTGGTGTGGTTCGGTCACGAGGCACAGCCGAGTGACTTAACCACACCAGAAGTGGTAAATCCACCCATATACCCACTCCCTGTCATGGTATATTACTATTATACAATGTTCAACTTGTTTTTTTTGTTTTTATAGTGCTATAAAACTTTTACAGTGGGTATACTGGAGGATTTATCACAGGCATGTGATGTGTTTTGACCAATGAGGTTACTGGATTTTCATACCCCATTGTTGTATAATTAAGGATGTTTAACAGACAGTGAGTATGGGAGTAAGGGAGATCAGAACGAGGGGGAAGGGAGTGTAGAGTGGGGAGTATCTGTACAGCGGACATTGTCATAAGGGGAGAATTAAGGTGGAAGAGAGAAGAAGAGGGAAAAGAGAAAAACACAGAGACCCAAGGAGCAGAAGGGGAGAGAGGGGCAACAAGCAGTCACAGCTTGAGGTGGTCAGAATATGGTTATGCAGGTAGGTTTTAAAAGGGCCCAGCCTTAGCTGAGTGAGCAGAGGACCAGGGAAGCCATTCATCCAGAGAGGAGGGGCACAGTACTTGAAGGATCTCTGGGAGGCAGAAGTCTTATACTGTAGAAGGGGACTTGGAAGGTGGCTTTGAGGAGAGCCTAGTTGCTCGATGGTGAAGAGCAGGAACAGGAGGTATTGGGTCTCCTCAGGTGCGAGTCCCAGGGACATTTTCTTGGCAAGTAGACATGTTTGATAGGTTAGCCTGTCTTCAAAGTTCAACCAGGCAGAACGTTGATACAGGTCACATGTGTAGGTAAATCTATCACAACCACTGACCTAACGGCAGGCCTTGTTAAGAGCTAGCTTGATCCTGTTCAGAGCAGTATTTATTGCAGATCCATATATGATGATACCATAGTCCACCAATGAGAGGACAGAACTAGTGACAGCCAATCTAAGGGCAGCAGGGGGTAGGCAGGACTTGATTCTATGGAGCAGTCCAATCCTACGGTTGACTGACGTGCAGATTGCAGCTATGTGCGCATGAAAAGAAAGGGAGGGATCCAGAGTGACACTCAGATACTTGAAGCTAGAGACTGGGTCAAGAGAGGCTAGCTGGGAATTGAGGATGGTAAGAGAGGTGGTTATACTTATTCAGAGGGTGGGAGACCAACACTAGGCACTTTGATTTTTTTATAATTCAGGATGAGTTTGTGGTTAGCAGACCGAGACTCAACCTCAGTAAAGGATAGCTGAAGGTCCTGTTGCAGAGGGGTAGGGTCAGTGTGACAGTTGTAAAGGACAGCATCATCTGCATATAGGAATGCAGTTTCCTGAAACTGTACTTAATTTACATGGGCTGATATATAAATTCAACTGTTGTCCAAAACTGTACTACATAGTTTGGGATATTTGGAGGGATTTGTATCACAGTCACCCATGTATTACAAAAAAACCAAAAAAAAAACCGATGGATCTCTATCTTCTAGTGAGCTGTAATTCTGCCTTGGGATTCTAATGACACCCTTTAACTCTCAAGTTTCACTCTCAGGTTTAATGATGTCACTAGAATCCCTTGATGGAGTTACTTACAGCACTGCAAAACATACCCATCTATTATTCTCTTTACATGGTACCTTTCATTCTCACCATATTCCAAAAGACTTTAGAAAGCAATTACTTAAATACTAGTAGTGCAGGGACTGTAGACTAGAATAGAATGTGGATGTATATAGCTCTTTTCATACACAATGTATCACAAAGTGTTTTATAAAGTAATGAACCCAGATACTGCTAGTGTAGGGACTGTGGAAAAAATAAAAAAGCATTTGGATTTATATAGCTCCTTTCATACACATTGTATCTCAAAGTGCTTCACAAAGGGGTGAGTTAGATACTGGCAGAGCAGGGACTGCTCAGTAGAATCGAATTTCAATTTATGCAGCACCTTTCATACACACTGTATTTCAAAGTGCTTTTCAAAGCAATTAGATACTAGATACTAGATACTAGGAATGCAAATACTGCATAATAGAACAGTATTGGGATGTATATAGTACACCAGGAGAAAGGACTGCTGTGTGACTGGATTTCTCTGCTGGGACTATATTGGCCTCCTTCCTTCCCCTCCACACCCCCACCCAAAGCTAGGTCTATTTTTATAGGCACAGGATTTGACTGACAACAGGAACTTCCTGTTTGGGAGCAGGAAGTGAGTGATCACAGAACCACCAAAGACCCACCATCCTAGAGGGGCAAGAGTAGCTCTCCGGCCCCCTCTAGCTGCTGGAGGTCTGCCTCTGAGCAAGTAAGTGGTCTACTGAGAAATATAGGATATTCTTGTCTCAGAACAGGACAATCAGGAGTTTAAAGGGCACCCAGGCAGAAAGTAAGGAGAGAGAGAAAAAAAAAACAGAGGAAAGAGTAAGGATTGAAAACAGTTAAGGGGCCAGAAATAAGACATGATTGGAGTGGTGCAATGCAGTGGCTGTGGAGCAGCAGTATTCCGGGAGACATTCTGGAGGATGCGGTGTTGTCCCTTCTGCAGGCACCTCTCTGGGCTGAGGGAGGAGGTTGCTCATCTCCAGGCTGAGTTGACCAGGATTTGTGGGTCCTCCTCTTCCATCCAGGGACCACCAGTGCCACTGCCGTTGCCTCAGAGATTGCCAAGAAAGAGGAGCGGTTGGACCACAGTGGGCCCAGGGAGGGTGAGGGTGGTGGAACAGAGGCATCCCTCCAGCTGTACCTTCCACAACACCCTATGCCATTCTGGCAAGTGTGGTTCCTCTATGGAGGCACCTGCAGTGGAGACCAAGGAGGATGCTGGGAACCTCCACAAAGGAAACCCACAGGAGGGTGGCAGGGGACCCTGCAGGAAGGAAACAACTCCTGTGGGGGGGACTCCATTGTTAGGAAGGTAGAACTGAGGAGGAAGGGGAGAGGGAGGTAGGTGCCTGCCTGGCGCCATGGCTTGAGGGACGGGAGCGAATCCTCAGGATTGCCGGAGCAGCTGCACAGGGAGGAGCTGGATGTCATTGTCCACCTAGGGACAAATGACCTGGCTAAGAAAGGGATTAGAGAAGTGCAGAAGAGTTTGTGGAATTGGGAGGGGCCTTGGTCAAGTACTTGCATACGGTAACCTTCTCGGAGGTGCTGCCCATCTATGGCATAAGAGGCTAGGGTGTTCCGCACCATGGATTCAATCAGTGGTTGAAAAACTGGTGTGAAGCTCAGGATTTGACTTCATTGGGGACTGGGGTCCACCTGAGTGATGCAAGCCTATACTGGCATGATGGGCTGCATCTGTCCGGGAGGGGAACCAGGATCCTAGGTGATAGGTTTAAATGCTTCATTGGCAAGCTTTTAAACTAGCCAAGGGAGGCACTGAAAGGAGCAGGGAAATCCTAGCCCCCACCAAATAATCACGGTAGTAAGTGTGGCAAACACCAACATAGAGGTGCCGATAGGGAAAAGGGAAGGGGTAAATGGAGAAAGTGACAAAGGCAAGAAGGACAGAGATGGGGCAAAAGGGAGTAAGGCCATCAGGAAATGGAGGGTAATGAGTACCAATGCCCGTAGTCTGGGCAACAAGCTCCCTAAGTTGGTGGCCTTGATGGAAGAGGGATGCCTGGATATCATAGCAGTCACAGAAACATGGTACACAGAGAACCATGACTGGGATGTTAACATACCAGGGTACATAACCTACAGGAGAGACAGGCAGGGGAGAAGAGGGGGAGGAGTAGCTCTCTATGTAAAGGAAGGGATAAAAGCAACTGAACAAAAGAGTAAACAGGGAGGAGAGGAGGCACTGTGGGTCACCTTGGAGACTGGAAAGGGCACCACAATCCGCACAGGGGTTTGTACAGACCCCCATGTCAGGGAGGGAATGGACAAGGATATGATAGAAGGCATTCTTAGAATGGCAGAGAAAGGGAGATACTATTGATGGGAGACCTGAATATGCCAGATGTTAACTGGAGCACATTTGCTGCAGCCACATCCAAAGCAGGGCCATTCTTGATGCCCTACAGGTGGCAGGCATTAGACAGCTAGTTTCGAACCCACTCATGAGGGAGCAATCTAGACCTCGTGATCTCAAATGGGGCAGTGAGAGGATCTCAGATCTAGAAGTGGGTTGCCATCTGGGGACAAGTGACCATCAAACAGTGTGGTTCACATTAAACTCAGCTACAGAGTCAAGCCATACAAAAGTGAGGGTACTGGACTTTAGGAGAGCTGACTTTGGCAAGATGGGAGAGTGCCTCAGAAAAGCACTAGCAAACAGGCTAGAAGGAGGTGTGGAGACAATGGGGAATCATCAGAACTGCCATCACAGAGGCAACAAGCCTTTGTGTGAAGCAAATAAAGAAATCAAAATGAAAGAAAAAGCCACTATGGTTCTCAAAAGAGGTGGCTGTGAAAGTCAGGAAGAAAAGATAGCATTCGGAAGTATAAGGAAACACAGAAGGAGCAGGACAGAGAGCTGTACCAGTTAAGGCAGAAGGAAGCAGGAGGAAAGTCAGAATAGCAAAGGCCCAAACTGAGGAAAGATAGCCAACTCAGTTAAGAAGGGATAAAACCTTTTATAGGTACATCAGTGAGCGTAGAAAGACAAAGGGAGGGATAGTGAGGCTGAATAGAATGAACGGTGGGTAGGCAGAGGGGGACAGTGAAAAAGCAGGGATACTGAACGAATATTTCTGCTCAGTATTCACAAAGAGGAGGAAGTGCTTAATCCAATTAACAGAAGCACTCTTGATGGGGTCAATCCAGTCCTTTCACAGAAGAAAGGGTTCTGCAAGAACTCCTAAAACTGAAGGTGGACAAAGCAATGGTCCTGATGGAATTCACCCAGAATTCTAAAAGAATTAAGGAGGAACTAGTGAAACCACTGGCTACTCTTTTTAATAAATCATGGGAGGATGGTGTGGTACCCGAGGACTGGGGAAGGCGGATGTGATTCCCTTCACAAAAGTGGGACCAAGACAGGCGTGAAACTACAGACCTGTCAGTCTGATCTCTATGGTGGGAAAGTGATGGAGTCACTTCTGAAGGAAAGAATAGTTGAGTACCTAGAGGCCAGTGGAGCACAGGACCCAAGGCAGCATGGATTCACTGTGGGAAGGTCATGTCAGACGAATCTAATAGATTTCTTTGACTGGGTGACCAAAGTAGTAGACCAGGGAGGGGCTGTGGACATGGCCTACCTAGACTTTAGCAAGGCATTTGACACAGTCCCACACAAAAGATTAATAGTCAAATTAACCAGCCTGGGAGTGGGTCCCAGGGTGGTAGCCTGGGTAAAACACTGGCTGCACAACAGGACACAAGGTAATTGTAAATGGAGTCCACTCTGAAGAAAGAGGGGTTACTAGTGGGGTACCACAGGGTTCAGTATTGGGTCCAGTCCTTTTTAATGTCTTCATCAGTGACATTGCAGAGGACTGGAAGGAAAAGTATGCCTTTTGCAGATGACACAAAGATCTGCAACAGGGTTGATACACAAGGAGGCATGGAAAGGATGAAAAGGGACTTGGCAAGGTTGGAGGAATGGTCAGAAGTATGGCAGCTAGGATTCAATGCAAAGAAGTGCAAAATAATGCACCTGGGAAACAAGAACCCAGGGAAGAATACACAATGGGTGGGAGGTAGTAACAACAACAAAAAGGAAAGGGACCTGGGGTAATCATATCAGATGACCTTAAGGTTAGCAAGCAATGTGAGAAGGCAGTAGGAGGGCTGGGGTATACTGGGATGTATAGGAGAGGCATCAGCAGCAGAAAACAGGAAGTTGTTATCCTCTGTACAGACAGTTGGTGAGACCCCATCTGAGTACTGTGTCCAGTTCTGGAGACCCCATCTCCAAGGACATAGACAGGATAGAGGTAGTCCAGAGGAGGGCAACTAAAATGGTGCAGGGTCTGCAAGAGAAGCCATATGAGGAGAGACTAAAGGAGCTTAATATGTATACCCTTGAGGAAAGAAGGGAGAGGGGGGACATGATAGAAACTTTTGAGTACCTCAGTGGAATCAACAAAGTCCAAGAGGGTAGCATCTTTCAGAAAAAGAGACTTTCAAGGACAAGGGGACACAATTTAAAGATAGAAGGAGGGCGGTTCAGGGGCAATGTGAGAAAGTATTATTTCACAGAGAGGGTAGTGGATGCATGGAACAGCCTTCCTGAGGAGGTTGTGGGGTCTAAAACTGTGGGAGAATTCAAGAATGCATGGGACAGTCATAAGGCAATTCTTGTGGGGGGTAGGAAGAAATAGGCTGTTGGTTAACTAGGATCTACGGCCTATCCTGTAGGTAGGGAAATGGGCAGACTAGATGGGCCAAGCGGTCCTTATCTTCTGTCAAAGTCTATGTTTCTATGTTTCTATGTTTCTACCTATCTACACACTATATCCCACAAAAACTTTATAAACCATTTAGTCAGGTACTGATAGTTCAGGGACTCTAGAATAGAATAGAATAGAATAGAATAGAATAGAAAATAGAGTACCTTATATGAACACTGAATCTCAAAGTGTGCTGCAAAGCAACAAGTTAGATAAAAGGTAGTACAGGGACTCTATAACATAATTTTGTATTTATGTGTGCCTCTCGCCAGTGTCTAGGAATATAATGGTGGAATGTCCATAGTGAGGGAAGTGCCCACAGTAGTAGAAACACTTCTGATGGCGTCATTTTTCCCCAGGTCTTGATGACACAGCGGGGTGCCCATATTGTCATGGTGCTGGTTGGAAACAAACAGGTTAACTTCAAGGCAACAGTTAAATTCAAAAAATGAATGTCCACACATAACTTGCTGAACCAGTAGGATCCCAATATTTATTAGAACATTGCTCCAGGGAGCACAAATTAATTGGTGGGAGCAGCAGTTTTCTTCGTGACCAAGCTGGTCTTATAAGCAGCAATATTATCGTGGACCAAGGAGGTCACACAGTCCATGGGCAGCTTCATACTGGACTGCTATGGTATCACATTCTCCTTAAGCAGCAAAATCCCAGAATGGTTCTATTGTCTGGTAGCACTGACATCCTCATTATCACCCCAGGCTTCTCAGTGCTTATCTCTCACTTCACTCCCTCGCTGGTCCCTCAGAATGCCAAGCCACACACTTCAAGGTTGATGCTCCCTCAGATCCCATTCCAAAATGTTGGGACTACAGATGATTGCCACAGGAGCTGTGAAAGACATGTCCTTCATGGTCCCCGATAGCTTGTACCACTCTTCTGACTTTTTGCTCTCCCAGCTCTCCCCAAAACTGAACCTGACACCAACATTGCTTCCAGGTTCCTGGGGATCTTTTGCTCCACCTCTACTGTGATCACTCACACCTACGGACATGGATCTAACATCCTCTGCTACACTCCAGAAGTTCTCATTGACTGCTCATGGGTGGCGAGGCTGGAGTGGGCAATCATCCTCACCTGGCCCCTACATACTCTCCCCACCACTCACTCCAAGTTATCACCTGGAAGGAACCCCCAGCATGTGCCAAAACCAGATTTGAGTCTGGTTCAGCAAATTATCAATACCTCTTGTGGCTGGCACAGTGCAGCTCTCTTCAATATCATTTCTAAGAGCCCACCTTGATCAGCGCACTGTAAATCCAGTATCATAAGTGGCTGCAACAATTGGGTCTGCCAGGAAGGAGGCTTAGATGCGAGCCTAGTCAGATTATTCCCAATGTTCTACCCTTGTCTTATGAGACTGAGTGTCCTTCTCAGAGCAGATGCCCAGAATCCAGGCTTTAAAGACTAAAAAGCCAGTGAAACTGGGAAGTAGTACTTATTAGTTTGCATGCAGTTCATCACAGACCACAGATAACCTCAGTGTGGGCTATATGTTGTGCACCACTAATGTAAACTGTATTTTTTTTTAGCTCAGCAGCAGTGGCATCATACCTCTCAACTGCCCCTGATAATGAGGGACATCCATTTTATGCCTCAAAATTGCTCTGTCCCTCATCCATCCCTCATGGGAAAGGTGCTGTCCACAAAGAGAATCATAAATTCAGACTTTAAAGCAGAAATTCCTAACATTCTAAGATGCTGAATCAAAAATAAGCTTTGTACAAGTAAACATAATGCTTTTCACAGTATTCAGAGCTTGTATCTCCATGTTTTAGGGTATGTCTCTCATTATAAGGGTCAGTTCCTCCTCATAGTTCCTCATTTTGAATGTCCATGTCCCTCGTTTTCCATGACAGAAGGTTCTAAGATATGAGTGACATTACAGTACAGTACAGTACGTTACAGTAAGCCAGTGAACCACAATCCAAGCTGGGTGGTAGGGTACCTCCAGCAACTGCCCGCCTTACATCTGGCATGAGACAATGTTTGAGTCTGTAGAGAGCCCCAAGGTTTTGATAACTCTATTTAAAGAACATAGGGATGAGTTCTGAGTAGGTTACACTAGGGTCTAGGTGGACTATCAGGTATTTAAAAGTACGGATACAATCATGGAGGGTCCCCCACATGACCTCTGGACATGGAAATGTTGGCAGACAGCTTCAAGTTTATTTTATAAGCCAAAAAGCATTGCTTGGCTTTCACTCTGTTTAGCAAGAGCTTGTTTCTCTCACTCAAAGATTTACCCCGCTGAGGTATTCACTAAGAATGGAAGAAATGATAGAGGGGGTCAGGAGAGCTACCCTAGATAATACAGATATCAGCATTCAATAGTGTTTTACTGTGCTGGCAGAAGTAAGGTAAAGGATTAATAAAAAGTGAGAAAAGCAAAGCACCAGGAGTTGATTCTTGAAGGACACCCACAGAGACTTTGAAAGACTTACTGTAGATAAGATCTTCATAATCTTGACCGGCTGGCTTCTTCTAGACAAGATGTTATTTAGCCACTTAAGCGAGGTTGGGGGGAACACCTAGCGTTAATACCCTTTGAGACAGTACAGCATGGTCTACCATGTCAAGATGCCAGATGAGGTACACCCAAGGGTATGGAGGGAGCTCAGGGAGGTACTGGCAGCACCTCTGACAGTCCTACTTCAAAACCAGAGTGGTTCCTGAGGACTAAAGGAGGGCAGATGTAGTCCCGCCTCACAAAATGGTAGGAAGAGGAGGCTGGCAACTATAGGGCCGTCAGCATGATGTTGTTGGTGGTGGGGAAGTTAATGGAGTCATTGCTAAAGGAAAGAATTGTGGACTATACTGAATCCGGTGGATTACAAGACCCAAAGCAGCAAGATTCACAGTTGTGGTAGAGGTCATGTCATACAAATCTGATTTTTTTGACCAGGGAAATAGATCAGGGTTGGGCAGTGCACATGGTCGACTTAGATTTCAGTAAGGTTTTCCACACTGTTATTCATAGGAGAGGAAACTGGGCAGCTTAGATGTGAATACTAAGGTAGCAAACCGGGTTAGAAATTAAATAAGTGATAGGAGACAGAGGGTGCTGGTAAATGGGGTTCATGCCAAGGAAGGAGGGTGACCAGTGAGGTTTCTCTGGGCTCAGTACTGGGACCAGTTCTCTTTAATGTCTTTATAGGCAACACTGCAGATAAGCTGGATGGGAAGGTCTGCCTCTTTGTAGATGACACCAAAATCTACAATAGGGTGGATACTCCAAAGGGGGTGTAAAGAATTGCAGAGACCTGATAAAACTCAATGAGTGGTCAAGGGCTTGCAGCTGGGTTTCAATGTTCAAAAGTGTAAAATCATGCAGTTAGGGCACAGAAACCCAGAGGAGGAATAGAGAATGGGAAACAATGTATTGACAGTCACCAAACAGGAAAGGGAGCTGGGTATAATCATATCGGATGACCTCAAGATGGTGAAGCAGTGCCACAAGGCATTTGATAAGGTCAGTGGGATGTCGAGGTGCATAAGAGGGGTATCACCAGCAGAAGGAGGAAGGTGGTATTGCTACTGTATACAGCACTGGTGAAACCCCACATGGAGTACTGTGTCCAGTTCTGGAGACCACATCTGAGGAAAGACATAGACAAAGTAGAGGCTGCCCAGAGGAGGACAACTAAAATGGTGCAGAGTCGGCATCAGAGGCCCTATGAGGAGAGACTGAAGGACCTCAATATGTACACCATAGAAGAGAGGAAGGAGAGGGGAGATGTGATAGACCTATAAATAGCTCACAGGTAAATAGGGTACAGGAGGGGGATATTTTTCAGAGGAAAACATGCATGAGAACAAGAGGACATGCTATGAGACTGGAAGGGGATAAATTCAATAAAGAGTTGAAGATCAAACTACTCATTCACTGAAAGAGTGGTGGATGTCTAGTAGAGGTGATGGGAGTGAAAACTGTGGTGGGAATCAAGAATGCATGGGATAGGCATACGGGTATCTTAGTGGAAACCAAGGGATGGGGAGCCAGAGATCAGTTAGGGTCTGTGGTAACAGTATAGGCAGGGGGAAAAAAACAGGCAGACTGGACGAGCCAAGCGGTCTTTATCTGCCATCATATTCTGTTTACATGTCAAAGGCCTTGTTGAGGTACACAAACACTGCTCGATTTAGCAGGTCATTGTCCCTGACTCTGCTTCCATCATTAATGAAGCTGGCTAGAATAGAATTTGAAGTTTCACGCACACTGTACCCTTAGATGTTTTACAAAAACTTGAGCTAGATACTGGTAGTGCAGAGACTGTAGAATAGAATAAAACAGAATAGAACAGAAAAAGGATTTGTGTAGTATCTTTTGTATGCTTATATGTAAGCAATAATACCCAACAGGGTGGGCGGTATTGTGCTATACTGGACCGCCCAGGGGCGTAATGATGATGACGCTGCAGGCAGAAGGTCTTATAGCCCGGAAGGTCCGTATAGCCCAACACTTCACCCTGGAGGGTATTATTACGCTAGAAATGGGCACTGTAAAAAAAAAAAAAAAAGTATAAAATTATTCTTAACAAAATACTGATTTCAAATGTTTTGTAATAAAATAGTTCCTCCACCTGCATATGATGCATTTTTAATGTATTTATTTTATGTATTTATTAGCTATGGACTTCACTTGCTTTGACTTAAGCATCCAGTCAGGCTACTCTAGGTCTCTACAGTGCAAATCGCCTCAGCCCCTTCTCTCTCTCTCTCTCTCTCTCTCTCCTATCAATCTTCAACACAACAGATTCACTGTAAATTTAACTTTCTGTGCCCGTTTCTTTTTAGCTGCTTCACATCTCAATCACCGCTCCAACACGCACATCCTTCTCCGTCGGACCCACAAAGTTGCGCAAAATATTTATAAAAAAAAAGCCCTTTCCTTATCGTTTTGTGCTTGTCCTCTTATTTGGTACTGTCTCCATTTTTGTGCCATAAATGGAGGGTCCAGGCAGCTTCTCATACAGTGGGCAGGCGGCTGGACGACAGGGAGACAATTTAGTAACTGCCTGATGAAAAGGTGAAAGGTTGGGCAGCCGTAGGACACTGATGCCTGAGGTACTTTTGTTTCTGAATTATGGGGTTGGGGCAAGATCAGGATTACTTTGGGGAATTGCAATCCTCCTTGGTCTTGAACCATCACCCCCGTCACTCGTGTTTACAGTTTTTTTTTTTTTTGATCGTTAGTGACACTGTGCTGTAACCCATTAATCAGGCTGATTCGTGTTTTCTTACCCTCTGAATGCAGGCAGCATGCTGAGAATGGCACTGCGATTGGCTGAGCAGGGAAACTGAAGGTACAGGGAAATGATTTTTAAAATGTTAGGGACTTTATTTTGTTAAAAATAATCATGTTTTGCATAGCGAGGTGTGGCGGTGGACTGCTTACACAGTTTACAGAACTGTTCTCTTCGAGTGGGCGCTTGAGCACGCTATGTGACCTGCTAGCTCTAGTAATTTAAAAAGGGAGCGTTTCTTTTCTTCTTCACTGCGGGAGAACTGTGTCAAAAATTAGCAGTATCTGGCAGGTCTACATGTGCAGTGTTCTTGTTTTTCTATGTGCTCTCATGCTTGTGGCAGTTGTTTGTGATTTGGGAGCCCTGGGAGCTGCATTTGGCATGCCGGCTTTCTGAAATGAGAATCAGACACAGTTGTGTGTTGATGCCTTCCACGTTTCTCAACGAGTACAGATGATCGCTGTGACTGTTGGTTTTAGCTCCTTTATTTATTTGTACTGTGCTATTTGTTTAGTGACTTCATGACATAGTCCTGAGTTGGGGGAGAGCGAAGGCTGCAAACTCGCCCGCTAAGCAGCAAAAAAAAAAAATGGCAGCATTTCAAAATAAACATTTGATTTGCATACTGATCTCTGTAATGTGGTTTGTGGCAAGCTGGCACTTTTAATGCCTGGGCTCTATTGCCTGATAGATGCCCACCTTGCCAGGGCTATCAGCCAATCAGAGGGATTTTCTTGACCATTTTCTAAGTAAAGTTACTGCATTCTTGTAGTTATGAGAGTGCATTCTTGAGTTCTTTTTTGTGAGAGAATGGCAAAGCAACGCTGAGCAGTTCTAGAACACAGAACACAAAGGATTTGAAAAAAAAATGGACACCATCTGTCATGCTAAAGGATTTTTTTAATGGGCCTTGAATCTCAAACCAATGTGTTTACTTTTCAGAAAATTAACCAAACCCTGTGTGGAAATCAGAGTTTGTCAACTGGGCTTAGAATTTCAGAAGTTTTGAATAACATGCACGAGATACCCTATTTGTCTTACTATAAATCAGTCAGGGTTCACAACCGCTGCACCTTTTATCCTGCATACAGGGGTCGCTCACGCAGAAACGCTAAGAGCTGAGTTTCACTTCCCAGCCAAGGGTAGTATGGTTAGATACCAATTTAAACAAGCATTTGACAATGCCGAATGTTTGCTTGCTGGCATTAGCATTGAAAGTGCAGGAGTTAGACAGATGCATAATAGAAATGGCAGTGAAGTATTGAACTCACGCCAATCCCACCACCACCCTGCAGAGATGGACAGGCATTGGGGTGTACCTGTGGGTCATTGCCCATAATGCTCATGGCATTTCACCTCACCCTATCCTGTAGACATCAGCAAGTGTTGAGGTGTGCCTTGGGGTGTTCAGGCTTTACACTCACCCCATTCCATAAGGACATACGCTGAAATGGGTGCAGTATAGGAGAATGGGGTGAACTCTGAGGCCAAAGAGTCCAAGGCACACCTCAATGCCTGTCACTGATTTCAGGGTCGGGGTGGGGGTGGAATGGTGTGAGCATTATAGCCGGCATTCCAAAGGCACACCCCTGACGCCTGTCAGTCTGTACAGGGTGGGTCATTATGGTTAGAAACCCTAACACCCTGGGCGTTTGTTGGTATTTGCACTACACATTTTCAACATGGCCTTTTTGTGACCCCCACATCATGAATGCATTTGGGACCTCTGCTCATGAACAGCGGCACTGATTTTTTTAATCTGTCTCAAATGTTGATTTCCCACAGTGACCGTGCCATTTTGCGCAAGATGTGCAAAAACACAGTTCAGACAGGATGTGAAAAATGACAGCTTTACCAATCATAGGGAGGTGTGAAGAGATGGCAATGTTGAAAAACTGGAGTGAAAATATTAATAATGCTCGAACTTACGAACATACGTGGAAACTGGCTAATTTACAGATTCGTGAAGTTACGAGTGTGCATGAAACTGCACAACACACGTTCATAACACAGTCATTTTTTGGAATTTTTTCACCAGATTTGCAACATAGGATTTTGGGGAGCCCATCTCATGAACAGTGACACTGTCATTTCATTAATCAGTCCCAAAAGGTGATTCCACGCAGTGATTGCAAAATCACCTTTTGGGACCAAATAACCAGATAACAGTCACTGAATTCATGAGATAGGGTCCCAAGAACCCCATGTTGAAAATTTGGAGCAAAACTCCACCAAAATAGCCGATATATCCACCAAAATTGAACCCCCCCACCCCATTTATGCTATTATAAAGCTTACTGGCATTTCTTTAGATTGCGGTCGGTTTTGAAGAGTGCAGACATGTTCCCACTCCACCAAAGATCATAGCGCCAAGCTCGGGAAGTAAGTATGGGGTGGGGGGTGAGGGGATGTGGGGTGTGCAGAGAGTGGGAGCGAGTTGGGGAAGGGGGCACCACAGACAGCGAGGGACTGTTTACTTGTTTACAGGTTTAAAACAATAAAAAACAACACAGGAATGTTTTCTCTTTTTACCGGTAGTTTGGCACACTGGGTAGGCTCCCAGTGTGCCACCTGGGTGTGTGTTGGGGGGGCTGTAGCTGATGGAGATTGGGCACCCCATTTGCACATACAAAGTGTTTGAGGGCGCATGAGCCAAGGGAGATTGGGCACCCCCCTTGGCACACAATAAATGAGGGGGGGACATTATGCCGACAGAGTTTGGGCTCCTTTGTCAGCAAATGACCCTGGGAGAGGGCATGCCAACTGGGGGATTAGGCACCCCCATCAGCTTTCACGGGAACTGTGAGGGGTGGATGGCAACAGCCACAGCTATGTTTATTTAAAACAAATAAGGGCAACATTATGTTGATGGGGATTGGGCTCCCCCATCGGCAAATGAACTGAGGAGGGGCCATGCCGACAGGGGGATTGGGCACCCCCACTGGCTTTCATAGGGACAGTGAGAGGCGTACTGCAACAGCCGCTGCCATGTTTATGGAAAGGGGGCACCAGAAAAGGCAAGCTGTGATTCGCTGCTGGAATCAGGACCACCCCAGCAGCAAAAACAGCTAATTCTTCAATGGCGGGCGCTCACTGATTGCAGCAGCGAATTTCTTTCAAGTTGGTGGCATGCTACAATACTGCTGTCATCAACAGCGTGCTCCTCTATTGGTGCCACAGAGACCAGCCCTAAAATGGACTGCTGGCATTGGCCACAACACTGCCATACCTCCACAACTCTCTACTACAGCAAGCTGCCACAATATGGTTCTTGTGCATACGAGCGAGCAAACATAAAAAGTAAGACTAAAAACAGACTATAAATCACTGTAACTCACTGGCTTGTCAGCACAGTGGGTGAACTACCACTCATGATGCCGGTGACCACACATGAAAGGGAGCCTCGGTCACTGGGGGCCAGCTGGAAGGAGGAGGATGGAGCATTCCAGAAGATGGTCACCTGGGGCAGGACGGTAGCTACTTCTACAACAAAATTGCCTCCAGGGTAACCAAGGCTGGCAGTGGAGCGGTGGTACAGTGTTAGTGGGGATGCCTGCCATGCTTTGCTTTAGCATGCATTGTGTGCACAAGCTTGTAGCACCTAGCATGCTGACATCCCAAATGGTCAGGGAACAATGAAAAGAAGAAAAAAAGCTCTGGTTTTAGTAGGATGAACTCAGGTGTCACCAAGTTCTGCCACCTGCCATGAGCCACTCCCAACACACTGAGTTCTCCTGTCTCCATGTTTGATGGAATTCAAAGGTTTGATTCTGGTTCAGCCATGCTTCACCATGGGGGGGGGGGGTTAAGTCCATGGAGTTGAAAGTCAGGGAAATGTAGGAACATAGACTTTGTTGGCAGATAAGGACAGCTTGGCCAACCCAGTCTACCCATTTTCCCCTGCCTATTCTGTCACCACAGACCCTACGTGATCTCCAGCTCCCTCCCCTTGCTTCCCAGCTAAGATTCCCTTGTGCCTAGCCCATGCATGCTTGAAGCACACCACAGTTTTTGCCCATCTGCCTTCGCTGGAAGACTGTTCCAGGCATCCACTACTCTTTCAGTGAAGAAGTACTTCCGCGCATCCCTCACAAATTTGCCCTTAAAGTTTCATTGCATGCCGCTTTGTTATCTGCACCTTCTCCTCTGAAAAATACTCCCCACTGTACCTTGTTCATACCCATGAGGTATTCATAGGTCTCTATCATGTCCCCCTGAGCTGGGCTGGACCTGGGGGGGGGCACACAAGCCAGAGTAGGAGCATAAAGAATGCATTAAAAAATATTACATAAATCACTTTAGCTAATTCAAGTGAACTATAATTAGTTACTTTGTGGGGTGTCTTTTGGTATAAAAGAATCCTTGCATGGGGTCTGGGAAGCCAGAATCACTCAGCATTGAAATACAGTCCTGTCACCCAAACCTCGAGCTTGGACTCTCTTATACTATAAAAGACACCCCACAGAGGACCAATTCACTTATATAAGAGTACCAGAAATGTTCAGAAACAAAGAATCCTGACTGGCTAAGAATGATGTGATGTAATGGGATCTAAGAAAGCTTGAGGAGTGTTCAGGAGTGTGGCAACTAAGTTGCAATGTGAAGAAGTACAAAATAATGCACTTGGGGCACAGAAACCCAGGGAGAGAGTACAAGATGGGTGGAGTGGTACTGATGACCACCAAGCAGGAAAGAGACCTGGGGGTAATCATATCTGATGACCTTAAGGTGGCCAAACAGTGCGACAAGGCAGTGGGGTGAGCCAGTGGGATGCTAGGGAGCTTTTATGTTATTTTTTTATTTTATTGAAATCTAGAATTACAGATACCTTTGAGCAGGAACTGCTCGTTTACAAAGGTTCCACATCGTATTACTAGCAGAAAGAAGGAGGTGGTGATACCACTGTATAAATCATTGGTGAGACCTCACCTAGAGTATTGTGTCCAGTTCTGGAGACCACATCTCTGGAAGGACATTGACAGAGTACAGGTAGTCCAGAGGAAGACAACTAAAATGGTGCAGGATCTGCACCAAAAGTCCTTTGAGGAAAGACTAAAGGACCTCAATATGTACACCCTGGAGGAAAGGACAGAAAGAGGAGACATGATAGAGAGAGAGAAGCATTTTTCAGCAAAAAATATGTTCAAAAACAAGGGGTCATGCTATGAAGCTGGAGGGGGTAGATTCAGGAAAGAAGAGGAAGTACTTCTTCACAGAAAGAGTGGTGGATGCATGGAACAGCCTCTCAGGGGAGGTGATGGGGCCAAAAACTGTAACGGAATTTAAGAATGCATGGGATAGGCATAAGGGAGCCTTGGAGGCTAGGAAAGGGAGGAAAAAATAGAGATCAAGTAGGGTCTGCAGTATTACAGTAGGGGGGAAAAATGGGCAGACTATGTGAACCAAGTGGTCCTTATCTGCTGTCAAATTCTATGTTACTATATATTTATTACATGCACACTGTACCATAAAGTTAAAAACTGGCAGTGCAGAGACTGTAGATATCTCGACGTGCTTTACAAAGCAGTGAGTAGGATACTGTTAGTGCAGGGACTATTAAATATGCCAGAATTTGGATTTATAAAGCGTCTGTTAGTCACACTGTTTCCTAAAGTGTTTTACAAAGCAGTGAGATACTGGCAGTGTGGATACTGTACAGTAGAAACCAATTTGGATTGATATAGTGCATTTCATACACACTGTAACCCAAAGGGCTTTACAAAGCAATGGAGTTAGAAACTGACAGTGCTGGGGCTGTAGAATAATAAAATGAAACTTGGATTTATGTAACTCCTTTCATACACATTGTTTCCAAAAGTGCTATACAAAACATTGATTTAGAAACTAGTAATGCCAAGACAGTAGAATACATAGACAATACTGGTTGGGCAACTATGCACAACCAGTGGGTTCTACCACAGATGGGTTCTGATTCCTTCTGACCTCAAGAGTGAAGCTCAAGAGGTCTGTGGGAATCAGAACCCCTCTGTGGCAGAACACACTGGTTGTGCATAAAGTTCCTCTTCCTGTATTTTTTGTAATGTGTAGTATTGTGTGAAATGTGGATGCGTCAGTTCTTTCACTTTCAAAATGAAACTGATCTGTGCAGTCTCTAGAGGTTTCATGATGCTAGTGTACCACCAAAGGGTACAATCACATTCCACAACCTTTTAACTGAAACCTAATGTTGAGGCTGTGATGAAATTACTGCTTCAGAAGATTGATCTTCTGTACTGTCTTAGGCGCTGTCCACACTAGGGGTTTTGTAATGTTACAGTTGGTCTGTAACATTGCAAAACCTGCAGACACGGTTAACGTCCACACTACAGTACGCTTTTTCTGTGCTCTGAACCGCTTTAAGAAACCATACTCAAAACCTGATTAGAGCAGGTTTTGAGCACGGTTGCAGCCCAACACGGTTGCCTTAAACTGTTTTAACAGTGGTGTGGATGCACACCGTACTGTAAAGCGGTTTAAGGCAACTTCCATGGGCTGTCTTTGCAAATGTTTGCCTCCTGAAAGAAAAGGGGATAATACTACTTACATCCCCATCCTCGCCATGGGATCCCGAATCGGTCGGTGCTATTTTTTTCCCAATCAGTTAACATGCCCATTCCAGAATATCCCGGCATGCACTGGACACCCACAATGCTTTGCAGGACTGACGCAAGTATGCCTGGGAACTCTGAGGGGCATCCTCCAAAGTCGGCTGTAGTGTGGCCGGAGGGACAACCATTCTGAAAACAGTTATACAAAACAGTTTCAAAACGGGTTCCCAAAGTGCTGATAGTGTGGACAGGGTCTTCGTGGGTACCTCAGTAACAAAGCGTGGCTGGCCATTACCACCAGCACACTTTACTGTATGAAGCCCCACTCCTACAAGCTCTCTGTGGTTCTGAGCTAAGCAGACTACAGGTATTATATCACAAAGTGGGGCATTTTGTGGCAGGAGCACATCCCAGAGACCATCACTGTGATGTTCTCTCTGCACTAAACTGGCCCTCCCTTCAAGCAAGATTAACCTATCCTTCCTCTGCCTAGCCTTTAACCTAATCAAAATTGCTGCCCCTTCCAGTCTCCATGGTATCTTCCAGGCCAAAACACAAAAAAGGATACTTATGTCCTCCACCTGTCCACTGCTGGAGGTCCTGAGGGCATGGATATGTGCAGGTGATAAGTCTTTTGCAGCTTCTGTGCCATCACTCTAGAATATCCTACCACTGCAGGTCCTAAACTGCTCTACTGCAGCTGCCTTCAGAATTACTCTCAAGGTTCATTTGCTTCTGGGCAGTTACTGTAATTGTAGCTGATGACTCTGCATTTCCTTATACCTGACTGTAATTCTCTGTTGTATCAAGTGATCGAAGTTGGTGGGTGCCTGAGTGGCCAGCCCTGCTAACACATATGCTGTAACACTGATACTTGTACCTGTTCTCATGTAGTGCAGTGTTACTTAAAGTGTAATTAACCCTAAATGTGTCTTTGTTGTTTGACTCCACACTTATGTGATATTGTGTTTTCTAATTGTTTTCTGTATATCCTGATCCTGTAAGTATATTTTCTGTTACTATTGTGTAATCAGTTCTTGGTCACCCCTGAAAACAGGACACTAGTCTCAGTGGGCCTACCCAGTCAAAACATTTCAATAAATAAATAAATAAAACTGCGGTAAAACAGCATTTTGAGAGGGATGGAATTCTGTGCAGATTACATCACTCTTCTATACACTATAATAGAATTTGTATTTCTATAGCACCTTTCATACATGCTGTATCCCAAAATGCAGTGCAAAACAATGAGTTAGATACTGGCAATGCAGGGACTGAAGAATAGGATGAAATTTGTATTACTGTAACTTCTTTGATACATACCAATTCCTGACTTTCTTTATAAAGCTGTGAATTAGATACAACTTCTGCAGAGGCTGTACAATAGAATAGAATTTAGTTTGATATAGCACTGGGTTCACTTTAGAACCATAGGAATCCTGTCGATAAACTAAATTAACCCATCACCATTATTAACAATAGTGGGACCTCAGTTTATAGACAACGTGCTCATAGCTCTGTAGTGTGCCCTAGAAACTCACACTGTACATCCCTGCTATTTACTTGGAATGGGGAACTGCTTTTATAGAAAGGACCGCCATAGCTTTGTAGTGAGACCCAGCAACTCATAAAACACTGACATTTACTTATGAGGAAGGGGGCTACTTCTATAGACAGTGTCCCCATACTGTAGCTCTGTAGTGAACCCTAGTATCTCATACATCACTGCTATCGATTTAGTACTGGGAGGCTCCATTTATAGATAGAGACCCCATATGTCTGAAGTGAGCCCCAGTAATGCATACAGCCCTGTAATTTACTGATGAAACCCCTAGGTGACGCTGTCCCAAGGGCTACTTCCCCTGTCTGCTTGGCTAGTAGCAGGTTAAGGGGCCTGAGTTCTGAAACGGGTGCCTCCACCCGCAGATCAGGGTTGGTAGTGATCAAGCTAACCTGGGCACAGCTCTCCAGGACACTGTAACCCCCTCTTTCCCCTCTAGTGGCCTGAACACCATATAATAATCACTTTCACAATACCCCTGGTACACCACACAAGTACCCACACTGTTTGCACTTACCACCAGGGCTGGTTCCTCTGGTTCGACCCTGGGGACACCCTGTAAACAAGGTTATGCACAGCAAATAGCAACAGTACAGTACTTTGAGCACAAACTGGAACCACAGTCAGATTAAATTCAGAAAAAGTTAGATCTGATTTATTCAGGGGACTTGAACAAGGGAGGGGAAAAATCAGGTTAATTAGCTTAAAGATTATATCAATCAAGCAGTTATGCATGCACTTTGAGTCCCCCCACACAGTCACACCTCTGGGTACCCAGGTGGAGAAGAGATGGGCTAGTCAGGACTGTTGCCCAGGGTTGGCCGGTGTCGCAGCTGGTTGGGGCCCTGTGTTGGAAAACACAACATGCACAGTACATAATATTTGTAATCTGGAGCCAGAGGGCTCAGTTCATAAAGGAAACGAAACAACAAGACAATCAGATGACACACTCAGATTAAGCTGTTGTTGCAGGGAGCTACCCTGGTATTTACTCACGATACCCAAGACTGGACACAGGCTGGACAAAAATTGAGACTGCAGGTAGTTCATCTGGAATGCCAGAAGAAGCAGGGCCCACATGAGTTGCAGAGGCGTCGTTCCTGTTGAAGCGTGGAGCAGGGGACTGATCCCCATGCAGGTCTCTCGTCGATGGCTTCTCTGTGCAGTGGGTAGTCTGGCTGGGCTAGTCTGGCAAGGCCAAGACTGCATGGAGACAAATTCGGATGCAGTCCATTTTGGGCTGGATACAACTTCCAGCAAGCAGAACACAGTTCATACTGTGGGGGACTAACTCACGACCCACTAGCAGCTCATAGCACATTTACAGGTAAGGGAATTCTACTGTACCAGGCAATGCGCTCCCCAGTTACAACTGCAAAGTCTCTGCACACACCGGGAGCTTAGGGGTAGCTGGAACTCCTGACAGGCCGATCGCATTCAGCAAAATCTTTGGTCTCCTTCAGGTTGAGCCTGGCCCACTTCAGTAGCTTATTTTAGTCACACAAACTTGGATTTAGTACAAAATAATTCTCTTCTCTCCCTCTCAGGAGCAGCACACCGACATGCAGGCCAAAAACTTAGCCTTTTCACAGTTCTCCCATGAGAATCCACTCAGGATTGTTGCTCAGAATCACCTCAGCTCCTTCTTGTTCAGCTTTCAGCTTAGATCTAACTGAAAACTGCAAGCAGCCCGGGACTTCCCCAAGATCCAAAAGATTTGGTTGGCTGATTTGGCTGTCAATCAAAGCAAGAGCTCCCCCTTCAGGTGCAAAAAAGGCACAAAAAGCTCCAAACTAAAGTTCCTACAGATTTTGAATTCAGACAGCTCCTGTAGTCTGGCTACATTTTAGGTCCCACCAGTACTGTTTGGTCCAATTTGCAGTCCAGGACCAAGATAGTGGAGACAAACAAAACAGTCCTTGCTACAAAGAAAGCAGGTTAGACAAACAACGTTATCATTGTCACTCTAAATGATTTTCAGTAAATAGTTATATCTTTCAACAGAGCTCCCTCTCAGGTTACTTAAGCTGCAATCAGGCAGCTCTTAAAGAGACAGCACACAGAGGCTATACAGGCTCTTGAAATCACATTTAAATTGCTAAAACGCAGGACACCAGCCTGGCAGTGAGCATTTAGGCAAGCTCAAGGAAGACTTTTTGGGAACCCCCATTTGTAGGGGGGTTACACCCTTCCCTGCTGGGAAAACTTGGTGTCTGCGTCAAGTCTGTACCATCATAACATTGAAAATGCAACATATACAAGATATTTATACCATTCGCATGCTATACAAATACTATCTGATTCATCAATTGGCATAACTTGTCACTTTACTGTACATTTCAATGTACTCCACTGTATCATTTCCATTCTGACAATACATTATGCATATTTCACACAGGTAAATTGAACATTACTAACAAAATCATGTAATAACTTCTTGTACTCTAAACAATGCAAGAGGGGGCCCTTCCCTATCAGCTAAATTGGGGCTGGATGGGGCAGGGGCACCATAGTGAGAGGGCAAAACAAGTAACCTGGAATGGGCCGTCAAGCTCAATTTGGGCAGTGAGCTCTGAGAGACATAAACACCTTTGTGGACTACATTGAGAGGCAAATCCACTGGCCACCTAGGGGAATCGTAACTGAAGCTCACCACTGGCTTGACAGCTCGGCCAGTCCTTCTGGGGTGAACAACCACAGTCTCTGTACTTTCAGCAATGGTCTTGGAGCTTTCATCACTTGTGAGGGGTGCCTCTGCGTGAAGGGGAATGTTCAAGCGGGGGGCGCTGTCAGCCCCTTGCTCTGTAGTCTCTGTTTCTACGACACTTGGCTCATTTTGAAGACACTCTGGCACTGAAGGGGGTTGTCAGCACTCTCATAGTGTTCCTCGAGTTCTGGCATGTCACCAGAAAGACTCATACCATCAGCCTCTCCTTCAGGCAAATCATACAGTTGCACAATACACAAAGACTCAGCATCCTCAGACGTGATGCTTTGCACTTCACTTTCAGGGAGCACTGGCTCCAAGGATGATGCCGGGGCGTTAGGCAGTCCAGAAGGCCCAACTTCATCCCCATAATTCAACATAGGATTTCCACGAAACAACTGACTCAATTCATTATAAGGGTAATAGGCATTATCACACTCACTGTCATCTGAGTTAGACTAGCAGTCTCTATCATTCTGGGCCTGCTGCGGGGGAAGTGTTAAATCGGCAACCACAGGGGCAGGCTGACTCTGTTTTTTTCTAGCAGCAGCACGAGTCACTGGTCCAGAGGAATCAATCTCGGTGGGTTCAGCCTCAATTATAACTTGACCAATAGGTAGCAAGAGGTTACGGTGCATGGTCTTGACAGCTTTGGAGTTATTCTCTGGGACGCACTTTGTACACTGGCAAATCATCCAACTTTTCAACTATGACATGGGGAAGATGGTGCCATCGATCAGCAATTTTGTGTTTACCATGCAATCCTAAATTTTGCAACAACACACGGTCTCCAGGCCTAAGCTCTTGAGCCTTTACTTTTCTATCATGTCTCTCTTTGTTGGCTAGATTTCTTTTGGCGGCCATTGTCTGGGCCAGTTGATAGGCATGGTACAATTGAGCTTTCAGTTTTTTGTAAATATTGCAGGTAATCTTTGGCTCGGACCCCATCGGGAGAAACCCCAAAACAGACATCAACAGGCAGCCGGGCCTCTCTCCCGAACATGAGGCAGTAGGGAGAGAACCCGGTAGCATCATTCTTTGTGCAATTGTATGCATTTACCAAGGTGCTAATCTGCTGGCTCTATTTATGCTTATCTTTTTGGTGGAGGGTGCCTAGCATGTCTAGCAGGGTGCAGTTAAAGCGTTCAGGTTGAGGATTCCCCCTGCGGGTGATAAGGGGTGGTTCTTGACTTTTGCACCCCCCCAGAGAGAGCATTTCTTTGATTGGCCAACTCTCAAAGTCCCGGGCCCTGATCAGAGTGAATTCGCTGGGGAGCACCATAGTGGATGAAGAAATTTTCCACTAGCACCTTGGCCACGGTAGATGCTTTTTGATCTTTGGTGGGAAAAGCTTGTGCATACCATGTGAAATGGTCCGTAACCACTAACACATTGCCAATGTTTCGCTGATCAGGCTCTAAACTCAAGAAGTCTATGCAGACTAGTTCCATTGGGGTGCTGGTAGTAATGTTGACAAGGGGGGCAGCCCTCTGAGGCAGGGCTTTTCTCTGTAGGCAGTGACTATAAGTCCTTACATGGTGCTCAACATCGGCCCCCATCTTGGGCCAGCAGAATCGAGATTGTACTAGGTCAAGGGTCTGGTCGATACCGAGGTGGCCCATATGATTATGGAGGGACCGCAGTACCAAATCTTTGAAGGCTGTGGGCAAGATCAATTGTTGCTTGTCTATTTGGCCACCCCACTCTACTGTCTCTCTATACAACAACTGATTAAGCAGCTTCAACCTGGGGTCTTCTTTAAACAATAAAGTGGTTCGCAGATCAGAGGAATGCAACTAGGACACATCTTTTCCTGCACAAAGGGCGTCAAGTGCTGGCTGAATCATAGGGTCTTGAGATTGAGCCCATTGAATGCTGTCATTGTCAAAGTGAGGTAGTGCACTAATATCTAGAGCAGAAAAGTGGCAATACGCAGCTGGTATGCAGGTGTCAGAGGGGCCCAAGCAATCTGCTAAGCAGTCCGTTTTGTCCGTAGACATCTGTTCATTTCTATCAAACTTTTGGCACAATGCTCAGATGTCAGGTTCAGACAGCCTGACCCAGTCGCTCTTGGAAATGGGCCTCCGGGATAGGGCATCAGCATCACTATGATTCAGGCCCAGTCTGTATTCAACAGCATAATCATATGTTGACAATGCAGAAAGCCACCTGTGCCCCATGCATCTAACTTAGCTGAAGTCTGTACATAAGTCAATGGGTTATTGTCAGTCCTCACCAATATTTTCGCCCCATAGAGGTAATCATGAAACTGGTCGTCAATGGCCCATTTTAATGCAAGGAACTCCAACTTGTGCACAGGGTAGTTTCACTGTGACGGGGTCACGCTCCTATTGGCGAATGCTACTGGTCTCAAACCATCCTCACGGTCTTGATACAGTACAGCTCCTAGACCCTGCAGACTGGTGTCAGTATGCAGCACATAGGGTTTGGTGGGTTCAGCATAAGTGAGGATGGGGGCATGGGTGAGCTGGTATATGACTTTGTGGAAAGCTTCTTCACAGTCAGGCATCCAATGGGACCCGAAAAGTTCACCTGGGCGGAAATATGCTTTGTCTGGTTCTTTGATGGACCTTTTTTTGTATTTCTGATTGGTAGGAGGGTAACCCTAGGTAAGATTCAAGAGTGGACGAATCACTTTGGAATAGTCCTTTATGAACCAGCGGAAGTAGCCACAGAATCCCAGGAAATGTTGTAATTCTTTCAAATTGTGGGGCTTGGGCCAAGTAGTCAAGGCTTCAACTTTACTAGGATCAGTCTCTATCCCCTATGTAGACACTATGTGCCCCACATACTTCACAGAGGTCTGGAAAAACTGGCACTTGTCAATGGATGGCTTGAGGCCAAAATCTTCCAGTCGGTCTAGTACTTTGGACAGTCGACTCTCATGTTCCTCTAGGGAGCTCCCAAACACAATGACATTGTCCAATTACATCAGGCATTCCAGCAAATTCATGCCTCCCACCGCTCGTTTCATCAGTCGCTGGAAGGTGGCTGGGGCGCCCGATATCCCCTGTGGCATTCTCAGGAATTTGTAGAACCCCAAAGGACAGATGAAGGCTGTCTTCTCATAGTCCTCCAGAGCCATCGGAATCTGGTAATATCCACTGTGAAGATCCAACACCGAGAACCATTTGCTCCCATTCAAACAATCCAGAGCATCTTGTATACGGGGCATGGTGTATTGATCAGGGATGGTCCGCCTGTTGAGGGTCCAATAATCCACCCACATTCGTACTTTTCCATTCTTCTTGTGCACAACCACAATGGGAGAAGCATATGGGCTCCTGGATTCTTGTATCTCACCAGCTGTGAGCATTTCCTGCAAGTGTCTTTTCACATCATCTATGTCTGCTGGGGCTAGACGTCGAGACCTCTCTCTCGAAATAGCCATTCATCATGCAGGCGTATGTGATGCTCCTCATCCCTGGACACATCCCAAGTCCCATTCCTTAAATGAAAACACTTGATCTCTCTAGGAAGGTTTCTGGCCAGTTCTAGTCTTCCATTCAGCTGGCAACAGGGAGACACCAAAATCAAACAAGTCGGGAGTCACTCTATCTGTCTTGCCAGGGGGCTTGTTACTGGGCAACACTGCAGTGTCTGTGCAGTGTACCATAGACAGGGTGCATCCTCTGTTCACCCAGATCTCCTGATCTGACACATTATGAATCTGGACCATCACTTGTTGTGCATAAGCATGAGCACGAGCTGGCAAGATGCTGGGCTTAACCAATAATCTTTCCGGCAATTTTCCATTGCCTGGCACGTCCAACATCAATATTTTGTTCTTGACATCTTTGCAGAGGTGGACCTCCCCTTGAATGGTACACTGGGCATTAGGGGCCAGTACCATTGAATCAGGATCCTTCTTCCACATGACCCCTACCGGTTCATCCTGATCCACTCCCTTGGGGTTCTGTTGCAAATCATAGGCCCTCTTGATCAGAGCGGGAATTCTTAGGGCCCTCCCAGTCCGTCGCCCTTGTTTCTCATGACAAAGTTGTGCCAGTCACCCAAACATATGGGCGTTGGTCCCAATTAACATGGGAACCCTATCATACAGTCCAGAAGGGGGACACACTAAGGTCAGTGTCTCGACTTGCTCCTCTACACCAGTTACAGCTGCAGGAAATGACAACCAGAGGTGGACATGTCCTAGGTAGTGATAAGACTTGCCGCTCAGCTCCCACACATGTAGGCCTTCCAGGGATTGTAAGGGCACAGCAGATAAGTGTTTGTCACACCAGTCCTTAAATACAATGGTCACTTGTGACCCACTGTCCAGCACAGCCCGAGCAGGAATACCATTCACAGCCACGGTAGTCTCCATTGAAGGGCTCACTATTTTTGAACAGTCTGGAGGGACAGCAGCAGGGACCTGGACAGATGATTTAGCCACATAGGGATTTGAGTTACTACTTCTTGAACCCTCACTGTGGTCATTTTGGGCACTCCTTGACCACGATTCATTCTCCGAAGCTCTCCTTGAAGCCTGTACACAACTTTATCTAGGTCTTTTGTGGACTGGCATTCTCTTGTCATGTGCCCATCCTTCCCACAAATATGGAAAAATATGTTTTCTGGGATTTGGGGTGGCCGAGGCATCACACTGGGAGCTGGGGCGGTGGTACTACCAACTGAAAACCTTGGTGCCATCTCTATCTGCTGTGTGGTGAGCATTTGGAGACATCTCATCAGTTCTCTTACTTTCATAGTCAAGACATCGAGTTTCGAGCTGCTGTCAGCAGGAGATGCCTGGGTGGACACCCCCACCCTCATAGCAGATGCAGTTGGATAAGGGTCAGTGCCTGTACTTGCAGGAGTGGCCTTCATAAAGAGACTGTTTTTTGATTCCCTGAACTCCCTCAGCAGCTCATCCCATGGTGGCACACCCTCATTGGTCCCCACTTCGGAAGGGCCTTCCGATGCCGTGATCACTTGGGCTGCGCTCACCCTAGAATAACAATCCCCCTCTTCATCTTCAACCTCCCAGAGTTCTTTTATCAAGTCACAATAGTCCGGTGGGTTACCCCTTCTATCTGGGAGCCTTAATTGAAGGAGAAGCAATTTAGAATGCTTTGCATGTTGCAGTATGTGCCCCAACCTCACATGGTTTAAGTCACTGGCGGCTACCCCACCTTTTTGGTAAGCCTTCTGCAGCGCTCTTTCCAGATGAGTAACATATGCAGACAAACTTTCCCCTGGTCATTGTTTTGTACCTTGAAATTTCCACATCAAGTTCTCCACTGACTAAATGCTCCCGAAACTGCCTTCGAGTGCAGATAGGTACTTCTGGGCAGATGCATCAGGGTTTGTGGACCTCAGAAATTTAATGACCTCTGGGGTGGGACCCCTCAAACTTTCTATGATCTTTTTCCATTTTTCAGCCTCCGCACACTGCCATTCAGGTACCAAAGGGGCAACAAAATCTATCCAGGTCTCCCATTCATCCTCCCCTTGGGGGGTGGGGAGGGTGCCGGAGAAGATTCTCAACCTTCGGTAAGAGTCGTGACTAATGGCATGTACAGACATAGGAGCCAGCATTGGCATGGGCACAGAAGGAGGGGCACTAACGGGTGCTGGAGTGGGAGGGGGTGTTGGGGGAGGAACACTCCCAGGTGGCAGGAATAGTTTCTTTAAGTCCTCCACAGTTTTCCCTTCCTCCAGCAACAACTTAGCACATTTCTCCTCAAAAGTCTCAGATAGTGGGGGGTCATTCTCCCCAGGGTCTTTACTGTCTTTAATTATCACTCTCCAGGCAGTGAAGGCTCCTTCGGGGGTGATAGTCCATTGCACTTTGGAACTGTCTACTGGGTCCTTACACTCTACTAACGCCATGAAACTTTGGGCAAGCAGATTAGCCTGTCGACCCACTACCACAGGATTTTGTAAACATTCAACCTTGGAAAGTACTCCCTCTACAGTGTCCTTATTGGTACCCAGGGGAATATCCAGGATAAGTATAGCATTTTGGGGTTAATCTCCAGCCCAGTACACCACCCCACCAACTGGTGTACAGCCACTTCTGTTGGGGTAGCCATTTATTTTTAACAGCAATTCACAAATTTGGCCACTAGAAGACACAAAATCCCAGCGGTGAGCCTCCAAGATGTAACCCCTAGGTGGCGCTATCCCAAGGGCTACTACCCCTGCCTGCTTGGCTAGTAGCAGGTTAAGGGGCCTGAGTTCTGAAATGGGTGCCTCCACTCAGAGATCAGGGTTGGTAGTGATCAAGCTAACCTGGGCACAGCCCTCTGGGACACTGTAACCCCCCTCTTTCCCCTCTAGTGGCCTGAATACCGTACAATAATCACTTTCACAATACCCCTGGTATACCACACAAGTACCCACACTGTTTGCACTTACCACCAGGGCTGGTTCCTCAGACTCAACCCTGGGGACCCCCTGTAAAACAAGGTTATGCACAGCAAATAGCAACAGTACAGTACTTTGAGCACAAACTGGAACCACAGTCAGATTACATGCAGAAAAAGTTAGATCTGATTTATTCAGGAGATTTGAACAAGGAAGGGGCAAAATAAGGTCAATTAGCGTAAAGGTTTCAACCAAGAAGTTATGCATGCACTTTGAGTCCCCCACACAGTCACATCTCTGGGTACCGAGGTGGAGAAGAGATGGGCTAGCCAGGACTGTTGCCTGGGGTTGGACGGAGTCACAGCTGGTTGGGGCCCTGTGATGGAAAACACAACATGCACAGAACACAATATTTGTAATCTGGAGCCAGAGGGCTCTGTTCATAAAGGAAACGAAACAAGACAATCAGATGACACACTCAGATTAAGCTGTTGTTGCAGGGAGCTACCCTGGTATTTACTCACGATACCCAAGATTGGACACAGGATGGATGAAAATCAAGACTGCAGGTGGTTGAGCTGGAATGCCAGGAGAAGCAGGGCCCACATGAGTCGCAGAGGCGTCGCTCCTGTTCAAGCGAGGAGCAGAGGGGTTGATCCCCAGGCAGGTCTCTCGTTGATGGCTTCTCTGTGCAGTAGGTAGTCTGGCTAGGCCAGTCTGGCAAGGCCCAGACTGCATGGAAACAAATTCGGATGTAGTCCATTTTGGGCTGGATACAGCTTCCAGCAAGCAGAACACAGTTCACACAGTGGGGGACTAAATCATAACCCACTAGCAGCTCATAGCACATTTACATGTAAGGGAGTTCTTCTGTACCAGGCAATGCGCTCCCCGGTCACAATCGCAAAGTCTCTGCACACACCGGGAGCTTAGGGGTAGCTGAAACTCCTGACAGACCGATCGCATTCAGCAAAATCTTCGGTCTCCTTCAGGTTGAGCCTGGCCCACTTCAGTAGCTTGCTTTAGTCACACAAACTTGGATTTAGTCCAAAATAATTCTCTTATCTCCCTCTCAGGAGCAGCACACTGACATGCAGGCCAAAAACTTAGCCTTTTCATAGTTCTCCCATGAGAATCCACTCAGGATTGCTGCTCAGAATCACTTCAGCTCCTTCTTGTTCAGCTTCCAGCTTAGATCTAATTGAAAACTGCAAGCAGCCTGGGACTTCCCCAAGATCCAAAAGATTTGTTTGGCTGATTTGGCTGTCAGTCAAAGCAAGAGCTCCCCCTTCAGTTGCAAAAAAAGGTGCAAAAAGCTCCAAACTAAAGTTCCTACAGATTTTGAATTCAGATAACTCCTGTAGTCCGGCTACATTTTAGGTCCCACCAGTACTGTTTGGTCCAATTTGCAGCCCAGGACCAAGATAGTGGAGACAAGCAAAACAGTCCTTGCTACAAAGAAAGCAGGTTAGACAAACTACATTATCATTATCACTCTAAATAATTTTCTGTAAATAGTTACATATTTCAACAGAGCTCCCCCTCAGATTACTTAAGCTGCAATCAGGCAGCTCTTAAAGAGACAGTACACAGAGGCTACACAGACTCTGGTAATCACATTTAAATTGCTAAAATGCAGGACACCAGCCTGGCAGTGAGCATTTAGGCAAGCTCAAGGAAGACTTTTTGGGAACCCCCATTTGTAGGGGGGTTACACCCATACAAGGGGATACTTTATTGATTAGAGCCCCATAGCTCTGAAGTGAGCCCCTATAACTGATACAATACTGCAATTTACTTTAAATTGAGTCTTAGTATATAGACAGGGCCCTCATACTTCTGAAGTGAGCCCCAGTAATTCACACAGTGCTGTCATTTACTTATAATAGGGGGTCAGTTTATTGATGGGGTACCCCTAGCTCTGTAGTGTGCCTCAGTAAGTCATACAACACTGACATTTATGGAAAATTGATGGGCTTTGTTTGCAGATAGGGACTGTAGAAATGCTAAAATACAATATAACCTCAACTCCATATTCTCTCTCCCTTATCCCACCCATGGTTTTCCTAACATAGCAGGCACACCACCCACACTTCCAGTCAGATGCCACACTCCTCTGTCATAGGAACATAGAACATAGAAATATAGACTTTGATGGCAGATAAGGACCACTTGGCCCACCTAGTCTGCCCATTTCCCTACCTACTGGATAAGCTGCAGATCCTAGTTAACCAACAGCCTATTTCTTCCTACCCCCCACAAGAATTGCCATATGTCTGTCCCATACATTCTTGAATTCTCCCACAGTTTTAGACCCCACAACCTCCTCAGGAAGGCAGTTTCATGCATCCATCACCCTCTCTGTGAATAAATACTTCCTCACATTGCCCCTGAGCCATCACCCCTCTATCTTCAAATTGTGTCCCCTTGATCTTGCACATCTCTTTTTCTGAAAAATGCTACCCTCTTGGACTTTGTTGATTCCACTAAGGTACTTCAATGTTTCTATCATGCTCCCTGTCCCTCCTTTCATCAAGGGTAAACATATTAAACTCCTTTAGTCTCTCCTTGTATGGCTTCTCTTACAGACCCTGAACCATTTAGTCACCCTCTTCTGGACTGCCTCCATCCTGTCTATGTCCTTGCGGAGATGGGCCTCCAGAACTGGAGTCAGAACACCAGATGGGGTCTCAACAACTGTCTGTATAGAGGGATAACAACTTCCTGTTTTCTGCTGGTGATCTCTCTCCCTATACATCCGAGTATCCCCTCAGCCCTCCCTACTGCCTTCTCACATTGCTTGCTAACCTTAAGGTCATCTGATATGATTATCCCCAGGTCCCTTTCCATGTTTGTTGTTGTTACTACATCCCCCCATTGTGTACTCTGTCCCTGGGTTTTTGTTTCCCAGGTGCATTATTTTGCACTTCTTTGCATTGAATCCAAGCTGCCATACTTCTGACCATTCCTCCAACCTTGCCAAGTCCCTTCTCATCCTTTCCACCCCCCCTTGTGTATCAACCCTGTTGGAGATCTTTGTGTCATCTGCAACGAGGCATGCTTTTCCTTCCAGTCCCTCTGCAATGTCACTTATAAAGACATTAAAAAGGACTGGATCCAGTACTGAACCCTGTGGTACCCCACTAATAACCCCCCTTTTTCAGAGTGCACTCTGTTTACTATTACCTTCTGTGTCCTGTTGTCCAGCCAATGTTTTACCAAGACTACCACCCTAGGACCCACTCCCAGGCTGGCTAATTTGTTTATTAATCTTTTGTGTGGGACCCTGTCAAATGCCTTGCTAAAGTATAGACAGACCATGTCCACAGACCCTCCCTGATGTACTACTTTGGTCACCCAGTCAAATAAATCAATTAGATTAATCTGACATGACCTTCCCTCTGTGAATCCATGCTGCCTTGTATCCTGTGCCCCACTGGTCTCTAGGTACTCACCAATTCTTTCCTTAAGAAGTGATTCCATCATTTTCCTTACCACTGAGGTCAAACTGACAGGTCTGTAGTTTCCTACCTCTGTCTTGCTCTCACTTTTTGAAGGAGAATCACATCCACCCTCCTCCAGTCCTCAGGTATCACACCATCCTCCCATGATTTGTTAAAAAGGATAGTCGGTGGTGTCACCAGTTCTCCCCTTAATTCTTTTAGAATTCTGTGGTGAATCCCATCAGGCCCCATTGCTTTGTCCACCTTCAATTTTAGGAGTTCTTTCAGAACCCTTTCTACTGTGACAGGACTAGAATTGACCCCTCTATCCAGAGTGCTTCTGTTAATTGGATTAGATACCGCCCCCTCTTCCTCTTTTGTGAATACTGAGCAGAAGTATTCATTCAGTATCCCTGCTTTTTCACTGTCCCTCTCTGCCCACCCACCGTCCATTCTATTCAGCCTCACTATCCCTCCCTTGGTCTTTCTATGCTCCCTAATGTACCTATAAAAGGTTTTATCCCCCTTCTTACCCAAGTTGGTTATCTTTTCCTCAGTTTGTGCCTCTGCTATTCTGACTCCCTTCCCTGCTTCCTTCTGCCTCAACTGGCATAATTCTCTGTCCTGCTCCTTCCGTGTTTCCTTATATTTCTTAAATACTATCCTTTTCTCATTAACCTTCCCCGCCACCTCTTTTCAGAACCATAGTGGCTTTTTTTTTTTCATTTTGATTTCTTTATTTGCTTCACACAAAGGCTTGTTGCCTCTGTGATGGCAGTTTTGATGTTTCCCCATTGTTGCTCCACCCCTCCTTCTTGCCTATTTGCTAGTGCTTTTCTAAGGCACTCTCCCATTTTGACAAAGTCAGCCCTTCTGAAGTCCAGTACCCACACTTTTGTATGTCTTGACGCTGCAGCTGAGTTTATCGTGTTTGGTGGTCACTTGTTCCCAGATGGCTACCCACTTCTAGATCTGAGATCCTCTCACTGTCTCCATTTGAGAGTATGAGGTCTAAGATTGCTCCCTCTCAAGTGGGTTCCAGCACTAACTGTCTGAGGCATGCCCCCTGTAGGGCATCAAGAATGGCCCTGCTCTTGGATGTGGCTGCAGCCCTGTCAGTACCATTCCATGGTATGTGTGTGTCTCTTATTGAGGAGAGAGAACGGTCATATTGAGAATGAACAGGAATGTGTCAATACCCATAACTGCCCTCTGAACAGTGACTGAAAATGTTTTGTTTTGCTTTTTAATTTGCAAAGCTATTGTTCTCGTAAGTGATAAAACATTCCAGGGGTGTGCACTGAACAGATATGGCCAAACGCCAAGGGGCATTTCAGCCCCGGAAGTGCAGTCAGATTTGTTCCATGCACTCCCCCCCCCAGAGTCTCATATTGCACTTATAAAATGGGCTACTTTTAAAAAAAATGTCATATATATATATATATATATATATATATCAGGTAACAAATACAAATCAATTGTTATGATTGTATAAAACATATCACATGACCGTGCATATAGCAGAGTGCAACTGCACACCTGCACTTTTACCCCCTTCCAAAACAATTTTGCCATTTTATAAGATAGATAACCCACTCTAGGATGTGCAGTCGCACTCTGATATACGCACACCTTGAGTGGTTGACACACATCAAGGCATACATATATCAGAGCATGACAGCACACCTTAGACTGGGTTATTCTTTACATATATATATATATATATATATATATATATATATACTGTATATATATACACACACACACACACACACACACACAAAAGGTTATTATTATCAGAATTTTTGATAAAGTAGTTTTCCACCAAGTAGAAAATGGCAGAAACCAGAAGCCTCCTCAACTGTTATCGGTCTTGGAGAGGAACTGGCATTTTTTGTGAGCGTGGGTGGGACAGCAGCTATTAAGGGTAGTGGAGTGTACAAGTGTGATTTTCTCTTTTTTTTTAAGTTTTTGTTTTTTCACAAAGCATTACTGCAGGACTGTGCAATCCATCCCCTTCCCCTAATGGAGTCCTCACCTTGTCTGCCACAAGTGACCTTCCAAATGTTAAAATAAAAAAAAATAAAAAATTACACACAGAAACAGAATTTTGCTTTGGAAACTGCAGGGGTGGGAGCTCGATTGCTATGGAAGACAGTGGGAGTAGGCATACTGCTGGAGCAGTCCCACGGTCGTGTCATGACACACTGGCAGCAGTTATCATTAGGTGAGACAACAGGAGCACTTATTATATGTTATCTGAATTTAAGTCCATCACATTTGTCTACAGCTCCAAGTTTGTGTTTAATGAATGGTTATGGCTGGCAGTTTGGCTGAATGTTTGGCTCACTGACAAAGGAAAAAAATGGCAGCATTTAAAACTTAGTGTTCTAATGGAACATGGATTTCTTCTTTTATTGTTGTGGTCATGGCTTTCAGAACTTTTTACCTGTGCATTGAACAGATCCACTGCACAGGTAACAACCAATCAGAATTCAGGAATTTCTCTGCCAATTTTAAAAGCAAATCCCAACTGAAAATGACATATTCAACTCCTTTTGCAGGTTCGCCACAAATACTCCCCCCCACATACTCATCATTGTGCACTTATTTATTTAGTTGTTTAACCAGGTATAGCACACTAAGCTGAAAGCTTTTTTACAGGAGCGACCTGGAAGCGCAAAGAGATTAAGTGACTTGCTTAAGGTCACACAGTATGTAAGTGGAAGCTGTGAAATTCAAACCCAGGTTTGGTGTGCTGGATGTCACCAAATTTGCAGCTCAGAGCCTTAGACCACGGCGCTATACTGCCTCCACCACTGCACTATACTGCCTCCTCCCTGAGACTCTCCCCCCTCTTCCATAGGGGCACATTCACTCACTTATTTCTTTTTTCAATTGTTTAACCAGGAGTGGCACAATAAGCTGAAAGCTTGTTTACAGGTGTGACCTGGGAGCACAGGGAAGTTAAGTGACTTGCTCAGGGTCACACAATATGCAAGAGGGAGCTGTGAGATTCAAACACAGGTCTCCAGATTTGCAGCTCAGAGCCTTAAATCACTGCTCTATACTGCCTCTCTATAAACTTATAAAAGCATCAGAATACTGGTTCAACCTGCTACCTCCTTATCTCTTCTCCCTCCTCTCTCCTGCTGCTACTCCCTCCTACTCTCTTAGATCCTGGCATCCCTGCTCTTTCACCATCCCCCAACAGCGATCAGCTGCTGGTTCCTCTGCCTTCTCTTACCACCTTCCTCACCTCTGGAATCAGCTGCCTGTTTCCCTCTGCGACACCCACTCCCTCCAGGTCTTCAAATGCTAGCTCAAATCCATCTCCCCTGCACCTGCCCCCCTTCTCCTTTTCCTGCCCCCCTCACCCCACTCTGTTCCAACCCCTTCCCTCTGAACTACCCTCCTCACAGAGCCTCCCTGTTTCTTAACTTTTTATCCCTCCTATTCCCATACCAACTCTTATTTATCTAACGCACTGTTCTATATAACTTATATATGATACACGACCATCTAACAAAAGTTACTCTTTGTATATTCCACGAACCTTATTCCCTACACTGTTGTCTGGTTGATGTGTATGTATATAGTATGTAACTAGCCCGCATATTACATGCCTAACTGTTACTTGGTTTAAGTGTACATATATGCATGTATATACCCCTCTGTATGTATAAGTTCACCCTTGTCCCCGAGTCGCACCTGGAAACAAATTTAGTGTGCCTTTCAGGTTACCAAATTTTAAATAAGTAAAATATTTCATCACAGCTAGGCCATTCTGATTTAGGCTAAATATTGTAACAATTAGTAAAGCAGGACCCTGCTGAAAATGAGATACTGCATCTCAGCAGAGCTATGCTAAGTAAATACACTTACCCGGTTACCAAAGACTAAAATAACATAAAAATACAGTCTCAAATGGGTAAAAATACGACACCACTGAAAACAAGATCTGGCATCTCAGCAGTACCATCCTGTGTAACTAGACTGTAAAAAAAATGTAAATGCATAACATTATGGCATGGTAGAGAGGCAGGTGAGTCAAACACATGAGGTACCAGACACAGAATGTTAATTATGTATAAACACTGCAGTGCAATGCAAAGTAATCACATTTGCGTGAACAGCACAGATATCTAGAACACAAACTGCAGCTAAACACAGAAAAACAGAAGGACTAACACAGACAGAATCCACCCCAGAGTCCCTGCTGGATTCTTCTGGGGTTGCAAAGCAAGTAAAATAGCTGGCAGGGACAAGTAAAAACAGCTTGTATTTCCTGCTTAGCTGTTGTGTGGGGGGGGGAGTAGGTGATAAAACAATTGTTACAAGATACTGAAAGATATCAAACAGACTTACTCTCTCTCTCTCTATCTCTCTTTGTCGGTATGCGAAGCCCCTTATTTCGTTGATGATCCCCGGACTGCAACAGTGTGAAATCTGGAGAGCTCTTTAGTCGTTTGTTTAGTTTAATTTTTAGCTTGGGGGGGGGGTGAACAAGACAACTGAAAACTGGCAAGCCCCTCTGACCAAAATATGCTGGTACTATTCCCACAGGGCTCTGACGCTGTCTCTCCTAAGGGCTCACCTCAGCTGTACCATTTGACGTGCACTTTGCACACCATTTCATACCAAGGAGTACTTGCCTGCATAGAGCGCTGGCTTTGGTATATGCCTTTTATTATTTTATTTTATGGGTTGTGTTTTTTTTTTTTTTGCTTCTTCATGGGAACAGCTGGAATCTGTGTCAGGAAACCAAACCACAACAGAAAACGGAAAGGAATGGATAATTATGTCAGTATGTGCTGTTTTTTTCTGTAAGGGGAGGTGCAGAGCACATCCATAGCATTCCTGTTAGTTTCCGTGTAGGAATGTCTGGGCAAAGGCTGCTGTCTTCTGTAATGGCCATTTGGAAGCAATTACATCTGGACCCCTTATGAGTTGGACAGGGAAACAAAATCAGAAGAACATTGCCAGTACTAAATTTCAGCTGTGGTTTTTTTTTTTTTATTATTATTATTGCCAGTACTAAATTTCAGCTGTTTTTTTTTTAATTATTATTTGTTTGCCAGAATAGCCTAGCTGAGATGCAATATCTTTTCATTGGAGACTTGCTTTTTACTTTTACAGTTGTATGGACTGAAGCAGTGAGAGCATGAATGGCTCAGGATTCCACAGCAAATAAATGGCTGTGGCAAGTTTTGAACCTGGTTTGTTCTAACACCTCTACCACACTCCTCCTGTCCCAACTCCTCACCTGTGAAGGACTCTGGAACTACAACAGCTCACATCTACATAGCTCTGCTGTTACAATCCTTCAACACTGCAGTTTTCTAATATTTCAGTATCTCACATCTAGATGGCACTGCTGTTACACTCCATCAATACAGTTAGACTTGTTATTGCAGCATGTCACATATACTGTAGATAGCACTGCTGTTACAATCTTTTAACACTATAGGACTCTTTATTACAGTACCTCACATCTAGATGGTATTACTGTTACACTCTCAACTCTGTGGGACTCTTACAGTAGCATCTCTTTGATGGCACTGCAGGTGCCATCCCTCAGCATTGTATGACTCTGTTATTGCAACATCTTACATCTAGATGGCACTGTTGATATTTATTATTATTTTATTATTTAGTTTTTGTTGACCGGGTGAGAGCACTAGACAAATTCTACCTATTTTCAGGCATGAAAAGGGGAGGGGGATACAGATGAATGCCAACTGACCTTGAACCAGATTAAGCTGTTGGTGGTATTTTTAATGAATGAGGGGAAATTTGGCCAGGGTACTGGGGAAATTCCCCTGCTCTTTTCGAGAAATGCCATGGGATCATTAACATCCACCTGAGCAGGCAGATGGGACCTCGGTTTAACGTCTCATCCAAAAGATGGCACCTCAGGAGTGCAGCACCCCTCTCATGCTGCACTACAGTATCAGTATTGGGATATTAACCCAAGTGCCTGGTGTGGGGATAGAACCCACAGCCTTCTGATCTCCTGCCCTCAGAGGTGAGCGTGCTACCCGCTGAGCCACCGATGTAAGATGCTGCAACACCAGAGTCATACAATGTTGAGGGATTGTACCT
This sequence comes from Neoceratodus forsteri, assembly GCA_016271365.2. Taxonomy (NCBI): domain Eukaryota; kingdom Metazoa; phylum Chordata; order Ceratodontiformes; family Ceratodontidae; genus Neoceratodus; species Neoceratodus forsteri. The sequence continues at coordinate 730,335,496 of CM028138.1, forward strand.
GCAGTGCCATCTAAGAGATGCTTCAATAAGAGTCCCACAGTGTTGAGAGTGTAAATAATCACTCAATACTGTAGGCATGAGCAGGGGCGAGATTTACCATCTGTTAATCGCCCCTAGGGGTCTAATGTGGTACATGGCACAGCTGAGTACCGTACTGCCCCTAGGAGGTGATTAACTGACTGTTTATCCAGCTCCTGAGAGTGTCTTATTGCTATTATGAAAAATAAAAACATATTCCAAGAGAAGCGCTAGAAGTGTACCTTTTGACTGTTTTCCTCATTGAAAGGGAGATTTTTAATAAAACAGTTCATCCACCAACTGTTTTGCAAATGCTGGTTCAGAGTCAGAATGCATCACTCCAGTCATTCAGCAGTGCTAGAGGATGGAACGCTGACAGGAAGAATTCATGTGCCATGGTGATCAGGCTGCATGTGACAGTGTAACATAGATTAATGTAAGGCTGTTGGAATGCTGATAGGAAGAAATTTGTGTGCCACGGTGATCAAGCTGTATATGACAGTGTAATTAAGCAATATACCATGACAGGGAGTGGGTATATTGGTGGATTTACCACGCCTGGTGTGGTTCGGTCACGAGGCATAGCCGAGTGACTTAACTTTCCACGCAGAAGTGATCGATCCACCCATATACTCTCCCTGTTATAGTATATTGCTATTATACAATGTTCAACCTTTTTTTTGTTTTTATAGTGATATAAAACTTTAACAGTGAGTATACTGGAGGATTTACCACAGTCATGTGATCTGTCTTGACCAATGAGGTTACAGGATTTTCATTCCCCATTGTATAATAGGGATTAATGTAAAGCTGTCAGAATGCTGAGAGCCAATCAGCATGTAGCATTTATGAGACCTTTCTTTAATGCTTTTTAATTGCAGCATTTGACAGACATGTAGAAGGGCTGGTGTTATGATTTCTGAACTCTGTAAACCTCTGTTATTGCAGTACTGTACTCCACATCTAGATGGCACTGCTGTCACAATCGCTAAACACTGTAGTACTCATTGCAGCGCATCACATATAGATGGTGCTGCTGTTACAATTCTCAACAATATAGAACTCTGTTATTCCCATGGGAGCTGCACTACAGCTGCTGCACATAAAGCATGGAAGAAGTCTGTCCTCTATTGACCCCAATGTTCTTATGCTACTTAAAAGCCTCTCTGTTCCTAAGGGCCCTGTTAAAGTATGTCTAAAGGGGAAATCTCATCCTCTTACACTTTATTTATTTACAGCAGTGTCAGTGGCTCAGTAGGTAGCACACTCGCCTCCGAGGCTAGAAGATCAGAGGGCTGTGGGTTCAGTTCCCACATCTGGCACTTGGGTTATTATCCCAGTATTGACACTGTAGTGCAGCATGAGAGGGGTAGCTGCATTTCTGAGGTGCCATCTTTTGGATGAGACATTAAACCGAGGTCCCATCTGCCTGGATTGGTGGTAGTTCAGGTGGATGTTAAAGATCCCATGGCACTTATTGAAAAGAGTAGGGGAATTTCCCCGGTGTCCTGGCCAAATTTCCCTCATTCACTAAAAATACCACCAACAGCTTAATCTGGTTCAAGGTCAGTTGGTATTCATCTGTATCCCCCTCCCCCGGGTCGTGCCTGAAAATAGACAGGATTTGTCTAGTGCACTTACCAGGTCAACAAAAATTAAATTAAAATTCACTAAGAAAACTCCTGAAATGCCTCATTCTTTTACTTTTCCTTATCTCTGGGAGTGTACATCCTAATCCGGTCCCTCTATACATGTAGTCAATGGCAACAAAAAACAGGGTACGCTTGTCCTGGCAAGTATGAACATCTGCAGTCTGTTAAAAAAATGTGATGCTCTCACTACTTGAGTAGTAGTATACAACCCCAACATCCTGTCAGTCGTTGAAACACGGCTGTAACCAATCTGTCCCTGACTCGGCCATCATCCTACCAGGCTACTCACTTTTTAGGCAGGACAGACTATCTAGAAGAGGAGGTGGCTGCGCCATATACCTAAAGGAGTCACTGTTAGCCTATCCACTTTCCCTCCCTAAACCAGCTAAGGATATTCAGATCCTTGCTGTTAAGGTTATGCTTGGTGTACACAACAAGATCCTCAACAGTGGCTCAGTCTATAGTTCCCCCGACCTCACCGACCGGGGCTTAAAACCCCTAATGAACTGTGTCATGAGTCTAAAACAAGACACAGAAACTACTCTATTAGGTGACTTTAATGTCAACTGGCTCGTCAGGTGCCAGAAGGCATAGGGGTGAGTTAACAGGCCTGAACTTTACCCAGTTACTAACAACTCCAACCAGGATAAACTATAAGACCGGGACTATTGCACTCCTGGACTAGGTCTTAACAAATCATCTAATGCATCTCTCCCATTCTGAAGTATTGCCTGACACTATCAGTGATCACTCTCTTACCAAGTGTTATTGGTCCAACAAATTTATCAAGCCCCTTACCAGAACTATCACAAGTAGAGTGCTCTTCCATGGCCACCTGCAGCCACTAAAGTCTCTCCTCCGACAATAAGACTGGCCTTACATTGAAACCGCCCCTGATGTTGACTCAGCTCTATAATATTTCATTGAACGCTTCCATGCGGCCTGTGACATTCACGCCCCTTTTAGGACACTTAGGATCAGGGGACTTGATAATCCCTGGATCTTGTTTAACCTTCTGGCTCAAATGAGAGCTCGTGACCACCTCTGGCATAGGGCCAGGACCTCTGGCAGTCAACCTGACATACAGGCCTATAAGATGGCCAGGAACACATGTACTAAGGCTATCCATGAGCACAAAGCACTTTACTATAAGAACATCCTTACCAAGACCTGGGCAGTGGGAAAAAATCTGGGAAAACCTTTCAGAAATCATTGGGAAAGCATCCAAGCAGGCTCCAACTATGTTAAATGTTGATAGGTCTATCACCCATGACCCCGTGTTAATTGCCAACACATTTAATTCATCCTTTACAAACCTTAGCCAAACTCTGCCCCCAAATTTTTTTGAACTGCTCAGCACAGCTCCTACGTCCACCAAATCAGAAGAGGCCTTGACCCACCTATGTTTCTACTCTAAAGCTATCTTAGAAAGCGAGGCCAAGACATACCTATGTAAAGTTCTAGAAGGAACTAGGACAAGCAGTGATTCCCTCAACCTGAAACTTCTTATCCTAACCCTAGATGAAGTCCTATCCCCCCTCACCAAGCTTCTCAATCTCTCCCTCATACTTTCACAATCCCCCCTGATCTGGAAATCCACTCTGGTTACACCAGTTTTTAAGAGTGAGGACAAATTACTACCTGGGAATTACAGGCCGATATCTATTCTTCACCCACTGTCCAAAGCACTTGAAAGGATTGTTGCTGACCAGTTTGTGGAGTACCTGGAAAAATGCAATCTACAATGTGTCCAACAACATGGTTTTCGGAAAGGCCACAGCACATCAACAGCCCTACTGGAATTCACTGGTTTCATTTACCATACTCTTGATCAGGGTCAACTTGTTGGCGCATCCTTTATTGACCTGTCTAAAGCATCTGACATGGTCAATCACCATTTTCTGACACATCAACTTGCTGGGCTTGGTATATCTTCAGATGCCCTAAAATGGTTCACCAGCTATCTGGCAAATCGCACACAACAGGTGAGAACAGGGAGTACCCTTTCTGCTAAACTACCTGTCTGCTCTGGGGTTCCTCAAGGATCAATACTGAGACCCCTTCTATTTAGCACCTTCCTCAATAATCTTCCCGCATCTTGTTCTGAACCAGTACTTCTCTACACGGATGATGCGGTCATTTTCTCAAAGACTGCTGACCCTACTCTCCTTCAGGCCCAAATTCAGAAAAGTTTTACTGAAGCTGAGTCCTGGTTCACCTCTCATAAGTTGGTGTTTAATTGCAAAAAACACAGGTCATGCTCTTCCATGGTTCCCTCAGCAAGCACAGAGCCAAACAATTGGTGATTAAAAACAGTGCAGGTGTAGTCCTTGATCAGACTCAATTTTTTAAATACCTAGGAGTTACTCTGGATAGTACACTCTCCTACTCCAACCATGTTGAGAATGTTGCCAAAGCAGTTAACAATCGCCTTGGCCTTCTATACAGGCACAAACACTGCCTTACTACTAAAGCCCTCAGATTGGCCATCCAAAGTTCAATCATGTCTATTATTGACTGTGGTTTGGTAATTTATGGTACCTCCACAGACATGACCAATGGCGGCTCGCCACAGCTCTGAATAAGGCATGCCATCTACTAACTGGTGTAGCGTATTGTACTCACACTTGTGACCCTTATGGACAAGCAAACTGACTTCAACTCCAGGCTCACACTGAATATCAAGCCTGCCTTTTGGCTAAGAAGGCAGATCTTGGTCTCCTACCACTAGGTTCCCTTCAGTTTTTCAGTCCCTTCTGGGGCACTTGTAACACACAGAGTTCTGTGAGACAAACTTTTACTGTCCCTCATTGTCGAACCTATCTCAGACAGTGACCTACTGCAGTTAGAGCGGCTAATTTATTTAAGTCTCTTCCTCCTGAGATTGTGATGACTGCAACCTTGGGACCATTTAAGTGGAAGCTATGTCAATTCTTAGTTTCCAGAGCATCTTGTGACTGCTATACCTAATCTTTGCAGACAGTTAAATGCACTGGGACATCCCTCTTTTACCATTAGCCGCTGTATAGCCCTACCTTGTTGCTTCGCTATTCCACTTACAGCACTTCCTTCCTTCCTTCCTTCCTTCATCCCTTTCCCATCCCCATCAGTGCCCTCTTTTCATCCTACCTCATCCCCCCTTCCTTTACCCCTCCACTTCCACTTTTGCCTCCCTCCTTCCCTCCTCTCTGTTTCCTCACATTGTTCTCTCCCTCTACCCCCCCACCCCCTGTGGGTCTGTTCCTGCATAAGCTTCATTGTGGCAGCTCCCTTCTTACTCATATTTTGCTCCTTCCACCCCCCAATTCACCCCACGTCCTTCTCTCCTTGCAATCCCTTTCATCCCTCTTCAAACAAGGCCACTGGCTGCACTTGACACAATATTAATCTTGCCATATTATTCTTTTGTTTATGTAATTACTTTCCTCATGTTGTACTACTTACTGAAACCACTGTAATTTGTTATTCTTGTGACTTGACGTGGAACTTCTATAAAAGAGCCCTTGGCTCAAAGATCTTTCCAATTTGCTAAATAAATAAGTATTGCAGTATCTCACGTCTAGATAGCATTAAACAACAATCCCCCAGCATTCTCAACTCTGTCAATGCAGCTTCTCATTTCTAGAATGCTGCAGTGCTTACAATTCTTTAACACCTTCAGAATGTGTTATTACCAAGTCTTATATCTAGATTTTTATTTATTTAGTTATTTATTTGAAAATTGGTAACCAGCAGAGGCACATTGAGCAAAGGCTCATTTCAAGGTGTGAGCCAGGGGAAGGGGAAGGAGAAAGGGACGAGCACAATTACAAACAAAATACAGCCAGTCAGGTTACAATAAGGATGACATAAAGAGCATAAGTTGAGTGCCGTGCAGGCAGAGTCATTGCATATGGAGGACAAAAGAAATAGCATAAAGATTATCTGTGCAGTTTGGGCAAACTCAAAGAGACTAGTGCCAGAGTGAAGGCAGGCTGAGCTGGCTCTAAAAGTAGGAGTCAAAGCAGGTTTATAATATTCAGTGAGGTTGCCAGAGCTATGAGGTTAGGGTGGAGAGAGAGGTAAGGGGTGGTCAAAAGCCAGGCAAGAGTAAGGAAGAGTTTAGGAAGAGGGTTGGCAGGAGCAGGGGGAAGGCGTTTTAGCTGGCATCTAATAGGGAGATGGCACAGTTGTTACAATTTTGAAGCACCACAGGACTCAGCAATTGTAACACCTCACATCTAGATGTGCTTGAAGCACATGGAAAGTGGATGTACTCCAATGGTGTGCAAGTAGCGGACCATGGGCCACTTACTGCATGCACCTCGAACATTTTTTCCCTGCCTGCAGAATAAGCAGTTACACTTCAGGCTAAGGACCTCCAGTGCAGGTTCCATATCAAAGCTGGCCTTAGCATGGTGCAAATTGTGCATTTGCACAGGGCTTCAAGAGTAGAGGGAGCCCCTGAAAACCTTCAGCTGTCCAACTTGGCCTCCTTTCTTTCTGGTTCCCTGTGTCTCTGTTCGAACTTCTCTAGAATTTATTGCTTGTGTGTGCCTCTCTTCATTGCTTAGAGGTTACAGTCTAAGTCAAGGAAAGTACAAAAATGACATAAATTAGCTGAAAGTGAAGATATAGGGAAGCCATGGTAGGGATGAGGACATTCTGTGGGGGTGCCCCATCTTCTAATGCGGGGTCCCAGCAAGGAGGTTTGCACAGGGCATCGTGCTAGTTAGGGCCAGCTCTGTTCCATATGAAAAATCATGTATTTTACAAATGTGACAAAAATACATTTTAAATATCCTAAACTTGGACCCTTTTGGTATACTTAAGTTACACAAAAGAGTGGGAACGTATGTGAACCATATATGCATACTATTGGCTAAGAATTAGCTGATGCTGATCTTGCATTCAGTACAAGTGCCGAAATTCAGAATTTTTACCTTTGATTCAGCCTAGTGAAATTTTTGAGTCACTTCTAGATCACTTTGACCTTCAGACAGTTAATTAAAAAAACACTTTAGCTCTTCCCAAGCGACCTGGGTAGTTCCATGCGCACCTCTTCACCCACCATGGCCATTTCCCACTCTCCAAGACATTTGTTTTACAAAATGGAATTTCTGGCTTCTGTCACTGTGCCAGGTGCCCACTGAGGTTTTTAAAAACTCTGAAAGATCAGGGAAGGAACGAAGAGGTTGGGATTGACAGAGGTAGACACTGGGTGGTAAAGGGGTGCCATGTACTTCTGTCTGTAGCCTGATAAACCCCAATTCCAAGGCCTCATAGTGGTTTTGGACAAAATGTCAAAGCCAAACTGAAGACAGGGGTCAGAATTTTCAAAGTGATCTGCCCAACATGCGTCTGCTGCTATTTTCAAAGTAGAAATGCATCCAGACCTGTTAGACCATCTGTTAGATGACTAGCGTTCAATTGCACCTGTGTCCATTTTTGATGCAACTGCATCTGTCTTTTGCCAAAAATTGTGACTTTTTGTCATAAACAGATGAAACTTCTGAAATTAGCTGCAGGGCTGTCTGGACGCAAGAAAATGGACACAGACACAGATTCAGCATGCATTTGCATCCATGTCCAACCCTTTTGAAAATCCCACCCAGGAGGTTCAAATCAGAGCCCAACTGAAGTTGCCAGTCTCCACATTTACTCACCCTTACTGCAGACTAATACAACAAGAGACTGAATGCATGTTCAGTATGGTCAAGATATAACCTTCTTCTTGCTTTTAATACTTTTTAACTAACTTTACTTTCCTACTAACCTTCTTAAAGTCCACATATTTTCCCATCCACCTCCCCATCCAGCTTTCTTTTCTGCTCACTGAAGGTGCAGAACGTTCAGTGAAAAAGTATGATCTACCTCATTGCAGATGACAAGAAAAATCTGTGGAAGATAAGACCCTGAGGCAAGTGTAACGGCACTGACAGAGGCTAAGGGAGGACTGAAGAAATAATCAAGGGTCCAGTAGTTAAAATTTAATGCAAAATAGCACAGTCATGGACATAGGGTCCACCGGGCCAGGAACCTGAAGACAGACTACAGGAAAGGGGGGAGGGCATTGTGATGGGAAAGACAACAGAACAGAGACATCTTGGGGTGATGATTGCAGACAACTTTAATCATTCAGCACAGTGTAAGAGAGCAGTGGGAAAGGCAAACAGAATTCTGGGTCATGTAGACAGGGGGATTGGTACAAGGAGTACGGAGGTGACCCAGCACTTGTATAGATCCTTGGTGCACCCACATTTGGAATACTGCATTCAGTTCTGAGGTTCACACGTGAGGAAGGACAGAGATCAGCAGGAGATGGTACAGAAAAGGGTAATTAAAATGATTCAGGGCCAGCTAGGGAAGACAAATATGGAGAAGCTTGGGGACCTCTTCATATACACACCAGCACAGGAGGAAAAGGGAACGTACACATTTCTACATGGGATAAGATAGTATGGAGAGAAGGGAGTTGTTCACATTGAGTGTGAACACAGGTCCATGGGGGAACTCTATGAAACTGGCAGGCAGGAGTCTGAAAAAGAACAGCAAGGAACTATTTCTTTATGGAAAGGGTGGTGGGTAGGGCTGTGCAGAATGTGGAATTCAACCATCAGAACTGGTGTGGAGTGGCGATTCCACTTCCGAAATGCTTTTTCAAATTTTGTTTTAAATTCCGTGGAATTCAGAAAAGTTTTTCTGTGTAAACCATAGAATAGTTTTCTGCATATCACATAAACTACTGAATATTTTTCTAATGGATTGTGGGAAAACACTCCACAGTATATGTGAACTATGGGTTACTAATCTGTGAAAATAATTTCATATGCAGAGTGTCAGAATTCCACCACTAACAGAATTCTGTGGAATTTTCTGAAATTCCTTGGACTTTCAACATTCCACACAGCTCTTGTTCTAGGAAAGTTGAGCAGACTACCAAGGGAAGTGGCCTATGCCAAATTAGTGGTGCAACTGATGCATGGGCGGGACAGGCACATGGAGATGGTGAAATTAGGAGGGGAGGGGAGCATAAGTGCAGGGGTAGTGACCCCTAGGGTACTCATAACGTACTGTAAGTATGGTTGGACAAACTGGACGGGCCCAGAGAATTCTTTTTGCCATCAGTTATTATGCTTCTATGAACTTACTGTGTTTCCCATGCCTGTTCAGACCAGAAGTCATTGGGCAACATTGGTATTCATTTAGAATATATTTGAACTTGATGGAGTACTTGTGTGACCTCAAAAGCTTGTTTACCATACTGTGTTTGTACAGGACATATGTTTATGGCAGATCAAAAGGTTTCCTAACAATTTTAGGCAAGCCAGATGAATCTGAAAGGAGAGGAAGGAAGCTTGATCAGTGACCAAGATGCAAACAGTTTATTTGCAAGGGACAATAAAAACAAGCATTTGTCAATGCCGAATGTTTGCTTGCTGGCATTGGCAGTGGTAGTGTAGAAGTTACAGAGCTGCGTAATAGGAATGGCAGTGAAGTATTGAACTGATGCCAACCCCACCACCACCCTGCAGAGAGTGACAGGCATTGGGGTGTGCATTTGGGTCGTCAGGCATAACGGCCATGCCATTTTACCACACCCCACCCTGCAGACACTGACAAGTGTCACAGTGTGCCTTGGGGTCTTTGGCCCTTATGTGCACCCCATTCCATCAGGAAGTACGGTGAGATGGGTGCGGTATAGGAGAATGGGGTGAACTTTGGGGCCGAAGAGTCCAAGGCATACCTCGATATCTCTGACTGGCTGCAGGGTGCGGAATGGTATGAGCATTACAGGCAAGAATCCCAAGTCACACCCCTGATGCCTGTCATTCTCTACAGGGTTGGGCGTTATGGTTGGAAAACCCTAATACCTTAGGCATTCGTTGGTATTTTCACTCCAAATTTTCAACATGGTTTTTTTCTGACCCCACCTCACGAACAGTGGCAATATCAGTTTGTTAGCCGAAAGCTGTTTATGCACAGCGACTACGGCATTTAGCATCACAGGTGCAAAAACATTCCGAACAGGATGTAAAAAGTGACAGCTGTACTATTCATGGGGAGGTGTAAAAAATGGAAATGTTGCAAATCTGCAGTAAAAATATTTTAAAAAACTGGTGAAGTCACAAGCGTGCATAGAAACTCTGCAACGCAGACCCGTAATGTAATTAGTTTAGGAATTTTTTACAGCAGATTGTCAACACAGGCATTTTGGGACCTCCGATCATGAACAGTGTCACTGTGATTTTCTTTATCTGTTCCGAACAATGACTTCCCACAGCGACCATGCATCTCTGTGCTGAAAGTATGAAAACACATTTAGGCCATGTTGTGAAAAATGACAGCTGTACTGTTCATAAGGAAGTGTGGAAAAATGCCACTGGTGAAAATCTAGACTGAAAATATTACAAAGTCATGAACTTACGAGGGTGCATGGAAACTGCGCAATGCTCACTCGTAACACAGTCATTTTATGGACTTTTGTCACCAAATTTTCAACATAGCCATTTTAAGACCTCTGCTCATGAACAATGTAACTGTGATTTTCTTAATCTGTCCCAAACATTGCTTTTGCACACCGACTGCACCATTGAGTGCTACATGTGCGAAAACACATTTTGGGCAGCATGTGAAAAATGGCAGCTGTACTGTTCATATGAAATATAATAAAATGGCAATGTTGAAAATATTGAAAATTCACAAACTTACGAGCTATATGAGAACTTGCAATGCACGCGCCAGAAACAGTCATTTTTAGGAATGTTTTCACCAAATTTTCAACATAGCCATTTTAAGACCTCTGCTCATGAACAGTGTCACTGTGATTTTCTTAATTTGTCCCGTACATTGATTTCGCACACCGACTGCGCCATTGTGCACTACATGGCCAGAAACACATTTTGGGCAGGATGTGAAAAATGACAGCTGTACTATTCATAAGAAGGTGTGGTAAAATTGCAATGTTGAAAATATGGAGTGAAAATATTGAAAATTCACGAACTTACGAGCGTGCGTAGGAACTGCGCAATGCACACTCGTAAAACAGTCATTTTTTGGAATTTTTCCACCAAATTTTCAAAATAGGCTGCTTGAGAGCCCACCTTATGAACACTGGCAGTGTTGTTTCGTTAATCTTTCCGGAAAGGTGATTTCGCGCAGTGGCTTCGAAATCACCCTTCGGGCCTGAGTAACGCCATGACAGTGACAGCATTCATGAGAAGGGGTCCCAAAAACCCCATGTTGAAGATTTGGTGCAAAAATTCCAAAAAATGCCTGAGATATGCAATAAAGTTGAAAAAACCCTATCTATCCCATTATACAGCTTACCAGCATTTCCTCAGTTCGCGGTCGGCTTTGAAGAGTGCAGGCGTGTTCCCGTCCACCAAGATCGTCGCGCCAGACTCCGGAAGTAAGTAGGTGTGGGGAAGGCAGGGTGCGCAGTGGGTGGGTGCGGGTTGTGGGGGCAGGAGACTGCGTGGGACCGTTTTCTTTGCAGTTTTTTTTTTTTAAATGACGATGCTGGACGCTTGCCACGCTGGGGTGGGACTTCAGCGTGGCACAAGAACAGTTGGTTGGGGGGCGGAGCCGACGGTGGATTGGGCACCCCATTGGCCATAGCATCTATTGCCACGCTGGGGTGGGATCCCAACATGGCACCCTGTACTCTGGGGGGGCGGACAGTGGAGCCAACAGGGGATTGGGCACCCCCGTCGGCTATACAGTATGTGCATGGAGGGGGCAGCACGCCACATGCGTGCATGTGTTTGTGTATGTGTGTGTGTGTGTGTGTGTAGGGGGAGCTGCGCATGAGCAGGCGATATCTGATCACTGCTCACTGAAGCGTAGCTCCCCCTTTCAACTGTCGCCACTGCATTTTGAGCTGTCCTGAACACCTCCAGCATGCATTGGAGGACTGGATGCGCTCACAACACACTTGACTGAATTGGAAGAGGGGGTGACACACCTCCAAAAACTCGGATGATGGCACTATGTTTCTTGCACAAGCGTGCAAGCAAACATAATGAGATAACTGTTTTTTACAACAGTACCAGATAATAAACAAACAACAAAACAATGTGATTGAGACCAACAATTGGTTGAACCAAGAACAGGGGGTTACTTCCTTTTAGTCCAAGTCCTGCATGCACTTGACCAAGATGACAGAACAACTGACAAACCAAGACTGGGCTTTTCTTTGCATTGGTTGATCAGCAGGTGGGCATTGACCCCCACAAAGTGTTTTTGTAAACAGACCATTAACGGGGCATGCCCCAGATGAACAGAACACAATGAGGAACACTGCCAGCTGGTCAAGGAAGAACTTGACAATCCTCTGCGGCTCCAGGCAAGTAGCTGAAGACTCTTGGTCGGCTGATGGTTCTCTCGGCGATTAGCAGCAATAACCACTGGCAGGTCCCCAGGCCCCAGATGACTTCTCGACAAGATGACTGCTGATGGAATGATTTTCAGGCTATCTCTACGGGGCGACACGGGCTCGTGCACACGGATGGCCGACAAAATAATAACAGGGCATGCATGACGTTAACTGTGGTCCCTCAAGCTTGAGCCGGGATGGCTCCTAAGCTATCTCACTACTGGATACCTCACTGGTGGCTCTCTACCACAATTGCAGGGCTGATGCTGGAACACTTGTGGTGGGACTTCAGCACAGGCTAGCATCACTGGAGGTGGTTCTGCTGCAGATGGTGGATGGGCCAGGGACCTCCCTGGGTCAGTATCAGGCTCTGGCAAAGCCAGTCCGGACAACAACAGTGAAGCTGGACAACAAGTACACCAGGGCGCAATTCGATAACAGTTTAGTAGCATGCCAACAGTTCAGATTTTTAAACAGACAGTTCAGTTTTTGCACAGAATACAGTCTCTAGGGGTGCTAGGCAGGCAGCAATGCAGTTCGCTTTGGGTGATGAGCCACTTAGGCCATAGGACAGTCCCACTCCCCAAGCTGGTGCTGTACCTTTGCAGATCCCCTCTACTGTGGTTATTTCTGCAGAGCCAACCCCCTTCATTTATTGTTACAACCACCTCTGTGGCAGGGTCTATGGGGCTCCCTCTCTTGATCCCTCCTCCCTCATGCATATCAATGAGAGCCTGCCAGGTGGAGTGCCTTTGTCAGCCTCGCCCTCTCATTTATATGCATGAGGGCCTGGACCCCCGTGTCTAGCCTCACCCTTCCAAGAGATGGCTATGGGCCTTTGCCCTGGCCCAGCCCTGACACAAATGGTACCACGGCAGAACAAAAGGGCTGGCTGGCCACCTTTCTCTCCTTGAAGCCCTTACCATGTGGTGCCTCTCTAGCACCAGCAGTGCTCTGCTCCCAACAAAAAGAATAAAATAAAATAGAATAAAATAACCCAGTGGGCTCTGGCCACACCCAGGGCCCTCCCCTTCCCCTGTCCCTCTGGGCCTCCAGTCAACTGCTTGAGTTTCTTTGATTCCCTTTAGGCAGTCCACCCCCCCCCCCCGGGAGCTTACCATGCCTTCCTACTCCCCACTAGGGCTTTGGCCCTTTAAGTTTTGTTTTTCAGGGCACTCCATCCCTTTAACTCTTTGTTTTCTCCCCCCTTCCCTCCCCACTTGCTTAGCACCAGTGGAGCAAGTGTAATAGAAACTGGGCACTTAACCAACTCACCTCCATGGCCCTGGACTTCTGTGCTGCTGGGGAGTCCAAGGAAGCTGGCAGGGCAGCCACACTCCCACCCTGCTTCTCTCTGGCCTGCATGGCTGCTGGGCAGTGGAACCTAAGGTCTGGGATGCGTTTTCCCAACCAGATCTATTTTTCTGGTGCACCCTTCCAGTACAGTTGCCTTTTCTTTCCCCCTCACCGATCGGGGCTCTGCCTGAGGGGAACAGGTCACATCAGGGAGCTGCACTCCACATGACTGACCCTGCTACTGCCTCTACCTGGAACAAGGCTGGAGGGGAGCGATGCTGAGGGAGCCACGAACACCATACAGGTACCCTTCTCTTTTGGTCCGTGCCCCCACTTCCCTGACCTGCCTTGCAAGGCCGCTGATTGCCTCTGATGACCACTGCCCAGCCCTTTTATAGGGCAGGGAAGTCCTGGCTTCTGGCCAGAGGATTGGGCAGTACGAGCCCATCAGGGAGGGTCTGGTGCCCACGAACCCCCCCTTCCCCTGCACCAGACAGTGCAAAAATGGACAGAGGGACTGGGAGGGGTCAGTAGGACTGCAGGTAAGGGGAGGGGTGGAATGGAAGGAAACCAGGGAGGAAAAAGAAAAGGACAAAAAAAAAAGGGGAGAATCTCCATAGCAGGGAGAGGATCCCTTTTTCTGAGGTGCCCCTAACTTTAGGGTACTACAAGATAGCATGATAAAAAAGTATCAAATTATCCAGCAGCTCTTGTTTTCCAGGGACCAATATGGCTACACTCTCTGTCTCTTTTCTATATTTTTAATAATAGTGAATTTGTATAGGTTTACTGCACCACCTGTACTTTTGGCCTCTGGTCTATGGTGTTTTTTGATTGATCTATGCATCAATTTTTAATCTATGCACCCATAGGTCCCAAGTTTCAGCAACTGGAATGCTGGTCAGACTATGCGTGGCTGATCAGGAGGGAGGGTTGGGGTATCCCTTCCCCTTCTCCCCACAGTCAGGCTATGAGCACCACAGAACTTAAGTAAGTAATAGCCTAAACAGCAAACAGATCAGTAACAATGTGATATATCAGTGTGCAGTTCACCATGCAGATCCAGCAACATTGGCAATGGGGAGGATCTAACACCTCTAATACACTTACAGTATCCTTTTTGCAGCATATGCAGCTGTTATTATTTTTTTGCACAAGCAGCCCCTGGCCCAGCCCCCACCTCCAGGCTACACCTGATTGCTATGCAACAAGCACAACTGGAAAATACAGCCAAAACACTACAGCCACTGAGCTGTCTGTCATTGAAGCCTGAAATGTTTCCCTGCAGTTCTCATCCGGCCCTGCCCCCAGATCCATTTACTAAACACCAGGCTTGCTTACCCATTGCCTTTTACTGCTTGCACACAGGGCCACACAGCTGTCCACTCCCTCCCGAGAAAGCAGGTTGCAGTTTCCTTTTCTTTCTTGGTAAGTGTTTTGGTGACCTCCTCCAGTTGGGTTTATTTTTCTAAGAATGCAGCAGATATTAATAATTTTAGTATTCAACTACTGCCTCAAAATATTATGCACCACTCACTTAGTACCTGCTCAAAGAGGATTGGCTGCCCGATGCAGATGTGGAGACTTTTCAACTTTAGAACCCACTACACAGACATGGAGGACTCCCTTGGCAGCTGCCGCATTTGTGGGTTGTGGCGTGGGCAGGTCTGTGGGTTTAAGAGTAAAATTCCAGGTCTGACCCATGGAATGTGGTTCACTTGTGGGGTACCACATTCCTGATGTAACCTTTCCCTAAGGTTGCACCTGGACACAAGTCATGGTACAGCATGCCCATCCTGGTAATCACATTTTGTAAATAAATTTAATTTATTTCGTTTATTCATTTGTTGACTGGGTTGGTGCACTAATCCAGGACCATTTTCAGGCACAACCCGGGCCACAGAGATGGCACAAGAATATAACGATACAATATATCAGGGAACAAATACATCAAAGACAATACAGTGCACTTGGTAAACAGAATAATGGGGGAAATTCTAAATAAAAGATATGTGTCATAAACTCAGTATAGGCACCTGTTTGGAACACACTGACAGGAGAAAGCTGCTTCAAAAGAAGATACCTGCACCTGTGACAACTGCTTGCCTGGGGAATTTCTTCTTCCTGGGAAATGTTTGGTATTTCACCTTCTGGTACAGTGCCAGAACAAACTATCTCCCTTAACTTAATTTTTGCAGCTGAAACTGTTCTCATAAAAGGGTCTGTTCCAACCATTACTGAAACACATACTCAGCAGGCAGGGAGCTCAGGGGAGCCGGCCGCTGAGTGACATCATCTGGGGGTTGGCCTAGAGCACCATAGATGGCCATGCCACCCGCTAGATGAAAATTTCAGAAAACAAGTAGGCTTCAGTTGCTTACTAGTATTTTTATTTATGTTTATTATTGTTAGCTTATTTGCACTGTTAACTATGTTTTAATAATTTTATTACTGTTATATTCTCAGGATGAGGGCTATTGCAATATTTGAGGTTTTTATATTTATTGGTTTGGTTACTGTCGTGGCTCAAGAAAAATTTAATCTGGCTTACCATAAGAGAAGCAATGTCTTGTTACTTAATGGAGGGGAGACTATGCTGTTTGCAATTAAAGTACAAGGAATACATATAAATACTGAGGCTTGTTTACAAAAGAGAAATGTTTCACGATTACTTTTGATTGAAATATTTACTTGGCCCAGCTTTATATCTTCAGCCATCCAGGGGACAAATAGACTCTATCTCATGATACTTTTGATGGTTGGAGATATTGAAAGTAATCAAGGGGGCCCCAAAAGCTTCTGAGCTTAGTTTCTCCCATACTAATGCCAGGAGTCTATTACCTAAGACAGGTGAATTGAGACTCTGGTGCAGAACTTCCCAACCAAGTTTTCTGGGAATATCTGAGACATGGCTAGAAAGAAGGGAGTACTGCGGATAATGATATACAGATTCAGGACTATGAGCACATGAGGCATGATAGAAACAGACAAGGGGGAGGTGTTGTACTGTATTTTAAAAAATCTCTGGGCCTATGTAACCAGAAGGCCTTGTACAATGTTAAAGGAATTGAGGGTTTAATACTGGAATTTAATAAGCTAAAATTATCTGTAGCAGTAATTTATTCCCCTCCACACTTGGGTTCAAATCTCTTTGTCGAAATGGTTACATTTTTGAGTGATAATATTACAATGGAATATCTAGTTTGTCTGGGGGATTTTAATGCTAATGTGGGGGGGGGAGACTAAAGGAAGCCATGGACCTACTAGGTATGAAACCTACACGTTATAGTGACTACAGAGACACTAGGACTACAATTGATTTAATTTTTACCTCTAGTAATTTACTAGATGTTGTGAGCCACATAGGTACACCGCTCTTGGGAGACCATTGTTTGATTACATGTAGGGCCAGATTTATCTATAGGGACTACCCTGTTAATGAGCCCCTTGCATTCTCCAGATCCTACAGGAATTTTAATCGCATGGCATTTGCATATGATCTGAAGAATGTGAGGTGGTATAGGATGGACCTTATCCCCGATCTTAATAATGCTGTAGCATTTTTTGTAAGTGAATTTCTCCAGGTCTGCCAGAAACACGTGCCCAGATTACACACCAGTAGAAAAATTAATAGCCTTCCCTGGACTAACGGTAAAATCCTGAAACACCTAAGAGTTTGCAATAGAATGTGGAAGAGAGCTAAGAAGTCAAATTGGGATAGCGATTGGGAGAAGTATAGAAAATTTAGAAATAAGTGCCAGAAATTAATTAAAGAAGAAAAGGGGAGGTTCGGCAAGGTTAGATTTGAGGCTACAAACAACTCTAAAGAATTTTGGAAAATTATTAGGCAGCTTAGGTCCCCCATAGAGGTTAAACTTCCCTCTTGCCTAAAAACCTAAGACAAACTTATTGAGGATCCTTTAGAAATGGCAGGCACTCTAAATTATTTTTTTGTTAACCTCCCAGACTCTTCGGATGACTCTCCCGTAATTACACACAACGTTCCCCCTGACCATAATAATAAGGAACCCAAAAAGCTTCTCCCAGGGTTTAAATGAGAGATGTTAAATGTCGGTGATATTAGGAAACATCTACAAAAATTGAACACAAATAAGTCTGAGGGCCTAGATGGTCTGGAAGATAGACTGTTGAGACAGGCATAGTGATGATTAATGGGGCATTTTCTAACTCTGGTAAAGTTTTAAGTGGTGTTCCACAAGGCTCGGTTCTCGGCCCCTGTCTTTTTCAGGCTTTTATATCTGATTTAACTAATTCCTGCCCTTCATTTACAATTAAATATGCAGATGACGTGAAGATCGGAGGACCATGTTCTAATCTAGACCAAATATCTTGTATTCAGCATGATCTTGATATTATTAGTACCTGGGTTAATAAATGGGGCATGAAGTTAAACTCTACAAAATGCAAAGTAATGCATTTGGGTTCTAATAATTTAAATTTCCAGTATATTCTGGACGATTTACCATTGTGTGCCACTAATGATGAGAAGGATTTGGTTATAAACATTTCAGATGACTTAACATATTCTAAATATATGCAATCGGTTATTAGTACATCTAATAAAATTATTTGGTCTATTTTGCATAATATTAGATCTCGAGATCAGGAGGTGTTGTTACCCCTATTCAGGTCCTATGTCCATCCCGATCTTGAATATGCTTCACAGTTGTGGTGTCTTTTTAAAAAATCAGATAGTTACTCTCTTGAAAGGGTTCAGCGAAAATACACTAAAAAAATATCTGGTCTCGAATCCTCATCTTATGAGTTTAGGTTGGATACATTGAAACTAATGCCTCTTACTATCAGACGCATTAGAGGTGACCTTCTCCTATATGACATTATTCATGACCCCTATATCATGACTGAGTTAGGATTTTCTTTTAAGTCATCAATACATAATACTAGAGGTCATGTCCTCCAGTTAACTGGTAAATCTTTTAAACATAATAATCGTAAGTTTTTCTTTTCTGTAAGAACTATTGGGCCTTGGAATAGACTTCCATCTGATGTAGTAACAAGTAATACTAAAGAGATTTTTAAACATCGTCTCGACACGCTAATTATGTCTGGATATGACTTAATATTCTACTCTATGGCCTAGCATAGGAGCATTATGGGCTTTGGCCTACTAGCTCTTTCTTCTAACCTTAGTATGAACCTTAGTATCAACCAAACCATTAACTAGGTTGTTCAACAGGAGTTTGTGCTCAGGGATCTTCCCAGACAAGTGAAAGGAAGCAAAAATTATCCTTTTTCAAGGGAGGAGATTCCCAGGTAGCTGATAATTATAGACCAATAGCATTGCTACCAACCATATCAAAAATGTTTGAGAAAGAGGTTCACATCCAACTTTATGAGTACCTAAATATTAACACTCTCCTAGTCCCCCAACAGTCTGGTTTCAGGCCACTTCATTCTACAAATTCTGCTTTACTGGATTTTACGGATAACGTCTCCCATGCATTAGATAATAAACTGAGAGTGGGAGCGGTGTTCATTGATCTATCTAAGGCATTCGACATGGTTGATTATTCCCTGCTATTAAAAGCCCTGAGTGGGAAGGGGATTGGTGAGGAGGCACTTCAGTGGTTTCATTCATACTTTTGTGGGCGCAGACAAGCTATGTTTATCGGTGGGTGTTTGTCTGATTTTAAGGATGTGGATAGAGGCGTGCCCCAGGGAACAATACTGGGTCCCCCTTCTATTCATAACTTTTATTGATGGTCTTTCTGGGGTATGTAAGGAAAGCAGTATAAAGCTTTATGCTGATGATACCGTTTTGCTATGTACAGGTAGTCATCCTAAAGCAGTTGAAATAGTTCTATGACAGGAATTCTTGAAACTTGACAGATGGTTTAAAGAAAATAAGCTTATAATGAACATAAACAAGACCAGCACTATGATGTTTTCTAGAAGAAAACTTAAAGGGCAAGACAAAGGGACAAACAGCACTAGAATAAAAACAGAAAATGGTAAGCTACTTACTCAGATCTCAGCATGTAAGTATCTGGGTCTATGGGTCGATCCCTATTTGAATTTTGATTTTCATCTGGACTAATTATGCAAACAAATATCACAAAATATAGGAACATTGCGAAGACATAAGATGTGTATGACCCAGGAAACAAGAGGAAGATTGGTTCAAACTGTAATCTTTCCTTTGATTGATTACAGTTCTAGAGTCTATGTAAACTCAACTCAATACAACTTATAGAAGCTTGATAGATTTCATTACAAGTTAGCCAGATTTGTGCTGGATATTAAAGGACCATACACATCTTACCATCATTGCAATTTGCTCCTTAGTTTAAATTGGGTTCCATTAAGTATGAGAAGGGATCAAATGTTTAATAACTTTCTTTACAAATGTCACAATGGGCTTGCTCCTGATTATCTTACAACTAAACTTCTTACGCATGTTTATAGCTACTCCTTACGAGACATCCAAGGGAGAGGATTAATAGTTCCTACTATAAAAACTAAATATGGAAAAATGCAATTTGAATGCATGGCTTCTGTCAGATAGAATATGCTCCCCCTAGTGTATGCAATGTGCCCATATATCAAACTTTTAAATCTGCTACATTAGCTCTGTATTTATTTAGATGTACTTGTTACTACTGGATCTTTAACTTGTCAAATGTTGTATGCATTTGTATTTGTTGTCTGTATATTTATTGTTATATATGTTTTATGTTTCCACATTTTATGCAGGATGGTATTGTAGACAGGCTTGCCTAATTACCCTATCCTTTTGAGATATAAAGAAATAAACAAAAAAACAAACACTAGGCAAGGGGTCAGGTTTTCAAAGCACCAGAAATAGCACATGTGCTGCTGGAAACGTTGTGCAAGAGGGGTCCCCTTGCACAACTGCAGTTTCAGCCACGTGCATGTAATTTTCAAAAAAGTTGCCTATTTGTAAACTTTTTATCAATTTGTTATTGCAGCTTGTGCAAATTTTTTGCATGGATGCCATGTATAGCATTATCAAGTTTATGCATTTGTTGAAAAAATTTAAAATCCTGATCATGAGCTGAAAGTGGCATTTTCTCTAATGCAAGGATGTTTCCTTGCACTGGAAAGTTGCATCTGGATCTTTGTCCCTGTGCCAAGCCATGCCTTAGAAATTGGGCCCCAGGAGTGAACTCCTGTTGGGCCCTTTTTCTTAACAACATTACCCACATATTTCAGTTGCAACACTGTACTGCCCTTTCATTTTTTCCTACAATATTTTGACTCCTTGTAGTTCTTTCTGCCTTCAGTCTCAGATACTGTAAGTGTGTGTGCAATCCTGTATTGCACCTGTTTTTGTCCATTCTGTGTATTTGTTCCTGTACTTATTACAGTACCTGCACTTTATTCGTGTACTTGCCCTGATTTCTTTACCTGTTTTTGTTCCTGTACCTGTATTTATTTTTGTAACAGTAATTATTACAGCAGCAGTACTTATATATGTACCTGTACTTATTCCTGCAACTGTACTTATATATGTACCTGTACTTACTCCTGCAACTGTACTTATATATGTACCTGTACTTACTCCTGCAACTGTACTTATATATGTACCTGTACTTATTTCTGCAACTGTACTTATATATGTACCTGTACTTACTCCTGCAACTGTACTTATATATGTACCTGTACTTACTCCTGCAACTGTACTTATATATGTACCTGTACTTACTCCTGCAACTGTACTTATATATGTACCTGTACTTACTCCTGCACATGCACTTATTCCTGCAAATATATTTGTTTGTGTACCTGTACTTATTCTTGTAGCAGTACTTATATATGTACCTGTACTTATTCCTGCAACTGTACTTATGCATGTACCTGTACTTATTCCTGCAACAGTACTTATGTATGCACCTGTACTTATTCCTGCCACTGTACTTATGTATGTACCTGTACTTATTCCTGCAACTGTACTTATATATTTGCCTGTACTTACTCCTGCAACTGTACTTATATATGTACCTGTACTTATTCCTGCAACTGTACTTATACATGTACCTGTACTTACTCCTGCAACCCTACTTATATATGTACCTGTACTTATTCCTGCAACTTTACTTATATATGTACCTGTACTTATTCCTGCAAATGTACTTATTCCTTCAAATATATTTGTTCATGTACCTGTACTTATTCTTACAGCTGTACTTATTTATGTACATACAGTATTATACTTGCAGGACCTCTGGTGGACCTCTTCAATGGATTCCTGGTGTTGGGTGTGGTGCTGCAGGATTGAAGAATGGCACACAAAGTGCTTCTGGACCCAGGGATGATCTGGGAAACTAAAGGCCAGTCAGTCTGACATCAGTGGTGTGCAAACTCATGGAGGCCATACCTAAAAAGAGGTTGGTAAGGTACATAGAGGAGAATGGTGTCCAGGATGAGAGGCAATATGGGGTTGTGGAAGGAAGATCCTGTCAAACGAACCTGACTGATTTTTTTGAAAGGGTCACAAGGATGGTAGATGGGGCAAGGCAGTGGATTGTCATTTACCTGGACTTTAGCAAAGTCTTCCATTCTCTGCCATATAAGAGGCTAATCAGGAAACTGAAGGATCTTGAGGTTGGGGAGAGAATAACATGCTGTGTAGAAAGCTGGCTAAGCAACAGAACCCAGAGGACGTTGGTGGGGGAAGGGTTATCCAGTACCAAGGAGGTCACCAGCGGTGTTCCACAGGGATTGCTGCTGGGCCTGGTGTTGTCCAATGTCTTCATAAATGACACTGGAAAAGGCATAAAGGACAAGATGTGCCTGTTTGTGGATGACACAAAACTCTGTGGGAGGGTAGACACTGTTGAAGGGATACAGGACCTGAGGAAAGATCTCAGGAAACTTGAGAGATGGTCAGGGATCTATCAACTTGACTTCAATATCAAGAAATGCAAAGTGATGTACATCGGGGCCAAAAATCCTAGGACCGAGT
Organism: Neoceratodus forsteri; assembly: GCA_016271365.2. NCBI lineage: Eukaryota > Metazoa > Chordata > Ceratodontiformes > Ceratodontidae > Neoceratodus > Neoceratodus forsteri. Next base: position 730,357,787 of record CM028138.1, read on the forward strand.
ATTATCTGTTGGGGGGGGGGTAGCAGCATCAGAAGAAGAAAAAGATTTGGAGTGGCAATCACTACTGACCTGGAACACTCCTCACAATGCAAAAGGCAGCGGCAAAGGTGAACAGGATGTTTTGGTGTATATCAAGGGGATTCAGTAGTAGATAGAGTGAGGTCATACTGCCCTTGAACAGATCACTCGTAAGATCAAATTTAGAGTACGGGGTAAGGTACTGGCATCCATATTATAAGAAGGACATCAGCTGTTGGAGAAGGTCCAAAGGAAGGCAACCAAGATGATCAGGGGTCAGCAAGATAAGTCTTATGTAAAGAGGCTGAGAGACCTGAAAATGTACTCCCTGGAAGAGTGGAGAGAGAGGGGGATATGATAGAGACCTTTAAGTATTTGAAGGGAATACACAGAGAAGATAGAGAAGGTCTCTTCATGCTAAGTGACAACAGAACAATGAGGGGGCACAGTATGAAGTTGGTGGGGGGGTTTAGGACCAATGTTAAGAAGCATTTTTTTCATGGAGAGGGTGGTGGAAGCATGGAATGCCCTGCCGGAAGAGGCAGTCTTAGTGAGGGCAGTGGGTGGCTGTAAAAGGAACCTGTGGGACAGTAAGGGTGAGTTATGAAGGAAAGTTTGATGGGGAGTGGGTTGCAGAGTCAATGACATAAGCCACTGACATTGCATTATTAATGAACAGACTCGATAGACCAATTTAGCCTTCTGCTGGCTCTGTCATATGTTTGTATGTTCACATGTACTGTACATATGCCTATTCCTGCAACTGCACATATTCCTTTACATGTACTTATTCCTATACCTGTACTTATTCCTGCACCTGTACATATTGTTGTACCTGTACTTATTTCTGCTTTATTTGTGTACTTTGTGACGTGGACAGCCAGTTCTGAGTGCTGTTTGATTTTTTGTAATATAAAAATGTGCTATGGACTGTCTCTCATGAGAAATGCTGAAACAGCATGTGAGTATGACACACACACACACACACACACACACACACACAGGTTTTAGATACAAGGTGTTACCTGGAAGGCCAGAAGCTAATTACAGACTTTAACTAAGTTAAATATAGCTTTAACTGCTAAAAGGGAAATCATAAACTTTTATGGCATTTAGGGGAAGAGTGCAGGATTATGTGACACGGGTACGAAGTCATAAATGCTTTGATGTCTGTGTGAGAGAGGATACTGCTTATGGTTGAAAGGAATTTACAGACTTGATTGGGGAAGTCACATGGGGAAAGAAGTTTCTGCTGATGTAACCTTAATTAAGTTACCTTCTAAAATGATAAAATATCCTGGGTGTATGATTTTTCATAAACAAAGGAGGAGGTAGGTGACCTCATGCAAAGAGGTGGGCAAAGCCAGCTTTTAAACAGAATTCTGTTTTCCTTCAGAGACTTTTATCTACACTCTGACATAGAAACATCTTTGAACACTTTAAGCAAGTATACAGGTAGAGAGAGACAAAATATAAGTACTGTAGTAGGAATTGCACTGTTAAAACCTTGTTCATTTAAAAGATGTGTATGTTTTGTGATAATAGTTCTGTATTTTATGTTTTACATATTTTTTATCTATTTTAGTAAAACTCCATTTTTAGAGCCTACTTGGTCTGTCTTTGAATTTCTTCCTTTAACAAGAGAAATATATGTGGTTAAAGCAGACACTGTGCATAAGCTTGAATGGTGATACCAAACTGGAAAAAGGTAAGAGTTTTAATCTGAGGTCTTTTATTAAGTTTTTAAGGGTTCATTTCTGTACACCTGGTTAGGTGCCCATAGGCAAAGATATCTGACCCCCGGAAAAACAGAATTATCTGAGCCTGTGCATTGGGTACGATTGCAAGAGGTTCACAGTTTGAATCCCTCCAAGACATGAGACCAAAGGTTGATTCAAATGCACAAAAACAGACAGGAGGGTTACCCTGTTTCTGTTAACTGTTCACAAGACTGCGCTTGGAGGTTGGCACTTTGGGAGTAGAGGGCTGACCTGCTGAGTGGGTTTGTGACGGATTGGTTGGCAGTGGGCCGGATTTTGGTATTACAAGCTTGTATTGTTCAGTGTGTCAGCTTGAGACCGTCAGCTCACTTGCAAAGAAAGAAAAAGGCAGAGTTTTATTTTAAAAGGAGACAGAACTATATCACTTGGCGTACAGTCAACTTCCTACCTGTTTTATTTTTTTTTCTAAAGTGCAAGTCAGAGTAGCCATAGTTAGGGAAGAAGATGGCTTCCAACTACAGCAGACAGACTGTAGACTACTTAAGACAGTTGTGCGGGGACAGAGGAGTCCCGTTCGAGGTGAAAGCCAGCAAGCAGAACCTCATAGATGCCCTGATGGTAGCAGATACCCAGAGCAGCGAGTCACAGACCATGACTGAAAAGGACCAGACCTCGAGTGTGGCAGGGCTAGTGGCCAGTGCAGTGTCCAGATCAGATGAGGAGGGCAACAGGGCCACTGTCAGTGAAGAGCCACAGCAGCAGGGGAAGGTCACCAGTATCCTGGCTCCAGAAGTACTCAGACTGCAAATTGAGTTGCGCAGAATGGAGCTGAAGTTCCAGAGGGAGAGGGACCATGAACAATGGGAGGCAGACCATGAGGAGCATGAGGAGCATGAGCACCAGCGAGCTGCAGAGGAGAAGAGGGAGCGAGAATGCTGAGAGGCAGAGTGAGAACGCCAAGACATGGACTGTGAGGAGAGTGAGCACCAGAGGCAACATGAAATGGAGAAGCTATGACTCCAACCAGCAGCACCAGAGCAGGTAAGTGGCTTGGATTTAACTGGGACTACAGAACTGGGTTACAAATTGAATTCCAAATTAATAGCTGAATTTAAAGACAGAGAGGATATGGATGCCTTTTTAAATTCGTTTGAAAAAGTTTGTATTCAGGCAAAAATTCCTAGAGAGTCCTGGAGCTTCCAGCTATCCCCGCTACTTACCGGGAAAGATCGGGATGCATTTGGTCAAATGGACAATGAGGACAGTGATGATTACAGCAAACTTAAAGCTGCACTGTTAAAGAAATTTGAATTAGCTGCTGAATCATACAGAGCTAAATTCCGTAAGCTCAGGAGAAGCTCTGACATGAGCTACGAGGAGCTAGCCATGAAACAATTTCAGTTTTTAAAACGTTGGTGGGAAGGAATTGAGGCAAACTCTGTTGATAAAATTGAAAATGTGATTTTGTTAGAACAGTTTTATTGGGCATGCCCAGCAGAGCTAAAAACCTGGCTGGAGGACCGAGATCCCAAAACAGTGCAAGAGGCTGCTGAACTCTTGTACCGCTATGCCAAGAGCAGACCTGCTCTGAGAGAGCGAACGGGGTGGGTGTGGCAGTGCAGACAGGGAAAAGCGCACCTTCAGGGCAGCTAAAACCCTCACTGCCTCCACTGAAACCAGTTATCCCCAGGTTTCAGGGAAAAGATTTGTCTGAGAGAAGAAATGAATGTTGGTTGTATAAAGAAACTGGGCATACTGCCAGTCAGTGTCCCAAAAAGGCGAGCAATAATACACAACCGGGTGCTAGAAAAGAAGTGGGTTGTTTGTGTGTCCCTGGAAGCATGCCAGTGAACATGAGGGAACACATGCACCCAGTCATGGTGAATGGTGTATAGGCGCAGGGGTTAAGGGACACAGGGGCATCCCTGACCTTGGTAAAGGGGGATCTGGAACAGTCTGGTCAGCTGATACCCAATAAATACGTCACTGTACAGGACTTTGTGGGTGGGGAGAAAACATTGCCCCTCGCTAGTGTTCTCTTAGACTGGGGTGAAACAGGGGGAACAGTGCAACAGGTGGCTGTAGTCAAAACATTAGCAGTGGATGTGATCCTGGGTAACAATCTCCAACAGGGGATGATATGTGCAGTTACCCATAGCCAAGCGGCAAGGGAAAATTGTAGTTCCCTGAACCCCACAGAAGCCATTGTGGAAGCCACTGAGTTCCCTAGCCTGTGTCTCCAGATAGGGAGACTAATGAAAAGGGGGTAGAAATTTCCCCAGTAGCAAGTAACCACACAGCTACAGAGGGTTACTCTGAAGAGGGAGTGGTGACCCCTTGTCAGAGGGTTGGGATTGACAGTGATCCTGAGTGCTCTGACACTAGTGCTAGGGACCCTAGTTTAGCAATTGAAGGGGACCTGTCCCATACCTTGGGAATGTGTGAGGGGTTTGCAGCTGCTCAGAGAAGTGACCCTAGTTTAGAGAAGCTGAGGGCTTGGGCAGACTCAGACGGGCACACAGGGAGGTGACGGCAGACATAAAGTTTATTGGGAAAATGGACTTATGTATACTAAGGCAGTATGGACAGAGGGAGGGATGCAATGCAGGCAGCTTGTCATTCCCCAGGGGTATCGGGAGCAGTTACTCAAGACTGCACATGATATTCCCTTGTCTGGTCATCTGGGAATCGCGTGCACTACACATCAGTTGGCCCAGAATTTCTACTGGCCTAACTTCACCCAGCAGGTGAAGGAGTATTGCAGGTCTTGTCACCGGTGCCTAGAAATCGGGAAGGCGGGCAAGAAAACCCAAGTCGTTCTGATTCCATTGCCCATAGCAGAGGAGCCATTCCAGAGGGTGGGAATTGATATTGTGGGGCTTTTAAATACCCCCAGCTCCTCAGGGGAAGAGATTCATCCGGACTGTGGTGGATTATGCCACCCGGTACCCAGAGGCAGTTGCCCTATCCTCACTGAGGACAGACAAAGTGGCAGATGCCTTACTTGGGATTTTCTCTTGTGTTGGGTTTCCGCAGGAGGTTATCACCGATCGAGGGGGTTCCTTCATGTTGGACCTGATGAAATGTTTATGGAAGAAGTGTGGAGTGATGCAGAGATGCATGACACTGTATCACCCACAAGCCAATGGTCGTGTGGAAAGATTGAATGGTACCCTAAAGTCAATGCTCCAGGCATTTGCTGAACAGCATGGGAGGGACTGGGAGAAATACCTTCCCCACCTGCTGTTTGCATACAGGGAGGTGCCCCAAGAGTCAACAGGATTTTCCCCCTTCAAACTCTTATATGGACGCCGGGTACATGGGCCCTAGACTTGATCTGGGAGGACTGGGAAGGCAAGCATGCCACCCAGAGAACTTCCACTCTGGATTACATCCTTAGGTTTAGAGAAAGGCTGAAGGAGCTTATGGGAACAGCCCAGAGCAACCTGGCAGCTTCCCAACAGAAACAGAAAGTGTGATACAACCGCAGAGCCAGAACTCGCTTGTACATGGTGGGTCAGGAAGTCATGGTCCTTATTCCGGTCCAGAAAGACAAGCTGCAGGCTGAGTGGGCAGAACTGTACAAAGTGGTTAGGAAGGTAAATGACATGAACTACATTGTGGAGTTACCTGACCAAAGACAGACAGAAAGGATATACCATGTCAACATGATGAAGCCATATGCAAATAGGGCTGACATGGTGTTTGCAGTGTGTAGTCATGGGGAGGGGATGGACGAAGAAGACCCCCTTCTGGACTTGCTGGAGGAAAGTAAGTGGGGGTCCTCAGTGGAGGCAGTAAAATTGTCTCCCCAGCTGGCCCCGGACAAGATTCAGGAAGTAAGAGAGGTTTTAGCAGACTTTGCCCCATTGTTTAGCGCCAAGCCTGAACTAACCCCCTTAGTGACACACGATGTGGAGACAGGGACACAGATGCCCATATGGCGGACAGCATATCGGGTGTCAAAGGCTGTCCAAAAGGACATTAGGAGGGAAGTGGAGGAGATGCTGGATTTAGGGGTAATTCAGAGATTCCACAGCACCTGGGCCTCACCCGTAGTCCTTGAGCCTAAGCCAGATGGCTCTACTCGTTTCTGTGTGGACTATCATGGACTGAATGCAGTCACGAAGTCAGACGCCCACCCAATGCCCCAGACGGACGAACTCCTGGACAAATTGGGAGGGGTGACCTACCTTACGACTATTGAGCTGACAAATGGATATTAGCAAGCAGAGTTAACAGACAGAGCTAGGGAGAGGTCGTCCTTCATCACTCCGATAGGCTTATTTGAGTTTAAAGTAATGCCTTTTGGAATGAAGAACGCTGGCCCCTCGAAGACAGAATTATCTGAGCCTGTGCATTGGGTACACTAGCAAGAGGTTCACAGTTTGAATCCCTCCAAGACTTGAGACCAAAGGTTGATTTGAACCCACAAAAACAGACAGGAGGGTTACTCTGTTTCTGTTAACTGTTCACAAGACTGCACTTTAAGGTTTGCACTTTGGGAGTAGAGGGCTGGCTTGCTGAGTGGGTTTGTGACATACTCTACCTGCGCTTCTTCCTGCACCTTTACTTATTAAAGTACCTGTATTTATTTCTGCAAATGTACTTATTTCTGTACTTGTACTTATTCCTGCAAATGTACTTATTCATGTGCTGGTACTTATTCATACACATGCACTTATTTCTCTGTGTGTACCTATTCCTGTACATGTACTTATTCAAGTACCTGTACTTATTCATGCAACTGTACTTATTTATGTACTTAAGTACATAAGAATTTGCCGGCAGAAGGAGACCATGTAGTCCATCTAGTCTGCTCATGTTTTCTACCCCCCACTATCAATTTGTCTTGTTAAGAATTGGCTACAGTATTGGCTGGAGAACAGGACACAGAGGGTAATAGTAAATGGAGTCCACTCTGAAGAAAAGTGGGTTACTAGTGGGGTACCACAGGGTTCAGTACTAGGATCGGTCCTCTTCAATGTCTTTATAAGCGACATGGCAGAGGGACTGGAAGGAAAAGTAGGTCTCTTTGCAGCTGACACAAAGATCTGCAACAGAGTTGATACACAAGGTGGGGTAGAAAGGATGAGAAGGGACTTGGAAAGGATGGAGGAATGGTCAAATGTATGGCAGCATAGATTCAATGCTAAGAAGTGCAACGTAATGCACATGGGAAACAAAAACCCAGGGGAAGAGTACACAATGGGGGTGAGATACTAACAACAACAAAAATGGAAAGGGACCTGGGGTAGTCATATCAGATGACCTAAAGGTGGGCAAGCAATGTGAGAGGGCAGTAAGGAGGGCTGGGGATACTGGGATGCATAGGGAGAGGCATCACCAGTAGAAAACAGTAGTTCTTATCCCTCTGTACAGACAGCAGGTGAGACCCCATCTGGAGTACTGCGTGCAGTTCTGGAGACCCAATCTCCAACAAAGACATAAACAGTATGGAGGCAGTCCAGAAGAGGGCAACTAAAATGATGCAGTGTCTGCACTGGAAAACATATGAAAAGAGACTTAAGGAGCTTAATATGTATAGCCTCGAGGAAAGGAGGAAGAGGGGGGACATGATAGAAACTTTCAAGTACCTCAAGGGAATCAACAAAGTCCAAGAGGGTAGCATCTTTCAGAAAAAGAGGTGTGCAAGAACAAGGGGGCACAATTTGAAGATGGGGGGGCAGCTCAGAGGTAATGTAAGGAAGTATTTTTTCACAGATAGAGTTATGGGTGCATGGAATGGCCTTCCGGAGGAGGTTGTGGAATCAAAAACAGTGGTGGAATTCAAGCATGCATGGGACAGTCATAAGGCAATTCTAGGGGTTGGGGGTAGGAAGAAGTAAGCTGTTGGTTAACTAGGATCTGCAACTTATCCATTAGGTAGGAAAATGGGCAGACTGGGTGGACCAAGTGGTCCTTATCTGCTGTCAAATTCTATGTTTCTATGTTTCTAGGATGACTATACTGTCTATGCCTTGCATGTTTGAATTCACTAACCATCTTGGCTGCCACTACTTCCAGTGGCAGGCTGTTCCAATGGTCCACCACCCTCTCCGTGAAAAAGTACTTCCTAACATTTGTTTTGAATTTACCTCCCAGCAGGCACATGTTGTGTCCTCTAGTACCTGCAGCCCTGTTTTCCCAAAATAGGTTCCTGGTTTGTACTGTGTTGATCCCTTTAACAAATTTAAAGGTCTCAATCATGTCTCCTCTGTTCCTCCTCTGCTTGAGGGACCTGTAAATATACTTATTCATGTACCGGTATGTATTTACATGTACTTATTCATGTACCTGTATGTATTCCTGTAAATATACGTCTTTCTGTACTTCTACTTGTTCCTGCAGCTGTACTCGTTTATGTATCTGTACTTATTCCTGCAATTGTACTTATTGCTGTATGTGTACATATCCAGGTACCTGTAAGTAACCATTTACCTGTACTTATTCATGTACCTGTATTTATTCATGTACCTGTACTTATTCCTGCAATTGCGTATATTCCTATAAGTGTACTTATTTATGTACATGTACTTATAAATAAAATCCTGTACATGTACTTATTCAGGTACCTGTAATAATCCAGGTATCTGTACTTATTCCTGCAACTGTATTTATTCATATACTGTATCTTGTGCTTATTCCTGCAGCTGTATGTATTTACTTATTCATGTGCCTGTACCTATTCATGTATCTGTACTTATTCCTATAACTGTCCTTATTCATGTACTGTACATATTCCTGCAATGGTACTTATTCCTCTACATATACTTATTCAGGTACCTGTAATTATTCATATAACTGTATTTATTCCTGCAACTGCACTTATTGCTACAACTGTACTTATTTATGTATGGTACCCTTGCTTATTCCTGCAACTGTTCATGTACTTATTGCTGTGCCTGTATCTATTCACGTACCTATACTTATTTCTGCAGCTGTACTTATTCCTGTAACTGTACTTGTTTATGCACCTATACTTATTCATGTACCTGTACTTATTCCTGAAACTGTATTTATTCATATGCATGTACTTAATCATGTACCTATACTTATTCCTGTAACTATAGTTACTATTCTACATGTACTTATTCCTGTATGTATACTTACTCTTGTACCTGTACTCACACCTGCACTACACTTACACCTGTACTTATCCAAGTTCTGTACCTGTACTTATTCCTGCAACTGTACTTTTTCGTGTACATTGACCTAATTCAATGTTATTCAACAAAATTCAATAAATACTTTATTCATGTACCTGTATTTATTCCTGTAACTGTACTTATTCCTGCAACTGTACTTATTCCTGTATTTGCACTTATTCCAGTACTTACTCATGAAACTGTACTTATTCATGTACCTGTACTTACTCATGTACCTGTATTTATTTTTTTGTTATTCTATTTTTAATATATGGATAAACTATTTTAATATCACCGCAAAGCGTACAAAAAAATCTGGTAATATCGCTGCTGCACAAGTGATAATACCATCGATGCAGACTGATAATATTATTATTCAGAGCCCATAATACTATCATTTGGAGCTCTGAACGATGCTATTATCAGTAAAACTGAAGAGCACAAACGCAGGAGTCTCGTACACCAGGCTGTTCTACCAGTATCAATCAAACAACAGTGTCCTCTACACAACTCATGATTGGCTGCTTTCTCTCTGTGAGTGGGTAGAACACTTTCAAAAATATGGCGGCCGTCTCTCACTTAGCGAGAGTGTATCGCATCCTTGACATTTCCCAGTTTTTTTCTTTTTATTCTTCAAAAAATGAAATCATTTGGTTGATCCTACATTCCCCAAAGAAAGAAAAGGTAGGACTGCCTACCAAATGTTAACACAACAAGCTTTCATGATATGCCCTGCTTATGGGGTGGGGTGATACAGTGCAGTGGTTAGCCAGGAATGAAAGAGAGAGTCCTTCACTGCAGCAGCCAACCGCCTGTTACAAAATGCCATAAAAGTAAAAATAAAAGTCCAATACATATATTAAAAAAATAAATAGGTTACAGTACATTACAAGGCAGTAATTCCTTCTTGAGGTTCTGGGGACATGGGGACCTCTCAAGCTTCGCTATTGAGGTGCCCATGTCCCCAGAACTTCTCAATAGAATTACTGCCTGTAGTGTACTCTAACCTATCTATTATTTTCTTTATCCTCCCTGCCGTGATGCAGCCTAGTCCTGCATCGACCTCCCAAGCCCTGTTGCCAGGCATCCAGGGTGTACCTCAGCCCAATCTTCCTCCATGGCTTACCCTCCCCCGAGCGGGATTCAATGGGGGGGGGTCACACCAATGAAAAGACGGATCTATTGTGGGCCCTCAGCCCAAGCTTTCCCCATGGAGGGGTCAAATGGCAGGTACTACCCACCTACGAAATGGATCTGGTGTGGGAGAGGATCCTATAGTCTGGTGCAGAGCCTGCGAGAGGTTGGTGTCGTATGCACTGCACCCAGATATTTTTCTTGTTCTGTAGGGAGGAACAGATGTGCGATAGAGTCTTAGATGCACTATACATGTTACCATGTGTAAGGCATTGATAGCCGCTGTTCCTTCAACTGAAGCTGCACCGATTGCTCCCAGCCTCCGCCAGGGATCAGGCCAGTGTCGAAAACCTACAGCCCTCCCTCCCAGAGGAGGAGATCCATCCTCCAGATTCTCAGTCCTCCTCTCCCTGGTCAGCCTCCAGCAAACTGAGTCCATCACCAAACCCGGGTCACCGGCATGATGGTAGGTGAGGCATGGATGCCTCTGCCTTCTGCGCCACCAAGCCAGCTATGTACCTGTATTTATTCCTGCAACTATACTTATTCATGTACTGTACCTGTGCTTACTCCTGTAGCTGTACTTACCCCTTTACATGCAGTTATTCATGTACCTGTACTTACTCATGTATCTGTGCTTATTCCTGCAACTGTACTTATTCCTGCACGTGACCATGTTAATGTACCCATACGTAGTCATGCAACTGTACCTATTCCTGTACTTGATTATTCCTGTAACTGTGTTTTGTCTTATTAGGTCCCTTACCTCCCCCCCCTTCCCTTTTACCCGAATGGAAGAGTCAGACACAGTACTTTGAAGAAACTGGCTGTAACCACATGTTTATTTATAAACCAATATACAAGTAGCATAATATGTGTAGCTCGGTAGTGTCGGCAAGCCTTTCTAGGACTGTCAAAACCATCATCTGGTCTATCCACGTCCCCACAGTGAACCACCTGGGTGGACCTGTCATTTTAAAAGGGAGATGACCTCCAGAGAGACTATGGCTTCCAAGGCATACCAGGTGGCTTCCAAGCTGTGTAACATGCACCCTTCCCCCATCAGAGGACACTACAGGTGTAGGCCAAAACCCAAACAGGCTGTTCCCTGACTGGCCCATAGGGCTCCCCATCATTGGGGCTTCACCTCCTGCCAGCCTTGGGAGGAACTCACATGTGTCAGTAGCAGGTTCCCCCGTTACTCCTTTTGTACACTACTTGCGAGATTACTGTGCTGCCACACTTACAGAACTGTGTTATACTTGTGTTGCCTCTGTAACAGTTTCCTGTTAGAGGAGACAAAAAAGCAGAAAAAACTTGTGGGGGAAAAAAACAGGAAAATTCCTCCTTGACCCATGAGGCAGTCACCCCTATTGTAACAAGAGGCTCCCTACCTAAAATTCTTCTGACTCTGCTTTTATGATGGTGGGTAGGTGGATGGGTGGTAATTTCCTCAGAGGGAAGGAACAAATAGGCCAGGCTTCAGTGACCCTGCCCTTTGTAAAACCTCTTTCCTCTTCCCCTTTGAACCAAGCTTTCCCCACCGCTGGGCAGCCCTATTATCCTAAACTAACCCCTCCCCTCTTTCCTATTCCCCTTCTAGTCACCTCTTACCCACCCTCTGCCAATCATCGGGTGAAGAGCCAGAGACTAATTATTGCCTGCTTCAAGGGGTATCCCTTTGCAGACTGTCTCTATTCCTATACCTGTACTTATTCCTACAACCATATACATTCCTGTACCTGTCCATCCTCCTGTATCTGCACTTATTCCTGTAAATGTTCGTATTTCTGTACCTGTACTTATTCCTGCAACTGTACACACTCATGCACCTGTTCATATTCATGTACCTATACTTATTCCTATAAATGTACTTATTTCTGCACCCATTCTTATTCATGTACTTGTACCTATTCACATAACTGTACTTATTCTTGTCCGTGTACTTATTTATGTAACTGTATATTTTCCTATAACTGTACGTGTTCTACTACCTGTACTTATTTATGTGTGTACTTATTCCTGCAGCTGTACTTAGTTTTTTAACTGTTCTTATTCCTGTGCCTGTACTTATTCCTGTACCTGTACTTACTCATGTAACTGTATTTATTCCTGTAACTGGGCTTATTCCTACTTATTTCTGTACCTGTACTTATTCATGTGACTGTACTTATTCACGTGCCTGTACTTATTTCTGTACCTGTACTTATCCATGTGTCTGTACTTATTTTTGTACCTGTACTTATTCATGTGTCTGTACTTATTTCTGTTCCTGTACTTATTCATGGACCTGTACTCATTCATGTAACTCTATTTGTTCTTATAACTGTACTTATTCCTATGAATATATTTATTTCTGTACCTGTACTTATTCATCTGCCTGTACTTATTCCTGTGCCTATACTTATTCATGTAACTGTATTCCTGTAACTGTACTTATTCCTACAACTGTACTTATTTCTGTACTGGTACTTATTCATGTGTCTGTACTTATTTCTGTACCTGTACTTGTTCATGCTCTTGTATTTATTTATTTATTTGTACTTATTAATATGAACATATGAAGAAGCCTACAGAAGGCGGTTATTTGGTCTATCAAGTCTGCTCATATTGCAGGGTCCACAGCTTGCACTAATGTCCCTGCCCTCCCTCCCCATTCCTCTCATCCTCCCTACCCATGATCCTTACTTTCCCCTTATGCCAATCCCAGCCTCTCTTAAAGCTGCCCATTGTACTCAATAAGATCACCTCTTCTGGCAGTGCATTCCAAGTGTCCACCACCCTCTCTGTGAAGAAATACTTCCTTGCCTCCCTCCTAAACCTCCTGCCCTTCAGCTTAAGGCTGTGCCCCCTAGTTTTATGGTTGCCATTCAGCTTCATGAGACTTTCATTATCAATCTTGTTTATCCCTTTCAAGTACTTGACGGTCTCAATCATGTCCTCTCTCTCTCTCTCTCTCTCCTCTGTCTTCCATGGAGTGCATGTTCAGTGCCCTCAACCTCTCCTCATATACCTTACCTTTGTTGACCCACTGTCATCTTTGTAGCTCTCCTCTGATCCTTCTCCAGAAGATTAACATCTTTTTTGAGGTGTGGGCACCAGTACTGAACTCCATACACTAGATGCAGCCTTACCAGTGACCTGTACAAGGGCAGTATAACCTCCTCTCTCCTACTACTGATCCCCCTAGATATGCATCCCAGCATCTTATTTGCCTTGGCTGCTGCTTTCTTGCACTGCGTGGAGTGCTTCAGGTCACTAGTGATCATCACTCCCAGGTCCTTCTCCTCCTCTGATGCAGATAGACTCCACCCAGGTAGTACTCTGTCCTGAGATTCTTGGCTCCAATATGCATAACTTTGCATTTCTTTAACTATACTTGTTCCTGTATATGAACATATGAATGCGACAGCAGATAAAGGTCTTTTGGTCCATCTATTCTGCTAGTGTGTGCAGTTCTCATTACGTTTACCCGTACATATTCATGTACCTGCACTTATTCCAGTAGCAGTACTTATTTCTCAACATACATTTATTCCTGTAACACTACTTATTTCTATACCTGTTCTTCTACCTGTATCTGTACTTATTCATGTACCTATATTTATTCCTGCACCTGTTCTTTCTGTACTTTTACATATACATGCAACTGTATTTATTCCTGCAACTGTACTTATTTCTGTACCTCCACATATTACTCTGATTCCTGTACCTGTACTTATTTATGTAACTGTACTTATTCCTGGAAATTATGTATTTCTGTCCCTGCAATAAGTACAGATACAGGATAAGCAAAACAAAATGTACTTATTCCTGTACTTGTACATATTTCTTTTATTTCTATACCTGTACTTATGCCTGTACCTGTTCTTATTTTGTTCATATAATTGTACTTATTTTTGTACCTGCACTTATTTATGTAACTGTACTTATTCATGTAACTATATTTACTTTTGTATCTGTAATACATACAGTTACAAGAATAAGTAAAAATGGTACTTATTCCTGCACCTGTACTTATTCCTGTAACTGTACTTATGCCTATACTTGTATATATTCATGTGACTATGCCTATTTTTGTGCCTGCCTATATTTGTACATATTCACGTGATTATGCGTATTTCTGTATCTGTACTTATTTCTGTAACTCTATTCATTCATGTACCTGTATGTCACCTGTATGTATTCCTCTTATTTCTGTGCCTGTACTTATTCCTGTATCTGTTATTTCTGTACTCATACTTAATCCTGTAATGGTACTTATTTCTGTATTTTTTTTATTTTTTTTAGTTGTTTAACCAGGAGTAGCATACTAAGCTGAAAGCTTTTTTACAGGAGCAACCTGGGAGCACAGGGAAGTTAAGTGACTTGCTCAGGGTCACACAGTATGCAAGGGGAAGCTGTGGGATTCAAACCCAAGTCTGGTCTGTTGGATGTCACCAGATTTGCAGCTCAGAGCCTTAAACCACTGCACTATACTGCCTGTATTAATTTCTGTAACTATTATAATTGTACATATGCCTGCAACTGTACTTATTTCTGTACCTGTACTTATACCTTTAACTGTACAGTACCTGTTTTTGCACGTGTACTTATTCCTTTAGCTGTACTTAATTCTGTACCAGTACATATTCATGTACCTGTACTTACTCCTATAGCCATACTTACTTGTGTAACTGTACTTATTCACGTATCTGTATATATTTCTTTAACTGTATTTACACATATAACTATACATATTTCTGTACCTGTACTTATTTATGTATATACCTGTCCTTATTCCTGTAACTGACTTATACATGTAACAATACTTATTCCTGTATCTGTACTTATTTCTGTGCCTGTACTTATGTGGGTGCCTGTACTTATTCATGTACCTGTACTTATTCTTGTACCTGTACTTATACCTTTAACTGTACAGTACCTGTTTTTGCACATGTACTCATTCTTTTAACTGTACTTAATTCTGTACCAGTACATATTCATGTACTTGTACTTACTCCTATAGCCATACTTACTTGTGTAGCTGTACTTATTCATGTATCTGTATATATTCCTTTAACTGTATTTACACATATAACTATACTTATTTCTGTACCTGTACTTATTTATGTATGTACCTGTCCTTATTCCTGTAACTGAATTATACATGTAACAATACTTATTTATGTACCTGTACTTATTTCTGCAGCTGTACTTATTCCCGTACCTGTAGTTATTTCTGTGCCTGTACTTATGTGGGTACCTGTACTTATTCATGTACCTGTGCTTATTCCTGTAACTGTACCTGTACAGTTACAGGAATAAGCACAGGTACAGTTACTGGAATAAGCACATACCTGTACTTATTTCTACAGTTGTACTTTTTCCTGTATCTGTACGTATTGCTGTGCCTGTACTTATGTGGGTGCCTGTACTTATTCATGTACCTGTGCTTATTCCTGTAACTGTACCTGTACAGTTACAGGAATAAGCACAGATACAGTTACTGGAATAAGCACATACCTGTACTTATTTCTACAGTTGTACTTTTTCCTGTATCTGTACGTATTGCTGTGCCTGTACTTATGTGGGTGCCTGTACTTATTCATGTACCTGTACTTATTCCTGTACCTGTACTTTTCCTATTCTTTTGTACCTGTATATATTTCTGTATCTGGCACAATGACTATGTTAGAATGCAGAGAAAGAGCATGGAAAGATGTACAATAGTGCAGTTTTATTAACAACACAACAATAAAGATAAAAATGTAAACTGTCAGAAAGCATCAGACTGGCAAACTGATTTGGCAGCTGCTTTCCATCAGTTATAAAGAGGTTCAGCAAAGTCATTTGCTCTCTATATCTGCTCCAAAAGTTCTGGCTTGTATCAAAATTGTAGACTTCTTTCTAAGCTATAAATAGAGAATAATGCATAAGTGACTATGTGTTATGGATATTGTTTCACACCCAAGGTGTGTGATGATGCATAAACCTTGAGACCAAAGTTTGAGGGGTTTATGAGGTCATCACACACTTAGGGTGTGTTAACCTTATTGCTGCCAGAGAAATGTACTGTTGTCCAGTCTGGCTTCCTAAACACTGAATAGTCATAGAAACATAGACTTTGTCGGCAGATAAGGACCACTTGGCCCACCCAGTCTGCCCAGAGTCTTATTAATTAGCCACTTTGTAAGCACAAACTTTGCTGCGGTAAGATCTCTGAGAGATGACTAGCTCTGCCATTCTTCCGTGGCTCTCCTGTTTGCATATTACTCTGTCTGGTGACACAGAACCAAATCCTGAGCTACTGCCTCTCAGCGTACATTTTGCCCTATCAGGCTAAATGCTAAAGGTCTTAAAACAGCTCACCCAAATGTCTGAAGTATTTTGCCTAACCATGCTGAATTTACTGCGTGGGTAACTCGTTATGACCCTGACATTGTCAGTTTAATGGCGGCTCAGCTTAACCCTTCAGTTCCTGACTCTGCATGTGCAGGTTCCTGGTTTTAATTTTATCAGGCTCGATCATACTGGTCAGAAATGTGGAAGAGGCCTGTTGATAATGTGTCCTTTATACCCCATATGTACCCATTTAGTATTGTGTTTAATTCAAACCGAGCACAACAGTCATATTATAATGCCAGTAGGAGGTGGATATCAGACAGCATGAGTAACCAAAATCAATGGTCAGGGCCCTGAATGCCCCCCCAATAAACTTGTAAGCCATGGCTTATGTGGAGTATGCATTCCTACCCATGCCCTCCTTCCCCTGCCTGTGAATTATTTCATATGTAACTCCTGCTGGGTAATACTAAAGAAATGTATCTGGTCTGTGCATGCAACCCCCCTAAAGGTGGACTTCATGGCATAAACTATCATTTTGACAATATTAATCAAAAGTTGGGCTCCAATGAGCTGCTATAAGGTGACTTATAAGTTGTCAAAAGTGTGGCAGCTTAGATTCAATGCAAAGAAGTGCAAAGTAATGCACCTGAGAAACAAAAACCTAGGGGAAAGAGTACACAATTGGGGAGAAGGTATTAACAATAACAAAAATGGAAAGGGACCTGGGAGTATTCATATTAGATGACCTAAAGGTAAGCAAGAAATGTAAGATGGCAGTAAGGATGGCTGGGGGGATACTGGGATGTATGGGGGAGGCATCACCAGTAGAAAACTGGAAGTTGTTATCCCTTTGTACAGACAATTGGCGAGACCCTATCTAGAGCACTGTGTGCAGTTCTGGAGACCCCATCTCTGCAAGGACATAGACAAGATGGGGGCAGTCCAGACGAGGCAACTAAAATGGTGCAGGGTCTGCAACAGAAGCCATACAACAAGAGACTAAAGGAGCTTAATATGTATACCTTTGAGGAAAGGAGGGAAAGTGGGGACATGATAGAAACTTTCAAGTACCTCAAGGGAATCAACAAAGTCCAAGAGGGTAGCATCTTTCAGAAAAAGAGATGTGCATGAACAAGGGAACACAATTTGAAGATAGTGGGGGATGGCTCAGTGGCAACATAAGGGAAGTATTTTTTCACAGAGGATGTGGATGCATGGAATGGCTTTCCTGAGAAGGTTGTGGAGTCAAAAACAGTGGGGGAATTCAAGAATGCATGAGACTGACATAAGGCAATTCTGGTGGGGGGGGGTAGGAAGAAGTAGGCTGTTGGTTAACTAGGATCTGCAGCTTATCCAATAGGTAGGGACATGGGTAGACTAGGTGGGCCAAGTGGTCCTTATCTGCCAACAAAGTCTATGTTTCTATCACTTTAACCTAAACTGGATTGGGAAAAATGCCAAGTAATATGAACCCATCCTGGCTGGACTTGGCCCTAAGCAGATTATTTCTGAACCTACCAGACTCTCTACATCGTGGAGCCAGAACACTCTTCCTGACTGGATCTTGACTAGTGAGGCTGAGAGGATCACAGAAAGTGGGACCTTTCGTGATTCTATCTCTGACCATACTACTATTTGTTATATCTGGAAATTCTCATCAGCTAAATACTGTATAGCAGTTTATATCCGTGTCCTCTTTATTTAGTGTAGTGGGCAGTACCATACATATTAGCGCCAGCTTGAATCCCTGCTACAGCCTTTCATGTAGTTACAGTGAATGTGCTGTGACTAGCAGGTACTTGAAGGTAATCACGGTCATTCACACTACATTGCTGGACTGAGATTACCAAAATACCTGCTAAAGTGTTGTATCCTTGTATCCCCCTGCTGATACAGCTGCCAGCATTTTGATTCTTAAATGGATATCCCAGTCACAGGCTGGCAAAAGGAAGCATCCATTTGAAACCAATGGACTCAAACTAGGGGCTCTGGCAGAACAGTCAGGTGTGGAGCCAAGTGTTGCTAAGACAGTGCTCCATGAGTTGTCTGGACCCTCTTCACCTGCTCTCAAAGGAAGGTGCCCTTCAACATATGTTAACTACAGCCCTGAAGTTTGGCTTGAGATTGGCAAGCATGCTGTGGAGAAAGGGGTGATGGCAGCAGTGCTGTTCTACACAGCCAAGTATGCAAATCCCATAAATGAAAGCACAGTGTGTGGTTTCAAAACAGACTACTTGAAGCAGCTTTTGGAGACACCAGACCCCACCAATTTGACATGAACACTGCCCAGAAAACAACGTAGCCATCCTGCTCTCCTCATGAATGACCTGGAGGAGCAGCTTAGAAAAGTCATGCACTGCTTGCATGAACAAGGGGCAGTAGTAAATGCCCAAGTTGTTCACGCTGAGGCACTCAGAATACTGAAATCAAAATCACCACATCTGTTGGTGGAAAATGGGGTTACATAAATCTGAGCACAAAGTGGGCTTGGGCATTTCTCCATCGCATGGGTTATAGCAAGCATAATGGCATGAAAGCAGAAAGAGAAGTGCCCACTGACTTTCCAATATTGAAGGCTGCCTTTCTCAATCAAATCAGCACTGCAGCTGCCCAGGAGTTGATACCTCCAGAACTTATCATGAACCTTGATGAAACCGGCATTAATATGGTGCCAGTTTCGGAGTGGACAATGGCTGCCTCTGGGTCAAAACAGGTTGCTGTGCTCGGGCTGGGGGATTAGTGCTAAATTTCTTTAGTCCTGACGTGCACTTTGTCCGGTGACTTTCTATCTTGCTAGGTGATCTACAAAAGTAGACCAAGCACTTGCCACCCACAATACAGCTTCCCAGAGGAGTGGGATATCCACAACCCCTGGGAAAATGAATGTACCATGCTGCATTACATAGAGACTGTTATTGCCCCATACTGTGCCCAAACAGGTCAGTGGCTAGGTTTGCCTAGCGAACAAAATTCCCTTCTCATCCTAGATCTGTTTTGTGACCACACAACATTGGCTGTATTCGACAAACTTTAAAATGTGGGTATTATACCAATTTTTGTTCCGGCTTCCTGCACGGATGCTTTGCAGCCTTTAGACATTTCAGTAAACAAAATTCTTAAACGTCTTCTTAAACAGAAATTCACTACCTGTTATGCAGATCTTGTGTTGCAGCAGCTGGAGACAGGCAAGGGGTTTAAACTTGATTTGGGCATGCTGACACTGAAGGAGCGGCATGCTCAGTGGCTACACGCCAGTTTCATGGAACTTTGTGACCGCAAGACGGATGTCATGCATGGCTTTACTGAAGCTGGGATTATGGATGCCCACACAGAGTCTGAACCGAACACCAGTACCTGTGCTAAGTACAATTTGAGTGTGCTGCCAGTGTTTAGTAGTTACAGTAGTCGGGCATTAGAGGTACTGAGCAGTGTTTCTCATTACAGGTGTGAGCTGAATGTGTACAGCAACCTCCCTGTAAGTTTAACAGTTCTTCATGAAATTGTATTGAGGTACCCTCAGAGCAAGAAGTACATCTTTTTTTTTTCTTTTACAGGTACCGAACTGCTGCATGGAGGACTTTGGCTCAATTGCTGGACTTCAGCTGAATTGATCTTTTCTTTGTTCGCTAGCTTGGGAGCATCTCTTTCACTTTTTAGGGTTTTTTTTACTTGGTGTATGCAGTAATAAAGACTGCTTATTTAAATTGCACTGGCACAGTTTGTTATTTTGCTCCATATAATATTAGCGATCAGAATATTTCAGCACTTTTTTGCTTTCAACTAAAAGCGCTAAAATAAACTGATAGCTAATATTTCCTACTATATAGTACCTCCTAAAAGTATCTTTATGAGACACTTATCCAAATTAGACCTCGAGTCCTTTCACAGAGACCTTGCACTCACAAACTGGTCCTCTGTCATATCTGCTGGGGATGCCTCTGTCCTCTGTTGCCCTAAATAATTTCCTTAATATCTTCTCCTCCCTACAGGATAAGCATGCACCACTTATAAAGTGGATAGTAAGGGGTACTGTCACAAAATGGCTTCATAGTGACTTGCTACCACTTGTGAAGTCCAGGGATGAATACTGGTTGAGGTTTAAAGCTACCCAAGCTTTATCTGACTTCTATGAACATAAAACTCTGAAATACATGTAAAAAGTCAATATATGCAGCCAAGAGTGAATTTTGCAAATCTATACTATTGGCCTCTGCTAGGGAGCCTACCTGTAGGTGTTTCTGGAAGAATATTGAAAGCGTAGTCGGTAGCTGCCTTAAATATCAAACCATTGACATGCTTATTAGAGGAGTAAACTGCAACAATGCAAAAGCAATTGCTAGTGCTTTTTTTTTTATTCTTTTGGTAACCGGGTAAGCCCCAAAAGACAGCAGTGCCTGTTTTCAGGGGCAACCTAGGAGCACTGAGGTGGTTAAGTGACTTGTTCAATGTCACACAGTATGCAAGTGGAGGTTGTGGGAATCAAACCCAGGTCTGCTGGATGTGCCAAGCTCATTCACAGTTTGTTATTCTAACCTCTAAGCTATACTGCCAGCCCCAAGCCCCAGCTTTTAACCATTAGCGTGCTGACCTGTTGGTCCTCGTCTCCTTGTTTGTTCCTCCTAACTTACAGGATGAACCTGAAGCCTCCCCGCCTGCCCTGCTTCTCATCTCCTTTTTTACCTTAAAGTTGTATCAGTAAGTGAAACTAGCAGACTCTTGGCCAACCTCTCCACCTTTACTAGTACTGCCACTGGTCATGATAATATGGAGCCTAAGCGTATCTGTTTAGGTGCCCCATTCCTTGCCCTGCCAATCTTCCACATCTTCAACATATCACTGACCACTGGGACAATCCCTGACCTGTGGAAAATTGCTGGAGTTTTACCAGTTTTTAAGCATAGGGGCCTGAAATGTCTAAAAAAAATATCATCCTATAGCAATACTGTCTGCTAACAGCAAAGCACTAGAGAAAGCAGTGTGGCATCCCAAATGATGGGAGCATACCCAGAAATAGTATAGGCTGTCCCTGCTGCAACATGGCTTCCATAATGGGCACAGTACCTCTACTGCCCTTGAAAAAGTTACCTCAGAGATTAGGGTCACCGTGGATCACTGAGCACTGATGGGAGCTGTGTTTGTAGACCTCTCTAAGGCGTTTGACCTGGCAGACCACAAACTCCTTTGCTCTAATCTTTTTTCTCTTGGTTTGTCAACCCCTGTTCTATCCTGGCTTGCAAACTACCTAGAGGGAAGACATCAGCTAGTCAGGTATAACAGGACACTGTCTGAGCGTATTCCTGTGAAGTTTGATGTCCCTCGGGGGTCAACCCTGAGACCCATCTTTTTTTCCCTATTTATTAACGACCTACCCCAGGTGCCAGCCCACTGAAACTCTACCCGTTATGCTCATGACCTGGTGCTACTAACCATCACTCAGGACATCAGCATCATTAACTCTCAATTAAAGGCTTATTTCTGCCTAATAAAGACTTGGCTTTTTGTCAAACAAGTTAGTCCTTAGTCTTAGGAAAACTCAGGCTATGCTTTTTGGCTCACAGGCCAAAATATGAACTTGTTCTGAACCCCTGGATATCATTAATGTTGACAGATCCTCTGTGACGGTTGCTGACTTTTTTAAATATCTGGGAGTCGCTCATAATCCTCAGCTAGACCTCTCCCTGCATATCTGCAATGCATGTAAAGCAGTAAACTGTGAGTTGAGCCTGGCCTATAGGGCCAACACATTCTCATACCAGCTGCTGCTGCTAAGTCACTCTAAGTGAGATATCGCTTATAACAATGTATGTTGATTTGCCTGGTTGCTTGTCTCACCCATCATTGTGAGCTCTATAAAAACAAATTAGATTGGTTGTCTCCAAGTAACTATCATACCTTTGCTCTGAGCTGTTTTATTAATAACATTCCAGACCTGCCACCCCTCCAGTCTTGGCAGAGCAATTAAGGACGGTTAATTCGACTTACCCCCCTCAGATCCCATGGTTCATCTCTGTTCTTTGTTTCAAAACCCTGCACAGCAATGGGGGACCAGGACTTTGCTGTCTGTGCACCTAGGTTATGGAACTCTATCCCATTGCCTGTTCATAGTGACACTTCCCACCACATTTTTAGAAGGTCCTTATGTGATTACTTGAAATCTAACTGCATGTAATTGCACTAAATTCCAGAACCCCCCTCCTCCAATAAGTGGTACGTTTCATTGCTTAGCCTGGTTTGTTCAGGTCCACACTTGTGTATAACTGTATCCTATGTGGATACTGTTTAAACTGCTGTGATCTTTATCCATTGTTACCTTATCTATTATGTTGCTGTCTTTTCACTGTTAAACCTTTGTACTGCCTGCATATCTTTTTATCCTTCCAGGTCATACCTGAAAACATGCATAGATTTGTTTAATGTGCTTAGCTAGTCAGTAAAAGCTACATAAATAGAAGAAAACCCATGAACACAGCTATCTATAATTAGTGGTGCAGGTAGTTTGCATATCATAGTATTCACAGTACCTTGCCCCGGACTTCCAGCACTGCCATTTCCATTTCAAATATAACCAAAAAAAAAAAAAAACATTTATTTAATCATGTCCGCCGATTCTGTCACAATTATAGTACAAAAATATTGCCTGCTAGCGTCCTACAAACATGCAGTTTATACTTTTTACCTTTTTTCTCCCCCTAAATGAATAGAAACTGCAGCCTCTCTCCCTCACTGCAACTGCCACAACTTCACTGCAACTGTCACAACTCCAGCCCCTCCCCTGACTCGGGCTCACTCCACCAACAAGAGAAAAAAAAAATGTATATATTTTAATTAATTTAAAAGGAAAACTGAAGGCAGACTTAGTAAAACAGTCCTGCTAAACACTCTTGTGCTACAACTGCTCCCCCTCATTGCAACTGCTGTACTCCCCCAGGACTCGGGCTTACTCTTCCATAAACAAGTCTTTTAATTTATTTAAACAGAGTGGTTTAGAGATGGAGAAATAGTTTGGGAAGGGTAAGAGTGCTGCAAGACTGGTGTGAGGCACTGACGATGAGTCACCTTTCACTGTCTTGAAACTGTAGATTCCCACTTGATAGAGGACTGAAACAAAAGTGATCAGAAACCGCTCTAATATCTGGGTAGGACATCATACCCCAGTTATAGCGTTTGAAAGTACATGTCAAACTGTGTATTAAAGGAGATCACCAGTAATTATAAAGTAGTACCTGCAGTCACAGGTTAAGACTAGGTTAGTTCTTTCTCTCTCTCAGCATCTTAAGCAGTCTGCCCCTTCTTTTCAGAGACTTCAGAGTGCGCGGACAGCTCCTTTCAAAACCATCCTATTGCCATTTGTTTTTGTGGTCTACCCTCCCTGTGACCTTTTGTTCTCAGCACGCGACATTAAATTCGCTGTCATTCCTGGACTTTCTGAAATAGATGAACAAGTAAAAAAAACAACTATAACTCAGGCTTGTAAACATTAACCTCTTCCTTCCCTCTGAAGTAATTTATTCTTTCAACCAGCTAGTTTTTAGACAGATGAACTGGCTCCCTTACCACCTGAGGAGTGACTCACATCCATTTTAACAACTCCTAAGTGTGTAATTACAGATCCTGCAGTGCAGGTATGTGATCAAGGAACACACTAGGAGGGATGGGGCAGTGCAGGACCTGGTGCTTATGTAGTGCCCCAGAGCTGGAGGGGGGGCACCAAAAAGAATAACTGGAACCCTTCCCAGAGCCAGGGATTTTCATTTTTTTCTCTCTTCTCTTCTTTTTTCTCCCCTACCTGCCAGTCCCAGGACCTCTTCCCAATCTTTGTTCCCTTCACACTTATGGGATAGCAAAGGGCGGAGGCAGGACAGAACCCTTGCAGGAGACCCTCCCTCAAGGTACAAAAGGTCCAATCCCCTGGCTACAAGCCAGAACCTCCCCTGCCCCAGAAAAGGGCCTGGGAAGTGACTGTGAGGGGTAGTTGTGGCTCAGCTGGCATGATGCATGGAGCATGGACACCTGAGCTCCCCTCCAGCATGTGCCCATGGCAGCATCAGTTGGTCAGATGGGAGCGGCAGCTCCCTGAGTGGTCTGTCCTCCTATCTCTCTCTGGCAGTCTCAGCTGCAGTGGTGATGCAGCTTTGAGTGGCAGAGGTGGTGTACATCTGTAGCACTAGTCTGGGGGAGATAACTCCCCAGACTTTTCATTCTGCCTCCATCCACTGCAGCAGCCAACAGAAAGCCAGGTGGGAGTGCAACTCCCTGGCCATCATGACTGGAACCCTTCGTAGATGTAGTCCTGGGCTAGGCAGTGAGTGGGCTGTGTGTGCCCAATCTGTTTTTTTCTTGCACCACAGGTGTGGCAGGAAGGGGGTGGGGACAAAAAAAAGAGGTGGGCCAAGCACCCAAGGGAACAAAAAAGGGCAACAAAGAAGGAAGTGGGCTGAGCATGCAAGTGAAAGGTGAGGACCAGCAGTGCCAAAAGGGAAGGAACCTGGGCACCTTGGCGGTGCTGATCAGTACAATGGGAATGGCAGAGGCATAGCAAACTAGCAGCCCTTTGTTTACTTTTTTATTTTTATTTAGTTGTTTGGTCTCCACAGCCACCTCCAGCCAATTGGTGACTGGACACGTAGCATTTTTACCAATATTCTCATCTGACCCCCCCCCGAGGCCCCGGCACAAGGCCAAGGGAGCATGTGAAGGCATGCTTTGCATGCCGTGGCACCAGCTCAGCCCCTTCCACTTCCCAATTCTTCTTACTGCCCCCGTCCACCTACGCTACCCACTGGACCTCCACCCAGTGGGAGCAGAACTAGAGGAGGGGTGCCGACCCACCCTCACTACCCTCAGGAGAGGAGAGCTGCCTGCCAGCATGCTCAGTCCTGCCTCCCCATGCTGGCACCCTGATGATCCAAGGTCATTCCTAAACCCAGGTCACTGGCATAGAGTGAGGTAAGGTGCCCAGTGCCTCAACCCTCTGCACCACCAGGTCAATCCCTTTGTTTACTTTTGAATCTTTGCACATGAGGGTGCAAGGCCAAGAAATAGAGGCCCCTACATAAAGCTACAGATTCCTCATGTTTACTCATTAAGGAGGTGGAGTAGAGCCCATAGCCAATACAAAGGCAAGGGTACAGGCCCTCATACCATAGCAACTAGAGGGCCAAGCTAAGCCTCAGCCCTACACATGGCCAGAGGCCCTATTAATATACATAAGGAAGGCAGAACCAGGGCATGGAGGCCCAAAAAAACAGACACAATGGCCATATGAATATTAAGTAAGTGTAGCTGTGTTCCTAGAGGGGGATCTACAGAAGCAGCCAGAAAAAAGGAAGATACTTAAAGCCACAGCATCCTGGGAGGGGGGGTGATTGTCTAGTAGCCCTAGGCTGTCCATTGGGCTGTGTTGTTGTGTCCTGATCCCCACATGAACTGAATTGTGCTTTAGCGTGACTAGTGCCCCTAGCAAAGGAATCCATTTTCTTTAAGAACTGAACTGCATTCATTGCAACCCAAACTGTGTTATTGGACTGTATCTCTTGTGTACTTTGTCACAAATCCACTCTGGGGGTCAGGCCCTCTGCTTCTACAGTGCCCAACCTTGAAGTGAAATTCATGAATGGGGACAAACAGGGACACCCTCCTGTTTGTTTTGCATCCAAGCAAACTACCAGTCTCGAGTACTGGGGTCAATTATGAACCCTATTTAGCCAGCACACCCAAGTAACAGGTCCAAATATCACACTCTCTCAGAGGAAAGCAGCACAATATTTGACCCAGCGGGCATGCAACCAACCCGGTTCACAACCCCCTGCCGACTCAATTGAGATGTTGATATTTTTCTTACCTTGCTGGATCTTTACACAGATTCCTGTTAGCATGGCTGCATATGGTGACACACTAAGCAATTTAACAGTTATGTCAGAATTACCAATACTGTTCCACCATTCACACTCAAAAGGAGAAAATGTTTCAGGCAGGTTTAAGGAAAACCAAACTTACTAAAACTAAAAATAGTAAATAAATACAGTACATAAAAAAGAACATGTATACATATGATTACAGTCAGAAAAGAAATGAACAATTACAAAACAAAGCATTTTGTAACTAAATTAACTAGTTCTAACTCAGTTTCAGTTGGCAAAGTTTCACACTTGAATTACCAGTCTTGGCAGAAGTGGTCTCTTTTGAACCCAGGAACAGAGTGTCCCTTAGAAGTCCAGAACAAAAAGTGTCAGTCCCTTCAGCCAGCCTGGCAATATCAGAGTTAAAGTCTCACCCTCCTTGTGATGTCACAGCACATGAGGTCACTTTTAGTCCTGTAATTAATTTGTAGCATGCAAATACAGCAATATTTGTAATTATAGCAAGACAACCTCTTCTTCCCATTACAGCATGTTTTTTTATGACAGGTTACAATACCTCTTTGATCTCTCATGAAAACAGTCTGAGAACCACATGGTGAGATTTTTGACATAGACTGACTAGGAAGCATTCTCCCTCCTGTCACGTCATAAAAAGGCAATATTTTCACTTCAAAGCTCCAAATCTCCAAGAACATGATTTTATGACAGTCACACAGGTTTTGTTAGGCATGTGCTAGTTTCTTTGAAGTTAGTTGTTTCCTTCCACTCCGAGAGAACAGTACATTTTCAAAAATCTAATGTCTCAGAATGCCTTGTGCTGACTGCCATGTTTCACAAGCAGAATTCAAAAACATATATTTATATCAAAATTATACACACACAACTGGCAGATGGTGATTCCTGTCACATACTTCATGTTCAGCCAGGACCTGCTTCATCAGCATTCAAGTCTGACCAAGGAAGATCCCTGGCAACCCCTGTCTTCATCATACCTGCCTCCAGTGCCTCTGAACCACTTTGAATCTCTGCTACATGTTCCAGCATCAGTCCCACAGTGTTAAACTGTTTAGAACCACTAGTCAGGTATCCAGAAGTGAATCAGATTAGGATCCACCCTAGCTCAAGACTGATGGACCACAGCTGATGTGTCTGACCATTTTCTTATTTTTACACACATCCACAAGTCATATGCATACCAGTGCTGCTCAGCAGATGCTGTGCTAAGTGACGCATTGCCAGTATTCTTCCCATTTGGAGGTTGCCCAAGTGCCTGCCAGTGGTCATTGCTGCAGATCATCCAGTGAACCATCTTTTTGACCAGGACCTTCAGCTTCTCACCAGGAGTCACAGAGAATCATCAAGTTCTTCATCATCCAGCCAGCAGCATTCTTTTTTGTTTTCTGGTGGTCCGGGGGAATGCCCCATTATGGCCCATTTATAAAAATCACTTTGTGGGGTCAGTCCCTAATTGCTGATTGCCAGAACATCACAAAGCCCAATCTTAGTCCATCAGTTGTGTTGGATCTCCATATCCTCATGGTATCTACAAAGTGCACTCAGGACTTGGACTGAAAGGGGTAACCCACTGCTATTGGTTAGACCAATTGTTGGTCCTGATTGTGTTGTTTTTGCTTGCTTGTTCTATTGTATTGTAGCATTGTAAAAAAATATTTGCCCTGTTGTTCCTTTTGTCCCCTGTAAATAAACCTTTTGCATCTTGAGGCACATCACAACTAACTGGCAAGACATCAGAAACCATAGAACCTACTTGAACAAATTGGCACCTGTTACTCAGATAATCATAGAACCAAGAAACAGCAACAACAAAAAAAACAAACAGATCTTTCAATTTTGTGCAGGTCAAACCGTGATCAATCAACTCAAAAGCCTTGGTTAGGTCCATGAACACCGCCCCAGCCATCAAACCCTTCTCAAACCCAAGTAGGATGGTGTTCATGAACCCAACCAAGGCTATGCCCATACCAAAGTGCTTACAGAACCCATGTTGTTACCTTGACAACAAATCATGGGTAACCAAATAAGCATCAATTTGCTTAGCCACTAGATGCTCAAGTAGTTTGTTAAGAGTATTCAGTATTGATATTGGCCCATAATCATCCATGGAAGTAGCACAGCTCATTTTTGGAATTGAAACCACCTTAGCTTTCTTCCAGGACAGGGGAAAAACACCTGCAGCCAATGACATATTAAAAATATAACAAAGGGGATACGTAATAAAGGGGATAGCCAATTTTAAGAAGCAGGCATCCAACCCTTCCCCACAGTCAGTCCCTTTATTTGGGAGAGACTGCAGAAGATGAAAAACTTCATTTGAAGTTACTTCCTTAAACAAAACCTTGGTCCATCTACCAAAGGAACAGAGGAAAAGGATTTAGTATTACCAACCTGAGGGAAAAAAGATCTAAACTTAGAAAGATCTGAAAATTTAGAATTCAACAATTTAACAATTCCAGGCAAGTCACCAATTTCTTTGTTGTCAGCATTTAATTTCTGGATGTCAGATTTTGATTTAGGAGAAAGTAAAGAATTTACATTATTCCAAGACTTCTTCGGATCTGCCCAGCTATCTTCAAATGAAATAAGCTTTTTTAGCATTTCTAACAGTCTGAGATACTAAATTCCGAAGTCCATGGTAGATATCCATTGAAACTCTACTGGGAGATAATTTAAATTTAGTCCAAGTACTATCCCACTCCTTAATTAATTTCTTAATGCTGGGACCAAACCATCCAGCAGGAGAACCTCTACATCGAATGGTCTGCAAAGGGAAAAGGAATTCCTGAATGGGAAGAAGTTGGCTGCCAAAAAAATCTAGTGCTGTGTCCACATCTGGTATACACTCAAGAAATGACCAATCAATTAACCTCAAAGAAGAATATAACAGGGAATAATCTATCCTTTTAAATGATCTAGTCTGAAACACAGAAGGAGGAGGTTAAAGACGGTGAAAATTTAGGACACAAAAGGTGGCCATGTGGTCGCTTATGGAATCTGCCAAGACATCAGAGGCCCCTACCCTCCCCACTCTATTAATCAAAACCCAATCCAACAGAGAATGATTCTGTGAGATGGGATTGAGACGGGTAGGCACATTTATACACTGAGTCAGTCCATAAGAGAGAAGAAGAGATTCGAGCCTCATGGTGTCATTAGCCATCCAATTCAAATTCATATCTCCAACAACAACAGAATCAATCTGCTTTAAATAAACTTCACAAACATCCAAGAAATGTTTAAGACCTTGAGGACCATATTGAGGGGGATTATATAAACAGACCACATTTAACTTCTTCTTTCCTCCAAGAACAAATTGCAAAACCAACCAAACAGTATCACAATCCAAATCCTCACTAGACCTTAAAAAATGAATTTCTAAATGATCCCCATAATAAATCAAGACCCTACCGCGCTTTTTTCGACCTTTACGGTCTACCCTAAAATTGTATAACCCCCAATATGACACACATTATTGGGCTCCCCCTGCTTCAGCCACATTTCTGATAAAGCAACAATATCAGGCAGATATACAGCATTATACAATGGGGTCCAAAAATCTGAGATGCTGATCAGCTGGCTGGCACATTTCTGCCATGGTAATTCCTGGCATAACCCATGCAAAAAGTGCCAGTCAGCCACATCTGTAATCCACCATTTAAATCCATCCGACCCCCGGAGCATCAAAGGAGAAAACCCTGCCTCCACACTTAATTGCTGGCAAGCCACGATGGTAAAGCAGGAAATTTAAAACTGACTTAAACTTTTTAATTTATATTGCTCAAGTCCATTAGTGCTGATCAATAAAACAGTAGACAGGAAAACACGGCAAACATACCTCACTCGATATCTTCACCCTACTCCGGTCCCAGGACTTCCAAACATGGAACCAGCAGGGCAGTCACAGCAGGGTTACGCATTTGTAAACTGCAGCTCCACAGATCACATTTCCAGTTCTGACGTGGCACTAATATATTTCTGAAAATGTATTCTGCTAGTATTTTGCTACCCAGTCAAGTGCAGGACATATTAAAATGCTGCCCTGTATTCTCACTCGCCAAGGGAGACTACGGACTTCCGTTTTGCTTGGAAGGGTGGGGAAACACATTGTTCATACATTTCCTAGCCCCTTTTCCTTGTTCGTCACAGAAACTAAACAGCAATCAGACACATGCATTTTAAAAGAGGACACTGTTGCCACGCTCCTTATAAATTTCCCTGTCACTCCGGTTGTTGTTAAAAAAACTCACTCATCCGAGTTCTCTGTCCAAGCATAAACAATAAAAAAAAAACTCGGCTCCCAATTCAACTCCACTGCTTACAGTAAATGGCACCAACAGTGAAGCTGCCTGTCTCTCTGTCCCCCTTCACACCTCACTCTCCCACTGCTTCTCTATGTAAAAATAAAATTTCTGTCGGCACACTCTCTGTCACGTCCATTTCTATAAAGAACAAAACTCACCCTCCCAGTTTCTCACTCAAAGTGGAACAGAGGTAGTTGTGTGTCCCCGGGTATACAACTCCCATGCTTCTCCAATTCAAAAAAATTCAGGTTCCAGCTCACTTGCAGGAATAACTGGCTCACTAGCTCTCCTCAGCAGTACAGTGTCAGCCTCTCAGCTGGCACCCCACACATCTTGTCTGCTGCTCTCTTAGTGTTGAAATAAAAAAAAAATACAGGGTTGGAGCAAGGTAGGGATAAGGTAGGGGTGTGTGTGTGTGTGTGTGTCTGTGTCTATCTACCTGCCTAGCAACAGGGAACTATTTTACATAAAGAAGAAGGATATTACACACAAAATCAAGTAAAAAACAGTTTTATTTTAAAACAAAACATACTTTAATTTTTTTTAAATACTCATTGTATAATCACAATAAACCACTCCAGGGTGTGGGTTATGCTGGGATTTACTCATCTGGTCTGCAATTTAGTAACCACACCAGGCATGAGTAAATCCAGCATATCCCACACCCTGTCGTGGTTTATTGCTTAAATAAGCTGTTCGATTTCAGCAATCTTAGGGATTAAATTATGAACATTCAAATGGATAATTTTAAATCCATGACAGGATTTCAAACAATTATTCAAAGACGATGCTTGAGAGGAAGACATAGAATCCAAAGAGCAAGGCCCTGGATTTGGTTCAACATCACCAGAAACTAACAACAGAAAGGTGGTTGAAACGCAGTTGCCCAATTTAGAACAAAGTAACATGCCATAGTGCAAACAAGTAAAGTAACCTCTATTCCCACATTGTCTTATGGGCATAGTGCTACTCAACAACAATTGCCATGAATCAGTAACAACATCAACAACTAAGCAATTTGAAAAGCAAAAATCACTTGTATCATATGAGGCAGTGTTCCCAGCACCAAACCTATATAATTCAATATGATCCACATATACCCCCCCCCCCATTAAGGCAACCAACCTCTGCATGACGGTTGTGAGTAAAAGTAGAAGGCAAAAGAGACAGTTATGGTTCTCTACAGAAGTGGCCAAGGTGGTGAGGGGAAAAAAGGGTGGCATTCAGGAGGTATAAGGAAATGCAGAGGGAGGAAGAAAGGGAGCTAACCAAGTAAAACAGGAGGAAGCAGGAAATGTAGTGAAGGGAGCAAAGGTGCAGGCAGAGGAAAGGCTAGGCAAAAGTGTAACTAAAGGTGCTTTTACACACAGGTTTCTGTAACAGAATAACTGTTACGGAAACAGTATACCGTTACATCCCCTATGTGTAAAATACAACGGTTCCATTACATCGGTGAACGTTCACCCGAACTGCAATCTCTTCCTACTTCGGTTCATCCCTTTGTGATCTATTTCATCTGGCTGTGTAAAACAGCCATTCCGGCACCAGTAAAAACACAGTCATAGAACACCACACTCCATGGGGGAGCTGAAACACAAATACAGAAAACAGAGATGAGGGGGTTGCCGGAATACCCTCTGCATGTAAAGTGAACCACAAACGGAACAGAGTACAACGGTGGCACACTGGTAACAGCCATTCCATTGTACTCGCCTGTGTGTAAAAGCACCTTAAAGGGGATATGACTTTATACAGGTGCATAAGTGAGAAGAGGAAAGCAAGGGGAGGGATAGTGAGGATAAGGAGGGTGGCAGGGAGAGACTGTGCAGAAGAGAATCAAGAAAAAGCAGACATCCCGGACAGGTACTTCTGCTCAGTCTTTACAGTAGGGGGGAGGGGGATGTACCACCAGGAAGCAGCAGGAACAAGGAGGGGAGGCAAACACAAGTCCATTTTCAGAGAAAGGAGTCCTGAAGGAACTTGTAGCTATGAAAGTGGACAAGGCAATGGGACCCGACAGGATACACCCAAGGCCCTATGATACTAAAGGAACTTATGGAGGTGCCAGCTGCCCCACTGAAGGCTTTATTCAGCAGCTCACTAGAAACAGGCATGTTCTGGAGGACTGGAGAAGAGGAGACATGGTCCCTCTCCATAAGAGCAGAAGTGGGGGAAGGCTAGCAATTACAGGCTTGTCTGTCTCACATCAGTGGTGGGGAAATTATGGAACCCTTTTAGGAAACGTTGGTAGAGCATCTTGAATCTAATGGGCTGTAAAACAAAAGGCAGCATGGATTCATGGGGGGCAGGTAATGCCAGATGAATCTGATCGATTTCTTCAACTGGGTGACCAGGTGAATAGATCATGGGAGGGACATGGATATGGCTTAGCTGGACCTTAACAAGGCCTTTGACATAGTGCCACACAGAAGACTGACAAAGAAATTGAGCAGCCATGGGGTGGGATCCAAAGTTGTGAACTGGGTTATAAACTGGTTAACTGATAGTTAGCAGAGGATGTTGCTTAATTGCACTCACTCTAATGATGGCAGAGTGACCAGTAGGGTCAATGCTGGTCCTCTTTAATGTCTTCATATGTGACCTTGCAAAATACTGGAAGGGAGAGTATGCCCTTTTGCAGATGACACCAAAATCTGTAATAGGGTGGACACTCAGGAGGGGTTGAGAGAATGTATAGGGACCCTGGGACACTCGAGGAGTGATCAATAGTAGGCATGGGCTACCAATGGGTACCCAGATCAGATAGTGCAGGTGTCTGCTTTTTGTAGCCGGTAGGGTAGTTCAGGTAAAGTACTACCCTACTGGCATAAGAATGCATGATTGCAGGTTGGGTATTTTGATTTAGGTAATGGGAAAGAGGTCAGGAATTTACAGGGGTGTGCCCTGCCTTTGCTGAAGTTGCTGCTGCCATTAAGTGACTTGTGACCATCTGATTTCATCTTTCATGTGATCATTTGTCGTTCCCTTTGTGCACTGTGTCCACCACGCTCCTCCAATCATAGTGCATGGCTAAAGGGGTATATCAGGATAAGCCACAGTGTGAGCACTGCAAAGCTAAAGGGACCGCCACCAGATGCATGAGATAGAACAGCGCAGCAGCAAAACAGGCTGTGAGCAATGACTTGAGTGAGACTAAAACAAAATATAAAAAACAATAAATTAATAGCTAAGGGGAAATCTATAAAACAAATTGCCTCGCTGCCCACTGCTGCACAGTTGAAGGCATGAATAGCAGTACTCCAGGAGGCAGTTCAGCGCTTGCTGAGTTCTGCAGAGCCATCCACAGCAGCAATGTGGTGTCTTGTTAAAAATACAACTAACTAGTGAGAAATTAATCAAAGCAGAAAGGGAAACCGTGACATAATAAATGTAGTTTTTGTTTGCTTGGTCACTGCTGTCTGCAGTACAGTTGCAGGGGTTGCAATCCAAGCAGGCAGTTCAGGGCTTGCTGCTGACTGTGTCAACCAGGCAGCGCCATGTAGAGGAAGGGAAGCACAAAAGATAAAATATAAAAAGAAAGAAAAAAAAAATCCAGGCAGGCTAGGGCTCTGTTAGTGGAGCTCAGCTAGGCATTTTTTTATGTTCGCTGTGCACGCGCACACAGTGAACATTTTGTTCGAAGAGAGGCATTTGAGGGGTGTGACACTGTCAGTCCAATGCAGAGTGGTCTGCAAGGCGCTCGTCATTGTCACACCAATCATCATCCAGACTGGTCATGACAATGTTCTGGCTTGCTGGGTGGAAACTTAATGTATTTCAAAGGAAAGAGCCAACCTAGTCATAGGTCATCTCTTTCCTTTGATCTACGACACTCAGCAAGCACGGCTGATCTGTCATGATCAGCCTGCAGAGGTTGAATTGCACCCTATAACAAAGAAACCATCAATTGATGTCTGTTGCTGTCACTGCCCTTACAGTTCCCCACCCAACCCTCCCACTCAGCACCCACCTCACCACCATTCCCCACATAACACTAACACTGGGGGGTGCCCAATCCCCAGTTTCACCACCTGAAATAATGAAAACTATCCCTCGTAGTTTATTTTATTTTTTTTAATAAACTATAAGCCTGTCAGCCGAACCTCAGTGGTGGGGAAGTTGATGGAATCATTACTCAAGGAAAAGACTGTGATATACCTTGAATTCCGCAAACAGCAGGATCCAAGACAGCATGATTTCATGGCAGACAGGTCTTGCCAAACAAACCTAAAATAATTCCTTGACTCGGTGATGGGGAGATAGATCAAGGAAGGGTGGTAGATGTGACTTACCTGGACTTTAATAAAGCCTTTGTTACTGTCCCACATAAAAGGCTAATAAATTGAACAACTTGGAAGTCGGATCATGAGACGTAAACTGGGTTAGAAATTGGTTGAGTGGTAGGACACCAAGGGTGGTGGTGACGAAGTTCAGTTTACAGAGAGGGAGATGACCAGCGGGGCTCCTCAGGGATCGGTGGAAGGCCCAGTCCTCTTCAGTGTTTTCATAAGCGACCTTGCAGAGGGGCTGGAGGGTAAGGTGTGCCTCTTTGCAGAGGACACAAAGATCTGCAATAGGGTGAACACACTGGGGGGGAATGAGAAGGGACCTGGGAAAGTTGGAAGAATGGTCAAATACATGGCAGCTCAGATTCAACGCAAAAAAGTGCACAATTATGCACTTGGGGCACAGAAACCTGAGGGAGGAGTACTCAGTGGGGGGAGGTACTGTCAGTCAGCAAACAGGAGAGGGACCTAGGAGTGATTATATCTGAGGACCTAAACATGACCAGACAGTGTGAAAAGGCAATAAGAAGGGTCCATGAGATGTTGGAATGCATTGTGAGAGGCATCACCAGCAAAAAAAAAAGAGAAGTGTTGATGCAACTGTACAAATCATTGGTGAGACCCCATCTGAAGTACAGTGCCCTGTTTTGGAGGCCTCATCTCAGGAAGACATAGCCAGGGTGCAGGCAGTACAGAGAAGGGCTACTAAAATGGTACAGGGGCTGCACCAGAAATCACATGAGGCGAGGCTGAGACACTTTAATATGTATTCTCTGGAAATGAGACTGGGAGAGCATGATTGAGACGTTCAAATACCTTAAAGGGATAAATAAGGTACAAGGGATAGCATCTTTTGGAGAAGAGGATGTACCAGAACCAGGGGACATGACTTAAAGTTGGAAGGAGGTAGCGTCAGGGGCAATGTGAAGAAGTACTTCTTTACAGAAAGGGTGATGGATGCATGGAATAGCCTCTCCGTAGGGGTGGGAGGTAAAAATGGTGGAGGAATTCAAAAATGCATGGGACAGACACATGGGAATAATAGAAAGAAGGAAGGGTGGGAAAGCTGCAGATCAGTTACAGACTACAGCGTTAGTAAGGGTAGGAAAAATGGGCAGATTATATGGACCAGGTCATCATTATCTGCTGACAAATTCTATTATCTATGTATCACCCTGTAAACAAGCATTTGTTAATGCCGAATGTTGTCTTGCTGCCATTGGCAGTGCAGGAGTTAGAGAGATGCAGCATAGGAGTGGCAGTCAAGTTTTGAACTGATGCCAACCCACCCCCACCCTGCAGAGAGTGAGAGGCATTAGGGTGTCCCTGTGGGTGTTTGTTAGTGCAGTGGGAAAAACATGCTGGGCAGACGTGAAAAATGACAGCTGCACAGTTCATAGAGGTGTAATTAAATGCCAGTGCTGAAAATGCTGGCATACAAATATCACGAATTTGCGGAGTTGCAAGGTGTGAGGAAAATATGAGACACGCTGCAGCACTGCCAGTTTGTGGGATGTTCGCACCACATTTTCAACATAGGCATTTTAGCACCTCTGCTCATGTACAGTGTCACTGTCATTTCCTCAAAGTGTCCCAAGAAGTGATTTCGCACAGCGACCACGCTATTCTGCGCCAGAACTATGGAAACACATTTTGGGCAGGATATGTGAAGCGACAGCTGTACTGTTCATCAAGAGGTGTGTAAAAATGGCAATGGTGAAAATCCAGAGTGAAAATATCACAAATCCACGACGGTATGAGCATGCGTGCAATCTGCCAATGCACGCTCGTAACACAGTCATTTTATGGAATATCAGCTCCAAATTTTCAACATCGGTATTCTAGGAGCTCTGCTCATGAACTGTGTCACTGTCATTTTCATAATCTGGCCCAAACACTGATTTCCCACAGTGACTGTGCAATTGTGCACCGGAAGTGCAGAAACACATTTTGGGCAGGATGTGGAAAATGACAGCTGTACTGTTCACAAGGAGGTGCACAAAAATGCCAATGCCGAAAATACAGCATTAAAATATTGCGAATGTGCAAAGTTACTAACCTGCGTAGCAACTGCGCAATGCACACTCATAAAACAGGCATTTGTTGGATTTTTTCCACCAAATTTGGAACATAGGCTTTTTGAGAGCCCACCTTATGCACACTGGCAGTGTCGTTTCGTTAATTGTTCCAGAAAGGTGATTTTGCGCAGTGGCTGCAAAATCACCCTTTGGGCCTGAGTAACGCCATGACAGTGACATCATTCATGAGAAGGGGTCCCAAAAACCCCATGTTGAAAATTTGGTGCAAAAATTCCAAAAAATGCTTGAGATATGCAATAAAGTTGAAAAAACCCTATCTATTCCATTATACAGCTAACCGGCATTTCCTCAGTTCACGGTCGGCTTTGAAGAGTGCAGACGTGTTCCTGGCCCACTGAAGATCATCTGCCAGAGTCTGGAGGTAAATATGGGGTGAGGGAGGCAGGTGCACAGTGGGTGGGTGTGGGTGGGAGGAGGGGCATCTAGACTCACGAGGGACGGTTTTCATTTTCCGGTAAAAAAGAAAAGAAACCATCGCAGGACAGTTTTCGCATTGCAGGGCATTTGGCATGCTGGGGTGGGCTCCCAGCATGCCACCTAAGTTGGTTTTGTGGGGATGTCAGTAACCGACGGAGGATTGGGCACCCTCATTCGGCACACTACACGGAGGGTAATGCCGGCAGGGATTGGGCACCCCACCGGCAAACAAAGAAAGGAGGGAGTGCGAGCCGAGGGGATTGACACCCCTCGGATCAGCAGTTGGGGTGATGCTGACGGGGAGTAAGCTCTGGCCGGTGGGCAAAGAAAGCGGGGAGCGAGCGAGGATTGGGCACCCTTCGGCATTCCACATTTGCGGGGGATGCCGACGAAAGTGGGCCCCCTGTCAGCACACAAACATCGGGGGCATTGCCGACAGGGGATTGGACACCCCGATGTCGGGGAAAGGTGAGGCTGGCCGCCTGCGCCAACCATGGCCATAAGGGTGGCGAGCACATCAAGCAAAGGACCGTTGCATGTGACAAGCTTTGCTCAGATTGCATCGGACCTTTGCTTTGATGTGCTCGCCCCATTATGTATGGATGGTGTGGTGGTGGCCTGCAGGCTGATTGGGGAATGAGGGACGCACCTACTGATGCGTGCCCTGCATGCGCCCAACAGCAGCTGTGCCCCCAAGACCCACACTGTCGCAAGATGTTGCTTGTGCATGCGTGCAAGCCAACATAAAAGGAAAAACTACCCATCCATGTCTGTTGTTGCCCCACTGTAACTGTCCCCCCAAGCCCAACCTAAGTTAATCTCTTGGCACGGGGGTGCCCGATCCCCCATGACAGCTTCTACCCCTACCCTGCCCAATGTAACACTGAGACTGGGGGTGACTAATCCGCCAGTGTCACAACCTGAAATAAAGAAAACCGTCCCTCGTAGTTTTTTTTACATAAATCCTGTAAAACAGAAAAACGTCCATCAATGTCTGCAGCTGACATTACTGTCCCCCCACCTAAGCATCCCACTCAGCAGCACCCACTCCTCCACCACCCCAAGCCCTTACTTATCCACTAGTGGTCCAACAGCTTAATCTGGTTCATGGTCAGTTGGCATTCATCTGTATCCCCTTCCCCCGGGTCGTGCCTGAAAATAGGCAGGATTTGTCTAGTGCACTTACCCGGTCAACAAAAACTAAAATAAAAAAATAAAAATGCTGTAATCCTCTCTGGACCACAGACACATCTTCGCTCTTCAATGCCGGACTGTGAACTGAAGAAATCAGGTATGCAGCTCAATGTGTTTTAATGGGGTTTTGAACTTATTGGCATAACTTGGCTATTTTTAATATTTTTGCCCCAAGTTTTCAACATGCTTTTTTAGGGACCCCACATTGTGAACAATGGCAGTGAAATTAGGCAAATATGTCCTGAAAGGTGATTTCTCAGTTCTGTGTGAAATCACCTTTCTGGCAGGAGCTGAACATTTTCTCCACCCTTGTTCATGAGGTGGGGTCATAAGAAGGCTATGTTGAAAATTTGGGGTAAAAATATAAAAAAAAAAAGATTATGAGCCTACATTGAAATTTGAGGATGCTGGTTTGCATCTTTGGTAATTTTCAATATTTTGACCCCAAATTTTCAATGTGGGCATTTCTTCATAGCACTTCATGAGTGTGATAGCTGACATTTTTCAAATCCTGGCCAAAATGAGTTTTCACGTTCCAAAAGGTGATTTTGCTGTCACTGAGCTAAATCATCTTTTAAGCAGGAGATGAACATTTTTCCCAAACTTGATCATGAGATGGGATAATAAGAAGGCTATGTTGAAAATCTGGGTAAAAATAATTTGAAATTTGAGAATGCTAGCTTGTATCTTTGGTAATTTTCAGTATTGTGACCCAAATTTTCAACATAGCTATTTCTTCACAGCACCTTATGACTGTGACAGCTGTCATTTTTCAAAGCTTGGCCAAAATGTGTTGTTGCACTTGTGCCCCAAAATCACCTTTTCAGCGGCATTTGAAAATGTTCCCCACCTTGTTCATAAGGTAGGCTTATAAGAAGGCTATGCTGAAAATTTGGGGTAAAATATGAAAAATAACAAAGTTACAAGTCTGTGTTGCAATTTGTAAATGCACGCTCACAACTGTGGTCATTTTCAATGTAGATCCCAACTTTTCAACATAGCCATTTTTTTCACACCTCCTTATGAATGTGACAGCTGTCATGTCTCAAATCCTACCCAAAATGTGTTTTAACACTTGTGGCGCAAAATGTTTTAGCCATTGTTTTATAGGGCCCTGATAGCTCAGTCGGTAGAGCATCAGACTTTTAATCTGAGGGTCCAGGGTTCAAGTCCCTGTCAGGGCGATGATGGGCTTTGGAAGTACTAAAAATGAACCACTTTCATGGCTTTGTTCACTAGGGAGGGGGATGGGATATCTACAAAGCAAGGCACAAAGGGGATAGAAGCGGCAGGGAGCGGGATCAGGGGAGCAGCAGAAATGGAGCAAAAGGGAGGGAAAGGTACCCCAGGGGTGTCACATCTGGATAAGGATAAAAAGACCAGTAAGGTGGAGGGGACGGATGATGCCATCCCCACCAAAAGGGTGTGGTTTGCCCTCAAGGCCCTAAAGAAAGACAAATCTCCTGGGCCGGATGGCATTCATCCGAGTACTATGGGGAATTGGCGGACATACTGGCTGTACCCTGGCAGACTTTTCAGCAGGTCACTTGAGACAGGGAGGGTACCTAGGGATTGGCGAGAGGCACATGTGGTACCAATCCATAAAGGGGTCGAAGGAAGTACCAGGAAACTATAGACCCATCAGTTTAACCCCTCGGTGGTGGAAAATTAATGGAGAGTATACTAAAGGAACGATTAGTTTACTTGGAGGAGGTGGAGGTCTGGAGAGTGGCAGCATGGGTTTGTGCCAGGTAGATCATGTCAAACCAACCTTGTGGAGTTCTATGAATGGGTAACATCAGAACTGGACAGGGGTAAGCCTGTGGATGTATTATTCTTGGACTTCAGCAAGGCGTTTTGACTCTGTCCCCCACAATGGTCTGGTGGAGAAACTGATGGGGTTAGGAGTAGGCCCTTTGATGGTCAGATGGATTGAAAACTGGATAGCTGGATGCACTCAGAGAGTAGTGGTCTGTGGGGAGCTCTCGAACCCTACAGAGGTTGGTAGTGGGGTACCACAGGGCTGGTCCTGGGTCCAATCCTGTTTAATGCATACATATCAGACATCAGGGATGGTATAGGGTGTGAAATGAGTTCTTCAGTGATGACTCCAAAATGGGAGCAGTAGTTGAGGGAGAAGAGGGAGGTTGGCCCTGCAAGGACCTGGACACCCTGGAAGCTGGGCTCACACATGGAAATTAAATTTCAATATCACCAAGTGCAAGGTGTTGCATCTTGGTCGGAAACCTAAACACATGTACACTCTGGGAGGGAGGTGCTGGAAGCCTCAATAGGGAAAAAGACCTAGGGGTCATGGTGGATACATGTATGAATAACACTGAGCAGTGCAGGAGGCAGCTAGCAAGGCAAACAGGATGTTGGGATGCATCGCAAGGGGATCACCTCTAGGAGCAAGGAAGTGATTCTGCCACTGTACAATGGACTGGTTAGACCACACCTTGAGTACTGTGTACAGTACTGAGACCACACTTGAAGAGGGACATACAGCTCCTGGAGAGGTACAGAGGAGGGCAACAAAGATGATACGAGGGCTAGGGATTTGACTTACGAGGACAGACTTGAGGAGCTCTGCCTGTTTTCATTGGAGGAGAGGAGAGACAGGGGGACATGATTGAGGTCTTCAAGTACCTCAAGGGAATAAATAGGGTAAACATGGAGGGATCTTTAGACTAAAGCAGGAGGCATCACCAGAGGCATGGTTTGAAGTTGGAAGGTGGAAGGGTGAGGGGAATGAGGAGGAGGTTTTCACTGAGAGGGTGGTGGACCCTTGGAATGCTTTGCCTGGTGAGCTGGTTCAGAGATCCACAGTGGAGAGCTTTAAGAGAGGGTGGGACAGACACAGAAAGTGGATGTATCAGATGATGGCCTGTCCGGGGTGGGGATGGATGATAGGGGTTTCTGGAGCACAAGGGATGGGAGGGTCTCGGCACCCAACTAAGGATCTAGGTTCGAGCAGACTTGATAGACCATAAGGCCTAATCTGCTGGCAAATAGTATGTTAGTATGTTAGTAAATGATACCTGTCATGCTCAGAAGGAGTGGTCATAAAAGAATTATGTTGAAAATTTGAGGTAAATATGTGAAAAGCCAACTAAGTTATAAACAAACAAATTGTTCCAACGTTTACTCATAACTATTTTTTGCAGATTTTGGCCCCTAATGTTCAACATATCTCTTGTGTTACATAGGTTATATAGGTTAGTACAGAGCGTTGAAGACAAAAGTCCACTTAGCTCACTTATAACAGTTCCCATATCCTCTGATGTTATTACACACGAAAAATGCATCAAGTTTACTCTTAAATTCTGCCTTGTTTCTACTGCCTTCCACATCTTGATGAAATGAGTTCCATAGTGTAACTACCGTCTGGTTATACCAATAAGATCTCTTATTTTAGTGGCAAGTCTCCCCTCTCAGCTGTAAGGTGACAGATCTTGTGCTGTATGTTAATTCTCTCATGTCCAACCCCAGGCAGTCCCATAAGTCATGACTGGATAAGACATGAAACAGCAGGCACATGTCTCCCCTCAGTCTCCTATATTCAAGTGAGAACATACCCAGTTGTCCCAATCTCTTAGATCCTTAATTAATCTAGTGGCTCGTCTCTGTACTTTTTCTAGAGATTTAATCTCAGATTTTTTACTAGGTGCCCAGACCTGGACACAGTTCTCCAACTGACAGCAGACCAGAGAAACATACAGGGGAACAATTACCTCCCTGTCCCTGCTATGTATGTGTCTAATTATACTATTTAGTATAGCATTTGCTCTTTTTGTAATTGTGTGACAGTGACTCTTGAAAGTCAACTCAGTAAAACTACAGACAGCCTTATCCAAGTTAGAAAACTGGGCCCCCAAACATAGATTACAGTTTAATACGGACAAATGTTGGGTTATGTGTTCCTTTTTTTTCCCCCTTTTCTTCTTTCACTCTTTTTCTTGTCTGTGCTCCTCTCTCCTTACCCTGGTTTTTCTTCCCTAATTATCCCTATGATCAGTAGTGTCCTCCTCTAATGTCCTATTATTGAATGCTGCTTTCATTGTAATTGTCAAGCTCCTCAATGTGCCCCATGTATTGTCACCACCATGTAAGAGTACTACCCTGTCATGCAATCACTCTGTTATCTTTTGTATTATTATTTTTTATCATTTTTTGTTTTTATTGTCTCCCTGCAGGAATACCTTGTAAATGAGTTGTTCTCAATAGTGTATTTCCTGGTAAAAATAAAATTAAATTGAACTGAATAGAAACTGTAATACTGAGATCACCTTTCCTCAGTCACTTCCTTCAAAATATAATCACACAATTTGTAGTCTGCCTTGATGTTCTTATTTCCCCAATTACAGTACATAACCGAACATTTGTCCATATTAAATTGTAACCTATGTGGGGGCCCAGTTTTTTAACTCGGACAAGGCTCTCTGTAATTTTACTGAACTTTCCATGGTTTCCACTATTCTTCCAGTCCTTGAGTCATGGCAAATTTAGTTACTCAAACACCTTCCTCACAACCCATAGAAGCAATACTTAAACTGAACAGACACTGCCCCAGTACCTGGGGTACTCCATCTGCCCAACCTGAGTAGACACCATGTATGATCACCCTCTGCTTCCTACAGGTCAACAACAATGTAATTCATTTTGTAATATTTCCATGTACACCTGAGTCAATCAAAATAGCAATCAACTCACTATGGGGGACCTTATTAAAGGCTTTTGTAAAGTCCAAGAATATTACATCCACTGGCTTCCCCTGTTCCACCTCCTGAACATGGCAGGTGTCACTTTTCAAATCCCCTCTGAAACTTGTTCCCACAGTTGCCCAGCAAAATCACCTTTCAAATGGGATTTAAAAATTCCACCTTTCTTGATCATGCCAGGTCAAAAAAAGACTGTTGGATATATGGGGTCAAAATGTGGAAGCCCAGTTAAAAGTTGATATTGCCTCTCAACTGTCCTACGCTAAATAATTACAATCTAACAATGTGTCGGAGCAGGACACTACTGAAAATGACATATTGCATCTCATCTGCTCTATCCTGGGTAAATACATAGTAAAAATGTGTACACGCAAGACCTGGTACAATAGCAATACTAGTGGCAAACATTCAGCATTGACAAATGCTTGTATTTTTTTGTTCATGCATGCCTAGCATAAACAGGATCAGCAGTTCCACTTTAGGCACAACACAGCATAGTAGTCAAAGCAGTCAAGTGGAATACTAAAGCAGTCAGCAGCCACCCTCATTAACTTGCTGTGACTCTACTGTAAACTATACAGCATTGGTTCTTTTTTTTTCCAAACTATGTTTTTTCCTACCAATGAATTTATGAAAATAGAAATGGCATAAGGTTCACTCAGAGCAGCGGCACCTGTCCTACTTGCCTTTAAGACAGCCCCTTGTGGGAAGTGTTCTCTGTTTTGGGTAGTCAAAAATAAAGTCTTTTAAATTTGTTATGGTCTGGGTAGGATAGTAGGGTAGTAAAAAAAATCAAGATAGTAACTACCCTAGCCTAACTGCTTGTTTTTCATTATTTGTTTATTTTATTTATTTATTAGAATTTCAAATAAATATCTTTGAGCCAATGGCTCTTTTACAAAGGTTCCACGTCAGTATACAAAGAATAGAAGTACAATTTGTGCAAGATTAGCAGGCAAGCAGTTGGAATACAATTTTCAGTACAAGGTATACATGGTCTAAAA
Organism: Neoceratodus forsteri; assembly: GCA_016271365.2. Classification (NCBI taxonomy): domain Eukaryota; kingdom Metazoa; phylum Chordata; order Ceratodontiformes; family Ceratodontidae; genus Neoceratodus; species Neoceratodus forsteri. Next base: position 730,402,035 of record CM028138.1, read on the forward strand.
ACTACAGGTAATATAATTAACAGTTAGAACAACACAACCAAGAATACATTTAAGAATGATGAGTCACAGCAAACAATATTTACATGAATTAAATCTGCTAAAAGGGCATTGTCAAAGGGAAAGGTGGAGTGGAAAAATTGAGTTGCTGCCAGTCGTGCCAGGTAACGTAAGAAAGTGGGAAGAGAGAGCTTGGGCGTAGAGGGGTAGCTGGAAGGGAAGTAGAAGGAGAGGTGGATGGGAGGCAGGGATTGGGGAACTTGTGCAACAGTGGGTGGGGCAAGCAGATTACAAAAGGGAGAGGGGAAGGGAGTTGATTGAGGGTAAGAGAGGAAGGTGGTGGAACAGTGCTAGGGAGAGAGGCAGGGGTATACAGGAGGGAGGGAGGGGAGAGGGTGGTGGCAGACAAAGGTGGGGATAGTAGAGAGGTGTGAATAACAGGAGTGACTGCCAGGGAGGTTAGGAGAAACAGTCACGGGTGGCTCTGGACACAAGCATTTGATGTAGCTTGTGTTTGAACAAGCAGAGAGTGCCTATGTTGGTGAGTTCACTGCCCAGGGAGTTAAACATCTTCGGGGCTTCTACCTGCAAAAGACCACTGGCTTTGAGTGGTGCAACAGCTGGGAACAGACAGAGAATAGTTGTCAGACCTTCTTGTGTAATGGGAGTGGTTGGCTGGGCTTAAGAGAGACTGAACCCCAGGGGGCATGAGTCCCATCAATGACTTTTTTGCTAGTAGGCAGGTTTGGAAAATAATCCTTCCCTGAAGCTGCAGCCAGTTTGACTGTTTGTAGAGGTCACAGGTATGCATGTAGTGGGTAGCACCAGTAAGAAGTCTGAAAGTCCCATTCAGCACTGTAATGATTTGCCATAGTGCCGTAGCTGTGATTCCTCCATACATAACAAGCCCATAATCAGTGATGGAGACAATAGAGCTGTGTATTGCTAGTTTAAGGGCATGAGGATGTCAGGCAGTGTCTATGTTTATAGAGAAGGCCTATACGGATATTTATCGATTTTGCAACTGAATCGATATGGCTGGAGAAGGACAGAGTAGGGTCCTGGGTCACACCTGAGCTGTTTTTGATACCCAGCTGTCGGTGTTTATATTTGTTATGGGTGCCGTGGAATAGCATAGTCTTTGTTTTTTTTGTAATTTAGCACTAGTTTCTGTGAGACGAACCAGGCCTCAACTTGCGTGAAACTTTCCTGCAGTTGTTTCTCCAAGAGGAAGGGGTCAGAATTCTTAGAGAAAATCACGGTGTTGTCAGCATACAGGATAATGTTTTTATCACAGGCAGAAGGGAGATTGTTCAGGAAGATGCTGAAAAGAAGGGGTCCTGATACAGACCCTTGGGGAACACCAGCCCGGAGAGGTAGTTTGGAGGAAAGGGAGTCCCCAATCTTAACTTGTTGTGACCAGTTGGAGAGAGAACTCTTGAACCATTAGGGCATTTTAAGGGTAATTTGGAGGTACCCATAGACATCTTTTAGGGTATGGTATTTCACTAGCTGCCCATGTCTAGTCATGAGTATGGCAGCTGGGGTTCAATGTCAAAAAGAGCAAAATCATGCACGTAGGGCACCAGGAGACTGGTATAGGATAGGGTAGGGTAGGTACTGACAGTCTTTAAGCAGGAAAGGGACCTTGAGGTTCTCATATCAGACAGCCTCAAAGTGGCAGGGCGATGTGACAAAGCAGTGGGCAGGGCCAGTGGGATGCTGAGATGCATAGGCAGAGGCATCTCCAGCAGGAGGAGGGAGGTGGTGTTCCCACTGCATTGCTTGCTTGTGAGACCAAACCTGAAGTATTGTGTCCAGTTCTAAATGTCCTGTCTCAGAAAGGACACAGACTAGGTAAAGGCAGTCCACAAAAGGGCAACTAAAAATGGTTCAGAAATTGCATCAAAAGTCCTATGAAGAAAGACTAAGGGATCTCGACATGTACACCCTGGAAGAGAAGAGAACAAGTGGGAGATGTGATAGAGACCTACAAACACCTAACAGGGATGAATGGGGTGCAGGAGGGGAGCCTACTTCAAATGAGAAAGATCACCAGGACCAGAGGGCATGCAATGAAGGTGGAGGGGTGAAGCTTAAGAAGAATCTTAGGATGCACTACTGCACTAAAAGAGTGGTGCACACCTGGAACAGACTGCCAGCCAAAGTGGTGGAGGTGAAAACAGTAGGGTGATTCAAGCATACATGGGATAGACATAGCGGAATGTTAGTAAATAAGGCAAGGAGGAGGGAGGGTCCCAGAGACCAATTAGGGTCTGCAGAGACAGACTAAGCAGGGGATCATCTAGGCAGTCTGGGTGGGCCAAGTGTTCCTTTTATGCCAAGAAATGTTATGACTCTGTTTCTATGCAAGTCTACTTTCACAGTGGTTCACTAAATGCTGTGGCAGAGAGTAAAAGAGAAGAAATAAAAAAGAAAAAAAGAAACAACAGAGACAGCATAAGAAGCAAGACAGGGAAGTATAAGTGGATGAACAAGGTATAGGAGAGGGTCATCAGACTGCCAAAGGGGCCAGCTCCTACTGGCCTAGACAATTTTTAGTCAGCCTTCTGAATGTTCACCCCCTGAACCATATCTTGACAGAAGAGCTACATTTACATGCTGTTTTCCTGCTCTGTGGACCACCTTGAATTTGAATGGCTGTGATGCCAGGTACCATTTAATAATTCTCAGGTTTGTATCTCACATTTGGCAGATCCAACAAAGAGAGTTGTGATATATCATTGATAAACATTCAGCAACTAACAGATAAACTTCAAAGCTTCCATTGCCCATTTGGCTGCTAAGCATTCCTTTGTAGTGGTGGAATGCTACTTTACTTTGCCATGCACTTTCCAACTGACATACAGAATGGGATGTTCTTCTCTATCTACATTCTGGCTCAGGACTGCGCCTATGCCAACCTCAGATGCATCCATTTGTAACAGACACTGTTCAAAACCAGGACTTCACAGAACTGCGGCCTAACATACTTCAAGGTGGCCTTAATGGCTCAAAATGCCTCTTCACATTCTGGGACCACTTTCCATTATTTGGTAATGTTTTTTTAGGAGCTCAGTAAGTGGATCAGCTAATTGAGCAAAATGGGGAACGTATTGCTGGTAATATCCAGCAAGCCATGGGAAGGAACTGCTATGCTTCTTTGTCTGGGGGACTGGACTGTTTATCACAACCTCAGTTTTGGATAACTTGTAATTTCCCTCTTTGTTTCCCAGAACATAACTTAACTCTCTGGTTTCTTGCATGCTCAATGCACACTTGGTAGGATCGATTGTTAAGACTGGCCTCTTTAATGGACTGGATGACTTCTCGTAGGTGCGACAAGTGACATTCCCAGTCAGTAATGAACACCACAACATCATCCAAATAAGTAGCATAGTAACATGGAGTTTGATGGTAGAAAAGGACCACCGGGCCCAACCAGTCTGCCCTTTTTTTCCCTGTCTAATATAAAACTGCAGACCCTACATGGTCACAATCCTCTGCCCTTTTGCCCTCTACCCCTACCAATGATGTCTCCAGACCCTGTTCGGACTCTGGGTTTCCTTCCCTACCAGTTTTGGTGATACGCATGTACCTATCCCATGCTTTCCTAAATCTAGTAACTGTTTCAGCCCCCCACCACTTCCACTGGAAGTCTCATCCAGGGTTCCACCACTCTTGCTGTAAAGAAGTACTTTCTCCTGTTCCCTCTGATCCTTCCCCCTCCAACTTCATATTGTGCCCTCTAGTCTTTGGACATATTTTTATTTGAAAGATGCTCCCTTCCTGTACCTTGTTTATTTCCTTTTGGTATTTATTTCCCTTTTGGTATTTAAATACCTCCATCATGTCTCCCCTGTCTCTCCTGATCTCCAGGGAGTACAGGTCTAGATCCCTCAGCCTTTCCTCATAGGGCTTCTGATGCAGGGCGTGCACCATTTTAGTTGCCCTCCTTTGTATCCTCTCCATCCTGTCTATATCCTTACAGCAATGAGGCCTCCAGAACTGCACACCGTACTTGAGGTGTGGCTTCACCAGCGATTTTTATGGGGGCATTATCACCTCCCTCTGTCTACTGGTTAGATCCCTCCCTATACAGCCCAACATATGATTTGCCTTTCCCACTACCTTATCACATTGTTTCACTACTGTTAGGTCATCCAATATAATAACCCCCAGGTCCCCCTCTTGACCTGTTACTGTGACTACCTTCCCACCCCAGTTCATAAGAGGCCCGTGGGTTTTTATGCACTAAGCACATGATTCTGCACATCTTTGCATTGAATCTCAATTGTCAAGTTCCTGACCACTCCGCCAACTTCCCAGGTCCTCCTTCATCCTTTCCACACACACCCACAGTGTATCCACCCTCCCCAATGTGTCACCCAATTGAAGATCTTTGTATCATCTGCAAATAGGCACAACTTCCCTTCCAATCTGTCCGCAATATCACCAATGTAGATATTAAAGAGGACCAGGCCCAATACTGACCCCTGTGGCATCCCAGTTGCCACTCTGCCCTCCCCACAAGTGAACCCTATTTACTACAATCCTCTGGTTTCTACCACTAAGCTAGATTTCCACCCATTTTGTTAATTTAGGACTCACTCCAATACTGCTGAGTTTGTTCTCCAGCTTTCTGTGTGGGACGGTGTTGAAAGCCTTGCTGAAGTTCAGATAGGCCACATCCACTGCCCCTCCTTGGTCCACCACCTTCATCACTCAGTCAAAAAACTTAATTAGGTTCATCTGGCAGTACCTTCCCTCTGTGAATCCATGTTGCCTCTGGTCCTGGAGACTACTGGCTGCAAGGTATTCACCAATTCTCTCTTTCAGAAGTGACTCCATTAGCTTTCCTGCCACCGAGGTCAGGCTGACCAGTCGGTAATTACCTACCTCTTTTCTATTACCACCATTGTGGAGAGGTACTATAGCTGCCCTCCTCCAGTCCCCTGGAACCTCTCCAGTGTTCAATGACTGGATGAACAGTGATGACAATGGTGCAGCCAGCACCTCCCTGAGCTACCTTAGCACCCTAGGGTGAACTGCATCTGGCCCCATTGCCTTGTCTACCCTTAACCTGGACAGTTCTGTAAAGACACTTTCTTCTGTGAACAGACTAGTGTCCATCTCCTGACCCTTTGTGCCCTTTTTGTGTAACACCAGCCCATTTCTCCTCAACTCCACCCAGGTTCTCTATGTCTGCCAGGGCATCCTTGAGGATTTCCCTCATTTTATTAAAATCTGCATGCCTGAAGTCCATGACCCTTGTCCTTGTGTGACTTAATTCTGTCCCAGTTCTTAATTTGACTCACACAGTGTAATGGTCACAGGACACTAGATTTTCCCTCACCGTGACATCAGCAACACTATCTCTGTTGGTTTGTACAAGGTCCAGTATCACTCCCCTCAAGCTGGTTCCTGTACAACTTGTTGGAGAAATGCTCCTTGTAATGAGTCCAGTCTTTCCCTTCTCCTGGTTGTCACTGCTGGGAGCCTCCAAGTCCACATGAGGAAGGCTGAAGTCCACCACCAACAGTTCCCCCTCTAGGGCCATCATTTTTACTGCTTGCATTAGCTTCCTTACTACTACTTCTTCCCCCAGTGCTGGAGGCCTATAAATCACTCTTGTATGAATAACAGCCCCTGACCGCTTCTCCAGGGTGACCCACAGTACCTCTGCTTCCCCTTGCTCCTCCTGCCCCACTGAAGCCTGTATACTGTCCCTCACATATAGGGCTATCCCCCCCTTCCTACCCACCATGTCCCTCCTAAATAGGTTAAAGCCCAGGATGGCCATCTCCCAGTTCTGGTTTTCAGTATACTAGGTCTCTGTGATGGCCACCAAGTTTACTTCCTCCCCCATCATTGTGGCCTCTAAGTCCACTAGTTTGTTGCTCAGACTCCTGGCATTTGTGCACATCACCCTCCACCAGTTCTTCCCTTCCTTACTGCTTCCCCCTTCCTTAACCCCTGCCCCGTTTGTGGGGGAATGCCAGTTAGGTAACTTCCTCTAATTATGTCCTCCTTTCCTTCCCTAGCCTCATACTCCCTCCTTCTTAGTTTAAATTAATGGCCATGGCAATGTATTCCTGTAGTTTTTCCCCTCAGTACCCTGGACCCTACCTCATTTAGATGTAGTCTATCTTTCAAATAGAACCCTTCATCCTTCCAGCTGTCCCCATTCCCCAATGCAAACAAACCCCTCCTTCGCACACCATTCCCTTAGCCAACTGTTGAATTCCCAGTCCTATTTTTCCTCTCAATGCTGAAACTAGGGACTGGTAAGACTTCTGAGAAAGCCAGTGAGCTCACCCCATCCCTGCAGCCCCTTGCTAAATTCCTAAACCTTTGCTGTACCTCACCCAGCTCATTTTCCACCAAAGCATTTGTACCAAAGTGAACAATCAGGTGTGGATTGACCCCCAGTCTTCTTATTTCCCCCTTTATCTTTTGTCCTACCTTCCCGGCCTCCATTCCCAGTATGCGGAAGATCATCCTTCCTTTATCTGGGTCCCACTTCCTAATCCTGTGTACACCCTTTATTATGGAATCCCCGTAGACCATGAATCTCTCTTTTCTCTCAGCTCTGTTTATTGATCCGCTTTCAGTGTCTGGTGAACCTACCATCTCCCTCTGCATTTTTACCCTGTGCCCCATGCCCATCTTCCCATCTGGTCCCCCTTTTTTTATCACCTTCTTCCTTTTCTGTCCCCCTTTCTCTGTAGCCTCACTGGCACCCCCTGCTCTCCTCTGCTGTGCTCGTCTCTCCTTTGCCCCCCCCCCTTCTCCCACTTCTTTGTCCTGTCTCTTGGCTTCTTCCAGATTGACTTGACCTCCTATTCCCTGCTTCCACTCTCCCCTCCCACCTGTTTAACTCTGACCATACCCCTCATGTTTGTTTGAGCCCTGAGCTTCTCATGAGCCCCCTGGTCCTCTGTGTCTGCTAGTGGCAAAAACCTGTTTGATGCTTGTCCCTCAACTCCTGTACTTATCCTAGTATTCCCTTCTGCCATACCCTGGTTATTCACTTGTGCCACTTTTCCTTTTCTTTTCTTTTCACTACCTGCCAATCATTGTTTCTTATACTGGCTGGTCTTACTTCCAATACCCTCGGCAACCTCCCTGCATCCCACCTGACATTGACCCCACCCCAGTCTTCAGCAGTGCTGCCCTGTTTTTTTCTCCATTGCTTCTTACACCATCCCCCCACCCCTCTCTACACTTCCCACCTCAGCCAGTTCATCTCTGCCTTAAGTTGTGCCAGATTCCTGCATATTGGGCATCCACATTGTATCAAGGAACACTGCTGCCCCACACCCATTATAGTCAACTACTTTCCCCCTTCCTTCCTTCCTGACCCCAGAATCTTCCTGTCTCTCTCCCCTGCCACGCCTCTCTTGGTCTACTCGGTAACACCCATGTTTCTCCTTCCCCTGGGTCACACCTAGAAACAGTGACTCAGTGTGCCTTTCCCAGTTACATATATAATATATATATATATATATACATATATATACACACACACACACCCCCCACTGGGGTGAGAGCTTTCTCAGTGGAATAACCTGTGTTATTTTCTCTGGAGTGAGGATAAATCCTGATGACACCACCAGAGTGAGGATATCACATTTATCCTCACTCTGCTGATGTTACTGGAGTGAGGATATCACATTTACCCTCACTCTGCTGATGTTACTGGAGTGAGAATATCTGCACTGCAGATTGCATTCTAAAGGAAACTGCTTCAGAAAACTGTTTCTCTTTTTCACAAAACCTGCAACATAGAGGATAATGTATGGTCTTTGGTTAATAACCATGCTGTAAACACTTTGAGAGGTTGCCATGACATCATTGTGAACCTCGAGAATGCTGCTCAAGAGGTTTTCATATGTCATGGCAACCTCAAGAAGTGTTTTCAGTGTGGTTGTTAACCAAAGACCATACATTATATTTTATAGTGTATGGGCTACCAAGATTTTGTAATCGTGGATTGAATTACTTTACTGAATTACTTTACGGAACATTGATTGTTGTGAGCATTCCATTTTGTTATACCATTGATGTGACATACTCAAGAAGGGTTAACAACAGAGTGATGTCATAACAATGACATAACAAAGTTGTAATCTGCTTGATTTCAGTTAATAATAAGGGCTATCCATACATAATATACTCAATTAGCTTTGCAAAACACTCTCATCTGTGTCCCACTGAGTTTCTAATACTCCTAGCCCATTACTGTGCTGATCTCAGCTTCAAAACAACCTGAATTCTAAATGAAACTGTTTTACAAAGCAGTTTCTCTCTCTCAGTGCTACTTGCAGCAGTTTTTCTTTCTCACCGAGCCTCTGACTCACTCAGTTACCTTTGCAAAACACTCTCAGCTGTGTCCCACTGAGTTTCTAACACTCCTAGCCCATTACTGTGCTGATCTCAGCCTCAAAACAACCTGAACTCTAAATGAAACTTTTACAAAGCAGTTTGTCTTTCTCAGTGCTACCTGCAGCAGTTTGTTATTCTCAGTGAGCCTCTGAATCACTCAGTTAGCTTTGCAAAACACACTTAGCTGTGTTTCTCACTCCCAGTCCATTCAGAACACACACACACACACACACACATACAGAATAAGCAGGAAACACGCAGAAACACAAAAAAATGTTCCTAAAGCTCTCACCCCCATGGTATAAACCGCACACATGATGTGCAGATTGTGGGATATGGAAAATATTTTCACTCCTGCATCGTGAGCTGTGCATTGTCACTCGTGCCTTTGGCACTCATGAGAATACACAGCTCACTCTGCAGGAGTGAGAATATTTTCCATATCCCACCCCTGCCCATCATGTGTATATAAATGTGTATATATCTATAACATATATATATATATATATATATATATATATACACACACATATATGTAGAGTTAGCATGGGAGAACCAGTTCAGACAAGATCAGAACCACCCAGAATCTATGCTATTTTCTGTAAAAGAACCTTATCTGAAATCTTTTTCAGGTTCTGATAAGGTTCTGATAATTTTCAGAACATTGATTTTGGAGCTTAAATATATTACCCCGCATGTCTTTATCCATTAAGATGGCCGGTGAAGATGGTAAAAGGACACAAATGGATGCTGGAGGTATGGTAGTACCACTCCATGTTGATTTTCGATTGCTTTCCCTTCCCTGACAATAACTTAAAGGGGAATAGTCAGCATCAAGGGTTCCACCCTGAAGTGTGGGGCTGGTCCCAATGGGCCCCTGCGGTGGCACTCCTCTGGCCACTGAGATACTCATCCGCATCTGAAAAATCAAGGAAAAGGGTTATTCTTCAAGGTCCAGACATAGATGCTGGCCTCAGTGTTTCTATTAATTAGGGCATTTTTTTTTTCACTGTTCCCTGCAATGAGGCTCCTTGATTTATGATGGTTGGGGGTTGGCTGGAGGAAGGGAGGACAAGTGAAACAAGTGATTCATGGTATGTTGTGTTTGCTGTGCTCCATTGTGTTTGCTGGGCTCCTCTCTGTTCGTTCTGTTTGATGTTTACTGTGGGGTGTCAGTGCCACTTATCAGGCAAGTGCTACAGTAAGTGCTTCCCCTCTCTTCCTCCCACCCCCCCCCACCTCCCTGACCCTCTCCCACTCGCTAGTCTGTTTGTCCTGGCCTAAACTGCCTCTACGCTAAGCACTTTTCAATTGTTTATTTGATTTATGTATGTTGCTGTACTGATTTTACTTACCTCTGCTACCCGATGCATGTCTGTAACCACCATTGCCATACCTGTACTACCAAACGTTTGTATTGTATCATTTTTTACTTGATGTAGAATCTTTGTAAAGGAGTCTCTGACTCAAAGGTCTTCTGAATCTCTCAATAAATAAATAAATAAATCTAACAAATGAAGGTAATGTAGATTACATGAGAAAACAGGAAGAACAAGCATTTGTCAATGCCGAATGTTGCTTGCTTCTATGTGCTGTTTAGGAATTTGGAAGTCATTAGAGTGCAAATATTGAAAATTTGCGAACTTATGAGCGTTCGTAGGAACTGCGCAATGCACGCTCGTAAAACAGTCATTTTTAGAAATTTTTTCACCAACTTTTCGACATAGCCATTTTAAGACCTCTGCTCATGAACAGTGTCACTGTGATTTTCTTAATGTGTCCCATACATTGATTTCGCACACTGACTGCACCATTGTGCACTACATGGGCGGAAACACGTTTTTGGTGAAATGTGAAAAATGACAGCTGTACTGCTCATAAGAAGGTGTGGTAAAATGGCAATGTTGAAAATCTAGAGTGAAAATATTGAAAATTCACAACATATGGCGTGCATAGGAACTGCATAGCACGCTCTAAAACAAGTCATTTTAGGAATTTTTCCACCAAATTTTCAAAATAGGCTTCTTGAGAGCCCACCTTATGAACACTGGCAGTGTCGTTTCATTAATCATTCTGGAAAGGTGATTTCGCGTAGTGGCTGCAAAATCACCCTTCGGGCCCGAGTAATGCCATGACAATGCAAGAATTCATCAGAGGGTCCCAAAACCCCATGTTGAAAATTTGGTGCAAAATTCAAAAATGCCTGAGATATGCAGCAAAGTTGAAAAACCCTATCTATCCCATTATACAGCTTACGGCATTTCCTCAGTTCACGGTTGGCTTTGAAGAGTGCGACATGTTCCGGTCCACGAAGATCGTCGCGCTGGACTCGGAGGTAAGTATGGGGTGGGGGTGTGGGGAGGCGGGTGCGCAGTGGGTGGGTGCAGGTTGTGGGGGGCGAGAGACTGCGTGGGACCGTTTTTCTTTACAGGTTTTTTTTAAATAGCGGCCATGGGGCGTTTGCCACGCTGGGTGGGCTCCCAGCATGCAGAAGGATGGCTGGTAGGGGCATGGAGCCGGCAGGGGATTAGGCACCCGCATCGGCCATGGCATCTGTTGCCACGCTAGTGGGCTCCCAGCATGGCACCCTGCACTGGGAGGAGATAGTGGAGCCGACGGGGGATTGGGCACCCCCATCAGTGACAGCATTGGGGGAGGAGAGACAGTGGAGCCGAGGGGGATTGGGCACCCCCATCGGCCATAACATGATTTTGCCACGCTGGGGTGGGCTCCCAGCTTGGCACCTGGATGCTTTGGGGGCGTGGAGCTGACAGGGATTGGGCACCCCTTCGGCCATACAGTGAGGGGAAGGTGCATGAGCACGCAGTGTGCGTGCGTGCGCGCGCGTGTGTGTGTGGGGGGGAGCTCTGCTCACTCAAGCGGAGCTCTCCCTTTCAACTGTATGCCACTGCATTTTCAGCTTGTCATAGACAGCTGCAGCAGTGATTGGGGAACTGGAGCCACGCCTGCAAACACACTGATTGCATTGGAAGACGGGCTGACACACCTCCAAAAACTCGGATGATGGCACTATGTTTCTTGCACATGCATGCAAGCAACATAAAAATGTGTCTGAAATTAAACACATCAAACCAAACCCTGTCATGTCCCCATCTGCATGCCCCAGCTTTGCAAATAATTTATTACAGTCAATGTCACAGGATTTGAAATGAAGATACTCTCTGTTTCCTGCCTTTGGAATGTTGTGCATCATTCCCATAGATGAGTGGGTTAGTGAGATTTAAGGTAGCTTGAACTTGTTTCTAACTGTGACACTGAAAACGCTCACTCTGTGGAAACATTAAAAAACTACTGACATCTCAAAGAAAACTTTAAAAAACATAATAATTAGGGACAATTCAGCCAGCATTCCATTTATATTTTGTATATTTCTCCTCCTAATTATTTATTACTAAAGAAATGTGTATGAGTATATGATTGTTGTCCCTTAGAGTTAATTTTGAGTTTATCTGCCTTGATAGCTTACTCCCCACTTCAAGTCATAATCCTCTATCGTGATATCACAGTCTGTTGCCAAGGGAGTACCTGTGAGGTCACAAGCAGTGCTCTATGACTTCAGGTAGGGAGAAAGCAGCAGGAATAGATGAACTCTTCAGGAGCAAAGACCCTATTTTCATGCAAATGACCTCACTGCTAAATACTGGGGAGGAGGAATACAGAATTAATGGGAAATATAAGCTGGACCATGCCTAGATATTATGTTTTGTTAAAGTTCTCCTGAACGTGTCACCAGCTGTCTAATGGTATTAAAAATGACTATGTCTGGCTGTCAGCCTGTACTCATATGGTACAGTGTTATAGTAAATACTTTTCTTTCTCTTTAATTTGCCTGCCTAAATGGAACAGCACCAAAAGGCAAATACTGAGCTCAGTACAACTCATACTATTTATTTATTTAGTTTTTGTTGACCGGGTAAGTGCACTAGACAAATTCTTGTCTATTTTCTGGCATGATCCGGGGGGGAGGGGGATACAGATTCTCAGTTCTCTAGCAGAAAATCAGAAAAACAAATGACAGTAGTCAAAAATGCTAGCAGATCCAGAGATGTCTGAGAAATTAATATATGGCATCAACTGAAAAGGATTTGTAGTGCATTCTTAAATAGCTAGTTCTCGGACATAAAGGCTGTTGGCTTATTGTTTTAAAGAAAACACCATCCCTTATAAGTTGTATTATTTCATTTATTTCAAAAATTTTATCAGGAAACATATACCGAGCTGGTAATAGCTCCTTTCCAGATGTGCCTTGGGATGAGAGGGTGTGGGAGAGTAGATAAGAAAAAATTACTCACCATAGTAATGTTGTTTCTTCTAATGAAGTCTTGCTGTATTCTGACTATATGTAGTTAGCCCCAGCACTCGAACTGCTCTGGAGAGAAAAGAGTTAACTCTATGCAAAAGCATAGAACGTTGAGCTCAAGCTCGGTTTTCAAACCTCTGTCCCTGGTACATTCTAGTGTAACAGTCAGATTCTTATGAGCACTATACTAACAGCTATAGAAATTGTTATGAATTTTAGCCATAGGTAACAAAAACCCTTGGGTCCAGAAGACTGAAGTCGAGAACCCAGAAAGAACCTTATGCAGACAGTGATAATATTGAGACAATTAACAATAAATCAAAAATACCCAGCCTGGACAGGAGGGTAAGAGAGGTGCACCCCTGGGGTGTAACACTGTACCTGCCAATCGACATCCCAAACAACACAGAGGTTCTGAGAGGGGAGGCAGGGATGGAGGTCAGAATACAGCATGACTCTATTAGAAGAAACAACATTACTATGATGAGTCATTTTTTTCTTCAAACAACATGAAGTCTTGCTGTACTCTGACTATCGGACCCAGTCGGTGATAATCCTTGATTCCATCTCCCCCTCCACTCCCCATCAACACTGGTGTCCCTCTGGGCTCAGTGCTTGGTCCCCTACTCTTCTCCATTTTCCTTAATGATCCTTCCACATTCTGCTGATCCTTTTCTATCCACATGAACGCTGACAATACTGTTTTGTACAGTTCCGGCAAAAACCCTGCTGCTGTGCAAACCAGCTTACAGCATGACTTCAACCAAGTTCAGCTCTGGTTTGCTTCTCACCAGCTTTTTCTAAATGCCAAGAAGACAGTCTCAATGACCTTTGGCACCAGGCAGAGACTCTCTAGGCTCCTGGCCCTAGTCACCTTCCACACCCTTAATGGGACCATATTGGAGGACACCTCCTCATTTAGATATCTGGGGGTTTGGCTGGACCAGCACCTAATCTCCTCTGTGCATATCAGTGCTATCCTGAAGAATCTGCGTCCCAAGCTTGGTGCTCTGTACAGAAATCATAGTTGCATCCCACTGACTGCAAGGCGCGAAATTGTCCAGAAGATGATACTCCCCATCTTTGACTACTGTGACATAGTCTATGGTGCTGCTCCCAAATCTTCCCTGACCAAGTTGGACACTCTCTTTAACTCCTTTTGCCGCTTTGCTATCGACTCCCCTTCCCTCTCCCACCACTGTGAACTCTACCACTCTCTAACCTTCCTTTCACTATCTCACAGATGCATCTCTCACTGTACCAAACTAACCTCCAAATTCTGGTTAGGGGGGCTCCCTTCCTATCTCTCATCCTCTCTCTCCACTCCACCTCCCTCCACCCACTCTCTCAGATCAAATGACGGCCGCACCTTAACAGTCCCTCGCTGCTCCATCCTCATTGCTCAGACTGGTTTCACCCATCATTTCCCTAAAATCTGGAATTCCCTCCCCTCTGAACTATGACACTCTTCCTCCAACTACTCCCTTACCTCTGCCCTACACAATTACATTTCCCTCAGCTGTTCCTGCTTTAACCCACCTTAATACCTATTCCCAGTTTCTGCTTTCCTACCATGACCCCCCTCCCGGCAGGGTTCTCAACATCCTGAAGGGGAAAATCAGGAAATGGCTACCCCTTCTCCTCATATTCAGTTCTTGCTTCTCCCACTCTCTTCTTCACCTGCCCTTTTGAGTCACCAGTGTGCACAACCTAATCCCCATCCTTTCTACTCCAACAACACTTGTGTACTACCTCAAGCCTGCTTCTGGTATACTCATGCACTATAAATGGGTCTATCACATTATTACTGTTTTGTACGTTTATATGTTCTTTTGTACGATTTTGGACATGTATTGTAATTTGCTCAATGTTCCACTACTGTTTATTGTACAATACCTTGTGTTCTAACTGTTGCACAATCTTACAATGTATTATTGTTTGTACTACCCACATACTATTGTGACTGATCATCCTTCACAACCTATGTAACCCCTCCCTCCCAGGTCACACCGTGAAATGAGCAACTTGTTGTTCAGTGTGCCCTCCTGGTGAAACATTTCAATAAATAAATAAATAAAAAATACATGCAGACTACCAAGCAGTTCCCCACTGGAGGAGGGGATACAGAACCTACTTTGGGAATAGGCTCTGAGTACTGCTGTGCCAAACCTAGCATCACTTCTAGACTGAGTGGCCAATTAGTAATGCTTGGTGAATGTGTGAACTGTTTTCCAGGTGGCTGCCATACAGATTTCTGACAGAGGAATATCCCTAGCAGCCGCCAAGGAGGCAGCTGTACCCCTGGTCGAGCGTGCCCTCAGGCCTGAGGGAGGCTCCTTCCCCAGTTTTGTGTAACAAAACTGAATACAAGAAACAATCCACCTGGCAATAGATCATTTAGTGACAGGTCTGCCTTTTCCCACTTCACCAAAAGTGATAAATAACTGGGTACAGTCCTTCCTGTGGGCCTTAGTATGCTCTGTGTAATAGCTAAGTGCCCTTTTCACATCCAGACTGCGCAATTTTCACTCACCTGAAGAAGAATGGTCAGTGAAAAATACAGGCACAGTCATAGACGGGTTGAGATGAAAATATGAAACCACTTTAGAGAGAAATTTTCTATTTGTTCTAAGGACCACTTTATCCTGGTAAAAGAAAATAAAGTCAGATTCCTCTGACAAGGCCTACAATTCACTGATCCTCCTGGCAGAAGTAATGGCTACTAGGAAGACAGTCTTCCAAGTCAAGTATTTTAGCTCAGCTGAAGATAAGGGTTTGAAAGGGGGCTGCATAAGCTGTGCAGTACAGATATTCAGATCCCAGGTCAGTGTAGGCTCCCTGAAAGGAAGGTTGATATGAACCAGACCCTTGAAGAATTTACTAAACACTGGAAGAGAAGCCAGGGAAGGCATCTTCCCTGCTGAGAGAAAAGCAGACACAGCTGCCAAATGAACTTTAAGGGTAGCAGGCCTGAGGCCTAAGATATTCAAATGAATCAGATAGTCCAAGGCTGTAGCAATACCAGCTGTATCTGGTTGAATATCCTTCTGAGAACACCAAATAGTAAATCATTTCCATTTGGAGTCTTTCTCCTGGAAGGCTTTCTGGAAACTCTGAGAATATCCAGAACACCTTGAGAATGGTGTAAGTCTGCATATTCTAACTCTTCAAGAGCCAAGCTTTGAGTCTGAGAGACTGGAGATTGGGGTACCAAATTCTCCTCTAAGAGGAGGTCAAGAGGTCGTGCCTCCTGGGAAGAAACAGAGGAAGTGTTACTGAAAGAGACAACAGTAGTGGATACCATGGTTGTCTGGCCCATTCCAGGGCCACCAGAATCACTGTGCAGGGCTGAGACCTGATTTTGATCAGTACTCTGAAAATTAGAGGAAAGGCATTCTCTGCCTTTTTGGGGCTTCAGCGCCCATTGATTTTCATTATCAACTGCTGAAAATTTTTATTTTTGCCTGCCTAGCCAAAATGCTGTAGCCACTTGGTTTAATGTCTGCTTAGCTTTTCTGTTTTAGAGTGATAGAGTTGTGCCTGTGATGTAATCTGATTGCCCTCCTCCTCTTATTTCTCCCTGCTGCTCTAAATTACTGCTCTCTAAAGACGTTGCATTTTAATTTTTTCTTCTATTGTCTCTCCAGTCTCCCTGTCTCCCACTTTCCATGTGGCGACTTTCACAAGTTTGTTTGCATTTTCTTGTATCTGGCAGTCCACACACACACACACACACACACACACCATCTCCCTGCTGCTCTTAATTACTGCTCTCTAAAGACACTGTATTTTTTTTTATTTTTATTTTTTGTCTTTCCAGTCTCTCTGTCTCCCACTTTCCACTCCATGGTGCCTTCACAAGTTTTATTTGCATTTTCTTGTATCTGGCCTTCAAACCCCCTCCTACCTCCCTGCTCACACTCTGTGTGTGTCTCTCTCTCTCTATTTTCGGCCATCTCCTGCTGCCTCCCCACCCACTGTCTTAGCCCTGCATCACAGCCTTTTGCTTTTACCCCTTAAAGCTAATCCCCATCTCTGATACTCTCCTACAGATTCTGCCCCTGACCAGGGCTTTCAGCTGCTTACATTCGGAGTGGCCACAGCTCCTGTAGCCAGCCACCCTTGCCACCTTCAGCACCACTTGCCTTAGAAAGTACCTGCCCGGTAAGCTACTCACCAGCCCAGAGTTAACGGTGAGCTTCTCTGGTTTGGACTTTGCTTGCCGCTACCCTTCCTGATTTGGACAGTGAATCTACGCTGCTGCATTTGATTGGCCCACTGTTTCTCTGACTTTTTGGGGCTTCAGTACCCATTGATTTTCATTATCAACTGCCGAAAATTTGCACCGACCCCTCTCCCCCACCTTAATTAAATTGCCCTTTGCCACGCCCACTTGACAAGGCTCCTCCCTACTGCACCTCCATTCGTTTGCTCTCTAAACGCCTCTTCCAACTCTGCCCACTCTCTCTCCTTTCGTGCCTTCTCCTACGTGCCTTGCACAACCTATCCTGCATTGAGTGGTATATGGCTCCAACCCCTCTCACTCTCTCTCCTATCTCTCCCACCCGCACTCCTCAACTCTCTCTTACAGTATCATCGCCATGATTCTTGCCTCCCCTCCTTACTCCCACTCTTCTAACAGCTGCTCCTGCCCATTTTTACCTTGGGCTCCTGCTCTCCCCCTTGATTTTCCTCTTTCTTCCCCTGTCCCTCCTATGTGCTCTGCACTACCTATCCTGCCTAGAGTAGTATACGGCTCTCACCAGTATGCTTCTTAGATTGCTTGTCCTTTCTTCCCTGCTTTCTCTTTTCTACCTTCCCGCTGCTTGCCACCCCTCTCTCCGACTCTGCTACCAAGTGGAACACATACACTACCCCTCTGGAACCCTACCTCTTGTGCCTCGCCCTCTGTGTGCTCCCACAACTGTAAATGGGTGGCCACCACACAGTATCCTCGATAGGGGCTCAAGGGCCCTCTCATACACTATTCTGCCCATGGCACACCTGACATCTCTCTGGAACCAATGCCAGGAACTCTGCTCACACCCCTGCAAGAATGGTAAACGTAAACTCACCCTCATGGAATTACGCCTATCCTCTCTGAAGCTCCTGCTCCTTCTCCTGCTACTCTTTGGCAGTGTTCACCCTAACCCTGGCCTGACAACTTCTATTGCTGCCAGTCAAGTATCTCGCACTGGAGTGCTCACCCTGGTAACACTTAACATCTGCAGCCTGCTCTCAAAGCTTGATGCCCTCCAAATTTTTGTTAATCAATACAAACCCAACATTCTCACAGTTGTTGAAACCTGGCTTACACCTAAAGTCCCTGACATGGCGATCTCGCTGCCTGGATACAATGTCTTCAGACTGGATCAAAAGTCGAAAAGAGGGGGGCTGTGTAATATACCTCAAAGACTCTCTCATGGGCCATCCCATTGCTACCCCCCCCCGAGTCCCCCATGCAGCTCCTTCCCATCACAATCCTACTAGGAGCCCACAACAAAGCCCTTACAGTTGTTGCAGTATTTGTCCCTCTGAAAGAGCAAGTGAATGGTCTCACTGCTGTCCTGGACTTTGTTCGATCCCAGCCTCCTGGCTCTGAGTCAATCCTGCTAGGTGACTTTAATATAAATTGTCTGGCACCTGAATCAGCTGGCCTCAAGGATGCCATCTTCTTGGCAAACCTTGCCCAACTGGTTGACTCGGCAACCAGGCAAAACTACAAAACTTGCACAAGCACCCTGCTTGACTGGGTTATGACTAGTCATCCTAACTGCATCCCTAACATTTCTGTCCTCACAGACTCACTTAGTGACCACTCCCCAGTCATCTGTGTATGGTCTAACAAATTCTGCAAGCCCCCATCAAGAATTATCTCCAGAAGAGTCCTCCCAGATTGCCAGCTGTCCACCTCAAATCCCACCTCAGATGGCTAGACTGGTCTCCAGTTTACACAGTGTCAGATGTCGACTCAGCCCTGGATTACTTCATTAACATCTTCAATGCCGCCTGTGATTCCCATGCCCCTTTCAAAAAACGTAAAGTCAAAGGGCTGTGCAACCCCTGGCTCTCCGCAGAACTAATCACCCAGCTTAAAACCAGGGATTCTCTCTGACAGCGGGCTTGGGCCACTGGTACACCACACAACCTTCAAAACTACAGACGTGCCCATAATGACTGTGCAAAATCAATCCATCTTCATAAAACTACCTACTAGAAGGAAGCCCTTACTAACTCATGGGGAAATGGGAAAGCTTCTGGAACAATATTAAGGAAGTTACTGGGAAGCTACCTAAAACATCACCTACTATGCTTGTCATTAATGGGACAAACACGCTTGATGCATCCACTATCGCCAATACCTTCAACTCTGCATTCACTGACCTCAGCAGTGTTCTTCCTCCTGACTATTTCAATGAAGACGACATTCCAGCTCACCATCCCAACTCTCCTCCTTCATCTACCTACCCACCTTTCTACTTTAAAGCCCTCAGGATGCATGAAACCCACAAATATATCAAGAAAGCAATCACTGATTCCAGAAGTAGTGCCGACTCCCTGGACCTCAAACTACCGTCCCTCACCCTCAACGGAGTTATAGGACCACTAACTAAAATTTTCAACCTTTTCCTCAGTCTTGGCCAGTTCCTTGACATCTGGAAATCCTGCAACAGTGATCCCTATCCACAAAAGTGGAGATAAGATCCTCCTTGGGAACTATCATCCAATCTCCATTTTACCTCCACTCTCCAAGGCCCTTGAACGAATAGTAGCCAACCAACTTACAGACTTTCAGGATAAACATAATATACTGTGCTCTCAACAACATGGTTTCAGAAAAGGGCATAGCACTATCTCTGCCCTACTAGAACTGGTGCAACTCACAGTTCACTGGACAATGGTCTCCTTGCTGGGTCGATCTTTATCGACCTTACTAAGGCCTTCGACACCGTCCACCTTGGTCTTCTGCTTGAACAGCTTCTGTTAGCCAGACTCTCCCCTGACTCGCTGGTCAGAGCTCCGTTGTCTCACTAATTGACTATGGCCTGATCATTTACGGCTCTGCCTCACAAACGGCTCTCAGATGTATATCCACAATGCTCAACAAAGCCTGCCAGCTCATCACTGGCTCCCACTGACTCACTCACTCACACATGTGACTTATATACACAATCTGGCTGGCTACAACTCTTTAACCGTATAAAGTACCAGACCTGCATTATGGCTAAGAAAATTACTATGGGTCTCGTACCCCTTGGAGTCCAAGCTGTCCTTTGCCCTAGCAGAAATCCTAGACACAAGAGGTACCACAGCCCAACTCCTTCAGGTCCTTCGCTGCCGTACTTCTCAGGGACAAAGATTCTTCACCTACAGGGTCCCCAGTTGGTTGAACATGCTCAGCAGAGACATCTCATCTGTGCCAAAGCTTGGTTCTTTCAAATCCAAGCTCCGACTTCTCCTCTCTGCCTCCAGCACCTGTGACTATCCTACTTAATAGCCTACCTCACCTGCACTCACTGCTGCCTCACAATCCCTACCTAGCTCCTCCTCATTTTCCCTTCTTTGTTTTCTTTTCTTTCTTCTTTTCTTCTTTTGACTACAGCACTTCTTCTGTGTTTTTGACAATGCCTCTGTCTGCTTCTTCCAATAGTCTCTTCCCTTGTTCTATACTCTGTTCCCTTCTGGCAGTACCCTAACGCTAGCTTAGCTCACATGCTCTGAATCCCTTACATGTAACCAATTGTATACTGTTATCCTTCCTTTATAACTGAATGTCATGTCTACTTTGTATTGTACCTCCATTGACGTGAAACCTTTGTAAAAGAGCCTTGGCTCAATGGTACTTCTAATCCTAAAATAAAATAAATAAATAAAATAAACCTGCCTGTCCAGTTTAAAAGGAGAGCATCTAGAGGCACAGGCCCCAGGACTAGGGGCCTGCAACAGAACAGAGGAAGTTGATGGTTGTCTGGGGCTGCAAAGAGATCTATCTCTGGAGTGCTCCACCTCCTGAAAATGATCTGAAGAACATGCTGATTCAGGGCCTATTCGTGGTGACCCTGTGAAATCCTGCTCAATGCGTCTGCCAGCACATTGTCCTTCCCTGAAAGATGCACTGCTACCAGGGAAGTCTGAAAGGAGTAGGCCAATGACCATACCCTCATGGCTTCCATGCACAAGGCCGTGGACCGAGTGCCCTCTTGCTTGTTTATGTACCACATGATAGTGGTGTTGTCTGTCCTGACTTGCACCACCTTTCCCTGAACTGATTCTGAAAATGCTTGAAGAGCTAGGAACACAGCTCTGAGCTCCATAAGATTGATATGAAGAAGAGACTCCTGTTGAGACCAAGTGCCCTGTGCAGTGAGATCTCCCAGATGGGATCCCCAACCTAGGAGAGAAGCATCTGTGGTGAGAACAACTGAGGGTGTCTGATTCAGAAAGGGGACACCCTGCCTAAGATTGTTCTCCTCCAGCCACCATTGGAGAGCCTGGACAAGGGTCTGAGACACTGGAACTAACTTGGTTAGAGGATCCTTCCTCTGAGACCAGAAGGACCTGGGGTGAAATTTAAAGTCCCTCATCTGGAACCTGGCCCCTTGGACCACTACAGTGGAAGCTGCCATGTGGCCTAGAAGTGGAAGAAAGTGCCTAACTGGATGAGAAACCAAAAGTTTGAAGGAAGAAGCCAGATCTGTGAGAGCCTTTACCCTCGAGGGAGGTAGAAAGGCCCTTGCCTGAATGATATCCAGCTCTACCCCTATAAAGGTGAGAAGCTGAACAGGTTCCAGAACTAATTTGGCCAGATTGAGAAGAAATCCTAGACACCCCAAACGCCTCTGGGTAACAGCCAGAGCTGACTTGACTTGGTCTGATGACTGGCCTACAATGAGCCTGTCATCTAGGTAAGGAAACACCAAAATGCCCTTCCTTCTGAGGAAGGTTACCACTACTGCCAGACATTTTGTGAACACCCTGAGTACAGATGTCAGGCCAAAGGGCATTGCTCTGAACTGGTAGTGACCTGAGGGCAACTCGAACCTAAGGTAATTTCTGTGGGAGCACCTGATGGGGATGTGAAAATAGGCATCCTTGAGGTCCAGGAAGGCTAGCCAGTCTCCTGGCCTCAGAAAAGGAAGAATGATTTCCAGAGTCAACATTTTTAATTTTGGTTTTATGATATGTTTGTTCAGATATCTTAGGTCTAAGATGGGTCGCCACTCCCCTGTGTAACCCCTAGATGGCGCTATCCCAGGAGCTACTACCCCTGCCTGATTTGCCACTAACAGGTTGAGGGGCCTGGATCCAATGGCGGGTGCCTCCACCCAGAGGTCAGGGTTTGCAATAGTTAAACTTACTTGGTCACAGCCCTCTGGGACACTGCAACCCCTTTCTTCCCACTAGTGGCCCACACAATATATCGGAATTACCTTCACAGTATACACTTACCCTCAGGGGTGGTTCAGGCACTGGGACCTCCTGTACAATAAGATACAGTGCAACAATCACAGTACAATACTTTAACATAGACAAACACTCAGGCAGTATAACTTTGCTGAAACAAGCAGCTCGGATTTATTTAGGGGAATATAACAAGGACAGGGGAAATCAGGTTAATTAGCTTATCACTTTACTATCTACCTATGGCTCAGTAGGCCTATCCCTACCAGTTACTGTCCCTGGGTACCCAAGCCCAGTGGCTAGTCCAAACTGTGGCAGCTGGTAGGGGCCCTTTCACACAGTGAAAAGAAAAATTAGTTTAAACAGTCAGCAGTACAGTGATTCCAGTTGGATTTAATGTGGCATTCAACAGGGAGCTACCCGAATTAGTACTCACGACCTCCAAACAAGATAGGGTTCTTCAACGTCAGCAGGGCTACTCTTGAGCTCCATGAGACTCTTCACACATTTATATGGTAAAAAAGAAAGTACTATACCAGGTAGGCTGCTTCTCTATCCCGATCGCAATTACTGCACAATACCCGGGAGAACACACAGCAGATTCAGTTCCTGACAGACAGAGTGCAATTCAACAATTTCTCCAGTCTTCTACAGGGTGAGCCTGGTTTCTACTCTTCAGAGATCCTTTGATTCTTTTCACAGGACGGATTCAGTCCTAACAAGCAGTTACACAAGCTGCAGACCGGAACTCTGGGCCTTACACACGTTTTTTGACTGAAACTGTGCACTGAAGGAGCACAGGGTTTCTTTCCCCTTCACTGCCAGATCTAAACTGAAACTCCAACAGACAAAACCGGGCACTTCCTTTGAGTTCCTCCCAGTTCTTGACTGGATTGGCTGTCACTCACAATAGACTGCTGCTGTTGGTCCAAAAAGGCGCTGAAGTCTAAACTACATCTCCCAGAGTCACTGCCCATACAATCCTTCTTGTGTCTGGCTCAGATTATGAGTCCAAGTTCTGATTCGTCCAAGGCACCATTTTAGAGCTAGCTTACCCCACACTGATTGGTCCAGTTCAGCAGTTCAAAACCAGAATGGGGAACTAGGCAGACACTGTTCTGACTGCAAAGAAAGCAGGTTAGACAAACTGTAATTTCATTATTACTCTAAATGGTTTCTGGCAAACAGTTACATCTTTCAGATAGGTTCCCTTTGCACTCCTAGTGACTGCAAAATGGAGGAATTAGCAGCAGCTTGAGTGGTACTCAATCAAAGAAACACACAGTCCCCATACAACTAATTATGTCTGCAAGCAGACAGCTCTAAAGAGACAGTACCAGAGGTTCTAAAACACTCACTGATAAATGGCTTAAACGCCAAACACCATTCAGGCTTGGAGCATTCAAGCAAGCTCCTGGAAATCTTTTGGGAACCCCCATTTGCAGGGGGTTACACCTTCCTTGCCTGGGAAAGCTTGACGCCTGCGCTACAAGTCACCTCATAAGTTTCAACTGCAACCATATACATTTGCATTAGGCTCACACATGTAATCATCAGTCAATACATCATTTTACCAAGAACACATTTCTGAAACATTGCAGTACGTCACTCTTTACACAGTATTACACACACATTTGTACCATAACTCAAGTTATTACCTCTTGTACATGAAACCTGAAGAGAGGGGGCCCTTCCCTATCAGTTACCTTGGGGCTGGACAGGGCAAGGGCACCATACTCAGAGGGCAACACAAGTAACTTGGAGTTAGCACTGATGCTCAGTTTGGGCAATGAGCTCAGGGACACATACACTCCTTTATGGACAACATTGACAGGCAAGTCCACAGGCCTCCCAAGTGAATCATAACTGAGGTGCACCACAGGCTTTACAGCTCGACCAGTCTTTCTAGGGGGAACTGTTACAGTCTCTGCACTCTGAGCCTCATTTTCAGCATTGTCCTCACTTGTCAGGGGAGTCTCCATGGGGTAGAGAGGCTAGAACTTGGGGCACTTTGAGCTCCAGGAGTTACAGTTTCTGAGTCCACAACATTTGGCTCACATGGAGAGCTTTGACACTGGCAGTGGACTGTCAGGGCACTCAAAATACTCTTCTTGTTCGGTGTATCACCAGTCTGCCCTAATCTATCATTTCTCTCCCTGAAAGCTCAAACAGTTCAACCATGCACAATGATTCCATTTCATCTGAGCTGATGCTTTGTACTTCACTTTCTGGGAGCATTGGCTCCAGGGATGAAGCTGGGGCTTAGACAGTCCAGAAGGCCCAGCTTTGTCTCCAGTATTGACTAGGGATTGCCCGAAACAATTGACTCAGTTCGTAAGAAGGATAGTATTCAAAGTCACTCTCACTTTCTTCTGATATGGACTGACAGTCATGCTCAACTGGGACTTGTGCAGGGGAACACTTTAACTCTGCTTCTGTAGGTGCAGACTTCTTGATCTTTTCTTAGCAGCAGCTCTAGTCACTGGTCCAGAGGGGCATCTTCTGGGGCTCAGACTCAATCAGGATTTGTCCAATGGGCAGTAAATGATTTCTATGCATTGTTTTTACATCTTTTGAATTGTTCTCAGGCCTTACTTTGTACACTGGCAGATCATCTAGTTTGCCCACTACAATGTGAGGGAGATGGTGCCATCTGTCAGCAATCTTGTGTTTGCCATGCAGTCCCAGATTTCTTAGCAATACCCGATCTCCCTCCTGGAGTTCCTGTGCTTTCACCTTTTTATCATACCGTTCTTTGTTGGCCAGATGTCTTTTGGCAGCCATGGTTTGAGCCAGTTGGTACGCATGAGTTAGCTGGGCCTTTAACTTTTGCACATACTGTAAATAGTTGTCAGCTTGAACCCCATCAGGAGAGACCCCAAAACACACATCTACTGGTAGTCGAGCTTCTTCCAAACATCAGGCGGTAGGGGAGAACCCAGTGGCATCACTTTTGGTGCAGTTATAAGCATGTACCAGGGTGCTAATTTGTTGGCTCCATCTAGGCTTGTCCTTTGGGTGCAGGGTGCCTAGCATATCTAGCAAAGTGCGTTGAAACGTTCAGGCTGTGGGTCCCCTGGGGTGGTAAGGAGTGGTTCTGGACTTTCGGACTCCCACAGAGAAAGCATCTCTTTGATCAGACGACTCTCAAAGTCTCTCCCTTGATCAGAATGGATTCTTTGTGGAGCCCCATAGTGAACAAAAAGTTTTCTACAAGTACTTTGGCCACAGTGGATGCTTTCTGGTCTTTGGTGGGGAAAGCTTGGGCATATCTCGTGAAATGGTCAGTGACCACCAGCACATTACTGATATTTCTTTGATCTGACTCCAAACTCAGAAAATCAATACAGACCAGCTC